>OZ023164.1:13255027-14512527 GCA_963678695.2 Diplodus puntazzo | reverse complement strand
CAACGGTCGGTTAGCTTAGCATAGACTCTTGAAACAGAGGACACAGGTTGCCTGGGTATGTCCAACATAATCCCCTATCAGCACCTCACACCATATATAACACGATAATAAATTCACTGTTAGCACATTATATATTGTTTGCTTTATCTGTGAAAAAACCAAAGTGTAAAAACAACAACTCATGGTGTCACAGATGGTTATGTGCTGGACTAGTTCTTGGCTGTCTTGAGTTGGACTTCTTGCAATATAGAAAAGGACACTTTATCCTTAAAACTTGCAGAATGTAAATTAACCTTTTTGAAATTAGTGGAACTGTATATTAGGGTCTCAATCACGATTCAGTCAATTCACTGATCTCTTTTCAGTCGCACCTCACTAGCAAGAACTCTGTTGAAAGATGGCGACGCTTCCAGCGGCGACCAAATCTTGATATCATAGTCTATCCCTGAAGAAGCCAGAACTGTAACAGAGCAGAAGATGAACAGGAGGGTTAACGCATATCGTCGTGTCGTCTGAGCTGCGGAGTGAAGGTGGGCCGAGACTCACTGGGGTCGAAGGGGTGCGGCTGCAGGCAGTTGACCACGTGGTTGTCGGCTTCAAGCAGCATGAGGTGCTCCGCGGTGTGTCTGTCCCAGATGAAGATGTGGCCGCAGTCTGAGCCGCTCATCACAAAATTGTTGCCCCAGAAACACGACTCCTTTATCTGAAGATGAGGGAAATAAACACCACCATGAATAATTGCTCTGCTGCCTGTTAAAGGAATAGTTCAACATTTTGGGACACAAGATTTTGTTCTCTCTGAGAGTTCGATAAGAAGATTGACACCACTCTCTTATCTGTTAAGTACAGAGCTGGAGGCAGAAGTGGATTATCTAAGTTTAGCATAAAGACTACATACAAGGGGAAAGAGCTAGCATGTCCCCGTCGTAAATTCCAATATATACAGGCCAACATTTTTCTCACCAATGTGTGCTTGATTTGTAGACAGTTTTGGTGTGTTTAAAATGCAGCTTTTTTTTGGCCGAAACAAGCAAAGTAAGGCAACACAACAGTTGTCCCCCAGTCAGCTGTTGATGTGGGTTTGATGTCTCTGGTTCCTTACAAAACTCTGTTAAGACTCTAGGAAGTCACTAAACCCACCAGCTGGTTACCAAGGTATAGTTACAGTACTTTTTTTTTTAACTCCAGACACTTTCATTATATTTTGCTTTAAAGCACATAATAAGATACAACGTGTTACTTACTGAGATTTAGAACTTGGCGTTGATGTATTTTTTACTTTAGACTGACTCGGGATAGCATCTCCCTGTTTCCTGTCTTTATGCTAAGCTAAGATAACGAAAAAGCCTCCCGATACCAACTTCATATGCAGATACATGACAGTGGTGCGACTGATCTTTTCATCCGACTCTCAGCAAACAGCAAATAACTGAATTTCCTAAAATATGAAACAGTTTCTTCAGGAGTATTTTTCATGCACTCCACACTAACATGACCTAAAAGGCGTGGAACGTACCATTGTCCTGGAGTTACGGTGGCCTTTGTAGACCATTTTGACCGAGGGTCTCCTGATATTCTGGGTCTCGCTCTCCTCCATCTCCCTCCTCTCTTTCCTCCGACGGAACAGCTCCTGGATACGAGCGGCTGCTGACCGTCTGTCAAACACAACAAAAATGAATAAATGTCATTATGGAGCATGCAGAGAGAGGAGACACAAACCCATGCTGTCACTGATGCTCATGCTTTGAATCTTGAGTGAAATCTATATGCCGTGTTATCAATTCAACCAATGACAAGCTTCGAAAGCAGCCACGATCAAAGCACACCACCTGCCTGCTCCATCAGAACTGATTTTAGCCTTTAATATTGTGATGCAAAGTCCGTCAACTGCATGATGGCAGTGCCACTAAATAAAAGCAGATGGTTCATGTTGTGTACTTTACTTTAATGAGGTTCTACTGAGGAAATCAACGTCATTTTTTGGGTTTATTTTGCCGTCATGCACACATTCTCTGTTCATTCTCCGTTGCTGCGCTGCCACGCTGCGACCGTCACCAATCGTGGGGTCAGTACTCGCGTGCTCATCACTCTCACTCTACAGTCAGCTGTGTGCATATTAGTAACTTTGTGAGTGAAATGACCAAACCAAGACAAAAACCGTTATCCTCATTCTACATCATGATGTGCTGTTGAGTTTTAATGCTCTGCTGCATGTCACACACCTGACAAGCTAGATGCTTTTTGGTGCAGCAACATTACCTGATCATCCTATCTCCTACTGCAGATCCTCGGGAATTAAATCTATTATGTAGTGAAACAGTCAGTGGCAAGGCACAACAAAAAAAATCCTTTAAAGAGGTAATATTAAACAAGAGTGGTGTCTTCATCAAAGAGATGATAACATACCTCTGTCCCTGTCCTCTGAACCTCGTCGATGGGATGAGAATGGGATCGTCGTCACTGTCGTCGGAGTCCTGGTGGGCCCGAGCAGGCTGACTCTGGCCCTCCTCTCCCTCCTCTCCTGTGGGCTCCGCTCTCCTGCAGCCTCCTGATGTGTCTTCCTCCGGCTGACTCCTCTCCAGTGGCGCAGACGCCACGGCACCCCCCTCGGAGGAGCCCTCTGCCGGGCCCTGAGCTGATGAGCTGCCAAGGGGGGCGGAACAGGAGGCGTCACAGGGCGGCTCTGTTGAAGCGGCGGGCACAGTCTGCTGTCCCGAGGACTCAGAGGGAGCTGAGGGGAAACATATACATACATTTAGGACTATTTTCACTGTGGTAAGTGGTAGACATGCAGGTGAGCCGCTACCAGACTCACCTTGTTCTGACACTGAACTCTCTCTGCTCTGTACAGCCACAGCTTCCGACGCTTTGGGACCTCCACTGCCCATAGAGCTGGATGTGTTACTGCTCCTGAGGAGGAAGAAGACAAAACAGTTGACAAATTGACGTTAACTGAAGTTAAAAAATTCAGGAACTCACTCATACATCACAGAGTCAGCACGGTCTGTTCATTGATTAGATTTTTCTGCTTGGCAAACACTTTCGTCATCACAGTCTCTCTCATCCCGTCATCAGCGAGTGTCTGAGGTTGGTGCTGCCAGGAGGATATGACAGCACTGTTGACTATGATGCCTGCTACTTATTTTCAACAATTTGGTGCCTCATGTTTTCCTCTTTGATGCCTTGTGTACAATTTGGATGAGGTATTAAATGATTTTATTTCTATGCGGTCCATTTTGCGAACTGGGTATATGGCAGCTTCTAGAGGGTCCATTGTCACGTGCTTAGAGCTCTACAAAGCTGAGGTGCAGCAAATATGGATTCTTTAATATGAAAATAATTAAATCAATAAATTGCCTCTTAAACCGTTCTTTTATCTCTGCATGCTCCGGCGTTCACTCACCACTCATCAGTGAAGTCCAGCTTTATGGTGCTGGTGGTGGTTCCCTCTGAGCTGTAGTGTAAGCTGAGGACGGGCTCCGCTGTACTGGGCCGACTGGTGCCTGTTGTGGAGGTGGCGGAGGTGGAGGAGGTAGTGGGAGCGCTGCTGCTGACTGGTAATGAAACAGGCTGATCGGGAGTTGAACCTGCAGCTTCTGCAGCTCCTGAGAGAAGAGAGGACGACACACAGGTACAAAATAGTAAGCAATACGCAAGAATTATTTAATGATGTTGTTATAAAATATCAATTCTGCTTAAACACAATAACTCTGACAAAAGATTTTAGCTGAGAGTATTGTTCCTGTTGTTCACAGCATGTTACTGATTGTTTAAAAAGCACACTGGGAACATGCAACCTCCTGTTGCATCACTTGCTTTTGATTAACAACAGAAAACATGCAGCAGACATCAGCAGAAACTCTGTAACAGACGTATGGACGACCACCAGCCACAGCAACAGGACACAAACACACGGAGACACAAAGTACACACAGGTGAAAGCCCCTGAAGGATCATAACAAACACCTCAGCTGGTTATTACAGTCATGCTACAACCTGGTTTATATCAGCCTTTTGTGAAAGTTGTTGGGGACGGTTAGCTTTACCTAAAAAAATAAGACCCCAGTGAAAACTGATGACATTTGTGTACCGTCAAGAGTAACAGACTAAAGGACTGTCCACACCAAGACCAGTAATTATAACAATAACTTAAAAATGGTCCAAACTCAAGTGGATGGTGGATTCCCCACCACAACTGTAAGAACAGCAACAGTTGGGAACGATATCGTTGGAATGAAAGAAACACTGACAGCCAATCTGAATCCATCTGAAGTTACAGGGCCATTAATACGCTTCATTTCAGGGACATTTTCAGTGCTTTTTATATCGGTTTCCAACTGTAGCCTGCCTATTTTATGTAAGCCAACTGCTAGCATATACAAGACACTTTTTGGATGGTCTACTCCAGTAACTCAGTCTAGGTTATTCATACAACTTATTAAACACTCGTATAACATAATATTAGGTTAAAACCATATCATTCTGTGGGTTTCCTTTTTTTGTTTCTCTGCACAAGGTACAGCAGTAACAGCTCATTCCTTTTCATTTTCCTTGAAAACAGCGCTGCTCTGTGCCACAGTTTACAGACCTTTCATCAGTGTAGATGCTCACATCTTTATCTTCACAGTTTTGGTTATAGTTCTTGGTGTGGACGGCCCTTAAGATTGTGTGTTTTCAAAAGTGGGGTGACATGTTGGTGTAAAAGTACAAGTTCACGTATTACATATCATGGCCACAACTCTTTATAGTGAACAAATGTAAGTATGTGTGTTCATCGTGTACATGTGTTTAGATAAGAAAATACATATCAGTTGATGTACTGCTGTCAAGTATTGGTCAGACACTGGTGTGATTAGTTTTTTATGATATTAAACAAAAAGCGAGAAAACAACAGATTACAGAAAAAAACTAGGTAAAAGTTTCTTTTCTCGTTTGTTTTATTTTTGATTTGTTGTTTTCTTTTTGGTGTAATTTAGGTGAAGTAACCCTGTAAGTACTGCCAGATGCAGTTATATTAACCTGTTAAGAATCCTAACTACAAGGTCTATTTGCATAATAAAAGGAACACTTGAAATATTTGTTCAGATGTGTATGTGTACGTATAAGTATAAATGTTACTGGGTCTGAGTAAATATCCACTCAGCCTTCACAGGTTAAGTAACCCCACCTGCACCATGTATACCAAAACAGTTGCTATTCAGACAACTGTCACAGTAAAGAAAAAACAGACTATTATTATCATTATTATTGTTGTTATTGTTGTTATTATCATTATTATATCCTTCAGTCCAAGTAAAACAAATGACTTGGTTAATCTGTGAGCACTTAAATATGCATCTGGACAATTAATGGGAATAATTGTAAAGTGGTGGAAAGAGAGAAATAAAAAGCCTGACAACAATGGCAGACAGACTGTGCAGAGGTATGACAGGAAGTGTTTATGAGGGAGGGTGAAGACGACACAGCGAGTGGCAGGGTGGGAGAGGACGCACCCTGCTGTTCATCCAGAGTCATGGATCCCAGCTGTTTGTTTACCACAGACGAGGGGGAATCTGGAACACAAATGACACCGACTAAACATCGGACACAGAGGTCAAACCACACAGTCAAGGCGTACGAGGGTTAAAAACTTCATGTTAAAAGGATAAAAACCCAAAACGATTCAATGCCAGGCAGGAGAAGCTGTAAAATCAGCCAAAGGAAAACTAGCGTCATCTGCTAACGAGAGATCATCTCACACACCTCATGTGCAGCTTTTATAAGCAAAGTGAGTGTCAGAGATTAGTAAGCCTGAACGAAAACAAGAATATAACAAGTTCACAGATGCTCATTACATGTCCTAGCTTACATGGTTAATTCCTCGAGCATTACAATAACTATCAAGCCTGAGGTAAGACACCACAATACACCTTACAACTAAATCCTCTTTGAAACTTCACAACAATCCAAATGTATACTTGTTACACACTGAACCTTCACCAACAAACTCTTAAATTACACAAGATTAGTGA
This sequence comes from Diplodus puntazzo, assembly GCA_963678695.2. Taxonomy (NCBI): domain Eukaryota; kingdom Metazoa; phylum Chordata; class Actinopteri; order Spariformes; family Sparidae; genus Diplodus; species Diplodus puntazzo. The sequence continues at coordinate 14,506,516 of OZ023164.1, read as the reverse complement.
TAAAAAATATTTCAGCCATACAAAAGCTCCAGTTCTTCTACCATCAGTGTAGCCTGATGTTAACATAAACAATACAAGCAATGGCCCTTAAATTGAAGAATTGTTGGTGTCAGATGCATCAGTGAGCTCAACAATAATTAAGCCCCAGTTCAACATGTTGTTCACATTAACAATTATCATCTTCAGTTCACCAACACATTTTTTAGTTTTCCCCTTGCAAGGCAAAGGAGGTTAATGCTTTAAAAACCTTTGTACAAACAATAACAATTGGACCAGCATTCTCTCCTTATACTTTCATAAATGCAAACTGCGTGAAGGCATAAATGAATATGCAGGAAAACACGCAACACACCAACAGGAACTGTCTTTCCACGCCTTTGCACTGTCAGACATAAGTCATTAGGCGGCCGAATCTGCTCTCTAATAAATAATAAAACTAAGAAAATGTACAAGTGACAAGCATCCCTAAAGCACAATGCTCATTAAAAATACCCTCTTCTTTTCATTGTTACTTTTACACTGTACTTTTCAACTTTTCGCTATTTGCATATTAAATACTACATATAATCTTAAATTTAAGATACAAGAATTGTGAGAAAACACTCAGAGTTTAATGAGACTACAGTAGAAGATTCACGAGGTAAAACTTAGAAACACGTTGTGATTGTTTTGGTTGTCAGTGAACCTCATGTTTTCGTAAAGGAAATTATTTTTTTAAGACAGTGCTGGTAATTGGGCCAACTTAGAAGAAAATACCTTGTTTTACAGGGAAATTCTTCATTGTCTGGATGCTTATGATGATATGGCAATTCTGAGCATAACAACATAAAAACATATGTATTTAAAGCTACTATGCACCAATGCACTGTTATACTGTAGATACTTAAACCATATAGAACATTTAAGTAATAGACACCTATATCTAAAGCCATCACTTCAACAGATACAGTAGATGAAGCCTAGTAATGTTACATATTCCATGAAAAGGGCTCTGATTCTCAAGTTAAAGTGAGATCAAACCAAAGTGAATCAAGAGTTAAGTCATCTCAGGCCTCATTACAGAAAGTTTGAAATCCAATCTGAGCTCAGTTTGGGATGACATTAAAGATTTTTGGTATTCCAGAAACACGCTTCCTGAGGGTAATGTTTATCAAGTGATGTTTATCTGTGCTATAATTGAATGTCCTCTTTTTGTCCATTACAGTGAACTAGCTAGCCAATGACAAGTGAAATGAAACAGTCATAAGTGTAGGAATTGCTTCTGTGATAGGACTGTTCCCATCTTTGACATTTTTAGACAGGAAAAGCAGTTTGGAAAGTTTTCTGTAATGAGGCCGCTGATCGTTATGTGTCACCAAACACGGCTGAACAACCACAAAAGCAATGAGGACGCCAAAGCAGAGCTCCATACTGGCTGGTGCCACTCCAACAGGAGATTTGCAGATGAAAACTAAAGCAAAACGTGGAGAGATGATGTGAGAGCAGCAGTGAGTTAGGGGCTGAAGCAACACAATGACAGCTATGGAGGTTAATGAGTACAAGGTGCATTATTGGGGAATGGAAAGAGGATCACTGGAGGTATTAGTGGTCAGTTCTAGCAGGATCGGGTCTGTCTGGAGCCTAGCAAACAGACATGTCTGCCTGTCTCCTACATAGAGGGGAAGATGGCAGGGGAGGGGGGCCCAGGCAAACAGCCCGTATGGAGGAGGTGCTGCGGGGGCAGGGAGCTCGGAGGGGAGGGTAACCTGTGCAGGGTTGCGTCTCGGCAGCAGCGGCAGTAGAAGCAGCTCTTTGTGACTGTCTCTCAGGGGCTGCAGAGGAAGAAGAGGAGGAGAAGGAGGAGGAGGAGGAAGAGGAGGAGGAGGAGGAGGAGGAAGAAGGGGCCGCTCGCGGACCCCGTCCTGGTGGGTCGGCCAGCCGGAGTAACCTCTGCAAACGCCTACACACTAAACTTATGGGCAGCCGATGAGGACCATACTCTGACAGAGAGGCAAAGGGAGAGAGGGAGAGTGGATGAAAGATTAGAAGACTGAGGGGAGGATGTGAGGACAGGAGGGAGCAGAGAGTCAGGCAAATAAACAAGGAGAAGGACAACAGGATGCTGAGGGAAGAGAGAGTGAAGTGAGGCTGCTGCTTGAGTGGAGTGGCTCCAACAAACACACAAACACACACACAAACACACACACACACACACACACACACACACACACACACACACACACACACACACACACACACACACACACACACACTCACATACACAGGGGAGTTGATCTAAGGATACCTACTGGCTGTACTGAGGAGTAACATTTCTGGAACATTTGTGGTGGTATGTGTTTTCAGGTACCTGAGAGTGCAGGTTCTGAGGTGGGCGTCGGCGCGGGGGTCCCGCTTGTTTCGGCCTGACTCCTCTGCTCGGAGTCGGGCGAGGTGGTGATGGGGGAGGTGGAAGGGGCCGAACTCTCCACTGATGAAGAGCTGGAAGGAGGAGGTGCTGTGACTGTAGATGAAGACCCTGAGGAGGAGGAGGAAGTGGATTTAGGCATGTCGGTGGCATCGGTGGCGGCGGTGGCGGCGGTGGCGGCGGTGGCGGCAGCAGCGACGGGTTCGGTGGGGGCCTCTGGGGCGTCTGTCCCCACGGGCGTCTCAGGGGTGCTGGACACTTGACTGGAGCCTCCTGCAGGGGCAGCTGGAGGATTTGACGCCCCCTCTGGACGGACCGCCGTTCCTGGGACAAGATAAATTAATCAATATTTAATGTTTTAATAAAGAGAAAACTATAAAGCATGACTCATTTATAAACCAAATTAATAGATGGGTTTTTGAAATACACAAAATTCAACAATGAAATACATAGAAAACATCACAAAAGGATGCTATGAAAAAAAAAAAAAAAAAACACGCACACACAACAATAACTAAAGAACTTTAGAAGGCAGTGGCAGTCACCTCTGGGTCGTGTCTGAGGCCTCGTCCCTCTGCTGCTCTGAGCTTCGCTGGCCTCCTCAAACCAGCGCGACAACATGTCCGACATCCTCTGCATCAGAGACACGTTCGGGCTCTGCTCTCCTACAAGAACATGTTTACAGATTATATAGCTGCTTTTTTACAACACTGGATTTGTAATGGACTAATGCAGACACAACAAAGGTGAATATGTTGGGGCAATGTGGCAAAACTAACATTAATGACACCACACAAAATCCTGTTCACAAGCCACCTCACACAAGATGCTGCTATTTAACAGCATATTTCAAAAGGCTTCTTTTATAAGAAATGAAACAGGAGAATTAATCTGACCGGAGGCTCATGCTCGTGACAGCACGGGATGTAAACATTCATGGCATCATTGTATTTCCCTCTGAACGGTGATGCTGTTGGTGGGTTGTTTTTTTTTTTTGTTTGTAGCTTTTTGTTGAAAGGATAGTTCCTACATGAGACTGCTCACAATGAGGTCTGTGGATTATCTTGAGTAACCAGGTCATGTTTTTTGGAAAGAGACACTGCTGTTGAATATGTATTTTGTTTTGGCTCTTTGAGAACCTCAAACATGTCTGCGGCTGATATCTCCCAAACTTTATGGGGGCGGGACTAGATAAGCTTTGGCTTCTCCCGCTTTTCCCTTTCGGCCATGTGTATTGTATTATTTGAACAATGATGAAATGTGATGATGATGAATTGACATGCCCGAAATAAACAACATAAATAAATAAATAAATAAATAAATAAATAAATAAACTCTGCAACTCACACGTCAGGACAAAGAGCACAACAGGCAAGAGAGAGAAGGTGTATTTTGATTTTAAATATTTAGCTGAAGGTTAAGATTTAGATTGGATTCGATCAGATTGCTGTTTGTCACACCTGAAGTGTTCAAGTCGACAAATTGCATTGTTAAACGCAGCTTGATAAATGTTAAATATAAGATGAAGACACATTTCTGATCTGATCTGATTTTACATCCTTGCAAGAAAATAAAATGATTACTTTATAATAAAAAGCCAGAGGAAAAAATGATGGTACAAAATGAACTTGCCGATCATATTTAACAATAAATTCTCAACATGTGGGGGGCTTTGGGAAGTTGTCTCAGAGGCCGGATCTGTACTTTGTAACTCGAGACCTCTGCTTTAAAACTACATGAACAGGAAGACACACACGTCAGCTGCCGTTCTGACTGATCTGGTCTTACCATCTCTCTCCCTCTCGCTCTCAGGACGAGCCCGAGGTCCAGTGTCAGACCAGTCACCTCGCAGACGGAGGCGCTTCACTGGAGGCTGCCTCAGCTGTGGAAACACACGCGCACACACATAGACACACACGTACATGGAGAAAGATTAGCAGTTTGTCAGTCAAAGCATGGTCAAAAATAGCCGCGCTGCCAAAGCAAAACACTGCTCGTCTCTGTCAGTGTCCTCTTTAAAGTGCCCCCCTCCCTCCCCCTGACTGCACGACTGAGGTTGCCTTCACTTTCCAGTCCCCCTGGCTCTCTCTGCAGGGCAACAGGCTGAGAGCCAGAAATAGAAAAAGGGGGTCTTAGTGCAGGGACTATCAACTGCTTAACTCAGGAAATGTCATCAGGTCTGGATATGGGCTGGAGGTGGTGAAAAGGAGTAGAGGCTGAAAGAGATAGTGGAATAAACCGGAGAGGAAAAGACCCCTCGACAAATGAGGTTACAGGTGGAGGAACAGGAGACGGGGGTAACGAGCCTGTGCTTGGCTGTCCCCTCCACCTCGGCCTGAACTATTTTGGACGACTGAGGAACACTGCCTGCGTCGGTAGCTGTATTTGGAAAGGAATGTGTGTGGTGGTTGCATCTCGACACAGCTGAACTCACCACGGGGCTCTGAAACACTGGCACCATGATCCAGCACATTCAGACACACGTGAAGACTAGCACTGGCAGTAAACACTTCAGGTCGCATCTTTCTGGTTCCTTAAGATTTTCAAACTCAATGTCCTATCTAAGAAGTACGATGACCTAGATACACTGAAGTAAGACTACATCATAACAAACGCTTCAGATTTTAATCAATAACTCGTCATGCGTTTTCTTCCACACTCTCCTCCTGTTCTTCAGGGTCGTTTGTTCCCTTCACCGCACTGCATCAGTACAGATTTAGCACTAATGTCCGCAGAGCTCTTAGAGAAGTAGACAGCCACGGCAAGGTCACTTCTTCTGTTTGAATGCAAAAAGACAACAACACCACTCCGCTCCAGACCAGCAACAAAATCCTTAGTCCCTGTATGGATGAGTCTCCATGGCTACGTGAAATGTTATGTTTAGTTTGTCTGACACTCATTACAATTCTATAGACTACAAAGGGTTTAAACATTTGAATGCAGAGTGTACGGAACAATAGACATTATGTTTAAGGGTATGGTCTATACCAGCTTAATAACTCTGTCTGCATCAGTTTATGACACCACATTCCAGATAGAGCTGAAACTAGTCGATCAATCTCTTAGTTGATCGACAGAATAGAATTAGAGCAGCATTTTTGATACCCGACTAATTGCGTCAGTCATTTAATCAAGGAAAATATTGTCTGGTTCTAGCTTTTGTCAGCATTTGCTGATTTTCTTTAACAACATATTAAATTGTCTTTTAGTTCTATAAGACAAAACAAGCTATTCGGAGATGTCTCCTCAGACTTTTAGAACCTGCGATGGGCATTTTTCACTATGTTAGCCATTCTAGCTGTGTGGCTTTAGGCACGGCACTCTTAGTCAGGCAGTCCACCACTTTGGTCCAGACTGAAATATCTCAGTGACTAGCTGATTGATTGCCATGAAATTCTGTACAGACATTAATGGTACCAACTGGATGAACCTCGCTGACTGCGGTTATCCTCTGACTTTTCTTCTAGTAGATCATTGGCTCAAATGTTTCCTGTGCCCAGTACTTTGATGTGAGTACATACTCAAAATCACAAACGCGAACCTCAGCTACAGGAAAGCCAGAGGCAAAAAACAGGGGATCACCAAACTCAGTTTGATTAATCCTCTGGGGACCATGAACGTTTTATATCAATGCACCCAGTAGATGCCAAGTTGTTTTAGTCAAAGTGGTGGAGTAACTGACCTACAGACTGGCACAACCTTCCATAGAGCTGGTGCCATAGCTAGAACAACACAATTCCTGTCAGGGTTCATGTGATGTGCGATGTTATGAGAGCCATCCTGTTCGCTCACCTCCTCCCTCCTCTCCTCAGACGGGCCCTTCAGCTCTCGGGCCTGGTCATCTTTGGGATCAAACAAGTAGATGTAATCGGAGGAGTAGCTGACGAGCACCTCCTGACCGTCCTCGCTGTAGCAGAGAGACGTTACGCGACACGACTTGTTGGACAGGTGAGCGGGAACAAACCTCACGCACATGCCCGTCGTCCCCCGGCCCATGTAGTTACCTAAGGATGAAAGAAGGGTGGTAGTGGTAAGTGGCAGCTACAGTATCAGTGAAGAACATGCAGCTGTGGAGCTGCTCCTGACCATTTTTGGGTGATATGCTGCAAAGACATGCTTCTGGTTGAGCAGTTGTATCTTCAAACATTCTGTTGTGTTACCGTTCCCAAAAACGAAAGACAAAGTTCAAGTCTTCTATTTAATGCTTGAATTTTACACTTTTTTTTATTGTTGTATCACTTCCGTTCTCATTTGTATACATTTTAAGAGTGAGAAAGTGGATTTCATTAAATACAGACTTCTGATCTTAGCTCTCACTTCCTGTGTTTCCTGTAATCCCTTTTCCATCTGTTTTATCTAGCTTTTTTTCTTTGCTTGACTGACATCCAAATGCTGTTTCAAATATATTCAATTAGATAAATGTATACAAAAATATTTAATGATTTACATGATGAGAAAAAAGTGAGGGATTTTGATATAAAACACATATTTATGAAAGAGCCAAGAGATAAATGAATAATAAAAACAGGGACAAGAACTTTGTGTCTTTTATGTATTTTTATGTCTTCACACTTAAAAATGCCTTGTTGTTAAAATACAAATAATGTCTTATATTAAACTTATCCCCTGTTTCCTGTCTTGTTTCCATTCTGTGTATTAAAGATTTTTGTGTATGGCGGGTTTGCTATAAATAGAGTTGTTTTTTTTTTAAATATTCTGTTTGACAGGAGCATTTTAGAAGAAGTTGATAATATTATCTTTAATGCAAATTTCCCTTTTTTTTACCCTCTCAGGGACATCTGTGGTGACTTTAACTCAACTGTTCCTGTATTTTTTGATATTTGCTGCAATTCATTCAAACCTACATGCCTAAGAGTCTAAGAGAATATCTGAATTTACTACATCAAGACTAATATAACGACAGAGGAGGCTGAGTGAATGATGTGAGCGAGCAGGACAGCCTACCTGTTGCTCTGGTGCCCAGCATGCGTCTGTCGTAGATCCTCACCGAGCTGTCAGAGCAGCCCACGGCCAGGTAGTACGGCACCAGGGGAGAAATGGATATAGAGGTCGCTGCCCTTCGACAGTTTATCAGGATGTCCTGAAATTAAGGCCAACACAAATATGGATAAATTATAAAGTCTTTTCTGCTAACCTAAAGTCCACAAGCTCAAGAGAGGTGGCATCTTAGGAATCAGTTTTATAAAGTGATATACAATAAAGGGAGGATCAGGCAGCTGAGTAATACAGACAAAATATCCTAACTAGATTTTTAATTTTCCCCCTGTGGACGTTGACTCTTCACACTGACAGGTTATTAATTAAGAGGGGGAAGTAACAGAGTCTGGTAAAACTACTCTGACAGTTTTAAGGTCACAGGTACTGATCAGGAGCTTGAAATATGAGACGATGCAACACAATCTAGAAGGAACAGCTTCTCTCTCTCTCATACACGCGCATGCATGTGTGCGCGCTCACACACACACACACACACACACACACACACACACACACATACACACACACACATACACACACGCGCACACACACACACCGAGTTCCCATCGACGCAGCGAATTGAATGAATGACTCCAGGGACAGAGAGCTGTTTGTGAAGAGAGCAGCGCTGAAGACAAACTCATATGTCGGAGATAAATGCTTGACACAAACAATCAATACCAAATTACTGAAAAGTCAAACAGTCACTAAAAAGAGATATAGCAGGGGCATCAATTCAATAAATAATACAAGACTAAACATTCAAGGCCATTAGATTTTAAATGAGACCCTCTTATAATTAAAAATTATAATCATAATCATAATGTAATTACCACTTTAAAGAACTAAAGATCAACATCATTGACCTGAAAAGAAAAGAAAAGAAAACAACTAATCCTCACTAATTAACATGTAGACAGATCTCAGCGATAAGACTTCCACCCTCACTTGCAATTCATAATGACTCATTATATGAAGGAGAAAATTGTGACGGCTGTCAGCGTACATCTTTGCAGTCTTCTTTAGTGCAGCTCGTCTTCATGCGAAGGTCAAACCATCGCACCGTGCCGTCCTCCCCACACGACAAAAACGTGTAGGGGTCGTTTGGTACCGTCATAATCTGGCAAAAAGCAAACAAACATGAGGCTGCGTTTAGGAGGCAGAAACCACGAGAGAAAGATGTGTACACTCTGTGAAACAATTCTCTTTTTCAGTACCTCGTAAGCTGTTCCATAGTGGCAGGTGAACTGACACTGTCTGTTGTACTCTGGACTCTTCTCAGTGTGGGTGTAGTAGATGATGCCGTCTCCGGAGCAGGAGACGATCTCCTGACCGTTGGTGTGGGGCATGAACTTTGCACTGAAGATGTTTGCCCGGTGACCTGAACGTATGGACTTCTTGACCTAAAAAAAACAAACAACACATTACGGCAAAGAGATCTCAACAGCAAAACATCCTCCGAGGTCCTCACTATAACCTTGAAGATACAAAATGTAACAAGCTGGAGAAAGACAGATGATTGTTGCGTCTCATCCCAAGGTCGTCAAATACTGACACTTTAAGCTGGTCAGTATTTGTGTCAGTATTTGACAACGTGGTGATAAGACTCAAAAATCAACTGTATTTCTCCAGGAAGTTACATAATGTTGCTTAAGCCATACTACACCTAAACTCATGCTGCCTTCAAGTGCAATCCGTTGGTTACAACGTGGAAAGTTGTATTCATGATATGCTTGATGTTCAAGTGGTTAAGTTGTGAGAGTACTGCTGCTTGGTTGAGTGTCTAGGAGCCACCAAGACTGACAATACAGCAAGCTAGCCAGAGAATGATGTAATGCAGTAAATGCAAATGCATAAAAAAAAGATGAGGCAGCGGTAAATTGCAATCAAATGACAAGGAAAAACTCTATATGACTAAAATTACAATATATTATCTTATCATCCACTGGAAAATTTGCCTTGATGGGCCCATTATCTCTGAAAACATCCGCCAACCTGTCACAACTCTTCAGAAAATGTCCTCTTTCCGAGCTGAGTGTACCACAAGGGAGGGCGTTCAGATGGACTCTTCTTGAAATCATTTAAAGGCAACATCGAACCATCTCTGACCTTCTACCGAAACACATGTATTCATTTCAAAAGAGGACATTTATTCTGGTGTGATGCCCATACACAAATCCAGGAATAAGTATAAAGCTGCTGCATCTTTTGATCATTTGGTAAATTTTATTCACAACTACTGCACACGAGATGATTCTTTTGCCTTATATGTGCCTCTTTTGTTGACTTTATTTATTTAAAAAAACTAAATAAAAACAAATGCACTGATATTAATTGTAACCTTTTAACACATAAGAAGAATAACAATAGCTGTGCAAACCGCTGACATTAATATCACCACAAATCTAAACTAGAATTAAACCACCTTCCACTGCATGCGAACGATCCTTTATGTGTCAGCTTGTTGCTTGTTGGTTTTGGTTTTTAAGATTTTATCAAATATTTAATAAATATATCTAAGCTAATCTTTTTACCCTCAAGAAAAAAATATCACAAAATACTCCAACTGCCAACTGAGCAACAGATAAAGCTTCATCTGATTTTATCCAACATTCACACATTTCTAAAAGAGGTGCAAACAACTGTCCTGACCTACCTTTTTGTTGTACGGGTTGCTGATAACCAAAAAGGTGTCGTCTGACCCCGACAGGATATATTCACCTGTGTCGTTCCAGGATATAGTGTTGACCTGCAGAGAAACAAGATACAGACATTTACTCAGCAGTTTATATTTGGGTTGAAAGGATTACTGGATGAATCAATCACAATAATAATCAACAACGATTTTAATATTCGATTCATGAAGTCATTTATCAAGACAAAAATGCAGAAAAAAACTTCTCAGATGTGACGATTTGATGTCTTAATGGATAAAAACGTGACTGAACACATTTTACGGATATCAAACTAGAGGTTCATCCTGCTGAATGACTGAGATGAATCTAAGGGGTCATGAGATGATTATCAGGGGAGGAAATAAGAAAACACAAACTACTCCTACAAAGAATTACATTTATGTTTCACAGTCTGCTTTTTTCTAATCTGTGCTTCTGTCTGTGAAATATGATACAGTTTTACCACTTCAGGCCTCTAAATCTATTTATATGAATCAATCTGTGACCAAAAAACTCAATTAAACTCCTCACAACATGCAGCTAGTAATGAGGGGTTGCAAACAGACATTGGTATGTCTGAAAGGGTCACATGCTGAAGAGCGTGGGAAACCACCGGTTTAAAAGATTTATTGATTATGAAAATATGTGTTAGTTGTGGCCTCGGTTTCATTTAACGGGGCAAAAAGATCAAAAGCCCTGAAAAAAAAGGAGCGCTCTTAAAAACATGAAATAACAAAATAACTCAAAATGTGCTGTACACTCCGACAGCTTCAAAAAAGCTTTAATCAACAACAGAAAAATCCACATCTTCTTGTAAAATTTTAATTACTTTCATCTGAATATTCATTTCTGGAATTACCATCACATTAGGGACGCCCAGTAACATAATCGTAATCCGTCCATTCATGAATCTCAAAGTAGAGCACAAGAACAGAGCACAACATTGTGTTTACTGTCACAGTGTGGATCAATATTTCATTAACAGCTGCTTGCTGCAGCCTCAGTCAGTCTTTCATCATCATCACACCTCTGCTTCTCATTTCCACACACTCCCTCGACTGCGATCGGTGGCATCGCGCTGCCTGTGGGGGCGAGTTCATTTTACTTTTACAACATCTCGCAGCCTGAACTCAACAAACGGGTTTAAAGTCGGTGTCTGTGAAATTGCACATCATTAGAAGAAGAAGGTGTTGTGCAGTGGAGGTGTATCCGCCTTGTGTCTCTCATGCGATGAGAGATGAACAGTCAGCCAGAGGGACAGAGGGTGAGATGATCTGAATGTAGAGTATCATTACGCCTTTTTTAAACACAGGTCTGAGGAGTGTGTTACAATAACGAGGCACAACACGGTCTTCATCTTCTTCAGGTAGACTGCATCAGACCTGGTAAAAGCTACTATGTAACGTCATGTTTCCTAAGATTCATGCTCTACTAAATATACTGGAAGTCTCTCATTCTTTCACCAACAACGGAAAGTTGTGTGATGTAAGGGATTCAGATCCATTGCGAAATGCAGCGGCTTCCTTGTTTATACTGATTTTGCAATGTTTGGTGTGGCTCTCAATCGCCCGTCAGGCTCCGAGCCACCGTTTCTACCATCCAACAGCTGACATGGTTGAGGCGTGCTTAGCAAACAGAAACATAGAAATTACTCCGAGCGTCCATCCATTCTTCACTTTAAGCCTTTTAGTTAATACTCCAGAGGGGTACTCTCTGTGAACTATGGCATGACTTCCTGATGAGCCCCTGAGAAGAAAAGATGACACATCATCCACTCCCTGGAAGTGGATGATGTGAACTGGAAGCCTATATGGGCAAACACATCTTTGTCTTACAGAATGAACCTGTTGACCATGTCTTTGATTATTAGTTTTAAAGCATCAAAAAATCCTTACTAATATCACATATTACCAGGGCCCAAAGGGACATCCTATACAATTGATACTGACACACAACATAGGCATTTTTTTATGATCCTTTTGTTTATTAACACATTGTTTAAAGTTACTAATAGATTAAGCACTTATTCAATAGAAATATTTCGGTTGAAATGTTTTCTCTGGCTAAGTAGAGTCCGGTGTTGAACTGAAGCGCTCCCTGGTCTTGCATGCTGTGGTTGTTTTGATGTTTTGGACTGAGGGCCGGGCTTATAGCGTGACAGGACGTGTGACAGTTCTGTCAGCGTCAGGTTTCTCTGAGGCATTAACCAGCTGGCCTCACGTCAGAGCGACACTCTCTCCGTCTGACACTCAGGCTTCATGGACGACTTGGGAAACGTGGCATGATGTGTTTTTCTACCAAGACGATACACACTTTTATTTTTCTAAGACATGGACTGGTAAAAAAGAGCAAACAGATCAAAATGTGGGGGTACTTACACAGCCATCATGTACATTCAGTGTCCCTTCAAGTTTAAGCCTCTGGACAAATTCTCTTCTACCTGTGGAAAGAAAGAAAACAGGTTTTTAAAAAAAAAATAAGCCAGGTTTTAAATTTATCGATCCATCCAGGCTGTACTGAATAGTCAAAAGCTTAAATACATTGACATTCGAATTCGAGGTTGTTCTTTTTGTTTTTTTGCACATCTCTTAATTCTGTTTACACCCAATATCTCTGCAAAATTGCAGATAAAGATTAGGCTACACTCCTGTTATTAGTATTGTACTATTTATAAAATTAGACTCCAGTGGTGGCTGCAAAGGGTTATTTCTAATTCCTGTGATCCGAACATTTCTCATAACTTCAGAGTAGGGCTGCCCGATAAATTGAATTTTCATCGTCATGGCGATATGAACATGTGCAATAAACACATAGCAAAAAAATGAATAAGAAAAATCATTTGTTTACACGCACCATGCGTACACCGTGAGCATACCAACATTTAGCCTATCAGACGGAGCCCTGGATACAAGGGCCAATCAGATGAAGCCCCAGCTAGCCGTTAGCTACCCTGACAAAATTAATCGGCATCAGTTTGGTGGTGGTTGCCAGGTTGTGATGGCTGAGGGAGGAGAGAAAAGCGATGAAAATGTGGTCGACGAAGACCTTGTGGTAAAAAGAAACAGCACCTCTGCTATATGGACTTATTTTGGATTAATGAGAGACGACGTTTAAAACATGCCGAGCAACTTGTTGCAACTTTTAGAGGAAACACAACCAACATCCATCACCAGCTGCAATACAACCATAAACCAAGAATTAACTGTATAGTTAATAATATGCAAAACTTCAATATTTGTTTATTTAACGCAAGTTATATCATCATCGCAATATTGAACAGTGTCATCCCACATCGCAGATTTTCCTCATATCGTGTAGGCCTTCTCCAGAGCTTTATAAAGAATAAAAGTGAAAAAACTTGATCTAATAATTTCCAAAATTCTCAACATGTTCGTAATCTCACAAAATATTCTCCTTCAATCCATTTTTGTTGACGTTTATCCTTTCAAAAACAACATTTTCACTGCCGTCAAAAAATCACATCTGTATTAACAGGGTGGTCCAGCAACAATCCAACAGCAGTATTAACACATGTATGTAACCACAGTCACAAAAAAAATCTATTTCGGCTATGACAACATTAAAAATGAGGATTTTATTTGACGGTTTTGTAATTTCTTGTCAGGATTATAAGAAACACTTGTAGTACACAGATCATAAACATTGACTAGATATTCGAAGCTTGAACCTCAAAATCAGCCTGTAAAGGAATGAAAAAAAAAAAAAATGATGTTCAGTACAGCCCATCCATCTATATATCTATCTCTGTCTCCATCCATCCATCCGTCTCTCTTTGCACTTGGCTGCACTCTACTTAAGTGCAGTGGGAGTTCTGTTGACTGGTATAAAATATCACATTGAACATTTGCATTCAATATATCCGTAGCCTGCACTGTATTATTAATGCAGAAGAAGCCTCCCCTGGGCCAGCAGATGAAAAAGAGAAAGGAGAAATGTTGGTGCTGCCACGAGAGGAGAGAATAAATGCAGGAAAAGTGGTCCGATAGGTCCGTGGTAGTTAGTAATTAGACATTCTGGCATGAGTTCTGCTCACCTTTCTGCTGTCTCATTAAATGGGTGTAAAACACCTCTGTGAAGATTTAACTGACAATAACACTTAAAAAATAAGATCGGCGGGGGATTTCTGTTAGTTAGCAACATTAAGCAAACTCGTGAGAAGGAGCACTGTCAGGATGATTCAACATATCACATTTGTAAGGAATATTTTTGTGAGTTTTTTTTTTCCTTTGAAGGGTGTTTACTGCTCCTATCAATAATCAACAACTGTGGAAGATGTTCGTTCACACCTGAGCTGCCACCTGCTTGAAACTGAAGGATCTAAAGTGAAACACTGAGACAGATGAACTCGCTCTGAGGTGAGCCTGAAACTCTGCTCTTATTTTCCATTTAGAATGAGCCAGGAAAGCTAAAAACAAAAACGACAAATTAATGACAACTAATAAGCTATTTAATGATGAAATATTGTTCATTACTATTGGGCAACTTCAATTGATCCTGAAAACAGTACTCCTGTGGTTGCTCCTAAATCTCCACTGAACTCATCATTAAGAGTATTCTGTCCCTCTATGAAAATTTAGCAGGATATTTTGTTCGCATATGCTTCATGGCTGTAAACACAATATAAACGATGTTTATGCTCCCCTTTTGAAAAAGTGATTTTAATCTAATCTTGTGTCGCAGTGTGTTCACACTGTAAAAGCGACAAAAAACCAAACAAACCAAAGAAAAAAATCAGTGTGCTCAGAACAGTCGACATGTAGACTGAAAAAAAAAAACTCTTCATCTTTGAGAGGCTGTTGACACTGTTCTCCCACAAAGCAATGCACAATGGGAAGTTGAGGAGCTAATCGTGGCGGCTAAAAATGAAACAATTCCAGGAACATCTTCAGAAAACAAAAAATAAAAAACAGGTACATTTTTGCTGCTTTTTTTAAAATTTAATTTTAAGTTAAGTGGGCGACTTCTTGTATTCAAACTGTAAAAACAATATTCTATTGACGATTTGTATATCATAATAATACGATTGGATTGGGACACAGCATTAGTCCTCAATACGACAAAGGTCCTGGGAAAATAGCATCTAGGTAAAAAAAAAACACTATTCAATCACTGTGAGAAAGAGTTACGGCTCTTCTAGGTGCAGCTACCTTCCTTCATTCAACGTGTCTCTGCTTTAAAAGGAGTAGCTGTGAAAGCCAAGTGCTCTGTATTCAAATGAGAGCTTTGACCTGCCCTGACAGGTTCTAGGAGTGTTGCAGCAGGAGCCTGAATTTGTTTTCTGTTTAACATAAATGGCAGATATAGCCCCCTTAAGCTCCCGACCACAAACACAACTGTAATGCCACGTATGAAAAAATCTTGACGTAATTATGTGAAAATCTTCCCAGTGCAGTCATGTGCAGACCGCCCACACAAGTGTGCACATTTCGTATATGTGGGCCTGTCACAGTAATGACGTTGTTTATTCATTGTATGTATCTTATCGACATGTTGAAGTTATGTGAATGACCTTGATTATTTTTGCTTACCTTGATTATGTTTACTGAAGTGAGAGCGTCACCAACATTTTAGCCGACAGGATGCCAGAATATTCAGCAGGGTTTTCCCTACTGTTGTAAGCATGTGTTCCCATTTTATGTATTGATATGGTTGTGTGGTTTTATCTTTTTTTTTTTTTAAATCAATGTAATACATTTTAATAATTTTCCCCATTCAAATCCCAGTGTCGGAATATCAAGAATTAAAAATTATTACTTCTTTCAAAGGGTTCTGCTTGCAATATTATGCTACTACATTGTCATTACATCAGTGGCATAAATGTATCTTAAAACGAAATTTTTATTTATTTTTTTTTTTTTTATGTGTCATGTCATATATTGTTGTGTAAAATACATTTGGTCGCAAAGATACATTGACAATTCTTAATACATAGCCTGTTTGGGAGAATACACTAAATGCCAAAGTGGATCCAGACGTGTCAGGTAAACGCATCTGTCTTATTTTTGTTCATTAGAGTCACTAAGAGTGGATCCAGTGTCATTACTAATCTTGAAGTTCAGCAACAGAGACATCGTTTTCCTTAAGTTTCTGTTGGAATTCAGACCACTCCTCGTTGCCCCCATCCCCCCCTTTTGAAGCTAAATATATCCTGACCCACACACGCATCCTCTCCCCATACACAATAACAGCTCCAACCATATCTCAGTCAAGCTAAATACAGCACTGACTAAACCTCTGTGGCACCTGCCCCACCTCGACAGGCTCCATTCAACCACTGTCAGGTGCTGACTGGGAGACGGGCCCCGCTGCAGACAGGTCTTATAAAGCTTTCTGTCCAGCACTGCTGTCCTCTGTGTACACCACGGTCACCACTGTTGTTGCATCACACTGGAGACAGAGAAATGACTTCTATCTCACTAATGAGGGCCCTCACTTCAAGAAAGTGAGGGTTACAGTTTTGGTTAAGATTCTAGGATTACAAGAAGGATATGAAACATGAGTGAAAGACAAGCTACCTCTAGACACTCAAACACAGACTGTGAGTCTTTCTACCATGTATTCGACTAATACTCTTATTTCCTGATATTCTGTTTAATATTAGATTATATACTCCATATTTTCTTCCTCTATTCTACTGACCTTGTGCCTGTTCTCATTGCCACAGTATTACAATGTGGATGACGATGTGTTTTGATTTGAGGTTAGAAGATTATTATTCTAGTTTGGACGAGCGGGAATCAAACCACATGATACACACTAAGTGTGCACTATTGTACAAATTAAAGAGCGTACATCTTCCCAGAGCTTTAGGGACGGGAATCAGATGAATTCATGATACAGTGCCATCACAATACAGCGATATTGTGACACTGCGAGACAATCATTTACAATACGTCACGATAACAGCAAGAAGAATAATTCTGAAGTTAAAAAGTGAAAAGGAAGTTACACCGCAATGAGTTGCGTAGTAGTGTAGTAGACGTTAGTAAAAGTGGCAGTTAAATCTGTTAGAGCGGCTGCACATTTTGATTTAAAAAATAAGGATATTTGGTGCCAGCGTATCAACAACTTTGCACAAGAGGAAGTGACATTTCACCGCAACAAGATTTTGTCCCAGCCCAAAGGAAACTAGTATAATGACGAATGCCTGCGTTGTGCATTGTGTGATGAATTAATGGTGCAACCATTCTCTCAGTTAAAGGTTGTTAACACGACACTGGTGTGTACTGTGAGCGTGTTTAAAGAGATGCAATGACGTAAAAGGGCCCAAAAGTCATACTTGAAGTAAAGTAAAAGTAAAGGTATTGTGTTAACATATGACTTTGAAAAGAATGCATCACCCAAAGGGATAGTAGTTTAGTAAAAGTCTTAAAGTATCTGATACTAAATGTACTTATGTATCAAAAAAGTACAAGTAAAAGTCATATTACACTTTAATTCACATGTACTTAGACTGTAAACTCAAGAGTCAACTGATTTCAGCCAAAAGGTTTATCTGATCAGAGTTTCAGTATTTATCTGACTATCAGAATCAGTGTTCTTGAAATCAGATAGCTGATATTGCTCTGTTGCAGGATGCAATCTGAAAAGTAACTAGTAACTCAAGTTGTCGAATAACTGTAGAGGTGTCAAAAGTTTGATACTTGCATCCGCATGTAGAGGGGTGGAGGTAGAAATGAGCAGAAAATGGAAATACGCAAGCAAAATGAAAGCGCCATAAAATTGGGCACATAAGGGCAGTACTTGAGTAAATGTACTTAGTTGCATTCAATCACTGGGAAGAGGACGTTTTGAATAGTTTGTTGCACTTGGTTTCACTTCCACTGCATATACATTCCTGCAAAACTGAAAGCACTTTATGATGCAGGAAGCCTTCATAAACACACTGCATGATTCACCCATGCTTCTAACTGCATTAGTTCACAGCTATACTTGAGAGTTCAGATACATCATGATGATGATCACGATGATGACGATGATGATGATACAGCCTGTAGATGGTTTGCCTTCCTGTACGTCATCTGAAGTACACTGTTATGTGATGCCACAGAAAATCCCCCGTGCAAAATAATGTGATCTCTGAATGAGGAGATAAACATGATTTTGCTCCTCGCAGAGAGCTGCGCTATTACGGATTACACATAACATTTAATCCCATTTATCTGGCGCTTCAGCTCTGGACTCTCACACAGACAGGAGAAGATGCTGCTAAACTGCGTTCACTGCCGCTGTCTGCTGTGTCTATCTGCCCTGCTCGGCTCTGACTTCGCAGGAGGAGGAACCGAGCAGCTCTCTCTGTTGTTAAGTAGATAGACTAATGTCTCTGGGCACTAGCTGTCAGTTCATCTCAGCGCCACAGACTCAGCCTGCAGTGGAGTTACCTGCCAGACACAATGTTAAAATAGTACATGTTTACCACCTACGTTGCTGTTAGCATTAAAGAGGCGTGTTGTGCTCTTACCTAAATAGTTGGTCCTGATGGTGTTAGGCTGGTTGTATCCAATTAAGCGTTTATTTACATCCCAAACCAGATTGCCAGGGCAGGACATTGTGACCATATGTGGTATTTAATTAACAATAACATTGAAACTAAGCTAACCCTTTCTTGTTGATGTCGCCTTTTATTATTATCGTCGCTTCGGTTTGGCCATCAAAACCAGTCCCCGTGTGTCGGGACAGCTCTGCCGTTAGCTCGCTGCGACACTCAACGTTTGCATTGCTGGAGGTGAAAGGCTCGCTGCTGTCCAGTCTCCGCTGTCCGCCTGAGTTTACACGGACTGAATCCCTGCTCTCTGCGCGGCTAACTATCTGTCCTGTCCTGCTAGCCTAGCCTGGTTTATTTCTTCTTGCAGACAGCGGACAGCTGTGTCCAAATACCGCGATAAACTACGTGTTCTATTGACGGAGTGGATGGGAGCGCTCGTGTTAGGAAGCTGGGCAGCTGAGGGGGGCGGAGTGAGTTAGAGGGTTGATGTTTTTATATCCCAGGAAGTGAAGTTGCTACCTTGGTAATTGCTAATAAATATTATATTGTATTATGTTATATTATACTATATTACATTATGTTATATTATATTATATTATATTATATTATATTATATTATATTATATTATATTATATTACATTATATTATATTATATTATATTATAGTATAGTATAGTATAGTATAGTATAGTATAGTATAGTATGGCATAGTATAGTATGGCATAGTATAGTATAGTCCTTTTCTGTGTAGTTTTTTTTCTATTAGTACACTACATGATCCCAGATACGCAATGTGGTATCTTTTTTTGACCCATTCAATTCACAATATACAACATTTAAGGTAAAACTGAAATGTTGATTGTCTGAGAGCTAGATTTTGTCACAAGAACCCTTTAAAGACCTTTAGATAAGCAGGACACATCTATTCAAGGTTCTTGTCATGTCACTTGTTGCTTCATAAAGTACTGCACTGTTGAGGATTATGGATGAAATATCATATCTACCTGGATGGTTCTGACTTTGCAGAGTCCAATGAAAGCTCTGTATAGCAGATGGTTTGGGACATTATGGGGCCAGAATCTAACATTTGCCAATTTGGTGATAATCCAACCTCCTACAGATGTAAGTGAAGTAAATTCAAAGCTCGAGGAGAACCAGGTATGTTGTTTGACCACATGGGTTGCTGTTTTCAGATTCCTCAAAGAAACTACTGGATTGACCTGTTAAGAGGCCCTAAGGGAAAACAGGCTGCTTGTAGCTCTGTTTTGAAACCTAGATTGTTGATTGTAATGCTGGTCATCCATTCTATTGTAGATATTTCACTTAAATAGTTCTTAACCTTGGAAGCCATTTCCCACTTTGCCTATTAATCAATTCAGTAGTGCTCAAACGCATTATGATGAGGCAGGAAAATACTCTTTTTACAGCACTTTATCTTAGTTACACATGGTACAGATCAAATATTGAATTTAACAAAGATTGTGTGTCCTCATATTCACATTATTATCTTTGCTTGTTTAGTGTTCTTATTTAATGCAAATAATTAAAATCTGTTTTGCATTTTTCATAAGAAAAGTGTTATTTAAATGTTAAGCAATTTGAATGGAGGGAACAGATAGTATAAAACAGAATACGAAGGAAAGACACACTGACACGTCTTTTTTTTTTAAGAGCTGATCATAGATTTAAATGTTTTATGAATTCAATTAAAGCATTTTCTGTTTTGTGCATGTCTAATTTAAAAACATTATCACTAAAATTCTTTTGCAGAAAACTTTAATATAAAATCAAAGTGTTGCCTCTTTACTATAATATTTTGTCTCCACCCAGCTGTGAAACTCCGGAAGGCAAAAGTAACAGGGCGATCTAAACCAATCGTATCGTTGTTCTGACTATGCGAACCAATGATAATAGTGAAAATATGTTTCCCCGCCCCTCACGCGGTAGGTTGCGTCGCACGGAAAGTCACCTCGTCGTGTCGGTCAGACAGAAGCAGCTACTGACAAGTTAGCGGCGCTAGCATGGTCATAGTGGTGCCGGGGGAAGGTCGACAGTAGGACAGCAGCATCCTCTCTCATCGTTTATGCACCTTTCATTTATATGTTTGACGACATCGTGGAAACGGGCGAAGCAAACGGTTTTTAAAAATAATCCGTGGCGTTAAGAAAGGTCCTTCGCTAGCTAACAATTTAGCGAGCTAGCTTCAAGTTGCGCTCAGTATCTTCATTTTCATCTGACACATCTACAATCATGGCTGCGCTGAGAGCGTCCTATCACAGGATTTTGGACAGGATCGAGCACATGCTGCCCGCCAAGCTGAGACCTCTGTACAACCACCCGGCAGGTAAGTCATCAGTTTATCATCCAGCTTCCTGAGGAGGGTCTCTGTGGTGGCGGTGGGTGACTGATGGGGGCTCTCTCCAGCTGATGTTGGGGCTCCGTCCTGTAGAGGACAGAACATCAGCTGTCTGTTGTAGAAATCTGACCTGTGCGTGAAAGTCGTAGTTGCAATGTTTCAGAGTTGCTCCAGGAGACCCTAATCTGCTGGGATCAGACCAGCTAAGGAGCTCAGTCTGTGAGGAAGAGCTGAGTTTATGACAGGGGCGGTCTGTGTCCGTGGGACCTGTAGCCAGCAGTTAACTGTTATAGTGCATGAGGCTCTGGATGTGAGAGGAGTTCAAAGGTGTTGCTATGAAAACAGCAACATGTACCATTATTGTAGTCACTTTTTAACTAGCAGACTGTTCTGTTATGGTGACATGTCACCAAATAAGAGAACCAAGAAAATCAACAGTGACTGCAGGGATAGGGTTTTGTTTCAGTCACAGCAAAGTTTTTCCAAAGACCAGGACACTATCTTCTACAGAATGATTTGAAAATCGGAACTTTTATGCATACTATGATGGTGGTTCTATTAATCATAATTGGGCTGCAGGTTAATTGAATTGTTTTGTATATGAAATGAAAGGAAAAAGGAAAATGATCATCAAAAGTACTGACAGCCTAGGGGGACGTCTTCAAATGTTGTAGTCCAAAACGCAAAGGTTTTCTATTTAAAACAGAGAGAAGCAGCAAACTGTCACATTTAGAAGCTGAGAATAGCAAACATTTTATATTTTTCGCTCGATTTCATGATGAAAAAGGAACAATCGATCATCAAAAATTGCTCCTGAATCATTTTCGCCGTAACCAACCTACCTTACAAGCGGTCGTTACGATGTATAGCATTCTTAACTGTCTAAAGGTTGCAATACAGCGTTGAAGTAATTGCCATTATCAGCAACAGTGCAACAAGTTCAGTTAAGTACAGTGTCATTCAGCAGCTGTACAGTAAATCCTACCTTCATAAAGACATATTTTGTCAACCCACTTGCTAAAAATGAGGGCAGACTAAATTAGTAGAAACACTTCCCAGTCTAATACAGTTTAACAGCATCACAGAATGGGATTTATTGCATTATGCTGAATGATTCTATAGCAGCACCCTTATGAACTGAACGTGTTTCTCCCGTTCAGTGACACATTCAGCTTCCGTTGACACTGATATTAACTAGAGGGTACTGAGATTAAGGAGTCGCCTGCGTCACATGGGACGCTCTGCTCTTTGTTTTGTCTCAGTAAGGGTACTCTAGCTCTGGATGTCAAGGACAACTTTCCAAGCAGGTATGAAGGGGCGGCGACTCAAGCCAACTCCCTCAACGGTGATTTGCAGCGACAAAAGTCCTACTTTGTGTTTAGCCTGAGGAGAGGTGAGGCAAGACCAGCAGCTTTTTAAGGCCCCTGCATGTTTTATGTCCCTGTGCCACAGCTCATTAAGTTTAGGTGAGTCTTCTTCCAGTCGCTCGGACACACTGAGGTTTTCAAGTCTCTGTTACACATACACTCAGGCTTGATTGTCTGGTTTTATATCTGACCATGCAGCAGGAGACAAAAGCTTGGTATGGAGATGAACCATCTCAATGAACAACAGCTGGTGTAACATAAGTGAACTATAGAATATGTCATAGTTTTCAAGAGCTGGGCCTGTTTATTGATGTTCGGTTGTATGTTATCCACCTGATGATATTGTATGTTATTGCTATGCAACATTCTGTAGTCCTAAAGCCAGTATTCTGTATTATAGTGTGAAGGTCACATAAGAGAGGAGTTCAAGGGTATCACCTTAAAAAAAAAGAAAGAAATTGGCCCACATTTTACTGACACCGTTATCATGTTTTATTTTACCAAACATACTGAAAGAACCGGTCATGAAACCGGTCACAGTAAACTTCATTTGGAATTTATTGATAATACATTATCCCAAGCATCTTTTTCTGCATTTTTAATATTGGCTCATTAGATAACATTTACACTGACACTGCATCACTATATCTGTGATGGGCCAGTATTGGCCCACAAATATCTCGGTCAGGTTATACTTCTGCGTGGCCAGACAGCAGCAGGACAACTGGCTTATAACATAAGGATATTTTATGTTGGCCTTGCTTCTGAGCCAAATCCCTCGGTTGACTTGTTTTTATGAAAATATAACATCACCAGGAAACGTTGATTACTTCATCTTTAGCTCAACAAAGTTATTATTATCGAACACCTGACTCTGTCGGCTATGTTAGAATGACATGTATCCCAGGTATTGGAAAAAAGATGTTACTAAAACAACTTTGTCTCTCCATCGTCATATTACAATTATTTATCTTGCATTTTCTACGAATAGATACATTGCATCATCGGTCTGCATCCTGCAAACAGCTGTTTAAAAGGGAGAAATGGTATTAGAAATAAGCTGCGTCCTTCTTTCACTTGAATGCAAAACAGACATCATCACTCACACTCACACACATCTCCTGTCTTAAATGACCAAAAGGTAGCTAAACGTGTTATTGAAGTTTTTGTAAGTTCAATATGATCTGTTTGATGATTTTACGTGTGAACCTTTGTGTCAATGTTGGAAAAATACCAAATATTGTATCCATTATTAGAACGTAACGCCAAAGTTCACATTTCCCTTTTTCTTTTGATTCAGGTCCAAAAACAGTTTTCTTCTGGGCCCCAATGTTTAAATGGGTAAGTATTTTTTTCACAGTTTAACATACTGTATATGATACGTATATAATACTCATACCATTATCTTTTATACCTTTGAAACAAAACTATGTCTAAGTGCAACCCCCCGTGTCACGCGATGCTTACGTCTGTGCGTGGTGGCCAGTTCAATCAGCTGTTGATTATCTTGCTAACCCTTTTGGGGGTACCAACACTGAGGACGGGAACCATTGGTACAGACACAAAGGGCTTAACCTGTCATCATTGTGTAATCATCATCTTATTCGATCCGTTACCATGCAGTAAATACAGTCAAAATCCATACCTGGTGTGACGGATCTCTTCTCCTCTGCAGGGTCTGGTTGGAGCTGGTTTGGCTGATATGACTCGACCAGCAGATAAACTCAGTGTGTCCCAGTCTGCAGTACTGACAGCTACAGGTAAGATGAGAGGAAATACATTTCAGTGGGAGCTCCATTTGAAGATCATTAAGCTGGAGGCACAATGCCTTTAAGTACATTTATTTAATCTGTTGTAAAATTTGGATTAATGTGGGGAAAATATTATGTTTCTTTTACCTCTTTTATTATTACAATCAAATGACATCAGACATCTTCAGACATGTTGGTTTGATGTTTTAGACGCCGTGGCCATGAACGGTTTCAGTGGATTGTCTGTTTATCAGTCCAGTCCTCAGAGAGAATCTGACCAATCTGTGCTAAAGGTTGCCTGACTTATCTGCTTTTGCAACATTGTTTCCTCAAACAGGTCTTATCTGTTACTCATTTTGCCAAAACATAGACTCTGTTCTCACAAGCAACAGCTGGTTCACCATTAGTGTGCATAACCTTCGCTCTCACTGTCGTCCTTCCTCCACCAGGCCTGATCTGGTCCAGATACTCGTTGGTCATCATCCCGAAGAACTGGAACCTGTTTTTCGTCAACTTTTTCCTCGGCAGCGCAGGAGGCTCCCAGCTCTACAGGATCTGGAGGTTTGTGCCTCATTTACAGTTGAATTACATCACCTAATTATCTCCATTAGAAACATTTTAATGATCATTATTACTGATCGGTCCTGACAGAAGTTGTGATTGCAACAATTAACGCAAATTTAACCAATCCCTTTGAAATCTGCACAACCTTGCAATTTTGTTCAATCTCCACAACTCTACTGCAAATTTGACCAATCATCAGAGTCTCCTGCTTCTTTAACCAGTCATAGCAGTCACCCACGCAAAACGTGAGCCATACATGTACGTCACCACACTTTCCTTGTTTTTGGTTACAGCAGTTAGGGGTAATGTTAGTGTAGTATAAATCATAAAGTGTTAGAGGGGTGCTCAGCCGTTTGTGTGGCATACTTTGTGTGATTAAGACAATAGCTTAGGGATTAAACATATTAAATATTATGTTAAAACATGGTGTGGAAGCTTTATTCAAAATACCAAGTTGGATGTGTAATGAAAGCAGAGATTGAGAGCATGTTTGTGTTTTATTTATTGAAAAAAAAAAAAAAAACTAGTTAGGCAGTTTTTACTGCCCAAAAAAATAAAAACACTTAAAAACAGTGCATCGCAATTATTAAAAATCGGCAAAAATCCCAGAAAGAACCCGTGAAATCCCGGTGGAGCTAAATAATGCAAGATTACTGCTGAGAAGCTTTCTGTTGAAAATGTGTTCCTTATTCATTACTGATTATAAATCATGGCAGCAGGTTTATGTTTGGTTAAGTGCACTACAGCTGATACAGTAAGAGTTTGGGTAAATGTGTAACATACAGTAGGTTTCATGTGTGCTTTGTGTCAATAATTGACTGAACTCATTGAAATGAGTTGAAACATTTGCCATAAAGAGTAAAACTCAGTGAATGACTGTGAAGACCTGGGGACTACCAAACTGTAGTCGTGGAGACGGCTGCATCAGCTGTTCTTCAGTTCAAACAGATCTTTTTTTAAACTATTTTTTCCATGTCCACGGTGATGTCTTGTTTTGTCAGTCGAAAACCCCCAAAATATCCAGTTTTATATGATATAGTACTAAAGACAGCAATTTTTGCATGAAAAATACTTTTACTATAATTAATAGATTATCAGAACAGTTTAGGATTTTTTGTCAAAATAATCAATTACTCCACTCATCAGCGCAGCTCTACTTTACTTTTTTATGTGTACCTAATAAACTGACAACTAAGTGTTTCACAATCTTGCCCAAAACAAGTTATGATGGAATTAAGTTACGATGTTTCCGTGATCCTACAGAAATCCTGCAAATGTCTGTATCGTTTATGTGTCAGCGACTTTAAATGATACGTTTGACGGGTAGAAGCTTGATAGAAAATGTTGTATTTCCATTTGTTACTGTAAAGAAAACTGTAGTTTACTGCCTTATATTTGATTAATGGTTTATTCTAGCAGCAGAAGATGAACTGAAACTGGAAATATAGATGAAAAAGAACAGTGCTGAAGATGTGACAGCGACTTATTTAGTTTGGAGTTGTGTCTGCAGCCAACAACCTTCACCAAGAAGCTCTCTCTCAATATTTACACTTGTGGTCTTCAGCACTTAAGAGCAAAATGATGCAACAGCTGGCAGTAGGCAAGTTGGAAAAGTACCAACACACAATCCACAGAACACACTTGTCAAGTCAAAGTTGACGAGAGCCCGACATCACAAAGTATTTCTCTGTGCATAAAATAAAACCCTGATGAGTATAATAATTAAACATGTTTTGAAGTGAGAAAAACGACAAGTAAAAGGTTCTAAACCAAATCATAAAAACATTTTTTTAAATACTTCAAAGCTGTACTCAGAGCTCCATGTGTCCCACGATTCACTGAGGTCTACTGCTCCACGCCAGCTGAGTTTTTTCTGATACAAATTTGAGGTTGATGTTCCAGATAGAAAACATTAAGATAAAATCAAATTATGTTGGTTGTTTTTGTACAATATGCTCAATTTGAACTCAACTCAATATAACTCAGTTTCTGAGTCTTTTTTTTCCATCATCAGATCGGACATTGACACTGTGCAGTCCTTCTCATGTGTTTCAACAAATCACCTGAGCTTGATTGTGTCATGTAGTGTTTGTGTTTGCCTCAGTGATGGGACTTCTCTATAAATAATGTCCCAATGAGCTCTGATAAAATTCCACATGGTAACAATCCTAACAGGCACTTTGGCACTGGACTAATCACAACGTTGTGATTGTTGCGGACCTGTATTTAGCCTGAGAGACTAAACTCAGAGCAAAATAGTGTACATATTTCGCACAGCTGCTGGTTAAGCTTAATAAAGAAATGATGAAGAAATTGCGACAGCTAACGTGTGTCTCTCTTCACTGTGATTAGGACAGCAAATAAAATGCCATTTGTTCAAATCTTAAATCTTAATAACACAATTATTTCTTCCCTTATAGGCACAAGCAGGATCTGAAGGCGAAGGCTTTGGAGGCTGCAGAGTCCTGAGAGCTTTCCTGTTGCCAACGCTCCACTGCAGTGGACTGAACGGGAGACTACAAACTGGGCACCAACCTGCCCCTTATCATCATCTCCACAGCATCCCATGTTGTCTCCATAACATCCATGCCATAACCATCATTACTACCACATTAAGCCTGTCGTCCCTGTTGGAAATGTGCACCTTTTCTTAAGTTTCAAATTTCCTCAGGGTACAAACCAGAAAATAAATAACGAGAGAACATTTTTTAACTGTTGTCAACACACACACACACACACACACACACAGGAGAATTGTGGTCATCAACGCACAAGTACTACTTGTTCGACAAGTTGTGTGATTGTACATTTTTAATTTAAGTTCATGCTTTATATGTCATGCAGTAGAGGAGTTCTGCTTTTTACATCATCATCGTTCAGGTGTAGCAATCAGTACCTCATGTAATAACTTCCAAAAACAAAAAAATGTATATCTTGGACATGTGCTGAACGTGGTTTAAGGAATGTTTCCAAATTAAATTAAGAAGGATGTCATAACATTGATCTTATTTATAATATAGTCACAGCATCTGTACCTCAGTGCTTATTAAATCATAATTGATAACCATGTAATGATTCCTTCCATCTTAATGGCTTGAAGTCTTTTAATGTGTGTGCGAACAAATCATAATTTATGAATCACTTCATTAAAAATGTCTCTTGTTGTCAAAACTGTAAAGAAAAGATGCTGTTATTTTCTGATTCCATTAACACGAATACCAATGTTTAACCTGTGCACCCTTTTATTGATTGTTAGCACAGAGTTAAGTAGCGAACACTGTTCCTGACATGCCAACAGCTCTTTGTTATCCAAATCTGTTCTTAGAAGGTGTTTTATATTTTTCCTGTGTAAGAATAAGGCTTTCTTTGACTTGTTCCCACTATAAATATTACATTATAATCCCCTGACTATTTAAGCAATAACTGGTGTCATCACTTTTAATACTTGTTGATCTGCTGACTGTTTGAACAAATGGCACTTTGAAGGTTCATCATAATGGCTCTGTGGATATGTAATGGCAATGTATTGCTAATAAACTGTTGAACACCCTGCTGATTAAAATATGAGCATCTCAGTCTGCGAACACAAAGTCACTGAAGCTACAGATGCTAGAGCAGGGGAGTCCAAACCTTTTCTCTTGTGGGGCCAAAACTGGAAGTTAAAGGTGGACCACGGGCCAAGCACCTGCTGAGTTGTGCGGATACGAAAATAGAAAGATGATCAGGGTTCCTACACAGACCTATTTAAAGAGCACCTATTTAAACAAATACATGGCACATACATTTATTTTTAATAAATATATTTTGTTTTTGTAATATTTATTTTTGCTAGAAACATCCAGAGGACCAAATCAAACCTCATGGTGGTTCAACAGCCCTGCGCTACAGCTTTAAATGAAGTTATCCAAAGGAGCACTGGAAGCGCATGATGATCGGTTTACTATTGGTTATGCCGAGTCAAGCTGAAAATGAAGTTGATGTCTTTAGATATTAAGGTTGTTTTTTTGTATATATAGATAGATTATTGAAAAGTCTGTATTGACAGGCACAAACTGTTCTTAGAAAAACTATTCAGATGTGACTTTGAAATTGTAGGATCTAGTGTTTTTGGAGCTTGACCCAGACAAACAAACAATTTGTAAACACAATATTGCAGCAAGATGAAAACCTTGTCAAAGCCATGCCCACGTACCTCAAAACCTTCCAACTGTGTGTTAACCTGCATCTGAATCTTTTTTTTACTACTGTGAATAAGCCTTTATTCTCAGTCCTGGCCTCTGGTGCCTCTATTGTTTTTTATTATTATCTATGATCTAATATTGTCTCTCACAAGTCCTACGTTACCACAGTGTGATAGTGGAGCTGGAGCACCTTTAATCAACTGACAAAAGTGTCATAGCCAACAATTTTGATTTAGTATTTAAACGTATCTTTTTAGGCAAAAATAGCAAAAAATAACTTGTCCCACTTCCTTATTTGGAGAGATCATGTGCTGTTCTCTATCTTTATTCACCAATTAAGTGAATGTGAACTGCTGATAAAACATACAAGCATCTTAGGTGGTCAGTTTTACTATTTCTTTCTTCTGTACTCTAAACAGTTAAGCTGTGGGCGGCTGTAGCTCAGTGGTAGAGCCAGTGTATTGTTATCCGAAGGTCTCTGGTCTCTATGTCAAAGTAACCTTGGGAAAGATACTGAGCCCCAGACTGCTTCTGATGTGTATATGTGTCAGTGTATATATGAATTACTCCAAGTTGCTTTGGACAAAAGTGTCTGCTAAATGCCTTAAATGTGTAAAAAAAAAAAAAAAAAAGAGTCATTTGTTGGAGCCCTAAAATATGTATTATGCCTGGTGCTGAACATACTTGAGGTGTGGGTTCAACATTAACTGCAATGCCATTCATGAAAGATTCAAAAAGTAATGTAGGCGGCTTTGTGCAGGTTCATGTGACTGTTACATGATACATGTAAACCATCTTGTTCTCCATAAACAAAGTTAATCTCACTTTTCCAGGCAGTTAAAGGGCAAACTTTATCTCCCTCTGCTGCTCACAAAATGCAGCACAAATCAACATGTCCCAGTTTGTAATATTCATCAGCTGAGCATAACTTTTGGCTCATCTGATGAAAACATAATAAAAAAGACTGACATGTTTATCAGAGGATCTTTTCTTACAAAAATTAAATATCCAACACAAACCACATCCATCTTTGATGGCATTTTTTCTTAGGGCCTCCCTCTTTTAGAGTAAATTAATATTGTTTGCACACCAGCACACCTTTTTAGTCTTGCAACTGTGCTCCAAATGCTGCAGGTGACGCCAAAGGCTTAGTCTCAGTAGTTAATTAAAAAAGATCCACAACTGAAAATTCAGGTGAACACACAGTTGGAAGATTACGAGGTATGATGGCATGGCTCTGATAAGGTTTTCATCTGTCTGCAACATTGCGTTTACAAACGACAAAAATCACACAGATCAGGGTTAACCAAAATGTTTTATTCACAACCAAAATCAATGAGTCAGATTTAGCGTTTTCCTCCGACGCGGGGTGCGCTGATCTTCATGGGCTTAGCGATCTTGGGTTTCTGTGCAGTCTTGGTAGAGGCCTACAGAGACAGAAATACAAATCACAATATTACAATTTTCAAACAGACGATTAAGTTCCTTAATGATCCAGTGATTACAGAGGAGCAGGAACTTGACATTATTTAAGTACCCAAAGCCAAACTCATTACAGCCTGTAGTCACACTACGGGCTACAACATCCAGAAGATTTACATTTACAAAGTTAACACTTACTAATAAGAGTCTTAACTATTACAATCCTAAAATGAACAATTGAGCATTCCAGATTTGATATTAAAAAGGGAAGTAACTAAAACAAAACACTGTTACTTCAGCACCCTCAGCTCTTACCTTTGCACTTGGAGCAGCGGGCTTCTTGGCTGCCTGCTTCGCCTTCTTGGCCTCCTTGGCAGCTCTGAGAGAATAAGGAGAAACAATCAGTCAACTCAACAGGGAGAAAAGGGAGGTGGATGAACTGTAGGTCACCTTTTGCTTCCATATAATCTGTGGCTTAAAATCATCTGGGGGGGGGGGGGGGGGTCCAATGAGAAACCATTTAGGGGTTAAATGACCATCCTGTAATGTGTCTAATGCAACTAATGAAATGCCTGACAAATCAAAAAGGGCCATGATGATCAACACACTGATGCAGGAATCTCATACACTTCATTACAGCCATAAAAGCAATCCAGCTCATTGATTTTCAAACATTTCTCACAATCTCCTAATACACCTCATATTTAAAAAAGGGATGGGTACACCTTGATTAAAAACAAATTTGTCCTAGAATTTACATCGGGTCCAAAGTAAGTCATAGCAATGGTTTTTTTTTTGTTGAAAAACAGTGACTTGTATTTCTTGGGCCCATTTTTTACACAAATACCAGCAAGGCAGCTGAGTTCCCAATCTAGACCACATCTTTGACCGTGCACAATGTTATGCTGTAGCCGAAATGCTTCAATGTCAGGATAATTCATTAACCTGGTCAGATTTGCATTATGTACAAACAGCAGCCACACATTAATGAGGGGAGATGAGCTGTAAAGATGCAGTTGTGTTGGGAACATAAACAGCTTCTAAACTTTCACGCGTTTCTTCAAAAAAAAAAAAAAAAAAAAAAAAAAAACAACACTAGGTAGATTTTAAAATTGTCATCGATGACATTCACAAGTTCTGAAATGCTGCACTCAACATCATTGGTCTAAACTGAACTGATACCAGGTTGATTTTTTTTTCCTAATTAAAATTTCATTGTGAAAACTGATTCAACTTTATTTGCAAGGTTAGCTGTAGCTGCTACTACTGAGATGGCAACTACAATTCCACAGGTACATGATGCCTTTACGTCTAACACTACAACCCCCCCCAAGTTATGAAAGTCATCCATCCACCTGATGAAAAACCAAAGAACCCATTTTGGAAAGGAAAAAAACAAAAAACAACAATAGATAACTGATGGTTTACCTGATGGCCTGCTCCCTCTGGGCCTTGCGGACCTCGGGCTTCTGGTTTCTCTTGGCCATAATCTCAGCCAGGGAGGCCCCAGTGATGGCCCTCTGGAATTTCACTGCGCGGCGGGTACGCTTCTTAGCCACCTCTTCCTGTTAGAAACACATGGAGAGACCAGTTTATTTGTATCCTAGTGCAACAATATATCCCTACCCTGTTCATGTCAACATCATTGACATGTGCAACCCAGCCCAACATCTGTTCACTGAAGGACAAAGGCGGTTTAGGAATATCCAAAGCATTCAGTGGCTCACATCATGTTCACTTTGGTTCAAGCCAAATACAAACCACTCAAGGTGATGATAAACAGACCAAGATGTTCAACTAAACCACATAACTTTCCAATATCTGACCTACAGTCTAAAGCAACAATTGAAACTAAGCTTTATAAAACAGCAGTTCCCCCCCCCCCCCCAAGTGTTTTAACTGAATTTTTCAGGAAATCACTACTCCCATCTAACCAAGATACAATTATTCAGATCGTCATCAAGCTTCATTTATTTATATTGATACATTTTACACCTACTACTGCTGGTATTTTACAAGTGCTAGGTCTAACAGAATTAGACTACACATAATACAATTGCAGGTGATGAGGATTATAGAATGTAGGAGAATTTGGAGGCTGGCCGATGGTGAGATGTCAATAGCGACGTCAAGGGCCAGTACTATGATCTCCAGTTGTTCTATGGCTGCAGGTGTGGAGTGAGCGCTGCTGCCCAGTCTGCAAAACACAGTCCGGCAACAACACATAACACAGACTGATACTGTGCACACCATCCACCCGCAGCCAAACTAATGTGTGAACTTACGTTAAGTAGTCTAAATGCAAGTACAATCTATCCATAAACATGGTTTGTGAATCCCAAAACAGCTCCCCATATGTTACTCACGACAAATTGCATGTTTGCAGTGCATTTACATTTAAAGATGTAAAGTACTAAACAATCGCATTGGCCTAAGTTCAGTATAGTCACGGTGATTTTTCGATTTTGACAGCTGCATTGAACATAATGGCCAAATTTGACATTAGCCAAATATCTGCACAACACCAACTGCTAAATCACCAAATACTACTTTAAAAGCAGACATCAGTGCTTACAGAAGTGTCACACATTACAGCAGTATTGCCTGCAGACCCATTTGTGTGTAAATTTCACCTTACAAAGACAACACCTTGTTACTAAAAACACACACACAGCCTGTTACTTACAGACTGGCCCTTCTTGTGCTTGCGTCTGTACAGCACAGTCCAGTTGATCTGTCTAGGGTTCCTCTTGGCCAGGAAGGCAGACTCACATTTGGCGTTCAGGAACTGGAACACCTACATGAAGACAAGAAATAAAGTAAATGGCTTGTTATGAACATATTTAGGCACAGCCTACAATCAATACTTTGGTTTCACAAATCAAGAATACATATTCAAAAATTCTGACCACATTATTCTTATGTGCAGTCATTTTAGATTTCAGACACTTATGGGTCAGCATTCTACAACATCACTGACAGGTGGTAGTAAGCACTTAAAAGAGGTGACACATTTCGTTATAGATTATTGATAGCTAGTAGGGAACATCGCAAATTTAGTCAACATTATTGAGTTTCACGGGAGCTGTGACAAAATGACACTAACGTTGAGTAACAGTGAAACGAAGAAGCCATGCACCAATGGAAACAAACTTCTTTAGGCGCTACACTGTGAGGCTACCGGTTCATGCTAGCAGCTAACGATAGCAAGACTCACTGGACTCTCCAGACTGGGCCTATTCCACAGGCTGTTATATTACCAACACCACCTATACTAGCGGACAAGTTAACTCAAATTCAAAACACACAGCCTGTTATGTTGCACTTTCACATCGTATATAAAGACAAAGCAGCTGGACACCGGTGTCGGCTAGAACGGTTACCTTTCCGTCTATCCTGGCGTATCGGCGGCCATGGCCGGGGTATATTTTATACCCGCTGAAACTGCACAACTCGACCCTGAAAACGACAAATATAAGACATCACTAAGAGAAAACGTTATATATGTATTCATAATGTAGATAGCATCGTTAATATGTTTATTTAAGTGTTGAGATGGCATTTGATAGTATTCCGTTCACTCACTTCATGATGGCTACGAGAGGGCACAAAACCGGAAAGAACGATGACGGATACGGAAACTGAATTGGTAGACGACAAACCGATATTTATCAATTAATATACAGTGAATATTTTTTGGTCCGTTTAACGTCATTGTCAATGCTTTATGGGTATCATACACGTATAAATATGTTTTGCTTTAGCAAAAAGTGTTTTAATTCAATTAATACTTTGGCCAGTGATCCAATTATGACGTCACGAAATGACGGTTGCCTAGCAAGCGTAACATCAGGCGGCCAAGCAATAATTTCTGGCAAAATAATACGTTAATTCAGAGGCTAATAAAGCAGATTATAAATACAAATATATTTAAAAGCACTTAAAGGCTGTTTTGTCGCTAACATTATTACATAGTTTTTTTTACAAAAACCTGGTTGGTGATAGGAAACGACAAGAATTGTAGTCTTCTCATGACACAAAGGCGCCTCTACTCAGTGAGCGGGACGGCCTGTTTAAACTACATTTCCCACAACCTCCTTTCTTAGCCGTTTGACAAGCGGCAGACGTTACTTGTCTTTCACATTACAGTCTGCAGCTAAGTTGTTAGCGAACGATAGGTGTTGTCTGAGGCGACAGGATGGGTGTATCAGACTTACAAATAGATACAAATGCTGGTAAGTGGCTCGGTGGTTGTTTTTTTGTCATACAGAGTGATGGGTAATTTATTTTACGGTTGCGAGTGAGTGTATTAGTTACTAGCTAACGTTAGCTTGACTGCATCACACCAAATTACTGCTGTTAGCTAACATCTCTCACATAAAGTGTGTCAGAGGATGGAGATCGTAACATCGTTTGTCACTTAACTGGCGTCAGCCCACCAAGCCATCTCATTTTCTGTAGCTAATGTTCTGCACAGGAAGAGTGAAATCGTAGAGAAGTATAGATACATTTGGCATTATTTTGTTTGTTTCTTCCTCTGTTGTTCTCATTTGACAGTCAGCTTTTGTGCTTTCATAATGTCAGCCTTAACAATTGCATCTGAACATACTATTATGTAAAAACAATGCACAAAGCTAGTGGAGCTTAACCCTGGTATTTAACGTCTCTAACGTACTATATCTTATTTGTCAGCAGGCACATATTAAATTGTCATTCCCCAGAAGTAGCTCTAACTACAATATAAAATGTAGTACAGGTATGCGGCTACTCAGGCCATTTCCACAAAGTTGGCAATTTCAGTATGCAACAATGTACCGTTATTCAGTATCCTGGTAAATGCCCTCGATGACCCCAGTTTATAACACATATTTTCCATCAAAGATTTGAAGACTCAAGCAGCGTAACTCGAGATAGCTCTGATCACAGCAAGCTGGACTCAGTCTGTAAAATTAGTAGTGTGTCTGCCCCCGGCTTTACTGCAAGTGTAAGGTTATACTGTTTGTGTGTGTGGCTGCTTTGAGATCTTGTGTGTCATGTAGCCATAGTGATGGCAGTTGTTGTAGTTTTCCAGTGTATTTAATCTCCACTGTCTTCACTCCTACTAGGACCTGTGGTGGATCTTTCAGCCCGGGGTATGCAAAAGCTGGATCCTGGTTTCATGTGCTCCGATGACACTCACACTCTCATCCTGGACCGTAACCACATCATGAAACTGGACCATCTGGAAAGGAGCCCAGGCCTTCACCAGGTAAATTTCTCAGTTTTCACCCTTTACTTACAGGCTCATAGCATAGTGAGTTGGTATTTTTTCATTCGTTATGATAAATCTGTTGTCTTTTTTCCCTTTAGCTTTCTGTAGCCAGTAACCGTCTAGTGAGAATGATGGGCGTGTCTCGGCTAACAGAGTTGAGAGTCCTCAATCTTCCCAACAACAGTATTGGATACATCGAAGGACTAAGAGATCTGCCACATCTGGAATGGCTCAACCTGTCTGGGAACAATATTAAGGTGAGGAGAGAATAGGTAAATCGTAAAAAATGTCATATTTACACAAATGTAAAGATGAAGCCTTTCAGTTTTCATGTGTTTATTGTTGCATGTTTAACTGACTGTACACTTTATGAACCAGGTCATTGAGCAACTCAACAACTGCGTGTCCCTTCAACACCTGGATCTGTCTGACAATAACATATCTACCATTGGTGATCTGACTAAACTAGTGGCATTAAAGGTGAGTGCTGGAGCCTCTGAGGTCCAAGTGAACCTGTACAGTAGGGCTGGGCAGGAGAGGCTTAAAATAATATTGCAATATTTTTAGGGTGTATTGTGATATACAGTATATTCATCAATATTTTTAAATCAAAATCACTATATATATATATATATATATATATATATATATATACAAATAATATATATATAAATGATATATAATGACTAAGTGGGTAATTACAAGTATTAGAACAAGTAGAACAGTCTAGTAAATTGTAATGCAGCCTTAAAACCAGGAAAGACAGCACTTGTACCTTATCACAATACAACGTCACCCAAAATCTAAGACAATACATAGTCTCATGTCATAATAACGATATATATAATCGTATATTTTCCACCCTTACTGTACAGTTATAGTGTCAGTTTTCTTTTCTGCATCTTTTCCTAACTTTCTGTCCATTTTGCAGACAATTTTGCTGCATGGAAACAGCATTACAACACTCCGCACTGTTCCTGCTCACTTACCTGCCCATTTATCCATCCTCTCCCTGGCAGAAAATGAGATAAGAGATCTAAATGAAGTAATTAGCTCTCCCCTAATTAAGAAAGCACCACTTATCACCATATAAGTTATATAAAGGCTCATTATTAATGACTAACTTTCTTTTGATTATTTCATAGGCGTCGTACTTGGCACCTCTCCATGACCTGGAGCAGCTGTCTATTATGAGCAATCCTTGTGTTATGGCGACCCCCTCATTGCCAGGTTTTGATTATCGACCATATATCATGAGTTGGTGCCTGAGCCTTAAGGTCCTTGATGGTTATGTGGTGTCACAGAAAGAAGGGTATGTACATTCCTCTGCTGTTTGGAGCCAAGATTTGACAATAAGGAATATTGTCAAATGTTTGAATATCCTATTTATGGTGTATTATTGTCATAATTACAGCCTCAAAGCAGAGTGGCTCTACAGTCAAGGAAAAGGACGTTCATATCGACCAGGTCAGCATGTTCAGCTGGTTCAGTACCTGGCCACTGTTTGCCCTCTGACGTCATCACCGGCTCTGGAGACGGCAGAGGACGCCAAACTTGAGAAGATCCTCAATAAGCAAAGGTATGAGTCTGAATTTTAAACAACATCTCCTACTCATTTCAAGGCCATGATAACATCGCCATATATCCTTCTTCATGGAACATACATAACTCATATTTTGTCAACAACATTTTTGTCTCACAGGTTTCACCAAAGACAACTGTTAGAGGAGGGCCAAGGAGGCTGTCATAGTCCTCCTCGTCCAACTCAACTAGATGTGGAGAGCCACAGTCCTTCACATGCCGTCCCACAGGGGGGAGCCAGAGACATGAATAAAATCAGTGCATCTGCACCAGCCACTGCTCCGGCAGTCCAGGAGACGGGTAAGAGGACTGCTTTGTCATTCTATGGGGCTGTTCAAGCGGACATCATGTGTTTGTTTTATTTTTTCTCTTTACAAGTAGCTGTGATGCAGTGCTTTCTTTTTCAACATTGTAACTGTTTGGTATGTCTACTTTTGCACAGAGCCAGTTAGGCAGTTTAATACCTGGATGAGTTCCGATTCCTCCCACCCATCATTGCCTGTGGTTCGCAGCCCAAGGCCAGGAGAGGAGCATATGTATTTGGAGGATGTGCAGACAGATGAGGACAAACTCAACGGCAGCATGCTCTCCTCAGCGTCCACCTTTCTCCCCTTCATGTCTGATCTGGATCCACAGGCAACTCACTCCGACAGTGAAGACGAGACGGAGACATTTGAACCCGACTCCCTGGCTCCAAAGCGGCCAGCACAGCACAAAAAGCACAACACAAACAAGACACATCATTCTCCCCCAGTGGAAAACCAAGAGAGGGGTCCTGAAGAGGATACTACTTCTGGTGCAGCCACAAGAGCTGGATCTCTAGAGGTCAGAGTTAGCACACCACAAAATGATCTGGAAACGTCGTCTGACTTTGGTAAAGCAGATATGAAAGAGGCCCCTAAGCAGGAAGAAGTTGGGACGTGTGCCAGTAAATCAAGTTTGATGGAAGCAGACAAGGCAGCAGTTAAAATACAGTCATGGTGGAGGGGACAGCACACACGCTGTTGTCACCCCATGGCCAGAGAGGTGCGCAGTGAGATACGTCTGCGCAGGATGCAAGAACACATCCTCTTCCTGACTGAACGGTTTGACAGGTAACTCAATAACCATCAGTGTTGTTTTCCATTGACTTATCATATGGTTGTGGATACTCAAAATACTAATAGTTTAAAATGGGATT
The DNA here is from genome assembly GCA_963678695.2 of Diplodus puntazzo. Classification (NCBI taxonomy): domain Eukaryota; kingdom Metazoa; phylum Chordata; class Actinopteri; order Spariformes; family Sparidae; genus Diplodus; species Diplodus puntazzo. Next base: position 14,468,280 of record OZ023164.1, on the reverse strand, counting down.
TGTTTGCAGGATGCAGCAGCATTATGAAGAAGAGAGGTTACAAAGGCTGGTTCAAGAGGAAGCTGTTAAGTTTCTGTGGAAAGAGGTCAGTGTTGGAAGTTGTCATTTATCATTACCACACGTTCACCACAGCTCAGTCATTAGTTATGGGTATAATGTTGGTCTTCCTCTTCCTCTCTGGCAATGTCTCCACAATGACAATATCAACTTGCTTATGTTAAGCAGGAATATCTTTTTACTATGATGACCATCTTAGTTGAGCATGCTACATTTGCTAATTAGTACTAAATTCGAAGTACAACTGAGGCTGATGGATATGTAAGTTTTGCCGGCATTTGGCCACAAAGCGTATGACACAAATTTAAAAAATTGACTGTGAGCTAGTGGAAAAGTTATGACATCAGAAGTAATTACAGTTATCCAATAGTTGAGACTTTTCACACATGTCAACCTCATGATGGTGCTAGAAGAGAAGTCATATGAACCAAAATTATTAAGTTTTATCCTCTGGGGATCATGAATGTCTGTAATTTTTCTAATGTTTCATGGCCCGCTTAGAGCAAGCATTGGGACAGCTGCTAGCCCAACAGACCTACATTGCCATTAGTTAGGCTGCTAGCATGGTTAAAAATGGCTCAGTGTCGGAGTGACTTTGTTTTTTTAGTGATTTACATGCTGCCTCATTAGTTTGACACTTTCCCTGTGGTCTCCTTGTAGCTCCAGTCTATGCAGCAGTGGAAACTATCTGTGGAGCAGCAGCTGGCCTGCATTACTCGGGCTGCCATCCCTCCTCAGATCTTGGCTCCCGGATTATGTGCAGCTGCCCCGCTTGTTGCATCCAGCAAGACAAACCCACACAGCACAGACGTGTCTTTCCCAGACTCCGGCTTCCAGTCAACAAGTGATCAGCAGGCAGCGCAGGAGGACAGCTTTCTGAGCAGCGGGACAGCAGACTCTCTGAAGACGGTACGAGCACTGAGCCCTGTTCGTATTGATGGCGTGGACAGCTCAGACTGCAGCCTGTTGGAGCAGTATCTCTCCTCTGTGCAGCAAAGGGAGGAGGAGGCTGAGGAGGTGATCAGTGACAGAACAGAAACGCCACAGCCCTCCTCACCAGCATCACCCAGCAAAACAGCACAGTCCAACTCCCCCCAGCAGAAGGCAGCAGACAACCAATCAGAAGTGCAAAGAACGGAGGAAACCACTCCTGGCCCTGTTTGAGTATCTAGACCTCATAGACTGTAATCTGTACAGAACTACTTATTGCGTGTGAATTAGCACTGTCTATGGGATTGATTGCACTTAGCTTCTTTTGTTTATTAAGACTGAACCTAAGACAGGTTTGAAAACAATACTTAACTGTGAATGTACCTCAAGCTTTTTTTATACTTTACTCAGATCTGTTCTGTCATTCACTGGACATTTTCCTTGCTGTGTAAAGACAATGGTTGTGATGTTGCTTCTGAAGGTATACATAACATAAGCAATCATTCGTGATGAAACACACCTCTGCTTAAGTCCTGGTTATAACATATTCTCTTTATTAATAGCCACTAATATATGGTACTACATAATACATACATGGTATAAACTACAGTTAATCAGAGTAGAAGTTGATATGTTAAGCGTATTGCACTTTTAACCTCTGATATATACTCATGAAACAACAAACATACTATCTGTTATCTCATATAGTCCCAATAGCTGAACTCTTTTTTTAAATCAACTTTAGATCACATCACCTGGAAATGTTGTAGCAGCTTATCTTCTTAAAAATGTAAATAAATCTGCAATTATTATTTTCCAGTTATTGTTATTTGGATATATCATTGAACATTTTTGATTTCACATTTCCTTAATATATTCATAATCCGTTCCTTAAAGGTGCATTATGTTAGAATTCACCTGGCGAATTCATTCCCCAAACAAAAAGGGGGTCCGCATATCACCAGTGTAATATCCAATTGCTGCTAACTCTAGCTGCCATTAACAAGTTAGATTTGCTTGTTAGATAGCTCAGTTAGCCGTGCAGCTAGCTGTCGTTGTGAGGAGCATTGTGCTTACATCACTACCATGGTACCAGCTTAGGACTGGGACAGGTCCGACTAGCTGGTTAGCATGCTCACTTGCATAGATATCTCCTTAACATAATACACATGCATCACATTTTTAATGTTTTTCAACCAAATTTATTTCCTTTTATTGGTGGACAAAGTTCTTTTTAAAGTGCAAAAACAACAACAAAAAAGGTAACATTATTTGAATGTTAATAGCAAATATTAAGATAAACTTGCACCCTCATCCTTGGAAGTGTTTTTTTTTCATGATGCACTTTAAGAAAAAAGTAAAAATGTCTGGAATAAGCTTGACATTTCGAGATTAAAGTCGATCTTTTTGAGATTACATCAGGCAGAGTGTAAAACTGCCTCAACAAAATGCCTTGTGTAAATGAATCGGTGAAACTACTTCAGAATCAAAACATAGATATTCGTTCACTTACAGCTCATAAACACAGTGTAGCTGTCAGTATTTGGACCTTTAAGAGATTGTTACACTACACACTCAACATTATACTCCAAGGATGTAGTACTGGCGGACTGTAGGCTCAGCCTGCTCTCGAAGCTGACTCGATCGCTCCCCTAACTGGATTTTTGATGGACCAGAAGAGTTGACATTTAGTGTTCCATTGTTATTCTGGACATTTTGACTTTTTTTCTTGAAGTGTATACTGAAAAAAAATCCTCCTGGCATTTTTCCTCACCACTGGCCCTTATAGACTTTATATACAGCTGATGTTTCAAGTGCCGTAAGAGTTCTTCTAGAATGGCTTGATAAACTTGGGATGATGACATTGGTGGGGGGTTGTCAGATGTACGAATGTGAGCCAGGACGATTGCATAGCGCACATTCAAATTAGTGATTCATATTTCTCATACTTAATTATTCATATTTTAATTATTCCCATCCTTCTATCTGTCGATAAAAGCCTCCGATACATCACTTTGAGTGGCTTCTGGGCATTAATGCCCCCTTTTCTGCGGGGAAGTTTTTAAATGACTGACCGCCAGAGGACGCAGCAAGACTCATCCACCCGTAAACCCCCTCCTCCGTCCCCCCCTCCGTCCCCCCGCCCTGCTCGTATTTTTCTCCCATCATGATCACTGGGACCTCTCCTCTCGCTACTACACCGTCTCTGATGAACGTCCCGAGCCGCTTGCTGCCTCAACCCAACCCGGCCAGAACCAGACTCATCAGAACCCTCCTCCGGCGGTCTGGCGGGCCGACATCATGCGAACCTGTCGTCGTAATGTTTAAGTAGTGGGAGCATTGAATGGCTACAAACGCCCGCACTACCGCTGTCAGCGTTAGCTTGCAGGGCTACGTAAGGTAAATACATTGTTAAACATGTGTGGACCTCCGCTCAGGTGTTGAATATTAGTGTCCGTCTTTGTCTTTGTTGCTGGCTCTTGCGTCATTGCAGCCGTGCACGAGAGAGGCGCCGCCGTTAGATAAGATGTGACCGTGCTGACGTATCACTCCTCGCTGCCATTTACATCCACTTGACAACACAGCGCTGTGACCACACGGGGATGTTCATGTAGGTCTATGGTTCCAACTGGTGAAGGATGGGCGAATTATACAGTGAACAGGAGGCACAGTGACGATGAATCAAGGTCGATCGATCCGCAACAACTTTGGTAGATTAAGGTTTAAACTTGCCACATATGAATCTTTCATGCTTGCGCTTTCATGTGTGTTAATTGTATTTTTTTTTTTTTTATCGAATGTGGTCTGTTGATTGTTATTCAAACAACACCATCAGTCTGATGTCCACTCACAATTTTCTGACACCTTATCAGCCAAATGATTGAATAATGATCCAAATGATTCTCAGATTAGTGTTGAACATTTAATCTTTAAAGATTGTGAATATAGAATTAAAGCAACATTATGTTGGTGTGACACACAGTTGCAACCACTGTTGTAAACACAAATCCTAGGTCTGTAACAATTGTGCCGTTTTTCCATAACATCTGCTGGCCTGGCTCTACTCAGTACCATTCTGTGTGATAGGGGTTTGCATTTTTACCGTAACTGGGCAAACTGCTTGAAGGTATGTTTTAAACCAATGATGCGCTTGCCTTGATCCCTGCAGTATTATCGAAGAATCACTGCTGATAAAGAGGCTGTGCTCATTCAGTTAGAAGCATTTTTTATTTCCTATTACGATTAAACGTGATTTCACGTGTTTGGGAGATTAAATCTGGTGACAGTTATGTAAGTAGGCTAAGTGTTCAGAGCACAATGTTTTACCAGCATTCGGCATAGGCTGGCATTAATCCAGTGCCCTGCTTGCAAACCAATGATGAAGGCCAACCTGCTTGGATCAGACAAGATGAAATGTTGGTACATGTTTTTTGTAGCACTGTCAAAGCAGAGACTTTTCTGTCGATAGACATGATTGTAAAGGACTCTATTTTAGTATTCTTTGTGTTGCCTTTGATTTGATCAGTTTTTTATATTTGTATGTATTTTTGACATTTTATTTTGAAATGTACATTTTATTTTGAAAGAAAAATCCGGACGTTACTGTGCCATGTTCGCGAGCTTTACGGTGCGCTCCGTCAGTTACCAGCAGAAGAGGATGAACGTAGAAGCGTCAAAAAGATTTTTATCGTACTGTTTACAGTGTTGTGCCTGAACGCGTTCAGTGAACGATCGTTCATGAACTCGTTCATATTTTGGGCGAACGCGAACTGAACGTACTGTATTCTGCCTGATGAACGTTATTGGGAACGCGTTCATTCTGGCGTTTGTGAACGGCGCGTTCTCACAGTTTAACTTCGTTCAACACAGTGCCAGATTTCCATCGAGCCTTCCAGGCGAAAACCGGCTAAAACACACCGTGAACAGGCCTCAATATGTAAAGGAAAAACACCCAATCTGGCTGTTGTGTATAAAAAGGACGCTGGACAAGAGGTTTGTGCAACTCGCTTTACTTTCGATCAAAACGAAACTTAACTATTTCAGACAGAAACAGCTGCATACCAAACATGCAGTGAGGCATTACCAAACGGAACAGATTAATTTGTCCTGAAAGGACAGAACACTGGCAACACCAGCCACCACAGAGTGGCACCGCCGCATGCGTCATCAATGTGCTAAGCATGGAGGCAAAAACAAAAGAAGGCTTCACATCTGTTTTTTTATTGTGATACATCTAAAAAGTTTTGGAGTGGTGTTGAATCTCATTTTTTTATGCTGCCAACTCTGTCCATTATCTTACCCTTAAACATGTTATTTGCTACTATGTTAACCCAGAAGATAATGCTCTTGAACACATGGTGAACTTTGTTATCCTATACAAAATGTTTTATCCACAAACAAAAATTTGCAAAATCACTACCTAAATTGCCTCCTTTTCTCCTGGAACTGAGCTCTTTGCTTAAATCTCTGATTTTGTTAAATAACAAAAAACCTTACTGAGTCATTATGAAAAGTTTTTCCCTGAAGCCACTGTCTGAACTATCTATTTATTTATTATTTTATTTTTCCCTTTCTTCTTCTATCTTCTTTATTATTATTATTTATTTATTTATTTATTTACTTATTTATGTATTATTTTATTTTTAATTTTTAATTTGTACTCTTATCCTGTACCACAAACCTGAAACGGCACATTGAACTAAAGCACCTGGCTAAGCTTTCAAGGTCTGTGCGAGTGAATAAAAAATCAAAAGACACGGTAACAGCGAGCTAAAACAGATCCTCTACCACCCAAATCACATAAACAGTGTACAGTAGCGGCTCCGCTGTCTACATCTCCCAGCCGCAGCTGTACAACCTGGTGTTGCAGTATATTGTCGGAGAGCTGCAGTTTCAGGGTTAAAACTGATAAAATAATAGCTGTTTGTGGTTCTATATGGGCTGTGGCAATAATTTAGAAAAATAATAGCTCGCATCAACATATTGAAAAAAGAACTATGAACTAGTTCATTTTTGGAACTGTGAACTTAGTTCAAAATTTTGAATTATGAACTATGAACTGAACTAGTTAATTTTAAAAATTGTTAACTGAACTTTGAACTAGTTCATGTAGAAAGTGAACTTTCCCAACACTGATAATCCCATCCTGACGACATATCCATTAGAGATATTTTATGGATTGATACTTCGATCAAAGGCATCAGATGTAATTCTTGACCTTACAATGTCAAACACAATCAGTGGATAATCCCCAGTTGTCATTGAGATTGATCTATTGAACATATTAATAACAATCAAAAATCGCCAGCCACTTCAGGAGCCACATTTTCACATTTTCAGACGACACTGCATTCCTCAGCCTCCTGCTAAAGACTGCATATCCTTGAGCCTATCTCATAGAAATACAGTGAATTGTGCAGTTTGTGATTCCAACCATCTTAATTATAAATATCAGGAGTTGGATCTGTACCCTAGGTCAGCGGAGGATCATAGTCCTGTGGTGATACATAATGAACCAATCAGTCATGTGTGCTCCTACAAGTATCTTGACGTCCACTTGCTCAACAGCTTGAGGCCCTTGGAGGCCCATGTTGACAGTGTGGCTTCTTGTTTACATCAGAAATTATATTTTTATGTTAACTGTATGGAGGGGACCAGAAGATTGTGTTTTTATTCTACCAGGCTGTTCCAGAGGGTATTATTCGGTACAGATGTCAGCATGGTATGGTAATCTCACCATACAGTTAAAAAAACAATCTTGCTCCTCTGGTACAGACTGCCATGAAGTTTATGGGAAAAAACGAACATCAGTCCCTTCCGTCAATATTTGAACAGTGTTCTCAGACAAATACAGATGATATGGTGTGACCCATCACATATTCTAAATGCCATTTATGAGCTCTTGTCCTCTGGTAGTAGATAAGGAACATGCCAGTGTAAACTTAAATGTTGTAAAAACAAATGTGCGCCTACCCCAATTAAGATTTGTAAAACTGTAAAACTGTTGCTTGAGGCTATAGGGGCTACGCACAGTTCAGCCAAAACATTAAAACCACTGGCAGATGAACGGAATATCATTGACCATCTCTCTACAATGGCTATGTCATTACCTGATGGCATAATTAAGGAATAGCTTGAGGAACGTGACAAAGTATATGTGCAGTGTGTGTAATGTCTTGCACAGCATTTAATTCCAGATAAAGAAAACACAACACAACCATTTTTATTAAAAATGTAATGATATATAATTAGCAATAAAACTAATGGCATAAAAACTGAACTGTACTCAAACATTAACAACATACTTCATATTTAAGGAACATAAAAAAAAATTAAGCATAAAGATTCAATGTTGCGCCGATTTAATAATACAATTTTATGTTTCTTTATGAATATTAATAGATAAAGTGCTTTTTTTCTGTTTGCCCTTGTTGACAGGGTTTATTCGTCTAGATCAGGCACTGAGAATGAAACAATGCCATCATCACTGCGGTGACAGCATATAGTGAAACAGGGCCTGATCATGGGAGACAGAAGGAGGTCACCATGTGCAGAAATCTCTCCAAATATGCCCTCATCTTCCTCTTTCTAGCACTGTCTGGACTCATCTTCCTTCTGCGCAACATCCACACGGTGGAGGTGAGTAGAGAAGTGGCTTACACACCTAGCTTTTATTTGATGTGCCTTCTTAAATACCTTGAAAGTAAAATGGATGTACCAATCAATAATTTACCATTTTATCTTTTAACAACATGTTAAACAGACACCAATTTAGGTCGAAGCCTGAGGTGGGTCTCCTGCACAACTGCTTACTTTTCTTCCCTTTCTGTTTAGAACTGGAACTGCCACACTATTTCAGCCCTCTACCAGCTCCAGAGCAGGATCCAATCATCTTTCATCCCGGTGAATCTGCCTACTTTTCATCCCAACCGCACATTCTGTGCCCATCTGGGCCAGAAACCCACCCCTGAAGATGAACTGGAAGAGCGCTACCTGTTGGACTCTATCGCATGGCCAGGGCCTCCGGCCCGCACTTCACCAGTCGTCCTGCGCCAGACGAGTGACCCTGTGCACAGCCTGTTCGCCATCCTTCCTACTAAAGAGGGACGGGAGTGGCATGTGGGCGACCAGCTGGAGGCCCTCGTCCAAATGCACGACTTCATGGGTCGCCCCAAACGCTACGGTGGGGATTTCCTTTTGGCCAGACTGCACTCCCCTGAGCTTGGAGCAGGTGTAGCAGGCAAGGTGCTGGACCACGGGAATGGATTTTACTCCGCTATGTTCCCGCTCCTCTGGGTGGGGTCTGCACAGGTGGAGGTTACACTCGTGCACTCAAGTGAGGCCGTTGCTGTTCTGCGACGGCTGAGGGAGGAACGGCCTGATCGGGTGTTTTTCAAGAGCTTGTTCCGCTTAGGCTTCTTGTCTGAAACTACTTTGTGCAACATGTGTCTGCCCCCTGATCAGCAGCCCCTGTGCAACTACACAGACCTTTACACAGGTGAGCCCTGGTACTGCTACAAACCCAAGGTGCTCGGCTGTGACACCAGGATCAACCACGCCAAAGGAGGCTATCTGAAACATCTCCTCACCAACAAAGAAGCGCTGCTCTTCCAGAGGTTTGTACGACCATAGGATGATAGAACTGTTATTAAAGGATAGATCAGATATTATTCTGTAGAACCACCCAACAATACATTCATTTGACTGACAAGTATTGACTATTAGTCCAAAGCCTGATATATATTATTCCTCTGTACCATACACTGCTAGTATAGTCCAAAAACAAAACTATAGACACAGATATGAGACATAGTGTAGCGTGAGGCAAAATGTTACTTTATTAGAATGAAGATGGACTCTGGAGTCAATTCTGTAATTACTCATTAAGATACTGCACTCCACATGTGAAAATTGTTCCCAACAAATACATTATTTTCTCCCGTTTGAGTCAATTTAATTTTTTTAATCAAAAGCACAGTGGTTGAGCTCAGTGTTAGTCAGTGTCAGGCTATGTTTATCATCTTAGCTCATCATGTTAGGATATGGATATTTGCTAATTACACAAAAGCCACAAAATGGCCGAGGCCATAGGTGTCATTTACACTGGGGACATGTCCCCACCACTGTTTCAAAGCATCATTTGTTAAAAACATCCTGAAAGATAACTTGCACCAAGGAAAGGTGACATGAAATAACTGTCTTCTACAGTAGATGTAATATTGGCATTGTTCGATTGACATAGTTTTGAATTTGAGAATGTAATGCATATGGATGATATATAATTGGACTCTATAGTAGTCTAGGATGGATGGACAGCAAGTCGGGTCTTCAACTCCCACCTCTGGAAGAACTTCTAGCTTAAACCGGAGGAGATTGGTGACATAGGATCTGAATGGCCCATGTTCATAGCTTCCATTGTAGAGGTGGCTGCAAGGAGCTGAAGTCAGAAGGTGCATGTCGTGGGGCAAACCTAAGAACATGCTTGGTTGGCCCAGTGGTCTCCTGAAGCAGCAGACAGATACTGGGAGGCGAGAAGGACTGCACCTTCAGCTGTCACTGAAGCAAAAACTTTGGTGTAGTTTCGGGAGGGTATGGAGAAGGTCTTTTGGTAGGCTTCAAGGAAGTTCTGACAAACCATCTGATGGCTCAGAAAGGGAAAGCGGGGCTTTTGGCAGGGAACTACTGTACTGCTGACCCCAACCGCCTATTCAGTATCATGTGGAGGTCGGGTATAGTACCTCTGGAGTGGCAGACTGGGGTCGTGGTTCCCATTTTCAAAAATGTGGACTGGAAGGTGTACTCAATTATCAGAGTATCACACTGTTTAACCTTCCTGGAAGGCGTTTGCCCATCCAGTTTCATGTGTTTTGTCAACTATGAGAAGGTGTACTATGGGGGAGTACTGTGTGGGGGTATGGGAGAATGGGATACCGTCGCTGTTGCTATGAGCTATCGATCCCTTTATAACCAAATTGAGACCTGTGTCCATTAGGTTGTCCCCAATCCTGTTTGTAATATTTAGGGACAGAATATCAAGGTGAGGACAGTGTCCGGTTTGGGAACTGCAAAATTCGTTCTTTGCTTCCTGCAGATGATGCTTTTCAGTTGGCTTCTTTGCTCCATAACCTCCAGCACGCACTGGGGTAGTTTGTGGCTGAGTGTGAAGCTGTCAGAATAAGGGGCAGTAACTACAGGGTCAGCAATGGATCTCTGCCGGTAAACAGTGGATTGCCCCCTCTTACTGAAAGGTCCTTCCTTCTGTCAAAAGCAAAGATGTTTAAGTATCTCAGGATCTTGTTCAAAATTCATGTGAAGGTGGAGCATTGCTGCCACCGCGAACCCAACCCAGCATAAGTGGACAACGATGGATGGATAGATGGAAGGATGGATGGATGGATGGATGGATGGAGTAGTCTAAGACATACCGTTTTTATGCACCATTATGTATTTTCCATTTCCGTCCTACTGATCTCCCAATTACATTGCATGAAATCAATCACATATGTTGAAGACAGTTTAAACATAAAGTGATGCACTTGGCCGAGGCTGGTATGAATGTGATTAGTTTTGTTAGTATTTGGTCATAAATCTATATAGACATCCTGAAATCTTGAGCTGATGGTGGTGCTAAAATGTATTTGTCTGTGCAAAATTGAATGGAAAACCATCTAGTAGTTGCTGGGACATTTCACTCAAAACCACAAACAGAACCTCATGTTTGTGCTTCTATAGAAAACAGAGAACAACTAAAGTCAGTTGGATTCATCCTCTGGGGATCATGCATGTTTGAACATAATGTTATCTAATAGTTTTTTACAAAATTTCATACTGGACTAAAGCGTATGATGACTTACAGACTGACATTGTCATCCCTAGAGCCATACTGCATATCCTTCTTTAACATGAACATCAGGAATATCAGGGAATATTTTAAATAATGAAACTATACATTTGTGAGCTCTTTTAAAATTGTCTGCAGTAGAAACTGGGTTTAGGGCTGAGTGCCATAGATGGACTGTGGAAGTTGGAAAGTATTGAGAGGCTGACTTTTTAGTCTTTTTGTCATGGATTTGTTGACAGTAAAAAAACTGACTATCACCAGACTAAAACTGATCGACTCTGTTTCTGTAGTGGAGTAAACATAAAGGTCCACATACACGCTTCAGGACCCGATGGAATCAATGTGCTGCCTCCCAGGAAAGGTACAGTATACCTGCAGAGAAAATTCTGTACATCATGTCACAGTGTGTGCATGCTTTGATTTATTCCATTCAACTAATTTTGTCTACAACATTTCTTTCTTTATATCAGATAGAGTAGAGGTAGAAAGCAGTGTAAAACCAGAAGCTATTCAGCTAGCACCATCTGGATATTACTACGAGGAATCATGGAGGCCATTAAATGGTGTTACAATGCGCCAGTTCAATGAATCATCTGCCATCACTCAGTGTTTGAAGAATAAGGTGATCTACATGTATGGAGACTCAACCGTCAGGCAGTGGTTTGAGCACCTGCTTGCTTTTGTACCAGGTGAGTGTTGTTTTTGTCTCAATTTTTATTTTTGCAATTGCGAATCTTTGCTCCTCTAACTTCCATTTCCACATTCCCCAGAATTAAAGGAGTTCGACCTGCACAGTCCTAAAAATGTTGGACCTTTCATGGCGGTGGACAGCACCCATAATATTCTCTTGAAGTACCGCTGCCATGGCCCACCCATCCGCTTCTCCACTGTCATAGCCAGTGAGTTGCGCTACATTTCAAATGAGCTGGACGGCCTCTCAGGGGGTCCCAGCACAATTGTTGTCCTCAGCATTTGGGCCCATTTCAGCACCTTTCCTGTGGAGGTGTACATACGGAGGCTCCGTCACATTAGGCGGGCACTGGTGCGACTCATGGACCGAGCGCCAGGGACAATCATTGTGATTCGCTCAGCCAACCTCCAAGCCCTGGACCCAGAGGTGAGCCTTTATAACAGCGACTGGTACTCACTGCAGCTCGATGAGGTGCTCAGGGCCATGTTCAAGGGGCTGAATGTTCTGCTGGTGGACGCCTGGCAAATGAGTTTGGCACACCACTTCCCTCATGCTCTCCATCCACCTCCAGCCATTATCAAGAACATGATAGACATGCTTCTGTCTCATGTTTGCCCAGAGACGAAAAAGAGCCAGCAGTAGAATAACAGTAAAGATGTTGTTGAAGGAAACCAAGAGTTTACTGTGTGAATTGATCAGTTTGTCGAATCCTAAGAGTTAGGCTTTTTAACAAATTAAAGTGTTTTCCAAAGCTACATACCCTTTAAATACTGTCTTTACTGAGAGAGTTTCCAGACTTAAAGTACTGATCAATGTTTACATTCCTGTTATGTTTAATTTGGAATCCCACAGACCAAATTTTATTCTGAAAATGCCAAAGACCTTGGCACAGTGATTGTTACTGTCTGTTTATGTTACCAAAGTGTTCTATGTGTGTGTACGCAGTATTTTCATTTAAGCTGATGTTGGTATTCTTTCAAGGTGACTTATATTTATACATATATTTGTTTATTTAGTTTTGCCAAAGCTGAAGAATCAATCTGTTGTTCCTAAGACTCTCCTCAGGCTGTTCAGTGTTAAATGCAGCTGTCTTTTTTTTGTTAGAGCAAACACTACATACCTGAATTTCATTGTATTTAAAGAGATAAGTCACTCCATAATCAAAAAATGGATATTTTTCCTCTTAGCTGCAGTGCTGTTTATTTATCTGTATTGCTTTGTTGTGAGTTGTTGAGCTGTCTGCCTTCACTTGAATACAACCAAACTAGTGGCTTTCTGCTTGTGGTGTTCAAAGCGCTAAAAATACAATTAAGGAATTCGACAGCAATGTCTCTTTCCAGATATCATGAACAACATAATCAAAATAATCTAGACCTTATTGTGAGCAGTTGCATGTGGGAACTACTCTCTTATCTACTGAACTAAAAATAGTTCCTACCGAAGCTCTCGCTTCACCCTAAGCGCTGTTTGCCTCTCTGCTGTGTGTGTGTGTGTAGCTGATCACCGCCCTCAGTCAAACAGATGCACAGACATGCAGCTCTTTATGACAGACAAAGAGCGGAAGACAGAGACACTGATGTAATGTGGTCGCTACATTTTTATCCCAACCTCACACCTTGCGCGCTGTTACTGGCTAGGGGCTACACAGCACAGCAAAATTCTAAGGACAAAATAAGAAAACATCGCCACAGACTTCCAGTGGGTCATAAGTGATGTTTTAGATGGATTAATTTTCAGTCTTTGCATTGTTTTTAGAAAAACAACTTCAAACAAGAGTAAGCAATAATTTTTGGATAATGCTTTTGGACTCAAACCATGTGTCATTCTGAGTTTTTTGTAGCTTTTTTTAATTTAACAAGCTGCTATATTCATAATTGAATTCTAGTCGAGGCATTTGATGTGTATACATACAGTGTATACATGATAAAGTGTTTTCTGAGTTTTTACAAAAGAATGTTATGTGTGAAATATTTCCCATTCAAAAGTAGTTACATAATAAATGCACAGCTGACATGATAATCAGTTACAACCAGACTGTAACACAACAACTCCAATTGTTTCTGAAAAATATCCAGGAGTGTGTAGTGGTAGTGCTTGTAGATTTGCTAGCATAAGCTGGATTACTGGCCTTGGAAATGTTACTTTAGATGCCTACAGTACAGATTGTGAACATGACTGTAGCGCATTGTGACAAAAAGATAAATGGTACTAATAACTACATCTCAGCTATGCATTAACACACTCAAAGGATCTGTCTGTACTTCGGTTCCCACCACATTGTTTCAGTTTTGTTTCAACATTTGCACAGCTTTGATAAAAAACGTACACGCGTCACATCAGATGCCGGCAGCTGTGTGTTGATTTGAGGCTCGTCCTTTGATTACATTTATAATAACAGCTCTTTCGTATAAGTAGCTAACTTTGTATTGCAACAATGATTTTCTTTTTGTGTTCAATTTTGTGTGTTTTTATATAAACATTTGAGGGTAGATTTAACTTGATCAAAAATGACACATTATTCTCAATGGTGACAGAGATTGAAGAAGGGAGTAAGGGTTGAAGTTACGAGGTCTGTGTGATACAAAGAGAAACTGTGCCTGTTTTTCTGTCTAATCTGTTTGTTCCTGACAATAATCAGGAGCTGACTATTAAGAGACTTATCATAACTTATAAGCGCAGAGTTGTTGTCATGTTTGCCAGTATTTGCTATTGTCAAATGTGTGCTTAAACATCTGTAATAAGGAGTATGACTGTATTTGAAGGCCTGTTTTCATTTTTGTACTTAAAATGAGGTTTGAGATGGACTAAGGCGATATATATATTTAATATTTGTATCATTAAATGGAGCTATGGTACTCATCAGAATTTTACATGGATAATCAGCTGGTGATGCAACATTTGTCATGCCTTTTTCATGAAATGTTCAGTGTGGTTCAATAAACTAAACTGACTATGGAGTCAAGAGTCACTGATCAGTCCTGTGTTGAGTTCAATTCATTTTCACTCTATGAGATTCTAAACTGTAACAATAAATGCAAACATAAACAGGAAACTGTCACACACTTGAAAAAAAAGACAAATTCTTCCCTAGATGCTTTCAAAGAGCAACTTTCAGTTTACATGCTTCCTGTTCATCTCACCTCCTTTCTGTATGCTAATGCTTAAGAGAGAAACATGATCAACACTAATGCAATATTCTAAGCACTGCAATATCTCTCAGACTGGACTGAATTGCATAAGCTCGAAGACACTTCCACAAAAATAGATGTAATCATAAATATAAACATACCTTCCTTAATGATTTTACTGATACCAAGGTGGTGGCTAAATATAGGCTTTACGCATCCATCGAGTTCAAGGATGCCCAGAGCACTGGGTGAGTGTTGGTGTGGTTTACTCCACTAGCAAACAAGCTTTGGCCCACTAGTAGGAGAATTTTTTCAGGCCGGAAGAGGGAGATCGTCCGGCGTGGAGCTGCTCTATCACAGAACTTTAAAACACATAACGTTATTTCTTATTGCACCTTTAAAGAAGACGTGTGGCTACAAATGCACAATGGCTGGAATCTGTGTGTGTTCTTTCAATGAAAGAATAGAAAATGAATCTTTCAATGAATATGAGACTGATAATTGTTAGAAACAGATATTTTCTGCAAATTGAACATAGTTCCAACTGCTGTCAGTAGGCCTTGGGGAGTAATAGAGTACATGTGCATGTAATCAGGGTTTTTAAAAAAGTAAACTATTCTGGTGAAGCTACGGAAAAAAGATGTAATTAGATTAAAATACATTCAGTGAAGAGGATTATAAACAGGACTAGTGTACTAGTGTGTAACCATGCACATGTGCACAACAACCCTTTGCGTGTCTCACACAATATCACTTGAACTAAATTAAAGTCATCTTAGTATTATTTGGATTGTGCTGGACAACATTTTTCAGAGGCAGTAACTGTATGGAAGATATTTTTTAAAATAGCCCCCTCACCCCTGCCTGTCAGTTCCCTTAATAAGATTGTTCATCTTTAACAGAATACATTCTTATGCACCTATTGAATAATGTTTAAACTTTTAAAGTTTTTTACAGATGAAACAAATATATTTTTGCGATAAATTTTGGATTCCATAACCTTAATATCCATCATTACAGTGTCATTAAGAGAGCAATATTTCTACATAAACATGAATAAAAGTAACAACCAGTCAGTAAAACCACATCATCAGCTGTATTATACATTTCTTTCCTATATATAATAATTATAAGTAGCAAAAGAAAATTTAACTCTTTACATGCAATTTTTAGGCAACAGTATGCGGACAATCACTCATTACAGCCATATGATTATTAAATAGCTCGTTCAAAATCTGGTTTAGTATGACTGTGCGCCTATAACAGGGGAGGCTTTCCATTATATTTAAGGACCTGCCTGCTGGGACTCATTTCCATTCAGATACAAAAGCATTAGGTGATGTTAAGCACTGATGCAAGTTTTCCAATTCATCCCAAAGTTGTTGGATGTGGCTGAGGTCAAGTTCTTAAACACTAAAATAAGACAAAAAAAATGCAGAAAGACAGACAGACTCCACCACAACATCATCTGCACTTGCACTCGCTGGGCAGAACATGTTCTGAGTTGACAGAGTGCAGGATTAAAAATTCATGCCTTTGTGCATGGAGGCATTGTGTTGAAACAGGAAGGAAAGAAAAAAAATATCTTTGTGTGCTGCAGCTTTAACATTTCCCTTTTTTTAAATGAAAAATGGTGGTGATAAGTTATCAAATTATTTGATTGATTCCAAGCCAATTTGATTCTAAACCTCATAATATGATGAAAACAGTCATTCAGTGTTATTATTTTCACCCTTCATAGATGCCTCCCAAGAAGAATTCAATCTCACAGACGAGAGCAGAGGCAGAGCAGTACAGGCTGATTCTGGAGTCTCTTCAGTCCTGTGCGTGGGTTTAAACATGTGCAGGTTGACAGAAGTGTAAAATATGACTCTTTGCTAATGTGATAGAAATATTAACACTTGTACAACTTGGTACAGTTTGCATGCCTGCTGACTACAGAATGCTCCAACAAACAGACACACACACACACACACGCACAGACACACACACACACACACACACACACACACACACACACACACACACACACACAGGACACCTTAACCTTGCCATGCCTTGTTTTCTCTCATTATATGTCTCAAGGTAGAATACACTCCTCATCAGCCTTTACAAACACACACATACATGATGTGCCTCAGTTCGTGTTTTTTGAAGTAGGGTCAGTACATATCCATAGTCAATACAGTTCAAGTGTATGTTGTATAGAGAAAATTCATACTGCGCAACTGGGCAACAGGTGATCTGTGAGTGGCGGAATACAGTGCGGGGCCCAGATGTTATGCTTTAACATCTGTAATAAGGAGTATGACTGTATTTCAAAGCCATTGTCATTTGCATACATAAAAGGAGGTTCGAGATGAAGATGCAATATCTATGTAATATTTGTACCATATTTGTGTGATGTCTCATTTTTCATGTCTTCAGTGTGGTTCAATAAATAAATAAACTGTAAATAAACTCTAACTACAGCAGCATCAAGAGTCACTGATCAGCCTCGTGTGTTGTGTTAATATTTTGTTTTGTTTTGTTCTGTATTTAACAGGTAAAATTCTGGGTAAGAATTAACTAATCAACCGTAACATGAAATATAAACAAACCGCACTAGAAGACAGAGACAAATTTCCCCTAGGCAACAATAAAGTCTATTCTATTCTATCCCTAGATGCTTTGGCGAAAATATATAATAAAAAAACAAAAAACAAAAAAAAACACCATCCATTTTTCATTCAGTGGCATGCATCCTGTCAAGGACGAAATTTTGATTTCAGAGGTGGGGGGGACACAGGTATTTTTAATAAAACTCGAACTCTTTCAGTTCACTGTGTTTTCTAGTAGTTCTTATAGTTTTCTATTGCTACTTTTAAGTTTACTGTTCCCTTTACAGTACAATAAAATGTATTTATCAGCACTTTCAATAAAACTCAAAGACACTTTACAAGATTATTGAGAGCTTTGTAATTAATGAGAAGGATCTTGAAGTGGATATGCTGCTTTATTGGGAGGGTGTTGCAGGATGGGTACGTAACGCATTTCTCTGAGTACCATAAATTACCAAATAATAGCCGGGTTTCAATTAACCGCAGGGTCCCTTTAAACACTAGGTGCAGGTGTATATTTTGATAAATACCTGCTGGTTCCAAACAAATGCGGGTCTAATTTTTAAAATTTTTTTTAATCAAGGAAGAAGACGTGACTGCTGACACTGCACGTTTTTCTTCTTCGCCTTTTTCATATATTGTTCTTGCTTTCTGTCAGTCAGTATTACATTGATGATCGCCATGGCTCCGGTGCAGCAAAACAATAAAAAGTACGACTTGTAATTTAAAATTTCTGTCGTAAAATATGCAGAGGAAATCTCGGGAGAAGCAGCCGCTAGACGTTTCTCTGTCGATCCCAAGAGAGTGAGAGATTGGCGAAAAAATAAAACTGAGCATCAGCGTCTGTCCGAGGAGGACAGCAGCAGGGCCAGGCTGCCTGCTGGAGGGAGAAAGAAGGCTAGCGAGGAGCCTGAGATAAACATGCGGGGATGAGTTATCAACAAACGGGCACGCCACCAGAGAGTGTCCCGCAAAATGATCAGGGCGACGGAGAAACAAATGTACGCCACCGTGAGTGACAGCAGAGATGAGGAGTTTGCTACGAGTGCTGGTCGGCTGAATCGTTTCCTCAGCCGCAACAACTTCACTTGCGGAAGACGCACAACTATTGAATCAAACGCCTGTCCCAAATAAACACCTGGTCTGTTAAGTGATTGAAACAAATAAACGCCCCAGCTATTATTTGGTAGGCCGATTTACATCATGGCTGCACCTAATTACCAAACACACATACACACACGCAATCACGTATGCACATACGCACACAGACACCGATTCAAACGTTAATGTAAATGAAACCGCTGATATTACAATCCCTCTAGTTGACGTGACCCAGGTAGAACAAACGCCCAATTTACAGCGGCAGATTAATAAGGACTCCTGGGCAACTAGCAGACCGGTGTGCAAGAAAGATGGAGTGACAGCGGGGACAGCCAATCACACAAGAAACGGCACAGCCAATCGAGGAGCTTGTGGGCGGGTCTAAACTCGGGGAAACGGGCTCCGGTTTGAGCGGCTGTTTTCCGTTTGGTCTTAGTGCTTGGCGCGTCTCTGTTAAATATAGCGTAACATGGTTTTTGGACGGTAAAAACTGCAGGGGACCAAAACGGCATTTTCAAAAAGGTGTGTCCCCCCCCAAATTACGTCTGTGGCGAGGAGGAATAGACCCAAGAGCTGGTCCTGGTGGCAGGTCAGTTCATTTAGGTTATGGAAAGAGCAGTTGAAGACAGCTCTATCTTTTCCATTGTTTTTAACATATGGTATATTGTATGTCCCAACTGGATTAATGGTTAGATGGATTTACAGGGAGGCATCGCCTCTGTTCCGGGTTGCAATTTGACCACGTAACCTGCTGCCTCCGGTCTCTTCATCTTGACTATGTATGCCGCCTTTTATCCCTGCTCTGTAGCTGTAGGCTGACTCATTGGGGCGCAGAGCTGAGGCATGGTGGGGACACTTAACAGTGGAGTTGCATAGCGATTTATTGCCTTGATGTTCATTCTCACTGTCTTAGCTTATAGCAGGTCTACTGCCTGTTGGTCCTCCTGATGCAACCTTGTACTGGTTTTTGCACTGTGCCAAGGTAAGACATCCGTCTGCCAAAGCGACTCAACATGACTGTAAAAGCCCTCTTGTAGGGTTAGGGTGGAGGGGAGATAGCATTGTTGTGTAGTGACCCAACGCCTCAGTTCTTGTAGTGTCCATCCTAACATGATCCTGATGGCAGCTGTCCCTCAAGGTGAACCAAATCTGACAAGGATCTGAGTCGCATTGACTGAAGGCTATCAATTAACTTCATGCTTGCAATGGCTCTGCAAGTGTTATCCCTCCGGTTCTGAGGCCGATGGTGTTGGGTCTGTAGCTTCTAAACAAATTCACCCAGGTGCTTCATCTGTGTATGGAGTTGATCGGTCTCCATCATACTCTGTTGCCTGAGTTGTTCCAGCCTGTATTTGCTCTGCCAGGTCTCAAGGTTGAGATCGTGGTTGCACAGCTCTATGTCATCCATTTTGCATCAGGTCCCAGTTCTGCTCAGCCGGACTACTAGAGGGAGAGGTGTGATGGTCTGGGGAGATGTGCTGCTCATCATCCAGAGTAGATTCTGCTGCTGTCCCTGACATTCTCCAGTGGCCTGATAGAGATTATTTCTCTGTACAGTAGTCTGCCAGTATAGTCCATAAACTAAACTGTAAACACAGACGTGAGCCACAGCATAGCACCTGGTAACATTTTCTTTTATTACAATGACCGTGGACGCCAGAGTTTATTCTGTAAATATATACTCATTAGGGCATTACTCATACTGCTCATACATTCCGCATGTGAAAATTGTCAACAAATGCAGCGTTTGCTCCTGTTTGAGTAGTGTTTTATGTAAACAGCAGTCAGCTCAGCTGTTTTCCGAAATTACTAGCTGATTTTGTCACAATGACAACATAAACACGCAGATTTTTTGTTTATCATGGCCATCATCTTAGTTTAACATGTTAGAATGCAAAGATTTGCTACTGAAGCCACAATGTGAAACAAATTTTGGTGCTTGAGGAGAAATTAAAGGATCGCTAAATTCAGTAGGATTAATCCTTAGGCAGGGTTTCCCCCAGAAAACTTACTAAGCCTGGTGGTAGGTTGGAAGGGCGGCCCACCGGCGGCAAAGCATGTTTTTTTTTTGTGACAGCGGCCTGGACAGACAGACAGGACCGCCTCTTTAACGAGTTCTCTCTCCTGATTGGATGAAGTGGGCGGGGATACCAGAAAATACCCTTTTACTTTTACTGCAGGAGCAGCACGAGGAGAGACATGAGCTAGTGACCAAACACTCTAAAACAATGATTGCTGTTGGAGTACAGAGCTATTTAACATTTATTTTGATAAGAAAATAACACTTACAGCACCTTTGCAGAAGACACCACAGGCTACTAATGCACAGTGGCTGCATTTTATTTGTGTGTTTCTTTCTTTGAAAGTATAATGAAATAATGTGAACATACATTTAGGATAAATAAAGGTTGCTAAACAGACATGTTACTGCAAATGTGACGTACTTCTAAGTCTTTTTAATTCTCTAAATGAGATATTATTGCATTACATTATTGGATAATGTAGTAACAGTCTCATAAAGGCAGCAATATTTCTCCTGAGAAATGAATTATTGTAACACCAGCCAGTATTATAACACAGCATCAGCTGTATTATGCATTTGTTCATATATGTAATAATAATTATAAGTAGGTGTAGAAATCTAACTCTTTACATGCCTTTTTTGGCCCACAGTATGTAAACACCCACTCATGACACCCATATGATTATCAAATATCTCATTCCAAAACTGCAGTTGTTCATATGCTCCTATAACAGCCTTCACTCTTCTGTGGAAGCATTCCATTAAAGTTCATGAAATGCCTGCAGGGATTTAATCCTGTTCAGCTACATTACAGGAAACTAGGGAGTGAAACCACAAACCAGATCCTCAGCACTGAACTACATGAAAGCAGCAGACTGACAGCGGTTTACTGAAAGTTAAAACCATTTGGTCTGTTCTGATGTTAGCAGATTGTTGTAGAGTGTAAGTGTGTGACTTGATTAAATTCATAAATGACAGACCAAGAATTTAAAAGCAAGAAAGTGTGGATTTTCCTCAACACAAATTGTCGCACTACACCTCCCTCGTTTGTCTGTTCTGCTGCCTGTCGGACCATGTGCTCGAAAAAGAGACTGAAGTGGCACATTTTCAACACAGACTGACAACAGCTCATGGGTCCACGTATGGGAGGCAGATTACATGATAACAAAAGGGAAGGTTCAGTTATACAACACTGCTTGTATATACTAAATGTCAGTGATAAAGTAGTTACTCTAGTACTCTGTTTATGATTCCACTCCTTTCCATTTTAAAGCCTTTTTTTAACCTTTGCTCCACTACATTTATTCAGTCACTTTGTATTTCTGATTACTTTAGAGATTACATGCTGCATCAGAGCCAGGTTTCACATTTATCAAATTAATCTGTTATAAGCAATCTGATTAAAAATAACACTGATTCCAATGATCAGAAAGAGCTGACTATTCGATCTAAAGATGGAAAAATCGGTCGAAAATACAGTTTATACATAAATGTAAATATATTCATAACTTTATTTGTACTTTTGATACTTTAGAACATTTGATATCAGCTACTTATAGACTTTTACTTCATTACTATTCATATAAATGACTTTCACTTTTACCAAAGTAATATTCTAACATATCTTTACTTAAGCTCAAGTATGACTTTAGGTACTTCATGCAACACTGCTCTGTTGCTTTGAAAAAGATGAAACATACTGTTGCAGAGTTATTTTTACAAAATGCATAAATTACTCTTTTTCTTATTTTTTTTAAAACAATTTTATTTAAAAAGTTGCATGTTCCCTTTGAAAAGCATGTCTCTCAGTACTAAAGCTTGCAGTGCATCATGTTCTCTAGAAGTACAAGTTAAGATACAGTTCATCAGTAACTTTGGCAAAAATACAACAGGCAGAGCTCTGTACAAAACTAAAGCACAAACAACGCACCCATTGCATACAAAATCAACCTGATGGGGCTGACGCTATCTACCCAACAATCCCTCCTCTGAACAAGATGCCTCCTGATAATTTAACCTCACAGATGAAGCGGAGACAGAGAAGCTGACTCTGGAGTCTTTTCAGTCCTGTGTGCAGATTTAAACATAAGTGCAGACTGACAGTAGTGTGAAATATGACACTTTGCTACCCATCTGACAACAACAGAGGTTTCACTCATAATGCGGATGTCCAGTGATGTCCTGGCAACGCAGAAAGAGGCCCTCTTTTGTTAAGCTTTAAAATGAAACCTCTGTTCACACGTGTCAAGACCAGAGAAAGCATTGTGCGTTACTGTGGGCAGCTGCTCTGTTTTCAATGCATCAGTTCAGATGAATCTCTCAAGATTAGATCTTGTAGCTGAATGCTACAGCGTCTTAGCTCGAAAATCTCGTCTAAGGAGTGTAGTTCATGTTGTAAAGTTATAGCAGCCGTGCTTCTGATATCTGACAAGATGCTGTTGTGCGTCTATAAAATATTCTGCTCAGTCAGAGCTTCCAAGTACAGAGAATTGATACTACGTACACTGATAAAACTGATAAGTAGTACAGCGCAGAAAGAGGAAAAAAAAAAGTCTCAATACTCAACAGGTCATAGAAAATGTATGGCATCTAAATCATAATGACCACAGTCCACGTGGGAGGGAGACTAGCTAACATTTACAAAGAAAAGAAGAAAATAAACAAAAAAAGCTAAAAGGCAAGAAAAGTTGGCAACGTGACGCCATGGCAGCATGTCAAGTGCAGAGAGCGACGGTCAGGATCAGACGTCCTGGACGTTCATGGCCTCCTGTGGCCAACTGTACGTGTCCAGAGTGAAGGAGTCGTAATCAGGACTGTAGGTGTGAGACAGCACAAACGCCTCCTTGTCTTTAGGCTCAGGGTACAGAGACGCAATGTTGTGTTTGTATGCGTAGTTGACAATCTGGAGAAGGAAACAGAAGGACACAAGGTTAATGCAGGGTTCACAGATCTATCTATCTTAAACGCATCTTTTTTCAAGTAGATACTTGAAAATTTTGAAATAAAAACACATCATGGGAAAAACATTAACTATGATCAGACTAACACTTTCCAATCACAGATGTTACCTGCAGAAACAACAATAAAAACACCATGCACCATCATGCACCAACAATCTTACTCTTTTATTCCCTTCTGTAAAGAATTCCACTCAATTTGACAAATTAACTAACGCATGGAAACAGTGAAAGCTTACTTCAGACGACTCTTGTGCAGCGTCTCACCTCGTGCTAGAAGCAGAATAAAAATAAAGCCTTCACCTTTGCAGTGAGCTGTGGGTTTGCGCATCTGCTGGACCTCTGTTGTTTGATAGTGAGAACTGAAACCTGGGGTTAAGACTATGTGAACTTTGCGAGACACTTTTTTTTCAGACTTATATCAGATTGGCTGTTGATGTTCTTACTGGAGAACTAAATGTAGGCTTTAAAGTGAAAGAAGCTTCCAGGCTGACCATATAAAGTGGAGACTAGAGACATCTAGAGGCTGTTTTGCTGGCCTCCTTGTCCTCACGCCTCCTTTTCCCTCCCTTTCATCCTCAGAGAGGCTTTTCTTCTCTGTAACTCGTTTCATCAATTTTTTTGTATATTACTTAACACAATCTTAATTTTAGCAGCTTTAAAAGCTTTAATAAAACTGGGATTGTATTTGTCTAGATTTCTAACCAAAGTCCTGATTTGCTTAGTTCCTTCTTAAGGTAAGAAGCCATCATTCATTCAGGCTGACAGTGGTGATCATTGCTGGACGATAAATGATATTTGATGATTAAGTATGTTACTACATGGGTCAAATTTATATCTGATTTGAAGCTGACTTACGTATAACATAACAGCGTCCCAAGCCGACAGAGCAGAGCAGCCCGCTAACAGGTGTCCTGAAGAACTTTCTCTCACACTCTTTCTGTTGCTATCAGGTTGCCAGACAAACTGGCACAAAAGTGCTGGAGGTACGCGATGCAATAGCAGGTTATGATATTAGCCACACTGTGGCCTGCATAGGTCTGAGTGTAGGTTGTGGGAGAACACTGAGGTCAGAGGCTTAGACCAGCTGTCTCTCAGTGCTGTATCCTCGCTGTAGAGCGGGGTATCGGTTAAAAAATAGGACATGAAGGCAGACTGCGGGGAAAGATCACTGACCTTCACTGCAATCTTGAAGGAGACCTCTCTTATGGTGCTGAGGGGAGGGTAGAGTCTTCCCTCTGCCAGGTGCTCCTCTGTCACCATGTCTGCTATCGCCTGAGACACAAACACAGACAGACAGACAGACAGACAGACAGAATAACACTGATTAGCAAAAGGAAAGTGCATCATAGGTTTCATTTAATAAAACAAAAAATATAACATCCTCATAAATATGTATCATGAATATGGGGTAACTGGAGACAATAAATACCTCTGCAGTGGTGAGGAAGACATCATCAGATATGTGGCGCACTCCACAGGCTATAACACCCAAAGCAACACCTGGGAAGACGTAGGCGTTGTTGCCCTGCCCGGGGAAGAAGGTGCGTCCATCAGCCAGCACCACCTTGTCAAAGGGACTACCACTGGCAAAGATGCCCCGGCCCTGATGACAGACAAGAGGAAGAGGATATTAAGGAAACATTAACATGTAGTTATAGTTATAACACAAACTATGAATCACTTCTGTTAAGATACCAGAAAGAAATGAAAGATAAACTGTAAAGTTTTCTAACCACTAGGGGGGGTTGGAGTATCATTTGTGTGACTGCAGAGGGCACTAAGGCAGAAGTGTCAACAGATCTACACAAAGATTACTCAACATTGTGACAAGAAATGTTGTCTGATCTGTTTGTACAACCATAGAAGGAAACATCTTATTTTATAAGGCCGTGTTGTACAAACTGCCTCCTTATCTGTGTTCTCTACTGACTCTGAAACTGTCAGCAGCTGCAGCCTTCAGTCATGCGGACAAACTCCGAATGCCATTCCTCGAATCCGCTCGAAGGTTTTACATCTTTTCCACTTAATGTCACTGAATGTCCTGTTACTGAATGCTGGCATATTCTTTGTAAAGCTTAGATTGGGCCCAAAAAATCAAGCCCGACCCGACCCGAGCACATTGTGTCCGAGCCAGGCCTGACACATTAACTGTGTTAATTATGAGCCCGAGCCGGATTTAAACCCGACATTTCTTTTTAAATAGGAGGGCTGTTATAACTGACGTTCTCAACTAAAATTCCAAGTTGTTTGAACTACAGAAATCTGTTTAGAACTATCTTAATGAATAATGCAACAAGTGCCGCACTTAATGCACTCGACAAAGCCGACAAACATGTTGTCACTGCCCACGACTTGTTTAAAATGGTTCCATACCTCCAACTTTCCTCCAAACTTGCTCAAAGTTTATTCTCCTGTGTAACGCGTTAATATTTCCAAACCAGTAATCAGATTAAAGTTACTTATTCAAGTCATCGTGCGTTACAATTATTTTTGTCATTTTCCTCAGTAAAAATATATATTTTTGCTTCTTCTTGCGTCTCGGGGAGTGATGTCACGAATGCGACAAGTCACATTTTCATCATGAGGAAAACTCACGTGTAACAGCACGCAGCGACACAAACGCGAACAACAATGGAGGGAGGAGAGAGATGCACGTTTTCTAGCTGGAAATACAGTCATTATTTTGAGTTATTTAAAAACACACACACACACACACACACACACACACACACACACACACACACACACACAAATGCTTGATCAAGGGCCCAGCCAAGCCCAACCCAGCCCGAGGATACTGGCGGGAAATATCGACCCGACCCGGACCGCGGGCCAGGTCGGCTCGGGCTCGGGCTCAGGCACAGAATCTAAACTCGAATTCTTTGTCTAGATGTAATTTTCTGCTTGTTTCAAGTCTTTTCCTTGTTTCTTTAATGTGAAATTTGATGTTGTTTTTTTTTATGCTGCTGTCTTAGCCAGAACTCCTTTGTCTCAATGGAATTATTTCTGGTAAACTAAATTAAAAAAAAGTTGTGGTTGATCATGAAGCAACAGAAATTTTTTTTTTACAAAACCGTGATCAAACATGGGATATCTTTATCACTATGCTACAAAAATGCAGGTACAGTTTCTACATTTAGTATTCAATGGAAGTGTATACCAAGGCTCGAAATGTTATGTTGAAATGTACGACAACACTAAGGGGGTAGCCTGCTGTGAAAGGCAGAAATGCATCCATGAAAGCACAGAAGAAGAAGCAGAAAAATACAGATTTTTCAAAACATTACATTCTGTAAGCTTCAACTATAGAAACACCAGAGCATATTTGTGTGAGAATGTAAACAAAATAACTCCACAGGGCCTTAAACCTGCTAAATACTAAACAGAGCACCTATCACCTGCATGTGAACAGCACAGTATGGCTCTCTATTACCTCTGTGAGCTTGTAGCACTGCTCCGCTGTGCACTCAGCCTTGCTGGTGGGATTACTCAGGGCAAACATGATCGGCCTCTCATTGAAGGACGCCATGTCTTTGATAATCTTCTCAGTGAACGCCCCCGCGACGGCAGCCACTCCTTCATGTTCAGGAAACAGAGCAGAGGGACAATCCAGCAGAGTTTACAAACAGAGTTTACATTCAGACCACATGAGCCAAATAAAATGACAACCTCCAAATTAGTGTTTTTGACCAAGAGACTGTGGATCTGTTTCAACTGTTGTTTATCATCTTATCATTTCATCTCTAAATCATACAACAGAGATGTTGAGACTCGAAACGATGTTAACATGTTATCACAACTTTGATTAAAAGTCTGAAATTATCTTCCGGCTCATCTACATGCAGTACACAAATTTAGACATTCACATCTAATACCTCTTTTGAAAGTCTTTGAAACATCGAATTAAAGAAACAGAGGGAATTAGTTGATTTGCTGAGCGAAGCTGGAGGGAAAGAAATTCACCTTCAACAGGTTTCTCTGTTATTCCACAGGCATTACTGTATCACAGGTGGATGAAACACACAATGTGGGTTATAAAGGGATTTTTATAAATATCACTAAAAGCCACTATGTTCTTTGAGGGAGTCTCCATGAAACCCCACACTAGTCTCCTAACCTTCTTGGCAGACTCACCTATGATTGCGGTGGGTTTAAGCGTGTGCACCACCTCCTCCAGGGTCTTCACATGTGGGTAATCATGAGCAAACTCCTCCTTCTCGTGGTTAAGATGGCTTCTTCCCTATATTTGTGCAAAAATGTCCTTTTTGTTTAAAGGGGTGCTGTGTTACATAAATGAGCATACCTGTAAGGACTGAAGGGTCATTACCTTCACAATGAGACCTCTGGAGTCCACCATCCAGATTCTCTTGGCAGCTTCTTCTCTACTAAGTCCTTCTTTGGCCATGGCCATGATAAGCAGGTGAGCAATACCCAGAGCAGCCTGCCAGATAAAAAAAAAAAAAAAATCATCAACGATGACTCTCTGTCTCCTCTCCTTCCTCGACTAGTTCTAAATGTGTCATCACACTTTTGGGAAAAGTCTCATATCTTTAGGATTTAGGACAGTTATTTTTATTTCTGAAAATTAATTGAGTTAATCCTCTCACCTCGCCGGCACCCTGAAAAACAAAGGTGTGATCTGAGATTTTGTTCTTGGTGATCTTCAGAGCAGCTAAGACGCCGGCAACAGCTACTGAGGCCGTGCCTGAAAGATAGACACGAGAAAAACACTTGTGACAAATCAGTGAAATTATCTTCAGTAGTAGCACCGGTATCAAACACAATTAAAGATCTTTTCAAGATCATTTTTAACCAAATTTAAGGCTGATTTGTTGAGAAATAATCTTCTTCTTATTCAAGTTATTTGAGTATAAATGAATCATGATCTACATTTTACCAACAGGTAAGTCCAAGTATAAAGTAAAAAGACAGTATTAGGTTCAGTGGTAGGTTTAAATATCTGTAACATTAAAAAATTCAGCTTACACTCAGAGGAGCTCAACTCATTTTGACAAAAAGAAATTCAAAGGTAGATGAATAAAATTAGATCAAATATTTGTGGCAATCAAGACCATTATTTAATGTTCTTCATTGGTCTAAATTGGACTAGTTACTGACTTTAAAGGCTTCATATTTATAAAATTGAATTGTAAACATTTTAAGAACCTGCAGATCAGTGTCTGGTGTAAAAGAAACATCTATCAAAATTGGACACAGAATGACTGACATGTTCACAAACAGCAAATCATAACGATAAAATTGACTTGAGAAGATAAAATGGAAACATGCCAATTTTTTGTTTGTTGAGTTGGTCAGCAGATATTTAAAAACAAAACAACAAGCGAATCTAGCTAATGGGAAATGGGATGAACAGATAGTAAAATATTCTATGTGTTGAGCTGTGCTAATTCTTTTTGTTGACCTAGTTTTAATCATCTTACGTTCGTTACGTTTCTTATTCTTCTGAGAATGTGCTGGTAATACTGAGGGGGGAAGCGTACGACGGTCATGTGGCATGTTAACACATTAGTAAGTGTCTTTCCCTTTTTTTTAATCAAAATAGCCATATATGTGTTGAGTAAAAAGCCACAGGTATGAAACCTGCTGCCTGTTGGAGTCCTGAGAGAGTTTCAGTACCTTGGATGTCGTCATTGAAGCTGCAGTATCGATTCCTATATTTGTTGAGGATGCGAAAGGCGTTGCTGTTGGCGAAATCCTCAAACTGTATCAGACAGTTCATCCCGTACCTGCAGGACAACAGAGCTGACCAGTCAGATGTTAAGGATCACTTGAATGTTATTTGATCAATTGCGTGTTTCCACTCACCTGTCTGTCACAGCCTGCATGAACTCGTCGATCAGCTCGTCATACTCCTTCCCTCTGATTCTCTTGTGCTTCAGTCCGATGTACAGAGGGTCATCGAGCAGTGTCTGCACCAAAAAAATCATCAGTCAATCAAAAGTTGATCATTTGTAGTTCTGATTTGGCTTTTGAACTGATCATCCGCGTGAACTGGGAAATAATTACCGAGTCTCATTAGCAATTCTCTAAACTCCTCTGGTATCTATCAGGTAAGGACTGAAACTGTTGCACAAAGTCATTAATCCTTCGACATCATACACACCTGGTTGTCGGTGCCGACGTCCAGCAGCACGGGGAGACACTGCTGTGGCCGAACGCCACCGCAGGCTGTGTAGAGTGCCAGCTTCCCCACAGGGATGCCCATACCGTAGCTGCCCAGATCACCCAGGCCGAGGATACGCTCCCCGTCTGTCACCACAATGGCCTGCACAGAGAACACAGACATGTATATATATTCTAGTCTGGCTTTTTAAAACCATGTTGCCTTAGTTTCTAAGTCTCAATCATTGGTTTTCATACTTTTTATCCCTTCTGTTTTTTCATTATGTTGCCTTGAAAAAATTTGGCTACTATTCAAATAGCTCAAGGTT
Organism: Diplodus puntazzo; assembly: GCA_963678695.2. NCBI lineage: Eukaryota > Metazoa > Chordata > Actinopteri > Spariformes > Sparidae > Diplodus > Diplodus puntazzo. Next base: position 14,438,497 of record OZ023164.1, on the reverse strand, counting down.
GGAGGATGAGAAGAGACGTGTGTGAGTTTGTCTCAAACAAACATGCAAAGACCACTGTAGTCTGTAGCAAAACGCTTTCAACCTCAAAAAATACAGGATTTGAATGACTGAAGTACCTGATACAGCAGCATAGTAATGTAAATCTTCTCAAAAAAAATCACCACTAGTGCTGACAATGAGCTGTCTACTGCCAGTGAAGCATGCACTCAGATTTCAGAGCAGGACACGGTTGTAAAGACGTTAAGTGGACAAGATCTAAACAAGCTTGTTGCTTAGTAAGTTATATTGTGGAGGAGATGGAACCTGTCTAAAAGTAATCTAGTAATATAACGAGTAAGGTCATTACTTTTGATACCATGTAATGAGTCAAGTAATATTATAACTTTCTAATGGAGAGATAAGACTAAGAGTGGGCAGAGCAAGAGTATTCCATTACACTTCCTGAGTAACTTGCCCAACATTTAATTGGTTGCAATCCACAACCTTGCCACTAGATGGCACTACATAATACACACTGGACCATTCATACGTGCAAATGTTATGAATTGTTGTCCATTTTTGTCTTAACCTTAGTGTCTGTTTTCATCTGGGCCACATGTTGGTATGAATGGTGCTATATTAATAATGTTGAGTATAAGTAGCTGTGTGTGTGTGTGTGTGTGTGTGTGTGTGTGTGTGTGTGTATGTGTGTGTGTGTGTGTGTGTGTGTGTTTGGGTAGAGAGAGGCACCTTTATGTCTTCTTCAGGCCAGGAGTTGAGCATGGTGGCGATGTGGCCTCTATCATGGATGGTGATGAAGAGTCCTCTGTAAACAGGTCGGTGTCAGTTACAAAGGCAGCAGCGTCGGTGGTGCTGTGCAGCTCAGCGAGAAGGTTTTATGTTTTTATGATTGGATGATGCAGGTTGTGAGATCAGCTTCCTGAATGCCACTGGTTTTAGTTCACTGCAGTCATGTAAATCTGCCCTAAAGCTCGCCAGAGACAGAAAGGCCTTCACACTGATGATATTAAGTGGAAATAAATAAAATGAAATTCAAACACAAATTGAAGGATTGAAACTTATGTTAAAGTATAAATTAGGAAGATGATGTGATATTCTTTTCCATTGTGTACTGACAGGCAATGTGCTCAGACAAGTGAATATGTTTTTTCAGTAGTGTCCCTGAATCCCTCACATCCCGTCCTCATTTTTTAACAGGTTTAACAGGCTGCAGTAAAATGAATGAAAATTGTCTTCATTTGATTTTCCTGACTCAAAACATGAAGAATTGTGCTTTATAGGGAAATTGAAGTTCAGCCAAATGTAGATTGAAATAATACCAAAGCAAACAGTGTTAACAGTAAACTGAACTGTGCAGCAGCAGTGTAAATGTGAGGAATCTCACCGTGGTCTCCTGAAGGCCAGTCCGTACTGCTGACAGGCCAGGCCCACAGTGGGAGTGTACACAATGGGCATGAACTCCTCGATGTCGGAGGTCAACACACGGTAGAACAACTTCTCGTTCCTGTCCTGCAGCGTCATCAGCAGGATGTACCTGAGACAGAGACAGAACAGCCATTTAAACTCAACAATGAACATTTTTAGGGTGTTTTCGGAGTTTTAGGATGCTTCAAGTTCGCTCAACCACTTTGGTCCAGACTGAAATATCTTGCCATTTTTGTATAGACAATCATGGCTTGCATGTGATGAACTCTACTAAATTTAACCCACTGATCTTTCATTTAGTGACATCATCAGGTCAAATTTGTATTTTATCTACGCATTTGTTGAGCCTGTACCTGTAAATGTTAGCATGCTGACATGCTAAGCTAAGTTGGTGAACATTATACCTGCTAATCATCAATTTTCTAGCATTGTCATTGTGAATATATTAGCATGCTGAAGGTAGCATTTAGCTCAAAGCTCCACTTATGCCAAAGTATGACATCACAGAGCTGCTAGAATGGTTATTGAGTATGGTCAGACACTGTGCTATGCCTTTTAAAGACTGTTCTGTCCATTTTGTGTTCATTATACAGTTTACAGTGTAAATACTTACAGGAAATAAAAGGAAATGAGAGCAACAAGGTTCCCCTGCGGGAATCAAACCAGGAGATTGATTCATACAACAGACTTAAGATAAATTTTGATTGGGGGTGGGTTGCAATCAATTTAAATTGATCTGAGATTTAGGATCACAGATGCATAAGATACTAATTGGATTCTGAGGCTGTCCATATGTACACAACAATTTTTTTTTAGATAATGCTTTTCCTCTGGGTTTTGTTCTTCTGTACACAGATAAACAGCATAACAGGTCACTTAAAATGGAGCTTTTGGACGACTCCCTGCAGAGTGAAGAGACTCAGAAATGCCTTTTTTTAGTATTTGAGATTTTTACACACACGTTTATCAGTGTTTGTAGCAGAAATGTCAAATGTGAACTTGAAGGATGTTATATAATGTAGCGTTAATATTTACAAAAAAGCGGTCTTGTTTCCCTGCCTCATTCATATTTTTTTCTGTTGCTAAGCAACCTGACCAAAGAACACAATCTGCCAGAGTCTGTTCCCACATGGCCTTGTGCCATGAGTGAAGTTATTCTATTTTACTCTGTGTGCAATATTTTAGTGTGTATTTTACTATTGATAATTTATTTTAGATAATTAATATTGTGTACTCTGTTGATGAAGTTTATCATTATGTTATTGCTTCTGTTATTGCATTTCTTGTCAGAAGCCGACTCTGACCTCTGCCCTGCACGTGTCTTAGGCAATAATAAAATCTAATCTAATCCAATCAATCTTTCATAAATGATTTTAAGACTATGTTCATATAGAAGTCTTAAGAACATTTATATAAATGAGTCCCCAGGAACACTGCTGCTACATTGTGTGTGTCTCAGTTACTGGATGGACCTTCTGAAGCCTCTGATGTGACAGTAGATAAACTTTTAACCATTAGATTAAAGACAAGACAACAGCCGATGGTGCACCCGCGACAGATGTGATGAGAAGATTTGATCAAATAAGCGACGCAGCCCCGGTAAAGAACTTCAGTGTTTTGTTTTTTTATCTTGAACATCTGAGTGTATCCTCTCACTTGTCCAGAGGGTTGACACGTGTTTCATAGCTCTTCATGACACGCAGCACTTGTACATCCTGGGAGAGGAAGCAGGGTGGGAGCAGGCCGTGGATGCCCAGTTGTAAGCGCTCCTCCAGGGTGAATGCCATGCCCTGCAGGGTGGAAGAGGAGCGTTTATACAAAACTGCCATCCCCGATAGAGTTCACACAGTATGAAGTCCACAAACTAAATAAGAAATCTGAAAATCTAGACCACAGTGACTCATGTGTTAGACATCACAGTTTGAGGCTAGCTATGACTCATGCCCGCGCCCAAATACAGTGGTCTTTTTGATCATTTCTCAATGAATAAGTCGCCCCTTATGTAAGAGAACCCTGGTGAAGAAACCCCAAAGAGGGCTAAAAATTTCTTAAATGTTTTGGTAACCTGGAGCTGAGACCAGACTTTTATTCTCATAATCAGCCCTTGCACCCCTCTGCTTTCTGGCTATGATTATTTCCGCTGCTGCTCTGTCTCGAAGTTGGCAGGCATCCCAAAGAATGATCAGAGGGGTGTGTGAGGTTTAATCTATTTATTCTGTCCAATAGTGTGGGAGCCTGAACTCACTCCCCTGGCAGCTCGACTTGGCTTTCCGCATTTCTGCTTTAGCGCTCTCTATGTTTCCCTTTGATTCGTGCACGGCAGAGGAAATACCGACCTACATGGCGGATAAAGCGGCCATCTATGGCCAGTTTGATCTACTGTGAGCTCCCGGAAAACACCCTTGTCTCGCTGAATTATTCATGCCGGAGTCTGGTGTGAAATGTGATAGTTGTATTTGAAAGACTCATTGTGGCCTCAGTTTGCAATCATTATGTCTACAGTTGTTCCACAGGCTGCATGCTTTCCCATTGAAGAGTATTTTGATGCTGATGAACACTGTGCTGTGTAGATATGAGTTGCAACAGCTTGCACAACAACAGATCTGCTGCCAGAGGTCATTAAAAGGAGATGCAGCGAGGGCTTAAATACCCAACAAGATTAACTATGGACAAGGAGACTGAGAGCATAAGTGTGCAGAACCAACTTTCATAAACTATTCTATCACCACAAATGCACATGGAAACCTTCTTAGACATAAATACTAGAGCAAATATATCTGCATAACTGTGAGAAAAGGCAGCAGAGAAAGTCACAGATTAACAGAGTTAAGAGCAAGCTTGCAGCTAAAGAGGGACTAAAGTAAACCCATTAAGGTGACACTCCTCACCGGTGACCGTAATTTAGCCTACAAGCGATCTGTTAACACACAAAGAGACAAGGAGAGAGTGAAACTAAATGTGGTCTGGAGATAGGATTCAACTTTTTGTAATGACTCCAATCCAAACCTTATCTGAGAGAATATTCATTATCAAGAGAGGAGAAGATTAATTTATATGGTTATGAGCTGATTGTGCAACATTTGAGAGGTCACCGGGATCATATGCCCGGTTTGAAGAAAGGAGGCTGTTCATGAATATGGAGAGAAATCTGACCTTCCTCAATAAACACAGTTAAATCATTATCCAGCGCTAAAATGTGTCTGCACGTGGAGCAAGCAGTTAGACAGATCTTAATTGGATGATAAAGTCTAAAAGTGGGACAGCATTTATATCTTAAAAGTCCAACACTGTCTTATACATCTGGTTGAATTAAATATTTAAGCACACAACTGAAGCAAACTTTTACTTTTCATGAGACTATTTTTCCACCCAAGTAAGGCTCAATTTGCTGACTGTTTCCACTGAATTGTCCTCTGAGTCACCGCCTAACTGCTGACAGCGCATCAGCAGAGGAAGGAACTGTGACCGACCTCACATCAACTGAAATCAAAGCAATAAACTCTGCTAAAGGGTCCGTATCTGTCCTGCTATCCTCAGAGAGCTAACAAGGCAGAAACAAAGTATCCCCTGTTTACACTGAGTTTGTAAAAAAGAAATGCACTGGTGAGTCACTTGGCGTATGCTTGTTTTGGATCGTTCTGGCGCAGTCAGTGCAGCTGCAGCGTCTTTGTGGAAAAAATACGAGTAGCTCCACGCTATGACTGCAGAAGCACTGACATTATTCTGTGCTTATGCAGTGCATGGACTATTTAAACTCCAACAAAAACGTGTCTTACACAAAAAAAAGACACAGAGAAAGCAGACAGAGGCAGAGCAGGACAGACACATTCAGGGGATCTACAGGGAGTGGATTCATAGCTCCAGAGGTGAGGGTTTAACCTCTCAACTATCTCACTTAGATGGGAGTTCTGCACCATGTGACATTACCATGGTAACTTCTGTATACATACGCTCCACCATCATACAACATGGTGTGGGGGCATAATGATACCTGTAGACACAGCACAGGTTTCCCCACTCGGATCAGATTCATTTGTTTGCTTTTAGACACATTTCATATCGTCATTTAGAAAGAAAGCTGTGTTTTATATTTGTTCAAGAGTGCATGAATTACCATATCACATAATTAGCAAAGCAAAACAATACATTTCAAGGCTAACTGGACATCTGTGATGGGTGTAATTCATGATTTGCTGCCACCTTATAAACACAAAGAGGACTGAGTGTTTCATTAAAAAACAATTGTACAATATGTAATATTTGGCCACCTGTCGAATTCATACTCAAAACAAATAGAGGTCAGCATATCATCAGGGTAACTGCTAACTCTAGCTGCTGGTGGCTAGTTAGCTTGGTCGGCCATTCATCTAGCTAGCAGTCTAAACTGGGGGGTGAAGCACCAGGGGAGTGTTTGTGTTTAAACTGCTCTCACAAGAGCTTTGGAGTGCGATGGGCTTGGGTAAGCATGCTAACTTCAGTAGATAACTTCAGATCATAACTTCGAATCTATTATTCCTTAATGACTTTAGTTAATTTTGGAATGTTTTCAACAAAAATTCTTACTTATAGCACCTTAAATCACAAAAAATCTGTGGATTTACCAATACCTAAAATAATTGTTAGCTGCAATGCTAAAATGCACATATCTTAACTTTTGTTGAAAACATTCATAACTTCTTTAAAGTCACCAGAATGTGAGGGAATAAGAGTTTTTACATTATGATGTCTATGTATTGTGTTACAAAGCATGTTCAGCATGCTAACCAGCTAGCCACGGCCCATCCCAGTCCAAAGCTCCCATGCTAGCAAACACCAACACCAACTCTGAGCTCCCAGTTCGGACTGCTAACTGCACCGCTAACTGAGCTAACTAGCAAGTGACAGCTAAAATTGGCAAACGTTAGCAGTTATCTGGTGATATGCTGACCATTATATTTTTGAGGAAGCATTCAACAGGAAGCCAGGTAAAGAACTCTTCAGTTTACCTATAGTGGAAGTTTAATGGTCCAAATGGTTAGTGGTTTATAGTCCAGGCAGAATAAAAACAGGTAGCAGACACGTCAGTGAGCTCACCTTGTTCAGGTTGGGGTTTCTGATGATGTCGTAGCCTCTCTTCTTGGTGCTCACGCTGTCCTTGCGGTTCGTCCCGGAGTGGCAGACCCGCACAGTCTGGAGAGAGGCCGTCAGTCCCCCGGCAGGGTGACTTGGGGAGCCGGCGAAGACCCTCATCCCGCCCGCTGCCGCGCGCCTGCACAGAGACAGGGCGGCTCTTCCTGGAAGAGAGTTCATGATGCCTGCAGACAGCCAGGGAGCAAAACAACCACACACACTCAGTACAGCCCTGCTGCTGGTTCAGGTCACCTTTAGTATAAGGACACGGGAGCCAGACACGACAGACAGACCCAGAATAGCAGAGAGCACTAGTTCACAGAGCCCGTCTCCATGTAAACAACCTGCTGGACCGTTAGCTTCACACAGGCTGAGTCACAGTGTTAACAACAGGTCCAACCTTCATTTCAATGAATTAACAGCACATAAAATGAGAGTTCAGACGTGTGTAATTGGAGCTTGAACACAGCCGATGTGCGCAGTGTGTTCACGTAAAACTCCTGCTGTGTGCGGCAGCATCAGCCCAGCTAGCTATTGTTAGCTCCCCGCTGATTTTATGATAATTACTGTTTTCTTTATGGAAAAACCTGCGCAGCTGCTAATGCTAGCGAGTGCGCAGCTCATATTCAGTTAGCCTCACCTGGAAAGGACGCGACGCTGCTGCTGCTGCGACTCTGATTTCAATCCTCATAGGAGGCTCCTTTCAACGATGTCTGTTATCAGTGGATGTTGAGGAGGATCGACAGCTGACAGCTGATCCAGGATCCTCTGACACAAACAAATACACTTCCAGCGGTCGGTCAGCGCTGGGTCAGCCTCTCTGATAGCTGAAGCCGCCAATCAGACAGCAGCATGGCGGGCTGGAGGAGGGACAACCCCCATCTCCTCCCCCATCTCCTCCACCCTCCTGTGAGTCAGTAAACAAACACGACTCCATCTTCAACTTCAACATCTGCACTCTAAATGCAACTTAACTCTCTTAGAATAGATTTCAGAGATTCTGCCGTTGTGCTGCTATGATTACTTCAGCAGTTTAATTTTTTTTCTGACGCCACAATAGCTGACATTTTTCATCTTTTGGTCATGATCTGACCCCACTGAACTCAAATCATACTGTAACAGTGCAGATCATATTGATAACCTCTGTGTCCCTCTGCTGGACGCACCAGTCAGACTGTAGTGAGTCTTTCTTTTCTGGAACATGAGCCTGTGGCAAAGAGTTGCTGTTGACCACCTTGTTCCTGTCAGGTTCAGTGTAAACAGCGTACAGTCAGGAGAGATTTCACAGGGATACAACAGCAAGACTGAAATACTGAGATTCATTGTGCAATGGTGTAAATATATTTGGAGTTTTGTTTCTTGTTTATATTGTTTATAAATAGTTCTTACTACTTTTAACCTTCTGTTCTAACTGATGCTGTCTTTACAATCCCCTTTGTGAGACTAATCAAGGATTATTTTATCTTAAATGGTAAATACAAATAAACAGCACCACAAAGTCACTGTAATAGTTCAAATCAATGCTTCTCCTAAAGAAAAAAGAGACAAAAAAAGAGCAAATTCTTACACACACTTTTCACCTCTGCATTGATAGATTTGATAATCTGTCTTTCCCAGGACATGGGTTGACATGGTGTAAATATTAACCCACATCTTATAGTAACACTTAAATCTAAAGAAAAAAACACAATTAAACGAACAAAACATATTAAATAACCCAGGCATTTTCCAGACAAAAGGAACAAGATCAATGACTTTAGTTTTCTATAATGTCATTAATCTCCCTAAATCTACTTCTGAACAAAAGCTAAACATACGAGTACCTTACTAGTGTACAGGGTACTCACAGCTTCCAATATACTTTTAAGATTTTTCTGTTGGACCTGGGTGTTTCTCTATGGCATTTAATTTTATGGCTATTTGATAATACAAGTTTATTTAGGATTATATACCATGTAGCCAACTTTAAAGCTGCTACAAGCGACTTTTTTTGTCGATCCTGTCGGCCCCTGCGGACTAAAGCAGTATGAGCACTATCGCCTCCCGTGGTAAAGATCTTGATCTGGCTAGAGTGTGCATTTGTTTTGAGGCAAGTGAGAGAAAGAAGCAAAATATTAAAAAAAATTAAAAAAATTAAAAAGTTTTAAACACAGCTGTTTGCAGCATGCTTAGTGATGAGGCAATGTATCTATTTGCAGCTATTTAAGATTAAAAAGTGATGATGATAAACATATCCATGCCATACCACCAGACTACAGAGCAGCTTTTTTCTCAGGAGTCTGTTGATCCTCAGCATCCTCAATTCATCCTCAGCACTCTGCCTACGAAAAATATTTTTAATTTTGTGACTTATCTAAGAGTGATGAGTTAAGAGTCTGACCTGCTGACAGGCATCAAGAATAACTACAGTTATATGGGTAGAGCTGGCTTTCTCACTGATGGTCTTTTTTGCTCAGTAAAGGCATCAGTATTGAATTGGTTTTAAATAAGATGCCCCCTGGACGCCAAGCTTTAGGAACAGCTTTTTAGTTCAAAGAGATCAGTTATGTCTGGTTGAGGCCATCAGACCTTATATATAAAGTTTAATTGCATGAAAGAACCACTTCACACTCGCTGTTTCTAAAAAGGTTTATTTAAGACAAGCACATATATCACGATACATCTCTCGTTATGTTTTATGATAAAAAGCAAACATGAACGAAAATGCAAATTATATGTCTGTTCATCATATGGTGTGGTTCATCCTATGCAACTATTGCTGCTACTGTCCAATAATGTTACTGTAGATGAAGATAAAAAAGAAATAAAATGGTACAAGAAATTATGTAAAAATATGAGATTATTTTAAAAAACACAAATATACACTACTGCAAAAACACATATGTTCATATTGTTAAACCTAAATAACCTTCATAATCCGACAGTATCCATCAATCTGCTTGTTTAAACTGTTTAATATTTCCTTCATGAACGATACCAGAAGGATTCTCTAATCCATCACCAGTAGGAAATCACTTACCTACATATTACACCATTGAATTCAGCTAAAACAAGAATCACACATTAATCATCTCAAATACAAGAGCTTTTCTTAAAATGTCTCTGATATAACTGCATATTATCTGCACTTTTCAGTTTCAGCTGAACAACTTTTCTTCATGCATAAAATTGTATTTCTGTTGTAATTAAGTACAGTGCATACAGAGTAAAATATATCTATACAGTACATTTTCAGCACCAACAATCAACTATCACAACAACTTACAACAACTATATCTCTGATTGAACAGATGAAGGCACCTGCTGATGATCTTCATTTTCACAGTTCTGGAAATATTCAGGAAAAAGGTAAAAAAAAAAAGAGAGAGAGAAATGCTTCAGATGACTATGCTGGTGCTGCTATTGGAGCCTCTATCCTATGAGAGAAAAGCAAGAGGGGTGAAGTTAAATTAAAGAGGGAGAGTGCACAATGATTCAATATAGACAAGGAGAAGACAGGACCAGGAAGACAAAGAAGTAAAACAGAGTGATGATTAGGGATGGGACAACAAAATACTTTCGCAGATGACGATAAAAATACTCGTTGATTGTGGTATATTTAAATTATTGGGATAATCGGCATCACCCTCATGTGAATGACTTCAAACAGCTGTCTAGCTGGCTATCGTTTGGTGCTATATAGATTTCTGGATTATTTTGAAGTGCCACAAGGGTGGTTCATTTTGTAAGTCTAAAACATTTTTTTAAAAGCCTATGAAAAGCAAAATGGATTAAAATGTAGAATGTTTGCATCGGATTGCTAATACCCCAAACTGCAAGAAAAAATGACCTGAGTGTCCTCAGTGGTAGAAGCAAACTCATTCAGTAGTTGTTGAAATATGTCACTCTAAATCGAAGAGACCCACACCTCCTTTATCGACGCTGTTAGCATGACTAAAAAGTGTAAGAAGTCAAGACTAAAAAAAAATAAAATAATAATAATAATCATCAGATCATTAGTTTAGAGTGCATGTCAGTATTTCTTACAGAGAGGTGGGTGTAGTTCCTCCGGCTGTTACTGTGTCCGGACTGGTTCTCTATGGAGAAGTAGCTGGGTGGCTTCTCTGGCCAATCCTTTCCTTTCCCTCCTTTCCTCCTCCTGCTGCTGCTGTCTTCTTCATCTGAGCTCCAGATGTGACGCTGAGGAGGGGAATAGCTCCTCTCCCTCCGGGCTGCTCTGCTGTGCAGCTCCTCCATCAGGTCATCACGACTACGAGCGCGAGGTCTGGATCCACCACCTCTCCTCCCGCCTGAGCTTCCTCTCTCGTTCCTCGAATTCCTGTTTGGTGCTCTTCCTCGCCTGTTCTCCCAGTCGGAGTCATCGCTGTACTCGCGCAGAATCCCTCGTCTGGGAGGAGAGACATCTCTGTAGCCACGACTGTTGCGTGGGAGACCTCCTCCAGAGCGGTTTGTGCTCCCACTGGAGTGGCTGGATTGTCTGGGACCACCTCTGGCTCCATCTCCACCTCCAGGCCCCCTGCGTGAGGTAAAGCTGGGTACACGCTGGACAATAGGAGGCAGGGTGATCACCCTTCTCTCCACCCCTCGGACCCCCATCTCATCAAGGGCCGAAAGCATGCTCGGGGGCCCTGGTGTGTATGGAACAGGCACAGGCGCTGGCTGATGCTGGTATTGAGGCTGTAATTGGGGCATGTTTTGGACACCGTAATGAGCCATTTGAGGTTCGGCCACATCCAGCCCCCTTACCTGGTTCTCCAGGTAGTCTAGCACCTGGCCGGTGCCTTGAATGCTGTCGCGCGCACTGCCATTCATGTGGTGATGATGAGGAGGAGGAGGGGGCTGCTGCTGCAGGGCCATGGGTGAAAACTGCATGGGAGCCATGGCAAAGTTTTGTTTGACGGGATAGTCCGAGTACGAACCTGGGAAAAACAGAATGCAGAGACATGAATAACCTGCAATGACAGATTTTTTCCACTCAGGGGCAGCAGAAACATATCTTCATTTTATAAAGCTGACATGTCAAACTTACTGGCAAAAGGATTCATATTTACACATCCAGCAGATACGGAGCAACATTATCATACATTTTGAGTGACATTTGCTTTTCAAAAGTTATATTTTTATCTCCTCTGCTTTTATAGTTTGAGTTTGATTTGCTGACTCTTTAAACAGACTCTTCTAACCGTCCAACCATATCCAGATAAAAGAAGCTCTCAGTTAGCAAATGTTGCCTTGAGTTATCACTGTGTGTTCACAGTAATCAACTTTAGGAGCAGCAGTGAGTGTTGCATTGAATCTTAACCCTGGGTTTTGCCTCTCAGGCTACATACAGGTTGCACTAACAGTCCAACTAGTGAACACTTATGCCTTAACTATATGTTTTCAGGTAAAAAAACTCAAACTCAGTTTGCGCCTATGAAACATAATGTGATTTTCTGCTTTAATAGCTTAATAAAGCAATTTACAGAGGCTAGCACAAAAATATTTTGACATGATGTGTAATTTGCTTGATATAAATATAAAAATAAAGATACAAAGTACTGTTTGCATAGTTTCAGGTATTTTACTTAACTACATTTTGCCTCTGTGTCTAAAACCAAAGCAAGCACACGCCCTTGGGTCGGAGCAAGAGTAATGCAACAAAACATCAAAGATAAGTCTGACTGTACTTTTATTCACTCACCTGAATGCAGTATGGGAACGCCCTGAGAGGAAGCGTTGGAGCTAATCGGAGCGTAAATAGGTTGTCCATGCATCCAAGGAGCCATGGCCTTCTGAGCCTCCTGAAGCATCCTGTGCTGCATCACAGCTGAAAGACAAAGGTTTGTGGTTTGTGAGTCGGCTCAGTGTTATCGGTATTGACTTAGCTTCGGTTTTGATATACAGGCCTGAACAAGGACAAAATCTGCAATCAAAACCATTTTGTCAATGACGCGCTGAATGTTTATGCCACTGTTGTAAACAAAGATAATCCTGCACAGCTTCTCCTGGTTTGGAGTCATATATAATAGGCCTTTAATACAGCTGACAATTTGACTCATCATAGATAATCAGTGGGCAAAGCACAGGCTTTCAAGTTAGCCACAAATGTACGTGAGACAGTGAGCCAGCATGCACAACACCAGGACACACCTGTGACTATCATACTGTGACAAATCAAAATGTCTTCCCTGTTCAAACATGATCCAGAGACAAACTGAGATTGTTGCTGTTCAGTGTGATGTAAGGTTGACATCAGATCAGACTTTTAAACCTTGTTACAATACTGGTACAAAAAAACTGGATCAATTCCTCTTTCAAACCACAGCAAAGAAGAAAGAAAAAGCCCAGATCACACAAAATAGGATCATCTTTAAACTAAAATATATATTTTTTAAGACATGCACTTGTAATAACAAGTTAATAACTGTGCAGATTTTGGTTCAAAGTCTGATTGTAGATCAGTTTTTAAAGATTAGATCGAATGTGTACATGCTATTGTTTAAACACGATATTGAAAAGTATTTATACTTTTTGAGCCTCAGTCTGATGTAATTACTTGTTTCAAATAGAGTATTTCAGTGTCAGTTGTGGGTGGAAAACAATCAAACAAAAAGCATCTCTTCTACCTTTTTCTGGGCAGCAGCATGTCTGTGGACAACACGGGCAGCGCACGTAGCAGCAGCACTTCTGTGGGCAGCACTGACAGCAGCATATGCAGAGGAGGATGATGAGCATGAGAGCACCGAGGATGATCAACAGGACCGTCAGCCAGTCTGGAACAGGCAGGAACACGTCATTACTAATAGTTCATCACAAAGTCTTTTCAGGCTCTGTGTGACCTTCTTTTTGCCACAACCTCAACTGAGGAAACTTACGGTACACAATGAGTTTGACTTCACGGTCAGAGTCTCCCGTTGTGTCACCAGCAGCATCGATGTTGCAGAAATACACGCCGTTATCCCACCACATCACCTCAGTGATGACCAGGTCAGCCTCTGTTGACAGATGGCGTCACATTAGCATGACTTAAAAATAAAGACGAGAATGTAAGGTTTAAATGTACAAAATTCTTCTAGATCACTGCAGTATAACAAAGATAAAAATATCATTCAAACAAAAACACAATAAAGCATGCACAAAAATGATCTCAATTATTCAGTAAGTAGCTAGTATGGAACCAGATCACAAACCAGTGGTTTAAAACTGCTTTCCAGTCAACTCAGAAGTGCAATGAAATGCCACTCGTCGTCTGACTTCCTATTTGTTAACTTAAATCAATCTACCCAGACGTCATGAGGGAGCCGTTGTCTGACGTAACATAATAATGTCAGCACTCCTGGGGAGGGTAGGATGTATTTGTAGACACAATATTTATATAAGGCTAATGAATGGAGTATTAACATTTCCAGGTATAAAAATGCCATAAAATAAATGTAAAATGGTGTCTGTGACCTCACGTGTTGTTTTCCCTCTATTTCTTTTTTAATAAAAGGAAGCTGCACTGATGAGGGTGCAATTGTGTGTACACTTTCCAAAGAAATAACATTTTGTCATGGTCAGCAAAGGTTTTTAGGGTCAATTTTTGCCACTGTGCAACTGGAACACTTGGAGGTCAGAAGCTAGAAATTTCAACCAGGAAATATCAACAATCTGACATTAACTGGAATGCAGGATTAGGATGACTTTACCAACAATTCACACTGAAGTATCAACACTGTTGTTGAGATGGGATCAAACTTACTGTTTTGAATGGTAATTTTGCGTTCCCTGTAGTCTGCACCTAGGATGGGCTCATTATTGCCTCTCTTCTGGATCACGGTGCGGACTGTGCGCTGGCGGTCCGGGCAGTCGTTGGCTGGGTCCTGACCGAGCTGCAGAGCGGCCTGGTAGGCTACAGAAACACAGGAAAATGTATTGAATGCTCTTGTATGCACTCTTTCTGTTTTCTAACATGCTGACAGCAGGACAATGAAATGAAATGTAAACAATAAACAGCAGCCACACTCACATGGCACCTAAGCTACATTCAGCTACAATATTGCCTGTTAAAATGACACTCTCCCTCCACCTGTGGCCTCACCTGTGGAGTAGTACTCCAGCACTGGGTCTTTACAGAAGGACTTGTACCTCCAGGTGACCAGGACGTCCTGAATGTTGGCTGAAGTGGAGTAGTCACAGCGCAGGATCACAGAGGCAAACAGCATCGTGCTCCTCTCCGTCTCCGGAACAATCACCTGGATGGACAGCAGCTCTGATACAAGCAGATGTGACAGAAGATAAAATGTAAAGTAGAGCAAACATGACACACTATTCAAATGACTGTAACCTCAGAGAAAAAAAAAACAGCCTCTCGTGTGTGTTGTGTGACGCTTTGCTCTTGAACGCTGCAGTGATAAGAATCCGAGCGGACTGGTTAAGAGATTACTCCAGAAGTCTTTTAAATGTGCACGCACACACCACTAAATCACTAGACAATACAACAGCTGTCAATCATGCTCAGCAGTGTACAGTGAGAAAACAAGCTGATGACAGGTAATTCAGAAGATGAGTTAAAATTTAACACTTAACACTTTCTCTTCAGATCACGGTGTCCAAAACCCTGATAGAGACGCATGTTCTCACAGTAATTATCGGACAAGTGTTTCTCTCAAAGATATACAGACAGATTACAGCTGCAATTGTATATCATATCAATCTGCCAATTACATTAGGAAAAGGATTGGTTGATCCAAAAAATGTCTGAAAGAGCGAAAAAAAAACTGTTCACTGAAGCTGATGTCTTCAAACAGCTTTTTTGTCCAAACGACAGTCCTAAACTCAGTTATGTTTAGTTTACTGTTGTAGAAGCTGGAAAAAGCAGATTTTGGGGGGATTTACCCTAAAAATTACAAAACAATTATACAGCTATAATTCTATAATTCATCGGTGTGTCAAACAAAAGTAAATAAGTTAATTATGTTGATAATTGATTAATCGTTTAAATCATTTTTTTGGGGGAAAAAATGTCAAACATTTGCTGGTTTCAGCTTCTTAAATGTGAGGATTTGCTGCTTTTCTTTGTCATTTATGACAGTAAATGAAGAGTCTTTGATTTTTTGATTGACAAAAGAAGCAGTTTGAGGACTGGGCTCTGAAAAAGGAAAAAAAAAACACCAGGTTTATGACTTATTGAGGGCCTGTAAATATGAGCATTTTAATTATTGATTTTGTCTTTATTGATATTTGGCTGATGACTGATGGCTGATGGCTGCTTATAATGCTATTTACTTTAGAATAGAAGGAGAATATTTGTATAATTGTCTGTCCTGGCCATATGTTTCATACAATAAGGTCCCAGTTTTTAGTTTCAACAATCTTCAAACAACAAAGACGTGTTAAAATCTTACAAAACTGAACTGCAGGTTCATAGTTCATATTTGAGTCTAAAAATAATGTGTCTTTAATATTTTAGTATATACTTTTTATATTCTAGTGTTTTTTTCAGCGTTCACTCCCAGTGAAACTCGAGGACATTATCAGTATATTTTAGATTATGACATACATTCAAGTTGTGATATGGAACTGACACTATTAATCATTAATTCATTTGTTGATCAGCAGAAAATTCATCATATGCCAATCTGCAGGTTCCACCGTCTCAAACTTGTTCTTTATCTCTTATGTCAGCAAACTTAATCTCTTTGGGTTATAATGTGATTTGAAAAAGTTTCTTTGGTCTTTGGGAACTTTCGATGGTCGTTTTTCAGTCATTTCTGATACATTATAGATCAAACAATTAATCGATTAACCAACAAAGTATTAAGCTGATTATGGCTGCGACTCTCGTAATATCAGAAATTCTTTCTTTATAATTTTTTTTGTCAATTGACAGATAATTACCTTGTAACTAATTTCATAATCCATTCATCATCAATAACCCAATGTGTATTTTGTTGCATTATAGTACAGTGAATACCTTAGGGTTTTGGACAAAACAAGACATCACCCTGGACTCTTTGGGATACATTTGTTTACAGACCAAGCGATAAATGTGTAATGAAACAGTAATTCAAAGTTGCAGCTCTATTTAGTTTACAAGGATATAAACCAGAATAAATGATGCAATTGTTATAAATCAATCAACTTTATGTTTTCAATTGGTCGTTTAACTGTCTAATTATTCCAGCTCAACAGCAGAACAGCCTGATGTTCTGTATTTTAGTTTTCGTGTCAGGAAAAACTAGTGACAGTGTCCAGTCACGTGACAGCAGTCGGCCTTGTGCTGTTTACACCTGTCGATAATTAACCTGAACACATTATATTGGTTTCGACTGTTTGCTCTAGCGGCTTCGCCCTAAATTCTTGCCTATAACCGTGCAAAAAACAGATGATATCAACAACGAGCGTGAACTTTGGGTGAAGGGTGTGTTTCCTACGCGGCCCCCAGAGCCTCACCTGTGGGCAGGTGCACCAGCAGCAGCGCCATCAGTATCATATTTCCCATCTCGCTGCTCCTTATCCTTCCGCGGAAGCCTCACTCTTTAACCTGTAGGCGATTCAAAATCCACCAGGAATCCTGAATTTTTGAAGAAAAACGCGACGAAGCCGCTGCTCTGCATAGTACTTCCACCTGTCACTTAAGTAGACATGTTTGTTCGGCTGAGTTTTTCTTGAAGAAGAGTGTTTACAGCCGGACTGAGAACAAACTTCCCCACGGAGAGCTGGCGTCTGACGCGAATCATCACCCCTCCCCCGCCAGGACAGACCCAGGTGACGTCGTGACCCCGCCTCCTCTGACAGGTGCAACATGGAGGAAGAGAAGAAGAGCACGAGGAGGACACAAAATGTGTTCATCCATTGATCAATTCGTTTTCTCAACATACTAACCTCAGCGTTGTTCACTTTAGACTTTGATTTAAACCCTTCTCTCAGACATGTTTCCTCCCAATCTCGATGGGGCGCACAAATCTTATGAGTATTATCTTACTGCAACTGAAACGTCACTGTGGGCTGTAAGGACACTCCCACACAGAGTTTAAAGGCACTCTTGCACTTTTTAATATTATCATTTCAGGGCATTTAATAATTTATCTTTTTTTTCCCACGGGAAGCATTCCTTTTATTTTTGTCAAATTGCTCGTGATGTGCAGTTGGCACCTTGTGTGGTGGCCTCTCACATCAGTAAGGGTCTTGCGATGAGCTGGCGACTCGTCCAGGGTGTACCCTGCCTTCGCCCAGAGAGATAACTGGGAATGTCTCCAGTAACCCCCGCGACCCCTCAAGGGGTATATATATATTTTATATATATCATTTATCTGTCATGGAGTAAATCACTTCACTGCTAAAAGAAAAGAAAGTTTGTCTCAGTGATTCTCATTATTTGTACTTAAATGAATATGCATCACTGAATGTAAAGACGATTCATCAAAATTTGTTAAATGTAAACGTTAATCAGAAGGTGAAGTTAAACGTAATGAACACAAATTAATCATTTCAGGGCATTTAATAATGTATCTTTTTTCCCCACAGAAAGCGTTCCCATTCTTTTCGTCAGTCTTTTCATAGTTTTAATGGTCAGAAGGATGACACAAACAGCTTTATCATCAAATTAGTCATTCACTAATGAGTAAATGTTGAGTTCTCTGATGTGTTTTGATGAGCTCAATGCCTCTGATGAGTCTACTCAAATGTTTTTTACATGCTTCCTTTATGTAAATGTTAACGTCCAGCCCATCAATCTGAAGGCTTGCCTCTCTGTAGCGTGACAGAAACAGTTACATTCACAGGAGTGAAGGATAATGTAAATACACTGAAGGAAGTAGAAGCAGGTCAGCCCTTGGCACGATGGTTCCATTTATTCGTTTGTGGCAAACAGCCGAGTGTAAAGTTCACTCTCGGGATGAGTCATATTGGATGAGTGTTGGAGCTCTTTGTGCCACGATGTTTACTTCTCTTATCCAGAACATGGACCCCAGCGAGCTTCACTGTTGACACAAAACAATCCCGCCTGAGCTGAACTCAAGTGCTGCTCTCAACTCACTGAAGTGTGCTTGAAATCCTGAGAAAAAATGCTGTGATGATGAAAAGCTTTGCCATCACATCTATGTCTGGCTCCACTCTGAGCCTCAAGACATGCCAGTTTTTAAATTCCTTCCTTGTCAGTATCTGGCGAGGACACACAGTACCTTTACTTCTCTGCGTCTTTATCTCCACTGTGTACAGAATATTTATACTGCAATTTGCAGGCTGTGAAACCTGACTGACATGGGCATTTGACACTGCTGTTAACACATAGAGAAACAATACAACTACAAAGAGACAAAAAATGACCAAAAAGAAACACAAGTTCAAACACACACAAAACGAATTCGAAGAGACACTTAATGACAAAAACAACAACGAGACACACAATTACTTCAAGAAGACACAAAATGGCTTCAAAGAGAAACAAAATGACTACAAAGACACAAACAACTGCAGAGACACAAAATGGCTTCAAAGAGACACAAAATGACTACAAAGAGACACAAGAAGACCAAAAAAAAGATACAAAACTATCAAGACACAAAATGACTTCAAAAGAGACACAAAATGACTTCAGAGACACAAAATGAATAGGACACAGAATGAATACAAGGAACAAAATCATGGCAAAGGTACAACAATAAGTAACACAAGATGTATAATAATGTAGTTGTTCTCTAGGTGCACAGAGGTCACGATGTCCGATTTAGCCCATTTTTCACCATAAAAAAAATACCTTTGTATAAACATGTTAAAGCTGCACACATGCTTTACACGTAGACGTGCGCTGACTTTGTGTCCTTCTGTCGATGAAATAAAGCTCTAGTGTTTATTCAGCTGTGTACATTTGATAAGCTGTGATAAAAAAACAGGCTTTATCCAAGGTACTCACACGTTATCACACATATCAAACACAATACACGCTCTTTTTTGTCTGTTTAGATTTGTTATTTATTTTTTTCTTTTATTTATTTAAGAATTGTCTTTTGGTTTATTGGAGTCTGCTACATTTTGTAATACAGAGTTTATAAGATTAGATGTAGTGAATGGTAAAACTCAACCTGGGACACACACTCAGGTTTAATCAGGTCTACATGAATCTTTTACGGTCACATGCTGAATATAACCTGATGAAGACGGAATGTCCAAAGATCGTAGCTGCACTTGAATTATTATTTATCAGGGCATCCATTCAGTGTGTGGAGCCCTTTTCATCTTGTTCTTTTAAATATCCTTCTCTGTTTCTACCAAAGCACCTGATGTTATATTGGTGGGTGTAAACTCCATTTCAAGGTATTTTGTGAAATCTAATTTCACATGTGCAGGTGTTGCGTTTGAAACTAGTCTTTTACAATCCAAATATCTGGTGTTTGTTTTGCTTCTGTTTAAATCTGATGTGTGTTACTTCCACCTCAAAATATCGTTATTATGTTTCATGTAGAGCTGCAACAATTTGTCACTTCATAAGCAATAGTTGCAATATTATTATCCTATCAGAAAAAATGGCAAACATTTTCTATTAATACCTTCTTATTTGACGATTCGATGCTTTTCTTTGTTTTTTTCTTTTTTTTTCAGTGAACGGAATATCTTTGGGTTTAGAGTGCTGGCATTTCAAGATGTCACTTTGAACATTTCTAACTATTCTCTGACAATTTATAGATCAAATGATAAATTGATAAATTGAGAAGATCTTTGCTAGGTTAACTGATAATGAACCCAATAACAAGCATCTTTCCTAATTGTGTAAGCCCCCCCTTCAGCACAATAAAATTACATTAATGACAGCGAAGACTTAAGAGTTTTCTTTATTTAAAAAGTATTTATACAGTGCAATTAAAAAAAACAAACAAATTCAAGGTACAGTACTTACATACAGTACAATATCAACATGAGACAAACATACAAATACAAAGTGAACCTGAGTGGCAGTGAATTGATTGAGTATGACATCTGTAGGAAAATATAGGACTGCGGTGTCCTGCTGAGTTTACAAAAGGCCATTTTGAATTGGCAGATAATAATAATAATAATAACAATAATAAAAAACATCTTGGCACTGGTGTAAGTAAATCCTGTCACTCATATCATCAAACTCTACAAGTAAAAACTGACGCACACACCTCATACGTAACATCTGAAGACTAGAATTCATGCACATGAGTGAAAAACATCCTGTACTAACAGAAACGACAGCACATGCTTCTTTATGCACAGCGTTTTCCACCCACTACTGCTGTTTTCTTTTTGTTTTTTTGTCGGTGCAGTTATTTCAGTGAGATGACTTCATGTGGCTGATGGTAGAACAGCTAGCCTCTCCTGCGTGGCAACAGGACGGTTTAGGTGGACAGATTGGCAGTGCTGTGCGGGTCGAGGCTGGCAAACCTTGTCACACTATGAGAGAGTCCCTGCTCAGTGCAGTGCTCTGTTAAAGAAATACACCAAGAGGCCACATGTTAGAGATTCATGCTCATGCAAGGTTAGTCCAGCCTCTGAGAGTTATTACGACTCACAGAAATCAAGAAGCTCAAGGTGTGTTAGTAGTTGTGACTGTGAGACTGATTGCAGTGAGAAAATGACATTTGGTGAGCCAGTTAGTGAGCGTTTGTAACGCTGTAATGGTTGTTAGCATGGGCAGGTTATACAGCACACATCTGAGTTAAATCATAAATGTGCTTTGTAATTGCTTTTACCGAGATACAATCATATCAGAGCTGTATTATAATGCCTCAGTGTTAAGACCATAAATCATGTATGTACATTGCACAAAAGACGGTAAACTTATGTACATAATACTGTAAAACATTTTCAAATGTCGAAACAGAGCTAATGTTATTCTATTTTATTCGCATTGTCAACAAATACCATGAAAATATCTAAATCACTAACATCTCTCATGACTTTCAGACTCCCTGAGCCTATTTGTTCCAACTTAAGATGTACATCATCAAAAAAAAACATGTCAGAAATATGTAGTTTGTAGTTTTTTTAAGTCATTTTTTTCGTGTCATTTACATTCAGCTGGGGATGTAACAATTACCTCATCAGTGTCTTAAACCTTTAAAGATGTATTTCACCGCTGGAAAGATGACCCATGCAGCTGTCTCTGCAGTAGAAAGACAAATAGTTTCTACATTGGTGCCACATGATCAGAGAAAACAGAGGGAAACGGCTGTAATTGTTCCTTTTGCTCAAAAGGTAGAAAACCTACAACAACCAGAATACAGTGGGCCGCACCAGACCGATACACACTGTTGGGCAGCGCTTGGTTTTTGCTCATTGTGCGTATTGAAACAGGGAACAGTAAGGCGACGGGCTGGTAACAAACAACATGGTATTACATCAAAACAATACATTACTTTCTGAACAATTAGGAGAGGGAATAGACAGTGAACAGGACTGTGGTTCAATTTGATCAGCGCTGCCTTGTTTTACATCTCAATCAGAGGTTTTCAGGCTCCATTTTCACAGTCTGACGACCACTTCTGGTTCATAATCTTTCTCTACTGCAGCTACATTTTAGGCAGCGGCCCACTGTATGCGTTTGGCATCATTTGGTGGTCCTTTGCCGGCGATAGAGTGTCTGGGTGCAGTCAACATAGAGAACATTTTAACATGGTTCAATAGCACATACCAA
Organism: Diplodus puntazzo; assembly: GCA_963678695.2. Taxonomy (NCBI): domain Eukaryota; kingdom Metazoa; phylum Chordata; class Actinopteri; order Spariformes; family Sparidae; genus Diplodus; species Diplodus puntazzo. The sequence goes on along the minus strand of OZ023164.1, from coordinate 14,416,341 downwards.
CAACAGTGTGGTGATACGAAGCTGGTTGAAAATGGTCAAACTGTCGCCGCGATATCTCAATGTTTTTTTAAAGAAATGCTCAGTTATCTCACAACAACAGTAAACAGGGGTAAACAGAAGTCAACAGTGAATTCATCTGGCGCTACATTCAGCCGTGGATTAATACATATGTGGTTGGTTTGTGCAGAGGTCCCGACTCTCTATAATTCAGAGTATTTTCTACCACTCGGCAATAGAAAGATTTGATTCTGCAAAGAAAAAAATCCAACAGTAATCATCTCACGGTTATTATTTGCTATTTTGGGGTAATAACCTTGAACTTGTTAATTTCCTGACATATCCCAAATAACATAATGACTTTTAAAGCAGGTCATCAGGACAGGGGGTAACCAGTATGTCAGCGCCACTTTTTTAGCATTCACTAGTACTCAAACTCGAAATCTGTGAAACACCAAGAGTTTCTGACAGGTTTTATTAAAGTTTTTTTGCCCACTCCCTATCTCTCTGTCATTATCTAACTTGGTGTACTTTTATGTTGGGAGGATAACTCAAGTGATGTGTTTATGGATCTCAATAAAGTTTCATAGCACAGAGGATTAAGCTACATCAGGCTACATAGATGACACTTTACATGGTATTTGTCGACAATAAGAACAATAAAGAATACAGCCAGACTCATCCTGTAACTACTCACAGGATTTAGAGGCTCTTTCCTGAAGAGCTGAAGAGGAAGGAAGTCCATGTTCCTGCTACAAGTAACTCACCAGGTTTCTGTTTCTCTCTCTCTCCTCTCTGCCCCCCTGCAGTGTGTGGGACGCCCCCTGGTGGGGCCGGGTGTAACCGAAAGGCCTCGGGGCTGGTTCAGTGGTCCTGTAGCGCTCTGACCTGGGAGGTTCTGCAGTGCGGTACCTGTCCGCAGTCGGCTCAGCCCTGCGGTACCGCTCAGCCTCCCACTCAGAGTACGGTGGCAAAGGGTCCTCCTCTTCTGGACGGTTGCTAGGTGACCGGCTGTAGTAACTATTGCTGCCCTTTCCTCTGGAGCTGCCCTTAGAGGGAGTGTCACTGTCCTCGTCCGGCCTACCAGCACCTCCTCCCCGCCTCGCTTTGCTTTCCAGCACACTGCTAAGGTAGGCGTCATCATATCCGTGGCTTTGAGGTGGTCGGGCGGGGCGGTCACTGTCCCACGTGTCCCTTCTCTTCTGTGGTAAAGGTGAGGGACTGCGGCGGTTCCATCCATCATCCTCATCTCTGTAGAAACGTCTGGGAGGGCTGTAATCCCGCTCGTAGACCCGCTCTGGAGGCTCGGGCCGACGTCCTCGGGAGTCGTAAGACCGGGCGAAATCCTCCAGCTCGTCCAGAGAGCCCGTGCGCCCTCTTCTGCTCAATGTCTTCCTCTGTAGGTGCTCTGAGCTACAGTTCCACCTGAAGTAAGGAAGAGCACACAACTTAGCACACAGTGACATGAAGTTCATACAACAAAAGGTCCACTTAAAGAACAAAGGCATCCTGACCAGAGGATTAAGCCTCACTTCCTATGTGTGTATGTGCATGTGTGTGTTTGTTTTAATCCAAGCTTCTCTGTTCTTTGTTTTGGTAGCCTACTGGCCGTGTGTGCATGTCAGTGCACGTGAGCTACGTGTTACGAGCAGCTTAAGAGCTCCAGTTTGAGCTGACTTTTCTTCTCCTTCACATACAAGTAACTTTATAGGTACGTAACTTTACAGGCTATGGGGCACCATAGTTAATTAGGTGTTTCTAATATTATGATTTTTCTGTGACTGTTGCATCACTAGATGTCACTGAAAGTCGTATACAGCGACTTTAACACATAAACACCAGATGACACTGTAACTGTACCGTCTGTCCAGCTCATCATCTGACTGGTTGCCTCTGTCCCGTCTGAGCCTTCGACTGCGTGTGGGCGGAGCTGCTCTCAGCACCGACCGGTCGTCAAGGTCTGCGATGGGCGGGAGCGCCTTCATCTGGACCGTCTGATAGGTGTGTCTGAAGTCTGTAGTTCCTCCATCGTGAAGAGAGCTCAGCTCTGACAGGCTGCTGGCTGTAGGGACACATCAGTTTAAACTCATTTACTATTTTCAGGCTATTTTTCGGTAACTGCCAACTGTAGGACACAACTATGACAATACTAGATGTGGTCTGCTAGAGGGGCTGTGAAGGTGTTTGAGTAAGAGCATCGCCTGCTTTCTGGTTTGAGGTGACAGAGACTATATAATCATGACCACTTAAAGATTATAGCTGATAGCAAATTACTGAGGGAAGCGTCTTGTTTCATTTCAAACTCAATTTAAAGGAGGAGTCTGGAGATATTATTTTTACCCCTCTATGTCAACAAATGCCATAAAGGGACAAAACTGATTATTTCTAACACAACTTTAACTAATGTTGAAAAAAAAAATTATCAAAAACACATCAATGAGCCACAGTTTTGCACTGCGTGACGTGTTCCTTAATTTCAAACAAGAAAACAGTAGTTAATTCTGAGTGAATCCTCCACACACCATTCTTGTAAATACTCTCCAAAGCACCACATTTGTATTAATCCACCACAGAAAATAGTCCCTAACAAATACACAATTTATTCCTGTTATAGTAATATTCAATAAAATCTACAGAGCACAGCTGCTCCAGAAAATCTCGTTTTTTTTCTGAAACCTTTTTTGTTAAAATGTGTGATCTTTGTGTGTTTTTTTAAAAATGTTTTATATCTTCTGTAGGAACCAGTAAGCTTGCACACAGGCTGGAGAGATCAGAAAGTATTAAGAGCACGACTAATGATTTGTTCTATTCATGGACTTTGTTGACATTAACAGATATCCTCAGCATCATCCTTTAAATGTGTGCTAGACGAAGCACTTCTTTCTGACGAGCTGACTCACTGTAACGGCTGCTCTAAATCAGTGCTCATATACTACATTAAACTGCGGGCAACAAACAGACAATTTAACTGTCACTGGTCACAAAAACACTAAAAAATACTAGGGCGGGGGTGCGCAGGTAGTCGAATCCCAGCCAGCGGACCTTTGCTGCATGGCACACCCCTCCTTCTCCCATTTCACAAATCTATCCACTGTCTAAATAAAGGTGTCTATGCCTAAAAAATAGTAGGGCTCAGTTGGTAAAGCGGGTGTCCCACGTACAGAGGCTTTGTCCCAGGTTCGACTCCTGGCCTGGGGCCCTTCGCTGCATGTCACTCACCCCCTCTCTCTCTCATCCTATTTCTTGTCACATCTTCAGCTGATCTGTCAATAAAGCCACAAAGGCCAAAAAAAATAATAATAAAATAAAATAAAAAATAGTTTAATTTGGGGCTGTTTTGCTTCCACAAAATGTTTTATTTCAGACTCGGTAGTTGCCAGTTTGTGGGAAAACCCCCCAGAAAAAATAGTGTTCTACGGTATGTGCCCAACTCACTAGCGTTAGCAAAGTTGGTAGCTAGCAATGTTAGCTTGTTCAACAAACTGTCAACCACTTGAGGGGGCAGATGGTCCAAACAACAGCTGTGTTGTAGTGAATGCAATGTCAGGGGGAGATGAGATGCCACATTTACTGGCTGGATGTTATCAATAACACCTTTAATTTGAACATATGAACATAATTATCTGAAAACATGTAATACAAACAATAATTGTCTTCATGTGATGAATCTTTTACTTAAAGGGATGGTTAGGGTTTTTTGAAGTGGGGTCATATAAGGTACATATCTATAGTCGGTCTGTTCCCTACCTTAATTGCCGATCAGTGCAGCTTCCGTTCACTGCAGTACAAAGCTGAGCGTCTGGGCTGGAGCGGCTCTCTGCTCCTCCAAACTGAGGCTGCGCTGATCGGTGATTACGGCAGGGAACAGACTGACTATAGATATGTACTTTATATGACCCCACTTCAAAAACATAAACTATCCCTTTAAGTTTCACAATGATGTGTATTAGGTGAAACATTTTTCTTTTAGCCTTTTCACAACTTTTGGCTAAAAATGTGTAATTTTACAATAATTATCTTTATGAGCACTTTTCTCAAAAATGAGTTTTTTTCTCACACTTCCAACCAGAAATTCAAACCACTTTTTGAACACAGTTTCGAACAGTTAGATGTTATGACATGAAAGTTAGGATTAGTCGGACACTAGCATTGGTTAATTTACACAGACCATGCACATTAAAGAGACACACACTTGGTCACACAGCCACACAGATGACAGAAACTGGCCCAGTCTGTGCAGGCTTACGTTTGAGTGCAGCCATCTTGGCAGAGGGAAACTGAGCCAGCTCCCTCTCTATGTAGTACAGAACTTTCATTGAGTCCTGGTCTGGACTGGCTTTCACTCGATAACCACTGCGCACTGTGAATGTGGACACACACAAACGTACAGTATGTACGCACAGGGACATTAACCATGCAAGGACACACACATATAGACATAATGCACGTCTTACAAAGCAAAAACAACCAGACTTAAGTATGTTAAGATTACATTTAAACATGCATCTGTCATTTCTTCTTTGTAGGTTAGAGACAGACTCTGAAGAGGATGATGGATGATGGATGAAATGAGGGTTAGTCCGGTCAGACAGGCTGTTAGAGCTCTCTACTATCTCTGCACACTCACCTCCAGCCAGGTTATTCTCCACTGAGGGGATAGAGATGATTTTTGGGTCCATGTTGGACGAAGGGGCCACAGAAACCACAGTAGGCACACTGGGAATGTAGTATGGATACACAGGAACCTGAGGAGGCGGTCCACTCTTTGCCATCTTCCCTGCCTCATATACTGAGCAGGAGAGCAACAAAACAATCAACCTTCCATACCGAGTGATCAGTGTTTAAGACGATACTGATGATGAACATGGAACTTAATTCAATACTATATAAATCTGTTTAATACTGACGGTGTCGTGGACAGCAGCAGGTATCAGGGCAGCAGCAGCAGCGGACGTAGCAGCAGCAGGAGTGAGGACAACACTGGCACCAGCAGATCCCCAACAGTAACAGGAACAAGACGCTGCCCAGGACTACAGATCCCACAAACGCCCACTCTGGAATATAGACACACATGCACATGATTTAGTGTTAGGTGTGATATGATTCAGTTCAAGGTGTGACGTTTTTACTACTGCGGGAAAACATTTAATAATCACAGAACCAATAAATATCACAAAAACACACAGACACAATGTGTTGTTCATGTAAAACAACTAAAGCCCCTGACAGACTGGTCTGTAAAAGACCTTGTATTCTGACACTTAACCAGGATCGTATCTGACTGACAGCAGGTGTTATAATCTAAGTAAATATAGTCTGTTCTAAGAAGACTGATATGTGTATTTACTGTCTATGTGTTGACTTTGTGCATATACTTAATATTACATGAGGCGTATCGCATCTTATGGTATTTTCTCAGCAGATTGATATGACCGATACAGATTACGGTGCAGATTTCCATTTTCTTCTTCTTTATACTTCCACTCCATTAGATTCAACTTAAATTACTTTTTAATTAATATGCCGATTCCGATTCAACATGAAACATACATGTAGTATAAAGCAGATTTATGTGGGAAAAATCAATATAAAACCATACAAACACACAAAGATATACCAAAAAAGTTAGAATTCTCTGTCCAAGCTCCTATCAAATGTTACAGGTTCGATTTAGAAAATATGATGACATATACTGTAACAGTTTACAGACCAATTTCCTGGTTCAACTTTGACTAGCTGTAGACATTTTTGGTGGTGAAGATCAGTGGTTCTCAAACTGTTTCCCTTCAAGGACCCCTAAACTGACCCAAACTACACCTCAAAAAAAGGGGTTAAAACCAAAAGTTGTTCTTTAAAACCATGCTGCTGTCTACTCTAAACACTGATCCAGAGAGCAGAGAGCACTAAGAAAGGAAACAGACAAACGCTAGGGAGATCTGAGTGACTCTTATCCATCATCACATCTCCAAAGCATCCAGACCCTAATGACAAACTTCCTCAGGGTGTGCCGAGAAGCAAGATCTACTTTAAGTCAACACACATCCCCCTCTGGAGTTCAAATCATGAGAGGATGTAAAGGATGTAAAACAACAGAGAATCTGTGATTCCTTTCTTTATGTATCTTCAATAACTCTCTGCGTCTACTTTCAGGTTGGGTCAGACACTCTTTCTATGCATTTTTCATCAATATGTGAAAGTTCCGTGTCAACACGGACTCGGGAATCAACAGTACTTTTGTTAGTCGGGAGAGTTTTGATTGGTCAGCATGAATCGAACATCAGGAGGCATTAGGAGGAAGCTAGAAGAAGGCAGGCAGTGAGACAGAAGTTGCAAGTGAGTAGCCGTACCTGGCATAATCTCCACATCAAACTCAGGTAGGAGATCGTCCTGCTGACCTGTCCTGCCTGCAGAGAAGAGGGAGAGCACAGGTGAAGGCCGGCAGAGAAAGCAGGAAGCAAGAGTCAAAAGGTCAGGCAAATAAGGAGATTTGGTAGCAGAGTGGATTATTGATGGTCATGCATCAAAATCAGCAAACGTACAGTAACAAAGCATTAATGTCCTGATTCATGCCGAAATAAGTGATTTGCCATGCTAGCGGTGGAGCGCCAGGGATGGAGATGTTAGATACTACTAACAACAACTGATGGATGGATTACCATTAATGTTTGGGCAGACATTCATGGGACTCAGATGCTGACTTTGATCATCCCTGGAATTTTTATCTAGCGCCACCACAAGGCTGACAATTCTGGTTTGAAGCCACTTGTCTCAATAATTGCTGGAGGGTACGCCATAAGATTTGGCACAAACATTCACATTTACCGTAGAAATTAACTGTAAAGACTTTGGTGACACCGTCATTTTCCATGTAGCACCACCATCAGGTCAGTATACAAGTGTATAAAAATCAGCCATAGGTTTCTGAAGAGAAAATTTGACGTTCCGTGAGGCGGCTCCAGTTGTCACCATCTTGGCAGTACCTAACTCCACCTAACTCCGGTCCAATCCAAAAATGGGCAAAGAGATGGAGCGTGGTTGAACCGAGGTGAATCTAATAAAGCCTGGTTGTCGACAGCTAGTGGCTCTGCTACAAATTTGATCATTTTAATGTGGTGGTCTGTGGGGATTGACTTGCTTTTGGAGAAAGCCTCATATGGCCATTTAAGGAGCTGAAGATTTTTAGTTAATGCGTTTTGGTCTAATTTTTTAGTTTTTTTTTAGCCCTGGCAGGTTAAATCTTGTTTATAACCAAATACCTGCAAAACTAATGGCATTGTGCTGAGCGCTTATTAACACATATTAGCATGCTGCTTTTATTCTGCATTCTGGTGACTTTTAAAGATGTAAAAGAACAAAATATTACATTTACTGCACCAGGATTTTCATGTTCAACACTAATACTAATTCTCCGCTTTAAGTTGAGCTTCAGTTTTCATTTAGACATTTTTTGCCACTTTCTCTTAGAGAGTATTTACACATGCCACTGTGTTTATCAGCCCCCTATGTGATTTACCTCAGTGCGACCCCTGTGATAAACAGAAAAATAGAAGCAGTACATTTTTTTAACAGGCGTGCCTCTTTGTTATAAATCGGGAGAAATACAGGAGACTTGTGACCTCAGGAGGAAACAGAGAGTTGGGAATTAAAACTGGCAGTCTACCTGGAAAATTGGGAAGGTTGGCAAATATGACTGTACGTGCTAAACATCAGCACGGTAAGATATCATATGTCAGTGCAGCCAGCATGACTGTAGTGTTTTTATCACATGAATCAAACTGAAAATATGATGCCGCAGAGTTTCTCAGAATTGACTTCAAATATGCCGACCTATTAACATAAATCATGGTAGTCAGAGTTCAGAGTTCAACGTGCACTTTACTTTGGAGCTAATTTTAGCAGGAGGTCAGCAGTACCATATTTCTGTAATGAGCTAGACACTACTCATGTGCCTCTCTGCTGGCGTCAGAACTGCACACTAATGAACGCGCACGCCAGCGCACACACATGCTACATGCATACAGACACACAGACGCACACACAGTAGGAGACTGTGCGTGAGGACAAAGAGGGGGTTTGGGAAATTGGGGCACGTCATGATTCTGGGACACAAGTTTACTGTGAGAGCTCATCGAAAAAAGGGGTCACACAGGTGTATGGGTGTGAAACAGTGTCTCTATTGTGCTTTATATACAAAACAAGCGGGTCAGAAGACGGGAAATTTAACTACAGAACGACAAAAATACTGAAATATAAAGGGAATGCAACAGGTGTGCTGAGGCTGAGACACAACTGCAGGTGTTCATGTTGTCAGTATGTGTTTATCACGACTGTAATTACAGTAAAGACCAGTCCCTGTCTGAACTTTCTGTGCGCAGTGATAGACTAAACACCTACTGGCCCCAGAGTGCTGAGTAGACTGTTACTACGGAGGGATGAAAAAACAGCGTCCTGTAGCCTTCCCACCTGATTAAAAATAAGTAATGTTGGCTCCCCGACCTGGCACACTCATCTGACATACCATGAAGCTCAGTAACGCTGAGTAACCTGAGAGAGCCGGGGAGCTATGCAGCCCTGAGCCGAGGCAGGCAGTGAAGGATGCAGAGAGCCAAGGAGGAGTATATGAGGTGATTTTGCAAGACAAAAAAGGGCGAGCGAAGGGAGTGAACGTCAGGGAGGAATTAGTAAGAGTGAAAAATTAAACAAGCGATTAGGGAGATGGTGAAAGAAGAAACATTGACACATGTTCTTGAAAAGAACCTCTGTTGGCTCCTCTGAGGGTTCATGAGAAGACTGACTCCACTGCCATGGCTGCAGGCCAAATACGGAGCTGCACTGAGTCAAAAACTGGTTAGCTTAGCTTATCTTGGCTACGCTTAGCATAAAGGCAGGAAGAAGGGCAAAACAGCTAGGTAACACACAATATTACTTGAGTTTTATTCTTACAGAATCTCAAGTTAAAAACAATACATGGGGAGTTTTTGTGGTTGAACAAACAAGATATTACATGTTAATCAGTGATCTTAAGAGGTGCATGTAAGCTAATTGTGTTACTTTTGGACAATACTATTCTAGCTGTTTCCACCTGTTATTTCTAAGCCAAGTTAAATCATACAAATACATATGTTAATAGCTGAAACAAACACAATGTAACATGTTAACTAAGCTAACTGGCTGCTATCAGTAGCTTGATATTGGACTGACAGGTATTAGAGTAGTACCAATCTTGTCACCTAATTTTCTGCAAGAATTTACTTTTGGAAAATACACACAACCTGTTGCCACCCTTTACTGCTACGTTAAGCTAATTCATACAAAATGCTAGCTTTTTCCAGTCACAATTGTTCAGCTAAGCTAACCGGCTGCTATCAGTAGCTTGGTATAGTAAGAGAATGCTATCAATCTTGTCATCTAATTCTTGGCACAAATTTACTAAAATGTCAAACTATTCTTTTAATGTTGGTTTATAAAATTGTGAGTGCAGAGATCCTAAATCTGTGTTTGGTGCCACCTGGTTTTACACACTTTCTAATTCCAGCTTCTTTAAAGCGACTTTGCAAAGTTAAAAAGTTTCTGGCACCAAACCCGGTGTAGTCTTGTTATTCCCACTCGTTTAATCCCCCTCCATCTCTCCCCAGAGCTGATTATAATCAGATTAGTGCTCAGTGGAGGAGGGCTGCATGAATGAGCAGATGTTAATAGTACAGGCACATCCGGGTTAGGCAAACTTAAAGGTAGGCAACCATTTCGCAAAACATTCAGATCACACTGCTGTGAGAGTGAAGCCTGCCTTTCTACGTCCTTCTCTTCATGTCTACACCAGCAGCGACCCTTCACATCCCCCTGTGTCCTCTCAAACAAAGCTGGCTGCCATTCTAACAGTTTAAGGAGTGTTTTTGGCAACAGTCTCCACAGTTTCTCACTGAATGGACTCGCTACTTCCAAGTTTCATTAACAGAGGATGGTGAATCTCTGACCTTTGGCACTGAATTTTTAGCTGTTGAGTGTAGCATGGAGGAGAGTTGTATAATCATTAATCAGCGATAAATACACAATCTGCTGTACGGGTGAGGATACAGATTTTGAAGCAGTACCACCCTGACATCAAAACGAAAGTCATACTTTACTAACAAAAGTAAAGATTCTTGGGGTTCAGTAGCTTGCTCAAGGACACTTTGACATGCAGCGGGGGAGCCGGGGATTCGAACCAGTGACAAGCGAGAAGAAGTATAAAGTAGCAGAAAGTGGAAATACACAAGTACAGTAGGCTACCAGTACCTCAACATTACACTCAAGTAACATACTTGAGTGAATGTACTTAGTTACATTCCATCAACTGACTTATGATGTGAAGTACAGTCCAGCCAAATCCATGTCAGCCCTGTGAAGTAAGCGGTTGGCTAAATGGTGTGAAGAGGCAAATGCCATGCAGCCGTCTCCATGGAAACGGTTGTACAGACACGGTGGAATGCAGAGCAACAAAGACACTATTTCTAAAACCTTTACAAACATTTAGAAATCAACTTCACTGGGCTTAATATGCAACCAAACCATGCCCTCGTGTCATGGTCAGACTCAAAGGATGAGTCTTTACAGAGATCACTTTGATTAAAATGTGGTCATACCGAGCACCAGTAACTCCAGCTGGCCCTCGTTCTTCCCCTCCAGGTCATCAGCAATGACGACTTTGCAGAAGTACACGCCACTGTCGCCCCACTGCAGCTCCCCGATACGCAGGTCTGCCTCTGCACAGAGACAGGAAACAAGGTTAGATGTGCTGACCATAATGGCTCGGGTCCTGACACTCTGAATAGATGTGGTGCAGGTGTGCAGTTATGTAGGAACACTAAGGTTAAGTTTTGTCTGAAATTTTCAGTGCAATCAGTGCTGATTCAAAACCTGAATTTTAAATAACAATACCAAAACTGATAGTAAGGTAGTTAACATGTAACAAGTTCCAGTTTCCACGATTTAGCGATGTACATTAGCGAGGATGCAGGTTGCAAAGCATAAAGTACCCCTTCTCCTCAACCTGCCCTGCAGTGGCAGCTAAAAACACATAAGGCCCTCTCTGAGGCCAGAGTTTGGTTTGTCTGTTGTGGGTTACTGTAGAAACATGGTGGTGCAGTATGTCTAACTATATGGAAGAGGACACGCTCCCTCGGCAAATAGAAAAAGGCACTTTCTAAGGTAACAAAAACACAATGATTCTTAGTTTCAGGTGATAATACCCTAATGATAAAATTATTTTGAATAACACTGATGAAGGTTCTCAGTCACAGTGTTTACATGTGAAAAACAATAAAAATGCTATTTAATACACAACTACGTGATAACCAGGTAGGACAGTTAATTGCTGAGTCTCACTTCCAAGTTGACAAATACTGATGCTTTGAGTTGGTGGCTGCCCTGGCTCCTCAACCCAAAGAGTGGTATTTGACGACCTGGGAATTATAACAGCAATCAACCATTTCACTCAAGAATCTCTTACTGCAGCTTTGAATGACGTCAGCAGGACTTTGTTTGACGTGCTACGTCCCACTGACACATCTGGATAGAAGACGGGTGTTTTTCCATGATAAGGCTCAAGGTTTTAACAAGGAGTCGTACATGAATAGGAGTGAGAGCCGGGGGTTGTGATCTTGTGTGTTTGTAGCGTCGACTCCATTGTGGGACAAAGACAAAAGAGGTTTATTTAGAGAACAGGAAACACAGAGCGCAGTCAGCTCTGATTCCTGAGTGCAAACAGCGGCAGAAACTCTCTCCTGACTTAAAGTTTTTCATAGAAAGGATGAAAATGATGACGTACTGTTTACGATGGCGATGTCCCTGCCTTTGTAGTGCTCAGCCAGCGTCATTGATTGTCCCTGCGCCGAGGCAACAACCCGGACTGTGCGGCTGCTGTCGGAGCACTCCAGGTGGGACGTGGCGCCCAGCTCAGAGGCCTGGGCGGCCAGAGTCTCGGGCACGGTGAAGGACTCTCGCGTGCGGTCTCGACAGTAGGACTTGTACCACCACTGCACCACCGGGTTCTGGGTGGATGACGTCTGGTACTGACACGGGAGGACCACGGACTGGAAGAGCATTGCAAACCGCTGCTTCTCTCGTACTGTGACGTGCACGCCATCACACACACACACTGACACAGACAAAACACATAGAGAAAGAGAGCTGGAATACGTAAAAATACACATTTGCTATTTCAAAACAATGGACACATTCTGGTATACTGACCTTTTGTCTGACCCCTGAACACATTTGACTGTTCAGACAGTCATGCAAATGTTGCTCAATGATAAAATTGTATGTAGCAAACGTAAAACGCAGCTTAGAAATACCTTAGAGAGGGAAGACAGAGTATAGAGCTGCAACAATTATTTTACCTCTCATCCATATCTAAGTTATTTTGATTTATCATTTGTTAAACTAAAGTGGAAATAAATACAAAAAGACATTACAATTTCCTTCAGCCTAACTTGGATTATGCCAGATGAGCTGTATGGATCCACTTTATGCTTTTTTTTATGTTCTTAAGAGTCTAAATGTCTCTAAATGTATCTACTTCTGTTCTTTAGGAGAATGTCATGTGATGGCCCAGAGATGTTTTGTGGATTACAATCTTTATATTCGGTTGAACTAATGCAAAACATCCTACCTTTATGAGAGTTGAAGAACTGTTGAAGCAAAGCATTGATTCAATGTCTTTTAGAAGAATGTAGTTTGTGGTGCTACTGAGTTCTGTATCGAGAGCACTTGCCAGTGAGGCGGATTTATCTGCTGATAATTTTCTTAATAAATGCATACATAATTTGTTTTATAAAATGTCAGGAAGTAGTGAGAAATGCTCATTACTGAAGTCTTGAAATGTCTTTTATGGTCCAGCAGACCAAAAGCAATAACTGTTTAAAGACAGGAAAAGGATGCAGTTGGCATTTGGATCATAGGACAGCTTTGCTTCTTCTTTGTCTGCGCGGCTGACTCATGAGTGACTACACCTGGGAGATGGTTTGCATCATATGAAAACAAGAGCAAAGACAGGAACAGAGATTAGTTGTGTGGAGGGGGTTCCTCTGTTGCTCATGATACCGGGGTCAGGAAGGTTAAATTCCACTGTGTATGTGTGTGGGGGGAGCGGGGGAGGCCTGTGGAGAGGCAGGGGGTTGTCATCACAGAGGGAAGGGATGGAGAGCTCAGACACTCGTGGGTACTTTTCTTTCTGCTGGTCATATTAGGTCTAGGTGGGGCAGGAACTCGCTCTAAACATTTCCCAGAAGACAGGAAATCAAAACAAAAGCAAGTCCACCAGCCTGCCTTTCCTTCGGACTGTTTATGGTATTTAACTAAAATGGACGCTTTAGTCTGCTTGTTTCCAGGCCAGTGTTACAACTGCAACTTTAACGTTATACCAAACCAATTTCAAACATACTAAAAGGAACTTTTAACTGGTTGTGAAACAGCATCAATTTAATACTGAGGCCTCTCTTTGACCTCCACAAGGAAAGACAACATCAGCAAGAAACTCTGGCTCTTTAAATGCCTGTCGCTAGGTCAGATCCTGACTCATCCAGGTTGGATAAGCAATACAATTGCTACTTATTATATCCCAGAGGACTGTGGATAAATCCTTGTACTTGCTTTCATTAACTGATCAAGGGTTTAGTATATGTAATGCAGGAAAACAGTCAAAATATCTTCAGGTGTCGCGTTTTGTTCTGATTACAGTCCAAAAATTAAAGCCTTTCAGTTTGAGTAATATAAAACCGAAGTAACATATGCTCACATTTGAGATGCTGGAACCACAGAATGTTTTTCATTTTTGAATGAATAAATAACTGAAACCAATGTTTCCTGTTATCGTCGAATCGATGAGTCATTTCAGCTTATGTTCCTAATTAACGTGTTGATGACTTATTTTAACGACACACTGAGTCTTGCCAGATTAGCATCATAAGGTTTCCTGTTCCCCTAATTTGAAATGACACTTTATCTTCACATGTCTCTGTACAGTGATGGAGGCGACGGAGCCGAATAACTTTTTCAGGATAAGAGAAGAAGAGGAGGGGTGACCTAGCTCCAAAATTCCTCCCACGAAACAGCTCTGCTCTTCCCTTTGTTTCTTTTTTCATGGACCAGTCCATTGTTCGGTCTGACACTGGCGCTGACCCCCCCTCCCCTCCGCGTCCCACTTGAGGAGCCGAAAGGGGGAGGAGGTCACAGACTCCCAGCCAATGGGGAGTATCTGGCCTCCTCCAGCTGGGTGCGAACAGACCAATTGACTGCGAGAGATTTAAACCAAACCGTTACCCTATGAATACCGTCAGTCTGAGGTGAGAGGAGGTTCGGATAAACAAACCCACAAACTGCTGGAAACAGCCTCGAAGTGACTGCTTACTATTGTTTATGTGGCGTTACACCAGGTGTGACTCACTGTAGGTTAATGAACAGGTTACAGAGGCAGCAGACAGCCTCCTCCTCCTCCTCCTCCACCTGCACACACACTCATTTTAAGATTAGACTAACGTTTAACAACACTGTGTGGTGACTGATGTGTTCCAGGTCAGAGCTCTGCTGCTGGACACCGCTGCATGTTTCCTGAACACAGACCTTTCCTCTCCGAAGCTGTCACATTTCCTGCCTTTACTGCGGCGCGCATTCTTTCACATTGACTCATTAGCCCAACAATAAAAAACACTGATAAGACTGAATATAGGCTCCATGTCCGATAAATGATTTCAATGCATTTTCACAGAAACACTTCTGATAAGTGAAGTGAGTATTTTGGCCAGGAATGCTTTGCGAACACATATTCTTTCTCAGGCACATGTTCCCTAAATGCAGCTTTAAAGGTATAAATTATAGTATGGGGCTGTAGTCAATGTTTACTTTAATTTTCGATAGATCTGCTGATTCTTGATTAATAGATTTATCTATAAAATGACAGAAAAAAAGGGGAAAATGCTGGTTGTAATCTCCCAAAGGCCAACAACATGCGTTTAAATAACTTGCTTGATATGATCGGCAGCCTTATCTTTAAACATTTCAATACGCTATTGTAAAATACAAAGAACACCACTGAATCATTTCATTTGGAAACCTGAAAATAGAACTGTTTGGACAATTTTGGCTAAAGAAAAAAAAAACAGCAACAAAAAAACCTACTAAAACGACAAATATAGTTGCTGATGAATGTTCTGTCCACCAGCTGATTGATTAATCGACTAATAGCTGCCGCTGTACATTGGCATACTGCACCTTTAAAGTACAGCTCTACCATTAAACTTCGAACTTTAAAATGTACAATAACGCTTTTATAACAAACCGTAGAGGTAACGCAATACAGACAGACCTGTAACAGCAGAGCTATAAGCCTCTAACGAATATTATCATCATATCTGAGTAAAATAAGTGTAATATAAAGTCAAATCAACACAATATTGAACCCATGACGCTCCAAAACCCAGAGGGTTTAATGGGGTTGCTCTACACACCCCATGATGAGTTATTAGTTAAAACCGAGGCAAAAATGTGTTAAAATGGAGCATGCTTTCCTCTTTATTCACCCAAATGAGATATAAAACACAAAGAAGCTGTTTATCTTGTGTTATAAGGAGCCTGCACAGACCTGTCTGACGCCGCTGTGCCTGCTGGGATAAGCAGTATTAACTTTATATAGGATCAACCTGTTGCGCTGCTGTTGTAAAGATTACACATTTTGTAATAAAGAATACTATTTTAGTGAAGGCTCAACGACTTACCTGTCGCTCCCAGTAATATAGCCAGCCGGTAAAGGTTCATTATACAGTCCGTGTTCAGGTTTAAGTGCAGTTTATCCGCATGTTGGTGATTCTCGGTGTCCGCTAACTGCTGCTGTAGCTAACAGGACGCAGGCTGCGACTAACGGGACCGTACCACTTCACACGGAGGTGAGTCCCGACGCGAAACACGGCTCGGAAACAGCCACAACTCCTCTCGTTAATCTCGTTAAAATACAAGGTGACTGAAGTTGTTTCTTTAGTTTATTTCGAAGGGTTATTTTTCAATCTTCCGCACCGGGTGTGGCAGTAGTGGTTACCGGGTAGAGTGGTGAGGTCTGCCCGGTGTAAAGGTGGAGGGAGAGGGGGGCAGCTCCGTGATAAAATCAGGTCAGACTTGGCTGTGAGTTTGGTTTTTTTTTGGAATTTCACTGCACACAAACGGCAACATTTGACCCATTTTCTCACTCCATTTGATTTTATTCCTTTTAAATGCATGCTTGCATCCATCATTTATCACTGACAAGCAGCCTATAATAAGAAGATGCACACAAACACAAACATGTTACAAATGCATCCGTTTCAGTACAGATTCAATTCAGTAAGCTGTACACAAATCAGATACAAGCGAAAGCATAACAGTGCAATGACATATGCAAAAAATGTATCGACTAAAAAAATGCAATAACCTGTTCAACTCATGGGTTAACAATACGTTTTCTAGCTCAGATGCAGCTGAGGCAGTTTATTACTTTTAATCACAAACTACTGCTTTAAAAGAGACATACGATCAAAGATACAGTTTATATGATGGAGTGACAAAAGAAAAGCACCCTTTATGTCTGAAAAAATACCTGAATTACTGCATTAGAAAGATGGTCTGAATACTTCAGACCAACTTACACTAATTGATTGGGGCAAGTTTTCATGATAAAACAAAGAAACAGTATCAATGCAAAAAAAAAAAAAGGATTTCAGAATGACATTTTCTGTTCTTAACACGAGAACTTTTTTGCTGTACAATTGATTTTATCATGCTGGTAACATTAAATTGTTTACATTAATTGTGATATGTTCACACCATGTCAGAGTCCTTTAAGATACGTTCATTAATGAGCAATTCAAAAAAAGAGATATAAACTCATGTTACCAGAAGGATAATATATTCTGGTTTCAACCAGTTTGACTACTGCCTCCACTCAACTGTAGAGACAGACTCTATACCGTATCACTTACGGCACAGTTGATATGATTAATTAATATGTTTTTAAACTATTGATATACATTTTAATTAAAGTCCGTGGGCAAACATACTGAGATATCCAAGCATAAAAAAACTCCCTGGCACATTAATGAAGTTCCTGATTGGTAGACATTTAAAAATCTCCCATCAGAAGCTCGAACATGCAGACTGATGGGCCGTATTTATCCACAGAACAGCATTGTACATTTAAGATGTGGAAGTCAATCTGTTTTACACTTTGACTACAGAAAATAATTCCTCCTGATTGGCTGACAGGTGTCAATTATGGATCAATGATATCTCAAACAACAACCCTCAAGAACATCAAGTAATCATAGCAACAACACAGCAGCAGCTTCGCTTTGTTACCAGTTTACTCTCAGACTAACTTGAAATGGGTTAAAGTGACTACAAACAAACTGAAAATGTCCACACAGACTCCTGCTTTCCTTCAGTTGGAGACTGCGTTATAAGCAATAATGCACTCTGAGGTGTTCCAATATAGAAAGACAATGCCCCTCTGTTTTGTGTCATGGTATTCTTTACCACCTTATCAGGACACTAAGACACAACAACAACCCACTTTTACACTACTAAGTACAATGTATCATCCATCTCAGACTAAACCAATTAAATATTCATACACAATGACAGGTGTGGCAGGTCAGAATTTACAAAGTAAATTTGCTTTGGTTGAGGCATATTTGATCTTATAGGAAAGGTGTCTTCTCAACTCCAATGAAAGGCCTGGACAGACAGTCCCCTCCAAAAAAAAGACCAGTGTCTCATACTGAAGTGAGTTTGGCATGTTGTGTAGTACACTGCGCGACTTCAGTTGAACCCATCCTGCTCTTGGAGGTGGGCGGAGTGGATGGTTGGTTTAAACAAGCACCGGACTTTCACCCAAATGCATCACATACATGACGTTACTGAATTCATGTAGGTATTTTAACCTAAACTACATAGTTTTCCTAAACCTAACTCAGTAGTTTTTGTGCCTAATCCTAATCAAACTGTGAACACATGATGCAGGTCTGGTACGTGTGTCGCTGGCACACTGCAATGGTCCTGTTGTTTTGGGAACGGTGTCATATTCCGTTTTGGAGGTCACTGGCTAATCAATTTTTCAGTTATGTGGATATATTGGAACAGACCAGCATCACTTATCGGATTGATACATTGATCTCCATGATTAGTTGTTTTGTGTGTGGCCGAAATAAGTCCAGTTAGCTCAGCTACAGGACCTGGCAACTACACTGGCAAGAAGATATTCACAAGCTTATACTGTGAATTCCCAAATATTTCCTTGTAGCTTTTCTCCACTCAGTAGCAGAGAGCAGGCCTGTATATGGGACTAGAATATTAGAGACATGCCTGTATTGGTTGAATCTAATCTAATCTTATCTAATCTAATTTCTGATGTCTCTGGTTCTCCGTGCTACAATATAAATATTTCCATTTGCATTTGCGAGAATGCCCAAATTAATTTTGCTGTGTCTGTTCATAATTTGACCAGACACTAAGCCAATCTGTAAAACCAGTGAAATATTCTAATCAGGTCATCAGAAAACAAAAAATATATTGTCAGGGCATTAACAGAACATTCAGTAACACAAGGTGATTCAGTCTCTATATCGATCATCTGCATAGTCAAGGCGATCCCGACTGCTACGATAACTATCGCCATGGTCATCAAGACGATCTCGACTGCCACCATAACGAACGCGCTGCTCATCAAGACGATCACGGCTGCCATGAGAACGATCACGTTGATCATCAAGGCGATCACGACTGCCACTGTAACGATCTCGATCATCGAGGCGATCACGACTGCCCCCGTAACGATCCCGATCATCGAGGCGATCACGACTGCCCCCGTAACGATCCCGATCATCGAGGCGATCACGACTGCCCCCGTAACGATCACGATCACGACTGCCCTCGTAGCGATCCCGATCATCGAGGCGATCCCGACTACCCCTAGAACGATCACGCTGATCGTCGAGCCTATCACGACTTCCTTGGTAATGATCACGTTGGTCACCCTGGTAACGTTGAGAGTCAATATCACTGCCCTTACCATCATGCCTTTCTTTACCACTAATATAACTGTTTTGATCATCGTCAATATGTCCGGCCTTTCCTACAGTGTAATTGTTTTGAGGAACAATGTCTTGGTCTAAATACTCAGTAAGCTGTTTTGTTTTGCTGTTTGACTTCTCATCCTGGTACGGTTCTCCAGTTTCAGGGACATCTCTGATATAAGACACTTCTTCAGGGGAGCTAACAGACAAACAGAAAACATGTACAAAAGATAGAAAAAATAGTGAGGCTGGCTGGTCGGATGAATTAATGATAGCACTTTGAAAGACTACTTAAATACAATCAAAACGTAATTGACGTCTGTGGTTTACAGTGGCATACATACCCTTCAGGATTCTTGTCCTTTTTGCCCTTTTTGCAACAGCAACAAAAGATGATAATCCCCAGAGCCACAACACCTGCAAGGACACCTCCAAGTATTGCTGCAGTGGACCCAATGTTCATGCTGCCTGGAGAGAAAAGAGGATAGACAAAGATGTTTCACTTGGGGATCCTACTTTTGGCCAGTGTTTGAATCTTAATTAGCCACTTTTTCTTCTACAAATTACACTCAAGTGCTCTCTGTTTGTCAGCCAAACCTCTTCTTGCATTGCACTGTTGCAGTTGGAATTGGAAGGCATCACTCAAAATTCTTAGTAGTTTTTTTAAACAATGGGTCCTTGATTGAGATAAAAAAAAAAAAGGTTTTTCAGGCTAGTATTTTATTTTTAGCATTTTCTATTCTAGGGAATTATCATTGGCTTCACAAGTGGGTTCACACGCTGCGACCAGCTGACTTGTTTTGGAACGTGAACCCTGTAAAATGTGCCTACATTATACTATGTACATACACAATATCATACTAAAACTCTGGAGCTGAAGCCAGTACCTTCATCAGTTGATGATCCATGTGGTAGGGTTACTTAACAGCTAACTTTTAGCCTAGTGCAGTGAAGAGTATGGTATGATTAGGGAAAAGATCAGTAAGTTCTTTTGCTTTGCTGTTTGCTGTTTAACCTACAGAAAAACATACATGGACAAGTTATACGGGTGGTAATGATTACAAATTTAATATTTTATTTTTTCAAACCTTAAGTTTCAAGACAAAATGTCAAATAAACCATATTAACTTGGCAGCCATTTTGAGGGGTGACCAGGTAAAGCATGTTAAGATACTTACTTGGCATCACAGTTAAGGTGAGGTTGCAACTGGCAGAACCAATTTGATTTGTTGATGTGCAGATGAAGAAGCCAGATGTTTCTCTTGAAATATTGAAGAGAGATAGAGCTCCATCCTCTGAAACGTAATGACAAAAATTAGGCTAAACAATGACAAGATGACAGGCCATTTTGCCATTGTAAATACTGATGATGGGACACAAACTTCCCAGCAGCCTGACATTGATGATTGAAATGCATACTTTCAGTTGTCTTAGGTGGAAATGATCTGGGAATGTTTTCGACACTGTAGCTCTTCCATTCATTCACAGGTGTTGGGGATCCCTCCTCAGACTTGCAGGTGAGGGTGATGTTGTGAAAGTACTCTGCAGTTCCCTGAACTTTGCAGATCGGTGGTGAGGGAGGGACTGAACGAAAGTAGAGAATATTATTTAAAAAAAGTTATTACAAAAGAACTGCAAAACGAATGTAATGTTATTTATCCAGCTCCACTGGGACAACGTATAAATACACTTATTCAGAATCGACAGGTACGCAAATAGACAGTGATTAAGTCTCACCCAGAACCAAAAGGGAAGTGGTGGCAGAGGTTGTTCCCTCGTCATCACCGGGGATCATAACGCTGCATTGGAAACGGCGGCTGTCCTGTATGGTCACCTTTGTTAAGTGAAGTGTGCTCACTTGTCTATCGAGGTCAACCTCCAGAGTAGCTCGGCCTTCATAGGCAGGTGCAATGTCAGTTTGGCTGTTTAAATAGTAGGTGGCAACGGCTTTCTAGAGAAATTAAAACAAACATATTTTATAGAGATATGATAATATAACCAATACTATGCTACAGTTCAGCATGACATCACAAAATGTCAAGTATAAATGGTATCATATGTCGAACAGTAGAGAAACTCCAAAATGTTCAGTATAACCTAAATAAAGTCATTATGAAATACAAAATCATACGAATAAACATATACAAATGAACCAAGATTTCTTTCAATAATTAAATAAATTATTAAAATGCAACTAACTAAACGCATGTTATTTCATCATTCATTTTCATATCAACCATATTTTAAATTGGTATTTTTAATTGTTATGGACATTTTATTTCAAAAGACTGTTTTACAAAAGCCTACATTATTCCCAATCGCATGGTCTATGTCAGGTTTTGCAGTCTGTCACCAGTTGCTCAGTTCTGTCACAACCATTGCGATGCTGCTCTGCTGTAAATAAACACAGCAGGCACACAGTCGACTTCTGTAGATTTTGTCTTAACGAGGCTGCCCATGCTACTGAGGAGACCATGTTAGCATGGTTAACTATCTCGTGTTGGCTTCAGTAATACAGAGTTGTGGTTTCTATGAGGAACATCTACAGAATTAAAATGAGATTAAAACAAGCTCACAATGGCACCGAGTTAGTTAGCCAGCTAAGTGGCAGCATGTGTAGCCTTGTTAAGATGAATAAAAGTTTTTGTTTTTGGGCCTATGCTCTGTGTTATACAGGAAGAGCTGCATAGTTGGTTGGTTCAGATTAATTACCAGCTGCTAAATGTCAGCTGGTAATGTTTTCATATTGTGCGCCTGTGCGTGTGTCATCATGGAAAAATGTTCAAGCAAATTTGCCCAACCTTCCCTACATGACCTGCTCAGTACTATGGATTTGCTGCTGTGATCTGTCTTATGTGATAGCAAACTGAATATTTTTATACAAATTGTGAGAATGATTAGAAGCTTAATCAATGAAAATAATGTCAAATAACGGTAAGATTATTAAACTGTACTTTGCATACTTATGGTTGCCACAACACCGACTAATACTTATTTTGTGTACAACTGATCATAGCTATTAAATTACACAAGTAGTTTGTGAAAAACCCTCATGAATGAAAACTATAACATATACTCTGATTCATACCGATACTGTGGATCATGTGCAAGAGGAAATCTTGAACTGACTTATTCATCATCCAAAGGACAAAGGTCATAACGGCTTCAGAAGGGAGGACCTTGTCTGCACTAAACTGGAACTAATCAAGTATCAGTATTGACATGAATATGGTCTATATTATTACACAGTAAAATCACTGATACTCCAGCAATTCAGTTTGCTGCCAACATAGAGTTGAGGGACTTCCAAGAGATTAAAAACGTCGAGAGCTATAAATATGCTGGATCCTACACCTCCCATAATGCAGCTCAAAGGCAGGTCTTTTGTTCCGCCCTCCCTCTCCCGCAAACACTCACACCTTTCACACTCCACATACCCAGTGTCATTTTCTAACCACAATAAGTAGATTTATTATTAATAAGATGTTAATTAATTAACCTCTCACCATTTCGTCATCAGTATAAGCTTCCCATGTGAGGACCATAAAGTTGGAGATGGGTCTGGCTGGGGTGAAGGAGCAGGTCATGGTAATGTCTCCACCCCTTGCAATCTCATATTCCTGCTGTGGAATAGAAACCTGCAAACTCCTGCAGCAAGGGAGCACTGAAATAAAAGGACATAAAACAGAAGTCAAATCTCAAATTTTTGGAGGTGTTTTTAGAAAATTATTGACATCTACTATGTGGTATTGGGGGAGAGAGAAAGATTTTAATGGTTTAATATGACCAACTTGTACCTCTAATTATACTACAGAATGTGTCTTTCAAGACAAACTGATTAAATGGTTTCTAAACATGTCTCTCATGACTAAAACATAACCCTGCTTCCGTGTGAGTAGCAAGAAGTTGGATTAATGATTAACCCAGGTGATAATGACATAAAGGTGTGGTAGTCTTCATAGAAGAGAGAGAAAATACAAGCATAAACCCTACCTGTGAGGATCAGAAATAACTTTCGCCATCCAAGCAGCCCCTTTGTTGCCATCGCTTAATGGGGATAAAATTTTCCAGCGGTTAAACAATCAAAAATGTAGGCTTTCAGTCCAAGAGCGAGAGCCCGCCTAACCTTCACGGGTAGCTCAGGTCTGGAGAAGTTGACTCTTCCAGGTAATAAGTCAACAGCTATAGGTCACATGTCACCAGAGGGCCAATCATTGATCTGTTTTTTCTTTTGATTAAACCTTCCGAATTGAGACGAATGCTTTATGAAGGGCTACTACACTACAAAAACGGCTTGAATAAGAAAAGACAGGATACAACGACAACAATTTTGAGACCCATGGAGGACTTTATTAGCTTAATAGATTGATAAATAGATCAAATCTTTCAGTGTATTCTTTTTGACCTCTCTTCAAAGTTTTATGGTGGGGTCGGGTGTTGCACTCAGGTTGACCTGCAGGCTGCAGTATTGCGCTGACAATGATGCTGTACATGTTCAATACTTATAGATTATCACCAATCTGTCGATCTATAAATGTATCTGAACAGATAAATGGGCTGAACTGTTACTAAGAGGTGAAATGCAGAGGATGTGAACTGGATCTGGACCTCTAACTGATGGCAAGGTTTTTAGATGATTTTTATAAGCCATGAAGTGTATCAGGAACCAGATAGTCATTGTGTGGTTTAGGCGGCATGAGGTTGCAGATTGAGGTTCACTCTGTACAAGGATGTAATCCTGTGTGGGCCAACGAGTTAGCTTTGTTAAAGTATTCAGTTTGACATAGGCTTTATGTTAACTCTATGATAGACTGAATACTGAGAGCCAAGATCTTAAGTCAATTATTTCTCCACACGGCTAATAATATGTCTTTTTTTACCAATGATAGAGGAAATATTCAGTTTATCAGTTAAGAATGTAAAATTAACAATATAAAGGTTATAAGATTAATTATTGTCTTGTTTTATAAACACAAGGGTTTAATTAAAAAAATGAGTCCTTTATGTTACATTTATCAAAAAAATGGAATGTGGAGGATGAATTGAGGAGTCTCACAGCTTAAGGAATGAAGTTGCTCGGTAGTTTGGTGGTATGGCCGTGGATACTTCTGTATCTTTTGTCAGACGGCAGCAGGGAACTGAATGTGCCTGGGGTGGGTGTTGTCATAAAATGCTGAAATGCAAAGTAAAGTCCTGTGTTCAACATCCCACTAAAAAGTCCAGTGTGTAGGATTAAGTGGCATTTAGCAGTGATGTTGCAGATTGTAACTAACTGAACACACCCTTACTTTATCTTACGGTGACCCATAAAGCATGAAAAATGCCACTTGGTTTATGCATTATTGGCTACTGTAGAAACACTGAGCAACATTTGGACAGGGGAAAATGACCCCCTCCCTCTGTAGATAAAAAGGCTCATTCTAAGGTAATAAAACCACCACTATTCCTAATGCAGGTTATTATACACTGATTAAACCATAATTAAGAATTTTATTTCCATTTCAGGCCTTAAATCCTACACAATGTCTCTGTCCCCTCTTGATTGAAAACTATATACGACATTACAAGATTGCCATGATGGATTTAGCATTTCACTGCAATAGCTGCTCGAGTTTGAGTACTTGTTATTTGGCATCTTAGGCCAGTGTTTCTCCAACAAGGGGTTGCTCTCCTCCCAAAGGGTCAAAAGATAAATCTAAGGGGTCATAAGATTATTAATGAGTTTGGAAAGAAGAAAAAAACAAAGTTCTGCTACAAACATTTTTTTTTATGTGTTTTTTTTACTGTACTCTAGTCTTTATTATAATTTTATAAACTTGTTTAAGTAACATTTTAATTTGAGTAGTTACAGTATCCATTAAATAAATCTGTCATCAAATAGAAAGTATAAAATTTAAATTTACCAGTGTCCGACTAGACATGGCGACTTCCTTAAATACTCAGAGACCGACTAATACTTCTTTTAACTGGCAGGTTTTCTGTTGGTTATTGGTAATTTCATTGATTATGACTTTTGGGTTTATATGCAGGTAGCGGTATTAAAACTAATATCTATATGGGGCCTCATCATTAGGTAGCAATGAAGGACCTGCTTCAGTTAATAGCACATTAGTGGTGTAATTTGCAATAAATCCAACTACTAAAACCAAGTGATGTGTGGTGAAAATTGGAATGGAGTTGTTAATTTAACCATATAGGGATTGAGCCTACAATTATTTTGACTGTGTTTTGTTATCATTGCATGGTGGTACAGCTGTAGTGCAGATTAATTGCCTTGTAACAAAACTTTTACATTTAATTTCATGCAGACCGATGTTCACTGTGACGTGTACACCAACTTTTATCAACAATTATAACCTCTCTTATTAAATATCCACAACCGGTGTATAAACAGTTAATAAATGATTGAACACAGTGTCACACAATCATAGGAATGAGTTCTTACAACGTCATAACATATTTGTTAATTTGTGGGGAAAAAAACTAAGGAAGTCATGCTGAGTTTGAGGGTTTGTTGCTGACCTCATAAAAAGATACTTCACTCAAAGTCTACTTATTTTTACTTCATCTCTCAGTTTGTCAAAGAAGATATTCACATATCCAACTAACTCAGACGCAAGTACATTGGAAAGTGTCACTTCAGTCTTGGAAAAAGAAGATCTTGCACGCTGCTCTTACTCAGCATCAATCGTGTTATAATCATTTTTTAGCTTGTAAAATGTATTTTTATAATTATCTTTAATCTAATCTTATCCTTCAATAAAAGGGCTAACACATGCAAAACCAATGATATAGTCCTTTTTATGAAATTTACATCTTTGACTGCTGAATCAATCTGCACACTGGATAAGCGAATTAAGCAAGGTGATGTAATCTAATATGTTATCTTGGTATATTAAAAGGATATCAATGGGCACCATTCAGGAAGTGGTTTGGATGAAAAGAAAAGCGTCTCCACTTCACATCCCTAGATAATAGAGAAGTGAAATTTCCTTTCTTTGGTCATGGCAAGGTCACCAAAACGTCTGACAATATGTCTCTCTCTGTTTTTTCATGGAGGGTTTTCTGGTAGGGCTGCACAATAAACTCAAATTCAATCAAAACTGGGATATGGTCAAGTGCCACACTCACATTGCAGACGCTGCTATTTTTTAAAATAAAAGTAAAATGTGTGTCAAAACAGCATTACAATGAAGTGCTGTAGTTTTGCAAAGATGGCCTTGTTCTCCACGTTTAAGAAAACATGTGTTTGGTACAAACGTCACATCATCATGATTTCAATGGTCATTTATTAGTGAAAATACAAAATGGTGATGCTAAAATGATCATTCTCACTAGCTGCAAATCACATTGCAGTCGTAATATCTGTCAAAATAATCGCAATATGCTTTTTGGATACCATATCCTGCAGTCCAGGTGAGTAAGAACCAGCATTTTTTTACCCACCCTCGGTAATGAAAAAGTCATGAATAAATACAGTTAAAGTATCAGAGATGACAAAGTCCAGCAAAACATCAAATAAAAGAAAACCACAACTTTCATAAGGCCACGTTGGTGAAAATATGACTAGAAGGAAGATTTTCATCTTGTTATAAAATGTATCTCAGCTATACATCACAGGGATTGTTTGCTGTGGCCAGATTTCTAACTCCAAATATAACTCCAGACAGTTTTTACGCATCATGAGTAAGACTGCATTATTTTTGGGTGCAACACTAATTTCCACTTCCTATCTAAAAGTTTGGTCTGAGTCAAAGATAAAGATGAAGCTATTTATGGACCATCACATTTTATTTTCTCTCCTAGTACTGATGGTGTCTCATTGCTGCGTGACAACAACACACTTTGAGAGGGAAATTTGTCCTTTTTATATAAATAGGTTTTACTTTTAATATCTGACAACAGAATCTTACCAGGGAATCATTAAAATAACGCCACAGGCCATCCAATCTGGGGTCAATGAGCAGTTTCACTAAGCATCTGGCAGTGTTGTATTAGCGTTGTTGACTCAGAATAAAGTCTACCTGTACCTTGGGTGTAGACATGTCGGAGCCGCCCTGGTCCCTTTCCCTCCAAATTCACACTGTAAGCAGAGCTAGATGGTTATTTAAGTATGTAAATAAGACAGATAACAACAGCCCGCACACACTTGGCTCAGGTCCTGTGAGTGTGCGCGTATCTGTGTGTGTGTGTGTGTGTGTGTGTGTGTGGCACAGGCAGGCTCAGGGCTGGGATTTCGGGTTAAATATTCAAAATGGCGGACGGAGGAGCAGCGAGTCAAGATGAGAGTTCAGGACCAGGTAATGATTACAGCATTTTACATATTCATACTCATATTCAAACTGTGTTAGTCACAATTTATGATAAACGGAATACGGATGAAACGCAGATTGACTCACAGATGAGGATGATATCCAGCGCTGTTTTAGTTTACACACAGCTAGCCAACTGTAATTTGACAGAGGAGGAAACGAGCTATTGCAGTGCGACGGCAAATTACATGGAAACATGCCTCCCCCCTTTGTGTGATTAGACGGCTGTACGCCGCTACATATTCATACCTCTGTCGACAAATACAATTTAGCATATTTTATTAGTAATCGCCGACGTGACTCTGGTTGATATATGACATATTTAGATATTTCACCAACGCAGTTTGATTGAAATCGGGCTGCTAGCAAGCTAGCGTTAGCTCGCCCGCTAGCGCTTGGCTTTGTGTTGATGCACTCACTGGCGTGAAGCTTTTGAAAGAGGTTTGCATATTCATTTTTGGCGAGCCGGTCAGCGGTCGCGCTTGTTTGTTTTCGAGTGGTGTTTGAGGATAATAAATCCAGATGAAGCAAACGTGGCTTTTGTGAAATGGACAGTGTCTGCTCGGTGTATTTCAGCTCGACGTGATTTTATAGCAGAGCGTTTTCCCCTCAGCCTTTTGTGCTCGGCGCAGCGGAGCCACAGCAGCCTGTTGTGTTATTCATGCGGGCCTGCCTCAACCAGAGTGCGGAGTTCAGCATATTCCAGCAACCGACGAGAAGCTGGAGCTCATCCTGCGCCGCACAATAACCGCATGTCAACACAACACTTGATGACGATAGTGCCCGAGGAGCGTTAGCAAAATCTAGTCCGTCTTTTCACACTCAAACCCCGGGGTCCCTCCGAGGGGCTAGCTGGCTACCTTCTCTAAGTTGGTCCGGTCGGTTCGAGGCTAACTTTACGGTAACGTTGATTAAACAGAGCTGAGATACAAAGGGTCATGTGGCGGGTAGTTGTTGTCGGTGATGTCTGTGGTGTTGAGTTAAAGGTGCTTTACAGTCTAAACTACAGTTTGATTGAAGTTGGGCCGAGCACTTCTGTTATTGAAGTGGGAGTAGCCTGGCATCGGGCTGGCAAACTGTTAATCCGCCTCATTAGAATATGTAATTTATTTTTACACAACTCTTCATTGCTCCTGACTGAACAGTTTAGAAAACGTGGTATCTACCGTGGCCTTTTATTGTTTCAGGAGTTTTCATCTAGCCCGTCAGAGCTGAATAAAAAAAAAAAATTGTACCTGTGTATCTCCCCCCGGGCACTGGGAGGGGTAGAGAGGCCCACTTCCGGGAGGCCACAATAATAACAGGCAGGACATTCTTACTCTTCACTCTGCTGGTTTTAAGGCTGGGCAAGACACAGCTTGATGGCACGTTTTTCTTTTCTTTTTTTAGTCCATGTGGAAGTTTGCAATTTAGCTTGTTTTTAATGAGTCAGTCCGGAATTTCTTGTAGGGACACTATGATGGGGTTTTATTATCTCAACAGCTCATGTTGCACCCACACAGAGGTCTAAAACAAGCCAAAAAGTGTACTTACCACCTTACCTATGCGATGGATCAGGTGTATTGTTGTTATAAAACTGTAATTACTAACTATAATACAATGCCTTAAATATTTATATTCAGTTTGGATTTTTGATATGTCAGTGAACAACTGACACAACGTTGAGAGCACAAAATGATTTTCATTAAAATATAAGTTTAACGAGGCTATAACATGGCAGATAGATATGCCTTTTTTCATTGGCTTGTAGGACAGCAGGAAGACTGAAGTTAAACATTTCTTTTTTTCCTCTTTTTTTCCTATCTAGAATTAGAGAGTGTAAAAGCACTGCAGCTAACGGTATAGTTGTCATTGATTTTCCTAAAAAATCAGATGATATCTCTGCTTTTAATGATGTTGAATTCTTTGCAGTGAGCGTATACACAGGTGTGAGTGTGAGGTGGAAATGCTAAGCCAGACATACTTAGCTTTGCAAGTCTAAACAGGACATTGAATGGAACTGCAGTTTCTTTGTGTGGTTGGTGTAAATAATGAAATCCAACCCCGTGTGTCGGGCCCTACTACTGATTTAGATTGCATCTTTTGTAATGCAAATACACTAAATGCATACCCTGCCTGCATTGTTACATGAACAATCACTGGGCAAGTTTGCCCAAAGTAACAATATCATCACATTACAAGCAATTTTGTGAAATGTGATATATTGCAAGACAGTCATGCTACTAAATTTTATCGTTTATTTTGAAGCCAGGCCAAGACTACCTATTTTTTTGTTTGTTTGCATTATACAAAACTACATCTTCTGTCTGGAAATAGGCTCACTTACCTAAAAAATATGTAATTAACTTATTAAACTGGGCTACTTAAAGAACAGATGAGAAATAATTCTGTCATCCACACACTTAGACTACTTTTAATTAGTTTTACAGTTCCACCCTCATTCCAGCCTTGTAGTTCCATCATGAATATTCATCGATGTAAACACAGTTGTTATGAATAATGCATCATTCGCTGTAATAAATTCAGGACATGCCATCTCAAAGTACTGAGAAGGCCTCCATGAAGGCTCCAGTCAGACAAGCTTTTTCAGTGTGGAAGAAGAAAATCAGAAGTAATCAGAGCTGCGCGGTGTGCTCAGAACAGATAACTACTTGTTTCTGTAGTGAAGAGGGCAATACATGACTGAACAATGCAAAGCAAGAATGCCTTAGTGTGAATGTAGCAAGGTAAAGCAGGAATCTGCATTTATTTATAAGAAAGAGTTTCTCTTATCAGACTGTAAGATGCTATGTGTTTGGAAAGAGGTACAAGTGAGAATCCAGGATTATGTATCGTGTGTGCGTCGTTATTTGAGGAAAGGTAGACACAGTGGAGCTTATGATCAGTGAATGACCCACAACTTGTTTCATTTTCCAAGCAACAATTGTCATATTGTCCCTGAAGACTCTCATGTGTCTGCCACTATGAAGATCAATGGTGAACATTTGCCAAAATTTCATAAAAGGTTTTTATGTCACCAGCTGGTCTCGAACATTCCTTTAGCCTACGTGGTGAAAACGGAGGGTTTTGCAGGAAAACTCTAATCATATGATGTGCCCTCTAATATAGATGAAGAAATAGTGGGAGAGTTTTGCAGTAAACAACCAGGTTCCCTCCCTTGTATAATCTGATAAAAGTGCAGTATTTTGCTATTCAGAGAAAGTGAAATACACATCACATGAATAACCAGCAGTTAATACTAATATGAGCTTCTTAGGTGTTGAATTTATATGTGGATACTTATTCCTACTCATCATTCAGTATTCCTCCTTGCAACCCGCTAGAAATGTTTAGTTAGAGTGAGTTTTTCACCTAGCCTATAGACAGTTGGTTAATGACCACCCAAGAGATACCAGATTAGCTTAGAGTGCAGTTAGCCCCATTATTGCTCATTAAATCACTCTGCATCCTGTAATGTGTGCATTTGTGCACTCAGTCCAGTCAGTGTTGCTTTCTGTGGTCAGATTGTGTTGGTTTAATGCATTTAAAAGACTATTTTAAACTTACTTGATATTCATGCTGATTCTGTGTTAAACCAGAAAGCTTTAGGCCTGTTTGATTATTAATTCCCTCAAATTGAAAGATTATCTGACGTGACCATACATCCCGTCCTTTCCCAAAATCCTTCTTATTGCTCTCTCAGACTGGTCCAGATTTGGAGAAGTGGTCTTTATGTATTCTGCGTTTAAGACAAGGAATATAGATAGTGGGGCAGAATTTGGATGTGCTAATTAAGTTTTGCTCTGTCTCATGTTGAATCTCTCAGCTCACATTAACGGCTCTGCAGTATTCATCCTGCTGTCCCATATTACAGTACTAATGAGATACCTATTTAAAATTCTCTGCGCAGGATATTTGTATAATGCATTGTTCCACAGCAGGGTTTTGCAAACCATTCAACCAAGTAACTGTACATGTGTTGATGTGCACCGCTGATGACTGCTTGATGCACTCACATCTCCTTTGTTTTCTCATTTGGTTGCATGATGTGATTGTTGAAGAGGTCAGACAGACAGAACCCTTCCAGTTTTTTAGCACCACTGTGGCATCTGTACAGGTCTTAGAGTGGGCTTTTGGTTAAACAGCAGGCTGGAGTTTAAGTAAACACTGCACTGTTTGAATAGATCAACAGTGGAGAAGGGTATGGAGTGTAATGCGGTGTTCATTTATTGTTTACGGCAGTGATTTCCAAACAGGAATACTGCAGCTACCAGAACTGGAGAGTGTTAAACATCTCACATTTTATAAATATTCGGCTGAAAGTCATTTTTGGTCTTTTGAATTTGTGGGCTCTTCCTTGCCACAGATATTTCATAGAAGTTAATTTATCCATTTTAATTTCTCAAAATGAGTCCAACTCTTCCGCATGAAAGTCCACATTTCAGATGTTACACGTCTTTAAACCTACCACTTAACCTAAAACTTTGTTTTGACTTCACACTTGCACTTACCTGTTGTAAAAAATGAGGAGAAGATTACCCTACTCACTCTAATATCCTTCCTATATAAAACCTACCTTTGCATGGGATCACATATATACTGCATATCTTTGCCTGTAGGGATGCACAATATAATTGCCAACTTCCTACTTGCCTGCTACCCACTTGTAATGGCTGATGCATATAAGAATCAGCTAATGATTTTATGTTTTTTGTATTTTAAAAGGAGTTCATAACTTCAAGTTTATGTACACCTGAGGGTTACAAAGGCTAAGGTGTATTGTGAAATACAATTTTTTTTCCATAAATGAATAAACAAGCTGTTTTCAGATGAAAATAAGGCCCCCAGAATAATGTTTGGCTCTATAAAGGTGGCAGGGTCTGTCAAATATAAACAGAGTAAAAATTGTGTTGTCCTGTGAAAATGAAAAACTAAAGATCTTTTTCATTTTAAATTTCTTCCCAAAACTACATAGTGCAACTTTTTAAAAAGCATGAGGTTGAAGCGTCTGATAGCTATAGACACCATGAACACATTTGGAACATGATGAAAGGTTATTCAGACTCATCAGACAGGGCTTTTTTGACGTTCATCAGACATAAAAAGGTTGTGAACCACTGTTTTAAGATCTCTGGTAGTTCATCATAAAAGCG
This sequence comes from Diplodus puntazzo, assembly GCA_963678695.2. Classification (NCBI taxonomy): domain Eukaryota; kingdom Metazoa; phylum Chordata; class Actinopteri; order Spariformes; family Sparidae; genus Diplodus; species Diplodus puntazzo. The sequence continues at coordinate 14,383,824 of OZ023164.1, read as the reverse complement.
CACTGCTGTTCACAAACGGCTGCCAACATAAAGACTAGCCCCTCATACCCTCACCACTGCTGATAAAGGTCTGTTTGTTTTTCAGTGACACTGTGCTCTCTGATTTGGTCAACCAGTATGTAAATGCCTTTCGTCAGGCAGGGGGATAAGTGAAGAAGTTGATTAGAGCTCTAGCCAGGAGCAGTTTTTGTGGATTTAGTTGGTTAAGCCCCCTTCCCCAGTAGACCACAATACAGCCATGCATTCCAGTCCAGTCATTCTGATTCACTGGACACCTGTGCAGCACCATAGCAGGGCTGTTTCCCTGCTGTATTAACTCTACGAGCATGCTGGAAATGAATTTAAAAGGCCTCCGAAATGAAATACTAATGGAATGTAAAGCTAATCTAAATATGCTAATCCCCGAACACTTCATAAACATAGACAGCAACAGCCCGCCACCCACTCTCTGTAGTCGCTGGCTGTGGAATGCTTTAGCCACAGGGGGTCCAGCAGTAATGACAGGCTTGTGGTGGATTAATGTGGAGTTATTTATTTCCGATTGAGCGAGTCCCCCTCCCACTCATACCGCATGCTACCCCCTCCTCCTCCTTTTTTTTTTTTTTTTTTTTTTTTTAACAGGCCCCGGTCTCCATGACTCCTAGAGATACCCCGAACGAGCGGTTGTAGACGTTCATTTAATGCAGTCCGCCTTGCTAACATGCCCAGTCCACCGCCGACAGGCCTCACACTGCATTGTGGGATATCTTCAGCCCTTTACCTGCTCTTAGCTAATTACTTTTTAGCCATGCACTCGCACAATAATTGGTCTTGTGCTGCTGCCTCTCCTCCCTCCGCTGCGCCAAGTGCTAGTTTGAGCACTTTTCCCCCCTTCTCTGTGTCGTCCTTATTCCCCTGTTTTTTATCGTCCTCCAAAAGCCATCCAATTAATATGCTAATGAGCTGATAAATATTTATAGGGGTTTAAATTATGCAGAAAGCTTTCAGAGCCCGGTGTGAAATGCGTCGCTCGCAGGACTTCAAAGCCTTGCATTGCTAACGAGGCAGGGGCAGATTTGCATACGGCTTTAATCAGCTGAATACTGATTATGCTTCATTATAGAGTTTGGAGGGAGGGTAGCAGAGTTGGAGGAGGCCGCCAGCTGCACTTGTCGTTTGTTTCGTTCCAGCAAGAGAGGGAGAGGTTGAACTTTTTCAGAAGTACAGACAATCTTGGCACACGAGAGAGAGAGAGAGGGAGGGAGGGAGGGAGAGAGAAGGAAAGAAAGGGAGAGTGAGCTCAAAGTAGGCACTGTAAAAGAGAGAGGGGCAGAGCTATAAGAAAATAAAAGAGTACAGAGAGAGAGGGAAGGAGAGCTGTTTGCCTAAACCCTGTTGGCTTTCCCAGTGTGCGTATCCCAGTGTTGTTCAGTGAACCGTGCTGTGGACAGTGCCACTGTGTCTGCGTGTAGCCCTGGTTGTATTGAACTCCGCTTGCTGCTGACCAGTGGAGAGTGAAGAGAGGGAGGAGTGGGAGGAGGAACAGAGTACCGGTCACCCTGTCGGTGGGCTTGCCCGGCAGAGGCGATTTTCCACGATAGGTTCCGCAACCATGCTGGAAAACACAGGTGGAGCGAGAGCGGGTGAGTTTTTGATGAGGTTGTGATGGAGCTCAGCTGGGTCCTGTTGTTGTATGGCGTCCATGTGCGAAATAAGAATGATTGATGTGGCACACTTTGCATTCAAGTATTACTTATAAGAGTTAATTGTATTAATGTGACATCGGTTGTTATGACAATTTTACAGCCTGTGACTGCAATTGCAGTTGGATTTTTTACGCGATTAATTTCTTTGGGTTATGCTGTTTGCTGCTTTGATTGTTTAATAAGGCTGAAATGTTACTGCAGAACAGAAATATCGTCAATTATGGGATATCTCGGGTGACAAAAGTAGGAACAGGGTTGTTAGGCTTGTACTGGCAGTGGGTGTGAGTTTGTCTCACTGTTTGTCTCTGTCTGGCTCTTCCAGATGCTAAAGTGAATAATCAGTCAGAAACTACTAAATGTGCAATGGAGAGTGGTGACGCGAACACCGGTGAGTGACCTCCACCTCCCCCCCCCTTTTTACTGGGCTGAAATCAGGGTGTGCGGAGCTTTACCTCCACATTCAACAGGTTTCAAATTCCATAATCTACATTTTTGCAGCACGAATCAGAAGATGAAAAAAAAATCATGGCAGCTTTCCAAAATCCTTGTGAGCAGTCCTCTTTGTCAAATGAAGTGTTTACCTCACAGAGCAGTTTGCCTCACTTGTGCCTATCGAATATCACAGTAATTTGCTCTGTCTCAGTGCTTCAGTGATTCTGTGATACAAATTATTAAACTCGGATTGAACATTGTAGATTTGGTGCTCAACTTCATATTCCTATTGTGTAATTATGAATTAAATAAATGTTTTGCATGCATTCCAATTTTATGGAAGTCCATAGTGTTAACATTTAATTCTGTAATGATTCGGCAGCCTGCATTCGAACTGATTTATGCAACAGTGCACTGACTTTGGATCATCATAACAGTTACATGTGTTGTCAATTCTAAAAACATGTCTTGCAACTGGAAGCAGATTGTTTCCTTAAGTATTCTTCTACAGATTTATTGTAGGCTTCTATTACTGTGTTCCTCATTATTTTCATAAACCAATAACAGCATCTGTACTGTTACATGTTGTCACTAAAGAAACCTCCTTTATTGAACTCTTAAACAGCGTGTTCGATGAACAGTCTTTCTGTCCTTAGGAATCACAACCAATGGCTTGGACTTTCAGAGGCAGACGGTGCCAACCACAAGTGCAATCACGAATGCACATGCACAAGCCCTCCTCCAACAGGTAACACATGATGCAAACTAACACACACTTTACCTCAAGTAACTTTTTGTTGTCTTATTTTTGCGAAAGTAGAAAATATTTTCGGTGTAGTGACGGAGCTGAAAGTAGTTTTATAATGAAATAAAGTGTCAAGTTTAAACAGATTTATGTTCATCTGCACTCACACATGCATAGGCGAGAAAGCGTTCATTTAAATGAGCCAGGCTCTCCTTGTGTCGCCTGGCAACAAGGCAGATTAATCAACCCTGTATGCTAATTAGCTGCTCTGCGGTTGCTCGGAAACAGATGGCCGAGAATATGCAAATCTATGCAGAATTTACATGCACTGCATAACAGTTATTTTAATTAGCTCAACTCTCAACTCTCCCCTCCCTTCCCATTCACTTTGCTTGTCTCTGAAGGCTGCAGCACATTTTAAATACCCACTTTCTCACTTCCTTTTGAATTCAAATTCTTCTCCCTGCTCAAAGACTAAAGGCTCATTCTCAGAGAGCCGCTCAGGTAGCAGAGGCTTGATGTTTCATTATGTTTTTTTAGTTTTATGCTTTACTTTACTTAGGCTCAAACTTTTTGTCTAATTAGGTATCCTTTCATTTTTTTATTAAAAAAAACATTAAGAACCTTGTTATTTTTTTTAAAAAAACAACTTAAATCAGTAAATAAAGAGATATATTTGATCAACTTTATGCTGTCAATTATGTTCAGTTATGCCTCTAGGAAGGTTTTCTCTAAGCCCCGTCTTTGCTTCACCTCCACTAGTCTAAGTCGGAAGACTCGAGTGCTCTCCCGACCTCCGTCCAGCAGAGCGTATTGCCTCAAACCCAGCTAATGTTGGCCGGGGGACAGATTGCAGGAGTAAGTGGCCATTTGCCTCGTTGCTTTGAGTTAAAACGTAGTCGTAGCCATGCATCTGGGGTGACACCTCGACATGGTCGACCCTGGCTGAAAGATTGGGGTGATGAAATGATCGCTTGCCCTGATTCTGTGGCTAAGGCTGGTGTCTCCTCTGCCTGTCTGCCTGTTCATCCCAGTGGTTCTAAGGCTATGTCCAAATTCTACACTTGGTAGGGTGTGTTTGGACATAGCCTTGATGTGCCTGTACACTCATGGTTCTACTGACCACCTGACACTCTTCATGTTCATCCGTGTTCTCCCTGAGGTCATGATGTAGTTGAGAAGACGGGTCGGGTTGAATGCAGCTGCTGTGTTGCTATGTGGGAGTGAATGTTTACCGTGCATGTGGATTTGAGTTTGAACGTTACATCAACATGCTCATTTGCACTTGTGCCTGGCTCAACTGCATGAGTCGTCTCTCCATTCGCCTGTCTGGACTCATTTTAGTGTTGCCATGATGAGGAAAGCTTCAATACCACTTTGATACCTTGAATTCAGAAGAACATTTTAAGTAGTCACTGTTATGGTGAATCAACGTCAGTGTCAGTTTTTACATTATGTTCATACAAATTGGAAGAATTAAATAAAGGAGACATCTAGAGCTGGATTATTATTATTAGCTGGATATTTCTCCAATTAACCCTCACAAGGGTTTGATTCAGTATCTGAATTGTTTCAGTATTGATTGATTTAAGGGGATGTGCCTGTTTATAATACGAATTTTGGGGGGTTTGAAGAGGTTCTGAGAGAACTAATGCTGTTAATTGTATAAGGAACATGCTAACCTGGTGCATTAGTAACATAAGTTTTTTGATATTGATAAAATAGTTTTGGAGATTTGTGGTTAAAGTATTGAAGCAGGTGTTGGCATGTTTTTAGCAAATGCTGTGTTGAAAAAACAAGAAAGTACTTAGAGAGGCCTATGTATTCTGGCAAAAGTAAATGGGAAAAATAAAAAGGCGCTTCCTCATTTTAAACAACCATTGTTTCCATTCAAATATAGATAAGAGTTTACGAGCACTTGAATGCACCATGAAGTCCATGCCAGCCTCCACATAGTACTTTCAAAGCAATGTAGACTTCAGATTTTATAAGGTGTACCTGATTGCACCACAGAGTCCCAGTGTTGTGTGTTTTACACAGACAGCAGAGGACAGAAGCAGCTTGTCAGTGAATGACACCAAACAAGGTCGAGACTCTCAGAGTAATTTTTCTTACATAACATTTTGGTACAAACAACAACTTGTCGGTGTGGCAGACATCCTGTGAAGATTTACTCATCAATACACTTTGCAGGTGTTAATTTTCTGATTTTATGAATTGATGTTGGATCCTTCAAGTGATTATCGATTAGACAGAGACAGAGCTGCGGTCTCTTTAATGCCATTAAACTGAAGTAGCCTAACTGTTAGCAACAGCACCAAGAAAATTGTCCACGGGTTGTTGATAAAAACTAGAACAAGGCGTGGATGAATTAAGTCTGTCTCTTATTTTACTTCTTGATGCCTCACCGTGGTTTTGTGGTATTGTAACTTTCCATGGGAATCGAAGCCAAAACTCAAGCATCGTGACAACACATTGGGTCCAGTGAAACTTAAACTGATTTGAAACACTACTTACTTTCTCCTTGTTTCATTCGTGTGCTCCTCTGTCTGTCCGTTCATCTTTGTCTCTCGGCTCTTCAGCTGACCCTGACCCCGGCGCATCAGCAGCTGTTACTCCAGCAGGCCCAGGCTCAGCTCCTGGCTGCGGCCGTGCAGCATTCAGCCAGCCAGCAGAACAGCACCACTGGGGCCAGCATCTCGGCCTCCGCAGCCACACCCATTACCCAGCTGCCCCTGTCACAGCCCATCCAGATCGCCTCTGTAAGACACTGTCTCCACCGTTTCTGCAAGTCCTAAAAGAATATCTGACTAAAGGTTTTGAATAAAGCTGACTGTACTGTAAGATACCTACATTTTGTTTAAGTGGAATGATTTGGGATTTTTGTCATTTCTACTTGATAAAAACACCCCATGAGAAGCTTGAATCTGAAAACACTGTAATGTAATGAATACATATTTGCTACTGCCATGTTTCCATTCTGTTGTATGAACCTAGGTGGAGACATTCATGGTATAGTCAGATGACAAAACAAAATTAGTATACATGTTCTGATTATGTATTCAAAGTCTCAGTGCTGTAGAGATAGAAAGTAGTGTGGTTATAAACCGCTTATTTCTTAACATGATTACAGTAAAAATGTGTTTCTCGCAGCAGCTACAGCAGCAGTGTCTGCCTCAGTTTGTTCTGGTGCAGCCTGGCAACCCGATTGCCACACCACTGTCGCCCGGTCAGTTCATCATCTCGCAGACACCACAGGCCCAACAGAGTAAGTTAAAACACTTTCAGTGTTTGATTTGCATGCAAAATTAAGAAAAGAGATGTATTTGATTGTCATGGAAGCATTCTAATTAAAAAAAAATCCTAACTTCCATGTCTTTCACCCTTAAGGCATGTTGCAAGCCCAGAATCTTCTAACTCAACTACCTCAAAGCCAAGCTAACCTCCTGCCGACTCAACCAAGCATCACCCTTGCAACTCAGGTTGGTCATAATGCAAGCACCTCTTTAAAACTCCAGAAATGTTCTTTTTACCACTTTATATTTCTCGCAATTTTGTCTTTGCTGACTCTTCCTAACCTTAACAATAATCACATTTTATATTTTGCCGGTCTCTGCAGCCTGCAACTCCAACCCGCACAACAGCAGCCACACCTATTCAGTCCCTGCCCCACAGTCAGACCCCACCTAAACGGTTGGATACCCCCACTTTGGAGGAGCCTAGTGATCTGGAGGAACTGGAACAGTTTGCCAAGACCTTCAAACAGAGGCGTATCAAACTGGGCTTTACACAGGTATGTGTGGTTGAGAGACTAAATGGATTAGATTTGAAAGTTCATGTGTATTTTTTTTGTTCAAATGGACAGTCGAGTCTTTGCTGCAGGTGAAATTAATCATGCTTATTTTTTCTTTTGCGTCTCTCTCAGGGGGATGTTGGCCTGGCCATGGGGAAGCTGTATGGAAATGACTTCAGCCAAACTACCATCTCTCGCTTTGAGGCCTTGAACCTGAGCTTTAAGAACATGTGCAAACTGAAGCCATTGTTAGAGAAGTGGCTCAATGATGCAGGTTTGTCCCTGAACCCACCTAAATTGTCGATTGCATGTGGCATAAGGACAGAACATTTTGATCTCTCTGTATATGAATGCCTTGTTTTCCTAAAAGTGGCATTGGTCAAAGGGTAAAGGGCAGCATGGGTTGTGTGTCTTTAAAGTGCCTTGTCTTTACCTCCCTTCCCGTCCTTTTTGTCGATGCTGTTTGTGCAGAGAACCTGACATCTGACCAGGCCCTGTCCAGCCCCAGTGCCCTGGGCTCCCCGGGCTCGGGCATGGAGATGCTCAACCGCAGACGGAAGAAGAGGACCAGTATTGAGACCAACATCCGAGTGGCCTTAGAAAAGAGCTTTCTGGAGGTGAGAAACTCATTCCTGCAGTTAACAGTATCGATCTGAGGAGGGAAAGTTAATACTGTGCCTACCTTAAGTCTTCACTTGGCTGCAGCAGAATTACACAAGACCGTAGTCCCTCTCCTCAGTGCTCATAGGGCATCTCTGGCTTTTTTGCCCTCTTCAAGCAGAACCAAAAACCTACCTCTGAAGAGATCACCATGATCGCTGACCAGCTCAACATGGAGAAGGAGGTGATTCGAGTCTGGTTCTGCAATCGCCGGCAGAAAGAGAAGAGGATTAACCCCCCCAGCAGCGGCAGCAGTGGAGGAGGCAACACCCCCATCAAAACCATTTTTACCCCCAGTAGCCCGTTGGTAAGCATGGGCACACACACACATTTTGAGTCTTTGTCTCATTCCTGGATTAGTTTAGGATCAGTTTCACTTGCATTTGTATCTCATTCAATCCTCCCTCTCATTCTGTTACCCAGGTGGCCAGCACAGCAAGCCTTGTGAGCAGTCCAACTATTAACACACCCACCACTCTGACTGTAAATACAGTGATGCCTCTCACCAGCACCAGTTTGGCTTTCACAGGTGTGTACATGAGTGTTTGCCTTAATGAAAGTGTGTATCTAATCACCCATAATAATAATTAAATGTAAGGTTAACTAATTTTTTCTCCTCAAGGTTCGACGGTTGGAGCCACAAATACAGCATCTGTCATCTCCACTGCACCTATGGTTACTACGGTAACCAGCTCCCCATCTTTAAGCCCATCGCCGACGACTATTCAGTCCTCAACCACTGAGAGCAAGATTGGCACTCATGCGCAAACCGTCTTCACCCAGGCCCCGACGTCCATAGCCACCACTTTAGGTGGTCAGGTGATGGTGGCAGCTCCAGGGTTTTCTACTGGCCAGTTACCCACCAGCATCGCTGCTATGGCTGCTGCGGCAGGGCTCAGCCCAGGACTGATAGCCTCCTCTCAGTTTGCTTCAGGGTTAGTATCAGGCATGTTGTTAAAGCCTCTGATTATTACTCGCTCTGTGCTGTCCTCTCGATCGATCTAAATCTTTGTCCGTGTCTCCAGGGGGGCCTTGCTCAGTCTGACTCCTGGTGGCCTTGGCAATGCGCTGAGTCCTGCCCTGATGAGCAACAGCACCCTCATACAAGGTGCGTACCAATGTCACAACAATATATTAAATACCTTTTCGTAATCTGAGAGAAATCATATATAAAAGAAATAATGTAGTGGAGTGGAGACAGGGTTCCCAGTCTTTTTTGTGCTGCAGACTTCAGTTAATGGTTTTGTTGCAAGTTGGCTGGTGGTGTTTGAGTGGTTTGTTTATGCAGAGACAGTAAAGGCAGCTCACAAGAAAGAGAGCAGGCAAGCATAAAACTGAACCAGAATCCATAACCATATAGATCTCTTACCAGTTTTTTCAAATTACATAGAAACCCCTGGGCAACACCTACATTTTATGTACTGCTGAATGCTGAAAGATGGTGATGACAGACTGGTTACATCACACGCTGATGACCTACTTTGATCAAAAGTCAGTGTAGTTGGTTGCGTGTCAGAGAGTAAAGAGGAAAAATGCAGAAAAAACTAGGCTATTTTATCAAATAAGATGCATATTATTGTCAGTACATTTATATACTGTTATTTATCTCATCTTCAGAAATTATGTAATTTCTTTGATGCCAGGTAGGAATTTTCTGACGCCTGGTACTGGTCTGTGGCCTAAGTTTTGAAACCTTTTTGTGTGGAGCACCAACATGACAATTAACAAATAAAGGAATTAATTGTCAAAAGAAATTGAGTACATAGATGAAAAAAATTCAAAAAATAATAGCTAATAACTACAAGATTGAATAATAAAATGATAAAAATTCCATCATGGTCTTATCAAGATAATGTATTGAATAATTTGCATAATCAAAGCATGAATTTAATGAGGCGACAATGTATTTGCATTTTATGGGCAAAATAATTTAGGCCACGCCCATCCGGTTAATCCTGCTGAGAGAAAATTACTTATGTAGAAAAAACTAAAATTAATCTTGCTGAGCGGTAATAGATTTGATGATGAAAAAACAAATCATGCACAAAAGAAAAGTCCTGCTGTGACAGTAAAAAGCTCTATTATTAGTATTTTCAAATCACTTTTTTTTTAATTGTAATTTCCGAACAAAGACAATGAAATAAACAAATAATTAGAATACCATGAATTGTCGCAAAATATTTTAATGTATTTTCTTTATGAGGCAGGTTCGGTCCTACATGTATTGAAACGCATCCCCATTGGTGAGCCCCTGTGTCTAAGTACACCAACCTTTTCTATTCTCTTCACAGCTCTGGCATCGAGCGGCACAATCCCCATCACTTCTCTGGATGGCAGTAACCTGCTGTTCGCCAACACCTCTGCTGGTAGCACGCCCAGCCTGGTCACCACGCCGCTCTTCCTGAGCCCCCAGAACCTGGGGCTGCTCGCCAGCAACCCCGTCAGCCTGGTGTCGGCGGGGGCGGGGCTGCAGGTCACTGCCGATCATCAAGCCACCACGGCTGCTGTGCCTGTGCAAGCCTCGACCATTACCACTGCCTCCAAGGCTCAGTGAAGCCAGTCGGGCTGCAACCTGAATTAACGGGCCTATTTCTTATGTCGTGCACTACTCTTATCACACCACGTAGGGAATAGGAAGGTTATTTGATATAGGCTCTGCGCTTCACTAACCACCCCACATTCTTTCCATTGTATCTATCATTATTTAATCCTTTTGCTGCCACCAAAAAGAAAACAGCCTCGAATGAGGTTGGGGTTGACTTTGTTTTTTTAAGTTTGTTTCCTGTCTTTTCCTTTATGATTCTTGGATGGTTTTTTTTCCACAAACAGTTGCCAGATGGACACTGTTGTTGGCCTGCCGCTCCTCGTGAACCTTGACAAGTGTCCAGGAAGAAAAATATCCTTGGCACCATCAAGCTGTTCATATTTTGTACATATATATATAAATATATATATATATCCTCCTATTTCCAGGTCAGAATTTTGTCTGAAATACTTCTAACCAAAAACTTTAGGATTTTGCTCTTTTAACATTCAAACTAAACTGATTTACTACTAATTTCACAATACTCATCATCACTAATGGGGTTTTGTGTGTCACCCCATCTTTAATTATCTCTTCTTTTTTTTTGACAGGCCTTGACGTAAAATCATATCAAAGTTATATGGTAGAGACTTTTTTTTTCTTTTATCTTTGCTGTCTATATTTTTTGACATTTTCAGAACTTTGTAAGTCTAATATTATGTTAAGATTTAACTATCAATTTTTAATCGTGGTTATAAGGCTTTAAAAACAAGTAATAAGTGGCCGATATAAAGGTTATCATTGCTTTAAGGGTCAGAGGGACCAAGTGTGTCCCTCTGAATCTCTCTTTCTGGAAACACTGACTTTTACATTTCGCTGTGGTGGTGATGTAGCCGCCGAGCACTTGTAAAATGACGGTCTGGGTGCGGATTCTAGACACTGATAGAAAACATTACATTGAGAGCTTTAAAAAGAGCTGCAGACGTGCAGTCCCGTGTCCGATTAAGGGTGATTTCTTTTGGATGGAGCTCCATTGGAAAATGTATATTATGTTTGGAGGTAGGAATTAGAAGTCTGCATGTGTTGTCTACAGCTCAGGCAGATGCTGAGAGTTCAGTAACTGCATGATCCACGAAGCTCTGTGGCTGACTGGTCTCTCTTCGGGGGAGGACTGGTCAGGAGGCGTGGCCATCGTACCAAATGTATGGTATCATTGGCTAGATTGGGTTATTGTATTGTGTTTTCTGTTTTCTTTTTTAATGGTAGTACCGTCATATCTACTTGTGCACAGTATCTGTACCAAAAAACTGGATTGATGAGCTGCAGTCTGCCTGTTTTGGGAGGAATGAAATTCTGTTTTTTTTTTGTTTTTTTGTCTGCAGTCATGGGACTGGCTTACGTACTTTAAGATATACCAAAAATATTTGTTAAAATAATTGCTGTTTGTAGTTGGTGTAGCTTAGTCGAGTCAATATATTTATGAGTACAGAATCTCTCTTCATTGTCAACAGAATATAGAAATGCAATATTTTGATGATCATTTTCCAAAGATGACCTTTGTTTTTAATTTGACCAAGTGTCTCATAGCTCAACGTTTTGATTGGCAGCACAACTAACCAAAAATGGAGGGATTGGCAGGTTGAGGCATGAGAAAGTAGTTTCCTTTTACTCTTTAATAATTATTTTCTTTAATCACTGGGGCCTTGGCCCCAACGCTTGATCCTGGTTTTCTTTTTAGGCATCTGATGGCTTGTTTTCATCTGTTGTGGACGTTTTGGTAGCAATTTTGGACTTTTCTGATCCATAGAGGAAAGGTTCTGTTTTTTGGTTTTGTACTAATATTCAGCCATAAAACAACAGCTTGAACCAAAGTGGTTTTCCTCAGTAGTTGCTGTGCCTGTCCGAGCACACAAGTTGCCGTTCACACGATCTCTCTTCTCCACACTGCTGACAAATTATTTTCCTCCTCTTCTTCTTCTTCTGACACCTTGGTCAGTACCTAATAATTTTCCCGATTCGGTGCTGCTGGATAAAGGATCACAGAAACTTAGCTTTAAGAACCTGCTGCTGAATCTCCTGCTGGAGTTGAGCTGTTAAGAGGCCTGCATGCTTTGCTATAGCTTTATGACTACATCCCTGTGGAAAATCAGGTTTTGTAGTTTCGACCCTCTCGCCTGGAGGGCTCACCTATGTAAATGCATAGTTGTGATCATCAGATAACATTCTACACCTCCTCTCAGCGCCGCCATTTTAAAATAGCATGTTAGGAAACAGTGTGCTGCTCCCTAAATCATTATGTGGACTATTGTTCAAACCTGCCCAATTATCTAAGTACTGTTATGTGCTACACATTCAGCTAAACCCCACATAAGAGTAGCATTGTTCTACTACTTCCAAATAACAAAACGAGTGGACTCACTGAGACTGTAAGCGGTGAGATTTGTCCACGTTCTCCTCTAGTGTACTTTTTTCTGTTGTTAATTATTTTGACTGAATATACCTCAGCAGCACTTAAACACAAAGTTCACCTTTAGACATTTCAGTGTATAGAACGGTGTAGAATGTATAAGTACTGTCTGGCTCGCCATTCAAAGTTTATACTGATAAACCATACGTAAAAACCATACATTAAAGGACAACCTACTACTGCTATTTTCTAGTACTACTATTTATGGGGTATTTCCAGGTTTAAATGTTATTTTGAGATCCTTCTTGCCAAAGTAAAAGCCTTTCTCTTGCAGCTAGGCGGGTGTCTGGCTACTCATGTTGCTGGTTTCCCCTGTCTTTAAGGCCACAGCGGGCCGACAGGACTCAGTCCTATTCCAGTGCTGTACGTAGTTACTAAAGAGTCGAACATGTGCTAGCAAGAGGAACCAGTTGCCATCGGCACCATAGGATGTTACTGAAATATTTATCTGAGGAAAGACTTAAGAATTAGAGAAACGATCTTTTCTTAATTCTATACATATAAATATATATATAAACACTTGTAAGATATTCATATTTTATATTTGAACCAGTATGTTATCAAGACTGAATGTAGTGTTTATCATGCTTACTCAAAGGAAAGAAATCTCCCCTAAATCTTCCTTTTTATTATTGCAAACTAGCAATTTTTTTTTTTTTTTTTTTTTTTAAACTGTCAAGACCAAAAAATGAGAGATGAAACCTGAGATCACGCCTCGGTGCAGCGTAAGCCGCTGACACGTGTGTGGGTGTTTGCGTGTCTGTCGTGTATCTACGAGGTCTCCTCGACAGGAGGGGCTCGTTCAGGCGCTCCTCACTCTGAAGCATCTGATCTTAATCTTTTAATAGATTTTTTCTTTTTTTTTTTAATGTTCTGTGTTGTTGGAGTCATCGTGGACTTGATTTGTTGTGCTGTCTTTAACAATCATTTGATTATTTTTTTTTTTAAATATTACTTTATGCCTTTAATTGTTTTGTATAGTGTGAGAGGGCACGATCACTGGCTTTCTTAGTTTGACAAAGAAAATTAACATTATCATTTATGCCTTATTGTTATGTAGAAGACATGAGCATTGTAGCATTGTTGTGTGTGTGTGTGTGTGTGTGCGTGTGTGTGTGTGTTGTGTGTGTGTGTGTGTGTGAGAGAGAGAGGGAGAGAAAGAAAGAATGAGAGCTTGAGCTCACCTGGTGCATTGTTTTCACTGAAAGAATACAGTGTGCTTTGGGCATTTTTGAGCGTGATTCAGTTGCTACCTATGTCTGTTAGGTGTGACTCAGACAGGTCGAGGATACCTGTGCGAAAAGCTTTACTAATAATTCCAGCAGGTGGGTGTGTGAGAGTGTGTGTGCGCGTGTGTGTGTGAGAGAGAAAGACCGAGAGTGTGGGTTTAAAAAGAGAGAATAGGGTGGGCAGTCTGCATACTATTATGGTGCATTTTTTTTTTTCTCCATCTTCCAGCGGATGTTTGAGAGTGATTTTTGAAAAATGGTGAGATGTGAGAGTACTTATTTTTGTCTTAGTCCAGCAGGGGGATCTCTACTGATTAACTAAAGCTTTTAAGCAAGCCGGTCTGTGAATCATAAAGGTAAAACTACAGTTTGTGGTCATTGTTGGGACTGTTTCATCTCTACGAATGAACTTCTAAACTGTCAACTGACGATCTTTATGGCTACTGGCTCGGCTTTAATAGTTTATTTTCACGATGGATCGTGAAATTTCGAGATGCGGAGCAGCCATGCATCAAGTTGTAGTATGTCGGCCCACCACACTGGTTCGCTGGTTTTAAACGTTGACAAAGAAAGTGCGGCGCACCAGTAAGGCAAAAGGAGCTGTTGTATACCTCATTTCTAACTCAAGACTGAGTGAAACCTGCTTTAATCTACTTAAGAAATAAAAATATTTAAAAAAGAAAAAAAAAACACAAAAAATTGATGAAAATACTCACACTTGTGTCAGTGGAGAAGCCCGTTCATACCTGCGCTTCGTGAAGGGGTTGTGTAAGATGCCACCACAAGGGGGAGACAGAATACATACCAGTACCCATGAATGTCTGCTGCGTTTTTTTCACAATTCGGTGTTTTTTATGCTGCACACTGATGTATTTCAGCATTGGATGGAAATTATTTTTGTTCAAGTTTATTTTAATATATTCCTAAAAGTTACTTTTTGAGCATCCCTTCTTTAAGTTTTGACAATCCTGTTTTTGTATTATTTTGTTTATTTTCACCCTGACCAGGGGCAGGTATGTGCGCGTCTTCCCACGCAACGGTGTGCTGTCGCAGCCCGCTCTCGCTCTCTTGTGGTACCAACATTAACCAAAGACTTTAAACTTGATTGTATGTGAACAACACCACCTCTCGCCCGTCCCCGCCTCACTGCTCAGCATCAAATCCCGGCTGCACGCTCTCACCAGAGCCCCTGCATTCACCTTGTCGACAGTTTGCTGTTTTATTGCATGCGAATGTGTATCCGCCCGGGAAAAAAACACTCCGGCGTCGCGTTGGTGCTGCGGTTTCAGTGCCTGTGGGTGGGGGATCGGAGGGGAGGGGTCGAACCGGGGGCTGAGCGGGCTTCTCTCCGGCAGACACACATGAACCAATCTGGTGGTAGCTGGGTGATGTTTGTTAATACACACTGAGGGTTAATCCTGTGCACACTGTAAATGCTCAGGACTCTGTATGTTTGTATGTCTTGAGCTGTTGCTAGGATGCCCCCCCTCTTCCCTCTCCTCCTCCTCCTCCTCCACCACTCTTTTCTCTCTCAAGAACTGTGGTGAAAATGCTGTTCCTGCCTCTCACAGTATGTCCGTCTCTTCCTCATCTCTACACTGTATAGTCCCAGGACATTAACCCTGTTGTCTCCAGGAATACACATCCTGCGGTTGCTAAAACTCACTGCTGTCCCCCCTCCTCCACCACCTTCTTCCTCCTTCTCTGCTCTCTCCTTTGACATCGTCTCTTCACTACAGACTCTGATCAGCTGTGACACTATGCATCATGGTCCGTCACTCTGCATGGACTGTGTCCCTTCCGGCTCAGACCTCCTGGCCGACGGGCTTCAGTGACACTTTGTTTAATGCTTTACTCCGAGTGAGGTTTTAAGGACCTCGCAAGCGCTATCCCAAAGCAAAAATCCAAATATTTAACTTTTGACAAATGCAGATACCAAAGATATCTCTCTGTCCTGTGTCTTTTTTCTCTCCCTTCCACCCTGCAGCATGTGTATTAAGAGACGAACCCAGCACTGGCTTTAGTCCTAGCCTCAGTAATTCCAAAGCTTAGATGTATATTTTGGTATATTTCTGAGAAAAAAAAACTTGCGTGAAAAGCGTCTGTTTCTCGTTTGTTTGTTGTAATCTCTTTTTTCTGTCACAGCATGGAACTAATTGCAGAACTGTCTTACTCTTGGTAGGTTAAAGATATAGTATTTTTGTATGTTTTTTGGGTGTGTCATGTGTGTGATTATCAGTTCACAGCCCAAGTGACCATGGCTTTCAACAAGCAAGAAAAATGAGAGGAAAAAATAGAAAAAAAATAAGGAAACGCCAACCATGTACATATAATGTCTGTGTAACTAAAGAAATGCATTCTGTAAAACATTTACTACTACTCACGTTGGAAGCTTGGGCTCATCTAAAGGAATGTGTCCTAGATTTTATTTACCCTTTTTCTTATACTGCAGTCTGATATTGTCTTCTCAGGACTCTTACTGTAAAGAGTCCTGGTTTCCATCATGGACGACAACAACACTGAGGGGACACTGCTCCGATCTGACTACAAGGAAAAAAACAAAGAAAAAAAAAACAAAGAAAAAAAACAACAACAAACAAACTGCCTCCAGTCACGGCGGCGTAGAACTGAACGATTGTGTAGGAGTTTTAAGTATGTGAATCAGGATACATAGTAGATTTTGATGCATTTGTCTGCTGTATTTTTGTTTGTTTTGTTTTTATACACATATAAAGATAATCTTTTACTGTTAATGTACAGTTCTTTTGTTGTAAACATCATTAAACCATTTTCCAAGTGTTTTGATATGTGCGTGTCTGTAATTGGGATCCACATAATGATGTGTGATTATTTATAGCAGCCAAAAGCTCCAACCACTAACTTTTTACACAGTGCTATTATGAGCTCTAATTTTAAACTCATCACGAACACTAATGTCATCCATCAGCCTCTGCTGCCATAATGAGCGTTAGCACATTAGCAACTGCTATTCCTTGGATCGTCATGTTGTCACTAGCATGGCTAGATTTTTTTTAATACTGCAAATTGACACAGAAATCAACACAGTGAAATGTAACTATAACTGCTAATGTAACATAACTATGATAGTCATAGTTAGCATTAGCATGTTAGCTACTGCTGTGCTATAATTGCAGCCTCATGTTGCCTGTTGTAGGCTAGCCTGGTTTTATTATGTGGGTAATGATGACAATTATGAAATATACACAAAAAATCAAATTAAGTCCAAAACCTTAAGATACATTTTACAACCATGCAAGCATTGTCATTGTTAGCATTAGCACATTAGCAAATGCTGTGCTTAATTACAGTCTCATGTATGGTTAGACTGTTTTTTGATGTGGCTGATATGTAACCTAAATGCAAAAATGAAGTTTTAATGTCTATCTGAGAGTTAGCAATAATTTTTCTTGATATACATTAATTTCTCATTTTCCTCATCATTTGGTTTATTAAATATAAGAAAACTGAAAAAAGGTGCATCACAATAAAACGGAAACTCCAAGAAATGACACAACCAACAGTCCAAAACCCAAAGATTGATTTATATTATCATTGACAAAGTAAATCAGAAAATCCTCACATTTAAGAAGCTGGAATCAACAAGTGTTATATTTGGCTACATTGCCATTTTTAGCTTTAGCATGTTAGTTGTGCTTAATTACAGCCTCATGTTGCTTTTATGCGGATGATGAGAAGCTAGAAAAGTGCAAAAATGAAAAGTTTAATGTACATCTTAAGAACTTACATTTGAGTTACCAATTATTTTTTATTATAATTATCCAATAATTCCCATTTTCTTCATCATTTGGTTTATACAATGGAAGAAATCTGTGTTTTTTGCACAACTAACTGTCTCAAACCCAAAGACATATAATTTACTGACCTATAAAAGAAAAGCAGAAAATCTTTTTTGAGAAGCTGGATCTGGAGAATGTTTGGCAACTTAGTTTGATAAATTACTAAAACAATTAATTGATTATTGAAATAGCTGCTGGTTAATCTTTTGATAAATTAATCAGCTAATGGTTTCAGATCTAATCAGCCACACAGAGAAGAAGAGGGCAGGTTGGAGGACATCAGCGTGGAGACAGAGGTGGAGCATTGTGCCTGATGTTCAAAGGTTCGTAGTCTCTGTCCGTCTCCTCAGCTGGGCCCGGCTGTGAGGAGCAGAGACAAAGGATTACAGCTCTGCATCGATTCAAGCAGCAGCTCTCTGTCTCGTGACGTCAGGAGGAGACGGGCCTTTGACCCACGATCACAGAAAGTTTATTTTCTTTAAGATTTATGACTGCAAGAGACCATGTGAGCGAGTAAACCGTCTTACCTTAGGTGATTTCTTCTTCTTGCCAGCTTTTTTCTAGAGATAAACACAGCACGATGACTGACAGTTTAGATGCCAGAACAGGAGAATGTGACCTTTAAAAGTGTCCGTCAACAAAAGAAGGTGACTTACTTTTCTCTTTGAAGGCTCGAGCACCTGGTAAGGATCGGTGTCATTTGGTCTACTGAGCTCCTGGAGAGGAAGAATGACATCAGAAACATAACAGCAGAGCAGCAGAGTGAAACAACACATGGTCAGATCCCCTCACCTGGTAGACGACACCATTAGGTTCCTGGTTATCCTGTGAAACAAAGGAAAGGAATGTGGAATAAACTTTATATATCGACATATACCATTTATAGATACCATATATGAATCAATAGTCAGTATGAAATTATTAATATAGCAGTTGCTGTGAAATGTAAATACACTGAGAGATCGTGTGACTTACAGACGCTTCAACAGGCTGGGTGAAGGAAAACTACGGAGAGAGAAGAAAGAAACGTGATGAATAAATCCTGCATCTTATTGTTTATTACTGTCTTACTTTGACTCTGTTTTCTTCTCATTCTTCCATGTTTAAATAATTGATTAATATTGGCGAACTGCCATCATGTTGCAAGATCATCAGCACTGAACAGTTGTTGAAGTCATTCATTGAGGCTTTCTTCTCTGTAAAGATTTGCTGCTTTATAAAAAAATCTGTTTTATAGCATTGTTAATTAAATAAGTTGTTGGCTGGGTAACATAAGCAGCGTGAATGTGTTGCCTTGTTCTTTCTTTCTTTCTTTCTTTCTTTCTTTCTTTCTTTCTTTTTTACTGTTTTATTGACTTCACCATTATTCACAAAATAATGGTTGGAAAAATTGATAAAGAAAATAATTGTTAGTTGCAGCTGTGCTTTAAATAGCTGTCTGTTCAACAGTCAGATGGCTTGGAGCTGTTTTTATGATGTTAAAACAGAGAAAAACATGAAGAAACCTTCACCAGAAAACTGGTATTTTTACTGGTTATGCTTTACAATAAGGTACACAAATATGAGAGTAGTTACTGAGGAGCGAATGAGGAATGACTCAGGAAGTAACTGATAGTTAATGAATCGTTCATGAGCAGTTCCTGAATAACTGTGATTCAAGGACTATATAGTAGATAATGATGAGTTACTGGAGAACAGACTGGGAGATTAATGAATCATTAGATAATAATCAGTTCATAAATGTCTGTGAATCACACTACTGACTGACACAGTGAGACATTATACTGAGTAGTTACCTTGTAGAATTGTTAAACACATATTACTTAATCAGTAGTTACTATATTTATACACCTTCAAATAAAGTGAGACATCATACTGAGTAGTGACCCACTACCATATTTCCTGATTCAGTCTCTTCTCACTCCTCAGTAACTACTCACATGTTTGTATACCTTACTGTAAAATGTTACCTTTTTACCTGTTACATGTCTCAAATACAGGTATCAAGCAGCTAGCGTTAGTAAGTCAGCTAAATATACCTTTTCTCTGAAGTACAATGCAGTGGCAATGATGCAATAAAGAATCAGGATCCCATCCAGAAAGAAGCAGGTGACCGGCTCAGTGAAAAACACGCCTGCATGACAAACAGATGAGAGAAATGTTTAACTGCAGGCAGATGCTGGAAGTAACTAAGTACATATACTCAAGTTCTGAACTTAAGTACATTTTTTTAGTGCTTTCAGTGTTTCTGAACCCTTTCCTACATTTTGCAAATTTTAGGAAAATTGTTTAAAAGTACATTAATGATAAAACAAGTAAATTAATTAAAACCATTAAAAGGCTTTTATATAGAAAAAAACGGTTTTGACATGTCATGAATACATAAACAACAGCCCTCTTCTATTCAAGTGCTCCAGGAAGTCATAACAGTGAGCCGACTATGACGCGTTAGTCAGAGCACAAAATCTGCTTATTGACTAATTTCAATCAATACTCAAGCCCCTTTAAGTCTTCTTCTTTTAATAAAAAGTATCAAAATACAATGTTAATTTCAGAAATCAAGCATAAAATCATGCCTTGACATGCTAAAGACACTCAAATCAATGACTTTTAAGATTATTTTGGGTGCTTTCTAGCCTTTATCAGATAGGACAGCCAAGAGATTGACAGGAAATGAGGGAGAGAGAGTGGCGGAAGACCCGCAATAAAAGGCCACCGGCCGGATTCAAACGCAGGGCTGCTGATGAGGGCTCAGCGCACGGGTCGCCTGCTCCACCAGTTGAGCTTGACATGTTTAAACAAGTTAATATAAAAACAAAATTTTAAAAAATACATACTGCATCAACTCTGCTGCAAGAGATTTGTAAAATTTCTTAGTAGACAAGTAAGGTTTTTAGAACTCAGTTATTCATTAAATTGTTAATAAAAACGATATATAAAAAAAATTTCTCTGCACAAGTTTAGCACTATGTAGTTTTGGAAGAGTCATTCAAACTGAGAAAGGTAACATTTACAATATATGGTAATAATACAAAAATAGAAATATTGATTGGCTATATTCCAGTTACTGAATAAACAAGCTGTACAAAAAATAATGTCTCATAAATGCTGTATGAAGCTAGAAAGGTGGCAGGGTCCGCCAAATATAATATCCTTATCCTGACCGATCACTTATCAGATTTAAATGTTACAGCGGAAGAGACAGTTTGTTCAGATAAACAACATTTGATAAGATGCAAAAAACTGAAATAGGAATGAAACAAAAACATTTTTAAACATTAGCTATAAAGATCCATATGAATTACATCAGATCATATCAGTGAAAGGATAAAGATTTCTCTTCTGACTTTAAAAAGAAACTCTACGTTGTGTGCGTGAGTGAATCTGACGTACAGGATGTCCATTCAGCAAACTGTGATGGAAAAAAAGCAACATAGTGGGGCACATGAGAGAATTGAGTAAGACCCCAGAAACAGGAAATAAGAGACTACAGATGTGCAGCTCAGTGTGTTCAGCGTCTTCCTGTCTGTTTGGTGGGCTCGTTTATCTCGGTGTGCGGTTGGAACAGAAGTCATGCTGTAAGAGTGAAGCCAGCGGTGGTGATTCATTGAAGCTATATAACTTCCACATTAAAATCTTGATCATCTGACGTTGCCTCGGGATGTAACATTTCTCTTCGTTTATTTTTAGACTTCAAAAAGGCAAATTGAGCAATCACAGTCAGTGAATGAGGAGGTTAAAAAGAGTGAACCCTCACTTTTATCAAAATGTTTGTCTCAGAAACTCTTCAGCTCAACTTTACTGTTATCTGGTTTCGTTCTTATTCTTGTAAATTGTTTAAAAAATTGTGTTCAAATTGTTTCCATAAAATTAATAATGATCTTAGAGCAAACACACTTGAATGCCTCGTACCCTGAGTTAGATATTTAAATTGTTGCCATTCTAATGTCTGGAACCAGCTCTGATTAGTTTAGTTAGGCACAAAACACCTCTACTTTTTACGCCTTCACCATTTCATCAAACGGAAATATTTTATGATTGTTGTTTAATTTACATACATGGAAAACATTTACTTGTATTAAAAAAAATCCCCAAAACTCAGCCTGACATTTGTATCCCTTATCACTAGTAGGATTTAAAGGCGCACTACGTATTTTGAAGAAATTTTAAAAGAAGAGAAATTTCCTAACATATTGATTTTCATGACTGAATAAACAAACTATCCTTAAGAACAAACTATTTTTGAGTTTGTATCATCCCCTCATGAATGTTGTAAGCATTAACTTTCTGAGTTTGATTTAATAACTACATAGTAAGCATTTGCTGCCCAAACAACTGTACAGCACTCATGAAAATATATTTTTTGTGTTTTGTGGACATTTGAATGTTTAACGAAAACGATTTGCTTTGTGATATGTCATAAACAAGTTGCCTCTTCCGGGAAAATAAATAGCTAAACACAACGTCGTACGTAAAGACAAATAACTTTAGCCATCTTAGTTCCTAACCAAGCAAACAGCTCATGGCCGTAGCTTCATATTTCACTAACAAACATCACTCTTGTATTCGTCATCCCAGCAGGAGAGCAATAAGCATATTCCCCTAAATGACAAACTGTTCCTCTAAATGCTTCCTAAAGGTGCAAATATGTAAGAATTTTAGATGAAAACATGCAAAAACTTGACTAAAATTGTCAACAGAATGTGAAGAAAAAACAGTGCTGACGTTATGTCAACGATATCCGTGTGTTGTGTCGACGAGATATCTGCTGAAGTTAGCATGCTGACTAGCCCTGTGCCCTGCAGGGCCTCTTTCTGCCAGTGGTGCAAAGCTCCTGTGCTCGCGTTGTAAAAACACTAACGCTCCTGTGCTTGTCCGGCTAACTAAGCTATCAATTCAACAGTAGCTACAGTCGTGGACGTATTATGGATACAGCCAGCAGCTATTAGCAGTCACTCCAGTGATACCATATTGCGGCAACCAAGTCTTACATATTGCACCTTCAAAAAGGAACGGCCTGCTGAAGAGTCAGGTATTACAAACTCCTGATGTCCAAACAAACATTGTTCAAACCCACAAAGTTTTGTGCACAACTCTGCTGGAGACCCTGACGTTTTTTGAAAAAATACCAAAGTACACAATGACTTTTGAGGAAATGTGTTTAAACTAATGCACACGACATCTAAAATGCTCTCATTTAACGGTGTAATCGGGGCCCTGAATGTTTCGCCCAGCGTGAACAACACGTAGCTTTAAAGAAGAGCTGGAACAAGCTGATGCACAATCAAGATATCACACTGTCAGACAGCGTGGAACAAGATGCATTTTTCCACTTTTAAAAAACAACTTAAAGGTGAAACAAAAGGAGGAATCTGTGTGAAGGGGTCAGGGACGGTTTTTACTGAAGGTACATGCTGTGTTTTGGTTGCTCTCTTCATTGGTAAGGCGAACACGTCATACATTCCCTGATGAATGTATAATGTATAGGAGGCTAAATGTTGCTAATTTACAATAATAAATACATGTATATGAAACAAGATATCATCAGCAGGTCAGAACCAATCAACCCTGGCAATTAAAGGTCACAAGGTTACAAATATGCAGCAAAGTAGTCAAGTATATTAATTTGTCCCCCACAAACACACAGTCTGGTGTGTTTCTGCTGTGGGAGTTGAATTTTTCTTATCTTCTTCCATCTCAAATCGCTGCGGAAACGAACACAGTGGCAATTCACCTTTGGTGTTGTCACACGCAGAGCCAGATTATTTATTCATGCCAGCTTTCTTGTAATCCCTTCATCGCGATGAATCCGACTTAAATACATGACAGGACATGAAAGCGCTTTTTGATCATTTTGAAAATATTTTTTAACTACTACATGAAAGAGAAAGTCTGGGAAACATCAAATGAACAGAAACTTCCACTCATAAAAAAAACAAACTTCTCCAGCTAAACCCAAAGGAGAGACAGGGAGTCGCAGATTACTGCTCGCTTTTTGTTGACGCTGCTTTGAATTACAGTCATCCACGTATGGATTTATTAATAACAAGACACATATGATAAAATGGCAGAATATGAAGAACGGAAAAAGCAAACTCCCTCTGCAAAATGCAACATTTAGGAGCAAGAAAATAGATTTGAGCTTTTGTGTCTTCACTTAACAGCAAACATATGTATTTTTGTTTCCAGTGTTTCCAAAAACAGACAACTTTTTTTACAGCATCAGATGGAAAATGTAATTACTGACTCATGTGTTAATTTCCCTGCCTCAGACGTCTCTACTACTTTTTTCCATCAGATAAATGCTGTGTGGAAATAAAAAAAAGCTTGTCTCATCTCCTCTTGATCTTTTTGTAATGCAGAAAGGTGAGAGAGAGGTGATCCCATGTTTACTGCTCCCTTTATACATGTCATCTCTCCAAAAAAGTCAGTAAACAAGTCATGTGGCGATTGTCTGGGCAGAGAAGGCCCGTGCCGCGGAAGATGGCGAGGAATTTCCAGATCAGGGCGTGAAACACAAAACGCATTAGAGCTTTACTTATAAATGAATACAGCATCAGTCTGCCGACTCTTTCCCAACACCAGCCTAGATCACATAGTCAAAAAAAGTCAGCCCTTTTTATCTGATTTTTGTCGAACTTAAAGAAAAGCTGTGGTGTATTTGCGTCACTTACCTTTACAGGAAACAGGCACCAGGAGCACAAACAGCACAATCACACCTGTCCTCACTACATCCATGACTTTCCCCTCCTCGTCTCTTATTTCTGTCTTTCTGTGTGTGTGAACGGGGTTTTCTCTCTCTCGTTCTCTCTTGGTTGTTTTTTTTCTGGCTGCCTCCTTCTCAGTCCCCCTCCCCTCACTCTGATCTGATCAGAGGAAGTGGCTGAACTCTCTACCTGCCAATGGACTGAGTCGCTGCCTGTGTGAACCTCAGAGCATGGCGCACAACCTTCAACACCCACGGTGAGCCTCTCTGTGGTATGTTCAGCTGTTACCCAAATCAGGTCACTTTTTTCTAGAAATACACACACAGTTACAGGCCAGGGTGCTGAAATGTAACAGGTGGGTAAAGTTCCGCTAGTCAAGTATAAAGAGAAATCAAAAGTGACTGAATACGCCCTGTTATCTATATTTTTGGAAACATTTTTCACAATTTATTTGAAGTCGAACATTACGACACAAGATTCTGTTTAAGTGTTTCCCGTTAATCTTTAAAATGTTTTGCATGTTTATTTTTTTGAGGGGAAAGACTAATGTGCGAAACATAGTTAATTTGACTGTCACTCATAAAACATTATCAATAGATTTCAAAGTGAAAGTCAGCCACATAATAACTCTGGACTAAAAGTCTTCAAGTGTCTGATACACAGTGTAGTCAAGTATAAAATATAAGAGTAAATATGAATTAAACATATATTTACATATGTATATTCCATATAATATGTGTCGATCAATTATTATGATCAGGGTTAAGGTTAGGGTTAGATATTCAGCATCAATAATCGGAATCAGTGTTTTTTTAATCCGACTGACGATAACATTAATAATTTTGAAAATGTGTAACTTTGACTCTGCTACAGCATGACATCTACAATGTAACTAGTAACTAAGGTGATCAAATACATGTAATGGAGTAAAATGCACAATATTTGTCTGGAAACATGAAGGAGCAGAAAATGGAAAACTTAAAAAAGTAAAGTTCAAATGCTTTAAAACTGCACTTAAAGTGGCAACAGACAACTCTCCCCTCAAGCATTTCTAAGTGGTTTTATTATTGCCGCCGCTGTTGCAAAGACAACATTACCATTTTCTTGCCAATGGGTTTATCATTCTACATCTATGACATTGTGCAATCGACATTTACTTCATAATGGAAAGCTGAAGCAGAAAACTTGTCAATTGTCAGTTTCAGGACAGTACAACATGTTGTGTTATTAGGCTGTCATTAACTGTTCAAACACCAGGTATGGATGCTTCAGGAGCAGTTGTAATTACAGTGCTATAAATAGTGTGTCGAGCGTTTATATTATGCTCATTGATGTTTTTTTAAAGTAGGAGGGCGACCTAATCGCCATCTATGTTGTGGCGACACTGGCCATTATAAGATCATGTGTTGTCTGACCAACTTCTGTCATCTCAAACAAAAAAGAAAACCTGGAGCACATATCCGGTGGTTCCTCGCTTTAAAATGTGGAAACATCATCTACAACCACTGTGCAGTCTCAACCAGCTTTCGCTCCATCACCACTCCCTCCACCCCCCTCCTGTGTCATGTAGCGTAAATGTGATATGACACATTTTGTAAAATTATGATATGTTACATATGAGAGGTACAAATTTGAATGTATCTATGGTTTGCAGAAATGTAACGTGAACATTTTTTTCTGCTGATTTGTGATATTAGACAAAATAAAAGCGTACAGGAATAAATAAGTAATCTGAATTTACATCCTCTTCTGAGTTACTTGCAGGGATGAACAAACTCTATAAACACGTCAGAGAGTAAAAATCTGATTGTACAGATTATAAGGTTCAAAATCCTCCAGTTAGTTTACAGTTGGCTAGGAAAACACGAACGTCTGAGAAACATTGTTGACATTTGTTGCCAGTTACAGCGTCTTGAAGTGACTGTGTGTTCAAAGGGTCAAAAGATAGGTCGCTCCTATGGTACTTAAATGTTAGTATGTGTCTGTGTAGAGGAAGAGGTTACAGGCACGAGACCTCTGCATCCTTCCAAAGAGTCGTATCTCAAGTTGCATAATCACACCGATCTGTGACGCGTAAGGAAAACCAGTGAACCAGCAGGCAAAGAAGTGAGGCTAGATTAAGTTGCACTAAGAGGAGACTTCATTTTGTCACCGGTGTGTAAAATGTTTGTCTGACTGAGGAGGTCTGACCTCAGGGACCTTTAATTAGACGCCCAAACCCAAGCATCTGGACCCTGTTAGTTAGACAGATCGAGTGGGTATCATTGCACTGTGAGGGACTCAGCCACTAAACTACATAGACCTTAAATATAGATAAACAATGAGGTTTATGATATAATTTGGTTTTTACTACATGATTTTTATTTTATTATAAGTCTAACATAAATCTGACTTTAAAAAAGATATGCTCAGGTACAGGTACTAGTACCTATTCCCCGTCTGTGTTGGTTTTTGAGTGAATCCCTGCTCTCAATGTACGAGGGACATCCCGTCTCTAGTTTTCCGAGGGCCCCAAGATATCTACGTCTGCCTCTGGGAGACACCTACGTCTCTGAATTAACTCAGACTGTCCCCTGTAACATCAATGTCATCATAAATTACCTTACTAAATAGTTAATACCAATGCATCTGTGTGTAAGCATCATTTACTGGTGCAGCCGTTCGAGGCTGAGCTAATTTTAATCTCCATATTTTGTCAGTTTTGTCCCAACCTCGGGGTCAGGCCATAAATCTGAGGGGTTGTGAAATGATTAATGGGAGAGGCTTAATCACCACTAGTTTACTGTTTAAAGGGTAACTCCAACAGTTTTCCACATTTAAATGTGTTTACAAGTCTTGGGGAGTACCACTGCCACATGAGGACAAAGTTGCATAAAGCCTTTTTGTGTCTCCAGAAGAAGTTCCATGTAATCCGATGATCTGCCTCCAGTGACATCATGTTGTTGCATTATGGGTAATGTAGGCTCCAGGATAAAGAATGCATGGAATTAAAAAAAAAAGATATCTCTTGTTGTATTGATTTTGATCATTTGTTTTGAAACTGTCCAACCGTGCGGTTTTAGTCCAGCGGACTGCTTTTCAAAACCTGCTGCCTACATTACCCAAAATGCAGCAGAGCTGAGTGACATCGCTGGAGGCAATTTATCAGATTACATGCAGTTTCCACTGCAGCAAGAAAAAGCCATCTACGACTTCTTTCACATGTGCAGTATTACACTATGCAGTAGTACTCCCCAAGACCTGTAAACACACTTTAATATGTAAAACACCCTTTAAGTGTATTTTTTTGGCAAATCAGATGTGGGTTTTTAAATGTAAAGTCCTAATCTACAAAGTAATAAGTGACAGCTGACGTTGTAGCCCAGTAGAGTAGAAGTAGGTCTATGTAAAGGACAGACTTCAATACAAAAAAAGTACCTTGGAATTATACAAGAGCAAAGTACTTGAGTTAATCAGAGCATGTCATCATTGTACTGACTCGTACATGACTGTTCTCCATGAAACGATGGTGTTGTGTCGCCGCTGGTGACCACGTGACTTTCTGGGTGTTTCTTAAAGCCTCGGTCACATGATCCTGATGTCAGTCTTTGCAGCAGCGGCGGCGATGATAAAGTGTTAGCGGCGAGCTGAATTAATCTCACGACCTGCACATACGATTACAAAAACCGTCGGCGGGTTTTTTTTTTGTTGCCTAAGAGCGGCTTTATCTCCCCTCTAGCTGTCGTTGTGACGCTAGCTAACGTTAGCCTCGCTAAGCTAGCACAACATCAACTAGTTAGCTAACAAGCTGCGCCCTGCCACAGCCTCTCTGTGTGTGAGTCTGTTGTTGTGTTGCTGTGATTTCGGTCTGAGCACATCGGAGAGAAAAACATGAAGCAGATGTGTTGTGTCCAGTCATGGTGCCTGGGAGTAACGTTACAGCTGATTTTAGGTGAGTATTAATGTTACTCGGAAGGTCACAGGTACCCTCTCCTCAACTAATGTTAACGTTAGTTAGTTGGACTGGCTACTGGAAAAGACACCGTTTTTATTTATCTAAAGATTTGTTTTATATTCATCTTAATTGTACTGCGTTTAAAGAAATGTAGGTTCGTGTAGCTATCAGTTCGCCAGGCCTGTAAATGTTGGTTAATCTCTGTTTCTGTGGCTGAATCGGTGTATCAAACCCGAGCTGTGTTTGGATAGCTCGGCTGTGATGATACTGAGTTCACATCTCTGTGGCGCATGTTAGCACGATTCTCTGTTCAGACGAAGTCTGGTCAAACAAACAATCATGGATCAATTAGGGTCAATACTGAAGCTTTGTTACCTCGTCAGTCTGCCATTGATTGTCTGTTGCCCTACAGTCATAAGAGGAAGGGACGAGGGAGGAATGAGGTTGAGAAATAGGAGTACGGTCTTCACCTGACATCGCGATATCTTGTTTAGGCTATATCGCGATACAGGATGTAGATTTCCATATTTTGAGATTTCTTCAAAAGCTTGGACAGGGAGACAAAATCCAATAGGACAATATTTCTGACAAAATACCTCGATACTAATGTTGTAACAATATTGGAGGAATGACTACTGGTACTTTTTTAAAATATGAACACAATGAGATTTTTGATCAATAATCATCAGTGATGTGGATGTAATAATAAAGCGGGTAGAGACAAGTAATGAACAACTACGACAGGCTGGTAAATTCATAAGAAAATGACATCACTTCATACAACAATGCAGCCTTTCAAACCACAGACAACACTATCACGATATCCAAAGATCTAAGATGATATATCATTTAATATAACAATAACTTGCCCAGTTCTGGAGCATAGGATATTTGAGTCGGTGTCTTTGATAATCTATCATCACAATGGAGGCATGTTATTAAAATTGGCTGGATATAATAGAGGCTTTAAACTCATGCACTTTAATATAGCTGTGAGGTTTGTGCTTTGCCTGAATATGTTAAAGACCCCAGAATCGCATGTTACAAGACATCTGAAAATACTGTGATTAATAACAATAACAGTGAAAAACTTTATTTGTATCTCAGTTTTCCAAACATGGTTACTGGTGAAAAATTAAAATAGCACACACACCAAATTTAAAAACACACCACAAATGCATATGACAAAATAACAATAAAACCGATACATGTATACGTGTGTGTGTGTGTGTGTGTATGTATGTATACAATAAAAAGGATTGAAGCCAGACCAGCAACAGATTTACTTTAAAAAGAAAAAAAAAAAAAAAAGCCACCCCAAGCCAATTTTGAGGTGAGATATAAAAAAGGCAACTGAAAATGACCAGTTAAAATGATCCCCCCTTTTGTGGGGGTCAAAGACAGCGGCTCGGCACACAGGGCACCACTAAATCTATTATGCAGGCAGGAGCAAGGCCATGTAGAGCTTTAAAAGTGACTAGTAAAGGGTTAAAATCAATTCTGTATTGAACGGATAGCCATCGAAGCATTGCAAGGATCGGAATAACATGGCCATATTTCTTAAAAAATTATAGTATTTTAGAATAGTCATATGTGTCTGATATTATTAATATTTTGTATTATTATTAATGTCTACTCCTTACAAGTAGGCCTATACAGCTTTAAATGTCCAAATGGTTGGCCCTTACTTCCCTAAAAAGTCCTCAGTCTCTGTACTGTAGGTTTCAAGTTTCCAAATCACACTTGTGACTTAGATTTGAGGTGAACACGAGGGGACTTTGCCCTCTCCGCAGCGGTCTTCTGTTGCACGCACATTATTCTGTCATGTGAAGGTTAAACGTCCAAGTTAAGGAACAATTAATCATCAGAGCAACATTTTATATGTTTTACTCTATAAAACAATTATTCGGATGATTAAGTAGTCACTTGAGAGAAAGATAAGATGCTTTTATTTATGTTTATTTATTTGAATGTCAAACTGCAAAGTCATTATAAAGGATTAAGCATTTTACTAAAGTATTCTAGATCTTACATGTTGTCTGCTGTAGGCAATAATGGTAGTTAGAAAATGTTTTTATACGTGGTTGAGGGCGTTGGAAGAAGTCTCTGCTTTGGTATTTATCATATTTCATACTTTGACTAGTCTGATTGTGAAACAGGTATTACTTTGCATTTGATGGGATTTAAAAAAAAGTATTACATTTAACGTGTCGAACCTTTCAGAAAACCTCTATTTGTTAATTTAGCATTTAACTGCTTGCATCGCTGTAATACTACACTCATAACTGAATGACCTCTTGCAGCTGCCGTCCTGCACCAGGGATCTGCGACTGTTGCTCCGCCAACAACTGCCCAAACCACCACTGCACCTCACAAGGAGCCTGCCAGACCTGAAAGAGGAATCTACCACGTCAGCGGCAGCAATGGCACTGTCTGTTTAATGGCGTATATGGGTCTGCAGCTCAACATCACCTTCAACTCTGTCTCCCAGAATAAGGTACGCTCATGAATACTGTCGAACCAAAACTATCGACACACGAGCAGGTTTAAGATTCTTAATGTTCCATCTCCGATTCGCAGACTGTGCAGGAAGTCGTGAACATTCAGCCGAATATGACAAAGAGCTCTGGATCATGTCGCTCAGAGAATGCCTCCCTGCTGCTTACAACAGATGCAGAGAAGACCAACCTCACCTTTGTTTTCACCCCAGTAAGTTACTGTTGGTATACATCACAGTTGAGTGCATGCAAAAACAAACCCTGAGCTGTTTATCTTCCTGCTTTTATTTTCACCTTGTACTTCCTGAAACAGCCACTAGATGGCAGCTGGGGCTCGAGGTAAAGTTGCTTTTCCTGAAGTGTCACTGACTTCTGGTGGTGTTGCTGTTTTACTCTAGAATGCTACGTCCAATAAGTACCACCTGAGTGAGGTGTATCTGTCAGCAGCCTGGCCAGAGATGAAAGGTGAGTGCCCTTTACCTCCAGGTGACTTCTTTTTATCAGATTAATAAGCATTTGTCCAGCCTTTACTGTGATAATTGCCAGTTTTTGCACCTTCATCAGGGTTTTTGTTGACTCAAATTGATGGTAAAGAAGGCATCACAACTGTACCTCACTGAAGTAATAGAGCAATTAAACCTAAACAGATGTGTGTGAAGTCTCATAAACCTATTTTAGCTCTACAACTGACTGATTTGATGCTCAAATATATAGTAAATATTACACAGGAAATCAGATCTTCTTTTTTTATACTGTGGTGCTTTAAATCTGCTCTGAAATACCAAGTACTAGGAACAGCTCATTGATATGATGCAATGTGATACATAAGCCCTGCAATATATCCTCCCACTATGAAATATTTAGTTTTTGTTGAAACCGTGTCAGGTGTTGATTCAACTGCCTCCTGATGAAAGGCGTTTTCTAACCTTGTGATTGTTCTGGACAAAGAGGAAAAAAAGTAGAAAAATGTTAAAAGGCCCAAATTAATCAGTGAGTTGACACATGTTTACCCTTCTTTATAGCTTATTTAAAGCAGGTGGCTTTACAATGTGCCTACATATAATCTGATAAGAGAAGCATCTTGTTGGTGAACTGGACTACAACCTGAAAAGGTAACTGAACAGTGGTCTTGGGACTATAATAGTGGATGATAACTTTGGATAACTTCAGAGCAATTGCATTTACAGGGCCATCATTAAATTGATTTTAGTGACATATTTTCTATTTTTACAACGTATTAAATGGTAATTACACATAAAAGGCGTTATTGTCTTTGGTGCTGATAGGGCCTATAAAGTTTGTTCTATCTCTTCTGATGATTGGTAATCAGAGATAACATCAATTATCCTAAGAAAGTATAAACAAAACTAGACTTCAAAAGATGACAACTCTCCTAACAGAGTGTTGGATTCTCCTTACTCCTGAAGAATTTCGTAAAACCAGTCCTCCTGGGTTTTCTTTTGTTGTTTCTCTGTGCAACTTACAGCAGTAACATGCCATCGACATCCATTATCTAAAGCTGCTGACACAGCTGGAGTGCACAGCGTGTACTTGGCGCCACTGTTCACACGTTATCTATCATCAGAGATTTTAAATCACTGACACGTTCGGTCAACTGTTAACTGGAAAACTAGTTGTCTGTTGCTCTTGCAGCAGTCCTGTATGTCTGTCTGTGACTCTATCTGACAACACATTTACTGCTCTTTGATTGAACATGAATTATGTGTTATTCTTTCAGTTCACCCCTCCTGCAGTTATTATGCTGGTTCATCAGTTGCTTGTCTTTTAAAATGGGTCCAGTTACTGTCGAGATCAGCAAGCCTCAAATAAATCACCCACCTTCAAATAAAAGAAAATATTCTTTATGCACAAAGGGTTAAATACTGCTGTCATGCTTCTCTAAAGTTTATCTTCTTTCATTTAAATGTGTTTTCCCTCTTCACCTTTTTTCTGCTACGTCCTTCTCATTTCTTTTGTTTTCTTCCTGCTCTGTCCTCTGCTGTAGAGCCCTTCTCTGTCCAAAACCGCAGTCTGGACTACCTGCGAGGCACCCTGGGGTTCTCCTACATGTGCCGCGAGGAGCAAACTCTGATTGTGGACCCGAAGTTGTCTATCAACACCTTCCAGGTGCAGGTGCAGCCCTTCAATCTCACTGGAGACCAGTTTGGAGCAGGTAAACACTTCTGTCTAGTCGTATGTGATAAGATAAATCTATTTCTTTCTTGCTCTAAGTTGTCCTCCCTGTTAATTTTACACTTTCAGCTGAGGAATGCCAGCTGGATGAAGATGACATGTTGATCCCCATCATAGTTGGAGCAGCTCTAGCTGGTCTCGTCCTCATCGTCCTCTTAGCCTACCTCATTGGCAGGAAGAGGAGCCACGCTGGCTACCAGACCATCTGAGCTCCCTCGTCACTCTCATGTTCCCCTGAGGCCAGAGCACTCTATCCCACCCTGAGATTAACCTCTGTTTTATGAGACTTAACACTTCCCCTCCACCTGTGCCCCGCCTATCCCTCCATCCCTCTTCTCTCTGCCTCTGTGTGTGCTGTTCTTCGCCCTCATCAGTAACACTGGTCATTATATCATTTTGTGGAGGTTGATATGCTCTTTCTGAACTGACCTGCTCTCTCATTAAAAATAGGGGGGGACTTTGTTTGGAGATGAAGAAAACTCTTTACTGGTACTATGTTAAAAGAGGGGACGGATGTTGATCAGAGGGTCCATGAGAGTCCTCAAAACTGTAATGTACTATTTATAATTTCTATGAAAGGAATTTTGAGGGATTGTGGGATATGCTGCTGTAGCTTTTCTTATTGTTTATGTGCGTTTAGGTGGACCATTTTTTTTAGTGGTCTTGCCCTTGATGAGGTTCATCATTGTAAAGGGAATTTTTCAGGCTGTTTAACTTAATCCACTTCAGACAGTAAAGATCTGATATTTTATCACTGTAACTCTGCATTTAGCCCAAGTTTGCAGATTTTAGGTATCAGACTACAAACACAGATATGTGAGGAGTCCTGTAGTTACGATGCATGTAGGGATTTGTTTTGTCTACTGGGATTGGTGATGATATGTCATTTCCCCCATTAAGGTTCTCAGCACGTTTTGTATGGAGACTGTGGATGCAGTCGTTAGCTTTTTGTGTGGGCATTTTGGCGTTTTTCACTTCATTTAAAGGAATAGTTCAACATGCTGAGAAATTGACATTTTCTTTCTTGCTTAGAGTAAGATGAGAACATCGATCCAGTCTCTTACTTGCTAATTATGAAGCTACAGCTAGCAGAAGGTTAGCTCAGCTTAGCACACAGAAAGGGTAATTTTTACATTTAGTTGTTTGTTAGCTTTAGAGTTGCTGGCAGGCAGATTATGTATGTCTTTTGAGCAGAGCTAGGCTAGCTGTCATCCCCTGTTGATAGTCTTCGTGATAAGATAACTCCAAGCTTGCTCCTGGCTGTATTTTCATTTTTAATGAGGACATTTCCCAAAATGTCAAACTATTCCTTTAAAGGGTTACTACAACCAAGTTTACACAATTCGGTGTGTTAGTAGGTTGTGGGGAGAACGACTGCATATGTGAAAAAAGAAGTTGCATTTAGTCTGATGAATTGCCTCCTGTGATGTCACTGTGATGTGGCCAAGTTGCATTGTGGGTAATGTAGGTGCTTCTGAAAAAAAATGTGTGGTTCTCTGTTTTTTGCTGTATTGATATTAATTATATCGATATTTGATCAGTTGCTTTTAATTTTTCTGTTATGAGTCCAGCAGTGTTAGACCAGTGGACTGCTTTTTTCACACCTGGTGCCTGCATTACCCACAATGCAACAGAGTGGCAATTTATCAGATTACATGCAGCTTCCTCTGGAGCCACTAAAGGCTTCATACTTCTTTTTCCCATGCACAGTAGTACTCCCCCCCCCCAAAAAAAAAACTTAATGTGTCAAATCAGTGGAGTTGCCCTTTAAGTGATAGTAGCCACTCTTTTGGATTTCGCTGTTACAATATACACGCACACAAGCAGAGTTGCTTAAACAATCTAAAAAAAAGAAAGAAACGGTACTGTTGGTTTAGTTGGATGAAGAAACTCAGGACATCACTGTCTGAACGTGATTATGTTGTTGTTTTTATTCCTCTGGGTGGTTTTTCTGTTCATTTCTGGGTCCACTCTGGATTTTTGGTTTGTGAAGGGAAATAAGTTGCACTAAAGTCCTGAGAAACAGCCCCGTGTAATGATTTAAGTGGCCAAAACGCTCTGGTCAGTGTTCATCAGTGCCTTCCCAGCTGTAACATAGATGGGATTAAAGTAAAGCCAATACCACACTCACTCACTGACACTGTGTGCTGTCATGCCTGGGACATTTTCATTGTGTCTCACAAAGCCTTCGTGTACTGTTACTACCATAAATATGCATTATTAGATGTAGTAGGAGAAAGTGTTTTTTGTTTTGTTTTTGTCCTCCCTCATCTAAATCTCCATGTAGTGATTTAATAAAGTTTTAATGGATTTGTTTGAGCTGTTTTCTAAAGGAGAGGTTAATAAAAGCGAATGAACAGAGCCGTTTGACTTTTGTTTTGCCTTTATACTGTACAGTCCAGCAGCAGTCAAACCTGTTCCTGGTTGGTTTTGTTTGTTTTGACTCTTTAGAGGTGTAGGTCACAGCATTACGGGGAAAAGAAGTGAGAAGTGGTAAAAGTGAATTTATGTTCACTTTTTTAATAGCTACACTACAGTTTTAGCTTTTAATTTAATTGTAGTGGTTGTCAGTACTGCAGGTTTTATGTCCTCGAGGTGGAGTCCATCTCTACTAGATGACTGAAGTGAAAGCCAGTGGGACTTTGAACGACAGGGCTTAATATTTTATAGTTATATATCTTTTAATCGTGTATATGGGCACAGAAAATGCTCAGAGAACAAAATACAGAGCCTGGCTTTACTAATTCTTTTCTCTCTCTCTCTCTCTCTGTGTGTGTGTGTGTGTGTGTGTGTGTGTGTGTGTGTGTGTGTGTGTGTGTGTGTGTGTGTGTGTGTGTGTGTGTGTGTGTGTGTGTATAAATGCGGAGTGGAGTCAAGTTTTCCAAGGTGTTTGACAAACATGTCTGACCATAACAACAGTCCTCAGGCACCTGGGGCCTGTTACAGGGGGCATGTTCACTAACTTATCAAAATAAAGCAAGGGAAAAATATATTTACATGATGCCACTGTCCCCAGAGCTGGTGATAGTTACCTAATTAGTTATGGATACTAGTGGAAAGAGTTGTAAATGACTTCAAAGAGACACAATGTGACTAAAATAAGATAGAAAGTGGCCACAACGATGAAAAATGATTACAAAGTCTTACCAGCTGACTCTGGCTGTAGGCTATTTGCAGTTACAAATGGGTATCAATGTTAGAATATCTAAAGCTGTTTCTTATTTTTACATGAATTATTTATTACACTGAGTAATTATAACAAAAGCAGTTTTATTGCCAAGAATGGTCTTTGAATTTGAGTACAAACACATTTTTGTATATTTTATAAAACTTTCTGTGAATTTCGGTTTGTTTAGGTTTTAGTCAGCAAAAGAATGCAAATAGGCCTACCTGCCTTTTTAATCTCCGATCTCACGGCTGGTAATTCATTGTCTATTCTGCAACTGAGACCAAAACGTTTTTTTCACAATTTTTCTGAGACTTTTTTCAGATTTTTCGGTCCTTAAGTTTTTTCTTAAAGCTGCTGTAAGTGTCATTATAGCGAATGAACAGACAGGACCGCCTCTTTCTGGAGTTCTCTGTGCTGATTGGATAAAGTGGGCAGGGATATGAATATAAAACCATTTAACACTTAATTTAATAACAACATATCACTTCCAGCAGCTTTAACTCCAGTTCCAGGTTTGGAGCGCCTGAATTTAGTCGTTAAAGATCATGTAATGCAGAAATGACCAGTTCTCCTCGCTTTGATATTTGCGAGGTTAGCTAAATCAGTAAAAAGATGAGACTAGTTATGAGATTCCTGATAATAAAAAAAAGTGAAACAAAAGGCTCTGTAAATTAGACCGAAACAAATGATAAACACTTATTTTACTTCGTAAAAGAGAAATGGACAGTTGGGACAGTGTGGCAGTGCAAGAAACTATTATTCTGACAGATAAAATAGATTTAAAATTCTTACAACCCTTTTACTTCAAAAGTAACAATCCCTTCTATATTACTATTGCACAACTAATTAAAAAACATGACAGGTTTAAATACTTTCTACAAAGCATCAGGCAAACTTGAAATGTATGTAGCAGTAAAAACATTCTGCAGAACATGAGACCATGAGCAAAAGATGACCTTCAGAATCACTTCAGATAAGTTGAGAAACTTCAGCAACTTGTTGTAACACAGCAACTTATTACAGAAGAAACCAAAGAAAGTCACTAGTATGTTCATTTGGTATTTGTCAATTGTCCCTGATAGTACAGTGATGCGTTTGAATGAACGCTGTTCAGTCAGATGGAGCAAACGGAGGATCTAGAACCTTATGGCCGTCCAGACTCCTCCTCCTGTATCCGTTGTCTGCATTTCTCTCTCAGTTTATCGATAGTTGTCAAAGACAGGCTCCCAGGCTCTGTAAAGATTTTCTGTAAAAAATAAAAATAAAACAAGAATTCAAGGTTCGAGATTATTCCTCTAGAGACATTAACACACCAAGATGTGTTGACATGGAGCCTGCAACCTTCCTCATAAGAACCTCTGACAGCTTTCCTTATCTTAAAGGATAGTAAATTACTGTGTATTTGGGTTAGGAGCTGCGGTGTGGGGAAAACATTTTGACAAATATTAGTTGGCTTTTTTTCCACAGGTTTTGCACATTTATGGACCAGACGATCAAAGAGTATTCAGCTGAATAACTGATATTGAAAAAGTAATAGGTTGCAGCCCCGAAGTGCTTCATGCAGGTTGCTCTTTTGCAAAGTATGAGTAGTGATGTAGAGCTGGTGTTGGGGTAAGAACTGGTTGAACTGTTCTAAGCAGTGAACAGATAATCTCATTGATTATGTCACAAGGGATAAAAACCAGCCAGTGTTTGGTTATTTGTTCTCTGACAGTCCTTTCTTGCTGTACCTGCATGAAGTTGTGACAGTCCAGAGTGAAAGCTCCACACGTGATTTGTTTGAAGCACTCGCAGACATCCGGCAAAGAGCGAGCTCTCAGGATCTCCGGCTGGTGATGAATGATTAGAGTCAGAGCAACACGGAAAAGAACCTTAGAGCCTTCGTAGAAGAGACAATCCCAGACACGCAGGACAGTCTGCAAAGTACAAGAGATAAGACACATGTCACCATGAATTCCTCATTTGTCCATATCATTAAAGTTAAACATTAAGCCAACTTCTCCTCACCTCAATTGGTAGTATGTCAATGTAGAGGCAGATGAACCAGCGTGACACCACCAGTGTCCAAATGCCAGGATATTGGGCCATGAGCTGTCCCACTGCAGGAGCTTTAGCCTTCACCAGCTCCCCAAGAACCTCCTGGTCGGTCTTCAGGCCCAACATGGCCAAGCTGTAGTAGTCTACAATATCCCCAAAAAGTAGACACGTATGCCTTTTGTATATCTGCAGCAGTAACACTTGTTGGTCAGCCTTTTTAAACACAGTTGTGAAATGGTTTGGTTTGTATCTCTCTGATCAAATCTAAACAATTCAGATTGTCGTGTCGGTCCAGAACCTACTGCAAAAAATAATTCTACATGTGGAGTTCCACAAGGCTGTAAAACAAGTCCACTACTTTTCATTTTGTATACAACAAGGGGTCATCACGAGCAAGCAGGAGTCATCTAAATTGTTATGCAGATGATGCACAATCCGTCATTACTACAAATGTTATATCTGTCTCAATAACCTTAAAGTTAATAACTTATGCTGATAATGGACATTTTTATACAGTAGACTGAATCACAGTCATGTTGCACTGACAACAGTTTAACAAACAACCTAATTTCTGTAGTCGCATTTAGTCGTAATTGAAAAACATATAATCAAACACTATGGTCTTACCTTTATGACAAAGCAAAGCTACATGGTATATATAATGTACCATGTTGCTTTGCTGGTTTTTTTGATAAACCAAATATACCCAACACCAACTTACTGCTGGTTTCAGGTAAACTCAAGCTGTCATTTTCTTTAGTCTGTGGTCCAATGGGTCTCACAACTAATGTAAGTCAAAGTCTTGTTACTAATGAGATGTGAAAGCAGCAAACATGTATGGCTGTTGTATGTAAACAAACACTGATGGTTATATACTATTATCTAAGTCAGAGAGCCAAAACCTGCTCCAAGATGGCCGTTATAAAACAGTTACTGGTTCAAATAAATTTAAAGAAGGGAGCACCTGCACACCACAGGCAAATGAATTCACTTTTCAGCTACGAGTAGATAAAACAGCCGAAACAGCATTTTGGCTTTGTTTTTTTGACGCCAAGATCATGTTGTTCTTCCCCTTACAAAAAGGGAAATAATGCTGACCTTTGTTGTAGGTTTAGGTTTAATTACTGTACTGATTTACTCTGAGGGGCTGCCCAAAACTTCAGTGCACTCAGCATGCGGCTGCCACAGCTCTAAGGCCTGTACACTTCTTTCATCTAATACAACTTGATCCAATTAATGTTAGAGGGTCTGTTAAAATCTTAAAAACTATTCATGTGCTGAACATTTTACAGACTTGCCTTTACAAACAGTGTGCTGCCAGATTAAGCTCTTTCTGATGGAATAAGTTTGATTGATTAAAGGGCCTGCACCACTGTGGTTTACTGACTGGTGTTTTCACTTAGTGTCTGATCAGACCTACTCTCAGGACTAGTGGTGTTTATTTGTGTAATTCCTGGCACGACCAACTGAGCATTTAAAAAAAAAAAAAAAAAAAAAACCTACCTGGGAGAATTCTGCCCAACAATGCATCCATGAGCCAGAATGACTTCTCTTCATCTTTGGTGATGATGATGAGGTAGCCTGCAATAAAGTTCATGCCCTGGAATAAACAGAGGCAGCAGTGAACTAACGGTGTGTGAGCCAGGGGCTAGTGAACCCTGCGTAGACAATTGCATTTGGGGATGATCCCATTTATGTAAAGAGCTAGCCAGTCCTGTTCTTTAGGTAAACAGGTGTTATGTTAAGTCAACTTTCATCTGTGACAGTGCTTTCTTCACCTGACAGTACCCCACTGCCTCATTATGGTGTCCGTAGGCCAGCAGCACGTTATACAGAGCCCTCTGCAGGCTCGGTTCTGATTTGCTCTTGAAGAGGACGTTGTCTGGAAAGGTCCGGTGCATGTCTTACAAAATAAAACATGACAAGAATTTTGCTATGTTATGGATCTGTGTGTCACTTGTGAAAATGTCCAGTTCACATGTAACATTATTTTCTGTTCTTGGTGTGTAATTATTCAATTGTGTAAAGGCCCGTTTCACATTGTTAGAGCTTTCACAAACATCTGTGCTTTTCCTACTGCCAAAATGTCTCCTGTGAAAAAGGCCCGTTACCTATACGAATG
The DNA here is from genome assembly GCA_963678695.2 of Diplodus puntazzo. Taxonomy (NCBI): domain Eukaryota; kingdom Metazoa; phylum Chordata; class Actinopteri; order Spariformes; family Sparidae; genus Diplodus; species Diplodus puntazzo. The sequence goes on along the minus strand of OZ023164.1, from coordinate 14,343,811 downwards.
GTTTCCTCCAGTTTGCCGTCATGCTCCGCAGCCAGCAGAGACTTGTAATAACCCGGGTTGCTCTCCAGTTGTTCCTGTGCACCGCTAGCCGCCATCCAAATCCTGGCCCGGTGCTCGTTAGGCACACCTTTACGCACATACCTTTTCACTTCCAAAACAAAAACCCAACAATTACATGACACAACCACAACCGCATGAGAGGGCCCCCGACACTAAACAGCGGTGTGTTTGTTTCCTGTACCTGTTAAGTTCTTCTCTACATGTGGCTTCTCTTGCAGGAGTTTGGACCATCTCATGGACCTTCTGTTGAGGACAGCCACATACTCGTTCATCATCTCCTTATAGGGTTCAAAATCCTGATGTCTCTCGAAGCCGTAGGGGTCAACCCTGCTGGGGCCAATCCAAACAGTCCAGTGCCACGTACAGATAAATGACAATGCACAAAGCATGATTGTGAAGAGAGGACTGACAGCTGGGTCACTTCCCTCCCCACCCCACCCTTCTTTCTCTCTCCTATTCCCTGATGACAGGCACTACAACAGCCTCCTCTGGGTAGGGTTTCTGGAGCGGGGAGATCAAATGCCCTATCTGCACAATTAGTCCGTTTTAAATTACTTTCAAGCGGGAGCAAGGAGCACAATTCAAAGTAAAAAATAACAGAAAATGTCATGTATTTTCCACAAAACAACTCCTATTATGGTTATGACATTTTACACAACTTGGTAGCTGGCTCTTAAATGCAGCTTTACTAGTTTGTTAAAACATCAACTGCAAATACAACGAGGAAACAAGGTGATGCAAATAACTTGCAGTCAGGAAGGAAGCACAACAACACACGACACAAACATACAGTGAATAAAAGAGGGACAAAACATGGAGTCAGAGTGAGCACCACATCGACAAAAGGCTCACCTCTCACTGCCAGAATTACACGTCTGGGGCTGAGAAACATTTCCTGTCATCTCCATTTTCCACGGTGTGTCAGGTGCTGCAGGTTAAGTAGTCCACCGAGGCTATAAACAACCTGCACCGGGGAGGTTATTTCATTGGTAATACTTGGAAGAGATCCGGCTGCTGTCAAGGTAAATAACAAAAAGGTCTGAGTCTCAAATGACTCATGTTCGCTGAGAGGAGGGGCTTGTCTAAGTAACACCCAGGTAACTTCCACATGTACAGGTATGTGCTTTATTTGCATGGAAAACAATTAGAGGAAGAGAAGTGGACATGTCTGCTTGTCATGTCCTCCTGGTGACAATGGTGACAGAAGTATCGACAGCAAAAGGTGTCATCATCTTTTAGATGGTAGAATATTATTTTTTAGCCAGGATTGAGGGATTTAACAAATAGATATAGGAATCCAAATTCCCCAAATGCAACGCCATCAAACTCAAATGTTGACTGACTACAAAAAGTACATAATCCATTAACTGTTTAAAAGTATTTTATTAAAATGTCACTTCCATGCATGATCTAAATGCCGTTTAAAATCTGTCTCCACTGTGCTGGGAATACTAACATAATTTAAAAAGAAATCCCTCTTATTACTTTGAATGAAAATGTATTTAAAGTGACGAGAATTTCTACATCAAGAATGCAGCATGTTAGCGTCTTTCAGCCTTCTGTTTTGGTTTTGCAGCCCACATCTTTAATGTTCCGGTCGACTCTCACTGCTCTCATCAATCTTAGTTCCAGCAGCAGTTAGCAGGCAGACCAACTGTTTTGTGCCTATTCAGCATGTAACAGCACAGGTGTGTCAGGTTAATGCTAATTACTATTCAAAAGATCTTGTTAACTTTTTTTTGATTTACAAACAACTTATGACGTTTTATTTTTTGAGGTGAAAATACATAGGGTCCCTATTAATTATTAATTACTTTTTATAATCTGAGCCCCACAGGCAGAGTGACACCTTATGCAGGAGCCCAGTTAATTAAGGAAACCTGGGACCCCGGTACCACTCCGTACTCAGCTTTGGCCCTTTAAGGGAAACATTTGTACACCCCTGATCTGACTCATCATCAAGAAAAGAACTATGTACATGAAGGATTCTGGAAAAACTCATGCTTTATTCATCTTTCTTAAATGAACAATATACTTAGGCTACTTACATGATGTATCAACAATATATTCTAATTTTCACTACCTTCTGTAACACTGGACAGATGGGCTTGAACAGAAACATAAATATTGAACAGAGATAATTATTCTTAAGGCGTACTTTGTCGTCCTGTTTTTTGCCCTCTTTAGTGTCCTGGTGTCTGAACTAAGGGCTTCGCACTGCCATAACATACAGATATGTGCCATGCAATCCTAAGGGTCTGTGAACTTCTTAACTTTTTTAATTTCACTCCACTGCTGCTCAATAGTTGCTTTATGATCCTTATTATCTCAGAGGGATTACCTGAAAAAAACAAAACTCTTTTTCCACAAGTTCGAAAAAAAAAATTCAATATGGTGCTCCTGTGGATTGGACCGACCTACATTTAGGATTTAAGACCCGCTCCCAACTGAGATTAACTTGACAAATGAATACCATAAAACATTGCCAATTATCTAAATTAAAGCACTGCTTTTCACTTAGTGAAAATGTATTGTGAAACCAGCCAGAGGAGACGTAAAATGTGTTGAACATGCTTTCAATGAAAAGCTCACAATTCCATGACTTGACATATCCACCTAATAATTAAACCAACAGCATATCATCCACGATACTGAGGCATCCTGTTAGAGCTTAGTATTTACTGTACATAAAAGAACCATCTTTAGCATTTATAAATTGAACATATTTATATTATTCTTCATATAGCTCTCTTTGTAAACTGTCCCAATAGATACAGTATGTACAGTAAAAACTGCAACAGTTCTGTTGGTGCTGGTGTAGTAAGCACGCTGTCCCAAAGTGAGAGTAAGACATGGGAACTTGCACAGTCAATCAGAGCTTCATATAACAAAACACAGCTGACTAGGAAGAATCTTTAAAACACACAGTTTTCTCCTCTCCAGTCCCTTCAGAATACACACAGCCGGTGAACCTCCTCCCAGTGCTGTGTCCATTCCCACTTACAGGGCTGTGGCCTGACAGGTGCAGCTCCTCCTGGAGCAGAGCAGAGCAGAGGGGCGTCCAGGACACTGAGAATCCAGCAGGAGAGACGGAGGTGAATCTGGCAATGTCCATATGACGCCTCAGTCGCAGGACGAGGACAAAAATGTGGCCAGTTGTTCTCATAGTTAGTACTCAGCTCCCTGAAAGGTGGTTTCCTGACAGTTTCAAGTGCTTCTGTTTTCTCTCTGAAGTCTACAATTTTCACTTTTTTTTGTACAAGTCTTAAAAAAACTATGAAGTCACTGTAAAAGAAACGTTCTGGTTTTCCAGAGTTGGGATTGGATTTAGAGAGTCTTACGTTTGGATCCTGTTACAATTGGTCGAGCAAATTCCACAAAATCATCTATAAGGACTGGCCATGCTCCTGAGAAAAAAACAACAAGATATCATAAGTGTCACAGTGATTTAAACAGGAAAGTCCATATTCACTGCATTACTTAAGCCGTTTTTACACACATGAATTCTGGGCAATGTCTGGATAATCAGGAGAGTATATTGTCCAGAGTTGTCCCTTCACACATTCTCATCCAATGTAAACACTTTATTTGGTTTAGGCGAGGGTTGGGGCCTGAGAGGTGTTTGCAGCAGGGAGATTTGTCTGTAATTATGGTTTGTTTAATCGTGTTTTTGCATTGATATCAAAACTAAATGTTTTTGAATGAATCAATAAACTGAAATCATAATGAGGTTGTAAGGCCATTAACAGCTACTTCCAGGTGGAAAACTGGCTGTTGAGTTGCATTATGGAGTTATGTGAAATCAGCAGACTTGTTTTATTGTGTGGTCATTTTCAGCTCGACTGCAACAGTTCTTGACTGCAACAGTTCTGATGTTACTACAGTGCTTATTTTATGTACCGTGGTGCTTTGCTTGTTTCTTTGATATCTACACAACAGCACATCACAGTCTGACTGCTAGTTTGGGTTAAAGTAACTACGAGGATCTTTTAACCATCAGCGAAAAGACTGCTATTTTAATATAGTTATTATTAATACCTGTGCTTGGGTCTGACCACATATATCACATATAAATACATTACCTCTTCCCGATCCATCCTGCGGTCTCCCGGTCACTCACTTCCAAAACAAATGCACGTGCTGCTGCCACACGCTAGCCAAGATCTTTACCACAGCAGGTGCTGCTACAATCAACAAAAACTGAAGGTTCCTCGTAGTCGCTTTAATTAAAGCTTTCATTTACTAGGGCATTTTCAGGGTTGCTGTGCATGTGTAAAAAGGGCTTTACAAAACAACTGGATCAATGCAGACTCTGAAGGACTCACCTTCCTCATCGTAGTTTGACATATCATCTGCAATCATGTTACCAAAGTCCAACAATAGGTTCCATGTGTCCTTTGGGATGGATCGTTTATGGTGTTCCTGTAATTAACAAGTGTTTGTGAACATATTGGTATATACATAGTTTCATGGCTTCTATTTTCTTATCACTACGGAAAAGTGTTGACAGTTTTCCATTATAACATCACAGTGTCAGTTATGATGGACTGAGAGTATGCCGCTTTGCATTTCAACCCGACACCATCTGGTTATACTCACTGATGTGCTCTTTTTGACTGAGTTTGAAGTAATCAGATGTAACCAATCTGATTATTAATCTGATCAATGTAATAAAAGCCAGCATAGTGTTAGCCAAGTTCCTGGTCAGTAGGCCAAACAGATTTCAATAAGGGATGCGCAAATCCAACTTTCTCACCCGATATCAATTACAGTACCTCAACTAAGGGTGTCACGGTTTCGACTCTAAATCGAAATCGACCCAAATTAAGTCACAATCTCGAACCTCGAATTAAAAAATGGAATTGTCGATGCTGCCACGCCCCATGTCACCTCCGGTCGGCTTGCCAAGCGGAAAAAAACACACACATGTTGAAGTGCTGCGGGTTAACCTCCTCTAACTTAGCTACTAGCTAAGCCAGTAGCTATTAGCAACAGCCAGTCAAATGATAGCATTCCTGTTTGGCTCCCGGACCGTGGTCGGGAAGCACAGGGGAGATGATTTCCTCTAGGGCCGAAGTTTGTGTTTACCTTCGGGGTGAACTCCTTTCACGTGTTAAGCTGGTCGGGAAATAATACCAGGAAGCTTTGCTGTATCTTGAGGAGTCGTTGACTTTGTTCACAGCCAAAGTGCAGCCTGTATTGTACACTTTATTGCTGTCGCTACTTCTGCTACTCCTTTCTCTTCTCCTTCCTCTCTCATTCATTCACTGTCCACACGAACGCACGCTCCCTCACTCTCGCTCACACACTCACACCTCAGGCACTGCCCTATTCCTGAAAGGAGCTACCCCACTCTTACAACAACGGCAACTGGAGACCCATCAAGAGAACTTGACTGAATATATAAGTTATTGTTACATTATGTTGTTAATAATGTTTTAAACTTGACAATGTAGTGTGCTACATTGCCAACAAAGGTCTGATATTATATTGCATAAAAGTCTAGTCTAAAAATGGCATAGCAACCTGTGCTTTAAAAAAAAGAAATGTAAAAATCGAGAATCAAATCGAACCGTGACCTTAGAATCGAAAATGTAATCGAATCCAGGATTTGGAAAATCGCGACACCCCTAACCTCAACTGATGGTTATCTGGTGATACCAAGTAGCAATCTGATATCAGTGCTGACCCTTTTCTCCCAAATGCAAAATCTGTGCTCCTAACAGTCTGGAACTCATTGGAACACAGACATTTTTAAAAACTGAAGTTGATGAAGAAACTGTATTTCAGTCGGCCACATTGTTGATCAGTTTTATAAGGTCAGTATTTGGGTGTATACCAAACCACATATTTGATCGGGGCATCTCAAATTTTACATCTCTGACTCACCAAAAGGAATCTATTCCAAAGATCAAGGAACTTAAAACGTCCTGAGAGAACTAGGTTCCAGTAGGCTACAGCCATCTCCAAGTCTGCACAAAGACAAAAGCAGAACATTTAATTGCACCAGTGCGTAATTCAGTGACACCACTCTGCCTCTTGGTGTTGTTTACTGTCACTCTTCTTACCTAGACCTTTCTGTCCAGGATTTTTGGCAAAGTTAAAGGTGAACTGGTAGAAGTCCTTGAACTTCCCACTATCTTTGAGCTCCTGCTCTAATCTTGGCAAAAGGGCCTTCAGTTTCTCTGGGCTGTCACACCTAGAAATAAGACAATTCAAGCAATAAATAAGCAAACCAACTCTGATTTCACACACACACACACACACACACACACACGTTCAACAGTTGTCTTGATGCTGGTGACAAATTAGCTGAAGTTAACTCTGACATATGAACCTCAAAAGTCACAACACTGCAGCTCTTCCACTGAGTCATTCTGTCAAGACACAGAATACTCTGCGCTGCGGTTGAGTAGAACTATATATAGATAGCCTTTCCTCCCTGGAGCCACACTATGAGAATCAACATGGGGACAGTGTGTTTACGTCTTACTTTGTTGATGACAACACTCACCCGAGCTCCGTCATTCCATCCATAAACTCCTTCTTGGTGAACTCGCACTGAGTGGCAGCGCGAAACTTCCACGCGACGACCAGCACGGTGATGCTGGCTGGATCCAGCGAGAGGTCGTCACAAAACTGCTGGATCCCGTCAATACCAATCTTATTCTCATCTTGAGGATCTAGCATGAAAAAAACAACAGTTGCACTGACAATCAGTGTGTCTAACACTAACTAATACAGTACTTTTTGGAAAATCTCTGTCGTACAAAATATATTAAATCAAAAACACAGACTGGTTGCGATCCCACTTACCTTTGTAGCGATTGTAGAGCTGCTCCAGCTTTTTCCGGTCTACTGACGTTTTCATGGATTCCTTACAGTAGAGATCTGGATTCTGAAAATAGTTGTCGGTAGCAACCTCTAGTTTCCAGTCATTCTGCGTGAGGCAGTACACAGCTGTCTTTTCCCCAGCCTGTGTGAAGGACATGAACTGCCGTACCTTGTCCCTCTGCGAAGACTTCAGCTTATGCTGCGTGAGTACAGGACATGGGCTGTCAGACACGGGTAAGATCAGACTAGGGAGCACAGACAACAACACGCAAACGCAGACTGAGACACAGACGAAAACACACAGCGAGACAGACAGATCTACAGGCATTCAGGCAGCAGTAAAGAAGACAGAGAAGACACTCAGAGACACTCTGACACACATTTCAAAAGGTTAGTCTGTCACACTGACAAGCACGCGTTATAGGTGGCGAGCCAAGACGGTAGTGTGGCAATCATGTCCTATGCAAGAGCAACATGGGCTTTTCTGAAGGGGGATGTTGTAGATTCTCAAAGCACATGCTGTACCCGGGAGGGCCCCTCAGATAACTACAGTCATAGATGTAACATGAGTCGGGAAATGGGATGCCATCACCGGGACCTAGAGGTGCAACAAGTCTGGAGTGTAACACAAGCACCCTGCCAGATATATATTTGGAAATATTTAAAAAAAGAAACATATTGATAAAAAAATATCGTAAGAATATATATTTGTGAAGATATTTTAAAGTACAGCAAGTGCACAAAACAAAGTTTTTTGAAGAAATCAGTTATGAATGCGACCATGAAATGGTTCAGTCTTACTGACAGTTGTTGAAATGTTTAAGGCATTTTCTAAGTCAATATTACAAAATCTAAAGTGGTAAGCCTCTCAAACATTAGGATTTGTTTAAATGTCTTAGATTAATAAAAGACACAAATCACATATATACTGACATCTGCATATATGTTAGTCCAATATACACAGATATAACAACAAGACATGGGACAATATGAACATTTCGTGTAAGGATTATGACTAAAATTGCACCAAAACATACTGAAGTCACATAATATTACATTTTGGGAGGAAACAAATATTTTTATTGCATCACATATGGGTCACACATCTTTTTTAAAGGATAAATAAGTGGAGGTAACCTCATCTCCCTGTCATACAATGGGCAACAATGCTTTCAGCCATGGTGTCAGGCTTAGGTGATTCAAAAAAAAATGATGAAACCAATACAGGACTGTATGTCAGCTACCTAGACAGCCTTATTCAGTCATTCGTGTGTAGATATATATGATTATCTTGATTCATGAATATACTAAAGGTTCACCACATCAAACTTACTGTTACTGTTTTTACTTTCGATCCACTATAAAATCTTTTACTGTCCCGTTCCGAATTAAAACTTTCATTTTGAGAAATTGCAATACAGAAAAAGGGTGCTTGGAGTAATTCATAATTATGAAATTACCAGTGAAGTTCACGGTCTTTGTGCACTGATGTCATTTCCAATATTAAACTGTCAAATATCTTGCGTTATCCATTCCATATCTTTGTCACAAGTGTTTAATAAAAACTTTGAGGGATCATTGCAAAAGACAGTGGCCGATCTATCAATATTGGATTTCAGTACTCCCTAATATCAGTATCTGTCTCAGAAATCGAGTATCGATCAGGTTGTAGTTTACAATAGTATATGAATGTCACTTTGCTTTGGACTGTCTACTGGACAAAACAATCAACATGAAGACCTCCCTGTGATGCCTTGTTTCCCCATTTTCTACACGCATTATAGACAATAACAACAAAACGAGTAGATAGACAGAAGATTAATTAACAAGGCAGGTAATCTTACATCCGAGCCCTAATCGATGTCATCCTGAAATATCTTCACATCACCCTACCATCTCCTCACAGCAGCTGCAGTGTCTGATCACTTCACTGAAGACCAGCAGCAGTATTTCCTGAAACCGGAGACTGTGTGACTTCACCAGGCTGCTAATGACTTAAACACCCGTTGCTGATTTCTGTTAATAACGAACACATGAAGTCAAACTAAAGTCTGTGCTGGCTGCTGTTCAGACAGCACGGATTAATGTGCAACCAGGTGGGTAACGTTAGGTTAGCATTATCTACACACCACCAGCTAGTAACTTCTACTGGCTAACGTTAGCTAAGTTAGCCAGACTGTATCACTGACATAATATCACGGGATCAGACTGTCAGTATGGTTACGGACATGCCGGCATTTCACTCAAACGACCTTGTGTGTGTCGGTGCTTCAGGTCCAACCGCTGACCTGCTCACAGCCGAAGTTGCCAGACTGCCAAAAAAGGGACGCGTTAGCTAACTTAGCTAGCTGCTCTCAAAATATCAACTGACCTTCCCTGTAACAGCAGCGAACACAAGGAACTGGTCATTGTAGGCTTGCCAAAACGCGACACCGCGTGTACTTTGATAAGACGACAGTAGTCCTGAAGGTAAGCATTAGTGGCACTAAAGCCAATGCCTGGGTTTGTGTTTATTTTGGTTACCTACCATTTTCACACCCGCTGTTTGACCAGTTTGGTAGCCCGATTGACGCTCATTGTGCGCATGCGCGGAAGTAACCGAGAAGCTATTGTAGGTTTCAGTAGAAAAATTGAGGCTGGCAGTGACTGCTCTGTTATTGTCTGCCATATATGCTTAAAATCATGCTGTGTGTGTGTGTGTGTGTGTGTGTTCGAGAGAGAGAGAGATAAAGAAAGTGACATTTTTACTTGAGGGAAAACTGACACCAATCCTTCACCACCTACTCCTACACACTCTCTCTGACTACCAACACCCATACACACACAGACACACACACACGCACACACACACACACACACACACACACACACACACACACACACACACACACACACACACACACCATCCCATATCTGTAAGAAGTCCCTCCTCCACTACACATCACACACTCTGTCTAATGACCTACAACGAACAGCAAAGTGGCCCCAGGTCTCCAGGTGCCCCCAAAGCTCCAGGTTATCTTCATGTCTAATGCTTCATGCTCACTTAGTAGGCTCTTTTCTGAGAAGATGCACAATATCAACTGACATGATAAAGGCCTGAGAATCGGTCCACCTTCATCCCCTAATCTTGAGGTGCTCCCTGTGTCAAATCCGTTTTTGAAAACTTTATTGTTTAAGTTGTTGGCTCATATGGATGCATATTTCTAAATGAATGTTTAAATCTCAAAGCAAAGCAAGTCCTGGGCCAGGCAGCATTCAGACAGAGATCACGTGCACACTTCACACAGAGAATATGAGGGTTAGGGGGTCAGTGGGAGCCCAGCCACTTATTCTTTAACACCTTGCAGATTAATCTAGCCAGGGGGCGAAAGTATGTCAAAGTGTGTTCTGTGCTACGGTGCAAGTACTTGGAGCTTCATTTTCTCTGTACAGTAAATACGTAGAGTCGTGAAGTGCAGACTGTTAGTTGTGTTTCTTCTTATGTTCTGACAGTATACAAACAGACGATCTTTCTCTGTAGCTCATAATATTTTTCAGAGACTTGCCTTCCATTTATTTTATGTCACCGTTGTGTGATATTTAAAGAATTACCGTCCTCACATAGTGCTCCTTTTATGAGAAAAATGATATCAGTGTCTGTTGGGCTGTGTCGGGCTCGTCTGAGTTTTATCTCATGTGAAAATGAATACACCCTTCAACAAGTGTGAATAACACATGCAGCACTGTTGCTGATAGAATATCTGTGGACGTCAGCCTTCCCTTTTTTTTGGTTTCACATTGAAAAAGGCTTAGCTGTCGGCCGGATTTCGAGTACACTGCACGTCAGAGTGGTTGACTCACAGGATGCAGCATGTAAGTCACAATTATGACGAGGGAAAACTCCTGTCAGTCACACCAGTCATGAAACACATTCATGGGCATTACTCCAGTCACACAAGTTTGTTCTCAGTAATGCTTAGAGATGTTTCGAATATTTACATAATAAAGGCTAACCTTAGTGAAAATAAGTAAATAAGGTGGACAAAAAAGTAGAAACACCTCTCACTCAGCAGTGAATTATATACATAGAATTATATAGATTATATAGAATTAGCATTAAGTATAATTAACACCTCTCTCAAACAGTTTCAACACAAACCAAGGATGATTAAGGAGAGTTTATCATAAACTGCACGAGCGTCATCCAGGTGGAGTCAATCAACTGGAAACTGAGTGTACTTTATGAAATTATTTTCATAATATTTTCAATATGTGTACATCACAGCAATTGCACTTTTGCCAGTAAGGGTTACATTGTTGCCATGGTCTTAGAAATTAAATATGTTTTCTCATCTCAAAACTAAACTTAAACTTAAATCTATAAAAGCCTACATGATCAGGCTCCTCAGGTGCTCGCTGACTTTGTGGCTCCACTCAGATTTTAAGGCTGAAGATCACTTGGAGCATCGCTAGAGACACGGTTACACAATAACTTAAATATGAAAAAATTTGCATGAAAATGTTTGCTGCATGAAAGGGTCAACAGTCTCTGATAAAGTCTAAATGTATCTAAATCTGCTTTTGCCACGTTGCTTGCCATCTTAACTTGCTTCTCAAGTTTTAGATGGGAATCTAATATCAGGCTGAAATATTTTACCCCACAAACCTTTTTCAACATGTAGCCCATTAACCTTTAGTTTAATTCATCAGCATCTGTCGAGGACTGAGTCCTGCAAGAAAAGGAAATTGACCCAGTCTTTTACAGGTTGGCATGTTTGGGGAATGTTCCACCTTTTCTTTTTAAAGCTTTAGATTATTGGCATGTTGTGCGTTGTGCGGATGTAGTTAACTGTGGGTGCTGCCGAATGGAAAAAAATAACAGCTTTCCTGCCATTCTGCCAAGGCTGCAGCCAAGATTTGAAAAATACTGAAGTCACGAGTTATAGTTCTACAAGCGCACGTTACCACCTCTGAAATGTTTTAATGAGAGGTCATCAAAGAAGCTTGTAAAAAGAAGTCTGTCAAATTGTCTCCCCTTTTTTTGGATGAGGTGGGTAAAGGAGGGTCGTCTGTTAATTGCAGGCTTTGTGGTTTAATCCCGGCTCCCTTTGTCCACTTGTGAAAGTGTCCTTGTGTAAGACACTGAACCTTCATTTCTTCAGACGGTCAGGTCCAAATTTTGGGTGAATGACAGGCACATTAAAAAAGTGCTTTGGTATGAAAAGTGCCACATTTATCTATTCATTTAAACGATCAGTTATGTTTTCCATTAATTCTGTCTTCAATCTGGATGCTTTATGGATGTTTCAAGGCCTTCGCCACACTAGTGGGAATATAATGAATGGTATGTTCTCCTTATGTTGAATTAAAATTTAGGAACAATAGCCCTAAAACCCACAGGTGTAATTTCTGTGTAATTGTGGAATGGGAACTCCTCTAAAGTCGATTAAACTCCCATATTCCCAGAAACAATATCAGGACATAACCTTGATGTCGTCAGTGGTAGCTGTGCACGGCTTGAGAAGACAAATTAAGTAGATTTTTTTTGGGTTTCAGTGAAAGTACAGACTTCAAGTGTTATGACTGCATAATGGGTTTAGGAGTTGTGCCGTTCACTTTATACAAACTCTATAAAACAGATAATGTGTTTTCTTAGTGCTGTCAGTAGCTCATTTGTGTTTAATCCATAGGCGGTTATCCCTTCGAAAGTGAAGTGCCAGCTTTAGAGCATTGGGGTTACAGTTTTTCCCAAACTGTTTAAACACATTTCCTGAAACTTTAGCTCAGTTTCTCAAAACTCTAAACACAAAACTGGAAACTGTTAACCATTTTGTCAAAACTCTGCAAAAATGAACACTCATCATGTGTTCTCTCTTGTCACGATACACATGGCTGTCATACACATATCTCTTACCTCAATTTAATCTCTGGAGCGATAGATTTAAAACACCACCATCGAAATACTGTTTATACAATCACGAGGCCATGTTCAAACATACACAAACGAGTGGGAATTGTTTAATTTTCCTCATTTTTACTTTAATGCCGAAATCATAAATATAAAATGTAACAAAGCAAATTATGTAAAATGTAAAAATGTGCAGTTGACTGAACTAACTGGTAAACAAAGGAATCAATGAATGAATTAAAGGATGGTTGGTTGGATGGATGGATGGATGGATGGATGGATGGATGAATAGCAGGCCCACAAAAAACAGATGTGGTAAAGTAGATTTACATGTACAGTACACATTCCTGATATTCCTGATCAGGGCAGAGGACCTCATGATTGGCTTGTGTCGGAACCTGGAGACTTCTTTATTCTCTGACATGGTTGAACTCGAGTTGAGCCAATTGAGTTTGAACAGGTGAGATGTGAGTGAAACCAATTGGTAGAATGGGTGTGCCATTTTCAATAAGCCGTATTCTCCCAGTGAACAAAGTGTGCTAAATGATGCCACTTGTGCTTACCGTTGAGCCAACAGGCGTTTAAGAAATTCCATTTAGGTGAAAACTATGGCAGCGTGCTTAAAGTGTGGCAGTCTGCAGTTTTCTTTTGATAGATGACACTTGGGTTTTCATTATTGTGCGTATATTAACACTTTTTGTGTGAATGGAGAAGAAACTGTGAATGGTGAAATGGTGTAAAAATGGAGGCAAACTGTTGTGACAGGTGCAGGAGGGAAACGTACCGTCACACTCCTGAGCAGCAGGTGGCGGTATATGCGTCTCTGAAGCAGGCTGGTATCCACCAATCCCAGGAGGCGCAGGTTGTGGGCATGAACTACTTTGACTGCTTTGCCTTCGTCTCGTCGATGCTGTCCAATCAGAGGCCGCGAAAGCGAGACACCGCCAAGATCAGATTGTCAGACGCGCTGCTGTAGCAAGGCTAGCAGAGAGTGGATAGAAAAAGGCTAACAGACGATTTGCTAACTTGTGAAGTGCACCGGTAAGCCACATTTATTGACTTGTGGCTCGCTACACAGCTGCCGCAAAACAAAGTTCCTGACGTTAGATGTCTGTTTTCCAAGTTAATGTGCTTTTAATGTCTTAGAAACATACTGGCACCCAGGCAGAAAGCTAACCACGGTGAAACTTGCAGCTAATTGTAGCAGTGTTGTGGGTGACAGCTGTGGATTAGCTCCGTCGTCCGCAAGCTAGCAGCTAGCGTATAATCAGTTAGCTAACGTTAACAAAGCGCCGGTGGTCTTGGCTGTTCAACCGTAATCGCGAATTAGCTTGTAGCTAAAATACACAGTTGACATTGCTAACTAGCAAAGGGAGTTACAAGTCGTCCCTGTATTCTGTGCGTAACTTTAATTAATCTTCTGAAAAATAGCGAATCGTTCGAAAACTGAGTCATTAGCAGGGTTTGGTTAGTTTAACCTAACGTTCATTGTAATTGTGAACGAACTAACCTCGTTTCATTAACAAAATCTGCCTGTCTTTTAGAAAACATTACGTTTTTATCAGAGCTTTAACGGACCTGTGTCTTCCGAAAAGAAATAAAAACAAATGTTTAAAATGCCCTATTAGCGGTCGATCGAATCACACAAGTAACGACAATTTAGTCGTCGATAATGTATTCAAAACAAAAATAATCAGGCTCGTTCGGGAACCATTATGAATTTAAAATAATGCAAGGGGTTTTGCTTGTAGCAGCTCTCTGCTTGTATGTCTGTTGATTGAAGAGATATGTGACTGTCGATAAAACACAATTTAACAGCAAAAAGCTAGCTAATTACAAGCAAGCAATTTAAGGGGTAACAGTTATGCTAGGAGTTGAGTTGCAACTAGGAATATAGGTGTGACCAGAAAATATCCTTACATTCAGTCTGAATAAAATATATATTGTCTGTATTTTATTGTCAACTTTATTTTGTTCATTTTCCAGTGTTTCGTGCTTCTTGAAATGAAAGCGATCACTTTTTATACAGCCCCAGTAGTGGGCGATCAGGGATAATCATGGCGTTACTTACTGTACCATGTAAAAATGGCAAAAACCTGGAAGAAAAATAAACTAAAGTTAAATACCCAGCAATAGGAATATATTTTGTCCCTGGAATTAACTATATAATTATTAAAAAGTACTTCGACATTGCTTAGTTTGTTTCCTGTTTGGTAGGGATTTAGACCTCCTCTTCCTCCATTCTCAAATGCCAACAACAACAGCCGTCGAAGAAACAGGAGAGTGCACTCGTAAGTGCACAGAATCAATATAAATATTCTTCTTCTTCACCGTGCGAAAAGCACACAAATATCTTAATTTTTAACCCATACTCAACTGTTCGGAACGTGCAGCACGGAAACAAAAATCGCTCATTTTTAAAAATGTGAATCCTTTCAAAACGTGCATAAGCTAACCAGCTAGCTAGCGCCAGCAAGTTGAATCCAACGCTAACTGCTAGCAGTAACAGTTAGCTAGCTGCATTCAACAAAAGATTGTTCATTGCTATCGCCGTGTGATATATATGCTGTTACTACCGCATGCAACAGTAATATCTGTAACCGTGTGGTGCTATCACTTTGGTCAAACTAATAGTTTTGCGCTGGTGTGATAAAGTTAGCATGTTTGTGTGACCTGTAGCAGAAGTTCGACGATGCTTCTCCTCCGGACGTGCTCGGTACCTGAAGTAGGCCTTGTGCACACTTAGCGAAGTAAAAGTTGTGAGCATCGAGGGCTGCTTTAATATGGTTTTGTGCACACACGATGCGTTCTAAAAAAAAACCCCTCCCCAAAGGTTCATACGATTTAGATAGATCGAGAATGCACACATTTACCCCCAATTTTGTCTTGGGTGAAGAATATCCGTTAACTCAAGCTAACGTGAGTGATGTAGCTTTGTACAGTGTGCTGGCTGCAAGCACATCAAATGGGCCTCAGAAATAAGTGCAGTTTAATTTTATACGAAAAACAGAGTAAGACATGTTCGAGGTTAGCAAAGATAACGGAAAAAATATGATGTTTGGGTGATGTTAGAAACTTGCCATTGTTACTTAATAGTTGACTGCATTTCTGTCCACAGGGGTCTGAATAGCCACAAATAGGAGAACATTTTCATTTTAGCCTGAAGCTCAACCCCTCCGGTCCTTTGGGATCATGGCTAAAGATGTAAGTAAATATATGCATGCTTTTTACTGAGAAAAAGTATTATCATTCGTGTGCCACCTTGTTGGCGCTATAGCTGAAGGCGCTAGTGTTAAAATTTGACCTGGAATAACATCATGTCTCTTTTTGTAGTGTTTTTGTTCAAAGCAACAAATGGTAACCTCCCAGGGAAAGCTCGTTGATTTCCCCAGGTTATCAAAAACTGACACTTTGGTGTCTGACCTGAGCTGCCGACACAAAGCATCAGTATTTGACGACCTGGGGATGAGACTATCTTTCTGCAGGAAGTCACATTCTCTTGCTTTAACTTGACTATTGTAATGTCTTGAATGTTTGTTTCTAAGTTTATTAAGTTATTGTCCCTTTGCAGGCTGGTCTGATTGAAACAAATGGAGAGCTGAAGGTTTTCATCGATCAGAATCTGAGCCCTAGCAAAGGTAAAAGTTAGTAATTGCCTTTTTATACAGCAATTGCACACAATTCACAGTATTTTCTTTGCATTGTGTACAGTGTAGTTTTATTGATTGCCTGTTCAGCAAAAGAAACGCTGTTTCTTCTGGTGAAGGTCTGTTTGCTTGTTGTTAGACGATAGGGGGCAATGGAGTATCAATCTAGAGCTCTACTCATTACTGGTCCTCTTATGTCTTCTATTAGGCGTCCTATCTTTGGTTACTGTCCAGCCTACAGCTGCCCCTGTGGCCAAACAGCTACTACCCAAAACTCTTGGGCCATCTAATGTGAACATTGCTGCCCACATGCAACATGTGCCACACATGGTGAGCGATACTCTACACAACTTCAACATGGTCTTGATAAGTCAGGCTTTTGTGCTTTCTTCATTACATTTATGTAATTTAGATCCAGTTAAAAAAAATCAACATTCTGCATCATCAGTGATCCACAGATGCATTTGCGTATAGATTACTTGTAAGGTTTCTCTGCTATGTCTTACTATTGTGTAAGCCCCTCCATTATCATAGTGAGGTGACCGAGTGGAGGGTAGGTGGAGGCAGTTGATCCTAAGCTTATCAACTCTACAGTCAGCAGGATTACACCCATCATCCCATTATATACGAGGAATGTATACATAACGGAAATCAGCTTAGATATCACCTTAGTGAAGGAATAGATCACCTATCTCCTAGATGCTTCATATTACTAACAGACATAGTTTAATGAATGTCTTTAATCAATAACTAGCCATGTTCATAAACAAATTGTTTAGGTAATTAAGACGTCTGAAATGCTAAATGGTCTCTTCCGCCATTAAAACTTGACTTAAATAACTTTCAGTGGTTCATTTGGCAGCACAATACAGATATGTTATGCATTTGAAACATAGTTGTGTTTTATGAGTTAGTTGAATAATTGTCATTCAGCTGTGCTGTTTCTATTGCATGCAATACTCCTGTTGTTATTATGAGCTTAACACTGCATATTAAAAGTTGTACACTGCAGCACTAAATGAGTGACGTCTTCAGGGCAACAACCTGTTTCCTAATGTTGACAAGATAAGAGATAATTGTTGACTTCAGAGGACAGGGTGTGATCATTTTGGGCCGGTTCCACTGTGGAAAGGGTTAAACCTGTTCAAATAACCAGTGTCTCTCCTGGTTCCCGAACACAACCAGTCTGACTTAACCTTTTAAATGAACCTAATCCCCTCTGTTAAACTGATGTTTTTTTTGTATGTACAGTATTAGAAAAAGTTTAATGTATATCCTTTCATCACATAAACTAAAACTGTGGATTTTCTTTCCCATCTCTTACATTGAAGGCACATTAGGAGGGGTTCTTGTATTGGCTAGTGTGAACAGGAGGGAAGATTACAACGAGCCGAACCTGTGTGCCCTATATGGTATTTCACTACTGCCTCAAGACAGTAGTCATGAAATGATTTCTTTCCTTTCTTATGCTCTGTCCTCTGTAGGTGATTGGAACACCCCAGAGGCCTACGGTATCTAATACCATTTTGGTAAACAGTCCACACACACCAAGTTCTCAGTTCCTCACTCAGAGTCAACCATCCGACGCCTCTCCCTGGTCATCAGGGTAAGTCTCGAAAGGTCCTGTAGCTTATAAGCTTGGAACATCATTGTTGATAATGTTAATGATTTTAACATGTATTAAGTCTGATATTTCACTTAAAAGAAAATAAACAAGTTTGACATACTAATCATTGTGTTTGATGTGAGAATTGAGCGATATGTGGGATTTGTTGTCCACAGAAAACGAGGTAAGAAAGGGGAAAAGAATGGAAAGGGCTTGAGGCATTTCTCCATGAAAGTGTGTGAGAAGGTGCAGAAGAAAGGCGTAACCACCTACAATGAAGTGGCAGATGAACTGGTCGCAGAATTCAGCTCTGCAGACAACCACATGTCACCCAATGACTCGGTGAGTGCTTCAGCTGCGTGGCACTCCCTCTGAGTGATGCCAACATGTTTAACAACCCCAAAAAATACTTGAAAAATATAGCATACAGCATATTGATAGATTTTACAGAGAGTTTTTGATATTTTGAATTATGTTTTCCCTTTCTAGCACGTGTATGACCAGAAGAACATCCGGCGGCGTGTCTACGATGCACTTAATGTGCTCATGGCCATGAACATTATCTCTAAAGAGAAGAAGGAAATCAAGTGGATTGGCCTTCCCACTAACTCAGCGCAAGAGTGCCAAAACCTCGAGGTAGAAACACACAGTGAAGACCTGTCCTGTTGGCGATATCTTGTATTTTACTCGTGTTGTAATTCTTAATTATTGTTCCTTAATTTCAACTGCAGGTGGAGAGACAAAGGCGGCTGGAGAGGATTAAGCAGAAACAATCACAGCTTCAGGAGCTCATACTGCAGGTGGGAATAGTATGAGTGCTTGTGTCCAGGGGGTTTGCATGAATCCTCTATCTATGACATCTGTTCTATTGTTCAATTTCATGAAAACATCAAGGAAGTTAAGTAAGGGCTCTTTAATTTTCTGCTTTTTTCAGTAACGTGCATACCTTTTTCCTTATGGCTTTCCAGAAGAAAATACACACAGTGACTACTTAACTGTACTGTGTGTTTCCAATATTCTGTCCCCCTCATGTATATAACTTGGGTGGAGGAAAATGAGAAGCCCCTTTTTAAAGTAATGTATTCCAATGCACCACCTTTAACTCTGACCTCAGTAATAAGTGTGTAGTTAAATTAACACCTCTCTGACGATGTTATTCACAACTGAGCTTTATTGTCTTTGTGAAGGTAGAATTTATGTCAGGCTAATACATTGGATTGTAT
Organism: Diplodus puntazzo; assembly: GCA_963678695.2. Lineage (NCBI taxonomy): Eukaryota > Metazoa > Chordata > Actinopteri > Spariformes > Sparidae > Diplodus > Diplodus puntazzo. The sequence goes on along the minus strand of OZ023164.1, from coordinate 14,324,551 downwards.
TAGGGTTTACAGGTCTACAAAATAAATAAAATGTTTTTTTTGTCTTACAGCAAATAGCTTTTAAGAACCTGGTTCAGCGAAACAGACAGACAGAGCAGCAGGCAAACAGACCTCCACCTCCAAACTCCATCATCCACCTTCCCTTCATTATTGTCAACACCAGCAAGAAAACTGTCATCGACTGCAGCATCTCTAATGACAAGTATGTGACTGTGCTACCCTTCATCTTAGGTACATTTAGTGCTTTTGCATGTTTACCTTTAAGGCTCACGTTCTCTAAATTGATAGCAAAAGAACAATAATGTGAAATGACCTTTATTATTAAATGTCTCTATACTGTATGCATACATGCTTCTGGCGCGGTCTAATTTAAGATTATCGCTAGCTATACAAGTCGTGTGACAGTTGTATTTAGGGTAGTAATATTTATCAATTTGGCTTAATAGTTTTCTTGCTCTTTGCAAGTACCGTATTTTCCGGACTATAAGTCGCGCTTTTTTTAATAGTTTGGCTGGTCCTGCGACTTATAGTCAGGTGCGACTTATATATCAAAATATATATAAGGAGTAAACATTACAAAGAATAAATGGAGTGCCTGTCAGTCCGCACGGAGGGAATAGCACCATCCGTATCAAACTTGCGTCTGGACCAACATCGCCGCGAGCAAGGGGGAGACCACAGCAGCAGAGGAGAGCGACAAAGGAGCTAGGCGGTGAATAGCCCCAAGGTTGTGGTGGAGGGAGTACCAGCGGAGCAATGATGGACAGCTCACAGAGTATTGAGTACGTCGGTTTGAAAGTTAGCGTTATGCTAACAGCTGGTCGACTGGGCTAACAGTTGTTACGTTAACATACAGGACACCTATTAAGTCCGTTGTTCTGTGTGCTATTGTGTAGTTGAATAACTTGCCTTTCCAGATTAAATGTCTGTTGTTGGTCTTGGATTAAGTGAAATAAATGTCTAAATAGATGCGACTTATAGTCAGGTGCGACTTATAGTCCGAAAAATACGGTAAGCATAAAGTAATTTGAAATGGGAGGTTATGAAGCTTGGGCGTTGGTGTGAGTGTGTTAAACATAAGACAGTTTCTTCAGCAAATGACTCAACACTTCAGTATGTAGCTGTTTAGCAGCAGAATTTTAATGTGACTCTTTCCCACTGGCCTCTAAAGGAAACGTAATAATTAGGGTCATTATAGGATACAAATATTTGATACAAGCAAACTGTCATGCCGCACCTTTTTAATTTTAAAAGGCGACCACAGATGGAACATCAGCAGTCCCGTGATATGACATGTAAATACTGTTCTCCTCCCTGCCTTTAACATCCGGTTACATTCATTCGAGTAGATGTAAAGGAAAACTGTATTGGATTATGCTATGATTTAATGGTTCTGATGGTATTACGTGGCATGACAGGAATGCAGCTTGGTAGCAGTTTGAAACTTATTACCTTATTGTATTATAACATTTGCTATTACGTTTCTTTCGTGGTAAAAACTCAGGGATAATGGATCAAAACTGTTCTGAACTGTCACATCAGAATGGAAGAGCGCATATATAAACCATCATTAATTAATGATTAGTATTGATAATAGTGATTATGATTAATCTACAATGACACATGCGCTTAATCCAATACCCTTTAGGCCCACCCAAGGTAGTTAACATAGGTAAGCTAAGGCTGAAGGACTTCGGAGAAGCGCAGCTTGACATCACGGTCTGGTGGCCAATCCTCTAAACTGGCGATCAGACTATAGCCTGAAACACACCGGGCCAAGTCTGAGAAGGCTGGCTGTTGGCCGTCGGAGCCATTGGATTCTCTGATTGGTCATACAGCTCGCACACAACCATTCTGATTGGCAGTGTGCTAGCGAATCAGCACGGTGTGTGTGAGGGGAGGAATACTGTGTGCGCTTTGTTTTTCTATGCACTCCGTTCCGTCATTTCCTGTTTTCATGTTTTGGAATACTGGCACGAGACTAGCACCACCCGATGTTAAGGAGGCTTATTGCATCTCGCGGAAGCGCAGAACATACACGCTGCTGTGGAGTAGGCAGCACAACGAAGCGGTATGTTCCATGCAACTTTTCTGCCGAACGGGTCAGACGAAAGGCAACGGAGAGGTCGGATAAAGGCAGTTATCTGTTGATTTGAGTGTGGGCGGTGTGTGGGGGCCTTATCACTGAAGCCATGGTGGAGTGTAAGGTGTCGTGTGTATTCTCAGTTTTGCATTGTGCACCACTGTAAAACAAATCTGTTGATGCTGACTATCACTGTTGGACTGGCATTCTTAACATACTGTGGCAGAGATCCTAAGCAGCCTAGAATGGGTTAGTAGCTGGGCGTATTATTTAGCACGGCTTAATGCTACAGAGGGAACACAATGGGTATTTCTCTGTGTAGTGTTAAGTTTTACTTTCAATTCGGTTTGATCTTGTCCCACAGTTTAAAACACACAGTAAGGATCGAGTCTGATCTCATCCGGTTGTTATTTTTAATCCTTTCGATGAGGACAAACGATCACTGGTAGGACCAGCATGATGGAAGCATAACAACATGGCCGCTTAGTCTTTTGTCAAACTGATCAGTTGGGTTTCCGAATACGTCACAATGCCAGATTTGGTGTAAAGGCAATTTCATTATTCTATATCCATTAGTTTGTACAAGCAACCCTGTCTGACACTCAAAACTCCTCAAACCATTCCAAAGATTATATTATATTAACACTTTTTGTTTGTTTAAAACATTGATAACTCACCCATTCTTGTGTCTTCTCTTCTTCCTCTTTTTCATCTCCAGGTTCGAGTATTTGTTCAATTTTGACAGCATGTTTGAGATCCACGATGACATCGAGGTGCTGAAGCGTATGAACATGGCCTGTGGTTTGGAGGTTGGGAACTGTTCTCAGGAGAATCTGAAGGTTGCACGAAGCCTGGTGCCCAAAGCTCTGGAGCCCTACGTTATAGGTCAGTGCTACAGCCCCGAGTGTACCACCTGCTCATTTTTACTTATTAGTCAGTTGTTGACGAGCTACCGCTAAGACAGTACTACCAGAACTGTAAAGTTGAAGTGGTCTAGGACATTTCTCGAGCTTTTAATGCCTCCGCCCCTGTCCTAGTCATGACGGGAGGCATTATGTGTTCTAGTTCTCCATCCATGCCAGTCTCGTGAACACTATTGCACTTTTTTTTAAATGTAACATCCAGTTTGACTTGATTGAACTGATTTTGGTTGTCAAAGGTCAACATTACTGTGACCTCCCAAAACCGCCTCTTTGGTCACGACTCAAGGTTTCATTTGCTAATTCTGCCGAGATTTAACACAAATCAATGTATATAAAATATGAATGGGAGATTGTTATCATCTTGGGTACCCAACTTGAAACTGTGCTGATTGTAGTGATCCTCTGTGCTGCTGGATTGAACAGGTGTGTGAAGCGTCCAGTATCCATATTGAGTTCTCACTGGAAATTATTCACTGGAATCATATGTGTCAATATAGTGAGAATTCTTATTTCTCCAAAAAATAGACTGGATACTTTTTTACAAATTCCTTCAAAGTATTCACTCCATGTGAGTCCGGACAGACTTGGATGTAAACTTGAACTTGCCTGGTATGCAGAGGCATACAACTGTGAGGCAGTAATTCTAGTTTGGTCAGCGGATCAGTTTTTAAGATCACAAAGGAACAAACAGTAAAAGAGGCAGCAGCAGTGAACTGGTTGGATGACAATCTCCTGCTGAAAGGCTTTATACGTCTTTTAGGGTTGGTTCCTTAGTCTCAAGGGTAAGAAGTGTTTCTTGTGTCCACTTCACAGCAGCAGCCATCCAGGTGTCTCAGATGTAGGGAAATATGACATGTGAGAAGAACATGCTATGAAATTATTCAGTTCAAGCTCTAAACCAAGAGAACCCTCAACCTACTCTGGTCATTTGTTTTGATTAAAATAAATGTGTTCAATCAAAACCTAATCTCACACACTGCAAAATTGCAAGTGTTGAAAAGTTTTGATGTGCTGTTTTGGGTTGGCATGTAGTAGAGTATGATGGTGCAACAACATTTAAGTAAAGCGCTGCCTGTTTGATATCATACACTGCCTCTGCCTGACTTATAACATTCATTACACTGATATCTGCCAGTCAACTGCTGCACTTTTATACTACATTCATAGTGTAACAGTATAACTGGTCCAGGTATGACTGAAAATCTTTACCTATTGCATTTTCTGTAGGATATTAGCCATTTACTTTGCAAGGCATTGTGGAACTGCAGGTGACATTGATTGAAATATAACATTTTTTAACTTGATTGCAAATAAGAGTGAAATTTGCCTCCCTGCAGTAATTTGGCAGAGGTCATTGAAATTCCATAGAGGAAGTTTTTATTATTGTACTATTTATTATTGTATCTTATGATACAGATACAGTGGTGACATAACTTGTTGGAAGAAGTTGTGGCCTTATGACTGCCGATGCCCACTGCCCACAGCAGTAAAGCGAGAAGTTATTGATTTTAGGTTCCACCAAAGTCATTTCTTTATGTTGCATTTTCTTATTTTCTATTTCAGAGATGGCAAAGGGTCCCATCAGTAACGTCTACATCACTGGAGGTTCCTCTGCCAATGGAGCTCGTTACCCTGCAAGGTGTGAGAGTGATTCAACCCATGAATATGATAGAAACCAGATGTTTTTTCCATCACCTCCTAACGAGTGATAACATTTCCCTCCTCCTCTCTTTATAGTGACGGTTGCACTGATGGCACCATGGCCTCCAGCTCGAATGACTCTCACTACAGCGGCTCTCGCGTGGAGACTCCAGTGTCTTATATGGGGGACGACGACGATGAGGACGAGTACGACGAGAACGACGATGAAGACTAACCTGTCTACGCCTTGCCACTCCAACAAGCACAGTCCTTCAAACCACCTTCACCGTGGGAATCTAGTCCCTTTTTTGTGTGTGCTTCTTCAACCTTTTCCCCTGTTTCCCATGCCTGTATCTCTGTCTGGCTTTCTCAGGGGTGTAGATGAATATTGAAAGAACAGAGGTGTAAATTGCACCCATCTTTTTTCTGCTTCTGAAGCACCTGCACCACAGCTCTGGGGGCGGTGTCGTCCAAGGGAACTGTAGTCTGTGGCCCGGCCACCACGCTGAAGTCTTTGTATGTCTAATCCACTTCTCGATAAGCCATCCCACTAAAAAAAAAAAAAAAACCTCTGTAAAACCTACTGCTGTTGGAGAATGTATAATGTACTTGTTTGAATAGTTATTCCTATTATTTTGCAATTGCCTAAGGCAGACACGATGATGATGATCAAAATGTTCCGAGATGGCCAAAGTGTCTGCTTTAACATGCTGTGTTAGTGCAACAACATGGATTCAGAACGGCCTGATACAGGTGCCATTGCATCCCTGGATGGGGCTCCGTCAGATGTGTTGATACTTTTTGTTTTGTGTTCTGGGCAATAATTTGAAATAGTTTCTTATCCCCCATTTTGTTGGGCTGGCTTCCTTCTGTTCTGTAGGCAGCTGCTTTCCTGATCTTGTTTGCTAGTGTTTTTTTGTTTTGTTTTGTATTCTGGAGTTAAAGGAATTCTCCATCACCACCCTGTTAATGCCTTGGTAGTGTTTACAAAATAATGGCACCAGCAAGGTAAAGACTTTTATAACCCAGGCTCCTAATAGGTAAATAAGCTTTTCTTTGTGAATTACGTATATGAATCCTACGACGATTGTAGCTTATAGTATCCTTTAGAGGCCAGTGATAAAGGTAAAAAATTATTGATGTAAAAAACAAAATGTGGTTGCATAGGTCTTTATGTACTCCCTTCAAAGATCTCCCTTTTAAAACTTAGCAACACATGTACTGACTCTTCCAAATACCTTTTTCTGTAATCTAATATAAGTTTGCAAATTAAAATATAGATTGTTTTAATAATTTTGTATCAATAATTGATGTTGGCTTCATGCAGAAACAAGGAGGTCATTGTGGTGTCAGGCAGTGGTGTCAGGCAGTTCTATTTGCACATTTAGCAGTCAAGCTTTTGACAAATTGTCACTACACATGTATTTCTCAAACATTTATTAATGAATCTGGTAAAAGAATGTTTGAGTTTTGAAGACCTTCAGCTGATTGCAGACTCGTAGTCACTGATTAAAGACGGTCCCTAGACTTAAGTGTGCTGGAGAACAGTGGGGAGGCGTCCTTCTGATTATCAGAGGAGAGCTACATGCTAAACACTAAGGAAGAAGAGGAGGATAGCCATGAGGTGAGAGTCCCTTTTATGCTAATACCCATAGAATAGATTCTAAAATAGAATAGATTCTTAAATTATTCTACCATAATCTCGTGAATTTAATGAGAGTCTCTTTCACGTTAATTTACAACGGCAGTCCCCGACATTGAGAATGGGCCCAAATGTTTTTGACATGGAGAACCAATAAGGGGCCCATATGTAGCACATGCTGCAGGCACTGGAAGTTTTCCCAGTGTCTGACGTGCTTTAGTCTGATCCTAGGGCAGCATAACATGTCCCTGCATGGTATTAAGGCTATTTTTTCAAGACATTTTAAAGGGAAGATTCATTTTTATTTAAAGAAACAACTTGATATGCCCATGTGTGAAATTAAAGAAATATTGGTTGCTTTAATCATTGCTGCTGCTGTTCATACTGGCTGCAAAGCAATCTCTTCCTAAAATGCTCTGTTTGAGATTGTGACTGCAGTCCTTTCGTGTTTAAATAACACTGAAGATCAGCTGAAGCTAACATGAGGCTCTGTTAATCGTACTGCGAGGAGTTAACCGGTTATGAAATGGTCTCACTTTAATACTCATGCCTCTAAATGACCTACATATTCAAAGGAGACCATCAGTGAGAGGACTGGCTATTTCTATAGTTATCCTAAAGGTCCTGTTCTCTGTGAATTCATGACATTACTTGTCAAAGTTGATAACCTTAGCTTTCTCAACAAAATTATATTTCCCAAGCAACTGAATCTGTTGGATGTAGGCTCACCTAGGTGTTTGAACACCAACAAAACAAGGATTGTTTCAGCATGGAGAGTTGGGTGAAGTTTTGTCGTCCACAAAACATTTTTGGAGCTTCACAGTAAAACATTGTAAGGGTGTTCTCCTAAGTAACTGGGGACTTTGTTTAAAATATAATAAAAACATCTGGAATGAAAGTACATCTTTTCCGGCATAATCCAAGTCTCCGATATCTCCGAGATCTACTTGAAAAGATGTTACCACTATCCTATTTTAAGCAAAGTGTTCACTGTAGCTGCTAAGATAAGAGCGCCAGCATGCATCTGAATTGGGTGCACAAAATCGACCATGTGTCCAGGGATTAGTTGTGTAGGAGAATGCTCCATCGCCGCTTTGCTGCGACGCTCCAGAAATGTTGTGTGGGCTGTGAAACATCCCTGATTTTCCATCGTTATGCAGTTGAAGTAATAATGAAAGATTTTCAGTTATGGGTAAACTCTTTCACTTGCTTCCAAAATAAACGCACATGCTAGCCATATCAAGATCTTTTCCCACAGGAGGCTGGTGGTGCTCATACCGCTTTTGTCCACAGGGGCCGCCAGAATAAACAAGAATGAAAATTCTTGTTGCTGCTTTAAAGTTGGTCTTTTTATTTCAAATATCCCTGTTTTTGCTTTCACAGCGGCCCCTTGCTAAGCTGCTGAAACACGACAGCGATGCCAATCAGTAATTTTGGAATTGTAAAGTATTTTATTTAAATACAGATTTAATATAATTTATTTAAAAAAGATGTTTGCACCATATGTGGTGTATTTTAAAAAAAAAGTAAATAGTTCCAACATATTGTGATTATTCTAAGGCCTCCAAGTTAATCAAAGACACATTGTTCCTTTTCCAAACCCGAATTGACCTTTTAATATCCGTCATCTGTTTGATCAGCGCCTACATGAGTGTCCCACTGCTAATTGTGATTTCCCAGTTGATTGACTGGTGCCACTCCAGCTGCACATACTGCCTGTGATGTTCTATTCCAGCGTGTGCTCGCACTCTTTGTCTGGGGCATTAGGGTGTTAATGGATTACCGAAAGGTGTTGACTCAGGTGTGTGTGTGTGTGTTTGTGAGTGTGTGTGCAGATGAGGGTGGTATAGTGCTCAGAGGGTGCTGGGATCTAGTTGAGACACCAATCTCAAGTTCCCCTCTCCCTGCCGCTACTCGATCTGTTTCTCACCCCTGCTTCACCCTGCACTGCTTCACTCCTGCACTTTAGTGAGCAGCACTTATTTTTTTGTTTTCTCTTTGCAATGTCCCCTCTTTGCGCTGCATAACAGTTACCCACCCTCAACATGGATATCGGAGGACTGACCACAGTGGTAGCCAACTCTGCTTACATCAATGCCCGTGGAAGCATCGATGGCTCTAATGCAGCGGCCGCTCGGGATAAGAAGTACCATTCTCGCCTCAAACTGCCCCACATCACTGTGTGTGAGGGTCTGAGGGACACCCTGGATCTGGCCTTTGACATAGTCTGTGTTGAACAGCCTATTGGCAAGCGCCTCTTTAGGGAATTCTTGGATGCAAATAAAGAATACCACGGAGCTTGTCGTTTGTGGAGAGACATCGAGGACTATGACCTGGCGGAGGATGCCGACAGGGTGAAGAAGGCCTCAAAGATTGTCCAGCGTTACATGGACCAATCTGCCAAACACTACTGCCCGTTCCTGCCTGAGGACATCATAGCTAAGGTGAAGGAAGGCCAGGAGGCTGCGAGCGATGAGTTGTTCGCTGCAGCGCTGGCCACAACGTTGGACTATCTGCGGGAGGCCCCCTACACTTTCTTCATGGAGAGCTTGTACCTGAAGAGGTACGTGCAGTGGAAGTGGCTTGAGATGCAGCCCATGGATGCGGACTGGTTCCTGGACTTCCGTGTGCTGGGGAAAGGTGGGTTTGGGGAGGTGTCTGCCTGTCAGATGAAAGCCACTGGGAAACTATATGCCTGTAAGAAACTCAACAAGAAAAGGCTGAAGAAGAGGAAAGGCTACGAGGTGAGAGAACGATTGTCACTTTTAAAAATGTGTTCATTCACCATGCTTTTGTTTTGTTTTTTTTGCAATTGGCCAGCTCCGTTTTATGCCTATAAACCTTCATTTTAATGAACAAATAGAGTCTAAACTTAAATTTCATTGGTTCTGGCGGCCGCTAAGGAACATGGTGACAATGATGAAATAAAGTAAGCTTTGTTTTAGTGCCGTATCACAAAGCATCTTCTCTCCTCATGCTTGAATCTCTTTAATTCATCCTCAGGACTCCGCCACAGAAATATAGTTTTGATTTGATGACCTATCCAACCCAGATAAGTTGGAATCTGACCCGGTTACAGACTTTAAGAATAACAGAAGTAGCCGATGTTGACCCTGATGGTCTCTTTTGCTTATGTAGGTCATATAGAGACTTCAGTATCACATTGAGACTGTTTCGTAACTAGTCAACACTCATTGTAGTACGTTTAAGAAAGCCTCAATCTACACATTGTAGTATTTCTGCATTTCCTTGCATTAGATTTTGTGGAGGCTTTTGTGGAGGCTCGTTAGTTGCCATGCATGCAGTGATTTGATTATAAAGGTATTTTGTCGGCTTCATGTTCCAGAGAAAGTGCCCTGCGATGGTGCTAATCGTCTTTGTCCCTGCCTCTGTCTCGTTTGGCTTTAGCCTGCAGTATTAAACAACTGAGACAGGGATAGAGTGATTACTGGGAGCTTTAGTAGAAAGCTCTTCTGAATGGAACTTCTTGGCACAGTTATATCTTGCCCTTGACTTGTCTAAGGTCATTCTTTGAAATGGAGTTTAACCTCCTTTTCAAAAGGCACACATATCCGACTGTTCTCCTTCAACCGAGAGGAAGAAAAGTCACTGTAGATTTCAGTCATTCTCTTTTCTTTGTACCATTGTTTTTCAAAAATGTCTTTCGTCCTGTAGGGGGCGATGGTGGAGAAGAGGATTCTTGAGAAGGTTCACAGTCGCTTCATTGTGTCACTGGCGTACGCCTTCCAGACAAAGGACGAACTTTGTCTGGTCATGACCATCATGAATGGAGGAGACCTCAAGTAACTTCACATTCAGAGAAACTCTCAAAGCACAAACACGAACAGATAGGCTCACTGAGGTCACAGAGAGCATGTTTCTGCTCTGCTGCGGTTTTATTTAAAAGAGCTCTTTTGGGGAAGAAATTTTAATCACAAGAGAAAGATCTTCATTGACTGATTTGTTTTTTATGCCTGACCAAACTAAATAAACAAACTCTTTGTTTCCATGACTGAATAAACAAACTGACCTTAAAGGAAAACCCAGTTTTACACTGTTTAACTTTGTTTGTGTTCGTTTATGTGGCGGACTCTGCCACCTTTCTAGCTCCAAACAGTGATCTTGGGACCTTATTTTCCGCTGAGAACAGCTTGTTTATTCACTCATAGAAAAACAAAATATTTCTGAGTTTGTATCATTACCTTATTATTACTGTAAAATATTAAAATTCTTTGTTTGAATTTCTTCTCCAAAACTACACCAATCCCCTTTAAATCCTCTGCTTTTATAGACAGCTTTCCCTACAAAATCAAAAGACTAACACGAGAGAGTTTGTAATATTCTGTCTATTGTCCAAATGGGTCACATTCACCTCTCTTTGGGGGTTTCTTACTACGTCCCTTACACTAGGACAGATTATATGTAATAATATGCACCTCTGCTTGCTTTTTACAGAGACAACATGTCAATCAGTTACAGTGTCTCAGTCACATTTATGAGAGAAGAAACTCACTTAGAGTCAGTTTGTTGAAGACACACTGGACTGCAGACTTTATGCAAATGTTCAACTGTTCTGTTATGCTTAAGAAACATAAGGCTCGAACTTGTTTATGATCACCAGAATAACCTGGAGTGGTTCCTCAAAAAGCAACCGACACTTTAGTCAGCTTTCAAAATAAGAGCACAATAACAACAACAGCATTGTATTACGCATAATGATATGACATATGTAAATAGCAACATATTGGCAAGCTGTACACCTGTTTCTCTGTTACTTAAAGGTACCACATCTACCTGGTGGATGAGAACAACCCGGGGTTTGAGGAGCCCAGAGCCTGTTTCTACATCGCTCAGATCATCCAGGGCTTGGAGCACCTCCACCAGAAACGAATCATCTACAGAGATCTCAAACCAGAAAATGTGCTGCTAGATAATGACGGTAATCAGCTTTTTAGTCAAACTCTAGAAAAATGGTCTGTATCAATATGTACTTCATAGTTAATCAAGGTGTTTTTTCATTGTTGATCAGGGAATGTGCGTATATCTGATCTGGGTCTTGCTGTGGAGCTTAAAGAAGGCAAAACAATGACCAAAGGATATGCTGGAACACCAGGTGGGTCTCATCTATATTTACAAAGTAGGATTTGTAGGTGTAAATTCACTGTTTACATGCTCAATGACAATGTTTTTTCTTCATTGTTTGACTTCCTGCAGGGTACATGCCCCCAGAGATGCTGAAAGGAGAGAAGTACGACAATTCGGTCGACTACTTCACCCTGGGAGTGACGCTGTACGAGTTCATAGAGGCCAAGAACCCGTTCAGAAACAGAGGAGAAAAGGTGAGCCGCCTCTTGTCCAACCTCGAGCTGTGCAACAAAATGGCTAACTTTGAGAAGGATGAGAGTGAGGAGAGTTTGTCTCCTGTTTTTAGGTGGAACGCGAGGAGATGAAAGAGCGCATGCTGACGCGGGTGCCGGAATATTCCGAGAAATTCAGCGAGAAGGCAAAGTCGCTCTGTGACGGGCTGCTGGCCAAAGAGGTTGATAAGAGGATGGGTTTTAAGAACAACTGCTGTGATGAGCTCAGAGCCCACCCATTCTTCGGTGACATCAACTGGAGGAAGATGAATGCAGGTATCATCTCTTTTCCACACAATATTACTTACTTATGACTTAAATACTTAGAATAATTTTGATTCCCTGATAACCGTTTTGCAGTTTGATGTGATTTTTAATTTCCATTTCTCACTTCTGCAGGTATTCTGCCTCCTCCCTTTGTCCCTGACCCTAAAGTGGTGTACGCTAAAAGTCTGGATGACGTTGGGGCTTTCTCCTCCGTGAAGGGAGTGGCCTTGGATGATCCTGACAAGACCTTTTTTGACGAGTTCTCCTCAGGAAACATCCCCATCCCCTGGCAGGAAGAGATGATCGACATGGGCATTTATGGAGAGCTCAACGTCTGGGGTCCTGAAGGCTCTGTCCCGGACGACCTGCGCAGGGAGTCCATACTAGAGCAGCCAAAGTCATCAACCTGCTGCACATCATAGAGAAAACACCGACCATCCAGTGTACAGACTTGTAGTTCTTTAGAACGTCTGACGTGAAGACTCAGGACTGACGCAAGTCTCTTCTGAACTTTCTGATCGCAGAGCTAAAACAGTTCCGGTGAGTGCAGGAAACAACAAGAACAAAATGGAGGAGGGTTTTAAACCTGGAATCCACTCGAGCATAGATTTTATAGGTAAAGTGTAATTCCACCAATTTTATACATTAAGTGTGTTTATATGTCTTAGGCAGTACTGCTGCATGTGTGACAAACAGATTAAAGCCTTTTGTGGATCCAGAGGAAGCTGCATGTAATCTAATAAATGACCTCCAGTGATGCCACTTGGGGGCTAAGTTGCATTGTGGGTAATATAGGCACAATGTTTTGAAAAGGAAGAGGAATGTGTGGAATAAAAAAGGGTCTTAACTTTGATTCTATAATACTGATTTTGATCCTATATTTCAAAACTGTCTATAATGTGGACACAGTTATATGTTAGACGGTGGACTTTCTTTTCAGAACCTGGTGCCTATATTGGACACAGTGGAGGAACTTTATCAAAGACATGATACTTTATCTAGGGCTGCAACAGATTTTATCCTACTTTTTTAATATAAGCAGTAATACTCCCAAAGACCAGTTAACACACTATACAACCATGTAAAATTAGTATAGACAAGAGTTGATGGATTATCTTGATATCCTCTGTCCCACTCCCTCACACTTATACTCTTTCTTCCTCCATCTCTCAATCCTTTTCTTTGTGTGTGCTTGTGTTAAGGTATTGTAATGCTTTTAGATTTATAACATCTTAGAAATCACATTCTTATAAAGCAGGGGGTTTAGTAATGTAGTATTTTTTGGTGCTAAGTGACAGTAACACATTGCACATATAATATTTTGATTTCCCTCTGTCGCAAATGTACTCCTCTAGAGTGTATGCCATCTAATGGAAAGTGTTTTTGTTTCTTTTAAAGATTACTGTCCCTTAGTTTTTACTTTACACAGCAAATTAACTGCAGCTGTTGAAACAAAACAGAAACTTGACACCACAAACACAAAGTTATATGCTTTTGGAAAAAAAAAAAGAAATTCTTATATGTTTATTTCATGGTTCATAATTGACCCTTTGCACGAATAGCCAAGAGCAGAGCACCTTTAAAAAAGGTATATGTATTATAGTCTAGTTATTATTTGACACATATGAATGCAGAGACATGTAAACAGCAAATCAGTGTATTCTTAAAAACAGCAAAAGATGAAGTCAGAAATATCAAATGTATGAAAAAGTACTCGTAAATAAAATAGCTTCTTGAAATGTAAATTTGAGTCCGGAGTTTCATTTTTACAGCACTGTCCAGGAATGTAAACACAGATCACAACCAGACTTTCCTCTACCTGGAACTAATTCAGCGAGAGGAACATGGAGTTTAAACGCAAACCCTGAAACATCTCTCTGAAGCGTCTTCTCACTCCTTTGCCGTGGCCTTGTATATGCTCACCTCCTGCTCTGGGAACTCTGCGAGCAGCGTTGTGTTGAAAATGCTCTTAAAGCGCTCTGCGAACCTCAAGTCTGACTGGAACCGGATCTTGTTGGCCCACAGCAGCGTCGTTCGGCTCCCTGGTTGGCAGAAGTGACGCATGGTTTCCAGCAGCTCTTCAAGGAAGTCGTGGTGATAGACAACATCAGCTGCCAGCACGTAGTCGTAGTGGTAGGATGAGGAGGGAAAGTCTCGCCCCAGGTCCTGACCCCAGGTAAGGGCAGCCACCTGAGGGGTGTAGAGGCACCGGCTCTTGGTGTTCCGCAGAAGGTTAAAGGTCAGATTGGACAAGATGTCTGGCAGGTCAGTAGCTGTCACCCAAGCACCTGGAGAAGAGGACAGAACAAGAAAGACAATTGTGTTGGCTTGGCCCTTATGATGCAGTGTTGGTCTGTTGGTTTTTTGTTCCCTAACGTTGATTCGGAATGAAATATCTCACTAACTGTTGGAAGGTTTGTCGTATTGACTTTGGTGACCCCACGCTAATAAGCAAACTTAACAAAGCTAATATGCTAAACTGTGATGTTGAACATTACAAATACTGTATTACCTGAAAGGCATGGTAAGTTTTCATAGATTTAGGTCTCAGTTTAGTTGTTTCCTGTTTTGTTTTATTTTGTTTTACACTTCCTGTCTTTGTCTTTTTTCCTGCCTGTTTTACTGTTCACTTGTGTTTCATCTGCTAATTATCAATGAATTTCGTCAATAATTCAATCTCACTTCTTGTCAGTTCGTCTGTATTTCTGTCACCCAGTCCTGTTTTCTCCTCACGTCTTATCTGCATTGCTGTCTGTACTCCAAACTGAAAAGATCTACCCCTAATCCTCACCAAAGTGCTTTCTTTGCCAACCTCAGGCAGTGCAGTTTGTGTAGAAGTTGCAGTAATGTAGTGTAATGTAATGTTGTAATGAAAGGATAAGATGGACAATAGACCCTTTTCACTGCAGATATTTTGACTTGTCAAAGCAGCAAAAAGTGCAACCAATAACGTTAAAGATGGCTTCCCTCTATCAAGTATCCCGATAAAACCTGCCAGTGAGTGAGCATGCACAACACCTGAGCCTTGGAGCTAGTTCACATAAATGTTTTTTGTGTAAGCCGGTTTCATGGCTAGAGATGACTCAAATGATAACCTTGATAATAGAAAAATGCAATTTCAGTTTGACATATCATGTATAACAATATTATCTGAGTTACCCTGGATCTCGATCTACTCATAAATCCCAGAACAGAATAATGTAGGCAGGACAAAGTGCATACTTCAGATCAGTGTTTAAACTTGGTCAAGCTTGTGTTGGAGCTCTTTGTAGTAACTAAAGTGTAACTTTTTACTATTGATAGAAACAGAGAAGAGAAGAAAAAACAAGGGCATCTTACAGAATCCTAATGTGAATGGATGGTTTATTTCACAGGGAATAAAAGGACACTTATTTTTCCACTGCATGATTAGTGGAGGGACCAAAGTATGCCAATACTAGTCTGATAATCACTTTGTTTTTCAAGATATCTTTAAGACTACTGGCCTGTATGCGATGCAGTCATTTTGGTGTGGGTGGACAGTCACGGCCCTCAGACAATGAATCACAGTGTTTCACTGAGCCTCTGATGCTTCCTTGAGGCTGAAATGTAGATTTTGCACATAATATGAACATTAATCTATAAAATATGCAGTGCATATTTCCTCACCCGAGAGAAGGAACATGCTGTGGCTTTTCTGCTTCTACCACGGCTGTCCTGTCAGTGTTTGCACATCCTGATATTAAAGTTGGCAAGAAGCTTGTCTGAAGGTATGCTGTGACTTAGGACTTCAGTGTCAAGACTTACTGACAACTTGTGGAAGTGATTGTTTGAACATTATTTGTAAATGCATGCAAAGTGCAAATGGACTTTATTATGATAGACTCACCAAGCAGACTGGCCACTATTGAGAGCAAGCCAGTCCCGGCTCCAATCTCCAGCACCGCCTTGTCCATCAGGCTCACTTGTTGCTGGTTATTCTCCAAGAACTGGCACAAAGCGATCGCCTACAAAACAACTAGCGTTACACGTTTTACACGGACTAGGTCAGTATGTACAGATACACTCAGTGGTTCACAGCACATACCCCTGGCCAGATCAGAGCACCGAATGTATCCATGGACTCCCTGATGCTGATGTCATGACCAGCAAAATGAAAGGACTCCTTCCCCAGCGCGTAGTAAACACTCGGCTCCCAGATGTTCCTCCTGTCAGAAGCCTCTCCTGCCATTACTTTCTGGTCTTTTAACGCTGTAGAGGAAACATTAAGAGTCAAATCACTGTTCAACAGTAAAAATCTGAGCGATGCACATCTGTTTGTCTCCTCTGCAATACACAAGCTGGACCTGTGATGGCAGTGCAGATAACAGTACAGACATTGTGAACCTACCTTCATCTGTGCTCCCCTGCTCCACCTGCAGTTTCCCCTCCTGTCTTTTGTCATTCACTTCCTTCTTCCTTCCAAGATGCTTCTGTTGGTCAGGTTGGCTGACTGATTTCTCCATGACAACTTAATACTGTTGAGGGGGAAATACTTACAAAGGTGCAATTTGTAAATTTTTTTAAAAAAAGGCCGGTATATATACGTATATAGGGCAGTATATCATCAGAGTAAAGGCTAAGTTAAAGGGAATTATACATATATTTAGATGTAAGATGTATCTTGGGGTCAACTGATTATCAGATCCGATTATCCTACTGCTAACAAAATAAACTAAATGAAACTGCACTACCTGAGCTCTGATGCAGCATGTAAACTAATGACTAAAGTTATCAAATAAATGAAGTGAAGTTGAGAAGCAGAAAGTGGAAACACTAGAGGAAATTACAAGTACCTCAGAATTGTACTTAAGTAAATTAAATCGAGTAACATACTTAGTTACAGGAGTGCCCCATTACATAACATTTCAAACTACAGCTTTTGTACGTGTGTATTTAGGCCAAAAGTCTAGCAACTCCTGCACACTTGCAAAACCCCAGTTATTTGAGATGTTACTATGATACATGCAGACTATCAGGCAAACATTACAAGTTTTTGGTCGGCTCATCTCGCTCCAATGTACCTGGCTCATGAAACAGATGTGCACAGTATCCTCTCTGTACTTTTTCTTTTAACCTCCTAAAAGCGCATGAGCACATACATAAAACTGTATGATATAAATGAATATCACAAGCACTGTAGACGACTCTCTGGTGTTTGATTTTTAATGTGTCTGTTAAATGATGTTTGGGTTGGTAACTTATTTTAAGATCAGTAATAGCTGGAATGGGTTCAGAATGGACTCTAGTCCACCAGTCCCTCTGGCTGTCACTGGACTCCGGTCCGGAGCCCAGAAGCACAGCTGGTTAAAGCTCCAGGCTAACAGGCTACATGGAGGGATACAGAGGGCACATTGGGTTGCTGTTTACCTCAGATGCACATCACATCCAGCTGGATCTCCATGCAAATACGAAGGATATAGTTTGATAACATTTATAGTGATTACAGTCATCTGAAGTATGTGACAGGGATTTTCTTACATGATTAAATTATCATTCACCGAAACCAGAAATATGTTGCTCTTCAGAACGTGTAAACATACCTGTGTGAAGCAGTGGTCTCTCAGTCCTCACTTCTATCCTCGGTCTTCTTGTGTTTATAGGAGCAGAATAGTCTGACACGCCCCTGAGAGAGGCTGTGGTCTCTGACAGCCAGATCTGAGGGACAGAAGCACAGAAACAGATTTATAACGTCTGACAGAGTCAACCCTGGCCCCTCCCAGCACCTTAACATCACCTCTGGTTGTCAGTGTGCACATTCTGTACATTACTGAACAATGTAATGTATGTTTCCACAGAGGGCTTTTCACCACACAAACAGAAAGCTTCTCATAACTCCCTTCTCTCGTCCCTAATCAACCACACATCTGGCAGGAGCTTCAGGCAGGGCTGCAGGGACAACAACAACAACAACAACAACAAAAACAACAATAACAACAACAATCATTATAATCATAATGATCATAAATAAAAGATCCTCCCTTGCTCTTTGGCCAGAAGAAAATGACACTGACCTCATCTCTCTCCATGATGATCTTCATACTGTCTCTCATATTAGTGTGACTAAAGAAAAACAGGCTGCATCAGTGAGGAGGAACAGTGGCCACAGACTGAATCACCGGAAGGGATGCATACAATTTAGATACATTCTAATGAGCGTGTTTTACATGACAAGGTGACTTAACAGCTGCAAGAAAAAATAGACCAATAATTTCACGAGTTGATACCCAGCCAGGTAAAGGTGCAGTCTGTGATTCTGGAGAAGCTGAGCTGATTGCTGAGTCTCATTCCCAGTTCATAAAAACGAAACACTTCTCAGTGATTGGTTGTTCGTGTTTGGTATATCCATTAACAACCAGTTGTTCACCGACTCAAAGTATTAGTATTCGATGACCTGGGAATGAGACTCTACAATAATCTTTCTCCAGAATCACAGACTGCGCCTTTAAGTGCGACTCAGACCTTTTAAACACAGTATCATCCACTTCTTTGCTGCCTCGCTTTGGACAAAAGTGTCTCATAAATGCCCTGAAATGTAAATGTAAACATGACAACGTTTGAATGGACTTCTTGTGATCATGTCAACCAATTGTTTGCATGTATTTCACAACAATGTGAACGGCAACAAGCAGACTCTTGACACTTGCTTTTAAACTCACATCCAGGATTGGATTGGAAGAAGTGTGTAATCCATTACAATGGACATCAAGTGTGGATTAAAGGGACTCTTTGTAGTTTGAGATGAGAAATTCAAACTCAGATATGATAATTTTTCCATTGTTCCAAGTTGTTCTCAGAAAAATCAATCAATCAATCAATCAATCAATCAATCAATCAATCAATCAATCAATCAATCAATCAATCAATAAATCAATGCCTTATCACATTTGTGACTTTGACAGATATCACAACACAAACTGATTTTCAAACCAGAAGTGAATGGAATCCACAGATTAGTCAACAAACCCAAAATGTTATGAAATATAATGACGTACAAGTGAGGATAAGATGTGTTTGTTATTTGTCCACACTGTACCGCCATGTACACTGATCAGTGCTGGTGTGTGTCCACATTGTAAAAGGTTGCGTTGTAAACACTGTTTACGGTTTGTTCCATCCATTTATCCAAAGTTTACCACCGAGCACGGATACTGTGGTACGCGCTGCGCCCAGTGTTTGTAAGCCGGGCTGTAGGATTCACAGCCTCGGAGCATCAACGCACACAAGCCAGCAGACAACTGGGGTTGTGCTGCATGAAGCTATAAAATGACTTGAACTGACAGATGGCAACAACAACACTGAGTCACTCACATCTAAACAGCAACACCGATAAGCAGTCAGGTATTAGGGGATTTCCAGAGCATCAGGATGTTGACTCCAGGAATCCACCGTTCTCTTTCTCGTTTATCAGTCATAGCTAAGGAATGATTTACAGCCCAGATTTTGTTGTTTTGCCGTGATGATTCCACCTTTACCCACTTCTCTGCCTGCCAGATGATGACTGACCAGATCTAATAATGTTTCCAAGTCTAAAAATATGTACTTTTCAACGTACCCACAGAGGATACAGTAAAGCTACCAGAGATATCCCCGATTGTGGATGCAAACTAAACTGTGATCTCTTAAATCCAGCAAAAGTCACTCTTCCTGGTAGGAGAACAATGGAGGATCTGCCAGGCGCAAATGTGCCAAAGATTGTATTATTAAAACAATAGCTCATATTGGATCATGTCATCTGATTATTCTTATTGATGAATGAACATGTGTGTACTGGTGGTGGTGGAGGTGTGTACATGTGGATCCGTCATCAATTAAAATAGAAGGATAAAGAGCTGCCAGTCATCACCTTAGAGTTGGTAATCCTCACCTCCACGTCCAAAGGTCAGCAAAAGGTTGTGTAGGCCAATGGAAAATGAGTCACAGTCACACACAGCAACATGTGAGCCCCGGCAGGCTTTACAGTAGCCGCATGTGCAGTGTGAGTGTGTGAGCGTATCAGTTAATGAGCGCTAAGCTCCTGTAATTTAGAAAGGGCGGGTGATGATTGGAATTCATCGAGTGTAGAACTTAATTGAACTCACTTATCCAACCGGAGAGTCAATGTGAGATCTGAAATCTGGGTGTGAACAGCTTTTATTGTCCTGAAACATTTTTGGCACCACAGCAAATTGCTCTCAGACAGAGCGGCTGGTCCCTGATCTGCCAGAGTAAGCCAGAATTCTTGGACTCCATAGTTGAATGAGGTCCTGCCTGCCCTATATGGGTCCTCGGGGGACGGGAGGTTTAGACACACCTGACGGACTGAGGGTTGTGTAGCTGTTTCCTCACTCATTAAAACTCCTGAAATGCTCTACGCTGCAGGGCCACAGCGCTGCTCTAGCTGCACGATAAAGCTGTGATCTACTAAAGTCAGATTTTCAGGCGCAGTATGAAATGGAAAAAATTGATTGTACTCAGCAGTGTGCTTTGATTTCTGCCCTTCACTCAGCGTATAATCAAGATCAAATTAGTGCAATTTAGAATGTATGTAATGAGATATATTTAAATATTTAATAACACTTTTTAGCTTAACGTAAAACACTGTGAATCTTTTTTAAAGAGACGCAGGCTTCATATATTTTATATAAAACTTCATTCGCTTCTGATTTGATGGCTTCAATCTAATCAAATGAGGGTTCAAAGTTCATTAATTGTCTTATTTACAACACAGGGTTGTACAACAAAATACTAATTGTAGGCCCTGACTTTCTGCTCTGTTGTCTCGTGGTGTGGCAGCGGATACTTCTGTATCTGTTGTCAGATGTCAGCAGGGTGAACCAGATCTACAGATGCAGTGAAATGCAGTTGTGGTATATGTTATAGGATTATGGAAGCGAATCTGTTCCATAATTCAAATTAAAATGCATTAACAGAAATGCTTTTTCATTTTCAGAATATAGCTGCATTATGTGACTCAAAAATAAAATGAGTAATAAATTATCCAAATTGCATTTTCATTTTCTTCTTCAAGACTGCTCACTTTGTAACTAATTTAAATTATAAAGAAAATTACATTTAAGATTTAATTTTCAAAATATGCCCCAGCAAAAAGTTGCCAAAATTCAATTTGAAATGTCAAATTTGAAAATTAAAATGCATTAGCAGAAATGCTTTTTCATTTTAAGGTCATCGTGCATTATGTGACTCATAAATAAAATGAGTAATAAATCATCCAGATTGCATTTTCATTTTCCTCTTCAAGACTGCTCATTTTGTGCCAGGGCTGAAAAGTAAACTGCTTTTTCGTTTTAAAGCCCGCCCCCCGCAAAAAGTGTTTCAAAATTCAATTTGGATTCGCAATCCCAAGCGGCGCAGGAGAGTGACGTCAGAGGCCGCTCTTCTTCTTCAGCCCAGTCTGACCGACCGTGCTTCACATCTAACACGTTAGGGGGCGGCAGTGTGCATGTTCGACGCTGGAGCAAGAAGAGAGACAAGGGGACAGTGTGAAGGCTGTGTTGTTGTTAGCATAGACTGTGGTACATGTTGTCAGAAACAGCGGGGAAATCACCACCATGTCCAGTTCTGTACTGCGGTCAGGACAGCCATGGTTCGCGTTTGCTTGGTCAAATCAGCCGCACATTTTTTTCCAGTGCGCAAATGCTCTTACATTTACGGTGATCGTAACGAAGCTGCTCTGAAGAGCTTCTGGTAGTGAGTGATGGGTCCGCTGCAGTCTCTCAGTCAGACCCGTGAAACACACACGGTACTGTACAGTCAGTACTCCCGATAATAAATTGAAGGTATCAGCTGGACTGTACGTCGACATCGCCCCCATATTGGATGTGGCAGCTCAGCCCCGTGAACTGATACAAGCCAATGGAGTGAAGCTAACAAAGTGCTATATGTCTGTCATTTACACATTCACACGTACGGATACATTCAGGAAACAGAGAGGAACCAAAAACAACGTGTGCAACGTTCTCTGATTATTATAAACGTTAACTTCTCATATGTTCAGTATATAGGTCGGCACAAAACCATTTGTTTTTGAGTGTTTACAGTATGTAGCGTTGTTACTGTGATGATACATGACAGTTCTGTGTCTATAACCTCCTGACATGTAAACGTGACGTCTGTGGAAGAACGTCGTTTTTATAAATACAGTGATTTTTGATAATCTTACTAATAATAACATCATGGAGACTCAAACTCTGCATGTTTCTTTTCCTTTAGCAGTGAAGATATGTACTCCATGACAGAACATTATAACAAATGATAATGTATATAATAACATGTAATGGTTAAAACAAAAACAGGTCAAGAGTAAAGTTGAAGTAGGCTACTATTATAAATATGCACCATATATAGTTACTACTATTATCAATAAAATATTTCTGATTTCTTATCATCCTATATCTTGAAGTCAGTTGTTCATATTTAAAGTTGAATTAAATGGTTGACAGTATGGTGGACAGACGTCACATTTACATGTCAGGATCCGGTTATTATAGCCACAAATTAAATATTTAACTGTCATGTATCATCACAGTTACGTTAATACATTAGCAGCTGTAAACACTCATAAAAACATTATAAAACACATCCTGTAGTTTTGTGCCGACCTGTATACTGAACATATGAGGAGTAGTTAACATTTATAATAATCAGAGAACGTTGCACACGTTGTTTTTGGTTCCTCTCTGTTTCCTGAATGTATCCGTACGTGTGTGAATGTGTAAATGACAGACATTATAGCACTTTGTTAGCTTCACTCCATTGGCTTGTATCAGTTCACGGGGCTGAGCTGCCACATCCAATATGGGGGCGACGTCGACGTACAGTCCAGCTGATACCTTCAGTTTATTACCGGGAGTACTGACTGTACAGTACCGTGTGTGTTTCACGGTTCTGACTGTAAGACTGCAGCGGACCCATCACTCACTACCAGAAGCTCTTCAGAGCGGCTTCGTTACGATCACCGTAAATGTTAGAGCATTTGCGCACTGGAAAAAATGTGCGGCTGATTTGACCAAGCAAACGCGAACCATGGCTGTCCTGACCGCAGTACAGAACTGGACATGGTGGTGATTTCCCCGCTGTTTCTGACAACATGTTCCACAGTCTATGCTAACAACAACACAGCCTTCACACTGTCCCCTTGTCTCTCTTCTTGCTCCAGCGTCGAACATGCACACTGCCGCCCCCTAACGTGTTAGATGTGAAGCACGGTCGGTCAGACTGGGCAGAAGAAGAAGAGAGGCCTCTGACGTCACTCTCCTGCGCCGCTTGGGATTGCGAATCCAAATTGAATTTTGAAACACTTTTTGCGGGGGGCGGGCTTTAAAACGAAAAAGCCGTTTACTTTTCAGCCCTGGCACAAAATGAGCAGTCTTGAAGAGGAAAATGAAAATGCAATCTGGATGATTTATTACTCATTTTATTTATGAGTCACATAATGCACGATGACCTTAAAATGAAAAAGCATTTCTGCTAATGCATTTTAATTTTCAAATTTGACATTTCAAATTGAATTTTGGCAACTTTTTGCTGGGGCATATTTTGAAAATTAAATCTTAAATGTAATTTTCTTTATCATTTTAATTTAGTTACAAAGTGAGCAGTCTTGAAGAAGAAAATGAAAATGCAATTTAGATAATTTATTACTCATTTTATTTTTGAGTCACATAATGCAGCTATATTCTGAAAATGGAAAAGCATTTCTGTTAATGCATTTTAATTTGAATTATGGAACAGATTCGCTTCCATATAGGATTAGCTAAAAGGCTAGTGTGTAATAAAGTAGTTTGAATAAAAAAAGTCAAACACAAGGATTAGAAAAAATAAATTTGAAAATCTGAATGTTCAAAGATGAAATAATCTAAGTATGATAAAAATGAGTGTACATGGAACTATAAATACGCCTATATCAGCTGTAATTTAATATACTTTTTCATAAGAGTAATAATAAACACAAAGTTTCAGAATAAAACATGATGTTCCCTTTATTTACAGAAAATTAGCTTGTTATCAAAAACAAATAATATTATCTTTGAATATAATATACACAATGCTTAGAAGTCCTGATTTGTTTATAGTATTTCATATTCATGTTTGTGTTTGTGTTATGGCCCTTTAAGTCATTACGTTGTCAGTCCATTTGCTTTCCAAGATGTGATTTCAACCTAAAAAAAAGCCAAACACTGCATCAAATCAGACAAGGAAGCATTTTGGAAATTAGCTCACTGTCCATTCACTGATAAATATGCACTGTAAAAAACTGTTTATTTTACAGAATCTTCCTGTATTTTTATTCAAAAAACATGGAAATATTAATACAATAAAAAAATGACTGTCCAATTAAATGTAATTTAACACTGCTGTTACTGTGAATAACAATAACATTAAAAAAGAAAATTCCCACACATAAAGATACTTATATCATAATTTTGCAAATATTTTCATTCATTCATCAAACTGTTACATTCAAATGTAATACTATAATTTCATTTCTGGAATTTGAGAAGTTTAGTGAACAGTGAAAAAGGTATTGGTTTTGTAGGTTTACTAGCATTTTTGGTAATGACAAATTTCTTCTACAATTATGGAAGTTTTCATCACAAAAATGTTGACTGAATGTATTTTTTTGATCAACTTTCCATCCATGTATTTCACAATCTAGCAACTTTACTGTAAACACAGCTTGACTCCGCTCTACCATCTGTTCAGCTGCGATGTGTATTGTGCTACAGATTGAGAGCAGGCCCAAGTTTCCCATCATACAATGTGCTGACTAGATAAATTTGTTGTTCTATCTTCCAAAATGCAAATGTTACATTTTGTTAATGTTTGTACTACATCAGTTCAGAATATCCTGGCTTATAATGATAATTGTCAGTTTTTTGCTGGTTTATTTTTTATAGCAGTGTCGTCAGTGTTAGAATCTACTATTTTAATCCTGATTATTTGTATAAATGTTCAACCACATTTAACTGTTACTTTACTATTCTTCCATGTGTAAATATCCAATGAAACATTTCAAGGCCAAAAATAAAATAAATAAAATTCAAAATTAAAGCTGCACAATTACAGTATTTTTTTATGACATAGATATTCTCTGTTATTTATTACTGTTTTTTTACATTTGACTTTATTTTGCAGTGTAGGAGCAGATGAAAGCCTGCGGTTCCCAGCATGTGAAGTCATTGAACGTTCCATTTACTGAAAGACAAACAAGCAGCAGATCAGATCAGAAACAGAGTGGCACAGTGTTCAATATTCAGATTGGGTAGAACATAAAGTATGAGCTTTAAACAGCAATTAGTCTCCTACCACATGACAGCACCTCCAAACAGTTCTCCTTATTTGACGTGTTATTGGGCTCCCCTCTCAGCCAATCACTGTAGGTCCAGCGCGATCCATCCAACCAGATAAAGCGATCAGTCTGACAGACAGCAGATTATTTTAATGCAATCAAATGGAGGACTTAAACGTGCCCTATGTCATTTTTACCAGTACTAGCACAACAGAGTTTCTCTGTTTTGTTTTTATCATGCAATTGTGCAACAGTTTCACGATATTCCACCGATCAACATCTTATGGCAAAAGCGTAGCAATGTGCTGGCAAAGACAAAAAACAAGATTGCAAGCTAGCAAACATGGATGTAAACAATGAACTATTCAATATATATATACATATATATATATTTTCTTTTTAATTGGCTATGCTAGTATTTTATGAGGCAGAAAGTGCACTCAAGCAACACAATTGTTGGGCCTCAAAGATGTACAAAATGTGTTCAGGTGAAAAATGTGAACAAACTTTTACTCATTTACAGGAAAAACTCCACAGAGCACCTTTCTGTCACTCTCTATTTACAAACATCATGTTAACCCCTCTCATGGTGTGACTCATGACGGGGTAGATTATTCATGTGTATTTGATCTTTGGACCCCTCACTCCCTCACTGAACATACATACATCCAGATATCGTAGCCCTCCGACCCAGGTGCGTGTGCACGACCCGTTTTGATCCAGGATCAACTTCACCAGCTTCAGGTGGATGTGTTGGCTGGTGATGGAGGCCAGGTGACCACCAGGGAAATGATCCTGGCAGAAGAACTGCAATGAAATAGAGATAGAGGACAGGACTATCATACACAACATCCACTGTGTGTTGCTTGGGAAGTCTGGTTTCATAAATATAAATTCATGCAGCATCTTTAAGATGGGAGGAAAACATGTAAATACCTCTGCATCTGCAGCCTTCTTTGGCCCTCTAAAGAACAGGTAACACCTCCCCTCATATAGCACTCCAGGACAATAGCTCCCTCTGGTGGCTAGAAGGTGAAATTACATTACTTTCAGTCTTCTTTCTCTTTAAAAAAAATAGGTTTATGTTTTTCAAATCTATGTTCAACAACAACAACAAAAACCCAAAACAGAACAAAATTGCAGCGAAAAAGTTAATGGTTGCTACAGTCATTCCTCTTGTTCAAAGTGGGTATGAAGAGCTCCCTGTGTTCCACGATTCTAATGCAAGTGACAGGGAACAATATCTCATCCTCTTATGTACAAAAATACTTCCATTACTTATTTATAAGTTCAGCTGATGTTAAAGTGAGGCTTTGAGTGTCGTTTTTATTTTTGGTTACTCTCCCTCTGCTGTAGATTTGATGTTACACTGGAATTATGAGACTGTTGAAAGTCAATATCAGTTGTGTCAGCAAGTGTCCCCAAAATATAATTTGTTTACAATTGTTTACAAAAGCCTTCCAGTGTGTGGTGGTAGTAGTAGTGTGGCAGCAAAAGATGAAGCCACGGGGCGTTTTTATTGAGCGACAAGGTCTACAGTGGGTGGATGGGTCACTCACAACACATTTGACTGTAACGTGGGAGACAGATGTTTGTTGCCATCAAAGTTTTTTTCAAGCATGACCACGATCGATCAATATGGAGAAAATACCCTAAATTTAACAACTTGACCTCAACCTTTAACCATGTTGTTGTCACTTCATTCAACTGACTTAGATTTTATCAGGGATATGTTACAGTTTTTAACCCCTAAAACCCACTTTTATAAACTCGCTGTTATGTGAATTAACCCTTTTAAATCGCTTTATTTGCAGAGCATTGGGGGGATTTTGCCCTTTTTATTGTCTTTACTCCTTTTACTTGTCATTACTCATATTGACACCTTGTGTTTTGGGATTTGGCTTTGCCTTCTTGTTTAAACTCCTCCTCAGACTTAGCCTTGTTTGTTTGACTTGCCTGTTGAGTGTTTATTCTGTTATATTGCCTTCCTGGGTTTCTGGCTTTTGTAAACTATGTTTTTAGAGATGCTGTACAGAGCTACAGCAAAACGTGATTAACACAGGCAGAGACAGAGCACGTTTTCCTGGGACAATAATATGTGTATTTTTCATTGTAGAGGGCGGTGGTAAATGGTATACTGTGTCTTTTAAATGCACAGTATGTAACATCTGCAGCCTGAAGACAAAAGACGTGTTGTTCCGTGGGATCACAGGAGTTGTAGTCTTTGCTGTTGAGCAACAACCGCTGGCTATGAAAATATATTTGATGTGACTCAGGCAGAAATGTACACATACTAGGTAATGTATTAAAGCTTTATTCCCTTGTCTTAATTCTCGTCCGCCATCTTTCTTCCTCGCTCTCTCCTGGGAGTTATAGAGGCAGGTGACCAGGTGTTACCACACTGTAACCTTGATTAATAATTTGGATTTCAGCTCAACTCAACAAAATACCTAAAAAAAGATCTAACTGTTTTTAGACATTTTAATGTAGAAATCTTACATATAGTACATCTTGAATATTAAAGGACACACTTTTACAATTACACTTTCAATGTACATATGAGCCACTTAGTGGTGTTTTAACACGGCACCACAATGTCCAAATGCTGGCCCTTCTTCTTCCGTGACAGCAGTGTGTGACAGCATCTGTTCTTGCTTCATCTCAGGCTCCAGTTCCATGATAGGTTGCTATTCTACAAACCCTTTCTCTTCACAAGCCTTTATTACTTTGGCTGTGGTTCATTGACAGGATCTTTACTCTCAAATGCCTCCCTCAAAGACTTTTCCACCTCTGACAGCTCACCATTGCTCAGTTCGTCTCCAAACACGTCGTCCTCATCCTCCAGCTGCACGGTTGTCTCGTCCACCATTTCATTTTTTCCTTCCATGTCAATATGCCTCTCAAACTCTGTGTCGGCCTCTAGTCCCTCCTCCTCTAGCAGAGATTGAATGGCAGGGTCTCCACTCTGAAAAGCCTCCTGCAAAGACTTTTCCTCCTCTGCAAGCTCTGTATTGCTTGGTTCCTCTCCAACCATGTCTTCATCCAGTGGCTCCAGCTCCATGATCGGTTCTGCCCCTAAAAACCTCTCCTCGGAGTGTCCCTCCTCATTCTGAAATGCACCCCTCAGAGAGTTTTCCCCCTCTGACAGCTCCGTGTCGCCCAGTTCCTCTCCGAACATGTTGTCGTCATCCTCTGGCTCCAGCTCCATGATTGGCTCAGGCATCATTCCATACCTTCCCTCCATGTCACTGTGCCTCTCAAACTCTGTTTCAGGCTCGTCCTCGAGGTTCATTTGCGCCTGGTACTCCTCTTGAGCCCCTTGCTCCTCATTAAACATGGGCTCGTCTTCAGGCTCCGGCTCCCCTTGAACATCTGGCTCTATCTCAGCCTCTGGATTCTCATTGACCTCTAGTTTGGCCATGACCTCTGGCTCCACCTTTTCCTCTGATTCTATCTTAAAGTCTGGATTCTCTTCAAGCTCTGGCGCTATCTCCTCTGGCTCTACATTAACTTCCTGATCCACCTTAGCTTCTGCCTCTGCATTAACCTCTGGCTCCACCTTAACCTCAGCCTCTGCTTCAACTTCTCTAACCTCTGGCTCCACCTTAACCTCGGCCTCTGCTTTAACTTCTGGCTCTGCTTTAACTTCTCTAACCTCTGGCTCCACCTTAACCTCGGCCTCTGCTTTAACTTCTGGCTCTGCTTTAACTTCTCTAACCTCTGGCTCCACCTTAACCTCAACCTCTGCTTCAACTTCTCTAACCTCTGGCTCCACCTTAACCTCGGCCTCTGCTTTGACTTCTCGCTCTGCTTTAACTTCTCTAACCTCTGGCTCCACCTTAACCTCGGCCTCTGCTTTAACTTCTGGCTCTGCTTCAACTTCTCTAACCTCTGGCACCACGTCCACTGGAGCCGGAGCCAATTTTTCCTTCTCCTCCTGGGAGCCGAGCCTGAGTTGTGGAGCGGGATCTTTCACCACCACGTGACCCTGCACCGGCAGCACATCTCCCAGCAGAGGGCGCAGGTCTCCTTCAGCCAAGACGGGATTCTGTGGCACTCCTGGAGGAGGTGCTGGTACTCCCAGAGCCACTGCAATGAAAGAACATAACAAAAAAATAAGCTTGTAAAATACGGAAGTTTTCCCTCACCCCCCCCACCCAGTGACGGGTTATGAGACAATTGGTGTTAGGCATATGTTAAAGGCCCCAAATCCCCCTACACAGGAGGAAGACACTTGGACTGTCATTTTGAAACTCTTCGTGGTTGTTTTTTGTCTGTTTGTAGTCTCTGATGTTGTTTTGTGTCATTTTGTGGTCGTTTCGTGTGACTTTGCGGCTAGTTTGCATCTTCAGTGTTGTTTTGTGTATATTTTCTGGTCGTTCTGTGTCACTTTCTGGTCAATTTATGTCTTTGTTGTGCTTGGTTTGCATCTCTATGTGGTTGTTTTTTTTTGTACATTTGTCGTCATGCTATGTCTTTTGTGGCCAGTTTACATACAGAGGTTTAGAGTCCCTTTATTGCCATTTTGCTTGTCATTGTGGTCATTATATGTCTCTTTGTGGTTAGTTTCACGTCTGTTTGTAGTCAATTGCATCTCTTAGTAGAAGATTAACAAGAAATGTCAAGAGTCGCTTGGATCCTATGAAACCTGACTTCAATAACCTTTCCATGACTACCCATCATTTCATAAAGCAGTATCAGTTGATCACAGAATCACATTGATTAGATGTTGATGTTGAGAAATAAAAATATTTAATCCATATTTGCATTTCACGTGAACAATCCCAGATGACAGATTGATTAAATAAGAAATGAAATGACATTGATTGTTAATAACTCTCTTTAAGAACGTGACAAAGTTCAGATTTTTGGCCGACATGTATTAACTTCAGTCTTTACAGCGAATAAGTGATTGACATTATGCTGAGACGAAACCCAAAATCTACAGTGATGAGGAAATGTTTAAGAATGCAAAATTTAACAGAACAAATTTTCAAACTACAAAAAATATGAATAATGAAAATAATAAAAACACGCATAAATATTCTAAAAAGACATGAGTGAAGTCTCTTACCTGTTAGGCTCAGTAAGAGCAATGCTAGTGTCTTCATCTTGATCTTCTGCACGATCTGTTTGTAGACTGTGATTTACTGTATGATGCTTCTTGTACCGGTGACTTTCTTCCACCCTCTTGTCTTTGCGACTGTTGTTTATCTGTGCCTGGTCACGGTACTTCTAATCTTTATGAAGAGAATAAGCCCTACCCTTTTTTTCATTCTCCTTTCAGTAAGTTAATAATACAGAGCCTTCCTGTTACCTTATCATGTCACGGGCCGATATTTTTTCTCTTTGTTTCCTCTTGGCACGAGTTCAATCATAATTAAGAGGGAAGAAAGTCCACTTTGTCAAGGCTCTTCTCAAGAAGTAATCAACTTGGAGGGCATCTAACAATTCCACCTGATAAAAACAACCACAGACTCTGAGCATATAGATATAAAAGTTAATGTTTATTTTCAAGGTCATCTGGTTTGGATGCCAGACACGTGTACGATATACCCACAGTTTAGATTATGTTTATTGATTGTTGAATTGCATTTGGCTGAAGAAGGAGGAAGGTTGGCTGGGGAGCAAAGAGTAAAACCTGGTTTAACTGTAAACAATTTCGACATTTTAGATAAAGAAAAAACTAGCAAACTAGCTACACAGTTGAGGCTTTACCTCCAAAAGACGAAGAAGGAAGTTTAGCAATGAAATAGATGACAAGCAACTTTTTCAGATAAGTAGATCTGGACTCTGACCTGTGAGAGTACAGAGAATAATTAACTTTATTTCAATGGTATTATTAGTAATACACTGCATATCTGGCTTGACTGCTGAACTCCCGGAAGCATTCTTCCATTCTCCTGTAAATAAAACATAGAAAGGGGCACACTGTAGCCAGAAGGAAATACACCTGTCCGGTAAAAACCACCAGGGTAAACATTAATGGGTGTAGTGTACGTCAAGGTTTTCCCTCAAAGCAGTATGTTACAACAGAAACTAGGTTCACTGAGTCAGTATCAATATTTCGTCACTGTGGTTACTCTCGCTCTTACTCAGCTCACCCATCTTTGAATTTGGCCGTCTGAGATGTCCCTCTGAAATGTTCTGCTGCCAACACAGGGTGGGTTATGCCAGGGAAAATGAATGTAAACCAGAAAAGGCAAAATGTTTTGATTTATGTTCTGCTGGACAAACATTGCTCAAACTAGGTTTATGGCATACCTGCTGTTTGATCCTTGAGACTTTTATGGCTTTTTTTTAAGGGCATTTCTTGCCTTTACTTGACGCAGACCTTTTACACAGCACACATTTTGACACAGCAGCAGTCGATAATATTAATGGTGGTCGCATATGATTCAATGTTGGTCGTTCCAGAGCCCTAGGCCCAAAAGTGATGCTCAATGGAGCCTTTGAATGGGACGGAGTATTCATACACCTGTGTCTCTGTTGCTTTGACAAGTCATAATATTTGCTTTGAAACTGGTGTATTACAGTGGAGAGGCAGACAGCAAATATGAGAAGAAAGAGAGGATGACATGCAACAAAGATCCCCCGCAAAATCTGAATGGAAGCAAGTCATGAAGCAATACCAGGGGCGGTGGGTAATGTAGACTACATTTAAAGCTTTGGTCTATAATTCATAGTGATGTCCAGATCTCAGTTATATCCAGTGGATAATCTCCAGGTGGCCTGATCATAAAATGAGCGTTCTGATTAATAGTGGATGGGTGAAATAATACATCTTTAATATTTTGTGGAAAATATTCACAACATTTCCTGCAGCAATCCCCCAGAAGCAAAAATGCGCTTTTTCCTTTGCAAATTTACAGTACAGCAGCTTAACTTCATTGATTATTTAAATCACTCAACAGGCTGACAAGATCAGTCAGAATGTAGTATTGATCAAAGTTCTATGTTCTTCCACACATCCCAAAGAACATATGTTCAGAGTGGTGTCGTGAAATTGTTTGAAGTAAAACAGCTGTCCGCCCGATAAATCCTGAGCTCCATCTGAGCTACCTGAAAAATATTATAAGGTGAATTTGTCCCCACCACTGAGTTTCCTCTGTCCTGTCAAGTTTGTAACTGCAGTTTATTGTTTTGCTGCTTAGATGTGCCATGATATTTGCTGCAGTGACATAACTATGTGCATTGAAACTTTAAAAATAACTGGAAGCAGTCCCTCTAATTATTATTTTGGGCTTAATCTGTGCCAGACCCTGCCATCCTAAAAACTGGCTTTGTTTGTGACGATGGTTTAGTTATGAATGTAGTAACAGGTTTCCTCCATGGATGTTAGAACTAGAATGACTGTTGGCCAAGTTTTAGCCTGCACTATTCATCCTCAGCCTCACCAACCACCCATGAGTAAGACACAGTGACTCTGCTGGTCCATGAGAGTTTCTGTGCACTAACGTGGGTCCCATAGGTTGTTGCAACATGAATATTTTGGCCGGGGTGACATGACATTTAAAATATGATATGAAACAATTAATCTGAAACCCTATATTTTATAAAACTTTGTGAGGATTTAAGTGATTACCTATTACCATTCCTAGAGCATGGTGAAACTGCTACTGTATATAGATAAAAGCCAAATCTTCTTCCCTTAAATATTGAAAAATTAAATTAAAATATAAAATTACTGTTTAAGTCTGTATTTTTTTGCTCTATATTGTGCAAATCTCAGCACTTTCTATGAATTAAACTGGCAAATTTCACTGAGTTTTAAAGGCTTACATTTGATCCTTTTTAGCTTTACTTCTAAACTAGGGTTAAAGGTCACAGAAAAAGGACCCCTGCTCTAATCCAGGTATAATCCTAGTTGTCACAAACAGTAGTGAAGTGTGTTGAGGACAGCTGTTTAAGTGATGCTTGAGCTGCCCTTTGGTCATCAAAGATCACGATGCGTTTAAAGCCAAATGCATGTTTGGTTCAAATAAGATTCACCACATGGGAGAGATTGTTTATCAAATGTTTGCGTAAAGTGAGGCAGTTGTTGTTATGGATGTGTATGTGTGTGTTGCTGTGTGGTAACATGACTTGGGGAGCAGCTGGGATTGTTGATGGTGAACAGGTGCAGCAGCAGAGATTTTGTGAGCTTGTGTTTCGCTCCTTCTCTCAGTGTGTGCTTATGCACACGTGTCGGCACGTATGGCCCCTGTGTGCGTCTTTGTGTGTGCATATGGCCACAAATGTAAGCATGTGTGCGCATTAGCCGGAGCGAGGGACAATGTGCTGTTGTGTGAGCGCCGGTGGTGAGAAACCTTATAGCCAAGGACACAGTAGCTCAGCCAGCAGCTGTCCCATCCCTGCACCTCCTATTACACCCACCTCTGTTGTCACGTAGAAAACTCCAACTATGGTGATTTTCATCTTTTGAATTCAGTTTCAGAGTGTCACATAATTTCCAGTATGAGATCTCAGAATTGAACACAAACATAGTTAAGATTCAAGTTGGACTAAATGTCTTTGATGAATGTAAGTATAATACTCACTCTCCTTCTTTTATAAAAATCTGGCTATTTAGCTGATAAATGCTCCATCATGCTCACTGGCTAGTTGCTGATTGTGTCACCTTGCTGTTTGGTGCTGAGCAGGTAGTGTACATTAAGGTTTTTGGAGCTTTTCTGTCTTCCACTGCAGACCAAAACAACACTATGACCGTAAAGTTGTGGGCTGCCCAGCTAAATGATGAGCTGAAACTCATGTTAAAGGTGCACTGCGCAAAATTAGGGAATTAATTTTAGTTTAAGATATTAAAAAAAGTTATCAACGGAATGTAAAGAAAATATTGTTTGATGTTACGTCAAAGACGTTTGTGTTGCAGAGATAGTGTATCTACTGAAGCTAGCAAGCTAACCAGGTATTTCATAACCTCTCTTAGCTTTTTTAGGCTAACAGTGGGAAAAAAAACTCACAACATCTCAAGAAAGGAAAGACCTATTTTCCTTTTCAAACATTTGTGCAATTCTGAATTCAAGTTTCTCATTTTAAGCAAACTACAATGAGCTCAATTGCCTTGCTAACTTCTACTCACCAAATAATATGTTGTTTGTCTTTCCACTGTTCCAACAATCCTCAACCCCGGGCTGGTCCGAATATATACCTTAATTTGTTGCTCTTGATGCTGATTTCCCAGGCTGTTGATGACCAGCCTCTCTCCTGCTCCTCTCCCACTCCATGCCTCTCCTGACTCATCTCCTGGTCTATGGAAAACAATTTAGTTTAGACTCACTAGCTGCATGGCTAAGTAAACCAACGAGTGAACAGCAGCTAATAGATACAGCCACATATAACTACAGCAAACAGCAGCAGTTAGTGAGCAGCAGATCTACGACTTACGACAGGAGACCAATCCTTAAACATTGAACCTTTAAAGCTCAATAAACATGAGTGGTGCTTGCATGCTGATTTTGTGCAAACCCTATGACATTGTCACATCTTTTTCCAATGTGATACAAATTTGTATATTTTGATTCTAGCCTAAAAATATGAATGATGAATACATACATTAGATGGTCCCTGCATCGTTGTTATCTCTGCATGAAGGACTACAGTAGAAATCAGTCCCTCACTTTATTGTGTCATCCTGAATATTTTCACGCAACACAGTCAAATAAAGTCGAATGAACCAAAGTAAACTAGGAAGTATGAAGATTGTCCTAAAGATACTGCATGAGATACCAACAATCCGAACAGGGCAGATCAAAGAACAGACCCCTGTCAAAATAAAAGGAGCTCATATCTCCTGTTTGCTCTGCCTCCTCAGAGGGTAGTGGTCTCAGGGCAGCAGGCAGCACAGCAGCTCTCCCGCCTGCTCGCGTCAGTTGTCCAGGAGACGTGAGTTGTGTGTGTGCTGCAGATGTAACTTGAAGAAGCTGCAGGGAGTTTGGAGTAAAACTAGTCTCATCCAGACTCAGCAGACACCCACAGACCCCAGATCGGACCTGAACAGACTGAACATGAACACCATGAAGATGTTGGCGCTGCCTCTCCTCATCACTTTATTGCACTGTGAGTTTTTTGTTTTCTTTACTGGTTTTAGAAAGTTCACTTAACAAGTTGCTGAAGTTATTAATGACAGATTAATACGCTATAATAGGCTTAGCCACCATAACAAACATATAGCTAGATGTCTTCCGAGGAAGAAATGCATTTTTTTTTAACAGAGTACGTTATGGGCAATTTATCTGATTGTAAACACTCCTGGTAGCCTCATCGGTGTGTTGTAATAGGGCGCTCCTGTTAATGAGGAATATTAGCCCTTTTCACAGGGAATTCTATTGCCTCAGATATTCAACTTCACTTCAAGTTTTGATGCTTGATTGTAAAAATCAGTATAAGGTATGATGTGAAAATTTCTTAAGTTGTGCATAGAAACAAAAAAAGGGAAGGCATATTCTAAAGAAGACAGTTAGAGACTAAAGAGAAGCCCTTTTCAGAGTCATTAACATTTTATTTGGACCGTCCACTAGAGAGAACATTCCTCCAATATTTCAAAAATAAACAGTATGATAGAATTTAGTTCCCCAGTTATAAAGGACAACTCAGAAAGAGCTTAATAATCTCAAAAATGAACCTTAATGTGATTGGAATCATTTTTTGCTTTCTATCTTTAACATTTCAGATTGAAGGTACCCTATGTATCTTTGGGGAAGACATTTTGATCAGAAGACAAAGATCTTCATTGACTGATTTTTACAACACAATTTCATACTGTTGCACTTTGTTTATATGTGGCGGACCCTGCCACCCTTCTAGCTTCAAACAGTGTTTCAGGGACCTTGTTTTCCTCTGAGAACAGCTTGTTTATTCAGTCATAGAAAAAATAATTGTGTCAGAGTTTGTATCATTACCTCATTAATATTGTAAATATTCAAATTCTAGGTTGGAATTTCTTCTCCAAAACTGCACAGTGCATCTTTAAGACAAGTTTTGTTTATTACAAATATTTCTTGTGTAGTCCCTCAGAAATGCAGGATATGGATTTGTCATTGATCATTAGTTTGTTTCACTATTGTTTGTGCATGTTAAGTCCACACACATGTGGGGGGTTGGGGAGGTGTGATGTGTTCAGGGACTCCATCAGGGGGTTGAGATTGTGCAGGGAGTGGCTGCGCCTGGGCTTCATGTTTACACTGAACCCGCTCTGATGCCGTTTGAACCCGAGATCCGCAGGCTGATGAGACACGCCACGTGGCCCCGCGGCCCTGCGGCCCTGCGGCCCCGTTGAGGAGTCTGGGATCCCACCCTCTCAGTTTGAAGATAGCCTCCGACTGACCCTGTTGTTTACTGGACATAGATGAAAAAGACCACTTGCTATCTGGAAAAAAAAAGCATTTGAAGTTGCTGTGGGAATTTGAAACTTTCTCTATGTTGATAATTGCTGCTTTTACGTGTGTGTTTTGATCTTTGTTGTATTTACTCATGAGGACCAAATGTCCTCACAGAGATTAAAAGATTGGAATCCTTAGCATCAGTAGGACGAGGCTGGTTTGGGATGTGTTTGAAATATTTTAAGTGTGATATTGATTTTAAGCACTTTCTAATGCTTTTAATATCATAAATAACTCATCTGAAATGCAATCATAAAAATAATAACATTATTATGGAGAATACCATGTATCTATAACATGAACATTTATTTCAAAACATATTACATATATGTTGAAGATTAGTTCATGGCTTCAGGATCCACTTTGAGTGTTACAATCAGAATCGGGTTCAGGTTTGGCTGAGGGTCAAACTAAAGCATATGGAGCCGAATGTGAGGGTGAAGGGTTCAATCAGTATAGAGCCTCACAAGTGTGCCAACAGATACCTGTGTGTGTGTGTGTTGTGCCAGCTGAGGGGGATAAGGTTACTGTCATGAAGAGCTACTTTGTCTGCAGAAGAAATGCACGCTCTCCATGCATGTGTAGGCCCCTAACACACACACACACACACACACCCACACCCACCCACACACACACACACACACACACACACACACACACACACACACACACACACACACAAACACACACACACACACGCACACACACACACACACTCACACCTTTCTTCTTCAGCTTCTCTTGATAATACCAAACCACACACATGCATTAATAATACTCCTCCAAAAAAGCAGTAAAACATCAATAGTATCCACACAAATCTGCAGAATAATCCACTTCTACGCTGCTCAGACACAGGCTACCAAGGACAGCTGCTTTGTCACACTATCACCCGCCTTGATGCTTCAAACCAAATTTAACTGTATTTTGTTAAAAGCTGGTATTTCTGTGAAAACGTGTTGAAATCTATCATAACGAGCATTCATTTGAGCTGACACATCTGCTGTTCTTTGTAAAGGGAAGAACAAACCTTCTACAGCCACTTTTCATCATACTGAAAACACTCTGTGCGAGTTATCACTTTAATGTTTTTTGTGCTGTGTGTGTGTGTTTGTGTGTGTGTGTGTGTATGTGTGTGTGTGTGTGTGTGTGTGTGTGTGTGTGTGTGTGTGTGTGCGGGTGTGTGTGGGTGTGCTGGCTGAAGGGACAGATCACTAAAAAGAGGTTATCAGGTTAGGATTAAGCAGCTTGTCGGAGTCATCCATCACCTGCATTCCTGCACGCCACCGCTCCTGGTACCACCAGACCACACTCTGTATGTCTGTATGCCTGTGTGGGTGTGTGTGTGTGTGTGGGCAGAAATTATGTTGTGGGCAAATTAATGTTGTGAGCCTACTTGTGTATTACATGGTGAGGATGCATGCCTAGTACTGTATGTGAAGGCTGTGACTCAATCTGTGGGCTTTTTAAATGTCTGTTTGTGCTTTTGGTCTCTCATGAGCCCACATTATGAAACTACAGAAATACACTGAGCATGCGTCAATGAGAGATCTCTAGAGATGTAGAGAGAGCAGAAGTAAGATTGTTGTGCTTGGTGACCGAGAGAAAAAATTCTGATTTATAACAGCTGATTGATCGTCTCCCCCCTGCAGGTCCTGTGTGTCTGTCAGTGACAGTCAGCAGCAGTAAACCCAAAGTGGAGGTCCACGAACACACAGGTGAGACTGTGCACTGCTGCTTCTCTCAATATCACCGATTTGAAACACAACTTTAAAGATCCATTGAATAAGCTTTAGTGGGACCTATTGGCAGAAATGGAATATAATCTTTACATTCAGGTTTTCATTTGAATGCCCGGCACGGGGGACTGTGGTGCATGTGCAGAACGCCGAGGCCAGTTCAGGTCCGACTGAGGCGTATACATGAAAGAGTACATTTCCAACTGTGTTATCTGGGTGTGTTAGTCTGACTTTAAGAAATTCAATTTAGTAAGATTTCAGTCAGTCCAATGTTTACATGGACATTAAAAGCCTGATTTAAGTTGGACTAACACAATAGCTTCTAATGTCATATAAACGTAGTGACTGATTCCACAGAGGAAACGTTTGTGTTTTTAGCATTTTTCGTATTTTTGGTATTTTTAGTATTTTTAGTATTTTTAGCGTTTTCTGTGTTCACCACTAGATGTCACTAAATCCTACATACCATACCTCTAGAGCACAAAGATGTCCATTGTGACTGAAGTTCATTATTTAACTGAAGATTAAAAAGCGACTTAACACCCTGTTTTGGCTTGAACATGCCACCATTATGGATTAATTTTGCCACCCTATTCCAAATGACAGGAATGAAATACAAATTAAAGTTAAACATGACTTTGAAACCAAATTATGAATGGTATTTATATGAATCATATTAATGGGCACGTTTTGGAATGATTTGAGGACAAAGATGAGGCAGGAAGAGAGATTTGACATCTTCGGATTTGCACATTTCTAATTCAAAAATAATCAGGCAGATCAACACACAAAACATTTTTAGGCAGATTCTAAACAGATTAACATAATTACACCTTTAATTTTCAACTGTCTTCTTTCATGAGAAGTGGAACAGATATTTGATTTTTAAGATTTTCTTGGGAAATCATCTAAGATAAAAGATCCAGCTGTACTTAATGTTGTTCTGTCTTCATCAGTTTACAGTTGTGACGAACAAGCAACACATTTAGAAACAAACAATGTGTAAAATGTTTCTGCAAATTCAAACCAGAACAAAGACACATGTGCTGTGGATTGACCCATGCTGCTCTGTTTGTCCTCCAGATGCTGTGCTCTCCTGTGAGTTCAAGACAGAGAAAGACCAGAACCCTAGGATCGAGTGGAAGAAGAAAGGAAAGGCAGTCACGTTTGTGTACTTCAATAACAAATTTACAAGTGAGTGACGACAGTCCTTTCCTGCGTGACCTCTCCCAGCTGAAAAAAACTGATGTTTTGCCATCGCTCTTTCCATCATCCCTTCATCATTAACTGTGATTGATTCTGTTTTTTTAGCACTTTAGGTTATGTGAGTTAAGCTTTGTCAATCCTCTCTCCATTACCTTCCATTGCAGGGTCGTATGCAGAACGGGCAAAGATCGAAGGAGCGACGCTGACGATACACTCCGTTACACAGAAAGACTCGGGGGAATACCGCTGTGAGGTGACAGCCGGCGAGGACCACGTCAACCTCGGAGAGGCGTCTGTGACCCTCAATGTGCTTGGTATGATGGGAAACCTACTGTTGGACAATAAATAGTTCCTTTTTACAGTCACAGTGAAATTGCAGTAAGGCCGCCCCCTGCTTCTGTGTTTCTGATTGAAAAGGTATATCTTGAATTTAGTTACAATCAATTACAGTTGTAATCGTTGAAATTAGATTGGATTCCAATAACAGCGGAGTGAGTCATCAAAAACGACTTGACATTTTACTAGAAGACCAGTGGACTGCTTTTCAAAACCTGGCACCTATGTTACCCACAGATTTACTACTTTTTTCACATGTCCAGTAGTAGTAGTAGTAGAATTACCTTTTAAAGCGCATGCACTGCTTTCAGAGAGGACTCATCAAGTGTTCTTGACATAGTAAGTTACCCATGACTATATGCGAATACAGTGGAGTTGTAACTCAACTCAATGAGTTTAATTTGAGATCACCTTTGCTGGACAACTGACAGCAAAAATGCTGGTTATGTCCTTTAAATACTGGCAATTCATTCAGCGTTTTCTGCATTTCAGCTTCAAGCGCTTGAGATATGAATGATATGAATGGTATGAATGACATGAATGGTATCTGACACTGACAGCATGAGGGCTCAGTGGTAAGTGCTGTCACTTCACAGCAAAAAGGATCCTGGGTTTGAATCTGCTGGCTGCAGTTTCCTTTTCAGTCCAAACACATGCAGGTGATGTCAGGTGGAGCGTGCATGGCTTGTGGTAATCTATATGTGTCAGCCCCCTGATAGAGAGGCAACCTGTATCAGGCCATAAACAGTGTGAACGTCAGCTTTTTTTTTTTCCTATCGAGGAGGAAGTACTTTTAATCAAATTCAAGTTCTCTGTGTAGATCGCAGCTGAAAAAAAGAGTAAATGAATATGAGTGTTTCTTTCAGGAGTTAAATGCATCAGATATCACACAAAAACCAAAATGCATCAACAAAAGCAATATGTCCAGGTTCTTTAAGGTGCCTCTGCCTTCTGTTACTTGAGCTGTCTTCTCCTCTCTGCCTCCTTAGTGCCTCCTCACGTCCCGTCCTGCGAGGTGCCGAGCTCTGTGTTTGTGGGCTCGGCCCTGGAGCTCCACTGTAAGGACAAACTCAGTGTGCCTCCTGCCATCTACCGCTGGTACAAAGACAACAGGGCTCTGATGCCCACAGCAGACACCCCGTTCAGTGTTGACGCGAACAAGGGCACGCTGGTGAGTGCACACCCAAATATGCAAGTACACGGTAGAACACATCCATATTATGTTCGGACACCAGCTGCTGTTTTCTGTAACTCATCGACTCACCTTGTCTTTGCCTGGAGCAGAAGTTTAAGAGCGTGTCCAAAACGGACACAGGGATGTACCGCTGTGAGTCCTCCAACAGTGTCGGGGCCCCCAAGAGCTGCGTAGCCCAACAACTGAAAGTTATTGACTGTAAGTTTTTCATATAACTCCTCTCTGGAATTAACATGTTATGCTCCACTCACCAAAGACTGAGCTTATACTCTCCTCACCGTCCTTTCAGATCCTTTGAATATGACGGTTTTGATAGCAGGAGCGGCTGCTTTTCTGACGCTCATCATCTTCTGCTGCATCTGCGTGTGTTGCTGCCGACGCCGAGGCTGCTGTAAGGGTGAGTGGTGTGAAGCGTGCTGTGTGTGTGTCATGTAGTGACTGGTTTTACATTTGAGAAGCTGCATCGATGAATACATTTGAATCAAATATATAAATAATGGTTCAAACCTGACAGATCATTTAATAGACCTTACAGCTCACCCCCTCCTCTATCCTGCTCATATATTAAACATTCCCTTTGGTCTGCAGTGGTTTACAGTTTTGACTCGTTTCTCATTTATTTACCTGGGCAAATATGAGGAACCGGATCAGTCAACAGTTGAGATTTCCGACTTTCATCTTCCATCTTTGTTTGGGGCAAGGAATGAAGACGTGTCTGTGGAGGGGGGGGGCAAATGGCA
Source organism: Diplodus puntazzo (assembly GCA_963678695.2). Classification (NCBI taxonomy): domain Eukaryota; kingdom Metazoa; phylum Chordata; class Actinopteri; order Spariformes; family Sparidae; genus Diplodus; species Diplodus puntazzo. Next base: position 14,282,732 of record OZ023164.1, on the reverse strand, counting down.
CAAAATGCCAGTTTCTACATAATGTTGCTTTAAGATAAAGTATAAAAAAAAATCTAAATCTAAAATGCAAACATGCTCCATTGTCCAGAAACAGTTGGTGTCATGCCAAAATAAGAAAAATCTGTATCACGTTTTAAAAATATGGCGTATCATCCTATTATATTACAATATATATTTTCATATTATTACAAAATACAAACATGTTATAACAACAAATCTTTCTTGTTTTAACAATTTGCTTTTTGTATTGTTATAACTTGATAGTCTATGTTGTTTTCACAAGAGACCCTTCTTGTTGTAACATTTATCTTTATTTACTGTAAATGCATTTGAATAGATTCACATTATACAAGCTATTTTCAATGTATATTAAAACATATTATAGCGTTTCATGTTATAACATGATGTCATAATAATGTAATAAAGTGAAAGTAACTCGTTATAGCATGGAAACATGTTATAACAATACACTTTCGGTGTTATACATTGATACTAATCCGTTCATATTTTTATGTTGTACCATTTCAAGTGAAGGACACACATTCAAACTCTTACTAAAGTAAAGTTGTTTTCCACATAACGCTCTGATCAATATCTGTATACAAGGGAAAAAAATGTGGCCTTGTTTTCCGGCTGCAGCAGGCAGATTTTATGAGCTAAAAAGCTTTAAGGAGCCAGAGTCCACTGAGTGCTCAGCACCAAACAGCAGCAGACACAGTTACCAACGAGCTGCAGGATATAGTGGAGCATTTAGCAGCTAAGGAGACAATTATTTCCCTCAGGAGTGCTGAAGAGAGTGAATATTGACTAAAACTGGTCTACAGTCTTGTGTACAGAAACAAGACCGTTAATATGTGCTTGAGTAAATGTGCTAATTACTATCCAGTTAATTACTGCTGCAAGATTAAGAGACAAAGTCTTCTCAGGCAAGCGTGATAGTGATCTTGAATAATGTTGACTTTTTCTCTTTTGTTGTTTCTTTGAACAGACAACAAGAAAACCAAAAGGTGAGGGTTTCACATTCAGTCCAACTCTTGTTTTTGCCCACAGCGATGTTTTATTGACTGACTGAGCTCAGGCTGAACTGCCACCCTTTGTCTTTCAGCGGCAAGTCCTTCAACCCCCCACCTCCGCCTCCTCCCATCCGCAACGTGAGTGATCAGAGGGATTGTTGTTGTGTCAGGGCTTGTTTTGCTCGCCGCCATGTGTTTGGGTTGCCATAAAAATCCTGTTGATAGGTCGCTGATAACGCTTGTCCCTAGCTAATTAAAGGAAATGATTCATTGTACGTCTCTCTGCTCTTTACAGTTCAAGCACTACAAACAAACCCACTCCTTCATGATCTGAGGAACACTCTCTCACTTTGACTTCAAGCCATCAGAAATCTAAAGTGTGCACGCATCGAGCAGCTCACTGGGAAGTTACTCCGCCGTCGCCTTGTTTTTGGACGGCTGCTCCCTGCTGTCAGGGACACACACACACACACACACACACACACACACACACACACACACACACACACACACACGCACACACACACACAGATATGATGATGTCAAGCATCATGAAGAATTTAACTAGATTTTGAAAAAATCTTGCTGCCTCCTAAACACGGGCATCTGTGCACTGACAGTCTAGACTATCTTTCCTACTTCCATATTTTCATATTTTATTCATCAGTAGTGTAAATTCAGGGTTAAACTGGCCTCTTTCGTAAGTTATACCATATTTTGTTGTCATATTTCTCTTTTGTGTGTTGAGACATCTTTAAAATCATATTTTTTCTACTCTTCTCAGACTTAAAGGGTCATGTTAATGTTTTAGTTCTCTTACGCCATCTATAGGCAATTAAATGTCATTCACCCACACTGACTGAAGCAAGTACTGTATAGATTGTATTCTTTGTATTGCCTTTCTTTTATATTTAGATGTTGTTTTACATGATGCTATTTTTTTTCCTCTTTGTCAATTTTATATATTTTATAAAAACATGTGTGTTGATATCATAATTCTTCAATATTCTGGTTGTATAAATTCAAATCATGTGAACTGAGCGACATGTGAACAGGTGTCTGCACACACTGAATGGTGGAACCTTTGTTAAATATTTGATAAATATATCTCTTGATCAATAAAGAATGTGGAAAAAAAGAAATGAATACATTGGAATTCAAGCTGTGCAGTTTATTGGTTTTATTGGTACCTAGTCAGGCGGGGGGAATATCAATGACATTAAACTCAGCATGTGTTTAAATAATCTAGCCCATATGCATTCAAGTGGCGTCTCACGGGACAAGTGCCCTTCAACAACCTCAAGCGAGCCGTTCGATCAATTTGTTAGTCGGCTAATTAGCCCATTCTTTAGTTATTTTTGTTGCTAAGCACAAAACCCGCTTACGTCAATAGACTGTTTGAACCGGGGCTGTTTAAGCAGAGTGAATTCACGAGAATCAAACTGACAGCTTACTTCTAGGATTACAAAGGTGCATTTTACCCCTGTAGTTTTGTGAATATTTTTCTTTGTTGAATGTGAAACTATTAAACAAAGCGGTAGAAACAAAAATCTTTGTTTTTAAACATTGACATTCTGAGCTTTGCAGGTAAATAGGCTCGATCTTGTGCTAGATGTAGTCCATGTTAAACCATGCACAATGTGAAAAATACATTGTTTGGTTGATAGTATGCGTTCCAGCCTACGTAATATTTTACATTAAATCTTGAACACAACATACTTTTCTTAGCCAAGCCAGCAACATGGCTTGTGATTGTGATGTCAATGTGTTGGTCAGAAGGTCTTTTGACTCTTTTCGTTTATTTCTCTTTTTTTTCTTCATAAAACTAACGGATTCTGGGGCGCTGTTTAGCTCAGTTGGTAGAGCAGGCGTCCCATGTACAGAGGCTTTGTCCTCGCTGCAGCGGGCCTGGGTACGTCTCCCGGCATGCAGCCCTTTGCTGCGTGTCTCTCTCATCCTGTTTCCTGCCACCTCTTCAGCCACTATGGCTTTCAATAAAAGGCCAAAAAATACTTAAAAAAAAAAAAATTGGATTCTTAACTCTTTCGTATAGTTGCTTTAACAGATTTTTCACAATGTTCTACCTCTTTTTCCTCCATGTTTAAAAAGCCATAACAGCTGCTGAGTGCCAAACAACGGCTGCTACGTGTGCATTTCATAGGAAACGTACTGCACTGTATAAACTTTAATAGCCGGTGCTTTATTACCGGGTATTGTAAACAAGCTACAGTGGGTTGTCATACTCTATTGGGTGTTTTCTTTTGACAGATAGCAGAGGCAGTTACAGCCGGCCATGTTGGAGAAGAAAGGCTTTATTACAGGATGATGACATCACAGATCAACTCCCAATTTTATCTTATTCCCTCTGCTTTGGGTTTTGTCTCAGGAGGACCAGTTTGCCAATAAAGCTACTAAACAAGAAGCCATGGAGTTCTAGAAGTCAATTAAAAAATACATAAATATATCATAATATATATCATTATATATATGATTGATTTCTGTACACACTCTCTGCTTCCCTCGACCAAGCAAAAATGAAGCTGACTGATGATCAACATTTCCCCACTGACCACAAGGTGGCACCAAAGCACTGACAGGATGTGCTCACACTGTCACAGACTATAGGCCCACAGCTCTGTGCTGCCAGCTTTTATCCATTATTTGTCCATGAACAGTGGCACTATTGTCTTCCTCCATTTGTGCTCATTGTTCTCCTTATTGTGCCGCCCATAAATTAAATGTCTTGAAAAGCAGTGGTTTCCTGCAGCTTCAGTTCCGTTCAGTTTCGAAGAAGACACATCCTCTGTGCAGGTGCTGATGATGTGTGCTCACGTTAATTACTTCACACTTTGGATATCTTTACATCTGGCTCCTGCATATTAGTGCAGCCAGCATCAGGAACTGTAAGCAGAGATCTGTTCCCGCACATGGTCATAACCTTCACCAATGATTACATTAGTGGCTCGTATTGATCCGCTCACATGGCCGCAAAGAAAGGACATCCGTCGAGCTCGAATATATGCAAATTGTCATTCCCAGTCAAGTCATTCGTGTGTGAAATCTGTACCCTCAATAGCAACTGCATTTGTTTTAGCATAATGAGGACGCTTATGAATTTGTAGCATGCTTTTTTTGGGGGGAGCTATTCATAAGCCCAGGACATCTGGGTCCAAAGAAATCCCTCATTCCCTCCTCACTACTCTGTTTAGAGGAAGTTCTGTGAAAAGAACAGTATAATGTGTAGCTGTGTAGCTAAAACATTGCAAACAAACAAACAAAAAAAACCTTTGGGACACTGCTGGAGTCATTTATTTAAATCAGACATTCACTGTGCAGACAGTTTTTCACTCCTTGGACAATGCATGATGATAATTAGCTCTCAGTTAGTGACCCTCAGTTGTACACTCTACTTTTTGTTTCTTGTGTAGAGTTTAATCATTTTCGCTAGACGTTCAAGCAACACAAGCACACAATGTCCTTTGTCTATATTTGGTTATAACTGAGCCAAAATGAACAATTGCTGTGTTGGTTTTGTCCACAGTCCTGTTCGATTGTGTGTAATTTGCATGTAGTAGCTTTGTGCTGAACAAGCTCGTACGTGTACGTGTGAACTCAAATCATAAGAGTTTTTAAAATGGTGTCAAGGAGGATAAAGTATTTGGAAAGTTTAGTGAAAGTAGCGATAACACAACGTTAGAAGTTTTGCTTTCAAAATTCTGTAAATGTACATCACTAAGCTAAATGTATTTGTGAATGTGTAAATGAGAGGCATTAACTTATAGCACTTTGTAGAAGCTCCTTTATAAAGTTCAGTACATTGACTTGCATTAGTTCACAGGACAGAGCTGCCACATCCAATATGGCGGCGATGTCGACATAACACAGCAACAGGCCAACCTGCTCAATGAGGTGTCTATGTATATATGTCTATGTGGATATGTGCCAGTGTGAACTATTAACCTAGCTAGTTCCTGCCTCCTCAGCACGAGCTGAACAATAAATCTAACACAGCAAGAGAGGCGGGACTTAAGGCAGAATCAGCCGGTCACACTCAAAGCCGGTGTCATGTTTGAAACAACAACAGGAGAGGGAGGGGGAGAGGAGGCAGTGTTAAAAACACCCACATCCACGGGTGCGACGCCCCTGTGTGACTGGAAACAACATATACGCATAAATGCAGAAGACATGAAACGTCACATGTGCAAGATTAGAAAACGGTAGTTCCTGGTTATATGAGCATTATATGAGCACACAGACGGACAGCTCTGGGGAATAGAGGACATCTTTGACTGAGGTACTGAAATGATAACCCCTGCCACAAACACACACAACACAACCTGTAACATCCAGATGTGGCGGCTGGTTAATGGCATTGCTCGACTGTCAGCTCCATTCATTTTATTTTCGTGGTTCCCTTTTGAACATCTTAACAGGCCTTCTCGGGCCGCTCGGACCTCTGTTACAGCTCAGGGGGACTGTTACATCACATTTTGTAAATGTGTGTGTGTGTGTGTGTGTGTGTGTGTGTGTGTACATGTCAGATAGCGACAGAGGAGAGCGTGTGTGAAAATAAGGGAGGGAGAGGGAGAGAGTGTGTGAGTGGGCGGTGGCTGTCAAATGAAATCTATGTCAGTACCACTGTTGTCTTGGATGTTAAATTAAGCCTCAACCTTGGTTTCCTCCAACACCGCTCTTTCCTCTGCTGCCTGGTACAGAATTGGCTGCGCCAGAGCCTTACCCACAGTGCATCCCGCGAGTTGAGCTCCCCCAGAAAACCTTCGGGAGCATCCATGAACAGGTGGCAGAATTCACACAGCACATGGCATGACACCCCCGCAGATTTAAATAGCTGTTTTTCGTTTACAACAAAAAAGACAACAACAAAAAATGTTTATTTTGTTTCTTTTGTTTCTGGTCTCGTTCCTTAATCGCTCTCCGGCACTCGGCTTGTTGAGCATTTACAGCGCCGCGTTAGCAGCTCCTGGGTTATGCAAAGCTTACATCATGCAGACATTGATGTATTTTTGCCTGGGGGTAATTGTTGTGGTACAGGGAGCAGGAGGAAGACCACTGACACTGGGATTACCACAGGAAACTCTCTCCTCCCCCTGATGCAGTAAGAAATAGCAACATTTAAACATTTATACCCCAGTAGACGACATCTCCTACAGTTTCATTAAATCTTTATACTGAGGTCCTCTTACAATGCTGACAGTCTGTGCTGTGTGTGTGTGTGTGTGTGTGTGTGAAGCCGGGAGCGGAGAGAACGTTTGCTATTTGTTCTCTGTTTTCTGTCTTCAGTCTGAATTGTGTGGTTATTTAGCATTGTTCACTGACAAGACTCTAATGTGTAATTACAACAGAGTCAGAGGATGGAAATGGTTTTTGCCACTACACACACACACGCACACACACACACACACACACACACACACACACACACACACACACACACACACACACACACACACACACACATATAGTCACACTCACACACACACACACACACACACATATAGTCACAAACACAGACACATACATAGCGTCCTGTCCTCCTGCACAAGCAATCAGTCCGGACTTTAACTCCCACAGCAGCACTGTGCTTCTTATTTGAGCTCAGAGAGGAACAGTGTAGGCAGAGCGTTATACAGATGAAATGTTTTGTCTGTGTGTGTGTGTGTGTGTGTGAGAGAGAGAGAGACTGTAAACCAAAAGCGTTACATGATATCTGAATGCCAAATGCATTTTTTAATATGTGTTAGTTAATACATCTATAAACAGATCTGTTATCAGAGCCCCATAATAATGAGATGTTTAAATTTACACTTGAATTCTCAACATTTCTGAGAGAAAGTGACAACACCAGTACCTGTGCCTGCAACCGAACATTATTGTCATCATCACTTAAGGGTGCGGACTATTATTTTCCCAGTTTATCAATCAATCAGTCAATCAATTGATCAGTGATCAGTCAATCAATCAATCAATCAATCAATCAATCAATCAATCAATCAATCAATCAATGAAAACTGACCTCCAAATTTTTCTCAGAGTCCAACCAGCCAGATTTCAGCTGCTTAAAAATGTCCTAAAATGATTAACTGATTATCAAAAATGTTGCAGATCAACTAATAAATAGGTGAAATCAGTGAAAGGTTTATATAATATATATATGATAATTATATAAAATAAACAGACCATGTAACGTTTACACACACAATGTTTACAAGGAGGGCAGGATGCAAGCAACATATGGCGACCCATTTCATGAATAAATGTTGTCAGTGCCTGTCTCCGCAAACCACTGTATGTTGAAACATTTCTTTCAAGTCGAATTTTCTATGTTATGTTGTGACAACGCTGTGCTTAATCTCTGGTTAGGCTAAGGAACAAAAAAATACTTGGTTACAGTTGGAAAAAGATCATGTTTTGGCCTAAATTCCCGCATTGGTCACCATAAACATGCCTGGAAAATGGCTGTAGGTCTCCTTAAAATTATCCAGTGGTTTCACACTTACAGATGTTGTGTAACCCCATAGCCATCCCCTCCACCGCCTCATATGACGGTCGGGTTATGCACATCCAGTGTGAGCATGAAACGACACATTTTTTTAGAAATGTCAATATGATACGTAGCCTATGACGCATTTTAGCAGCTGTCTCCCTAAGCTGTCACATCACCACCATCCCCTCCACTTGACAAGTTGACAGCAAGCTCAAATACATGTTATGAAAATGTGATACGACAATAATATTATAACTTTGGCACATAGGTATCTGGGCTTTAATGAAAAGTAAAATGGAAACTTTTTTCTCTGGCTTATGGCCAATAAGTAACAAGACATAATGTGCAAATCTGGGAAATGCTGTCTGTCTGATGGTTACAACCTAAGTTTCATTAATTAGCATTAAAAAGCAGAGCATTAACATGTATTAAATGGTTTATGCCACATAATAATGTATTTGTGGGCTTATATAAGTATTTATTGATGTATTTATCAACTAAACTGTACTAACTATACATTAAATAACTACTGTTTTTGCAATAGGGGCGGCTGTGGCTCAGGGGGAGAGCCAGCGTCTTGTTATCAAAAGGTCTCTGGTTGGACTCCAATGGTCTGCATGTTAAATTGTCCTTGGGTAATGAACACATTAAATTATTGGGAAAAAAAATACAAAGAAGAAAAAAACACAGCACTGAATCGTCATTTGTAGCTGCAAGAAGCCAGCCTCACTGAGGGACACGAAGACTGCAAACAAACGCTGCGACCTGATAACCACGTACCAATCCAGTCTGTGAGGAACTAGACATGCATGATTCAGCTGGTCCCAAAGCTCAGAACTGCCTCTTACAGCTCAGTTTGTTCAGTAATTGAAATACAATGACGTGAAAGGAAATGGCAGTTCCGTCCTAATTATCAGACCGGTGTTACACACGATTTACGTCTTCTGTGACCTTTACATCCAGTATTTACGTGCAGCAGGAGAACCAACACAGAGAACTATTAAGCTGCTGAAAGCTCTGCAGAGCTGAAGATTTCTGGTCTAAGCTCGTGTAACCTTTCCTCAGGACAGTCACGAGATTTCATTTTAATATGAAAGCAATCTTGATGTAGGTTTACATTTATGAACAATAAGAAATCACATTCAAAGTCTTGTCTACAGTATCGCCTTAAACACAGAGAGGAGACAATATGTTGTAATAACCTGACCACAAAACCATAACCAAACCCGCCGTAGGTTTTACTAATGGAGCGTGTAAAGGCATAAACTATGCAGACTTGTCAGATGCCTGCTCTGCTTCTTACTGCCCATCACTACCTAAGATCCTGTACTGCAGTGTGCTATTTGATAAGACTGTTTAGCATTCAGGAGGAATCCTCAGCACTCAAGTACTCACCAGTATTATGCTTTTAACTCGTCCCCCCAGAAGAGCAGAGGGATAGAGAGAGAGGAGGGAACGGAAAGAGAGGCCGAAACAGAGGGATCCTTATGGGAAGAGTGAAATTTCACAGGACAAAAGCCCCTTATTGAATTCCTGTCATGACTCTTTAGATAATAACCTCCACTATCCAGCCCCCAAGACACATTTTAAGGCTTTCACAATCCCACTCCCATCTGATTCCTCTAGCTGGAAGAGTTTGACTGCGTACAAGCTGCTGCACTGTCCCACCACTTGCTGGATGCTGCTTCACGCCTCTGTGTTGGACAAGACTTCCCGTCCCTTTAGCACAGCTTAGAGAACGCCACAATGCATTCCATCAGTATGTGAAACGCACAAGCAGCGCAGCTTTTGAGCATGAATTACCCCTGGCTAATGGCTGAGGGAAGTCGTGCCCCATTAGAAAAAAAGGCGGCGAGATGCACCTGAGCATTGAGCGTGCACCGATCTGGCCATAGAAGCCATGATGAGGCCTGATTGCTGTGTGATTTGAGCATCCTCAGACCCACAGCTCATCAATATCCCTCGCAGCTCGGCTCGGTAACGCACTGCACTGCAGCAGGACGCAGGCATCAGCAAGATGAATATTTATCAAAGCCGTAAAAAGGCTCAGGAAACAATTCATTCGTCACAGAAACCAGGCCAAACTTCTCCTGATTGCATTTTCAAAACAATGCCGTAATACAAACACACGGCCTGCCAGGGAATTGTGATGATTGTTGTACACTCCCTGGTAGGACACACTTTTAGCAGCGCGGCTGATTGGTGAATAAAAAGAGCATCAGGTTTAGTCGAGTGCCTCCTGAATTAGAATAACCGTCTCCTCTAATCTGCTGGGATTCATTAAAACAGTGAGATACGCAGAACAGTCCCATGCAGCCACCAGGATTATAAGGTGAAGAGTGAGAGCAGAATGCTCCCAAAATGCGAGCGAAACACAATGTTATCCTCCTTCAGTCCGTCTTCAGGCACAACTCATCTCCTCCCTCTCCTCCTGCTCAGCCCTCCTCGGTCCAGTGAGCTGGCTGGAGACAGGACGGAGGGGAAAAAAACCCTCCCAGCTTATTAAACCCCCGAGTCTACAGGAAGAATCTCTCATGCGGAGCAGATTTACGTAAGGAGGAGAATTTACTCAATTCTGTCCTCATTTCCGTGCGCTGTACACACCAAATCCCCCTTATACGGTATATTTGAGCGTGGCTTTCAACAGTATTGTTTTGGCATCCACCAACTTCTCTCTGTAGCTATTTCTTCACTCTGAGGGCGTTTTTTTGCACGGGCCATGTTTGATGTGCTAGCCCCGATTAGAACATGTTAAAAATACCTCCACCCTGCACCGCTCCATCTCCTTGATCCTGCCTTCTGCCTCCCTTTTCTGTCCACCTCTCCCTCTCCGTCTGTGCACTCCTTTCTTTCTTTTAATTTCTCCCCCACATAGCCTCCCTTTGTCCCTCTCTCCCTGAATGATTAAAGGCATTTTTCCTCAAATTTCTCACTTCCTTTACCATTGTTGTGTTTTTTTTCTTCCCCCTTTGTCTGTTTTCTGCCTGTCTGTGTTTGATTACAGCTTCGCTCTCTCTGATTGCGACCTCTTGTCTCGGTGAGTGGTGTTGTCTTCCTGGCACTCTCGCTCCCCATCAGCCATAGTGACCTTGGCAGAATAACGGAGCCGGAGATTGTGGCAGATTCTTCACAAAGTCTTCTGCATCTGAATGTAGGTGAAAAAAGAATAAAATATCAAAACTACTGAAAAAAGCAATGTATTTATCATGATTCTTTAGTTAACATTTTATTTAAAGAAACAAGACAAACGCTTCATTAGTCATGAGTAATGCAGAAATGATTCTTGTTGAACACTATTAAGAAATGATTAAGTCACGATGCATTTAGGTGATTGATGAACACTTAAAGGCTAATCAATAAGTGAATATTAATGACAAAACTGCAATAACTGATTTATTTGTCCACTTGGTGGCAGCAGAAACAATCTGTGAACTCAACATTGACATATCGTCACCTTTTATGTTAATATAGCAAACTAATAAAGCTATATTATATATATATATAGCTATATAGCTATATATATATATATATACAACACTTTCTTCTTCTTTATGTCAATATAGCAAAGTAATAAAGCTATATTATATATATAGCTATATAGCTATATAGCTATATATATATATATATACATATATATGCATATATATATATATATATACATATATATATATATACATATATATATATATATATATATAAAACACTTTCTTCTTTAGACATCCAGCAGTAATGTGGAAACATTTGCATTTATTTGGAGTCCAGTATTTACTCTCTCTCAATTCTGTTCGGGTTCTCAATACCAACTCCTGATGGAATTTTCTAGCTCTATAGCTGCTAAATGTTCATCAGCTAGTTGCTAACTGTGTCTGTCAGCTCTTTGGTGCTGAGCAGCAATGACAGTGGTCCAGAACAGTAAAAATTTGTGAGCTGGACAGATGAACATTGAGCTGAAACTGGCTATAAAAGCTCTGTAAAGCCGCGAGGAGCTGCAGATTCAGGCGATAATTCTCTGTAGGTTCATCACACCGAATGACCCCGTTTAAAAGTGCCATTTCATACAGTGTTTTAATATAAATTTGACTAAAGCTGCTTTAAACCTGCAGTGCGGGACATGAATATATAAATGAAACTCCAATACATTCAAGCTCTTTGCCAAGTTCATACAACGCTGATTAAGCCTGTCATCACTGCTTGAATGCTGGTATAATATTAGCGCTCTGCTCCAGGTTGCAAGTTGTATAAATGTCGGGAATCTGACAAATTGCCATTATTTAACGCTTCCCAATAGATCAGCAACTGAAAAGATGATGGATTGGGAAAATCTGGAGGGACAATGGGCCATATTTCAAGGTAAAACAACATAATTGACAATCCATAGACCCTTTAATGGGTTATCAAATATGTTATTTTACTTAAAAATATGACATGACATCCCTCTGGATTTCCACAGTTCATCATCTTTCATGCTTCATTCAGGAAGCAGTAAAATGACAACAATTTGTCAGATTTCCTATGTTTCTTCAACAACCTGGAACACAACAGTACAGTTTTTTAGCCTCCCTCCCTGAATGTGATGTCGGAGGAAAATGGCTGCCAACAGTATTACTCTAGCCGCCTGGAGGGGAAGATGTAAGTTCTGTATTGCATGTTTTAATTAAATGCTGCCAAATTAGCTGGAAGTTACATTGAACATTTTAGACCTATTTGAGCAGCCTCTCTGAAAAAACAACAACATGAACTATCATTGTAATAAAGCTGGTCTTTATCAACACATTAAAATCAACAAATCGACTGATGAGCCATTTAACTACAAATATAAACTCTTATTTATTTGATCATTACTTAGTGGTGAACAACAGCAATAAATAACAAGTCATTTGTTAATTTCATGCATTAAATCATCAAGATTCATGCATTAGTTATGCATTACTTCAGCTAAGAATGTGTTTTGTCCAATTATAAAGGGTTTTTTAAACATTCTCCCTGAGTCAATTCATTAAAACCAACAAGCAAATTCCCTTTTCATGTCAAATTAAAGAAGTTGAGCCAACATAAACAAAATTAGGCCTAAAATGTCTATACCTAGGCATCGGTTGTCTCGTTAAAGTGAGGTTTGTGCTCCCTGGGAAATCAATAGCATTTTTTCAGCTTGTTGTTCATGCTTACATACCTCTACCCCCTTTATAATGAATGAGCATACGGGTAGAGAATAGATTGGTAGTCCTTGAGGAGAGCATTTGACACTGTCAACAAGGAATATCAGTGAGATTTGGTGACTGCGTTCCTCCGCCCCTCCTGCTTCTCCAGCTGATTACACTTCCAGACTTATGATTCTTTCTGCAGCGCAGGCAGAAATCCATCGAACCAAGGACAATATCAGAACTCTTGTGTCTACAAACCGTGTTACGGGAGGAGAGGATTGTAAGAAAATTAATGTTTACCCAGAAGAATTACATTTTCCACCCTCTCACTGAAACTGCTATTCATCCAAAGAAGAGAACAAGGAACAAATATTGCACTGAATCACATTTGATGTTATCAGTTGCATGGTGCACATACTGTAAGCTTCTGATGAGCTACGAGTGACCACAAATATGTGAGAAAATATAATTCAGAAACATGACAGGATGCGATACTGAGAAAAACAGGCAGTGGCTTTTGCTGGCACACTCTGCAGTAGGCTGAAAAAAAATCAAGATGAAGAGAGTAGGACTCTCTTCACTAATTAATTTATGTACATACACAAATGTATATATATATATATATATATATATATATATATATATATATATATATATACACGTATATATATAAACACATATATATATATCTTTCTACATGCTGCTCTGTACATTTTTAAAATTTTAGCCTGTTTTTGTTTTTGTCTTGTTGTATGCTGTCTATGTTTTGTGGTATGCTGTTTTGCACTGTGTGTCCCTTTTTGTTATGCACGGTGGCTCAGCCAACAGCCAGTCACACAGCAGAGAAACAAATGCATGCGGTAGATGCATGTTTCTGGCCCCTCTCATTCACAACAACCGACACAGGAAAATGAGCGGTCTGACTGGTGAAACCGAGCATGAGGAAAGAGAGTGTAATATTGGCTCTGAAAAACTGGCTTGTTGAGCGGGTAGAAAGTAAAGCAAACATCGATCACTGATTGATCATTATGTCTCAACCAATCACCTTCTGTGGATAGTCCTCCCAATCTAAAACAAACATCTCAGTAGTAATATTGTTAAACCCTTGCCTTGATTTAGAAAGCAGGTTTGTATTTATGATTTTTGGACTTCAAGACTTAAGATTATTGCCCATTAAAAAGTAACTTATGGTATGGTGCCACCTATTAGAAAAATAACTAACTGAAGTGTTTTCACATTACCAAAAACAAAACCTCTTTGTGATTCCTTTAGCATATTGCTGTTTATACTGTCAAGAGGATATTTTTTGGACTTTGCAAAAACACAGAGTTGTCAGGAGGAAGTCCAATAACCGAAGAGGGCAATGTGTTTACTGGGGAAACTACAGGTCACAATCCCCGGTATAAGCACAAATGGTAAGCACCAGAGGAGAGGCTTGAAAATGCAATTCCATCAAGTGGACCAATCACGGTTCACGTTGCTACAATTAACACAATGTGCAAAACTGAGCTCAAACATCTAAAGGCGACTGCAAACTGAGTGACATGGAAGTGTGACAGAAACAGACACAGTAGGAATGCACCAGGAATTTTCTTTTATCTCGTTTTTTTTTTTCGAAACAAAATGAACGGGAATACGATGAAAACAGACAACTGCAGTTGCAAACCCAACATGTTATATTACAGCAAAAAGTAATCAGAGTACTCTATTGCATTACTTTGTATTGCGTTACCCCCAACACTGCTAACGAACATGTTGTACCTCATTTGGTTAATCTGTAGAAAAAGTGAATAGTACTTTGTGTTATTTGTGGTTTTCAGGGAGTCGTGTGCTGTTTTTTTTCTTTGCATGGGGTGCAGTGGACTTTCTGAAGACTTCTCTGGATGCAACCCCACTGTGAGGGCAAGACTCCGGCAAGTCACTGTGGCTAATGAAAAATAGTCCGGCTTATAACCCCTGTAGACGTTCATCGAGAAAGGGAACGAGAAAATCACCCAAAATGTCGAACTATCCCTTTAGAAAGGGTCTTTGATGTTGTAGCCCTCAAGAAAAGATTTTTCAAAACAGACTTTGCTACCAGTTGCATCACAAACAACTAGAGAATAACAAGAAAATACAGTGAAATCCTCAGTGTGATGATTCATGTATCTCGGCAGGATCCCTTTCATAGCTCTGACTAATGAAAGACAATTCCTGTCTGGAAAAAACATGGATTATTTTGTAAAGAGCTTGGCGCTAATTCAAAGTGTATAATTTTTCAACTTAATGAATTATGTGAAACCGCCAGTGTGGTCCACCAACACCTTGGGGAAATAGAGTTAGGGACGGACTGAGGATGATAAAGGGAGGACAGAGATCACGGGAGGACAGACGAGATGGTCACAGGCCCACAGGGAAGCCATTCAGACAGGAAGTCTTGCTCCCACTGTAAATGGAAGTCGTTTATCATCCTTTCATTGCAGATGGGTGTAAGTTATCAAACATTCTCCTTTGTGTCCTTTCTCCATCTGTCATTTTCATCTCACTGCATCTATCATTCACTGTCACTGCCTGCCTCTGATTCCACATGTATCTGCTGTCCCACTTTTCCTGCACATTCCAGTTTGAGCTCTTTATGCATTCTGTCTGTATTGTTATTAGTACTCATCAGTGTAGTTGGTGTTAATGTCTTGTTCATTAGAGACGATTTGATACGCAGACACAGAATATTTATGGATAAATGTGACTCTTCTCCCTGTGCTCAGACTCCCTTGCGATGCAGACAGAGGTGCATATCCTTTTGTTTTTTTATTATTATTATTAATTATTATGTCATTTTGTTTAATCAGTAAGTAATTTAGTCCATCTTATGTCAGAATAGTGAACAAGACTGAAAGTCAACATTCAAACAAGCAGCTCTGTAAGGTTGCACTGAGGGACTATATGAACATTTTTAGGGGTGGGACAAGGGCTCAGGAAAAGGCATAGTTACATAGTTTAGGTTTTTACTGATCTATATTTTCATCATCATACTGGATCATACTGGAAACTAACCAGACAAGTAATCGATGATGATATAGCCTTGTTTCTTTTTAAACAGAAAACACACTTTTAATACTGTGATATTTAAATATTTCTACATTGGTTTTGGTTATTGAGTGTTTATTTCCTGCTTTATTTTGTAGTTATATACTCTCATGTCTTGTTGTCACAGTCCAACTCCTGTTTTCGTGTACTCAAAGGCTGTACCCAAATTTCTGGACTTCGCCACACAGACTTGCAGACTGGCAGACCTTTAGGGACAGTTCGTGGTAAGTCTGCAAGTCTTGAGGGCTGTCCAAACTCAAATTTGGACTCAAATTTCGTCCAGTCCTCAAGGGCCCTTGAGCGGACTTTCTACAGACTTCCACGGGAGTCCACTTGGGACTTCACTAGACATCACTGATTTAATTATCCACAATTTTTTGCTATATGGACGTGATATTGCAGAGCTTAGTGTGAATGTGTAAAACAGTTGCCTTATTGAAACATGCCTTGAATCATGTAGACTAGAAATTATATTCAACCACATCAAGATACAGAAATATTATAGTACAGACTGTAGAGGTCATCAAATGCATTTAATAATTGTAGTCTTTAGGCCAGTCAATCAGTGGCTTATGTCTCGCACCTTGCAGTCTCCCGTGCTTCTCCCCAGTCTGATTTCCCCCCAACACCTGTCTCACATCATCCTCATTAGCACAGCCCTGTTCCCAGCGTCTCTCCACCTGCACCTCAACCCTCTTGTTAGTTTGGTTTGTATTTAAGCCTGCAGTGTTCCCTCACTCTTTGTTGCTTCATCTGTTTTCGTCTCCCATGCCTGTCCCCCGTTGCTTGTGTGTTCCTGATTTGTCTCTCATGGTTTTCTTGTTTTTCCTTAGTTTTTGTATTGCTTTGGTATTTTCCTTCGCCTACCTTTCAGGTGCCAGTTTTTGTTGCTTGCCCTTTTGTGACTGAAATTTTGGACTTTGGTTGTCAGCCTCTGTGTGTGTCTTGCATTTGAGTACATTTTTGCAAAAGAAATGACAGTCTCTCCACTGGAAAGCACAAACAGTATAGACTACAGCAAGTACAGATGGTGTGTTCTCTTACCATAAACTTTCAGCCCCCTGGTGGTTTCCCGACAGCCAGTTGGCACCTTATTTATGTTTTTGTAGTATTTCAACTTCAACTTCCCCCATTCCTTGTCCATGTTGCACCTTCAATATGAGCAAAAGGAATAAAAGTATAAACAGGGCTCCAGGCTAAATATGTCATGCCACATTGTGTTGCCTTGCTCCTGGCCAAATCCTATTAGCTAAATGCTAATGTCAGCATGCTAACAATAAAAATGCTAACACTCAGATGTTATGCAATCAACACATCTGAGGATCTGGGGCCAGCAAATACTTGGCATTTTTAATTTATCGACAACTTCAAAAGCATTCTAGATTGACAACTTTAAAGAAATTATAGATTATCAACTAATAATTGAAACACTAGATTTGATTCTTGGAAACAGGCCAGCAGGAAGTGTTTAAATGTAGAAGTGATCGGTGTTATTACCCCAGCTCCAACAACAATACCCCCCTCGACATCACACACACACACACAGACGCTCTTCCTCTTCTAACTTTCATCCTTTTGATGTCTCTTTAGGACTCTCACACCCCCACACTCCACCCCCACCGATTTCACATCTGCTTTGGACTCTGCTCCACCCACACTCCTCTGAGTCATCATTTCAACACACATTAAGATCTTTGTCTTCCGACCTCTGGCCTTTTACCCCCCCCCACACACACAGATTAAGGCAGATTTGCAACCCTTGTCATGAGTTCTCACGTCAGCCAGGAAACCCCAGAGGAAGTATATTTTTTTACTTTAAACAGGAAACTGCCAGAAGGATGGTGATGTTTTGGTTGGCAGAGATGCCACATAATGCTTACTTATGCAAAGATTATGTTGAGAGTACAGACAGCAGATAACAGCAGTTTCATATTAAACAGGAACAACATCGTCATCCCTGATTAATGCTGCCACCACCACTAAATCTAAATAATTCAACAAATAAAATACATTTTCTAAATGTTTAACTTAAGTTAATAATTATTTCACTGTTAAGAAAAAAAATGCTTTATGAGCTATTTGTCAAGCAGTTGTAAAGGTTTTCAAACATCAGTGACAACCTTAGAATCAACAATTGCTTAATGAATGGTTTATAAAGGCATTTTCATATTTGTTAACAGTGGAATAACTATTTAATGAAGTATAATTATCTACAAATGTACTTACCTATGATAGTGAAATGTTGATGAATATATAAAATGTTATTCAATTACAAGATCCTTTTCACATATTAACATATTTTTTTTATAATTTATACTAGATTATTCTGTTTTGACAAAAAAAGTAATATATAAGGTTTGTATTGACATTTTCTTCAGACCATATAAGTTTCAACGACAGACTAACTTTCTATGTTATAACCAGAAAAATGTCTTGCTTTGACAGTTTTTCTGTAAAACTTAATCATTTAGTTTGGAGCAACAACATAGATCTGTCATTATTGAATGAGAAATATCTGACTGAGAAACTGAACTGAATTTTTTTGTCGTTGTCATGATGGTGCTATTACATTGACAGAATTATAGCTGTTGCTTCCTTTGAAAAGCTCACACACCTACACACACACACACACACACACACACACACACACACACACACACACACACACACACACACACACACACACACACACACACACACACGCACACACACACACACTGATTCATAAGACATTACATAGACTTGCCTGGAGACATTCTTGCCTAATCCATATCCTAACTTATACTGGGTGGTAAGTTGACTGTGATTGGCTGCAGGGTGGCGATAAATGACAGGCTATGGAACTAGAAAAGCTCCAGTGAGACCATTTGCTCACTCTCTAAATCAATGTGGTTTACAATGCATCTAAAATGTGTGGGACTGGCATTAGAAACAAATTAAATGGAGAAAAAAAAAAGGAAGCGGCCAATCGCTGAGACATATCTAAGATGGTTCCTGTTTACGACAGCAGCAGACAACGTCTCAGTTGCATGAGAACCATGCCAGGTGTTTAGGGGAAATTTCTCTTTTATTTAGTAACGTTTGTGAAAACCGTCATACTACAAAATGCATGAAAATGGAATTTAATGTATAAGTGGGACAATGGCCGTCGAAGTGTCCATGATCAGGAATTAATGGACTCAATCAGTGGAGGCAACTGTCCTCTGCTGCGTGTCATAAAGTTCTGGCCTCCACATCGTTCATTAATTCCTGATAATGAACACTTTGCTGAGCACAATCCTTTAGCTAACCACTGAGCAGTACTTCTTCCCAGTTGGGGTTTCTGTCCACAGTAGGACAAGCTGTACTCAATAACTCTTTCTGCCGATCGGTGCTCTATCTGAACAGGAAGTTTCATGCCTCCTGTTATGACCAACATTCTTCCAGTCTCAGATTGAGAACGTGATACAACAGACAAATGTTTATCTCGTAAGCGAACTGTGAAAGAGTACATGCGTACATGCAATTAGAGAAAAAAAAGGCCCATGTAGGGAAGGGGAGGGAGGATCATCAAAAGGAAGTGTTTTAGCGTGCACACAGGCGGGTCGTGCCCTGACTTGTGGTGGCCGGAGGTCAGCGCTGCAGATGAGCTGCACCTCGAGGTCATGTTTTTCACCCAGCTATAATGCTTATTCAGCCTTCTCCCGGTGGTGTGTCTGTAGGAGTATCAGAAGCGGCAGCCAGGCCTTGAGGGAATGTTCATTTCATCCAGCTGCTCTTTCATGTGACTGAACTCCTCTCAGCAGCTACAGTCTCTGAATCCCTGTAGACTTCTACTGTTTTTATCAAGGTTAAAGAACACAGACATAAAACGCAGCTGAGTATCAAGGTCCTGAGTGTTTTTGGTTGCACATATTGGAATCCCTGGAGAGCACTTACGAAGAGCAAGGAGTCAGTCATCGGTTCGCGATGGCTGTTTAGCAAATGGAGCGCTATCAAATGATGTGCAATTCATTGTTGTTGGTGTGGTCTGTAAGTTTATACATCAACACGTCTGAGGAGAAAATGGAGCAGATGTCAACAGCAGGTGTGCTTTTCCCTTTGACAACGTCGGCAGCATTGGGATCCCTCACAGCATTTGCAGTATCACTCCACAAAACCACAAGCCTCTTGGTTATTTTTGCCAAAAAAAGGGAAGGAAATGAGAGTGATGTTGCAAAGCCAGAAAACATGCTCAGAGCTGAGTCTGCTGTAAAAACATCCCTACTTTCTTTTGTTCTTTACGATGACTTTTTTGTTCCTCAGCAGTCTGAAGTTTAAGCAACACTGGGTTAAAACAAGGACTCACATCTCGGCTCCCGGCTGGTCACAGATGCTTCGACACAGCTTTGCTTTTTGCTTAAATGCATCACTGTCACTTAAATTCAAGTCTGAAGGTTAAGGTTACAGTCTGAGTGCACTTCAATTCTGCTTTTTTGTTAGTGTTAACTTTAAATGGCTGCATATGTGAGTGGCCTCCTACTTCTGTCTTTAAGAGACATCCACAGAAACAGCATGTGACAAACCAACGCTGACCAGCCTCCTGCACGCTTCTTCTTTTTTTTTTTTTTTATCTAAATACTGTCTAAATGGATACATAAATTATTCATAATGCAGTGAATACACATACACCCTTTTTTTCCTTAAACCACTTGATGGACTGTTCCTGCTTTTGCTTCTTAACTGAATGCAAACGGGAGAAGAAATAACCTTAATCCAGACTGTTTGCGGTATGATGTAGTTTATATTGCATAAAGATAGCATGTATGATCAGTATCAGCTGGAAACACTACGAGTGAAAACATTGTTTTTTAATGCACTAATCTGTTTTGAGAAGTTCATACAATGTCAGGCACATATTTGGAAAGGCTCATTTGCATATTTGAATATGAGATGTTAGTCATCATTTTTAATTGCAACCTCAACGTCCCTTTGTGACGCTGACTTCCGGGGCATCGTCAGCGACTTGTGGCTGGCATTTTTAGAAGCGAGCCTTTTTACCTCAGCACACAGCACTCTGTATTTTTCTTTTTCTGACTCATCCATAACACACCAGAGTGCCAGATGCTCCCTTTGATGTAGCTCTTATTATGTTTATAATTAATGTGTTTCTGACTGTTATATGTTGTCTTTTAATGCGTCTGGTGAACATGCAATGAATTTCTGCCTTTCGCACGTAAAAGGTAGACAATAAAGTATTTTCTATATTTATTTCTAATATATAATCTACTGGGGACATTTCAATGTATCCTGTACTCTCATCCTCTTTTCTTTTGTCTAAAAAGCTTTGGAATTTTACAAAACAAACTGTTAAAGAATGAGTTGTGGTTTGCTCATACGCTAAGACAGAAATGCACTGCAGTAGCATCTGCTGAATATACATTAAACTCTCAATCTTTCACATTGCACAACAGTATTCTGAAGATTTTTACACTGTAGTTTGTTGATTTATCATTCACATCCTCATTTTACCATTTTATCCTCATTCATTCATTTTATAGAAAAATTGCTTCTTTCATGACTGTTTACCATATTTTCTGATTTACCGAGTGAAGCAACAAGAAATCCAAAACCTCCATAAAAACATTTCTCTTTATTATGTCATCAAAATTGACTTGCCTTTATCAAATGTTCAGCTTTCTGCTCTGGAAATTATTTAAAACTGTATTTAGATAGATAGAGAGATAATTTGCATAGTTAAATATTTATTTTCAGAAAACCAATATAGAAAAAATATTGTCTTATTGTAAGTAATCAACTGGGGTAGCTGTCAGTCATGCTGATATATATGAATTGGTGAAATTTAATGAGAATTTTTACCACTTTACCAGCAGTGTTCCCTTTATATGTTGTTCACTCTCACAAACATTCAATCTTGCCGCATCATTCCACCAAAGCGAAATATTATCTATGTTTCATAGATCATTTCAGACGTATTTCCATAAAAAATTCAAGCAGACATCATTTGTATCTTCCAAATGTTGCGATGTCTGCTAGAAATTAAAGATAAATTTGGTGACTTAGAACAGTGTTTGGCGGCACACAATGAATGTGTAATGAATGACCAACTGGAGAGCTGCTGCCGACACTAATTAATATGAAGTGTGCCATTCACATCAAAGTGTCACAAGTGTACTGACGATCGTTAACACATCTGTGACTGAGCTTTTCTTCAAGCCTAGCCTCAAATGTGCGGTCCTGGCTAAATGTAGGCCGACGTCAAACCTTTTATTTCCAAGCAATCAATTAATAACCGAACAAAGTGCCAAGTTTCTGACTAAGGCAACAATCTAGAGAGGTTCCAGTCAGGCCTTTGGACATGACACACCACAGAAACCAGACAACAAAAGTGTTTTGTTGATGTTGTCAGCACTGGTTGCCATGGATCTGTAATGAAACTAGGGAAATGTTGTGGTTAAGTATACCTAATTTGTTAAGTGCAACACAGCTGCCTTTGACCCACACACGGTTCATTGTACATGAGGAAAACCAAACTGTGATATCAGTTTGTATGATTATTTCTTTTGTTTTCTCTTTACATGTGACACCTACTGCACATTTCTCTGACAATTAATCAAAGGCAAGTAATAACTTTCCAAAATGAATAAATCCATTATCGACAGATTTTTGCTTAGATAAAATAAGTATGGGTGTTATTTTAGGTCTTATGAGATTTAACTCACACATCACCAATGGCCAAAAGCACATTTTTCAAATCAGAAGTATTGGTACAGCCTCCCCTGTAATGCTAAATCTAAGGTTATTCCAGATTAACAATTCTGCAAGATTTAGATATCTGTTCGTATGTACGTGTCATAGGCCACGTAGTATATTGACCTGATATCGTGAGGTGGAGGGGACGGTGGTGGAGTTATAGGCAATAAGGTTGCCAAACTGGTGAATGCCCTTGGAGTCTGTGTCAACATTTGCAAGCTGGTACACCACTGGATATTTTTAATGAGACCTAGTGATGTCTCCAGCGTATCACCTTAGTTTTAGCTGGCATTTTTGCCCTGCAGCAGTCAAAGAACTGTAACATGACAACCTACTATAACCTGAACCAAAGATAATAACACCTGGCAATGTCACACTTCTGGCTAAACTTCTGTTGAAATGAGCTGACTTGGCTTATGATCAGTTGCTGACAACTTTGCTAACACAGCCAAACATCACAGAAGTGCACATCACAAGACATATCAACAAGTCCAGTTGTGTGTCTGTTGTGCAGTGTTTTATTTAGCAAAGGTTTCTGAATGCCACAGTGCTGTCTAGCCTCTTGCTCAGGTCACTGTCTCTGTCTTTCTTCTTACTTTCCTCCATCAACGTCTCTTTGGTCTCTTCATCCCTGCCATGATGTCCTTAGCGGCTGCTGAGCCCGGTTCAATTACATCACCCTCTGGTTCTGGTGCCGATTCTGGCCCTGCACATGGAAACCTCCTGCTCCAGGAGGTCCAAAGCTGCTGTGATGGCGGTGTGATAAACACTAGTGCTCCCCGGAGTCCGCTACCAAAGCTAACTCCGTCCATCACAGACAGTTGAGGCAGAGCAGCTGGAGGATTTTCATCAAAATCACTAATAATTTGGTGCTGTACCTCATGTACTGCCATAAAGCGTCACGCACTGTGATCCTGCCGGATTGACGCAGTCACAAAGCCCAGTAACAAAAAGGTAGGGGGACAGTGTGCTGTGATATTAAGGTAAAATACTTACATTATGTTGCTTTCACAAACGTGAATTTGTTGTTTTTGCCGACTGATTTTAATGCCAGGACACTGATTAGATTTCACTGTTGACGTATTCCCTTTAATCTTGTTGTCTTTGTAAGGAACATTGAACTATGATGTTCTGTATGAACAGCTGGTCTTCATCTTATAATCCTTACCTATTTGTTTGTGTTCATGATGGACCCAGCTCGACTCGAGGGGTGAAATTATTAGATCAAAATGTTAATCTATAATAAGGCTCAATCTTAGCCAAACACCACATTCATTTCTGAGGTAATCCAGACAAACACCTTTCAAATTAACCACACAGAGGAAACACAAACACTTCAGCAGTGGAATAAACAGCCCCAGAGTGAAAAAAAGTGCTCAACAGCAGATTTAAACAGTGACAGTGTCTGTGTCTGTCACCCTGGAGACTCTTCTAACCAACCCCGGCTTTGTTGCTGCCTTCTTATTGCATCCAAAGTAGTCCAGCCAAGCATGAGATGGTTGTATAAATGTTATCTCACGTACTGGTGACCTTTAAGGGGCATCATGCCAGGCAAACACTGCAGCTGAAAGCCCTGAATGGATCCGTGATGACCCATGTGTCCCCCACCCCAACCAGTCTTCACACTTGGATGAGTACGCAGAAAGAGCTTCTCATTCCAGGCAACTAATGGCTGCCTCTGAGCTGCCTGAAGCAGGAGGTCACAGAGATGCTGGGAAAAAAATGTATAAAAGCAAGCTGTAGACTTACTGTAGCTGTGATTTGAGGAATATATTTCCAAATGTGAGTCCTTTCAAAGCCTGAAGTCAATCCTGAGAGAGAAAAAAGGGGATATCCAGGAAAAGTTTACATAGTTAAAGTTAAAAAATGTAATACTTCACATAGATGACATGATTCATGTTGGGAATGTCAGTGCACCGTACAGGTGTGGAGTATTACAAGACAGAAATATTGGGTTGAATTAGTAGTAGTCGTAAAGTAGTAACAGTAAAATTTAGGTACATTTCTTATTTCTATTCCACAGCTTGCTGTCATAGATAGACAGCTAAGAGATCCTTTAGAATTCAATACATGGTGACATGAGACTGAAGACATTTTATATGAAACAACAACAACCACAACCCCAACAACACCTCAGTAATTAATGTATCCTACTAACAAGTTTTGACTGTGTAGCCAAAGACTGATATAACTTATTCCACTGTGCCACAGAGCGTCTTAGTTGTTCAAAAACTTCAGTGATCTGAACAATTGCACTGAGTGACATGTTCCTTAGTGTTAGTGGTTACACTACTGATATGCTTCCCCCGATTTCAAAGTACTGTACTGTAGGCAAGTCCAGTTGCCTACGATAAAGCACTTCGAATCACCAGGACCTGGATGGCTGAGAACCTTCATCAACATGTTCGATTTGTTTTAAATATTAATTGGACAGATGGCCAATTCTTACATAGTGCACTTGTAACATCTTAGTTTGAAGTATATACGGCATGCAGCTTTTTTTTTTCTTCTCTTTTTTCAGTACTTTTCTGGGATATAGTAGGTACAACAGATTATTCAAACTCCCTCAGGTATTCAGAGGGCTTCCTGTTACTTTGGGTTAATTATTTTAGGAAGCAGTGTGTTTGATGTGCAAGAGCGATAACATTGCAAACACTGTCAGTTATAACATCGCTCTCATTTAAATTTAGCACTCATGTTCATGCAGACATGTAAATGAAGACACTATCGTACTCTCTCATAAAGCCTCTTCTGCTGGTTAAGCTGCCTCCCTGCCACACATTACTGCTCTGGCTGCTTCACCATCTCAGCCTCCTCCTGTTTGGGCTTCTTCTTGCCATACCTCGCTCTGGCTTCTCATCTGTTGTGCATTTCATCCCATTTTAGTGACATTAGTCTGTTGGGTATTGTTCTGTACAGCCGTGGGAGACTCATTGGGCTCCCTGCTGAATCCTCCTCTGTTTCCTGGAATTCAGTGCGGAGCGATGCCTGTTTCATTATAACACAATGTATGCAATAAATGATGCAAGTGTCCAGTGTAGCTACAAATTCATGTCACACAATATTTAAGTTGCTGCTTCACATTTTATATCAATTTAGAATGAAGACATTTGCTCGCTTGGTTTTTCAGATTTTAAACCTGACAGTCGCAGTTTCACGGTAAATTTCTCAGACCACTGAAGTGCCATCTATCTTCTGTGGATTGCCATAAATATTTCCACAGGAACTCAAGATCACCAGAGGAGGAATCCCACTCAACTTTGGTGATAGACAAATGAAAAAACTGCATAAAATATATACAGATCTCACCACAGCGACAGGACTAAAAGTAAGAGTGACGAAAGGAGAAGCAAAATGTACAATTAAAGCATAAGTTGCCATGACAACAACTGAGGTTGAGCAAATACTTAACTGAAACAAGTAAAATATACAATCCGAGCAAAATGTGTTAATATAACAATACTTGTCATGGAGGAAACTCCACATTGGGAGGTTGGCTGGAGTTTAGCCATTCAAGTTTAGAAAATAGTTTTGTTAAAAATCATTGATCCACAGCTCAGCAGCTTCTGATTTTCCCCACCCACTTCTGTTTTAAGCCCAGCCCATATTTGGGCTTAAGTCCCTCCCCCAATTTTGCGTACAGATACAGATATAGATCAGGGTGTATATGCTCATCCCTAATAGGGTAACAACCTCTCTCTAAATGTTGATATGACAGAGAAATAATTGTTGACTTCTGAGAGATCACTGTCATATTTCCATCAATGGGTCATCTGTTTGAATCTGTGGAGAGTTTTAGATTTCTTGGTTAACACATCGCAAATATCCTCACATGCTCTTTTAACATCAAGAGGGCACAGCAGAGACTATATTTCCCGAGGCATCTCAACAGTTTTGGTACTCATTACGAAACTCTTGTGAATTTTTATCGCAGTACCACAGAGAGTGTCTTGACGCTAGTAGTTTGGAAACCTGACTGCTCAGGCATGTCAGACTGCTTCAAAGGACTGTAAAACAATTGTAAAAAAAACAAAACATAGGCACGAAATTGTCACAACTTTTTATCATCAGTCACTGCAAAAGGAAAGCCCCAAAAAAACATTAAGGACACCAGCCATAATGCTCATATTCTGTTCTTGCTCCTTCCAACAAAAAAAGTTGTTTTTACTGGAGAATCAACTCACACACCACCTGTCTCAGGAACAGTCTCTCTCCACAGGCGGTCAGGTTTCTGAACAGCTGACACATCCATATGCACCTGATATTCCTGTGTTATGGAGCACTGTATACTGTGACACAGAGCTCAAGGATTGTCTTGGAATTACACTACATGACAATAAACTTGACGTTTGGTGCTGACAGCCAAGGTTCGCAGACAATATCCTAGAGTTTGTATTTGTAATGTACATTTATAAATGGTAAAATATATAGTTAATCAACATTATTTTGATGACCATTACAAAGTTGCAACTAATGTTTTTAACCCTTTACAATTGCTAAATAAATTATTTTAAAGCATTGTTATTACAGTCAAAAGTCTTGATCATTACTGGATCAATTTCCAAGATTAGATTAATGGTCACCACATAAAGGAATTGTAAGAACTGTATGGTCCACTCACTTTTTATCAACAACATATCCAATATTTGTTTAACTCTCAAAACTGTGATTACATTACTTTTGGCCTCTACTGTACTTTATGTTTAGTGCTTATTAGCACATGTTAGCAGGCTAGCATGTAGCACCAACATGCTGAGCATTGTACCTGCTCAACATTTGCATGTTCATCACAGGGGAATGTTAGCATTCTAATGTTAGCATTCAGCTCAGTATTAATGTTCTCTTCTCCACCGACAGCAAGTTGACATATGCAGAGCTGAGCTGTCCTGTTGTTGGTTCAATAGGCAGTTATAATTCTCAAAGCTCATCCCAGGAGGTAAGGTCACAAATAAACGTGTATGCTTAACACACACTACACAAGCATTTCATATTTGACTTTTTAATGAAAATCTAAAATTGTCTAACCTCATTGTTTTGTAAATTGTTCCTGTGGTATCAAAAATGGTGTTAACCATCTATCACTATTTCTTTTAATTTAGAAACTCCAGTATAGCGACAACACCACTCAGTGCTGCCTTTAAAGAGCTGCATCCATAGACGCTGTTCAGACGGAGCGCGCATGTACCCCGGCTTGCAATCTGTAGGGGTCGTGTCGGCATCTGTTCAGTTTTCTCTGCGTGACACAAGCGAATCTGGCAAGCGAGCACACTAATAATCTATTATAAATAATGTCACTGCTGCTTGTGATCGTTGCTTTTTTTTTTTCATAATCTATTCCTCAGCGATGAGCAGACACACACACGGAGACAGACAGGCTGCAGACACCAGACATAACCCCTCCCCGCAGATCATCACACGAGTCGATGGCCCTTTAACTTTTTCTTCGCGGAAGGAGCAACATCCTGCTTTACCCAGAAACACAGAAGTGACTAAAGGTCATTAATGTGTGAGTTTATTCAGTGAGGAGAAATGCACCTCTGAACAGCCAGGCCACCCCCCACACCCATCACCAACATGTTAGTCAGGGGAGTACTAGCAATTACATTTTTGCAATTCAAGCACAGCAACACTTATAGAGCCATAATCATGGAGTTCAGGATGCACGTTGATGGCATATGAGCTCTCAACAGTCATATGAGCATCATATGATCTTCATGCAGAATTAATGTGTTAAAGGCGAGCTGCCAGTGGGACACAATCTGTCGCACATACCTTGCTAATTAGAGTGACAGCGGGAGAGACAATTAGCTGGGTGACACTGTACGTTCACGGGGACTTTAAGGCGTCTTGTGAGGCTTTGCGTTATGAGGATGCAATCAGGCTGTTTGTCATGGTAATGGCAACAAAACAAGCATAAAATATAGACAATTATGTGCCTGTTAAGCGCATGTGCTGTCTGGTTCCTCTCCTCCAAAGGCACAATGAAGAGTCCCAACTATGGGGCATATTGTTGGAACATACCGTTTTTCAGCAGAGCAATCTTGCAAAGTTGTAATTTTCTGTAGTGATTAACATAGTTCAAGCTGTACTAGTATAAATAGACGTTATGGATGTTGAGCTAAAATCTGAATTCACTCCATTCCTTTGCTCGGGCACCACGGCTAAATATATGACTGCCATCTAAACGTGTCCTATTACTGTCTTCGAATCTCTAATTCTGCTGTGCTAAATCAGTCCCTCCGTCTCTTTTAGTCGCAGGGAGTCTTACTCATTACCATTTCAAACCTCTAGCTTGGCTTCCATGTTCCCTCATTATATCTGATGGGGAGTCTGGTCAGTTTGGGGGGAAGGAAGCAGGCGTTCAAAGCCTAAAGCAAAATTACACAGCGCTGTTCTGAAACCACACACTTGTAAAGCAACAGTGATGGATTTGGTGTTCGATGTGGTCACCATGTCTTTCTGTATACACCTGATATGTTCCATATGTTTAGGATATGCAAAAAAAAGAAGAAAAGGTGGGTCCTTGCAACTGTGCTCTCTGCAAGAATCAGCGACACTGGGAAGGAATTTTGTACAACCAGCAACACTGACTATCAATCACACTTCCACATGTCTGCTGCTGCTTTACCTGTAGTGCTTTTCATAGCACGGTAAAACAAAATCAATCCGTGCAGGGAAATCATGCGGAAGGCAGCTTCATTCAGTCCTCCGCTTTATCTTATTACCATTTCACAATATTTGTTTTGTCATGCAAATCCTCGTTGCCCGAAACTTCTTGATGGATTAGACAGGTTCCTTTGTCGCCGAGGCTTACAGCAAACAGCCGCATTATCCCCAGTGGGCTACCTGTATCACAATAAGCCTAAGCCTATGAGAGGATCTGCGTTACGGAGGAAAAGTGTCGCTTAAACACAACTTGACCTCAGGTGAAGAGGCATAATAAATGAGATGCTTTCCATCTTTAAATTCCCATTTGGATTTGGAGAATATGAAGGTGTTGGCAGCAGGATGTTCCTCTCTTGTGTGTGGGTGTGGGGGTCCTGCTCTTCTTGTGAAAAGGCATATGGTGTCTGTGACTTGCAGGTGTTGAGTCACAGGCGTGCTGAGAGTCCAACAGGAAGGGACACTCACTGTCAGACATACATTCGCCCCAGTGCTCGGTGATTACTGCTGGTTCAGCTGTTGTCTCTTCTGATGAAGCTGCTGTTTATAATAAGTGAATTGTCTGAGGAGAAACCGAGTGATAATGACAATGTGGTCTTCACGCACCGTGCGGGAGAGAGAGGATATAGGGAAAAGAAGTGAGAAATCTCATCCTACTCACACAGTAATCCTTTAAAGAGGGCTTTGCTGCCTCTCACTGCCAAACACTTTGATACATCCCTTTTGAAAATAACTGTAAGAAAAACCAAAAAAACCAAAATGCTGGAACAGGATGATTTTAAGGGGATTCGGGTTGAGAGAGTGATTTGCAGTTTTTCCACATCTCTATTCAGCGTGCAAAAAAATGAAATAATCTATTTTAGAGGTAATGAAACTTGTCAGGGAAAAAAATGGAATCGCTCAGAGCAACTATTGATGGCAGTCTTTGAAATCCTAAAGTTTCACCACAGTTGATGCTACATGTGTTGAAAGGCTTTCTGAACTGTTTAGCACTTTTACTCATAATCTGACTGCACACACAGTCTTTTAGCATTAACAGTTGATGTGTTGAAGTAGTCAGAACATTTAAAAATCTAAAAGTAGCGACACAACATTTTAAAAACACTCTACCTCAAGCAGAAGTCCTGCACTGATATGTCAATTATTTAAGGGTCTCATTTGTAAGAAGAGTTGATTTTTAAATCTTACTCCCCACTCATCAAAAACTGACGCGCTTGGATGGCGGCCGGCCCAAACCACAATCCCAACGTGTCAGTATTTGACGAGTTGGGACTGAGACTGAAAAATCTGCTTTTCTTACAAAAAGAACCTTTAAGAGCACATAGTGTATAAACTATAAGTAAAGGTATAATTGGCAAAGTGTATATGTGTATGTCAGTTGCATGTCAAAAGTAAGATTGCCTATAATGCAGAAAATGACCCCTGTGGATGTCATGATACTGAGGCATTAAGGCGTTAGTACTATTTTATGGTTGCAGTTGGTCAAGGTATCATAATTTCACTATATCTCATAAGCTTGCTTTAATAATTATAACCGGCTCTCAGGTTGCGACAAAGACGAAATTGAAGTAAAGAATATATCAAAACTGCACTGGATCAGTGGTGTATGAATGCTGTAGTCAGCATGTTGTGCACGTTGTCAGTGTTAAACAAAATAAGGCCATGCAAAAGAAAGGAGGCTTAGCAGAGAAGGGACCGGTGCTGGTGTCTCGGCCCATGGGCTTTAGTAACTTAAGCATTGGCCAGGTGTTTCTAGTGAACTTGGTGGCACCTGAGCTCCACCCAGCCCAGGACCTGCAAGACACAAAACAGACCAGGACCAAGGCTCTGGAGTAACTAATGCTGTCAGATAATTATAGTGGAGTATAAGTACGTGGATTTGAATTGTAGAAAAACATGGAATGGAAATACTCAGTGATGACTTCACACAGTAAATAAAAATGCAAAAACAAAAGATACAGCAGATAAGCATGCTCACTGCAGACTAGTTTTGTGGATGTGTAACATCGCCTCTCTGGTGGGGAAGGAACCGGAGCTGGTGCAGGAGGTGACGCTATACCTACTAGATATAGTTCAATCAGGACAGACGAGCGAATAAAGTGAAGAAAATGTATTGCAGCAGATGAAAAGTGGTAATGAGTATAGTCAGAAAGTCTTTGGCTCTTCGACTCTACAGGGAGATTTTGCGATCGAAGGCCGTCTGCCCTGAGCAGCAGCAAGAAGAATCCCCCCGTGGAGTCCACACCAGCTGGTGGTGCTGACTGATGACTCTTCTGAGACAGGCTGATGAAACGATGAAGCCTGTGAAGACTGGGTAGTGATGGAGAACAGCAGCATGAATGAACTAGAGGCAATCGTACCTAAAAAGACAGTAGCAAAATGAAAGGCTGGCAGTGAAGGTGCGTCACTAAGCTATTGGATAGATGTGCCCGGCTGATGTAAAGCAAGGATGTTAGTTGACAGCCCCCGATAATGACAGGCGATAATGAGTGAGAGGAGTAAATGAAAGGATGGCATAAAAAATAAACTAAAGACTGAGCATGCAAAAGAGTAGTCTCCCTGTCTGAACTTTCGCTAAAGCTTCATTTGGACTCAACTCTAAGCGTAGCATTTGGTGGGGACCCAAACTCCCGCAGAGGGGGATTATTCTCTCTTTTCAGGAGTTGCCCAGGGTGAGAGGCGCCGGACGGGTGCTGGGATACTGACGAGTCCCTGGCTGAGTGCCGCACTGTTCTCCCCAGAGAATGAAAGGGTCGCCTCCATGTGACTGCAAGTCACCGAGAGGAAGGCTCTGACTGTTGTTTGTGGACTGAACAGCAGTGCAGACGATCTGTCTCTGGTTAACGTCCTGGAAGGGATACTGCTCCGGGACTGTTTAAAGTTCTGCTGGGAAACTTTTCAGATTACATAGGCAGCGATGGAGAGACCTGGACGGGACTGATTGGAAGGATCGGCCTACCTGATCTGTGCTATTCATGGACTGGCCATATTAAACGCTATGTGTGTGTCTAAAATGGTTAATAAGTGTACTGGGTAGCAGAACAATATATGCCAAAGACTGATTTGTGTGTAATGCAGCCGTATGTCTTCTATAACTTCTAACTTCCACCAAGAATTTCTCTTCCATCTTGAGGGCAGATGGGGACATGGAATCAGAGTGTTCAAAGCTGCCATTTTAGAGACAGTGGGAGGGTTTGTATGGAGGTTGTCAGTGCCCACTATGGCGCCAGCATAAGAACCAAGTTGTGGACACCAGTGTTGAAGGAAGTCATCAATCTAAAGAATGAAGCCTTCGGGGCACGGTTGGCTGGCTTGGCTGGAAAAGGGTGAATTGGTCCCTCTGGATTGGGAGTGAGCTGCTGCTCCAAGTTAAGGATTTATCTTGGGGTCTTGTTTACAAGTGAGGGTAAAATGGAGCATGAGATTGACTGGCAGATTAGAGCGGCGTCAGCAGTAATGCCGGCGTTAGAGCACACCATCATGGTGAAGAGGAAGATTTAGATATACCCTGAGCTTTGGTTAATGACCAAAAGAATGATATTGCAGATAGAAGCAGCTGAAAAGTTTTTTCCTATGCAGCTCGGATGGGCTTA
Organism: Diplodus puntazzo; assembly: GCA_963678695.2. NCBI lineage: Eukaryota > Metazoa > Chordata > Actinopteri > Spariformes > Sparidae > Diplodus > Diplodus puntazzo. Next base: position 14,250,019 of record OZ023164.1, on the reverse strand, counting down.
CGAGAGATAGGGTGAGGAGCTTTCCGGGCGCATACAACTGGTTGGAGAAACCTGGGGTAAATCCAGAACACACCAGAGGTATTATAGATCTTATCTGGCAAGTGAATGCCTCGGATTCCCCCCAAGCTGGAAGATAGGGGGGTACTGACCTGACCCTGGATAAGTGGACAAAGATGGCTGATGGATGGATGGATGGATGGCATACCTGCCAACATTTGGCTGTGAAAGAGAGGGCAATATTCTGGGGTATCGACAAATAGTTTATCGTCAATGCCCCCAACTCCATAGAACCCTATACCGCAGATTAATAGAATAAGTACAGGGATAAAATTAATAGCTCGCAGGAAAATGAATTTAAAAAAGCACAAAATATACAAAAAATGAAGAGTTAACATCGAAAATTTACGGTTGAGGCAAGAGGATGAGCAAGTGAAACGGACAAATGTCAACAAACTTAAGGGTCCAAGTGGAGCGAAAATAAAAAGTGTATTTCTTCTTCTTGGGATCTGTTTCATCCATATTCATCAGCGAACAGAGTGGCGAGGAGGGCTGGCTTTCTGTTGGGTTGCCAGGTTCCACAACACACATTCCACATGGAGACTGAGAAACACCAATTTTATTTGTATCACTGTAAAATCAGGAGTATTGACAGGATAGATCAACAATAGGGAGGACAGCGGGAGAAAGGATTAGAAATTTTGAGACTCCTGCAAAAATGGGGAGTGTTGGCAGATATGGGATAGAAAGATGGATGGATGGAAGGATTGATGTCTCTCATGAATGACACCTTCTTTCTGTCTGCATGTACTGTACAGTGGGCGTGCAGGATTGGCTGCAAGAGATGTGGGCGTTCGTATGTAAAAGTAGAGGTGCTGAGTGCAGGTGTTTAATTTGCACAGTAGCCTGACAGTGAAAGTATCTATGTACATACGTATGTGTTCACAGTGTACACACATGAACATGTAGAGATGCTTAATCCTCAGCATCCCGTTCGGATGACAGCAGAATGTGGTAGCTCTCACAGCGGGCCGGCCATCATACGCAGACCTGTCCATCAAATACTTGGTCACCATGGAAACAACCTAGTTCCAAGCTTGCACAAGGCGGGCGCAGCGAGATAATGGAGGACCAGACAGAGCCGTGCCTGCCTGGGGATGTGTTGCTTTTAAAGCGACCACCCTCATCCCTGTCTTTTCCAGTTAGACAGAATGAGACTGGGTTGAGAGAGAGTGTGACACTATATCTGGCTGCGGCAACCCAAAACATACACGAACACAAAAGCAAGCAGATGTCTGCGCAGTAAAAACGCACAGCAGCTTTTATAAGTGGCTGTTTTTTTTTTTTTGGTTTTTTTTTTTTATTGGAATGAATGCAGAGGCAACATCACTCTTCATCCACTGCTTCTCTGGGAACGATATTTAAGGTTTAGAGATGTTTCAGCAAGACTTCCAAAGACCTCAAGAGGTTTATCTTATCAACAACATGTAATCATTAAAGGCATTACATCCAGCTTACATCAGTCAGATAACAGGCAGAGTGCAAGCTGATCCAGAAAATAAAAGAGAGATGGAGAAAAAGGCAAACAAAGTCAACGAGAGAGAGAGAAAGAAGGAGCCATCTTTCTAAAAATGGAACTTATAAAATACAAATACCGACAGACTCGGTGAGGTTGTTATGGGATGACAACAGACATTTTTAAGGAACAGCTGAAGTGTGACAGCAAACTGGAGTCTTATCAGTACGGATGATTGTGACCTTACACTGTGAGACATGGAAAAAAAAGGAGACTAATTGCTGTTTCGAAAAGTGTGAAGCCTGTGCGGGAAATACTGCGAGGAGGAAATAAGTAGAGAAAGTGAGCCCCGTGGTGAGGCTGTGAGAACAGGGCTGCCATCTCCCAGGAAGTGACAGTTAGAGTGTGAAGAAATCTCAGGGAAACCTCATGGGGTCCAACGCTGCTGTGAAAGCAGCAGCTCAAATGGATATAGCTGCAAGTGACAGCAAAAGGCAGGGTCCAAACAATCTGTGTATAAAATATACTTGAAAATATGTTGAAATTCAGGATTGGAAATGTTTCCATCCCACTGGCATACTCAAACCTGCTTCGAGAGGTCCCAGCTGAAAAATCGATCAAAGTCTTCTTCCTTCCCTCCCTCCACAGTGATCCGAGTTACTTAAAACTGTGAAATATCTGTGCAGCTATATTTTTAGGTCCTCTGCACGCACACAAACCCCTGAGTAATAGAAAAATGGTCTGAATCTCTTTAGCGCAGGACACCAGTGTTTTTCAATCTGGATCCTGCACACTGCATTACACGATTGACAAAAAATTCATCGACATCAATTTTGAGCGTTGCTAGTTCCAGCATTTCAAATCTGACGATTTACTGCTCTTTACCCTATTGTGGATCACTGGCCTGATGGCTTCTTGCAACTGCATCATAAGGTGTTATAAATCATCTATTAAGATGAAAGCTAAATCAGACTTGTAGGTGTTTGTCTCACATTTAAACTTAAGTCAGTATCAGCATCACTGATAATGAAATGAATCGTCAGCCCTGAATCTATTCAGACTGAAAACACAAATTAAGATTGAAAATTCAATCTTGACTTTGGAAACAGCAGTCAATAATAACATAATCTGTTCATAAGGTCCATTTAGAGGCTGCTCTGCCTGACGCTGTTTCACACGGTCTCCCTCTGCAGATGGAGTTTGCCCCTTTTGTCAGTTGTGCTTATTTACATTTTCATTTTCCTTATCACTTCAAGGACTTTTCATCAGCAACTGCATCACAGCCATCAGGAGCGAGACAGACACAGCCATCTTACTCTGCTGAGTCTCAGTTCCATCTTCTCTTTTCTATCATTGCCTCCTGTGTACTGTTGTTGCGGACAAACTTGCAAATAGTGCTCTTTATTCAACAACTGTTTTATGATCATGAACTCATTTGGTAAAACAAACATAAATATAGTTTATGATGATGTCTGTGTTGTGTCATGTGCTGCTAACACTTAAAATGAGTGATCACATAAAGGCGAGGAGACTAATGTGAATATTGCTTTTTTTATATTACTGCAGACAATAATGCAGTTTTCTGATTTGGCCATTCTGAAGACTGTGTTTTAAAGACTAGTGCAGACTGATGAGCAGGTTCAATGTGGATTCACTTTCCATGAAGATGAAATCTGGTTTTGGAGATGTCTCTCTACATTTTCGCCACCTAATTATTTCCTCCTGGCAAGACCTCAACGAAAATCGGAATTCTTATTTTTTTCTTTACATAACAAATATTCTTTAAAGATATGAAATAATTGCTGAATCTGTCTGGCACAGTCTCAGCTGCTCATTCTGTGAAGTTTCTGTTGATAGTTTTACATATTAAACTGTTAATGAAGGACAAAACGTTTAAAAATACCGTGATCATAATTCATATTCTTATGTTTTAATGTCAAGAAACTAGAGGATGGATAACAGTCACATGGCGGAAAAGGACGGGTAGAACGTTTCTCCAACCCGATCACCAGAACAAATGTTGGTAATGTAGTTTTCTGCAAATCACAGATACATTGAAACTTATTCTGCAACTTTACTTTTCTTTAGGTTCGGTTTAGATTTTTATCTTGTGACAACACTGCACATATGCTCTGGTCAGATTTGGGCACAAAACCCACTTGGTGAGGGTTCGGAAAAGATCATGATTTGGCTTAAAATACCTGTTTTTGTCACCAGAAACACGGCTGGAGACGCCTGACTTATTGTCAAATCATCTGGGTTTCGTCATCATAATCACGGCTGGTCTCCTTGAAGTTGTCCAGCGGTTTCATGCTTACAAATGGTGGAACACAGTGAACTGTGGTCACTGTCTTGGCAGCCCTCTTACCTGTAATTCCTCTACCGCCCTATCAGCCCCGGATATGAAAGTCGGGTCATAAACATGTAATGTCAATGTGGAATGACGCGTATTTTAAAAATGTCGTGAATGAACACATATGAAGATCTCAGTGGTTTGTAGAAACATTAGCTGCCAACATTTTCTCTCAGAACTCAAATGTTTGTAGACACGGTGAATGCATTCCAAATAATTTCTGATCATTTATTCATGATTCTAAAGCTCAAAGCTTCTGTAGTGTATCACAACTAGGTAGGTTTTTTTAAAAAAAAGTGGCTCAGTAATAAATAGTGATTTGATAAGGGGTCATAAATGTTATTGAAATGTTTCTGGCGGCTGATTGCTGACTGGGAGCAGGAGGAGGAGGTGGGTTTATAAAACATGGCTGCCAGCCAGCAGCCTTGCCAACTGGCCACTGTGAGAAAAAAGCCTTTCTATACGTCATATTACTGAGGGATCTATGTGGGCCAGTGGGTCTAAATATGGGACAATGGTGCTTGTTGGAGAGCACTGTGGGGGTCTTTGTGACATGTATAGAGGACATGTGGAGGTGTCAACAGCCTGCAATGATGAGAGCTTTCTCCTGCATTCTCTCCACCCGGGGTCGTCGAGTTCAGCCGTGTCGAGGACTGGAGGAAGTGTGGAAGAGAGAGCCTCAACACATCCATCATCCGCCGGCCTTCTTAATGCACATGTAATATTTAGGCGGAGCACAGTGAATGTGGGAACAAAGGAAGTGAAAGCAAAAGAATCGCAGCAGATAGTCACTACACAACCTTTGGACTGAATTAATCTAAGAAACCTTTTCCAGTTTGTCTATTCCTGCCAATTTGATAAGTTGCAGGGGCATTATCACAGTAATGTGTTCCCATGGTGACATTTCAGGTTTGTCTTGAGCTCATCTTTCTGAGTAAGAGCTGTGGTTTCCGGCGCTCTTCAGAGACAGTCGAGGCATATTAAGTGGTCAAATGCACTATATCACGCTGGTGTCAAGTCATTGTCTCTTTTGAAGTTTACACATTCGTCCATAGTGAATAATTCCTACCTTGTTTTGACTGTTTCTGTTTATTAAGTCAGTGTGGTATCTGCCATCTTGAATTTGTGGTGGGCTCCTCGTGGAGCCTTCAGCCCGAGGCTTTACTTTCAACATTTTCTCTGCCTCTCCTTTGTCGGGTTTGAGGAGGTTTAAGTGGTTCCTGTGGACTCTCCTCACTCTAGACTTCTTCAGTTGTGTCGTACTTTGATTCACCATCTGCAGCTCCTTCTCTTGCTGCTTGTTTTGTGTAGTAGTTGTGCGACATGATCCGAAAAATGAAGGTGTGCTCATCCTTTTATAATGAGTCTTGCATCCTGCAAAGACCTTTCCAAGAAAAGCTTTTTATTTACAGCTCCGTGGGGATCTCCCATCTATTATAGCTGCATTTTCTTACAGGTGAAGTAGGGCGTCAACAGGTGTAACAGGTGTCATGTCCACTGGAGCAAATAAAACCCTTTTATAATAATAATATAAAATATCCAACTACTCATTGTCCCTACTGTCAACAAGATGGACTCTCAGATCATGTTATAGCTCCAGGGATGGCAGAGTTGGCTGGCCAGTTCACCACTTTGGCTCAGACTAGAACCGCTTGACGAATACTGAACAGACTGCCATGGAATTTGATACAGATATCCATGGTGTCCAGAAGATGACTACGAAATAACTTGCTGATTTCCTAATGCTTGCAGCTTTATCAGCAATTTGACTAACTTTCAGTCATGAGCAGATGGGATTGGGGGGTGGGGGCAGTCCGTAAACAGCTTGTTGATAGACACTAATAAAATTAGAATTAGAGATTAGCTGTGAACCCTTGTCATAACCAGATTCTTGTTTGGTGACTGTGTCCAAATGTGAGTTAATGCCTTATGTTATAGTTATATTTTGGGTTTTTTGAAGTGGGGTCATATAAGGTACATATCTAGTCGATCTGTTTCCTACCGTAATCACCGATCAGCGCAGCCTCAGTTTGGAGAAGCAGAGAGCCGCTCCAGCCAGACGCTCAGCTTTGTACTGCAGTGAACGGGGTCCAGAGAAAAAGCTAAATAAACCACCTAAAACAATGCTCACCTTAAAAAATCTATAACAGTTCAAGTGTACGTTGTAAAGGGAAAATTAGCGCATTAGTGCAACTGGGCAACAGCTGATCTGCGAGCGGTGAAATACAATGCGAGGCCCAGTTGCTGGATGAGAGGTTTACTTTCGATAAAAACGAAACTTAACTCTCCGTATCCCTCCGCATTAGCGCAACTGTGTAGGGATACGGAGGTTCTACAAGTTGAGCGTCTGGCTGCAGCGGCTCTCTACTTCTCCAAACTGAGGCTGCGCTGATCGGTGATTACAGTAGGAAACAGATCGACTATAGATATGTACTTTATATGACCTCGATTCAAAAAACCCGAACCATCCCTTTAACATGCTTTAGCGTCCTTGCTAATTATATTCCTTCGTTGACATCCCCCCACATGATATTAACCAGCATTGGGTTTCTGGCTGATGTATCTCAGTGGATGTCTGATCCCCACCTGAACCTGAACCTCAGCAATACTGAACTGCGCTTGCTTCCAGGTAAGACAGGTCCCATCCATGACCTCTCTGTTTACAATGAGAACTCTGTTCCTGGAACAGAGTGCAATGAATTTGTGTGTGATACTGAATGACCAACTGTCCTTCACTGCTGACATCACCGCAACAACCTGCTCCTGCAGACTTGTACTCCACAAGGTGGAAGGTTTTTCATCCAAGCGCTTGTCATCCTAGACTATACCGCTAAGTCCCTCGCTGATGTGCCTGTGTTGAGTTGGTAATGGAAAAGCCACTGCATGTGGCTGAAGTGAAAGAAAATTGGATCAACATACCTCCATCTGGTGCAGTGGCAAGTGGAAGCATTATTAACCATGGTCAACTGCATGTGCCTGCATCTTCAAACTACTCATGTTCTCCGACTGTACAGTGCTCCTCGACACCGTAGACACCTGCTTCAGGACATCAGCACTGAGAGTGGCTCATCCTACATCCAGGACATTGTCAAACCCTACATCCCAGTCTGTGCAATTCTCTCAAAATTCGTCTTGCTAGACCCTCATTAAAGGGTGGACCAGCTGTCCAGTCTCCACAAAAGTATATGAGCTATGCATTTACATCAGTACAGCAGAAACTCTTCACATCTTCCCCTGAGAAGACTGAAACTTGTTCTCTGCTCCTTGACCCATACTAAAACTGAAGTTTGATGTATTGCATGATTCTTGCAATTTGTGAGTTGTATCCACATGGTGGAATGTACTTACTGTGAGCTGTTTTGGGATAAAGTATCCACTGAATCAATAGTCATTTGCAGTCAGTAACAGTAATGCAACAGTCATGGGCAATGTTCAAATTCTGCGATAAAACTATTGGACTGAATCCATCAATCTGCTGCTCTCCTCATGTCTAACCGGGAAGTCATATAGTGTTGAACCTCACAATATATTACAACCTGATAAACTAGTGATATTCGCTTTATGTTTAGCTGTACTTACGGGCTAATTAGCAAATGTTAACACGTTAACACACTCAACTAAGATGGTGAATATACATACATGTTAGCATTTTTTTCAGAAAACCGCTGTCTAAGGGTTCATTCAGATAAAATCGAGTGGTGCGGTGAAACGCCAAAACTTTTCCTTTTTATTCCGGAGCCCCATGCAGCCAGCACCAACATAGCCGAAAGGGACCGCTACGATGAATGGGAACACCTGCGTGTTTGCTGCACTGCCTTATATAATGCAAACCCAGCCTTAGAGAAGCCTAACAATGCCACTAGCATGGCTCTGCTCACTCTCAGCACTCCAATGAACACTGGTACAACAGCTCATAAACAAGTTCTCACTTAAATGGGCATTTCTAAAAATTACTTTCCAACATTGTGTTAATGTGAGGAGCAGAATGTGGTAATTATGTTCCAGATCATTTCCAGCAGATCATTTGGCTCGTCTCTCCCATATGCACAGATGAGCTCATCAGACCATTGAATGGCCCGAAGCCACCAGATACAATTCTTTGTTCAGTCTGTTAAAAGCTACGTTGCCCACTTGTCATTTCACTACATCCTTTGATGTTTACTTATCACTCTGTGGTAATAAAATGTTCTCAGTAGACTCATCCTTCAATGTGTCAAATCTACACCAAACACCTCCAGCTGCATTTTGTTGATTTGAACGAGCCCATTATGTCCGCGAGGCTTCTGTGATTTGTTGACTCTCATCATTTCAAATCAGTCGAGGTATTGCGATTAGGAGAACAGATGGCATGAAATGACCGGGATATTCGAGACTCGAAACACCCGAGCACATCAGTGCATTGCCATGGAAACAGTCACGCTCTTGCAGTTTTCTAACGGCCACAATTAGTTGAGAGGAACAACAAAGCGAGGCAGATCAGAAAGATGGCCAGATGTTCAGATATGATTTTAGCAACAGCAGAGAGCTTTGACGGCGCTGTGATTCATCTCAATCACACAGTTATGAGTCGCCGTGATGATTACGCAGGTAGTGATGATGCGGGTGGTGCTGGTGGTGGGAGTGTTTTGGTTTTAAAGCACCGACAGAAGCCAGCAGTGCACATGCACATAAATCAGCGGAGGGGATATCAGTGGTGGCTTTACCCTCCCGAGAGAGAAGAGAGGAGTCACATGGAGCTAAAGTATTTTGTAAAAAAGAAAAGGAAGGCCTAGCTTAGCATCCTTAACTAGACATGGCAGGCCTGTCAAACTTCATATTTTGAAAGGGTTTGTGTTTAGTATCTGTCTGGTCTAACCTAAGCAGCAAACATTAGCATGCCTAGCTAATGTTACTTAGGAAGATGAGTTTAATACATTATTTTGTGGGGTTACAGGTTATGTAAGAAAAAGTCTCATTCGTGTGTGACATGAAATTGGTAAAAAAAAAAATGCTAATGGGATTTGATTAGGTGAGCAAAGGTGAACTATTCAGGAACTGTTATCAGTTACCCCATCAGTTAGTCCGCCTTTTCTCTTTTGTTAGTAAAACATGCTTGTTGAGAAAAATAAACTGCATAAATCTAACCTATGTGCTGCAAACAGGTTTGCTACAGCAGCATAACCGTCTGATATTTGATCAATGTACGTGTACAGCTGGAGAAATTATATGGACTTGCATTTCTATAGCACTTTTCAACACTTCACGTCACATTAACCGACTTACACACTGATGGCAGAGGCTGCCATGCAAGGTGCCAACTGCTCATCATCAGGAGCAATTTGGGGTTCAGTATCTTGCTCAAGGATACTTCGACAGGGATCTGAGCGAGCGACCTTCCATTTACTAGACGACCCCCTCTACCTCCTGAGCTACAGCTGCCACAAATTAGTCCTAAAACCTCTAAATCGGTTTTCAGTTTCCTCTCATCTATTTAATTATTTTTGGTTAAATGCTTGAAATAAGGTCTCTGGTCACCACAAGCTTAAGAGAGTTTCTATATTACATCAAATACATCAGTAAATATCCCAGTGTCTCAAAAATGATGGTTGCTAACATGTGTATAAATGAGAGTACATAAGTATTCTGGGACATTTTACATCATACATCTTGTAGATTGATCAATTTATAGTAAAGTATGTAAACTATAGTGTATATAGGATAGTGTTGGTCATGCCAGGCATATTCTGTTATAACCAAACATTAGCTTATTACTTATAGCGATTAAATGTACGCAAATACATTTTAAGAGTTGTGTTTATTTGTAAAGATTGCCAAATTGAACAAAATGTATAAGTATCATAAACTTGCAGAGCTTATTTTTGGTGATAATCCAAAATCCAATTCCACAGTCCCATAGATTTATTGTGGAGGGAGGCGGGGCGATGCTAACTTCCTGGCTAGCCATCAAAAATGAGTCATCAGTGCAGCACTCTATTATCTGTACCCACTTCTCCTCACCTGTGCACAGTTGTAGCTGATCCCAGCTAACACTTGGTGAGCCGTGGGGTTCGCCCTGGATGGATCACCAAGTCCTTCACAGGGCTGACATATCTTTGGACTCGGGGAGGAAGCAGGACTGCAGGAGGGAAACCCATGCAGACACGGGAAGAACATTCAAACCTCACACAGCAAGGACCCGGCTGAGAATCCCTTCAATGTCTTAGTTAAACACACATAATCAATTGGTGAGAATGCCAACTTAGTACCTCAGTGCAGTAGATGTCAGTTGCACACCCTTTTACAGGCTCCTTAAAGACAGCTGGAGATGGTTTTCAGCTATTTTACAGAGCCAAAGTTAATTAGCTAGCTAGAGCTGATGGTATCTGGCACTGACAGTTGTCTTTTCAGCCGGCAAAATCGGTGGTCTTGGACCAGAAATGAGAGCCGGCTTTTGTCTCCTTTTGTATGAAATCAAGGAGCCATTGTTTCAAAAATTACCATAAATTCCGACCGGGAAAGCTTTCACCACTATTACTGTAAACTGTATCATGCAGCGCGAGAATGAAAAGCTTGACAGGTGGATAGTCACTAGGGAGTGGGACTATGCCAAGGGTTAATTGGTCCCTTTGATCACTGTGAGCAGACAGTTTCAAGGGAAACAGCTTTGCAGCTGGGCTAAAAAGCGCAAGATACACTTTAATGTGCACACCACACACAAGCACACACTGTTTCACACGTGGTTACACACCTCCCTGTTCCTCATCGTGAAATTCCTCTCTTGGTCGTCCACTACAAAGGCAGCGGTATAATGAAGTGTGGCTGACTGACACGCACCTGGAGAAAGACGATAAGTAGCCGAGTCAGGCGTTCCACAAAGGGCTGCTGACCTGCTGGGGGGCTGCTGGGATGACTGTAGGAGACGTTTCGGTGCACGGGTCTTAACATATTGCTCTGGGCCCACAAACACACTTCCCACAGCCCCCTCACACTCTATTTTTCAGTTACAGTCTCTGAGCACACCAGCGAGTTGGTGTGAGTCATCTGCCTCCAAACGCCCCGTTACTGAGCCTCACTTCGGAGAGGAAGAACAGCCTGTGTGCAACGGAGCCAATGCCTCTGGTTGCTTTATTTTGAGGCAACGTTTTGAGGATCTGCTCTCTATCATCCATACATGTGTATCTGGATTATTGTGTGTGTGTGTGTGTGTGTGTGTGTGTGTGCGCGCGTGCAGGTTTTTCCACCACTGTTACGCATCCCTCCTCTGTTTTCTGAGAGGCTATCCGAAAATGCTTCGGGGACTCAGTGGTTAAATAGGAATTTTGTAGTGTGAAAACCATGCAAGTTTACTTTCCAGTTGGTCTTACGGTTCACAGACAGCTGGTTAGATCTCTTTGTGTTGTGATTTATTATTCATTGGCACATTTGGCTGTGCAGCAGTAATTGCAGCATGCAGCACCAGCGCCTGCATCTGATGGAGCACAAATGAATAAATAAATCTAGATGGCCGGGCCATTTGAACGTTTGACATTTACTGATGAGTCAATTAAGAGAGCAGCGCACAAACACACAACCTGCACAACACTGGCTGATCCCAGCGCCGCACAATAACACAATCTACCCTTTTTCTCCCTCTCACACACACTCTCACACTTATTATGCAGGAAAACATTGATGCTTCAAATGAATATATATGTTTAACTGTTACTTTGCTCCACCTGAGTGTAGAGAGCAGTCACCTCTCGCAGAATAAGCCCTGTATAGGCCATACAGGGCTTATTCTGCGAGAGGTGACTGCTCTGAAACACCTGGGACAAAAAACAGTTGACAAAACCCTCCAACCTCATGGTCCTTTAAAGATGGGGCTGGTAAGATTGCACAGTAGAAACCAGCAAGGACAGGCTTGTTTACACAGTTAAGCAAGAGTTTGGCATTTTGGGAAATGCACTTCTTCGTCTTCTTGCCGAGAGGTGAAAGGTTTGATGCCACTGTCACGTGTGAGGCTACTGCCTGCAGCTGGTTAGCTTAGCTTTGCATAAAGACTGAAATAGACTCTGTCCAAAAGTAACCAAAACCAACTACCAGCACCTCTTCTTCCACCCTGCTTTTTTATAGTGTATGATTCATCCTTCATTCTTGAAAAATTGTGCATTTCCCTTTCGGGTTCAGACCTGGACAAAGTCACTGATATATCTGCTCGTCAAAATTAAACGCTGCTAGACATCTGCTGTCCTCTGAGACTCTGTTGCTGTACAGTTACAGAGGTTTCAGTTTCTCACCAGCTGCACCAAACTCATGAAACTCACACCTGCTTCTCAGTCTATGCATGATTCAACATACCACACAAAATTAAACACACTACTATCGATTGGGTGTTAATGGTGTCTGATCTGTTATAACTTCATCTCTTTGCCTGCAGGCTGGGAGTGTGACAGTGGGTGTGTCGTGCGAGGGATCTTTTGAAAAATGAAAGCGCACATTCATTAATTCTGCTTTCGTTCATCACTTACTCACAAAGCACAAACAATAAGGACAGAACCTGTGAAATATTGGATAGTTTTGCCCCTTGTGACCTCGAACATTTATTCAAAAGAAACCATCTGAAAACTTCTTTAATGAACACTGCTGATAATTCATAGACACGTACAGTCAGAGACGCAAGTAGTCACTCGTTCACGGTGAGGGGTCAAACACAAAGAAGATGGGAATCATTGGTTTAAAGCACTGAGTAAATGAAGCAAACTTATCTTGACTTCTTTCTTTCCTGAAAGCAAATGTAAGACGACACCATTTTGGGAGAAAAAAAACAGAAACGTGTTTTGGCTTTCTTGCCGAGAGTTAGAGAAAAAGCCCAGTAAACATAGGCTAAAGCAAAGGTTCAGCCCTGTTTGCTGTCTTCGGCTAATGTCAAGTTCACGTCACAGAATTGTAGCCCTGATTTTTCCACTTGACAAACGCCCCGGATCCAGATCCCGCGAGCGACAACAGCTATGTTTGAAGTGGTCAAAGATGAAACCCAGGACCCCGACATTACCTTGAAGGTGCTTGAAAGATATCAAGCAGGCTAGGTATCTGGTGATGTCAAGGATGGGTTGGGGAGCGATGCAGTGAGCTACAGCCAAATAAGAGGCGCCACCCCTGTCCTTTCTCCCTTTGTCCACATGTAGCTCTCTGAGCCCAGTCTCATCATGCATCTGTTTGTATGGAGCATGTATCTGACCTTGTCATCCCTGCTGAACCAAAATGCATTTTCATTGCAGACACATTAATTTAGCTCCAACTCTCTCACATGTATAGTTCTCTTTCATTCTCTTTCTGTTAGCTTAGTTTAGGACTGTAAAGGGGGTTGACAGTGGTTGGTTACAGTGTGTCCCGCTCTGTTGGTGCTGTGTGACCCGTGCAGGAGGCTATTTGGCCGATTGAGCATGTAGAATCCAGTGAAAAGAAATCCTTTTGATTGGCTGTTCAGGTAAGTTGCCCTGCGCACGGAAAGAGAAATGGAAAAAGAAAGTGAAAGCTCGTTGGGCCTATCACTGTAGCGTCCATGATTTCACCCATTTAGTGTGATTTTCTCGCCATTTTTCCTCTGCATCCTCATCAGCGCCATTTGCAGTCTTTCATCAGACATTTTCTCGCTGAGAAGAATGCTGCTCAATCAACAACAACGGCTTTTATATCAGCAGAGAGGTATTTTTTCTTTTCACGCGGCTGCAGAAGGTACAAGCTCATTGGCCGTCGGCTGCAGTCTCTGTGGTGTGTTCAAGTGCAGCTTTCTGGCTGAGAAACAGGAGACGTGAGGCAACTGCCACCGTCACAGCTTGTTCTTTGATGTCAGTTTGGTATGTCAGAGCCTTAAAGGGATAGATGGGGTCTTTTGATGTGAGGTTGTTATAGGTACTTATCCCTAGTCAGTGTATTACCTGCAGTAGATGACTGTCGGCTCTCCGGCTGTGTGGAGAAGCAGCGTGCAATGCCGGCAGGAAGCAGGGCTTTGTGCTGCTGGAACCGTACCAGAAGCAGGAAAGAAATAAGTCCCATCTAAAATATATATATTTGTTTAAGTGTATGCTATGTCTTTTTCCTTTGGCCCTACGTTCCCTCAACCTATACAACGTCCACATTCCTACAATGTAGTGCCAAAAGTGAAAGGCTGTTTAACAGCAGGGTATATATATATATATGTATGTATATATATACATATACATATATATATATATATAAATATATTAGGTGGCTAAAATATGCCCTGCTGCCTGCTGGAGCTATGCATTGCTTCTCCACACAGGGGGAGCGCTGATGGTCCTCTCTGTTGTGGCTTCATGGGTTGAGTGCAGGACTCTCACCCAGGAAACCGGATTTTGCATCCCAGTTGGAACATGTCATACTGTCCACTTATTATTTTTACACCACCTTCACTTATTTCAGTTTTCTGTCACTGTTTGGTTAGGTTTTGGTTTAAAAATGCTTGGTTGGGTTTAGGTAAACATGCTCTGGGTCACAAATAGTGCCTCTCACAACACAAAGGATCATTTCCACCAGGTGGGTATTTTTCTGGTCTTTTTCCCTGAGTCGCAAAGCTTCAATATTACAAAAAACATGATCGGTCAGTTTCACAGATTGGTCCCGGTGAAACATCAGTTATGATGTTCCAGGAACAACACTGAAAGCCACCGCATATCAGATCGGTAACCATCTGCTGGCTGCAGCCTCGTATTTACAGATAGATATAAACGTGGCATTGAAGCAAGTGGGGTTCCCCGACGCGCCCTTTCTGTCTCTGCAAAAGTCCTGCTGGGAAATTAAGAGATGTTAAACAAATATGCTTTTCCCTCCACTCTGTTTTCTCTTCTCTGCTCACCAGCTGCTGCTGCTGCCAGGAAGGCATCAAATTCAATATCAATACACCTCTTCTTCTCCCTCCTGTCCTTCCTCTTCCTTTGTCTTTCCTTTCCTTTTCCTCAACCCTCGCTTCCTTTCCTTCCCTCAGTCTAGGCCAACAAGCCAACAAGCTGACTGACTCCGCCCCTCAGACTCAGATGTTGGATGAGAGAAAAAAGGCCAGCAACAGTGTGACGGACAGCTCGGCTCTCTGTAGTAGTGGATGTCCTCTCCGTGGACGCGGAGCCACAAACCGAGCCCGCATGCTCTCCGTGCATTGAGGCGACCAGGAGCAAAATGGACCGGCTGGCAGCGGCGGCAGCAGCAGCAGCATCCACCGAGGACCGAAGCGGTTTTTGAGGTAAGGCTTTGTTCGCGTTCCGCAGCGTTTCTTCCATCGGATCCCCGCTGAACCAGAGCGCTTTGTGCAGGCAGGCAGGCAGGCAGGACCCGGAGCTGCTGCACAGGGGGGGAGGATGTGCATGCACGGTGTCGGCTCGGAAACGATCAAGCATTTAGGATGCATATTTATTAATTCTTTATTTTTTTTGGATGAAAAAGAAATTTGCTGTGAAAACCCCTCTTTGTTCATTCGTTACTTCGTTACTTTTGCTCGTTCGTCTCCAGGAGCGGCTCGATCAGTTACTTACGCGAGAAAAAAAAGCAAATCGTGTCGATAAACACCTCTGAGCGTCGCTGACATTCACGGCTGAGTTAAACTGTGCATCGGTTAATGACGCTCGGTCCTCCTGTCCTCCTGTCCTCTGGGATAAAATAGAATCTGGTGTCTCTCTCCACAGTGAGGAGTTCATTCACAGCTCCTGAGTGGAGCCGGGCCTGCAAGCTGCTCCACAACTTGAGGAGAAGATGCAGAGGGGTTTATTGTTCCCTTGACACTCAGTTTTATTGTTAAACAGCTTCATGCACATGATGTCAAAACAGGAAGCGCCAAATCAAGAGTAGAGCTCCAGGGCGATGTAAACTTCATCACAGAGGCAGAGACACCACGTGAATTGCTGCAAGGAGGGGAAATTGCATGTACAAATGTCAGATACCATTTTTTTTTCTCATGATGGGAAATAAGGGCTGTATTGTTTGAGGAAATTGTTTTTTTTAGCAGGGAGACTGCCTCTTTAAAACTGTGTTCATCTCACATCAGGACACTTTAATATCCACAGCTGCACGGCATCTCAGCTGTGGCAGGGTTTTTTGTTTGGAGGGATTCGATCAAAGACAGAGAAGAGTGTCAAGGGCAGTGAATTGTTTTTTTCTTGTGGTGTGTGTGTGTGTGTGTGTGTGTGTGTGTGTGTGTCTGTGTGGAGTTGTCTGATTGCAACATGTGCAAGTGAGGCTTTGTCACTCCGAGCTCGGTGTCACCAAAACACATCACCTTCAGGAACAGCAGCGGAGGTCGAGAGAGGACTGAAACTCATGAGGACACACACACACACACACACACACACACACACACACACACACACACACACACACACACACACACACACACACACACACACACGCACATGTGTGCACATATGCACACACTTCACTGTAGTCCACTGGAATCAAAGGCACCAGGCTGTTCTTTGTAATTTCTCCCTGTGCAGCATAAACAGCGCAGGGAAGAAGGCACAGAGCCCGTCTCTCCAGGTTGTGGTGACTTTGCGTCAGAGAAGTGTCATTTTGTTTGTGTGTGCAGCTGCTGAATAATTCTGTGCTCTCTGGTTCTGAAAGCTTTTGAAGGGGGTAGCGAGTAGGACACAGTATTTCTGTCGATTTATTTTCCTCCATTGATCAATGAGTTGTTTGGTCTATAAGATGTCAGAAAATGTTAAAAAAATGTCGATCGTTGTTGGGGAATAACAAAACTAGCATAACCATTAATGGAGTGTAATTAAGTAGTTTACTAAGATTTCAGTTGACAACAAATGAAAATGATCAAATATAATCTGAAGAAATAACAGTTTTGACGTTTGATGTCTGTGTATTGTGTTGCAGAGATGTCTCTTGAAGTTAGCACGCTAAAAAGCTAGCCCCAGCCTGTCCCGGTCCAAAGCTCCTGTGCTAGCGGTGTAAACACTGACACACCCCTGGTGCTAGGAGCTCCCATTCATGACCACCAGCAGCACAGCTAACTGGGCAAACTAGCTAACAGCAGCCACATTAAGCAACAGTTAGCGGCTGCACTACCAATATACTGTCCCCTATTTGTTTTGAGTATGAAGTAGACAGGTGCCCAGTTCTTAAATTTTGCACCTTTTTTTTGTAAAAATCTTAGGAACTTTACTCAAATTTATCAATTTTTGCTACTTTATACTTGCACTCCATCACATTTAGCTGATGACCTTATTTCCTAGTTGCTTTCAGATTCCAACTATTAAGTGCTGATAGACTGGTACCCAATTTTGTAACCAATCAGGTAGTGTTGTGGGCGGGACATTGACATTACTGAGGAAAAAAATACTGGAAAAAATTTTACATTGAAGAGGCCTGTGTCAGAGCATTTTGACTTCTCTTAAGAAGTTCCTCAAACTACTTTGTTATCAAAATAGTTTGATTTAATCTTAAACATCTAATTGATAAGTTATTGCAGCTGGAGTAAGGATGAGGACAAAAGTTACATGTAGTGGTAACTCCACTAATTTTACACATTGTAAGCATGTTTACAGGATTCGGGCGGCACTACTGAATATGTCACTTGGTGGTTCAGTTGCATTATGGATAATGTACGGGGCAGGTTTTTAACGGGAAGAAGAATGAAGTTGTTTTAAAACTGCCCATAGTGAGTCCAACAGTGATAGACCAGAGGACTACTTTTCAAAACCTCCTACATTGCTCACAATGCAACTTGGCAACGGAGGCATTTAACAGATTACATGAATCTTCCCCTGGAGCCACAAAAATCTTTATACTACTTCTTCACCTATGCAGCAGTACTCCCCAAGACCTTTTTTAAATACACTTTAATGTGTAAAATTGATGGAGTTACCCTTTAACCACCAGAGCAGGAATGACTACACACACTATATAAAACCAAAACTAAATAATTTATTTTTTCTTTGCCAGAACACTGTTTTCTACAGTAAGTGAATAGCCGTTGTTGCCCACTCTAAGGATGCATTATGAATGTGTTGATGTATGCTTGATAAACCCACATATGTGTGCCACCAATGTGCGAAGGGGTTGCGACTCTCGCAGAACATCTGTGATATTGCTTTTACACATAGCTATCTAATTACTGCCACACACCGGCTGGCACCTCTTTGTCTCCGCAGCTGGATATTTATTGTCTCAAATGGGGCGCCCTCCGTCTGCATGTGCAGACATTGTACAGGTGTGTAGGAGAGCATGCACGAACAGTACGCTTTAATCCTGCCAGTGGTGGACCTACATGCAGGTGTCCTGCAGCTATTTTTCACATATATTATTTTCTTACGTATTCCCACCAAATATGAACATAATCTAAGGCTTTCCTCAAGAAGAAGTTACTGTTCTTTAGAATTGTCCCGTGAAGAGATTGTTTGGCTTGCAGTTCATGAGCTCACAAAATGTGCATTCATTGTGATCCACAGGGACAAATAGATTTGTACACAAAACAAGTTCTAAATACAGACAAAAACGACTGCTCCACCTGGAGTCAGGCCATCACATGATTGATGCTGTGTTCAGAAATGACACACAATGTTCCAGAAAAGAAAGACTATAGCTCACGGAGTCACGGAAAGCAGGGTTTTTCCTTCGGCATTTTGAAGTTCCTTCTGTGAAATGATATTGAAAAGTGTATGTGCGTGTTTAATTCTCAGTTTATGAAATCCTCCGACAACCTTTTTGATTGCCGTTGGATTGATGTGCACAGCGGTGCATGTAGACGCGCTGCTGCAAGCCAGCTGAGCGGAGTGTAAACAAGGATAGATTAAATTGCTTTGTGTACAATCTATATTAGCCATCGTCAGCTATATGAAAGCTGTGCGAGCATCTTCATTCACACTTTGTCACCACTGTCTTTCACTGTAAATCAACATGCCAGTGAGTGGGTTGAAAAGGACATGTGGCGGTTGTTGTTGTTTTTTCTTTCTTTTTTTTTTTCAGGCACAAAGTAACAGTGAGGAGAAGCCGCTGTTCTAAAAATACTAACTGTTGAAAAGCGCAAATGGCGTCAGTGATGACCCAGTAACGGAGTTAACTAGTTAAAGATCGCCTGCTCTGATTAGCATCAGATCAGACGGGAAGTCTGGGAGGGGGATGTGATTTACGTGTGAAGACACATTTTCAGTCGGATGGAGTTGAACATAAATCCCACTGTATTAATTGAGCTCCTGTGTTCGTATTAGATCAATTGACGCTGAAAAAAAGAGAAGGGGTGGAGTGATTGTATGACTGACAGCACTGGTAGAAAAATGGAGAATAAATAGAAAGAGCAGGGGTTACTTTAAAGACGGATTTCTTGACTGTTTGCGTAGATTGCAGGAGGATACAGACTCTCTGTCTCTTAAAAAGCAGATGCGCAATGGTCGATCAGCAGCGGCACAGTGAAGCACTGTTTTAATATTGAACCATTGTGTCTTCAAGTCCTCAGAACAGTCTCACTGATTTAACCAAACGATGATATTGCCTGTCATAAGAATAAGGGTAGATGTTGCCAGTAGGGTTGGGGGATGTCAGCCGAATTGACATATGATGAGGTCCTCCGTGAAATGTTGTGATGGACGATGAAGTTGTCGTTCAGAGGGGGGATGTTGCACCGTAGGCACTGGCTCCGAAAAAGCACCTGAACCTCTGTCCGGAAAGAACATCAGACGTAGGAGAAGTTGCTCTCTAGCTCAGCGCTGTTTCCTACTTTAGTAACCTCCAACCCAGCCAAGAAAACTCTCCCGTTACCACTGAACAGAGTCGGATCAACTCTTACATCTCTGTCCGACGAGTGTTCCACATACAGCCCTGTGCTGGGTTTAAAAGGGTATTTGTCTCATCACCACACGTCTGTAACTTAGCGGTGTTCTTCTTCAGAAGCTTGAAACAGAATTAGCCGCCAAGCTTTACTGAGGAAGTAAGGCAAAGAAAATGCAAATTGCAACGTCAGGATTGGGGGAAACAAACTAACGGCAGCCGGCAAATAAAACCACACAAACGACAACTTTGTGTGCACTCTCTTATAAATCAGGGTTCAGCTTTGTTAATAAAAACTGTGATGAAAAATGTTCGTCAGCAGCCTTTTTATTGTGACTAAGACGAGACAATGACGAGCTCAAAACAGATCATCGATAATAAAAACAAGAAGCGGAAAAAATACAAACATTATTTTGCAACAAGGTTGTCTTTCAAATGATGCTAAAGGGCTAGTAAATGCCTGCCACTGGAAATGAAAGATGGCCTTCATCTTCCAGCCCAACGCTAATTGCAAATGTAAAATGAGAAGGTTTTAAATGTCAGTCAGTAAGTGTTAATAGGGAAATGGTAGGTAAATATGTTTAAAGCTGTAATAACCATTTTTTGGGCCACATGGGGGCAGCAGATACAAGTTGAGAACACACCGACATATCGCCTCCTTTTTGAAGTTGATCTAGCGGCACTTGTTGTTTAGACTACATCCAGCAGCTACAAAGCAGCATTAGTATTCACCTGGAGTCATGGTGTATCTAAAACTCACCCTCTTTTAGCTCTGTTTTTGTTCTCCACCAGCTCCTGAGGGAAATATCTGGCTCTTTTTTTTTGTTAATAAACGCTCCACTACAGCCACCAGCTAATCTCTTAACTGTGCCTGTGTGTCGCCGGGTGCTGAACAGTTACTGCACAGTGGGGCTTTTGGAGCTTTTGCACTAAAAATGATTCTATGAGAGATGTGAGGGTGAACCAAAACACTGAAGTTGTGGGCGGGACAGCTGAACAATGAGCTGGAAAAGCTTTGCAGAGATGAGCAGAGCTGCATATTCTCTAGGTTCAACACTACAAGCGAGCCCTTTCGCATCGTCACACTGCCATCCAATACGCTGCCGTCATGAAATTATTGATCTACAGATGCTTATGCTTTATATCAAAACACCAACAGCTGCTCATAAAATGACGAGGCTAAAGTTCTGAGTCGACACTATTGCTTCTTTTTAGTTAATCCTTAAATTCAGGAGGTAGGGTTACCTTTGTATCTGTTCCAGACTCTGTGTGTGTGTGTGTGTGTGTGTGTGTGTGTGTGTGTGTGTGTGTGTGTGTCTGTGTGGACATACAGTTCAGTACAGTACAGAGGAGAGTAAGGATCGCCTGGGCAGGGCGCTGTGGGAAGGTGGAGGTGTAATTTCAGATGCGCGCTAACCAGCCAGAGCAGCAGTTATCTGAGCTCAGCCTTCAAAAGAAGGAGTGCTGGAGTCATCAAGACCAGCTGTGCCGCTCACTCCTGGCCGAGCGTGTGAGCGCTCCGAGGACGGGACCCTCCATGAGAAACACATGGATGCCCGGGGTGATTAACCATCTTTACAAGCTTGTACACTTCCTGAGAGTAGTTGTTTAGGCACTTGTGTCTGCATGTTGTCGTACGGTGGCGCTTCACGCTTTTATGTTGAGTCTTCCTAAACAGTGACATGAGCAGCTTATTGCGGCGTAGCTTTCATAGTTGCGCTATAACTCCCTGATAGGCTGCTAATCTCAGTCTGTGTTTAGAAGCAAGTGTCCAGGGTTCAGGCAGATTATAGCGAGGGTAAGCTGTCTGAAAATGGCTATAGAGCTGTAGATTAGTGGGCTTGTTCTCCGGGCAGTCAAACAGGATTTCGTCCCACAAATACAACAGCCTGTGTGTGTGAAGCCCTGATACGAGCAAATCCTGTCAGCATCTTTTTTATGAAACATTAGCATACGTGTTAACCTGTAACATCTGCTCTCATTTGTGTGCGTCTGGACCGGAGAAATGTTGTTGGTTTTTAGCTCAGCTTGCGGAGTAGCGGCAGCTTCCTTAGACTCATCTCCATCTTCGTTCCTTTTGTCCTAAACGTGGATGAGCAAGCGAATGAAACGCAGCTGAATATATCCTCGCTTCGCCAAACAAATGGACTGAGAGGTGACTACTCATACAATCTCACCGTACAAGCGCCGTTATGTCCGTCCGACCTCCACGAGAAGAGGAAAGGGACAGCGAAATGAGTTCTAAGTGGACTTTCTCTGCTTTCCCACATCAAACAGTCGCCTGCTGTGGGCGTCAGCGCTCCCAGCTGTATTTATGGGCCATAATGTGAGGTGTAGAACTGCATTTCCTTCATTGGACCTTGCTTTTGGCAGGCTGCATTGGAGAGGGCTCTGTGCACCGTGAAAGCCTGTCATCAAGAGCCGCTGCCCTGTGTGATTTATCAGAATAGGGTGTGCTCAGAAGGTCAGAATGATTCAACTCTTCCCGGCCACGTGTTTTCATCAGACGTCCTTTTCTTGCTCAAGTGGAGGTTGCTCTTTAGACCAAACATTAGAGTAATTTCCTTTCCTCCAACTGCGGCTGGTGAGGGGCTTTAAGTGCAGCGGTGTTAGATTATAAACTTTGAAGTCTGCGGCCTCCAGTTCAGACATGGAACAGCCAGCCGATGTCTGATGGCTGATGACTTTCTCTTGTCCATTACTCACTCTGAATGAGTCAGAGGCTTGTTTCCTCTGAAGGGCTGTGTCAGTGCTGCTGCTTTTTAAATGAAACACGTCCTCTTCTCTGGTAATTACAAGGCGCATGAACACTTCACACGGTGCGCTGATAGAAATAGAGGGGCTAATTGGTAGTGCAGTGTCCTTGTCCAGGTGTGTGTGTGTGTGTCCAGGTGGTAGCTCAGTGTTATGGTATGGATGTCTGCAATGCTCTCTGCAGAAAAGGCTTAAAACGTGTACGTGCACAAAGTATTGCAGATTTCACCCTTAAGATCTTTGCATGGCTGATGAAAGTTAATATGTCACCAGCACCCCTTTCACGTTGGGCAGAAAAACGTGCTAACACACTCTAACATCTGGCTTTTGTGTACAATGTGAATATAAAATATTGGGATTTACTCTTAGGTCAGTTAACCCTGCAGTGGTCACAGGGATGTATCACCGCAGACTCGGCTCGGCTGTGATATGAACACAACACCGGGGTGAAAACGCTAATTTTCCCTTTCAGTTGCAGTTCTATGAAGGTCAATGGCTTATTAATATCGTTCCACCTGTCTCTGTCAAGCAGCACTTGTAACATCCTTCAGTCGGTGCTGGTTTTGAAAAAGAAAATGAAATGAAAGATCTTAAAAATGTAACCGCTGTTTGTGGCTTTTGAGCCTAGTTAGCCGCCTCATCGGTGCGGCGCATGTGCAACTCATCAGAGATCAGAAAGAAGCGAGACGTTTCACTTCCTCTGCAACTTCTGTCATTAGCTCCAGGAAGAACGACGTGTGTAACTCGAATATTATTGATTAGACTATATATTTTTTTTTTTTTAGCTCAAATGTAAGGTCTTCTGGATGGAGTCTGATGGGATATATGATCTGCTGGCATGACAAATGGAACATACAAGGGGGGAAAAAAACAGAAAGGTAAACTTGAGCACTTGGTTTGTGAGAGGCGTTAATTGCCTGCATATAAAAACCTGCATATAATCACAATGGTGTGTAGTGGTCCTGTTTACATGAAGCGTTGCATACAAGTAAGAAACACAGCCTCCCTCGTTCATTTGTTGAACCAATTTCTGGAAGGGCTGTCATTGCAATATTTATGCATAGCTAAATTAAAGAAATTCGGACTTTTCTTATGGGCATGTAACTCTGCTGCAGCCTGTCTAACCTGAAAACAGGCCGATTATCCAATAGAATGCTTACACATATTTTGGCAAGTAAAGAAAAGTGTTTGGTGTAACGCGTTAAAAAAGAGCCTTAAAGAGACGGGAGCGAGTGTTTCAGACTGAAGGGGAATACCGAGCTTCACCACTGAACAGTAGGAAAAAGGAGTATACTCCAATTACTTTCAGTTAATCAGAGTACTATGTATTGGGAAGCCGAGGGAACTCTCTACAGTGAGGCATGGCACGTGGTTGGCACGCAAGGATTCATAAATGACCAGACTTTTGATCCTTTGCCTGCCAGCTTATCCCCTCATCAAAGGCTAATCATTTATTTCAAAAGGCTGTTGTTCTATATCATAATTGCACTTTTGTGAGATAAGCGAGCAGTTTTAATAGCTGTAATTACCTGCTGTGAAATGCCAAGTTGTACTTCTCTGGTTATTTTGGAGGGAGTAACACAAAAGTGGTGTCAGCTGCGCATTACTTTACACGGACAGTATTATTGTTATATTTAGTACATTCGATTTTGGAAGTTAAAATGCCCAACCCTGGTGAAGAATAACCTTAACAACCTCAGGGTGAAATACTCCCGGACCGGGAAGCCATCCTCCAAGATTCAGCCACATTTAATGCTTCTGCATGGACATCGAGTCCGCCTGAGCTCCTTCTTCACAAGATCTCCTTCACAGCTGTGTGTCACAACCTGCGGTAAAGGGGAAAAAAAAACAATTGATGCATACACTGAATGTGCTGTAAACGTGTCCAAAGAATTTCCCCTAAATCCTGAATGACATCAGCATAACATACATTCATAAAATCGGAAAATTTGGAGTCAAGCCTCATTCTGCATGTCAAAACAGAATATGCTGGTTATGTCAGTTTCTGAATGTTGTCATATTGTGAATTATAGCGAAAAACTAGTGTGTGTGCGTGCAGGCACAGCATGTAGACCCCCGTGTCTCCTCTCTGCATTGTGTATCAGGTGTGAGTTTTCTACAGCAGATGGACTGTGACAGGTGTGAAAGACTTCCGCCTCCCTGCACCTCTCGGGCCATTACTGGGTGTAGTCGCTTCTTCGGAGCAAGATGAATGAGTGTCTTGGCACGCCTTTGCAAAAATAGACATTTTTTTTGCTCTGCAGATATAATCGCTGCTGCAGTTCAAGGAGGATAGCAGGAGACGGGACAGAAGTAATCTGCCTCAGCGGGGTCAGACTTTAATGGAGTTAGTACTTTCTGGTCTGACCTTGCTGGACCTGGTGCCACAGCAGCGTGAAGCCTCCCCTCATGAGTCGGATCCCGCTACCACCAAGAGAGTCGGGAAGATGTCGGGCTTGTTTTTCTTCGAACGGTGAACGCGGTTTGATCTTTTCCTGTTTCTGTGAGCGTGTGCATCACACAGAGGGGAGCAGGAATCCTCTTTATTTACTTTATACACTTGGAACATATTTTCCCTCTCGCCATGGAGTGCAGTGCAGCTGAGGAGAGTGACAAACTCTGACTCACGCTGCTGAAATGCAGGTGTGTGACAGTGTTGAGGTTGAACCGGTGGGCTACTCCTGAGACTGCCACAAAACATCCCACATCAGACACGCCAAGCTACAGAAATCCTTGCTTCAAGGGTCCCAAATATTATTATAATTATTTTTTTATTTATTTCTATTTATTTATTTTAACATTGATAAAATGCTTGCGTGTAAGAAGCCCACAGAGATTCATCAAAACATCTGCAGCTCTCCTCAACTCAACGCAGTACCTTCGGTGTCTGCAAGCCTTTGACAGCCCAAAACTTTAGTGTTGATTCACTCCTGCCACTCTCATCAGCCTCGTTTCTATAGTTTCTACACCTTGTTTAACGAGCTGCTGAACATAGAGGAGCATGTAGCAGCTAAAGAGACTTATCTTCCCCAAGAGTTAGTAAAGACGGAGGTAATAGAAATATTGGACCTCAGCTTGACATGAACACTTCCTCAAATTAAAGCTAAAGTGTCAATGTGTTCACAGCTTTTGGCTGTTGCTGCTTTAAAGCTTTGATAATAACAATTCTGACATTTGAGTCCATGTTATGAGAAATATTTCAGCATGTAATTATATCATTTTTTCTTGGACTAGAACTCCACTGATTGGCTGGGCTGATATACACACTGGTTGTATCAGCATCTCTGAGTGAGTGTACTCACTCTCGGTCAATAAGTAACAAGAAATTGCAATGCAGCAGATGTCTGTGAAGGTGCTCTGAGACAGAGCGTCATTGCCAGGCAACAACGTTGGTGGTCTCGTTCTTTGCGGCTGTGACCTCTGATCACCTCCAATCCTACCAGCCCTTTCATCACCGGCTCTAGTTGATCCACATTAGTCAGTCAGTGAAGCTAAAAGCCGACTTGGCATTTCATACCACTACTTACTGTTGGATGACAAGTCAGGGCAAAAATCCACAGCTTCTCCACTCCCCCAAAACCCAGCCATCCACCATACCTCCCCGTGGTATTAATCTGGGCGACACAGTTGCAAAGTGTTAGAAACATGGCTACCGCTAGCAGCAAAAAACAACCGTAAGAATCCCAATTTGACTGAGAAACCCTGAACTCAGTGCTGTGAAAGGCAGAATGAAACACTCAGTTGTATTAATAAGTAGGCAGGTTTTGTTACTTACTGATCTAATTAAGAGAATGCCAGTTTTGAACTGGTAAGGGGACACGCGTATCAACAGTGGAACACACATCGACACAACGCCAGCGTTCTCCATCGATGCCTCTTCCTGCGTTGGTTGCGCAATATAAGACGTGCTTCTTTTGTGCTGCAATTCCACCTTCATTTCCAAGGGGGAAAAATCTAGCCCCGTGGCCGAGTAGGAAACCAGTCTGTACACGTATTGTGTCATTTTTCTGCAGCCATTATACTGTGCAATCAGTATTTACTTTAGAGTGCCCAGTTAAAGCAAAAATCGTTGCCTATTGCAGGGCACATTATTCAGTCCTGATGTTAAGAGCTGTGGCTAAAAAAATGTTCTTTAAATTAATTAATGAATTTTTTTGACCAATTTAGAAAACATTTGGTCTGTGAAATACTTGTACTGTGTTATCTTTTAGTGCATTTGTTGTTCTTGTATGTATCGAATGTATTTAGCCATGCCACAGTAAAAGACAGATTTCCATTATTGCCTGCATTAATGGACAATAATGTTTTCAGGAATCTCAAATATAATGAAAAGTACCCATCACAATTTCCAGGGTTTGCTAATTTAAGATGTATCATACTGTGTGTACTGCAGGTTGTGCTTCTGTGCGGCTTGTCAAAGCTCAGTTTGATCTATTATTTAAATGACTGAAGAGTATCTACCTCATATGTGAAAATGTCAGTTTAATGTTAAAGCAAACAGGCAAAAAAAACAAAAAACATCCAAGTGTTGAAAGAAATGCCACATACTGGTGGTGACACTGACGTTACTCACCTGCATTACATTCAAGTCCCTGCACGCTCACGAGCAGTCGGACTAAACTTGGCATGTCTGCCTTTTTATCTTTTCAAATCACATAAGTGCTCGTGCTCTGTGCCTCCATTTAGTCTCCTCGCTTGTGAGCGGTGAAATATAACCTCTGTTTCTTTGTATCTGTGGCCTTAGGTTGTGCTCTGCTTTTAGGTTTTAAGGCTGCTCAGTATTTAACTGTTCATCTGCATGCGTGCAGTCATGCGATGACATGCTGAAGTGTACGTGATTGGCAGGCAGTGGGATGGCTGGAATGAGCTGCATCGCCTGCAGTGTGTTCTCGGCTCCACATGCTAGGTGCCAGTGGAGAGGAGCTGGTTGATCTACTGCGGGCACTAAGTCACATATCCACACAGAGACTGGCAGGCATACCCACACAGCGTACAGTTACTAAACACATTTGCTCACACGGCACAGAGATGGAGTAGTGGATGCCATGTTAATTCAGCTTCTTGCCTGGGTAAAGGCGTTATGTTAAAATGACTGACTTTTGAGCATACACATATAGACACAAACATTGAGCGGGGCCACGTCTACGCTTACATCTGCATGCACAGCACCACAGCCAAATGTAGGTCACAGTATAAGGCGGAAGTCGGGGAGAAATGAGCAAAGGTGGAAGTGAATAGAGGAGGAAGCCTTTCATTTTGTCGTCATGTTGGAGCAGCGGTGGGATTAGGGCTTGGCAGGATATATTGGGACGGTCCAACCCCTTGAATTTTAAAGGAGACCTATTATGCTCTTTTTTTTCCCCCTTTCCTTCGGTTCTCTTGTGCATGTAAGAGATTATGAAAGCTAAAAAGGTCAAAGTCCACACTGACAGAAGCTCCTCTCTCCCACAGAAAACACTGCTGCTGAAATGCCTCATCAGCAGCCTCACCTCCAATTCTGTGATCTAGTGACATCGCACTACAACAACCATGTCACAAATTAGCATAATTTATGTCCAGCGGCTAGTTTGGCACGTAAGAATTGATTTATCACAGTTGCTCTGTCGTGCTGGGTCAGGCGTGTGTGAGCTGACCAGTCAGAGCAGAGGGAGGGGCCTTAAAGAGACAGGAGCTAAAACAGAGCGTTCCAGACAGAGGGGGGAGTACAGAGCTGCAGCACTTGTTATGTGTTTTTTGAGCGTTAAAGCATGTAGCGAGTAGTAACTCAAAATAAACCATGAGCCGGATAATGAGCACAGTATGTCTCCTTTTTAATGTTTTTGCTCGGAAGTGAAATGTAGTAATCCTTCCATCCATCAAACTTAACAGAGATATCAACCCCATCTTGTTCTCGTCTGCCCTGGCCTCGAAACTACGCTACGCGTTAGGCATCAATTGTAGATTTAAAACACAACAAGACAGTGCTTGAGCTCCGACATCGCCCTGTCCTCAGTTGCTCATTTGTACGAGCTGGAGGTAGCCAGCCGTTCAGTCTGCAGGCTATTCTTAACAGCTGCACTTTGGGGTTTCAAGATGAGATGAAGTGCAGCGGACCCTTCGGAGAGCTCGGACGCTGGCAGTATAATTACACAGGGTGAAGTCTGATGTCCTACATGGTAATAACCACATTGCCTCCCGAGGCTAAAGCAGGGTGGACATGTAGCAGGGGGGTTCATTAAGTGGGGAGAGAGACGTGGTTCATTTCGTCCGCGCATATGCTTTTTCTTTTAGCTCCGCCTTCTCACTAGAGCTCAGGACTTGGAGTGACTTCTGATGTCCCCGTCTTATCCGCAGTGGCTCATTTATCTCGTCTGATCCACAGCCAGACTAATGTCTGTCTCTCTATGAGAAGGCAGTGTGTGCTTTACTGTGAAATATTAGGCCTTGTATTGGCTAAGTTTGGATGGTTCATGTTACAGCAGTCCCTCAAAATGGTACAAATCAATACTCGTGTAAGTGTCTCTGCGTTAATGACAGTTTTGTAACGGGAATTCTATTCGTCAAGACTTATTTCTAGGATTACATTTCTGATATCTGATGGGCACATTTCAAATGCAGCCCACACACTTGCACAAAGTCAAATTAAGCATGTAATAGGGGTGTTGATAAGATGGTTAGTTTTTCCTCTGTGTGAGCTCTTTCCCCCGTACGTTGCAATTCAGATGCTGAGATTAAACGCTGTTCGGCTGCTTCTCAGGTTTATACCCTGTCGTCTTGCCTTGGGATTTATGATTTCCTCAGTGCGAACAACAGCTATACAGCCTCCTTGTTGGCATTCACACTCTGTTCGGCACAGTTGAAGCAGGATTTTGCTAATTTGAAGATTCCAGCGTGAGTACAGTCCTGAATTGGATACACTAGACAGGATGTCCTCATTATCAGTGTCTTAACTTCTTCATTTTTCTGTTGAGGCGACTAAAATGGTTAAAGGTTAAAGGATAATTGCACCCAAAAATGGAAAATAGGTTTAATTATATACTCTTCCCTATGCTGATGGATAGGTGAAGTTTTGTGGTCCAAAACGGTGTTGCAGCATTCTCATAAACAACTGAAGTAGATTGGGACTTAAAAACATGAATAAAATGACTGTGTAAAACCATACGATGGCTCTGCAAGGCTCTTCCGGTGTGATCTCCAGAAGCCCCTGATCCCAGATTGATTTGAAAAGAAAAAAATTATTAAAGTTCGTAAAGTTATTTACACACGAGACCATGCACCCACTTCAAGGGGGTGAGCGCTAACGTACTTTAGCTTAGCAGCTACAGTGAAGATTTTGGCTTAAAAAAAACACAAGAAAACATCGTTTAAAATCAATTCTGGAAACTTGGATCACGCTAATGGCAGCCACCGCACCAGTGTATGAATTAATTACTGTAAGTTGCTTTGGACAAAAACATCTGCTAAATGTCCTAAAATGTAAGTGAGCTGTATGGAGCAATGTTATTTTTTCTGAACGTCCACTACTACTTCAGTTGTTTAGGAGATTTCTGCAACAGAATTTTACTGTGAAGCTCCGGAAATGTCCTCTGGACTACAAAACTTCACCTGACCTTGCATCAGCAGGGGGTGAGTGGATAATGACTGAACTGAACTGGCAACACTTTAAGTATTTTGAAAAGATTAATCAAGTCTTACAGTGTTTATAGTTGTCTCGACTGGCTCTAGTTGAAGGTGGGGTGAAAAGCTTCCCATCATAGCCTCCTCCTGACTATCACATTACCGCCCTGATCTCTGTCCAAAAGGGATTTCGCACATCCAGACTGAAACTCTAGAGGTGCGGCAGCCTGGTGCCTCGCGCCATGAATCAAGATGCAAATATCTCACCGAGGCAAGAACTGGAGAAGCTGAGGCGTGCATGGGTGGCAACCCAGAATCACCCAATCTGGCTTGTTTTGATCCCCCCTAGGAACAGATGCCGTAGCAGCTAAACTAGCTCCAACTCGACGAAGAAAAAGGAGCCTCGAGCAAAAGCAAAAACGCCTTCCTGCGACATTCCCATTACAAAGTAATCCGCCCTGAATGTTCTATTGCGTTCATTGTATTGAGCAACCTGGCGACTTGCAGGACGATGTCTCGTTGCTTTGCAGCAAAAGTGCAGCCAAGTTCAACGTTTCTGCCAGCTGACCCTGCGCTGGTACCCCTGCTAGTCCGACGGACGAGCTCAGTTCACATGAATGAGAGGTCTGCCTCTTCAGCCTTGAGCCCTGAGAGTCTGAATTTGGCTGCGTTAACCCAGAAAACACTCCACTTGAGTTCATAAATAACTCTGGGCCCCAGTAGTGGAGGTGCATACACCCACCACCAGTACCCACTTCTATTTCAGCCTGTTTCTAATTGTGTCCCTCATGTAAAACCTGCTGGAAATTCTCACTTTTTGTACATGGTGCACACACTGTACTGTACCTGTTTTTTATTTCGTGTTCTGTTCCGCACAGTCCTGGGAGATGCGGCCTGGAATTTCAGACGTTCACGAATGAATTGAGAAATCACAAAAATGTCTTCGGAGCACGGAGTTCGTACTTCTGTCAGTGTCTACAAATGCTCATCCGACCCGGTGTTGTTGCCTTTTTGTAACCTCACAGTGATGTATAAGTTGGTTGCTGCCTGAGCTGCGGCAAGGTGAATATTAAAGCAAAAACGGCTTTATATTTTTAGACGGAGAACAACTCCACTCTTGGGGGCTCAATATTTTATGAAGAACAAGCCCTTCGGTCGGCGTTGTATTTGAGAGAACGTGCACACTTGCATACCATTGCCGTGTAGTGTGCAGAATTTTTTAAAAAAGGACAGCGTGTTCTCCTTTACTTATGTAAGACTCTTATCATTTCCTTGTTATCTTTTAATGCCAGCGTAAATCTGATTCTGCCTGCTCATTGTGATTTAACATGTTTTATGCTGAATTTGGAATACGATCCTGTGCGCCGACCTCTGTATTTGCTTTGTATTTAATGTAAAAGTTCAGGTGGCCTTTTATTTTTCTGTGCAACAGCCAGAACCTCTTCTCCCTGCAGAAACCTCTTCAGGTTGGCTGTGATTAAAGAATTCATAACGCTGCCTCTCCACCCTGGTTCCTCAGCAGGGTGCAGTAAAGTGGACTGAACAATTTTCACTGAGATGCTGTGTGGCAGTATTCCCTAGAGGCCCTGTCCAATCACTTACCTGGCAGTCACACAGTGGCTGTAGTTCAGTACAGTCACCTCTGGCTATGCCTGTAATGTAGACACATTGAGAATATTACAGCAGGCAGCAGCAGGGCATGCTGGGACCCAAGGAATGTGCTTACATAAAAGACGGAGAGTCTCTCGTGGGATGGGATCACACCGGCTGCAACATCAAATCGATGTGTTTGGTGAAAAGCCCTTCACATATTACCGGTGTATAATGTGCGGGGTTTCTACCAGAAAAGTTGTTGACGACACCTAGTTTGTGCGACGCAGGGAGCGTTTGAGGAGCAGAGCGTCATATCTGCCTGGTGTTGTTAAGTTGCTTGTATTGTTTTTATTATGTCATTTCCCCTTAATTACAGTTCTACAGTTGATTTAGGATACGTAGTGTTTCGTTAATTGTCTGTTTTAAGTGTGTTTATTGTTAAGATTAAAATTGACCAGGTGCACTCTGCCGTTTTGCTGTCCGACTAACTGATCGATCGTTCTGCTCTGTGCAGATTGACGCGGCTGCGGTCCATTTCCGTCAAAAGTGGATTCGGCCTGTATTCTCCGCCACTGGGACACTGGAAACTCGAGCATTGTTTAGAATGACCAAGATCACCTTTGGCAACCCCAACTCGATGAAGATGAGCTTGGTGGAATCTGAGGGTTAGGCTGGGTCAAGTGGGCCGGTGGGGTTTAGAGAAAGGCTTGGTCACTTACATGAGAAAAGCAGGTCCACCTTAAGTGAGCCTTGGTCGAAGTTGTTGTCATCTTCGCGGCTAACACCCTTCACTTAACCAGTAGGTTGCAAGCTAGAGTATGACACATGTTAGTTTAAAAACTGTGGTATTGCAAGGCTGCTGGTCTTGCACTACACTCGCAGAAACCCTGGTGTGTGTGTGTGTGTGTGTGTGTGTGTGTGTGTGTGTGTGTGTGTGTGTGTGTGTGTGTGTGTGTGTGTCTCTGAGAGAAGAGAGGGTGAGAAGGTGCAGGTGGTACCTGTGTAATGATGCTGCAGATAATTAATATTGAAACTGTTTGAATTATTTAACTCTTAGCTGTCTTTTAAGATTTTAATTACCTTTTTTTATAATATCACAAATACAATTTATTTAATCAAGGAAAGATTAGGCTGATCATTTCAACTTGTACCATCGTGCTCCAGCAATCTGTATGAGATTCAGAAGCTTACAAATCATCTTGATTAATACAGAGTGCTAGTAGTAGCTAATGTAGCCAGGAATCATAATCTGTCTACGTTTTTAGAAACTGAAAACCAAGTGTCATCTTCAGTTTCATCATATAACAGGGGCAAACATGCGTCGGATCTGGTTTGAGGGCACATCGACATGTAGCCTCAGAAACACACAGAGCCAGCAGAGAGAACAGCTGCAGCATTAAATCATGCAGAAAGATACACAAGCAGCAAAAGACAAGTAGTGACAAAAATCAACATTCCTGCCAAAGCAGCCAAATTAAAGCACACACACACACACACACACACACACACACACACACACACACACACACACACACACACACACACACACACACACACACACACACACACACACCTGGCTTGAACAAAAACGTCGATAGCACTCTTTTTTTTTTTGCAATACATTTGCATAAAGTCCAACTTTGCACATCGAGAGTCAGCTTTCAGAAATATGTTTGATGATTTGATGAACACGGCACTAAATGATTTCACAGTTGTCAAAAGATTCAATCAGTTGTGCTTGACAGAGTTTAGTCTGTGACTGAATCCAACCCTCTGGACTTGGAGACCGAACCCGTGCAGGCTTCGTTTGTACACCGTGACATGTTCACTGTCATCGCCACAGGTCAGCGAGTATGCTGAGGCACAAGGGAAGGAAATGTGTTGAGACAGGATCCCAGACCTCAGTCATTTCCAGGGAGAGTCATGGAAATTCCCAACCCTGCAGCCCATATTGAAGGTTTTTTTTTTTTTTTAGCTGTTTTCAATGCTACAATACTTGCGTTGACATTATTATAACTTCCTTTTACATTGTTGCATCCATACCGTTATGAGGTATGTTTATTCTGGAAGTTCACAGATGAGTTGCGGATTTGGACAGCCCGAGGCACATTCACGGACTTCCCGGGGACGTGTGAGCAGAATCAATGACTCTGCAGTCCGGAAAGTCTGGAGTTTTAGATTCAGCCTGTGAGTCAACAGTGATACCTTGTTTTTTATTCGCGCTGACGGTTGAGAACAGCGGTATCACTGTAAAGTTTGTCATGTGGGGTGACAAAGGCCTGCGGGACACGGTTTATCTCAGGGCCAAACATCCAGCTCTTCAAAAAAGGGAAGGAAAGTCTCTCCCAAGAGAACTTTCTCTCAAACAGCTGTACAAACATTGTATGCATTCTCTGCTGCGAATGAAAAGTGCACGCTGGCATCATTAGCGGCCACATTTGTTTGCTCATTGGCTGATGCCACCTAAAATGGAGCAGGTCGCAGGAGCGGTTATCTGTGAGAATGTAGTGAATAAAAAAGCAGCAGCTGTCATTCCTCTGTGCTCCACACTGCTGCACGCTGTGAGAGAGAGAGAGAGAGAGAGGAGGAGGATCATGGGGACACCAGCTGCCACTCAGAAACAGACCTGTCGTCGAGTCGTAAACAAGAACTAGGCACTAAAAATGTTTTCTTTTAATCAAGCAGCAACCTCTGGGGCTGGAAAAGGAAGCCTGCGCAGCTCCTCACGTGGCCGCTTGGGGCTGGTTCCAAAAGGTCTTTCAGTCCACATACAGCCCCATATAAAACGCCCAACTTTACACCAGAAACAAACACATGTACGGCCCCTTAGAAAAAACCCCAAAGCAACCAGCAACCTACACCAACCTGTATAACACACTGCCCGCTTGTTGAGTGCGCGACGGCTGCGTTGGCGAGTGTCTGCTGCTCCTGCCTGCCCCGTCTGTTTACATGGAGTTTGCTTTTTGATAATTATCAATAGCTATGATGACAGGATTGTCCTTCACCCCCATTAAAAGAGCGCAAAAGCACAGGAGAGGAACTGCCCTTCGCCTGGTGTGTGCATTCTCTTCATGCCTGTGACATATTGTAGAGATATAGACATTAAAACTGTAGTGGAATGCTGGTACGATGCTGATATGACCATCCACAAGTCGTTTCCGAGAGTGGCGAGTGTTGTGGTAAAAATGGATGGGACTGGATTTCTAGAGACTCATTTGGCACGCGCCGGTGTGTCTTCTCTGAACTGTGAACTGGCAGCTGGGAAATGGCTGTTCCGGCTCTGTCCAAAGGTACCAAAACCTGCCCACTAGCAGATGTGTTAGCTTTGGACAGAGCCCTGTACTAAGCTGGTATTGCTAAGCTAACCAGCTACTGGCTCATGGTTCTTTTTTATCACACAGTCTTGAGAGGGGGATATGTTTTCTGAACTAACTCCGGGCAGGACTGGCTGACCCATTTTTCTTGAAATGTGGAAGAGTAACCAGTAGCCAGAATAGCTGCTAACTGTTGCTAAATGTAGCTGCTGCTAGCTAGTGTGCTGAGTTAAATGTGCAGCTAGCAGTTGTATTTACAGACTCTGCTCGGACTGGGCAACGGAGGAGTGTTGGTGATGTTCACCGTCACCGCTTTAAGTACAAAGTCGCTATGGACTAGCTGGTTAGCATGCTAACGCAAAACAATTCTGTTGTGACTCTGTCGTTAGCGTTAGTTCATTTTGAATGTTTTAAACAAAGAAAATCATACATAATGCACCTTTTTAAACAGCCCATGATCATTTACCAGACAATAATACTGAAAATAAATCCTGAACATTTTCTAGTTGCAGCTTAAAAAATGTAAGGGATTTGCCTCTGTTGCCGTACAGCGTAGTGAATGATCTGCCATCCATAAGTGTGGGACTGTTGGTTTGGCAAAAAACAACTGAAGATTTGACCTTGAGCTTTGTGAAATTGCAGTGGGCATTTTTTCACCACCTAAACTCATCAAATATTGACCCACCTTGTATGTCCTGAGGCCTACTGTATGATTTGTATTAGCTGAGACATTTATGAGATGTGTTCCACTAAACACAACATGTTTCCTATCTGTTCACTCCTCACTGCTCGTTTTTCCTATTTTTAACATAATTATTCTCCTGAGGGCAAATGACCTGCATACACTTAGCCCATCTCCTCCCCTCCTGCTACCATATATTCATATGAGATATTTCGGTTTTTGCTCTTCACTGTACGAGATATACGCTTTATATTCAGGCTCCTTTTGTTCATCACCGTCTCCTGCCGACTCCCACTAAGTCATTAAGTCGTCCTCTGCTGTCTGGCAGTGTCTCGTTTCCATGTTTCCCATTTTGTACCGTTTCTTTGTGTAGCCCTCACAAGACTAGCTCTGTCCTCCACCCCCGCCTCTCCATCTGTGCCACGCATTTATGTTGTTTCGCTGCAGTTACTGAGGCACACATCCTGATTGCTGCCAGGTGAGGCAAACTAGCTGCGTGCACACACGCACAACATGCCTCTGGGCACACACACACACACACACACACACACTCTCTCTCTCTCTCTCTCTCTCTCTCTCTCTCTCTCTCTCTCTCTCTCTCTCTCTCTCTCTCTCTCTCTCTCTCTCTCTCTCTCTCTCTCTCTCTCTCTCTCTCTCTCTCTCTCTCTCTCTCTGGAGCAGTGGTGCATATAGATGGCATTTGCTTGTTGACGACTCTGTCATTGGGCAGCTGCTTGTTTTCTTTGTCTCTTTTGGCGTCAGGCAGCGCTGTTGTTTTTTCCAGGTGGTACATGGCATATTTTCCGCCAAGTAACATTCGACCCCTGCATTGTAGACACGTTGGAACTGCTACACAGGGGATTATTATTGGCTGACACCTACCCCACCTGTCTGTGGCCCTCAGGCCTTAAACGGAACGCGCTGCATGTTTTCAGAAGGAGTCAGATGTGTGTGTTTGCGCAGATGTGTTTGCCTTTGCGTCCGTCTTTTTGCCGTTATTTTCTTTCTCCCATACTGTCTCTTCTCCCTCTGGCCCAGTTGCTCCCTGCTGCCTGACTCTGGTCAGTGGATGAGCTTTGGCCTCCTGTGTGGCCCCGGGGCTGGAGTCCTGGATGTCTGGGTATAGGTGGGGAGGGGTGCAGGGATGCCTGTGATCACTCCTGCAGGACCCGGCAGCTTCAGAGACAGGAAGCCAGTTGTAATTAGGACTAGAGGAGTTTCTTTTCTCCTGCCTTCACCCGGCCACTCTGTCTCTCTCTCTCTCTCTCTCAAGAGAAATGCTCCCACATTAAGAGACCAAAGCTCATAATTAGGTGTGGTTCAGAGGATTGTAGTCCTCTGATGTGAGGCAATTTAATGCTTCATTTATTTACCTTCATTGCTGTGTATTTCACTCTGTAAGCCATCAGTGGAGCTAACGTGTTGTACACCAGGGTATCCTACTGAGGCTGATAATGAGAATGTTTTTAATGATGGGGTTTTTTGTACGGCAATGAAAAAAGCAAAGGTATCATATTCACACACATGCGAAGTGATGATGAGGGGTTGTCTCATAATCACAGTGCTTTAATGGTTGTTGCAATGGTGACAGCTCAGGGAGGAAAACACCACGATATAAAGACAATAGAGCAGATTTTATTACTTAGATTATTCTTCTGTGTTTAAAAATGTGAAAAATTCCTCGACTGTTTTTGGTTTGATAATGAACAGAATAGGAGAGATTAGAGCTGCAACAGTTTCATCGATCAGTCAATGGAGAGACAATTACAGTGATGCAGTGATCAGAGAAGCGGCTGTAGGCTAAATGCTCCTCGTCCTCACAGCACTGTCAAAAAAAAAAAAAACCCTTGCGAAGCTCCTTTAATTCGGCAGCAAACGCAATGCATTTCCTATAAATTCGACATAGTAAAACTCCTCCGTTATTAATTTATTCAAAAGCTTTTATTCTGAAGCATCAAAATCAGGAAATGTTGGGTTTCCACCAGCAGGAACTTAACACAACTCCTGAAGCAGCGATGAAAGCGATGAAACACATTCCAAACAGGGAGAGAACCTAAACTAAAAATGCCTTACTCTCAGGTTTCCTGCACAGACGTGAGTCTCACAAGGCTCATTCGAGGGGGTCGTCACGGTTTGCTTGGAGGCAGGGTGGGGTGGGCACACTTTGGAAGTTCCATTCTGAGTGCACTTAAAAGTGGTAATGGAAATGTAAACCTCTGTTTGATAACCGATTCTTCAATTCAGCCATTTCCAAAGCTTCTTAAATGTACAGATCTACTTTTTCTTTGTCTTTTCTGATAGAAAATGAGGAGTCATCGGGTTTTTGGACTGTTGGTTGGACAGGAGAAGAAATTGGAGCATTTTGACATTTTATTTGATTATTTGTGATAATAATCAGCAGAATAATCGCTTAAAGAAATTAAAAATTGAAGGAGCCCTAGTGGAGATGAAACACCATGCCTGAATTGAAGAGCGTGTCTGCTAGAGCTGGAAAGGATTTGTCAGTTAATGTTTTTGTTGATGGGCACAAAACCATTATATAGGCTTGTGTCAACAGTGTGTGTCAAGATATTGTCCTGCCCAAATATTGCAATAGATGATACATCACAGATCTTAGATGGGTTTTTCATGTTGCGTTTATTGATGACAACTTAAAGAATCTACTATTCAAAGCTCTAGATTCTACTTTTCGTGTTTTGATATATGGTTGAAGTTGAAGAACAGGGCATTTTCAGTGTTTTTCAACATTTTTGTAGATGTAAGTAAAAAAGATGAATCACTAATGAAAAGTGTTGTTAGTTGCAGCTGTAGTCTCTCATGGCAGAAGAAATTATTACATTTTTATGAGACATAACATTATTTCTTTTCAAGCCTCAGGGAAAATGAGCAGTGGTGCGAAGCGAGTCAAAGCAAGGGCTAACAGTGAATCCATGATGAGTGAGGCGATGGTTTTAAATGTTATCTGGTAACTGCACTGAAATGAATCGGAGGAGCACGCAACAATGGTGGAAGAAAAAACAAAAAATCTGTTTAGGGCTACAACTAATGATTAATTTTATCACCATTTAATCAATTGTTTATTCCATAAAATGTGAGCTCATCGTAGTTTTTAAAGATCCCAGGTGCTGACCTCTTGGAATCATCTGCTCTATTTGCTCATCATGCTGAGAAGGGATACTATAGGAAGATCATGGCTGTTTTTTTTATTGTTGGATTGATCACCACAGTGGCCATTATCCAATCCTGGTCCTCAGCAGAGCAACAAATAGACTCCAAACGTCCTTATAGATTCATACCTACCACACCACCTTCTGATTTACGTGCAGTCGCCAGTCAAACTGATGTCATTTATACTGATGCCAAGACACCCCATCCATCACAGAAAAATGGCAATGGACTGTTAACCAACAAGGGTGTGAGAAGAAACAGAGGAAAAGGGGCATTGGCATGTTGACTACAGAGTCAGGTCTCCCCAAAAGAGAACGACATCAGAACAGGCTCAATAATGCAGTTTATCAACGAATACAACAAAGAAGCAGAACTAATTCGGACAAAATAATTACAGATCTTGGGGGCTCAATGCTGATGAGCTAACTGATTTTTTTTTAATGTGTCTTGCTGTATTTTTCTGTTTACTGTTACGAAGAGTCATGAGTTTGAGGTCAAATTAATTTTTGATTTTTGTTGTTGATGGTTTTGCTTTATTTGAATTTTGAATGTAATTCCCAGAAATGTTGACACTTTTTGTCAAAAGGGAGGAATGTAAGAAATTACATAGTTTTCCATTTAGTAATCAATGTACTGTAAAGACCATATCAGGATGTGAGAGTAGGAGGGGAGATTCCTCTTTAAGGTGTAGGGGTCAGAAAATCATATGTCTGCCTGCAGTGTTGTAGCTGTCCTGGGAAAGGCATAATCAACCCAACCATCAAAGGGTCATTGTTTTGGGAAGGAGTAATTACCACCTGTCGCAAAAGTATGTCCTCTGTTTGTATTTCAGTCGGAAACATTTGGAAGACTGTAGAGAACACTTCTCTCTATGCTGCGTGTATTAAAGAGATCTGATTCATCACGCTGCGTCTAAAATTCTTCTGAGAATTAGCAGCTCTCTACCTTCACTTCTTCTTTTGACTTAAGAGCAGGAGAGTTCATGAGTGAGGCTGTAGATTTGATTCCAGTTAACGGATGGCTGCAGTCTTAAAAAATGTTTCTCCTTTTTTTTTGTTATGAGTGGAGAGCGGCCAAGTTGAGCCCTGCAGGAGGTGTTTTCCTGCGGTGCGTCTGTGTGAGCCGTGTGTTTTCATGCACACACTGCTTCATGTATGCACGTGAACTCTTGACTCCACTAATTTGTACCACTCCTCTTCTCAGGGTCCCGTTAAATCCTGGAGTGCTCGTGGACATGAAGAAATAGAAGCGTCAGTTGAGGTGAGTGTCAGGAACGTCTGCTTTACTGGTACATGTTTCCTCTAGGGGGTTGTCCAAAGTCTTGAGCATTTTAGAAAATGTGCAATTTTTAAGGTGCCATATGCCAGAACTGGCCACCTGTCGTATTTATACTCCAAACAAATAAGAGGCAGCATATCAAAATACGAAGTGCTAACTGTTGCTAACTGTAGCTGCGGTTAGCTACTTAGATCAATTAGTGCCTTTTTAATTGTTGTATTTTCAAAAAAATACTTCTCTCTGTTTTTTTGTCTACATAATCATTTAATCTTGTCACAAATCAGAAATATTTGCTTATCAGATATATTGAAGTGGAATAAAAACTATCATGCGAAAATGCATTTGATTCAAATGCAAGTCATTTGTAGCTTTTAAAAAGACATTCTCTACAAACTAATATTTTTTTTATACTATGATAATAATGATAATAATAATAATGATATTATAATATTTTTCGCCAATTAGTTGCTTCATTATGAGCTGGATTTTGTCAGCCCAGTTGTTGAATAGCAGCAGACGGAGTGGCAGGGTCCGTCACATATAAACAAAGTAAAACAGTATGCAGCTATGTTGTCCTTTAAGGTCAGTTTGTTTATTTGTCTTCATGACTGAATAAACTGAATAGAGTTTGTCTATTTAGTTTGTTTAGGCATAAGAAAATCACTGACCATCAATTAAAGGAATTGCTAAAAAAAATGTGCATCCCTAATCCCGTCATCATATGTGTGTGTGTTGTCTCAGTTAGGTACTTTTACTTTTACTACTAAAAAAGCATTTAATCTTTCTCCACTGAGCTGTTTCATTCTGAACTCTCCTCTTTTCCAGGCCCTCCAGCTGACCTCCGGGCTCCGTCCTGGCCGTGGGGCTTTGTTGTTGGTGGGCCAGCTTACCAGGCGTGTATGTGAGTGAGAGGTGATGAAGTCCAGTATGAGGCAGTGGCGGAGGCTGGTGCTGGCGGGAATGCTGGCCTGGGTTCTCCTCTTCCTCGCCCTCCTCTCTTACTTCCTGGATGCTCGTGTGAATGAGCCCCTGACCTCTGCTGGCTCTTTACTCTCCCAGCACCCTGACACCCGTCGCCTGGCCTCTATACAGGCCTCTCATCAACAGCATGCCAACCTTGGCTCCCGTTCCGAACTAGCCTCTACCTTGACTACAACCTACCCCAGAGATAAGCCAGAGCATGAGCCTTCTGCCAGCTCCACCACCCCAGAGTTCAGCCTGGAGGCTAGCCGCAGCCCCAACAGTGCTCCTTACGCCATCTATGGTGGCCCGGACACCAGCCACCAGGACTACCTGGACCCACAGAGCCTGGCTGCCTGGTCCTCCTTTGGTACAGAAAATGTGGGTTCTCACTCAGACGCTGCAGCTCAGAGTCGGGAGAGAACCTCCCAGACTGCAGAGTACCAGAACCATATCAGCACCGCAAGCTACCACGGTGGGGAGGAGGAAGAAGAAGATGAGAGGGACAATGAAGACGAAGAAGTCGGGAACAGGATGAGGACTACAGCAGGCAAGAGGGGCGGTGGATACTCCTCTGATCTGGAGGAATATTACTTCTCCAAGTCGGCCTCTGTGGTGCAGCGGCTCTGGAGGGGCCGCGTGTCTGCCGGCATGCTGAGTCCTCGGCTGCAGCGTGCCATGAAGGACTACGTCAGTGCCAACAAACACCATGTTTCCTACACGGGGCATCGCAACGCCGCCCAGAGCGCCAAGGAGCTTCTGTGTCAAATGAAAGCCCAGGCCTGGCTGAGGACAGTGGACGGGTCGGAGCAGCCATTCTCTTCACTCGGTTGGGCTCGCCTTGTGCCGTCTCTTCCCCTGGAGAAACTCAACAGAATGCAAGACCGTGGCAGCTTCAGGACCTGTGCAGTGGTCACCTCGGCTGGGGCCATCCTGCGCTCAGGACTGGGCAAAGAGATTGGTGAGTAGAAAAAGGAAAGACTTTGAGTAAACAACTCAGGGCTCCGTACCAAACCCCATACAGTTTCAAGGGGTTTTTTGCTCTATTGTCACTTCTTTGCTCACTGTAGATTAGTTTTTGACTGCAGTATATTAGTCCCGCACCTCTATGGAGATGGCACAGTCATGGCTAGAAGTGGAGATACCTCAAAAATGTCTTTTGTGCAGAAAACGGTGGCTTAAAAAGTAGTCGAAATTTAGTGTGTTCAGAGTGTTAAAGTGTCAGTGTTTTTATCTGATGGCTGACAAAGTAAATCAATTAAAAAAATGATCTGCTTTGGTTCTGATGCAGCATGCAGTCTGCAAAGTAACTATTAAATAAAGTTATCAAATTAATGTGGTGAGGTACAGTAAAAAGCAGCAGAAAATGGAAATGCTCAATGGGCTTGAGCCAATAGATATTATCGAATTTCCGAATATTTGCCCCAAATCACACATTGAACTGCAGCGTGATTCTTCACCTGAGATAAAATGTCCTGACTGTTTTTTTTTTTTCTATGTACAACAGACTAGCTGTACTTATTCTATTATAATGTTACACTTGTGTCTTTTTTCATTTAAGAGTTTCTACTCAATATTATGATTTAAGTGTTGTATATGTTGCTGCAAATACAGTTGCCTCAAAGCTGTATTGAAGTTTAGCACCTGAGTAAATGTACTTGTGACATTACATAACTAACAGTTTTAAAAAAAGACACATTTTTATATTTCTCAAAACAAGGTATGGAAATAGAAAAGTTTGTTTTTGTTTCTGTTCCAAAACTCCGAATCTGTGTGAAGCCCTGCAGTCGACAGAACAGAGAATGAGGGATGACGTGTAGTCAAAGGTACAAGCTGAAAGACCTGGATTCTAAAATGCACTGTTTGTGCTCAGACCAACTCTTCTGTTCTTTACCTGGAGTCTGCAATATTCATCACAGCCCTCAGTACTGTGACTGTGTCGGACAGAACAAACACCGCACTGATGATTGAAGTGTTTGTTGTGCTTTACCGATTATGGGACTTATATACAAATATAAATGTTGCCTCTCACGAATGAAAGTGTCTCAATTTGCACTTAAGCAACCTAAATAGAAATGCAGTTAATTAAGAAGAAAATATGTATATTGGAGTTTGTTTGCT
Organism: Diplodus puntazzo; assembly: GCA_963678695.2. Classification (NCBI taxonomy): domain Eukaryota; kingdom Metazoa; phylum Chordata; class Actinopteri; order Spariformes; family Sparidae; genus Diplodus; species Diplodus puntazzo. Next base: position 14,206,946 of record OZ023164.1, on the reverse strand, counting down.
TGGCTGAGAAATGTTGGTGCATCAATCAAAGAAAAATGCAATAAAACTTCAATAGAAACCTGGCAATGTCAGTCACAATTTTAGTGGGAGTGGTCATTTTGTTTTCACTGAAAACAAATATATACAAATGATGATAGTTATTTTTGCCAGTAAGCAACACAATTCTTCTGTTATATTAGTTGTGACAAATTTAAACTACTATCAAAAAAACTGCAGCTTCTGCATTGTGGAGGTTGCACTTACATTGGGATTTCAATACTTGGATTAATTGTCCAGCCCTATGCCCACCTCCTTCCCAACAGGAGGATTATTGCCTTGATCAGTTCAACTCGTGGTATCATTGCGGTTGGACACTAAAGGGACACTCCACTAGAAATGACAATTCAGTCCTTATCTACTCCCCGCCAGTAATTCTCCTTAACAACTGAAGTAGCTGACGACCTGTTTTAAAACATAAATGGCTCCGTACAGCGTAATCTAACTCTCTGAAGTCCTGAGATCCTAAATTGGTTTGAATAGACGTTATAACCTCCGCCAAGTTAGTTCATTTGTCTGGTCGGTTGGTTGGTTTGTTTGTTTGTCAGCAGGATAGCACAGATCCTACAGAATGGATTTCCACAAAACGTTTTCATAGTTTTTTTGTCTTTCAACATTTTTGTTGCTTTGTCTCTCAACTCAGTTTTAACCACAGAGCACTTTACACTCAGCACAGTTGATCCTAAGTGCTTTACAGCATACAGAGGGAAACACAAATCAAGGAAAAGGACAAAAAAAGAGGAAAAGGAAACGAGTGATGATACAGTCATAGTAATAATTTGAAAATGATGGCCACATTGATGATCCAATGACAGAAATGTACTTAATAAATTGCGATCATGTTGTAATAGCACCAACAGCACTAACAGTAACAGATTAATGACTGTAGTGAAGACACACTGAATTAGGAACAGCTAAAGGCTAATGAGTAAAAAGTGTGTTTTTAAGACGACTCTTGAAAAGGTCAATAGTGAGGGAGAGTCTGATGGTGGGAGGGAGGAAGAATTCCAGAGCTGCTTTATGAGGGAATAACTGGAGCATAGCATGGATCTTTATGGAAAAATGTCCAGCGTATGTAGGTGGCGGTTGTCTATGATTGAGTACGAGTTGATGCAGATGAAGGGGGGGACTGTATGCGCTCTGCGGAGTGCCAGTCTGGTTTGGTGTCTGTGCCGGTGACCGTTAACACGAACTCAACACTCTGCAATCTGTTTCACATTTAAACGCTCTTACTGCTCTCACCTTTCACTAATGAACACGTTTACAGCAAAGCTTCTGCGAGAAGTGTTGAGTTTCATTAGGAGCAGCTTAACATAATTAAAGCTAGACAGAGCAGAGCTGCAGTGTAGTCGAGCTGGACCCGGATGGTGCAGGTCTAACGAGATTACTGAGATCCATGTAAAGACATTTACTGTTGCTTGCTGACAATTCTAATTGAACATAAGTGAATCAGGTCGCAGTTTAGCAAACTAGTGGCTAACTTACACATATATGTCAAACATTTAAGCTTGATCTGCGCTGTGGCCGGCTAAGATGTTCATATTTAAAGGTAAATGAATCGCTATTTTTGTCCGCAGTGATCGGCTCCAGTCTTTGCTGATTGACTTGTCAAGCTGACTGGGTTGAGCGTGTGCCGAGTAGACTACATATCTTTTTGTTTGAATGTGTGTGTGCTTTTGGTTTAGAGACTTTGGCAGCTCTTTGGTTAGTGGGGAGAGTGTGAAGTCAGTGACAGATGGCTCGCTGGAAAAAAAAAAAATAGCAGAACCCCCTCTGGTAACCAATCAGGCTAACGCACCACGTATAGCTTCCTTGCATTTTCTTGTGCATTCAGCTGCTCAGAGCAATCAGAAGCTTTGATATGAGGAGCTGTGGCCGCATGCATTATATTGAATATGTCTACATGCATTCTGTAGACACGAGCTGTCGCTGATAACATTGTCTCAGAAATGTAGGGCAGACAAACAGGATGTTTGGAAGCAAGTAGGTGATTTAAATCTACATCTTCACATCACCTTGTGGTCACGGTGGAATAAGCTTGCGTTGCTGTGTCGGTGTAAACATCAGCGCTGCAGAGTCTTTCAACACTGATGCCTCCACTCACTCCTCTCTTTCAAAATAAATCGGAACATTATAAGGTCAGATTTATTTATAAAGCTGGAGGTGCGAACAGGTTTGCTGCAAAGTAAAAAAAAAAAAAGAAATATGGACTCAAAATCTGTTCACATTCAGTGAGTGTGTGGATGACAGTCAAGGTAGACCTATTGTGCTTTTTTCCCCAGTGTGTTTTATAGGTTCATGTGCATGTATATAGTCTTGAAAGTTAAAGTGATCCCCACCAACAGAAGCTCCTCTCTTCTACAGAAAACACTGTTCCTTAAATGCCTCGTCACCTTTAGGGGTGCTCTTTGTAGTTTTTGGGAAGAAATTTTAACCAAACTGTTAAACCTACTCTGGTAGTCACCCAAAATAAACTTATGAACCTGAAAATGAGCATTGTGTTTGGACTTTCTGGTTACTGTTTCACTACTGGAGTATGAAGGACGTTTGACTGACTGACTGTTCCTCATTTTAAGAAGCAAAGAAAAGAAAAAAGTAGGGGACAAAAGGCAGGCTTCAGTTTCGGGCACCAGGCCTCGGACTTAAACCCTGCAGGTGCTTCTAAATCTCTGTCGATGTATCATCATCATCCTGCCGTGTTTGTTTTTTGGTTTCTGGCCAACAATGTGACCAAAATGCCCATGCTCGAAAACAAAAGGAGGTGAACGTGTTTTTTGTCAAGAACAAATCATTGCTTCCCATGCTTTGAACGCATAGGAAGGAATCCCTCAAAGAAGCCTCAAATCTGCCCCCAGACAGTCGTCATGAGAACGCAGAAACATTGTCAATGAAAAAATAAAAATTCACGACTATTTCTTCTCTGCATACGTCTTTATGTCAGACAGCAGTGGGCTATTGGTTCAGTGTGTCATCATCACGGATATCAGTTCTTTAAAAAGAGGTTTTGCTTGACGGGGGACTTAGCGACGTGACGAATGAGATGAAGGTTACAGAGCCGATTAATTATGGAGCCGCCTCACAGTGTTGGGGGGGAAAGCTCGACTTTGTTACATTAATACTCAGGCTAAGCTTCCACAGAAAATCAAACGGCATTGATCCCGCTCCATCTTACTTCTTCTCACCCTGCCGTCCTTCCCGAAGGCTGCACTGCATCAAAATATGTATGATACAGCTGTGAATTGACAAAATTCCCCATAGGTGTATGTGAAAATCATTCTCCTGTTTTTCGTGCCACTCGCAGGTCGGCTGACATTTAGATGATGTGGTTTCTCTGTGGATGCGGCACCGAGCTCGTCCTGTGAGAGCGTTTCACACTGAGGTTTGTAGTGTTGTGTGTGGCTGCCATCATGTGGTGTGTAGGACAAACTGCATCCCAAGTGCAATGTCACTGCATTATTCAATTGAATGATCTGTTCTGAAAATGAGTCCATGGTCATTTGAGGCAATGGCTCTGTGGTGCCGTGAAGGGTAAATATCCTGTGAGGGATCCTCCAGTCTGTGCTGCCCGAAGCCTCTGCCTACTGTCACTCTTTCTTTGTGTTTTTTCTCTTCAAATTTCAATCTTTTTGCAAAGGAAATATGACACACACACACACACACACACACAAATGGCATCAGAGGTGTTTAATCAACTCCCTGACGTTAAATCTTAACGAGAGGCATTAAGCTGTACGCGTCCCGTGTCGGTTGTCAGGCGGCTCTGCCATTAATCTTCATATTCTAAATGCGTGAAGATCGACAACACCAAATTAGCAATGTGACGTGAAATCATTAAAGCATTGTTGTCAAAACAGTAAGCGGTAAATGGCCACTTCCCTACATCTGAGTTATGATCTCATCTTTGTAGAGCCGACAGCTAAAATGTTGGAAATTGAGCTAAATTGGAGCTGCGTCTACTGATTTAGCCTCATTGTAAAGAACAAAATGTCCAATCAGTCTCCATAGGGCCGAGATGACACCATGACAGTTTATTCTGTCCAATTAACAGTCCAAGACTCAAATAAATTCTCTTTACAGTGATAGAAAAAACACATCATCAGATTTAACTGGCTGAAACCAGCAAATATAACCAGTAAATTAATGTTTTAAAATGAGATACATCTTGACCACTCAACCTCATTTTTTCAGATTTGACTATGTTTTTGCAATGGCTCTTTCCTGTGAAAGAATCGAAGAAACAAAAGCACTGCAGCATTTGAGGTTTAAGTTTTCAGTCGGATAAGATTGACAGGTATCGGGAAAGAAAATGTGCCACGGGGTACCAGTTTCAACCTGAAACACTGTTCATGATAAGTCATTTCTATGAATGTTACATCATTCATGTCAGTCAAACAAAGAACGAGTGGGTTTCCACCATTACTATGAACCTACCTGGAAGAACATGGATGCCTTTAATCTAATTTTGGACGTGAAGAAGTCACTTCACTTCAGCCTCTTGTGGTCAAAATGAGTAATGCAACAACAAACACTGCGAAAAATTTTCCTCATTTTCCTCTTGAAAATACATTTTCTTCAGTTGGTTTCAAAAAAGTTTTGGGACACAGAAAGTGGATGACAAGGTTTTTTTTTCTTCTCATTTGTCCCTCAGGGCTTCCGTAGAAAACACATTCATGAAGACAAAACCCATTTAAATTAAGCAACCATCTCCGACCACTCTGACAGCACATGTGCAGCATTGGAAAAACGCCAGGGACAACATTGAGTCAACAGTGAGGGTTGTTGATCTCAAACTGTAAAGCTGACACTGTGAGAACAGGATGGTAACGTGTCCAATGTGGAGAAACTGGATCAAGAGAGAAGCAGTGGGTTCAACTTCAATCTGCTGGACACAGACAAATGTGCCTGTTACAGCAGCATTAATCGAACTCTCTCTGACAGATTATAAATAATGGTGTTGTAATACTGTAGTTTAATCACTGTATGTGTCACCTGCTTTGCTTTATGGCCGTTCTCCCGCTGAGAAAATGCTCAGTGCAACCAATGGACGTGATTTATGTGGATGAGAGGGCAAAGGTTTACAGCTAGTAACAGCTCTGTTTTTAGACATGCTGATCCCTTGAAGAACTGATGTGCTGTTGTAATGCATTTTTTCTGGAAAAAGTGTCTTTCACTGATGAGAAACGGCAGACGAAGAAATACGAAGAAAATAATGGAAGCTGAATATTGATCCTGGTCAGGCTGATGTTAAACCAATCGGCATGTGTGGTGGGGAAACGGTGGAACACAATAGGTTGTAGCAAGTGATTTTAAAGATATGGTCATGTGTGTTCATCTGGTTTCTGTAGAGAGAGAGCTCAGAGAGTGGGCGCTTGAGAAGCAGAGATGCTCCTAATCAGGGTCAACCACACGAGAGTCAAAGTATGATAATCCAGAGTTTCAGAGGCTTGAGTGGATGTTTTTCAGTGCCGGGAGGATGTACAATTGGCAATAGGAAGTAGGACTTTGAAACATCTCAGTGCTTTTATTTATAACACAGTTATAAATAAAAAATTGCACCTTTTGTTTCCAACTCTTCCAGAGAATTAATGAGATGATACATCTTTGCCACTTCTCAACCTCGGAGTCGTGTAAAAATGTATGTTGTTGTGAAGTGAAGTGAAGTGAAGTAAAATGAGATAATTGGTATTTTTTCATATTCGACTGTATTTTTGGAATGTCTCTTTCTTGTTTAACCTTAACGACGTACCTGTGAAGAAATCGAAGACGCACAAACCCTGCAGCCTATAAAAGGGCTCACGATTAGGCAACAATTCATTTCAAGGTGTTTTCAGTCAGAATGAAAATCCCTGGTTTCGGGAAAGAAATATCCAGAGAAATTATTTGTCAAGAACACGGTGTGACAGGTTGGATCTGGTACCCGTGGCTTTTTACACCTTTGATGTCAATCAAGTAAAGTATGAGTGGGTTTCCACTGTGAGAGTCCTCTCAGCATTTATGAGCAGCTGTGCCCTGTGTGATTTCCTTAAAGGTATAATATGCAACATTTCTGCATTTAAAATGTCTAAAGGTTACAGACCTTTGTTTTATATTTTGTTGAGTTGTATACTTACATTATCCTAAATGTTTCCAACGATGTTGAAATCAGAGAACTTTGGGGCGCGTCTCATTTACAGAGTGAGGAAGGAAGTCAGCAACGAGACTAAATGTAACGTGAACAAATGTTTTAAACATGCACATTACCTTATTCGTGAACATTTCCGCCTGAGTCACTTCAGATAAATTTTTATCACACACCCATGATCCCAAGCTGCTTACCGCTTTTTTTTTATTCTTTAATGAGAAACCCTGCAGAAATTACTTTCATTAAAATTTATTTGCAGTCTTTAAAAGTATTAGCAGTGCAATAACACCAATTATTATTTGATAAGAACCACAAGTACTGTGTGACTGAAATGTACAATTGTTTTATTATAGGCAAAGTATTTTATTTGCAACAAGTCATACACAGCCAGTGACATGTATTCAGAAGATCAGACAACATTTGAAAAAAGCAATATGTTTGGCTCAGCGCTCCATGAGGTGCATAAAAAGGCAGAGTGAGCAGGCTTCATTAGTAGAAACCAGCTGTATTATCATTTCATTACACCATCAAACAGAAGTGTAAAGCAGGTTTGCCTCCAGGCTGTCGACAGTTGTCATTGACTAGATTATTGACTGATTGGAAAATGTAAATATTAATGATAAAATACATAAATTAATTCAAAATTAATTAAATAAAAAAAAATTAAAAACATTAAAAGACATAGCATAAAAGCATTTACATTATTGTTTTGAATATCTGATCTATCATTGCATATACTACCTCTGTTTTAGTTTTTGGATAGTTGACTTATTTTTCCTAAATATTTCTTATTTTATTTGTATTGTTGTCAGCCCTGATGTGAGCATTAAGTCCTTTTACAATTTGTTTTATTATTTAATTTTCGTGTTTTAGTATTTGCTGTTTTCTTCTGTTGGTGTATTTTTGAGCGTCCTCTGGCACAAGAATTTCATACGGGATTGATAAAGTTCAGTCTTATCTTTAACTTAAAACTCTAGATATAGGGGAAAAAAATGAAATTAACTGATGTTATAAAAGAAAACAAAAAGTGTAAAGAAATGATATACAATTTTTTTCATCTCTATTCCGATTCTGCTGGATGTAGACAAAGAACACGATCAGTGCTTTAAGAAAACCTTCTTGAAAACCTGTCTGTTGGGTGCAGCCCTGCAGGGAACAGACATGTCCACGGCATCATAGCGGAGTAGGAGGGCAAACTCGGTGTCAGGGCTGGTGAGCACGACTGTTTGCAGTCTGCGGTGCTGACGTGAATGCCAATCGTTGTTGTGGCAGTGATGAAGGAGTGTGAGATCAGAAGCTAGAGGTTCATCCATTCTGGTGTCAGATCGATGCAGCGGGAGGATCTGCTGAACTGACTAATCTATCCACTGACAGACAGAGATCACAAGTTTCTCATTATTACTCCGACCATCCATCAAGCTGAGGATTTCATGTTGAGACTGTGGTATTTTACTAGTGGTGTTTCTTTAGTTGCAAGAGCTAACCACTAGAGAGCACTTTGGTTATGTCTGTGAGGCGGCCAGGTGTTGTTGTTGTCATTGTAATCTTAATTTATGTCACTGCAGTCGCCATGTTGTCATTTTGATGGTGCTGAGCCTCAGATCTGACTAAAGTATTCACAAGAACGTGTGTGTGTGTGTGTGCGCGCATGTGTGTGTGCATAAGTTTGATGTCATTCACATGCAAAAGACTTTGTCAGTGTTTCTGAGGGCCACAGTGTGTCTTTATGTATTTATTGTTTTTTCTGTTTGAAGTTGCCTTCAAAATAAAAGCATGTGACAGTTCTTAAGGCCAGCAGTTTCTGCGTTGAGACCTCGACAAGCTCTGGCTTACGTGAGATGTCTGATGCACAAACATTTGAGATTGCTGTTGAGGTTTTTTTTTTCTTTTGTTCGTCATTCCCTTGTTTTGCATTTATCTGAACAATTCGAAGGCTGGCTGTCAAACCTCAGTACATCACCTGATTTGAAAAAAGCTGTTACATTGAAAGAACTCAGAAAATTCAAGTGTTGAGGTTAAAAAATACATATTTAAACAAAAAATGTTAGCTTTTTAATCATAATTTTCTGTGTATTCCCACAATTTCATCCATACCTCAAAGTCAGTTTAATTATCTGCCCAGAGTGACCTCATCTGTGGTTCGCCTTTCAGATACACATGATGCAGTTTTACGGTTTAACGCCGCGCCGACGGAGGGATACGAGAGAGACGTTGGGAACAAAACCACCATCCGCATCATCAACTCACAGGTGAGCGAGAGCCTTGTTGTGTAATGAATCATTGATAGATATAGAATCCAGAGAGCTGTGTCACCCCACTGAAACACACACAAGACATATAGAGTGGATGAAAACATAAATGATTTATGATTATATGATCATTTTTTGATGTGCGGTGAATGCTGTTTTATTGATGGCTGGCTTGCATTTTGGGATAGTTTTTTCTTTTTTTCAGGTCATTTTTGTGCAGATGATGAAGCCCATCAATAATACATCTGTAGTTTTATTTGCGCGTTCGTACCTTATTTTTATATTTATTTAACCTTTATTTAATCGCGAGAAGTCTCAGTAAGATTACAAGTCTTTCTTTTTTTTTTTTCCAGAGAGTCCTGGCTAAGATCAGCAGCAGCACAGTTACACAGCCACAGACATTAAACAAACATATAACTAAAGTGGAGACAGATGAGAAATTACTAAGTCATAAAACATTCATCAACGTTCAAAATGTCCTTTCTGTGTAACTGAACTATGTTTTAAGATGAATACGTTTCTATTTGAGGACAATTCATGTTCGTTATGACACATTCTCAAAAATTGTGTGTCTGCTGGCCCCTGAAGTCCCGAGTTCCCACTTCAAAAACAGTAAACACACTCCTGTTTTAACAAAATGTCTCCTCTGATGGCACAAAGCTGAACAATCTCTGTGTTTTTGCATTCATGTATCTCTAATCAGTAGAACAAGATCAATTTATCGGTTGGCTGGCCAAACACAGATACATCGATTTACTGAGGTTAAGATGGTTACATTTATAATTGTTAAATTCTAGGTCAAGTTTGTTGTTCAGTATAAGAAACCCGATGTTTGATAACCACATAAATTATCATTGTGAAAACATGTGTTTATCAGCTGATATATCATTACAGGAATTTGCTATGGTCTAATGTGAGTATAATAATTATGATGATGATGATGATGATATTATTATTATTATTATTATTATTAGTATTAATGATAATAACAATATTATTATTATTATTATTATTATTATTATTATTATTATTATTATTATAAAATAGTAATAGTTATAGTGATAATAATCTATGCATGTTTCTCAACAGTTACAAAGTGCTTGTACAAATAAATATATTGGCTGATACATCATAATAGGAAATTGTTACTCCCTGTTATTGGTACAATGACAATAATAGTAATGATAACAGTATTTTAATTTGTAGAAGCACTTTGTAATTTTGTTAAGAAATGTGCTTTATAAATTACAATTACTAATATTTATGTAAATACTATACAGATAAATTAAAAGACAATTAAAACAACTTGATGCAAAATACAGACGTCCAATAAGAAAAAATACAGAAAAGGTTAAATACATAAAACATCAGAAGCGGATACGACTGAAACGGTGAGAGAAAACAATTTAAACATCAATTGCCCAGAAAAAGCAGGAATTTCATGTAGACCCCACTGCTCCCTGAATCTGCAACCACCGTCTCCTCAGCTCTGGAAACAGCTGACCAGGCTCTGTTCAAAGTACAAAATGTAGGTACTAAAACCTCTGAAGCTTGATTTTTAAAACGTTATTTCTCTTTTGTTTAATTTGTGTACACTTATCTGCAGTTATATAAGAAGTTATTGTCCTTGGCCAGGAAATACCTCGGTGCATGACCAACCATAAAATCACGACTTGTTGCCCTTTCACTTCAGTTTTGTATGTTGGATTTAGTTTGTCATCTTTGCTATCTTTTTTCAGTTATTATGCTAAGCTAAGCTAGTTGGCTGCCAGTGTTGTGCCTGAACGCGTTCAGTGAACGATCGTTCATGAACTCGTTCATATTTTGGGCGAACGCGAACTGAACGTACTGTATTCTGCCTGATGAACGTTATTGGGAACGCGTTCATTCTGGCGTTTGTGAACGGCGCGTTCTCACAGTTTAACTTCGTTCAACACAGTGCCAGATTTCCATCGAGCCTTCCAGGCGAAAACCGGCTAAAACACACCGTGAACAGGCCTCAATATGTAAAGGAAAAACACCCAATCTGGCTGTTGTGTATAAAAAGGACGCTGGACAAGAGGTTTGTGCAACTGGCTTTACTTTCGATCAAAACGAAACTTAACTATTTCAGACAGAAACAGCTGCATACCAAACATGCAGTGAGGCATTACCAAACGGAACAAATTAATTTGTCCTGAAAGGACAGAACACTGGCAACACCAGCCACCACAGAGTGGCACCGCCGCATGCGTCATCAATGTGCTAAGCATGGAGGCAAAAACAAATGAAGGCTTGTTTTTTTATTGTGATACATCTAAAAAGTTTTGGAGTGATGTTGAATCTCATTTTTTTATGCTGCTAACTCTGTCCATTCTCTTGCCCTTAAACATGTTATTTGCTACTATGTTAACCCAGAAGATAATGCTCTTGAACACATGATGAACTTTGTTATCCTATACAAAATGTTTTATTCACAAACAAAAATTTGCAAAATCACTGCCTAAATTGCCTCCTTTTCTCCTGGAGCTGAGCTCTTTGCTTAAATCTCTGATTTTGTTAAATAACAAAAAAGTAATACCTTACTGAGTCATTATGAAACGTTTTTCCCTGAAGCCACTGTCTGAACTATCTATTTATTTATTATTTTATTTTTCCCTTTCTTCTTCTTTTTTAAAATTATTTATTTATTTATTTATTTACTTATTATGTATTATTTTATTTTTTAATTTTTAATTTGTACTCTATCCTGTACCACAAACCTGAAACGGCACATTGAACTAAAGCACCTGGCTAAGCTTTCAAGGTATGTGCAAGTGAATAAAAAATCAAAAGACACGGTAACAGCGAGCCAAAACAGATCCTCTACCACCCAAATCACATAAACAGTGTACAGTAGCGGCTCCGTTGTCTTCATCTCCCAGCCGCAGCTGGACAACCTGGTGTTGCAGTATATTGTCGGAGAGCTGCAGCTTCAGTGTTAAAACTGATAAAATAATAGCTGTTTGTGGTTCTATATGGGCTGTGGCAATACTTTGGAAAAATAATAGCTGGCATCAACATATTGAAAAAAGAACTATGAACTAGTTCATTTTTGGAACTGTGAACTTGGTTCAAAATTTTGAATTATGAACTATGAACTGAACTAGTTAATTTTAAAATTTGTTAACTGAACTTTGAACTAGTTCATGTAGAAAGTGAACTTTCCCAACACTGTTGGCTGCTGTGAATAAGTACATTTCCCGAATGGAGAAGAAGTAGAAGTAGAAGTATTGCTTTAAGGAGATTTGGCCTTTGGTGCTGATTCAGTTTGGTAAAAACGCTTGCTAATATACTGTTCTGCCTGAGTGAATGACTTGACTTGAACTCTGCATATTTCCCTCCGCAGATTTTGGCCAATTCTAAACATCGGTTCAACACAAGCTCCATCTACAAGAATGTGACTCTGGTGGCCTGGGACCCTGCACCTTACACTGTCAACTTACACAAGGTATTCCTTTAGATGAAATGACTCTATTGCTGTACCAACCATCCCATCGGTTCATTAAGCCGACTGTAACCGGGGAATAGGAATTCATGTCCTCTCCGAAAGCATCTTTTCATCGAGGCTCCTTCTTTAAATCTTTTCTTTGTGCTGCCTTACAATTATTATTCAGTGAATGCTCGTCTTCCACAATCAATAAGATTGTAGACTTCTGGAGGGGTTGAAGCATTCAGGTTAATAACCGTAGAAGCACACTTAGCAATAAAATTTGATTTGCATGCCGGGTGTGGTCGTCTCTCCGTATGAATTCAATTACATTGCCAATTTCCATTATTTTACAATGATAAAAATGTCCTTGTCTCTTCTTAATGATTTTCCATGACCGTTTTAACTTTTTCACAGGCTAAAAATAGAAGCCCTTGTGCCTCTAAATGAACAGTGACAGGCGTTAACCTTTAACTCTCTGTAGGGGCTGTTATTGTGAAGCCCTGTCACCTCGTTCGCTCACCTTTCCAGATGCATCACACCATACAATGCCGCCGTGATGATCAGTCCATGCATTACCCCTCTCATTCAGCATGCTGTTACGTATTTATACATTTCATTAAAGATACAGTAAAATTGGCCCTAATGAAAAAAATGAATGTATTGATCCATAAATAGATGAAATACATTACAGATAATTCATTATTTGTTATTTAATGGGAAATAAAACGGAGGGCTTGTAATGAGAATTAATATGTAAAATATGAATCCATTAATAAAACTAAAAACTTAAACATGGATTTACAAAAACGGCATTAAACATTTAATAAGGACAACATTTAAAAAATGCATAAATGATTTTGTCAACAGATGATATAATCAATAAATCCATTTGAGACTGAAGTTCAAAAAAGAAAAATAAATAACTGGTTTCACAAATTGAGTTAAGATGGAAACTTCTCTCCCCCAGCGTTTCCTCGTCGCCGGTCTGTTTTGTGCCCTGGTTGCTCTCATGTAATCTCATTCAGAACAGATGATGTTAATAATGACAATAAAAGTAATGACAACAAAAGAAATATCAAACCAGATGTGGCAGATAAAATGAAAGCAAAGTACAAGAGCAAATAGGATTTATAAAGCAAGGATGATGATCAAATGCAAAGATATGAAAGGAACAGTATTAATAAATTGGATAAAGACCAGGGAACAGACGTTTCCAAAAGCGTGCGCGAAAGGAAATGTTTTAAGGAGAGATTCAGGAGAGATTACTGTTTGAGTCATTTTTATGCTATTTGATATTGTAATAGTCATTTTTCACTATTATCTGATATTTTCTGAATCTAACAAATGACTTCATATGATGATATTTTGTCCTTTTACTTAACATGTGGTACCATGTACACAGTTGATAACTATATCAAGTGTTTATCTTGTTTTATAAGAGCATTGTGTGTGGTTGTCTTTTTTCATCTAGAGGCAGTCATCAATAATTGTCTGTTATTGTAAATGTCTGGAAAAGCACGGTGTTTCTGTGTATAACAAGGATGAATTGTGGGATGCTGTTTTTCTTCCTCGAATCTATTATAACTGACCTTCATTTCCATCAATAATTGATGCTGATTACTCGCATCATTCCATTTCGTTTTAGTCCTCTTTGCTCATCACATTATGTGCGTTTTTAATATAAAGGATCTGTATTATATCCATTTTACTATTCAGTACACACAGTAATGAAGAGACATGGGAGAGCTACATGGGGCATTGTATTTGATTTCAAACTCAGGACTGAGGACACGTGTCGTACCTAACCTTTCCTGGTGATACACATCAGAACCTCCCCGTAGTACTAACGATCCATGAACAAAAGTAACACATTTTACTGTCTCAGTATCTTCTTTTAAAAGTGTGTGCTTTAAATACATTTTCTTTGGAATTGTCACAGTCTTTATTGTCTGGATTTCTTCTCTACAATAGTCAGTTTCTCAGATCAGAATCTATTGAGCATCCACGGGACATAACAGATCAAGTCTGATGGATGGCAGGTTGATGCCTTCAGCTCTTTGTCTTGGCCTGCAACAGTCTTTGGGTGTGGCGTGTGAGTCAAAGTGGCATCCACTTGAATGCCAGGACCCAAGTTTCCCAGCAGAACATTTTAATGATGAGATCATCAATGATATTCATTTCACAGCCTTTTTCCTGAGCTAGGGAAACAGGGTAGACTCCCTCAACTGCCAGACCGAACCCTGGGGATTATTCTGCCCCAATGTCACGGGTTCCAAGAGGTCTTCTGTTTCTTCTGGTGTAAGTAGGACTTATCTGTAGGTCAGTCACATTGGCTCTTGGTGAGGACTGTATGATGCCTGATCTGGGAACAGTTATGCCACCTAAGCAGGTCTAGGTATTCCTGGAACGTTGTCCATTGCTTTTGAAGTTCTCCTGTTGATTGATGCTGCTCCTGGTAGGTTTCCAGCTCCGAAACAACAAACGCGTTATTGTTTATCGACTGGTCTTTTTCAGATAAGATCATTTCTGGTTACACTGTGTACGTCACAGAACCTGTTGCTTTTCTTTCCACTTGAACTGTTGTCGGATGAGCACAACCTCTCATGTCTCATGAGGCCAGGAGGTGAGGCTGAGGGCAGAATTGTCTCTTCAGCATTGGTGAGGCAGACACCTTTATTTTATCATGAGGTGTGTGAAGAGATACTTTTGGAATATCTTGATAATACAGACACTGCTTCATGCTCAATCTGTCTGTAATTGCTTTCTGCTTTTCTGTGTCTTCGATGCGAATGTGATTGGTTTCTCTTCCCCTGATGGCCTGTTTTGTGACACATTGCTGCTTCCTGGGCTTTGCGCCACTTGAGACGATTGTGATCGGTTAAAAGAAATGCAAACGAGCCAGAGAGGTCATGCTCTTTAATACCTGCTCATTTTTTATTTGCCACAGTCTGGTTGTCATACCAGAGGACATATTAAACATGCCTCCCGCCACAAAGTAGACTCTAAAATGAATTTAAAAAAAAAAAACTGTCCAGAAGCCATGATGTAAAGGAGCAAAGATAAAAACCGCTCAATCACCTATACATGTGTTTCTGTTGAAAGGCTAAGGGACAAAAGGTTGAGACAAATTTATGAAGGAACTTCTATAAAAGCTTAAATAGTCCATTCACCAATGACACCCTCTCCCAGCACACAGGACCATGTACTGCTGCAACTGTGCTATTTTCTAATGATGTTATTTTGGTACATCATATAAATGTATTTTTTTCTTCCTTTCTGTTCAACGTGTACCATGTCTATCATCCATTATATATGCTGACGTGTAACAACTAAAAACCATTTGTGAATAAGGTAAATAAAACATCACCCCAACAGCTGTGAAAGAAAACAGGAATTGAATCCTGTAGTGCAGCAACATGTGGTGCAGAGCCATTGTTATGGCCACACAGCTCGTCAAAGCACGAAATGGCAGTGAGAAATGTTCTGCTAGGCTTTTCATGGTTGTCTCTGGAGAGAGCTCATTAAAGTCATTAAGAGGCCGTCCACACGGAAACGCTCTTTTGTGTAAACGCACATTTTTTGTATCGTTTTGGCTGATCGTTCACACGGATCCTGTAAACGCAGCGCCTGAAAGCGCACTTTTTTGAAACCGGGTCTCAGGGTGGAAAAATCCGAAAACACTGCCCTTGCATTTCGTGTGGACAGCGAATCTGCATACTTTCCAAAACGATGACGCCGTCGCCCCACCCCTCCACCTGGAGCCTCAGACCTCTGAACCCCGCGACGTCTCATAACAACAACAACAACAATGATGGACTACATGCATTGTGTTTGTGCTGTAGAAGATATTGAGCCTGTCTTGCAACTTACTCTCCTTGTAGTTGAGTGTGAGTCACAGCAGCAGTTCGACCTCATTATCGGTCCACACAAACGATTCTGGTTTCCTTGCACTCGCCATTTTCGTCTTCTTCTTGTGGTGTTCAGTTTCTCCGTCTACTGTCTGTTTGTTTACAGCGCGCAAGCTTTATGCGCCTTCTCCATCTCTTCTTCTCCGTTTTTGGTTAATTTCAAGCACCACCTATAGGCCTGGAATATGAACTACAGCATTTTCGGTCGTTTTCATTGAATCCGTATGGACGCAAATATTCTTGAAACGATGCCGAGGAAGACGGAGGAAAAAGTAATTGTTTTTGTACGTGAGGAAGAGCCTTAAAGTTCAACTTCTGGATGCGTTCACATTCAGTGGCCATGATCAGTGGCACTTGCTGTAAGCAAAATTTTCCATCTCAGATGCTGACAGAAAGTGATAGAATGCTGTCCAAGGACATATTCAGAAACCAGCAGTTTTCTTTTTCTTATTGGTAACTCGGATGAAAAAAGCGAGCTCTGTCATTTCACCAAGGTTATCTGTCAACATCAGAGGGATAGCAGGCCAATGTTTGTTCTCTCCAGTTTACATCTCTGGCCCCTTATTGTTTACTTTTACACTTGGCCAACGCACCAGTATGAAGGACTGAAATTGCCAAAATCAGAAATGTAAAAAAATCAAAATATAAAGCTCAATAAGAAGTGAATATGCTGTTGAATGCACTAAATTAAGTGTGTAGGGAGACAAATACAGAAATAGATACTTAAATAAATAGATACATTTTAAATTTGAATAAATTCATAAATGAAATGGAATATAGAATGTGAAAGTAAATAGATATCTCAAATAATGGAAAGTAATAAAAATACAGAAGCCAATTAAAGCAGAAATAAATCTCCATTTATTGATTGAATGGTATGCTAATCTATTAATTGTTTTATTCATACTGCCCAATATCACACAACATGGACTTGCCTCAAAGAATTTTACAATCAGTGTAGCGTATGACACCCTTCATCCTTAGACCCCCTGATTCCGACACCCTAACCTCAGAAGGAGACACAGAGTAGGGATCCCTCTGCCAGGACGGACAGCATGCATGAGACGTCTTGTGTACTCAATGGACTGACATATCAGAGTTACTCTGTGCACACTCGCACAGGATGACAACATTGTAAATGGGTCACAAACATGGTGTATGAAGAATGGATACAGGAGGGACACTAAGTAACTCCAGGTGTGACCAAACAGGCCCGTAGGCCTGCTTATATAAACAGAGGTCCTTCAAAATAACATATCCTAAAGATCCCCTCCAAGACTTGAAGCACTCTGTTTAAACCACTATATTTGCCACTTAGGGTCTTTCTACAAAAGGTAGTGAGCGGGGGCCAAAGGCACGTTGACTCCGAGGCTCTCACGCACACCCCGTTGCTCCAGCCTCTGTAGCCAAATGAGGTGAAATAGGTGGTGTTCTGAAAATCACCTCACGACTACCATATTGATTTATTTTTAACATGTGAAACTGCGTACAACATGTTTATTGACCAGATTGAGAAACAGTAGAAAGTTCAGACAATGGTCTAAACTGAGAATTTTGCCCCCCTTTCGGTCTGTCTTTGTCAGTGGTATGCCAGCCCCGACTACAACCTCTTCGGCCCATACGTTGAGCACCGCAAGCTCCACCCTGACCA
Organism: Diplodus puntazzo; assembly: GCA_963678695.2. NCBI lineage: Eukaryota > Metazoa > Chordata > Actinopteri > Spariformes > Sparidae > Diplodus > Diplodus puntazzo. The sequence goes on along the minus strand of OZ023164.1, from coordinate 14,189,530 downwards.
GCCCTTCTATATCCTTCATCCCAGCTATGTGTGGCGCCTCTGGGATGTGATTCAGGGCAACACTCAGGAGAATATCCAGCCCAATCCTCCCTCATCTGGCTTCATAGGTGAGTACACACATGTACGTGCACACATACAGCCGATATGCATGCAGTGTACGGCTGTTCCCTTGCTCTTGCCTCTGCACGCTTATCTTTCAATTTTCTTACTTGCTTCTGGAGCAGATATAGGAGCAGAGACACACACATTCAGGCACGCACACACACACACACACGCTTCAACATGATGAATTTTTTATCTTCAGCTTGCACAGTGACAATATCAGCATGCAGCATGCACTCCAAAGTAGCACATCTGTGCAGGGGATGGTCGAGATGTAACCACCGTAAGCTCATCCTAGAGACTCTCCAGCATGTCAATATGATATAATGTACTTCATGTCCCTCTTTCCACTGTAATTTTCAGAAAATCGTTTTCCCCTCAAACAGCGGTATCACACAAAACATCCAATTATGTTAGGAATATTTGCTTCCCTCTGGGTGACAGACGGACCACCACATCAACACAACCCCCAAATATTCTGTTTTGTCAAGTTTGACATTGGAGTGAAGTAAGCCTTTGTGTTCCAGATTCTGTAGCCTATGTTTCCCTTCACTTTTTTTCTTGATCAATTGATTGATCAATTTCTTATGTTCAAAACAAGCCACCCACCATGTCTTTTGATGTGGGGATGTATGAGGTACTTATCCCTGTTGAGTGTATTACCTGCAGTAGATGACCATCGGCTCTCCCCGTGTGGAGAAGCAGTGCATAGCACTGACAGGGAAACGCAGCGCTATACTGCTAAATGCCACCGAAGGCAAGACGTATTTTAGTCAAGTAGAATGGGGCCCATCTAAAAAATAAGAATCTGTCTGTCCAAGTGTGCGCTATATTTTGAATTTTTTTGTGCTTTACATTGCTGTAAGATGACCGTGTAATACAGCCTGGAGGCAGGCACAGCTTCGCTTGTGTGTAGCAATACAGTCGCATGGTTGAGAGAATGTAGTCCCAAAGGGAAACGGCTGTCTGGCGCAATTGAAATAAAATCAAACATTTCAAACATACATACACTTAAACGGACATATCGTTTTAGGTGCACCTTCTTCTCAATCCTTTCTTATAGTTCATTAATAGAATCAGTCAATGGTTAGACAGCCTGTATGAAAGGCAGCAGGGTTTTAAATTGAGAGCCCCAAAAATTAAATGAAATTGTAAGGCTTCACTGCCTGCATGAATATTGATTAAACTTAAAGGTCAACATGAGTCTTTTGATTCATGTCATGTTACCTACATGTTGGGCTGAATACGAGGTAAATTAGATTTTTTTTCTTCTTAATTTGGCTGTAATTTGGCTCAACTTTGGAGGGGACAGTTGCAAGAAGTCTTCTCACATATCAAAAGTTGTGCCGTAACTGCTAATGGAGACTCACCATTCTAGTTAAGGAAAGCTACATCGCTGCCAGCTTCTCTTGTTGATGATTGATTGATGCAAACACTAGCTAGCCATCATCAGCAACCCATTATCTAACACTAATAGTTGGCTGTAGTTTAATGCAGCAATAATGAAGATTGTGACGATAACAAATGTGTTGTATGGAGTGGAACAACTAAACAAATGTCTCAGGTACCCCTTACAGTGAGTACAGTCCTTACTGGAGGTAAGTCATGCCACTGCTTTTGAGAGACAGTCCCTCTAATTTGCCAATTTAAAGGGGCACTATGTAGATTTGGAGAAAAAATTCAAACTCATATTTTTAATATTTAGAATATTAAGGAGGTAATAATATAAATAGATTCTAGATTCAAACAGTGTTCCAGGGGCTTCGTTTTCCCCTGAGAACAAAGTAAAATAAACAATGAACAAAAAGTAAATTATAAATGTCAAAATTGTTGGGGTTTTTTTTGGAATAATTCAGTCATGAAAACAAAGCAAGCTTGTTTATTTGGTTCATTTAGGCATGAATATCATCTTTCTCTCTGGATTAAAATGTCCCCAAAACTAATTGGTGCATCTTTTAATAGCGTAAATTAAGTATACCTTATTACTTTTTGCTTTTAGGACTGAAATCCTATGTCTAGTCAGGCAAACATGTTGTTTTTCATATTGAACATCATATCAATTTAGCTGTGGATCCACGAGCAGCCTCACTGTATATGAAATAATATTTAAAATGATTGCTTCTTCTATAGCAATTTGTGTTTATTACTCAACCTTTGGCTACAATTGAATGCTGTCAATAAGCTTCATTATCAACTTTTGTGACTTATCAATGTTAAAATACCCTCTGCAGTGGATCATACTGTACCACTGTGGGGCAAAGGGTGGGAGTCGCAGACTTTTGAGATTCAAAAACATACCTTTTCAAATCACATTTTCCTCAAGATGGGGGGGTTATGTAATCATGGATATTTTCTTTTTACTAAGCTAAAAGCAAACACAACCCCTCTCTCCATGAGATATGTGTTATTTGAGACTGTCTTTCCTGTCCTTGTTTCTTTGTCACCCCTCGCAGGGTAACAGAATAGTGCCGATCTGCCTGTTCTTTTCAGAGATACACACGACTTTTCACTACATTCATCTGGCAGACCCTTATGTACAAAACGACTGAGTGCAAGCATGGGTTGTTGACTCTAGCTTCTATTTGAAGACCATGGCAACGTGTTAAATGGATCGTGCTCTGTAATTTCTTTTGTCTTCTTGAAAAAATACAGCCATTATGGAAACCGGAGGGAGGAGATGTGCTGTGCACTGTCGGTACAGATGGGATTTTTCTATTTCTGGCACTATTACAAATAAAGACATCACATCATTTGACTTTACTTTTATGCCACGTCTATGCAGATGTGAAGTTAATGGTAATATATCAGAAAAATAACTTTTATCTCCTGTATTTAGTGAATAACACAGCTCCTCTTAATATGCTGCGCACAGTTGAATTAACCTGCCTTGTGCAGGTATTCAAACATCTCACGACTGATCTGTCAACTTCAAATCTTACACAATGTGCTCTGTACATTTTGTCTATGGCCACAAACCAAAGCCTCAGACGTCACCTTTAGAAAATCGCTGTTTTTCTGCTAGATTATTTTGTTTTTATTCTCTCAAGAACCTCCAGCTTAAAATACAGCCATGCACCGATTTTCTTCCACAGCTATAATATTTATTAAAACAATTAAAAACCAACAATGAAATACAATGAAATGCCTGGCCCATAGAGTTACTTAGGGGTTAACATCCACTCACAGCTGGCTCACAAGTCGGTCTCCAGAATCTCATCATTCGAGTCTCATCGTCGTCCCGCAGTGAGAAGGGTTATCCTGAGCAAGTCCTGTCTGCTTGATTACCTCCACGATGCTCCGAGAGCTTTACATTTCGGCAGTTTGTGTCCCCAGTATGTGTATTCAAATGGTGATATTGCATCCTACGGTCGAGGCGACTTTTACAAATTCCCCAAAATTGCTCCATGAGTGTGTTGCATCACAGCCGTATCACACTGTTTGTCTTATAGTTGAACAACGCAGCCTTTATCATGTCAGACTGGCCTCTCCCCTCCTGCCATGGCAATCTAAACACAGGCGAAATATGAGCCACTTTTCTTTGTGCTCCCCGTTCTTCAACCTGTTATGCCCATAATCCTCATCACCGTCACTCAGGCCAATGCTTGGTGATGGCGACCTCCCGTTGCCTCCACCCTCTGTGAAATGTTTTTTACGAGCTAGTGAGACCACAGGGGGTGACTGGTCACTCCAAGAGGTGGCAGGGCAATTGTAAGCAACTGTCTCTGTGATGATGCACGAAGGAATATGCATCAAAAATCATGCAATAACACAAGGTAACCATATCAAAAGAGGGGACACTAACACAGAAATAAAAATAGATAAAATAAAGATGCATACAAAGGTGATAACGTTTTGAGCATATATACAGGATGAAAGTTGAATTTAGGATGGTGTGAGACACTTCAAGGATCCTGCAACATTTACAATCGGGAGCAGCACACAGGCTGTAGAAAGGAGGAGAAGATGGAAGTTGAATGATGAATACAACAATCCACTTAGACGCTGACTGAAGGAGCACAAATATGATTGATTAGCTTTGACATTTACAGCAGCACAATTACAGACCTACTGAACAGCGACAGAGAATAGGCACTAGGTTTTGGTTTTGTAGAAAAGATGGATGACAAAGGAGACTGAGTCTGGATTGTTCGAAAAAAGCATTCAGCCAACATAAATTTTCATATTGGAAAGAGAATGCGATCATTGTTTGTTTTTATGGTCACGTTTGTAAGGAAATAGAAACGCATTGTAAAATGAATTTAATGAATTGAAAGTGAGTGTGCACGTAAGTGTATGCACATTAACTTGAAAAGCTCTCTGAGGATGCAATACTTTTGACGAACCACAAAATTGTCAAAACATCTACGTATTTGTAAAGGTCATTTCCCAAAAAACATTTTTTACCCTGATTTCACTGTAATAAAAAGAAAACGGGCTTCTTGGATAACAATGAATGTCCTTTAAACATTTTAATATCAACTGTTACTCCTTCCTGAACATAATCAACATGTAAATCAAGGGTCGAGTACACTATATGACCAAAAGTAGACATCCTGATTCCGCTTTTCATAGTTTTTGCTCTTTAGTTTGAATTAGAGGAATTCCCATGGTAACACACAATAATAGTTTAGACAATAGTGTTCTTCTTACTTTGTAGCAATAGTTTTGGGAAGATCCTTTCCTGTTTCAACTTTAAAGCAACATTGTGTAGAAATTGGCATTTTGTGCAACTTGGCACCCCCCAGAGGTTCTGAGTGCAGCACCACTGCTTGTCAGACTTCATGTGGGCGCTAACTACAAACAAAACCCATTACGTCATAACACTGATGTGTTAAAAACTTGTATGTTGCATTGTGGTTCATTGTGCAGAAACAGGTGACACAGACACCATTCACCCTGCCACAACACACAGAACATCAGCATGATTCTGAAGCTGTCACAGGCCAGCCACACCGAATACGTGAGCAGCGCCTATGTGCGTATGCGTTACGTCCTGCTTTTCATTTCGGCGTCCATGTTAACAGGTTAGGGCAGCCACACTGGCGGTGACGCGAGTGTGAAGCCAGGCTGCAGCGTCAGTACGTCTAGAGATTCTAGATTGAAGCGAGTCTAGCCTATTTTTTACCGCGACATGTATGCGATTATCAGCAAAAATAGACCTGAAAACAACATGTAGACTGTATCTCTACAATATGTCTCAGCGATGATGAAAATACACTCACCAGGTCAGTCTGCTATTTTAAGGTGAAAAAGTTACATAATGCTGCTTTAACAGTTTCCCGTACATGAAACAAGTTTTCAGAGTTTGTTGTAGAAGAACTCGATCGGCCTTCTGAGAGCTCTAACTTCAACCCATCACACACCCTTTGATGTGATGCTGACTGCGAGCCAGGCCCTTATCACCCAACATCAGTGCCTTAAGGCATACTGGCGAAAAGCGGAGGCTGTTATAGCAGCATTTCAGTGCCCACGGTTTAAGGTTGAGATTTCAATAATCACATATGGGTGTGATGTTCAGGTCGCTGTGAACTTTCAGCCATATAGTGTATGTAAAACATGTGTTTCTCCAGACGTTTAGTACTTTAGTGCCTCGTACATATAAAAGAAAATATAAAATACCTAAACTCAGTGGACTCACAGAAAGATTCCTCTCTGTACAAACACAAGCTCACACATTAAGTACATTTACTTCCTAAATGCATCGTGCTTTAGTCCACATTCAATGGTAGTTGTAAAGCTGAGCCATTGCGGTTTCAACAGGTCTGTGATATTCAGGCTCAGGTGGTGACCTCGGGTGGGGTTGTGTGCTTGGTGGCCGGGGTGCTGCAGCACTGTTCCAGAGCGTTGGTGGAGATCTGGGCGGTGCAGGCCACCGTGTTGCTGTAGACTCTGCGGTTCAGCTGAATAACCGTGGTCTTGGAGGGCATCGAGGTGTGGCAGTTGTCCGCTGACCAGTGATCGCAGTGAAACAGGATCAGGAAACACCTGTAGAACTGAGAAAGACATGGAAAGAGTGATAAGGGGGATTAACCTGTGTTTAATCCTCTCAGAGGGACTTGCAGTACAGGTACGTTGTTCAGAGTTTGATTGGGCAGAAATCATGCCTCAGTGCACTTCTGTGTCCTCACAGCCAACCGGTGGTCCCACTTGAGAGAAGATGATCCCATGATGGCTTTTTTCACTGGCAGAGAAGGTCTAATTGGTTAGTTTGAACTTATGGGTCATTTAACACATGGTTGGAAAGGTCTGAGTGCAGCTCTCTGAAATGTAAGCGCTTACGCTACGCTCTTTAATGTGTGTTTCTTGAATGTTGTAAAGTGGGTCATGATGCCATTTTGTTTCTCTTTTGTCCTTGTTCTGTTGTACAGCTCAAGACAGGTATTTGGACATTAATGGATTAATGGGATCATTAGAGAGATAAATGCACTGATAAAAAGTGTATAATGGCACCTTTTTGTTATGCAGTTTTGATGCTTGCATGCTTGTATTTGATTTTGACCTTTTGTGATTTTATCTGCAAGTGATGTGTATGAGAAAATGTGTTGTATAGCTGTGGAAAGTGACGATGGTCAAACAATACAGGGGCGACTGGCTTACAAGCTTTAGAAAAATACTTCAACGCGCTTACACATTATTGTAGGAAGGATATTGCTTGATCATTTGTGGTATTTTTGTGGAAGAGCGTTAACAATCAGAATAACAATCATTGAACAGAAACTGATCGAAATAAGCCACAATCCACGAAGCAAAGTGAATGACATGCAGCTAAAGGTAACAAAATGTACACAGCTGCAGAATGCTCTTCGTGTTGGAACATATCACAGTGCATCAAAGGCACCATACAGAGCATGCTGAGCAAGCAAACTCACTGTTTTCATACATTATGTATTCAGTTCTGTTTGAATCTTTATCTAAAGGGAGTCTTGCTGAGCATGCGTGCTCTTTTTGCAGCACAGCTGAACTTCAGATGGGCACTTAAAATCACATGTGCACCTGTGAAATCACTTTGACACTGTGAGGGGCCACTGGAGATATAATGAGCGTGATGATGCTGAGGAAGACTATTAAACTTACCTTACTTGCCCAGCTGAGAGTGCATTTTAGCATTAATGCATTTTATGGACTGGTAAGGTAAGCACAATGCTTAGCATAAAGCCTTGAATCAGCTTGTCTGTCTCTCGCAGAAGGTAACAAAATTTGCCTACCAGCCCCTCTAAAGCTCATTCAGTTACTTAGTCTCGACATCACAGTGAGAAATCACTACACCTTGCTAAGAGATACACTCCTCCTAACCTGTTAATGAAGGTTCTAATTCGTCCAGGTCATGGCAACATTGTAGGCAACTGAAATTGTCCAGATGTTTCAGCTCTCATCCAAGAGACTTCTTCAGTTCTTACTTACTGGAGGGGAGTTTGCAGGCTTTTTAACCATGTGAAGGAGTGTCCTAGTGGAGTTGTTAAGGACACGTGTGGGTTGTTGACCCAACCGGCCTTCATGTGGGTTGCTAGGGCTACCTGAGCCTGGGTGTGAACGGTTGTTAAGATGTCTGGGGAGAGAGCTTAGTACTGCATTGTAGGTGGGTGATAAGTAATGTCGTAGGCTGCCTCCTCTGTTCAAAGATGGTCATTCCAGTTTGACATATGCCTCTTTCAAAACATCTGTCTTCTCTGGCCAAGATGTGTTGTGCCCTTTGTTTATGGAGGGGTTGTTTTCTTTCCCCAGCGTACAAATCTGTGCATTCCAGGCTGCATTGAACAGCATTAACTGCATTTATGCCTGGGTGTTTTGTCCTTACTGTGGACAATTTTCTGCCTCAGTATGTTGCTGGGATACGATGTGTATTGAAGGGCCTCCTGAGTTTCTCAGATGTTCCCGCATTATAAGGAATGGCAATGTTATATCCACAGGTTTTAAGTGCTCCCCTGATGTGCTTCTGTTCCTTCTCCTTCCCCTCTGTCTTTGTGGGCATGGTCTCAGCCCGATGATTTGGGGTTTTGATAACTCCCAGCTTGTGTTCTAGTAAGTGATGAAAGTCGAACAGCAAGTACCCTGAACCATCGAAGGGTCTTCAATAAACATCATATCCTGGATCGCTTCAAACCCAGCAACACACAGAGGCAGAAAAATTTGTCCACCCTAGGGACAAAACTACCAGATTGTTAGCAGAGTCATGTAGTTTATGCTGTTCAATGCAGCCAGGACTGCACAGATTTGTACAATGGGGAGGAAAAACAACCTCTCCATAAGCGAATGTCAAACTCAAGACTCCGCTGCCCACGTACATCTGAAGGAGAAAAATCATTCCTTTGAGGAGAACAATGCAAACATCTAGGACAGCGGAGACAGATGGTGTGAAAGAGGAGTAAAATAAACCATCTACATCAAACTAGAACAACCATCTTTGAACAGAGGAGGTGGACTATGACACTACTTATCACCCACCTACAATACATTACTGAGTTCACTCCCCAGACAGCTTAACAACCATTCACACCTGGGCTCACCTAGCCCTTACCACCCACATGCAGGCCAGGTGGGTCAACGACTCACAAGCTGCTCTATAAGGACACTCCCACACAGAGTTTATAAGCCTGCAAACTCCCCTACAATTGGTTAGAACTGAAGAAACCTCTTGGATGAGAGGTGGACCGTCTTCAAGAAACTGAAACAAGTTCAGCTGGCTACGATACAGTAGTTAGAATTCCTCCTAACCTTTTCTTAAACTGCAACTCCTTGTTTATGCACTTGAGTATGAACTTAAGTTCATGCTAAGCTACGCTAACAAGCTGCTGGTTTGTCAAAGTCCGTAACAGCAGAGGCTCCTTTCTCCCACATAAACACTGGTACTGAAACGCCTCGTCAGTAGTCAGTGACTTTGTGACATCACACTATGTCACCATGTCACACATTTACATAATTTATGCCTAAAGGCTAGTTCGACATGCAATAATTAATTTAGCACAGCTCTCTGTTGTTGTAAGTGGTGCTGGGTCAGGCGTGCCTGAGCCCCTCCAATCAGAGGAGACTGGGTATTCAGGAGGGGGGAACCTTAAAGAGACAGGAGCTAAAACAGATCGGGAATATAGAGCTGAAGCACTGGACTGTACAAGAGAACATATGGGTTTTTGCAGCATTAAAGCATGTAAACATCTTCAAGTAGTAACCCAAAATAAAATTATGAATTTGAAAATGAGCATATGTCTCATTTAAAAGGCTCAACAATGTACTTCCTTAAAAAAGTCCTGACCTGGTTTCAGGAAATATTTCTGAACCGGAAAACCTCAACTTCTCTTTCTCTCTCTGTTGTCATTACAGGCATCCTCCTTATGATGGCGCTGTGTGAGCAGGTGCATGTGTACGAGTACATTCCCTCCATGAGGCAGACGGACCTGTGCCACTACCATGAGCGTTACTATGACGCCGCCTGTACACTGGGTGCCTACCATCCCCTCCTGTATGAGAAGAGCCTGATCCAGCGGATCAACACGGGGCCCGAGGGTCACCTGCGGAGGAAGGGACGGGTCACTCTTCCAGGCTTCAGCACCGTCAACTGTGACATCTGAGATATGAAAACCTGAACCTCTGAGCCCGAACATACACACACACTCTGGCCTTTTGCTGGCTGACCACAAGGGAGAGATGCAATAAAGCCACTGGAGACAAGGAGCCTGGAGATTAGAACATAAGCCATAGCCCTCTGGCGAGGGATCAACGTGGGGGCTTCTGAAAGAACTTGTCTTCATTAAGATGGTTTACTCGACCAGAGACTGGCAGGAAGAGTCTCCAAGACGGAGCTGAAAAGACGTTTCTCTCTGCTTTAGCTGAGCCACGTTAGCTGTGGAGCTGACTAGGGTAGCAACAGATCAGTGTTTTTAGATAGGCAAGTGAATTTTCAATAACTGGGTGTGTTTCCATGGTGTAAACTCTGTGTTTTCTCAATAGTATGGGTGGTTCTCTACTTAAAGGAAATGCCACTGTTTTGAAAGGTGGATACTTGTGATTTTCTTTTCTTCTTCTTCTTTTTTTTTTACCGGTCCAAAGGGTTGTGATTAAGCAAAAGAAAGTCATCCACGCTGAATGTCATAAATGTGACATACGCTCACAAACACACGCGGACATATGACTGTACATTTCATCGCTCTACAGCAGGCGTTCTTGTTTGACATTCCTTTGATATCCTCTTGAAGCCTTGTTTCGCGTCGTCATGGGGGTTTACTTTACACGACTGATGTTGTCAAGCTTAGTACTAAATTACTCTCTTATGCATGCAGACTTGCCAGCTCTCCACCACCAATTTCTCACTCCTCATCCACACACTGAGGGTGATTACTTAATCCGTGTCAAGACTCTCAGTTAACAGCCCACAGGACAGAAGACACTGGTTGTCCTTTTTAGATTCATCCTAGTTTAGAGTAACACTTTTTCTGTAAAAAAAAACAAAAACAAAAAAACAACAAAAACACAAAAAAAAGTTTATGGGGCCAAAATGGATCTTGAGAATAAACTGGTGCTCAGAACAGCTGTGACCCTGTGCCTAGTGGTTGACTGAAAACTTCCCTCGGGTTGCCTTGTCCCCGATCAGAAACATGCAGTATACTGTGGCAGGACTGCAGTAACATGGAGTTTAATTGCCGTGAGAGCTTGATTTTGCTGAAGTGAGCTGCATCAGGGGGATTCTTAGCTCTGCACTCAGCAATCACCAGCCCCCGTTTTTTGATAGTTCACTCTTTTTATTGAATGTAATTTTACCACCGCGTGTAATGGCCAAACCCTCCCTGGAGCTAACTACTGCAGTATGGTCTGCTTATGTGCAGGGTTCTTTCTTTGTCACGGCATGAAGCTCATTTCCTACGACTATAAATGTCTCATACATCCTGAATCCACTCATATTGGTATGTAAGTGTCCGCAGCTCAGAGTAGAGATGATTATAAAAGAGGAATTTGAACCTGTAATATCAGATTTGTTTTGTATCCAGGCAGGAATATTATTATTATTATTATTATAATTATTATTATTATGCTTACAGTCAGTCAGTGCCACATCTGCAGCAGGCTCGAGAGATATTAGCTCGGCGTGGAGAGAGGAGAGGAGGGATGGTTGTGATTTTGCTACAGAGACATTCAGTCGGAAAAATCTCGCCTATAACAGATTTTTATCGCTAAGTGTGCTATTCTACAAAGTGTTCTCGTGCCATTGGTTGTGGTTCGTATTAAGGTGTGAATTCTTTGTCAAAGGAATGTTTCCTTGAAAAGTCTGATGTGTGTTAAAGTAGAGGGCTCTGTAGTGATAGTTCGTAGATGATTCTGGGGCTAAGCATTACTTGTTGTTTTGTAGGGCTGGGTATCATCCAAAATGTGTGAGTACTGCTACAAACATGAACTGTGATGATACCAAAACAACACGTTTTCTTTTTCTACAAAAGACGCTTTTATACCTGATCTAAGGAAAGAAACAAGCATTTGGTGCAAATGTTCAATACTTGATGACCAGGGTGGGCGATATATACTGGACAAAAATATCTTCATTATCATATTTAACATTGCAAGATTGTGTAATTATGGAAGAGGATCACTGATCACATTATCACAATCCTGACTGTTTCCTAGAGATCCGACATTAAACTCAGAATCCAGACTTCTTTTCTCTGAATCCCCCCCCCCCAAAAAAGAATGTTCATGGCCAAAATCCATATCTGTATTTTTAATACAACTGGAGCAATAAGTCGACCGAAAAGAAAATTGCCAGTCATTTTGAGAATTGATTTATCATTTAAGTCATTTTTCAAGCAAAAAATGTCAAATATTTAGCTGGTTCCAGCTTATTAAATGTAAAGATTACTGCTTTTGTTTGCTGTTTGTAACAGTAAATGAAGAGTGTATTGGTTTTGGACTGTTGGTTGGACACAAGAAGCCATCTAAAGATGTCACTTAAGGCTCTTGGTAACTGTGATGAGTAATTTTCATAATTTTTTGACATTTTATAGACCTAATGATGGCTAACTGTGACAACAATCAGAAGATTAATCTAAAATGACAGTAATGGTTAGATGCAGCCCTACTGTATATCCTGATGTAGTAATTTTAATAACACCACAGAGTTTAGTTGAATTAATACCTTGAATTAACAGGAGAGAACATATTAACCTTCATAAAGGAGTTACTGTAGGGCTCATGCATTAGACTGCATCACATTTAGCTAGATGAAGGTAATGAACTGGCAAATGAGTGCATGTAGATGAAATGACCACATGAGAATGACTAATTCAGTGAATTACATACATGAAAAAAGTATTTCATCACATTGATGCAAAATCCTGTAACTCTAATAAGCATGAAGCATGAAGCATAAGCACCATGAAGCAGTTCTCCTCGGTGATGTGTAGCTGCCTTGGAAGAAGTTGTACGGAAATTTCTCTTGACAGTCGACAAATGGTCTCACAGTATGTAAACATATCTGGTTGTATCGCCCAGCCCTGCTTGACGGTTTTGAAAAATGGAACACCTTTTGTTCTGAGTGCAAAAGGTAGTGAGGTTTGATACCCAGCCCTTCAGATGGATTATTAAACATGTCATTAGACATCCAGCAAAGGACAAAAGTAAAAGAGACTGTTAGAGGACTATGACAGATGTTTAAAAAAACGTTTGACGAGAAACCCCTTTTTTTTTTTAGCTTAAGGAGATTCACCATTCATTTTGAATAATGCAGGTTCTCAGCTCTGCTGTAGGTTTTCTCTGTTGAGACAAATGTTTTACTGCTTGTGATTGTAACACACTGAAGGTGCAAAAACCCTGAACATATTGTACATGTATATTTCTGATAACTCTGATTTCATTTCAAATGCACAGAGCATGCAAATCAGGATCAGGGCTAAGAGTCTTAAACTGTCTGTGCTGTACTGTGCTGCAAGTAGACACCATTGTCATTAATGTCGTGACAGGCAACTGTGCTCTGAGATTTTTACTTTTTTTTTTTCCTTGAGTGGTGTTGCAGATTTTAGTGCATGCTTGTGGATGGGGAAATCACTTCCAGCTGCGGTGCAGCTATAGGTAGTTCCCTGGGAGCACTTGATTAAGTGCAATGCCTTTTGGCAACTTAATTGTCGCATATTAATATTGTGCCAAATTCCATTTTTAGTAATGTGTCAGCAGGGAGGGGTGGGTTGAGTGTGGGATGAGGGCTCGGGAGTAATAGCAGGACTTCTAAGGTGCTATTACTTTTCCCTGGAATGCTTCAAGTGAAATATATTACATTTTTTAATCTTATTCCTTTAAGACAACATTTTTTATTGCCAGTATTAAAACACAGGACGCTGTGCTGAAACTTAAAACGTTTGTGAGATGAGACAACATATAAGTGGACACTGTTTATTACATTTTGCCCTCTCAGCCTCCCCACTCTTTTAACCCGAGGCCTGTTTTTCATGTCTTGTTTTTACTCAGTACTGTGGGAGTTTCTGCACCACACTGCCTCTAAAGGATTGTCCAACATTTCAGTTTTACATTTCCCTACTGCAGCTTCCTGCAGTGTTCCTGGAGAGAGGAAGAGAAAGCGAAGCATGCGTGACTGACTGAATACGTGTGTTTCACTTTCATCAGCCTTAGGGTGTTCTTCTTGACTTTGATTTGTCAGTGAATTCTCTTCTTCTTACACTTGAATTGATATTTAAATAGACCATTTGTATGATTTCAGCTGTTGTAATTTGTCTTTTTTTACCGTGTAAATAAAGCTGTCGTACATGTCAGATTGTCCATGTCTTTGAGTCAAACACACAAACACACACACACACACACACACACACACACACACACACACACACACACACACACACACACACACACACACACACACACACACACACACGTCACTGACTTACCTGTTTATTCATAAGTATGTAGATGAGCGGGTTGATGACTGTGCTGCTCTTGGCCAGTAGCGAGGGCACAACGCTGGCCACAGGACTGATGATGTTAGGCGGGCCGAATGTTGCCATCATGGCCACAACGCCGTAAGGCATCCAGCACAACAGGTAACAGGCTGCGGTGGTCAGAACCATGAACAGTATGTGGTACTCTCTCCTCCTGGCCGCAGTCCTTCGGATCTTACCCACCTGTGGATGAAAGACAAAGAGGGTTCGTGAAGAAAGAGAGCATACCAATCGAGCGGAGATCATTTTAGTTCCCGTGAAGCTTAAAATACTTTTTGTCAAAGTTTGCCAGCTATGTATATAATATATATATTCCATTTCAGTGTGAAAATGTATTGACCGTTTTAAGGCTTAAAAACTTCTAAATTAAATGTTGTTTAGAAAGATTTAATTATAAACTCTCTGAAACAACCTGCGTTGCCAAATCAAAATACACAAAAATTCTATAAAGCTGTGGTGAAGTCATTTATGTGCAGGAATAATGACAATATGTCACTGACAGTTTTCATTAATGTCAGCTTTTAATTGTTCTATTACGCAACAAAAGGGAATGATTTGTTTGTTTTTTGTGATCGATTTCTGTCGAACAAATTAAATAATAATAATCCAATGCGATATCCGCACACTGCTACAGTACATTGCGCTCAATCCTCTTTTATTCCACAGGCATGACCACGTTTTAACCGTAAATGGTCTTCCTAAAGTAGGGATGATGATTTGTGAGAGGCAGATAAATGTTACCCAGCTCCGACAAAGAATTTAAGGTCGTGTGAGTGTGCCTCCTAGACTTCAAAAGGCATATACTTAGCGATGTATAAAGATACTGCAATTTACTCTACGTTCACCCAGTTTTATAGGCATTTAGTGAAGGTGTATTTCTTAATTCTTTTAATAAAATGTTAGACAACGTATATATTAAAGTCTTAAGGTAGTTCGGGTCCAGGTTCAAGTTTTACCGTCATCTGTACAGCTAAATTCTTGTTCGCTGGCACTCTCGATGTAAATACAACCTTAAGTTTAAGATATACAACACACATAAAAGACATCGAAAAAGATATTTGTGATACCTTTTACCTAAAAACTGTACATGATTGAAACAGCTCCATATGCTGCATATTCCAGCGCACACCAGAGTATGATGGACAATTTCATTTTCACCTTCCAGTGAATTTTATGAAGCAGCGTGCGAATCACATAACCAAAGTTTGCTTGTTGTTGTTGTTTTTTAAATTTTTTTATTGTAACTGTCGTGTCAGTCGTGTCATGGTGTGCGCCAAGGAATATAAGAAAGAAGGAAGGGTTATTATGTCACTGAATCTTGCTTTGACTGCTGCGCCAGGCGTGTTGAAGTCTATGAGAGATGCATGGAGAAACACACTAAAACCCAACATACATTTAGGTCGTGTGACTTCTGATTGAGAAACGCCTCCAGAAAAAATTAAAGAACACACTTCACAGAGCGAGTTAAAAAGCGATCGTTTTTTTCGAACCGTTGTTTGTCCCTCGGCTCCTGTTCTCAGTGCAACTGCACTCTCATCTGCGATATTTATATGATATTATTAGCCCCTCATTTTTGTTTTGAAAAACAAAATCAGTGGTTAACCTACTCTCTCTCTGAAGAGTGTTTCATTTTCTTTCTTTCTTTCTTTCATTTTCTGGAGGCTTAATTAAACAAAGTCAGTTTATCTCTATGAACCTGGTTGATCATCCTGCCAGGCAAAAATTTGTTCTTGGACCCCGACTGTGCTTTTAGTACAAAATACATCATGTTGTCACTGAGTTTCCATTAAAGGAGCACTATGTAGCTTTGGAGATGTAAGCTAAACTCAGAATTTTAATCAGGTAATAGTAAAAACTCAGAGATATTTATTTTGTCCATTTTGTCTGAAACCAGAAAGGTGGCACGGTCCGCTAAATATAAACAAAGTAAAACAGTATGAAACTTTGTCGTCCTTTAAGGTCAGTTTACCGTCAAGTAAAGTACACACAGAGACCCTGCAAAAACAGTACTTCTACGCTGGAGTAATCCCTCCAGGCTTCCTGTGTGTCAGATGTGATCTAAAGACAACTTCATGTGGAAATGTGCTTCATGCGAACACAATTAGCTCCAGCAATAAATCAGTTTTGGACACGGGACCAAAACATTACAACAATGACGGACTCTTCTTAGTACATATTGTACTCTTTTGGTGCAAATTCCATAACAAATCATGCCTTTAATCAAATTACCAAAATAAATTCACACTCAGTGAACCTGGAGACTCTGGGCTCCAGCTGAGTAGGCAAAAAAACTTTCAGCAGATGTACTTTACTGGATTCATCTCGCTCCATCTTAATCATAATCCAATTAAAGTGGACGTCACTCTTATGATCTCCTCACACGCAGATGGCTTCTCTTTAATCTCACCCTTTGGTTCACCTTTTCTGCTGATGAATTCAAACCGGTCGGAGAGAAGTGGGGGGCTTTTCCCGGCTCACTACACAACACGCTCAGATACACCACGCAGCCCTGTGAGCCCGGCACTTCCTCACAACTTGATTGTGAGACCTCCCTCACAATTGAATGCAAATGATCCTCGGTTTGAATGATTGCCAGGGATTTGATTGGGCCGGTACCAGCTGGAGCTCATCTCCTCGCAGGGATGTGATAATGTGATAACTTGAGATAGCTTTCGTTCTTTATGCAGTCCAAGAGCAAGGAGGACAAATCATTTCGTCCTTTCTCTTGCAGAACAAATGCTTCGGTTGAAAGTCATCATTTTCCTGTCAAGCCCGTCTCCTACAGCTAATGACCACTATTGATTTGTGGGGACTCCTTAGGCTTCACTTCAGTGTCTCATTGACCAGCTGCCTGACAAACAGATGGCTGGTAACACCCTCATTATATTCATACAGTTGTACCCAGAAGCCTTTATAATCTGATATATCTCACTATAACTCCACTGATATGATGTCTGTTGCTTCATCTGCCTCCACCACCCCAGCCTGTATTTACTGAGCTTTTGGCATTGTTGACTCTACTAAGATCAAATGTTCATGTATGCCTTTGCTTAGGGGGGATTAGATGTACCGGCGTTGCTGCTCGGTTCTCTTCAAAAGCTCCCTCAACAAGCAACGCCTTCATTCAGCTAAAACAAACTGCGGGACCCTCCTTGAGTAGGTGTTTCTGAACGAGCAGGGGTTAGAGTTCCCGCTTGTTCAAGGCGTGAAGTACTCTTTGTCAAATGCTCAGTGAAACATCTACATTTCTTCTTCGATGGATCTCGGTTCTTATTGTTGCGGCTGCACTCCGTCTCCGTCAGCTGACTTCCAAGCGTTCAATGAACTGGAGATCAACAGTTCATAGAAAAAAGAAGGCAAATAAGCTGAATAACATGAATCTTTCCATCTTTACCTGAATAGTCCTGCAATATGAAAACGCAAACAGTTGAAGGTCAGCTGCAGCAGCTGGATCTCACTTTGTAACATAGTGTACTCGTGTTATTTCTATAGAATTCTAGAAAAAAAAATAGTAAGACATCCACTATATTAATATAGGAAATTAATGCTGAACTTAACCGTGGTGAGGCTGAGCAGCTTGCATTGTCTGGTCTTGGCTGTATTACTTTCACTTATACCATGGTCTAGGGGAATACTCGCGGAGGCAACCGTCCTTCGCTGCGCGTCGGACGGTTCTAAGGCCTCCGCGTCATCCATTAACTCCTGTTTATGGACACCTCGTCGGGCATTATCCCTTACATATTTGTGATGTGAGCATGAAGAAACTGGTTCCTGACTGCTTTGTTTTGTGGCCAAGGCTGTTTAGCTTGAAAAGTCAGCTGCTTCTTGACAAAATCATTAAATAAATCGAAGTGAAACCACTTTCACATCAACAGATTGTGTCGCAAGCTAGTGTGATAAGCTATGTGTGAATGTTGAATGAATAATATGAATTAATGAATGGTTCCAGTTTTCTCTCAGTGCTGCGGAGCCTTTCACCGGCTCCTTTGCTGATTGATAATGATTGTGAAACCATAGATTAATAATTTGATCAGGAAAACCCCTGAAAAGGCTACGAGAGGTTTTTAAGGGGCATCATTGGACAACACAGCATATTAGGTATCTTGTGTTTTTTTTAGGTTTCTAAAGATTTACGAAAGAAGGGCTGAAGTCCTGACATCCTCCCATGTTTTCATTCTTTTTCAAAGAAAGTCAGTAGTAACGTTCTGAGTGCTGGCAGGATCAAGGTCATTTCGGTTAACTGAAAGTGAACGAAAAGCTTAGTAGTTGAAATAAAACAAATGAATGAAAACGGAAATTAAATTAAAAAACTAAACTTTGTAAAGGAAGACAGATAAGAAGTGTCCTTAGTTTTAGGCCCTGCCCACACGTTCAAAAGTATTTCTTAAAACAAAGATTTTTCTATGCATTTTGTAACTGAAAACTAGGCTTTTGGTTTATCAGTGTTTTTGGATTTACTGGCAAATGTAAACACGGAGTGTGTGTTATGATATCGGAGTATTTGAGTTAGTACAGTTACAGAATGGATGTATATTGTTTAAAGTTGTATTTAGAAAGAGCCAACGATGATGACACAGTGACGCAAAAGAGAGACATAAGCAGCTGCTCGCAATGTTGCTGAAAAATTATCCAGGAAGATTCTGTGAGGAGCAGACACATTTTCCTGCCTCGTTCATAGTATTTTCTATAGCTAAGCAACTGGATTATGCAATCTGCTTCCTGTTTACAACAGCACATGGTGCTTAAACACTCGTGTGGACAGTGTTTGTTTTCTCTTCTCTAAAACCCCTGTACAAAAAACCAAAACAAAAATACCTTGTATTTGTGGACTAGACCTCAGTCAATTTGGTCAAGTGTGTCCACATAATCACGGTGGGGCATTAGTGCATCTGTTGAATGCGACTGGGATGAATACATGACTGTAAGACCGCTGCCCTCACTAAATGTTTATAATGTAATTTTCTGAATTTCTTGAATTTTACCTCAGACAAAAAAAAAACACCCCGTATATTATAATAAACAAAAATAAAAACAAAATAAAACTCATACTGAATCTAATAAAAACAAAACTAAAATCAAACATTTTCAAAACAACACAATCACAGCTGAAACAAGCAAACCAACTTTGTGAAGTTGCTGAAGCTAAAATTAAGATCAAAGCTAGAACAACCGCCTCTGGGGTTGTGCGCCTCCGCGCACCAGTCAAGCTGCTGTTCCTCGGTTATTACTATGAATAATAGGCAAACACTTTTTGCAGAACAGTGAAGTTGACCTTTGACCTTTCGGATATAAAATTTCATCACAACACAAATGTTGCCTCATGGCCAAAAATGTGTTTCGTAAATTCTATTAAGTCCAAGTGGATGGTTGTGCCAAGTTCGAAAGAATTCCCTCAAGGCGTCTCTGAAATATCTCGTTCATACGGAAAGACAAACAACCCCAATAACATAAAGCCTCCAGCTATGGCTGTAAAAGTTTATAAACATCAGCTGCAACATTTGCACTGAGGCATAATCAAAGAGAAAAATTATGAAAAAAACAAAGATATAATAAATGGATATGCAGGCATGATGCAAAGTAGATCCTAAGTTTTCACATTTTGTGGACTTCCAACCTACAAGATGAGGATACCCTGTCCATACAGGCCCTATCATGACCACCAACACCCATGTACCTGTTTCATTAATGGTAAAAGAGCAGTGCTAACTGAATTAAATCAAATATACTCTGTAGAGGAATCTGTTTGTTAGGACTCAACAGGTGGCTCAAATGGCGCCAAAGAGCAAAGGTTATAAAACTGAAATGAATAGTCAATTCAATTCAATTCAATTCAATTCAATTCAATTCAATTCAATTCAATTCAATTCAATTCAACTTACGTGATACCAGAAGGTCATCGCAAAACAGACAATACAATTTCTTCAGGAAAAAGCCGTCCAGCAGTGAGATAATAAGTCCTTTGGAGGAAAAACCCAGACAGAAGTGCCAGTAAAACGTTTCCTCTTGGCACCAGTTTTTATTGTCTACCTTTGTTTGTGTACTGTGCAATAATCTTCTAATAATCTTTATTTGTGCAGCAGTTCAGAAAGTAAGGGCCGAAAGCGCCTTACAACAACATCGGATTAAAACGACCAAAGACACGAAAAGATATCTGAGTGGCTTTAGGCTTTGTCACAGCAGCTTCTAATGCTATGCTCTGCTCTCTGGCAAACAACAATCCAAATCACAGGGAGGGCGAAGGATTTAACTTACCTAATGCAATGAAAGCCTCTCCCCTGCTGTTTTACTTTAAAATTGCACAAGCTATTGGTGAAAGGACTACTGTTAGTTCAACTTTATAACCCCTTAAAGTCCCTGGAGCTGGGTCCACTTTTATAGTAAAGATAGAGCATAGTGAAATCAGATTTTAGGGGCTGCAGACTCAAGGTGTAGGGATTCCTGGCACAGATTCACTGACCTCTGAATCCATGCAGGAAAAAAGTCTGAAGAGGTCTGAAGATCAGCAACACTTTTAGTACAAGTGTACACCATCGGCTTGTGACCTTCTTGGATGACCCCGATGAAGGCCACAGGCCAAAACACATCGATCTGACACCGATCTTGTTTTTATGGGGCAGGTGTTGCTGCAGTTTCTCAGCCTCCTTTATCTGCGGCTGATAAGAGCAACAACTCAGACTGAAGGGTTTCTTAGTGCGGGGGCAGAGTCTTCTTTTTATACGTCTAAGAAGACATTATCCAGAGCTGCTACTTGTAAGTAAAAAAGGAAAATCCATTTTTCCTTATCATGCCTCGCCAAAGACAACGTCAAGAAATGAAATTCTCTTTGCAGACATACTTTTTAAAATCCCAGATGGAAGACAAGTTAAGTTTCTTTGCATTTTATCAAGGTTTAATGGCAAACAGGTGGAGAAACGCAGATGCTGTAGCTACCAGCTGGCTAATAAACATCTGTTTGAGTCGTCTTTTCTCTTCTCGCTGACCTGCATTGTGGTCTATCATCCGAGCGGACAAAAGGTAGCTATGACTTTTCTGTCATAGATATTTTATTGATTCATGGACTGTCACCCAAACCTTGATGTGTGCGGACAGGAGTATTCTTTAATCAAACGTCATTGTAGCCGTGCTGACGATTTCATTGATGCCACATCATCGCAGCATGTCATCCGTCATTCTCCGTCCCTTCTGTTTGTGAGATGGATGTGGAGCTGCGGACCAGGATTTTCGTATGATTGACAGGGGGCCCTGTGTTGTGACATTGGCTGAACTCGTCCACATTAGGACATTTGGATGGCTGACATTACCAAATTATTTTTCTGATGTTCTAGTTTCTCAGAGGTGACTGTATGCACCATGACAGAATCTATTAGGTTTGTTGTCAGCTCTGCAGCCAAACAGAAGGAGTGGAACAGACCCAACTGCGTACCAGCTTCAGTGTTGGGATAACACCTTTCTGTGTGGTGTTTGTGCAGGAAGGAACTATTTCTGTGGAGCTGACCGGGTATGGGGAGGATCATCTTATCTCTCAGTATGTTGTGGTCTCTACGAATGCTTGAAGCATTGCTCAAAATGCCAAAAGTGCCATATGGGAGTGATGGGCCACACGCATCAATGCTCTGGCTTGGGCATGTGAAGCACTTTGGGAACAGTGGTGCTTTTGCCGGTGGGTCTGCGAAGACAGATAGAGAGGCAAACATGACTGCTTGATTGTATTCAGTAAGGCCAACCGATACTATATGTTAATATTCCCTCACTTGACCCATAGAGCTCTGTTAAAGGGTAAAGCCTGCGTGAAATATATGAATGATTATGTTTTCTGTGCTGGAAAATTGAGTGTGCTGCCACAAGTGAAGGAGTGTCAAGTATCTTGGGTTGAGAGCAAAAAACGAGCATGAATTTTTACAGGTGGTTTTTTGTGGTGTCAACAGTTATGTGGGCGTTTTACGAGGCTGCCTATGTTTTAGGGTGAGTTTTGGTCATCTGATCAGGATGTGCCTTCCTTCAGGCATGTCAGACAGAGGAGGAGGAGGTTAGATCAGAACACACTGGAGAGATTATATAACTCATAATGCGAGCGGGATGTCTGGACTGCTTTTTTTTTTATTGGCCTTGTTTCAAACACAGTACTTTCAGTATAGAACCCTTTGAATCCACACGTAACCCGTGATAAAGGAGACATGTTGTGCTTATTTTCAGAATTGTAACTTTATTCTGGGTTACTACTAGAATAGGTTTACATGCTTTAATGTTGTTCTATTTCTCTCCTCCCGAATACTTAATCTGCTCTGATTGGTCAGCTCACAAATGCCTGAGCCAGCGTTGCCAAAGTACAACAGAGCAGCTGTGCTAAATCAATTCTTACGTGCCAAATTAGCCGCTAGGTATCAATTAGAACTGAAACAATTACTCGAGTAACTCGAATAATTGGATTACAAAAAATGGTTGAAGCAGACTCTCTGCCTCGAGGCTTCATTTAATTCCTATCACCCGCGTTATGAGGCCTGCTTAGCTCAGGGATCATTTTTCCACACAGACTGTTATTGCAGACACGCACCGCTATGTTCAGAATTGAGCGGGCACGATGACGGAGAGCCAAGAAGCTGTCCGTAAAAGACAGAGAATGTCCACAGTTTGGGATAATTTCACACTTAAAAAAGAAGATAACAAAGTGCAACGTGCAAAGCCGATTGCTTGGTCTATTTAACAGGCCTGTCATTTTCGTTATACATTATTTGGTATTGTTGTTGAATAATGCAAAATTATTCTTTATTAGATAACTCAATCAATCGAGATAATCGGTAGAATACTCGATTCTAAAAATATTCGATAGCTGCAGCCCTAGTATTAATTATGTGAAGGTATGACATGATGACCTTGTAGTGATGTCACAAAGTCATAGAATTAAAGGCGGGACTGTGGGAGAGAGGAGCTTCTGTTGGTGCAGGACTTTGATTCTTTATAACTTTTAAGATCTTTCATCTGCACAAAACACTGAAGGACATTTTTAAAATAGCCTAATAGGTCTTTAACTTAGCCTAAGTGTGAGATCTGTTTTGTGTCTCCACCTGTGGACATTGCTCTCAAATGTAGGGGTTGTTACCAGTCAGACTGACACACTGTCAACACAACGGTACATTACTGATTGACAACATATACAAACTGGTTGCCTTTTTCCTTCCTCTGCTCTGCTCTCTTCCTCTCTCTTGCTTGCTTTTACCCGCTACGCACAGTTTGCACCGTACAGAGAATGGGTCATTTTTCTACATTAGAAGGCAGATGATGAGACAGCTCTGTTTGTTCTGGTTTGTTCTGAAAATAACTGTTCGAATGTGTTACAACCCGAACTAAACTGACCCGTACTGCTTGGTGGATACGAGGCTTCAGTCTGCTGCCAGCCTCATATAAGTGGCAGAAAATGGATGGATGGATGAATGACTCGGTGTCTTTGAACAGTAGTGTGCTCCACCAGCCCGGCCACTCCACAAGTGATTGCAGTAATTACTTCTTGCCCCTTTCCTATCGAGTTGCTGATTAACAGTGCATTTTGTTAATGTTTTGGTTCCAAGTGGATGCTTTGTGAAAAACAAAGCACAATCTATTTTAGTAACCATTCACGCCAAAAGAGAGCATTTCATCAGACGAGAAAATATAATAATAATTACTGACACACACACGCACATACACACTTTGGTGTCTCTCTACCTGTCTGACTGCCAGTAACAGCCTTCCATAGCAGTAGACCATCACCAGGACAGGTATACCCAGGCAGAAAATGAAGAGGCAGATGATGTAGGCGTGCGACTGGACAGTCTGAACCGTCCAGGACACAGAGCAGCTGGTTCCTGCGCCTTCTATGCCATAGCTGCTCCAGCCCAGCAGAGGGGGCACTGTCCAGAACAAGGAGTAGAGCCAAGAACCTCCGACAGCCAGCAGCGGCTTGCGGTAGTTTGGCCCGCCCTTGTTGTATACAGTCAGAGTGCTGTAGCGGTCGTAGGAGAGGATCACCAGAGAGATCAGCGAGACAATACCTGAGGAAGACAGAGAAATGGAGGAGTGAGAGTGAGCAGCTGTGACTCATCCAGCTTAACAGGACATTAAAGGTGTCCTGTGGAGTTTTTGACCACTAGGGGCAAATTGATTTCTGCAAATGGTTTTAAATTGCCACACAAAAAAAACAGAGTGAAGTGTCAGAAAAGGAAAGAAGAGTTGTCGTTTCAAATGTTTCAAATGTTGTTATACGAGAGTCGTCAGCCTCACCGACAATTCTGTTCGGCTGCACTCAACGGTTCTTTGGGCTAAATGCTAACATCAGCATGCTAAAATGCTCACAGTGATAGTGCTAGCATGCTTATGTTTAGGTGGTATAATGTTTACAATGTTCACAATCTTAATTAAAGGTGCAATTGGCGACCTGTCAAATTCATACTCAAAACAAATAGAGGGCAACATCACCAGTATAGCCACAAACTGCTGTTAGCTATTTAGCTCAGTGAACAAAGCAGCTAGCTGCCCGCACTGTATGCTCAGTGTTGGCTTTTGGTGTTTAGACCGCAAGCAAGGAAGCTTTGAACCGTAAATGGCTAAATGGTTAGCATGCTAACAGTAGCATGCTTCAGTAGCTATCTCTGCAAATCTCTCTGTATCTCTGTCTTACAAATATGTCATAACATCAAAACTGTTATATCTTTGCATTCTGTTAATAATTTTAGTTAATTTTGAGTGTTTTCAACTTAAGTTATTACATATTGCACCTTTAAGAACATGTTAGTTACATTTGCTCATTAGCACTAAACCCAAAGTCATGCGGAGGCTGATGGGAATGTCACTAGCTGTGCAAATATTTCTTTATAAACCAAACTATTGGACACATTGGAAAACACCAACGTCTTTTGGATAATCCTCTTGGGACTGTGAATATTTGTCTAAAGTTTCCATGTTACAGTTGTGGATTCAAACAGTCCTGACTAAATTAGAAGACATCCCTGGAGACACGACTACGTTAGCAAAAACATGGCATGGCAAAATCATAAAAACATCATAAAAAACTGCAAACAAATCAATACTTAAAATACTATACTATACTAAAATCATTTTGTGGCTCAGTCTTTAAAGTTGTAACTGCTGATTGTATAGTAATAAAAGACCTTTAAAACATACATGCATCTGTCAAATGCATGAAAAAGTAACCCTAACCCTAACCCAGATTCCTGAAGGCTCAATATGAGCAGCTCAAGAATGAAAACCATCTGCCACGATATTCACGGCTTTCATACTTGTCTTGACCTCACATAAGTTCCCCAGCTTAGTTTGGAGATTCCCAACTATTTTGCTTCCCATGCCAACACACTGAAATTGACAGTTAGAGATCAGTGACTGGGAATTTCAATCAAAGCGTCTTAGTGTGTCAGATCTAAAGCAAAACCTGCAGTCAGTCAGGATTTGAATTATGGGATTAACACACCGGATGACTACACAAACCACCCTTCCATCCCCAATCCCCCTCACCCCTGGGGCAATGCCTTCTTTTGAAGCACCTTGTTTGAGCCATACTGAGGCCTTTACTTCCACTGCACTGACTAATTGATCACTGAGTACTTACTCAAATTGGGCTTGTCATTGCCAAATAACGTATGGGCTGTAACATACTTTTCCAACTCTAGCTGTAATTTAAAACACTCAGCAAGCCCTATGTTTCTGTTGGCAGACTCGCCGTTATACACATTCAAAGTCATGTGTATCATCTTGTAGTTACAGTACATCTGAACTTGCTTTGAACCCACTGGAGGGATTGTGGAAAGTCAAGCAAGCAAGAATCATAACTGTCTGCCACTGTCTGCCATGAAATGTTCCTCGCACTCAGTGACAGTAATAAGGGCAGTGAAGTCCATCGTCATCTGCATGCACATGAACAACTTTGCACCAAGTCCATGGAGTATGTCTTTCAGTATTATGAGAGAACTTCTAAAGTCTTTGAGTCTGTGCAAAAATTTCTGACTTTCATCACCAGTCCTTTTTCTCAGGAATGTCCAGAGAATGCAGGAAGCGAGGAGTAACCTAGACGTAAGCCTTTTAACTGATCCGGTATGCATGCCCCGTCTCTGCCTTGCATTCATATTCAGCGCGCTGCTCACTACTCTTCTGGCTTGAGGGCAAAACTTGGGAATCCACTGACAACGCACAGTCAGGGCACCCAAACATCAATGTCACCATTTCAGTCTGTCTCAGTGTATCCAACCTTTGAAAAGCAAAATCACCAATCACCAGTCCGAAGTGCTGGCGGCATCGCAGTCATTTGACGCTCTTCACAAGAATGTCGAAGAGGTGAGGTGAGGTCCCAGTACGTCACCACCGGTGGAACAATGAGCCAGCATTCACAATACTAAGACCTTGACACTGAAGCAGCTACATGGATTTCAGCCTATATTATATTTAATTACACCTGTGCATTTCTATAAAACGTGTCATATCACCTTAACATTAAGTGTCTATGCCCTGACTTTATTATAAGGATGCACAGGGAATAGTGGTGGAGTCAAAGACGAGGAAAAGCTGCTAAGCCATTTCGAGACACCATGACACTATTGGACATCTTTAAGGAGACTTCAAGACAATTTCCAGCCGTGTTTACGGCAACAAAAAACAGTGTTTGTTGTGACCAAAACAGGTATTTTAAGCCAAAACATGATCTTTTCCTTACCCTCGCCATGTGGTATTTGTGTACTACTTTTGGTACAGTCCCCCTTGAACCCTATGAAACCCCTGGTAACTGTCCCTAAACGCCAGATGTGCTGTCGTTTCCAACTCTGGCAGTACCCTTAAATGCAGGCAGGGTTGATACTGACCGCCTTGGGGGTACTGCCTTTACTTTTCCTGTAATTGTCAAACAACAAATAGGACTGACACACTGTGACCTATACATTACTGCCCGACTGACAACACAATCAGACTGCTAACCTTTTCTTCCTGAGCTCTGCTCGCATTCATTGTCACTGCTCTGCCGCTCGCTCCTGCTCAACCACTCACTCCCTTCACTCCATCACTCTCTCCTGTTTCTCTTTTGCTCCACCACACACTCCAAACACAGCACAAAAGTGTTAGCTGTGAGTGAGCGCACGCACTGTTTAGCAGCAAACAGTTACCTCTTGTCAAAACACACACACATAACCATGTCACACATTACCCACACAGGCTTTTATTCTCTGCGCGGAATAAAATGAAGACATTAGTGAAGTCCCATTATACACTGCCTGGCCAAAAAAAAAGTCGCCACCAAAAAAAAAAGTTCACACACTCTAATATTTCATTGGACCGCCTTTAGCTTTGATTACGGCACGCATTCGCTGTGGCATTGTTTTGATAAGCTTCTGCAATGTCACAAGATTTATTTCTATCCAGTGTTGCATTCACCAAGATCTTGTATTAATGATGGGAGAGTGGGACCACTGCGCAAAGCCTCCTCCAGCACATCCCAAAGATTCTCAATGGGGTTAAGGTCTGCACTCTGTGGTGGCCAATCCATGTATGAAAATGATATCTCATGCTCCCTGAACCACTCTTTCACAATTTGAGCCCGATGAATCCTGGCATGTCATCTTGGAATATGCCCATGCCATCAGGGAAGAAAAAAATCAATTGATTGAATAACCTGGTCATTAAGTATTAAGTATCATTAAGTTTCCCCCGATTAGCCTCACTGATTAGTGGTTTTCTTAAGGCTACACAGCTGTTCAGTCCCAATCCCTTGAGTTCCCTTTACATTTTGTGTGTGGAAATGCTCTTACTTTCACTATTAAACATAGGCCTGAGTTCTACTGTTGTAGCTAGGTTGCATTTTGGTGAGAGTTTTACTTTAAATAACTTGTTGCAAGCGGAAAGATAATCGCCCATACAGTAATTATCCCATAGGAGGCTCTTACCTATTTGCTTAGTTAAATCCAGGGGATTACTTTTTTTTGGCCAGGCAATGTAAATTGGTTGGTACTTACCATAGTAGACCAGCAAACACGCCATCACTTTGACAACGAAAACGCAAAAATCACACATTCAAAGTGTAATGAACTGAACAGAACCAGACTGCAGATTCTGGAAACAGGGCTTTAGTTTAGTATTTCCTCGTGGATTGCTCCTGTTGTTTTGCCTACCTTTTGTTTTGGATTTTTCATTTTGGTCTTTGGGTTTTATGGACTACGGGTTTGGTTGCATTAAAATTCCCTTTTTGTTCGGTTACCTGCCTGCCTCCGAGCGTCTTGTGTTCGGGTCCTTTTTTTGTTTGTTTGTTCCAAGAATAACAGAGTCTTATAGTGGTTGTTGTCCTGGAATATCAATTTTCAATCAAATTCACCTTTAGTATCTGTGGTATAAATCTACTGGACATAAAGGAATGCTTTTTCTCTGCATTGACGTGGCTGGGTAAGCTGACAGTCCTTGCTGCCTTATGTGAGGTGGCTTTGGTTGTCTGGAGGTGATATTAAAGGAAGAGAAAAATTCTTGACCGAGGGTTACACAAACACACGCACATGCACACGCACACACACACACACACACACACACACACACACACACACACACACACACACACACACACACACACACACGCACACATGCTCACACATACACTCTCTGCCTCCTCCCTGGTGGTATGATTACATGATTCTATATGACGTGAGAAACACTGTACAAATCTGAACCAATGTAATGGTACTTTAAGATTTGAGACGAACTGTGTCCAAGTGTACAAGCTGTACCGAGACCTTCTCTGATGTCAGCTCTGTGCTGAAGTAAATCTTGATCTAAATGAGTCTTCATTCTTCTATTCATCAAAATGAAGATTGAATAGTTTTCTTATTTGTGTAACATGTTAAGTCAGCTTTGATTCAGTGTGTAAAAGTTTTTTTTCCTGAATGTTTTTGGAATCTTTTAACACCCTAATTTGTCATCCTCTGATGATAATACAGATAGATTTTGAGCAGGGCCGACTGCGATGGTCATATCTTTGAAATACATTTAGATTCTCTGTTCCCATCACATAGTTTCTCTGCCCTCTGTATCTGTGTCACGTGTCTTGGGATTTTTTTTTTGTTTGTTTTTTGATAATATCATTCTGAAAAGATCAAACTGGATATTTGCAGAATCTACAGTACGTTTTATAGAGGACTAATGCTCCCTGGAAAATGCCTTTGCATGATCCGTTCAAAAGCAACATGTGACCAATCTCCTGCTGCATGTCGCTTTCTGAAGCCCTTGACCTTTTAAATTTTCCATTATTTCACAGCGTAATGATGTTAACAACAATTGCCATCAAAATATCGGCGTGGCTGATGACAAGCCCCTCTCGGTACTGGACATTTAATGTCATATTGCAATACCCCATGGTTAACAATACTCCATATTACCATCTGGCATTCAAGGAACTGAGAGCTAGAGGGCATTAAAATCCTTTGTCTCTAGAGAGAGGAAACGTGCTGCACTGAAACCAGGCAGACAGATGACCCTCAATAAAATGTCACATCTGAAATTAGCCGTTTCATTCCGAAACATAATATTTGGCTGTGATTGGCTGTTTTAAAATGTGAACTAAAATTTTCGCGTGTGAAATTAAAATTGTGTCACATGTGAACCCAACGTTTTAACAAGTGATTGGGTATGAGATTATGTCAGATGCATCTTTCAGCCTAGTTGCCTGTCAGGAGAACATTTGAGCCGTAGATTTTCTGCATATTTATCTGCACCCTGACAGAGAGGTTTTTGTGCTTAAACCTAACCAGATATTACACACAGCTTTGTGATCAAAGACAAATATTATCTTTTGTTTTAACTTTATCAAAGTGGATACTTAGCATGTTCAGCCAGCACAACCACTGCTCCACAGACACTCATGTTAAGCACTAATGTGGGCAGTGGACCAAACTATTGTGAGTCACTCAGGCAAATGGAGGGGGGAACAATCTTTATGTTATAATAATATATTATTATATTAAATGATTTCCACCTATGGTCATGTGTGAACTGGAAAATGAGGTGTTGTATATGTAAAGCCAAGTTTAAGTAGACAAATAACAGTGCCAGTACAAAATGGACATACGCAACACAACACATTCACACTTTTGTAGGTATTTTATTACGGAAGCTTGGAAAGTTTAGTGTTAAAACCTGATAACTTATATTCTATGAACATGAAAACAAATAAAATGAGACATTATAACAACATAAAGTATCACTTTTTAACGTAAAACCTTTCACTTTATTATAATCAAGTGTTTACATTATAATGTGATCGTATCTTTATGTGTGTGTATGTGTGTGTGGCAGCAATCCGCTTCTGTAATCCTATAGTCACTCCTTCATCTGACATGTTAAAAAGCAATTGGGGGAAAACTGGTGTAAACCTGTGCAGAGACCATGCAGGCTCCACACGACAGATCTCCACCTCCTGTCCAAACAAATCACATTTACATTTCACATCTTAATGCGAAATTTTCCAGAATTAATTACATAAGATCAAAGGCTTGGAAGGCAGCAGACTCGTCATCCCCCTGCACATGCCCCCTCAAACGGTGTAAACCATATGGAACATAAAATCTATGTTCCAGATCTTCTATCAGGAGTGTAATGAGATCGGTTCAGCAAAAGGCAGCTCTCTCTTTGTAGTTCCTTGGGGTTTGCTCCCTACATGCAGCTCACTAACTAGATGGTTTATGTATCTGTGGCAGAACGTTTTTATTTGACATGGGGTAATAAAGCTGTATGTGCAGATAATCGGACATGGAGTAAATGTAACCCACTGTGATGAACTTTTACCTGACCATTCATATCTGACATCCCTTCCTTGTCCCTGCCTCCTGCAGACTGCTGTCTGTTTGTTCAAACAACCTGTTGTATCAGTATCAAAACAGGAAGTAGAGGGACTTACTGAGAACACAACAGAAAGCAGCACTGTGAGGGTTCAGCTGGATGGAACCACAGTCAGTCCACCTCAGCTTTTATCCAAATTACAACTTGATTTTCTAACTGTAACCTGCGTTACAACCGAATGCTTTTTTAATTTCATACATTATCAGTCTGAAATTTCAATAGTGTTCACATCAACCGCCCTGTTATAATTACAACTGGGTTCTCTTCTTCGAATTCCGATACATCCAACTTGCGTAAACCTTGC
Source organism: Diplodus puntazzo (assembly GCA_963678695.2). Lineage (NCBI taxonomy): Eukaryota > Metazoa > Chordata > Actinopteri > Spariformes > Sparidae > Diplodus > Diplodus puntazzo. The sequence continues at coordinate 14,158,351 of OZ023164.1, read as the reverse complement.
AAAGAGGCCTTCAATATATCTATGTAAACAGACTTAGTGTCTCCGACCCATTTTACCTCTTAGTCCTCTGGCTAGAGGGGAGAGACTCTGCATCACCCTCCTTGCTATGTTGTTGAACAGATAACCATGTATGGGAGCAATGCTTCCTGAAGCTGTAAAATAGAATTTGGACATTTGGGAAGACTTGTTCGGATTATCCTGGCAACACTCTGTGCAGACAGGTGTCATGTTATTTTGCTCCTCCATGATCACGCTCTATAAACTATCTCAATGTAAGCCATCGGTGTCTCTGAGTCTTCTTCATCTTTCCAGAACGGTCAAGCGAGCAGAAATTTCACAACAGCTCTTACAAAGCCCAATCTGGATTGGTCAGCTCTCAGGAGCCTGTGCAGGCCACTGTGTTCTGCATCAGCTCTGCCAGGGCCTTTGCAACCACAGCCATGTTGTGGGCATGGCTGTGCCTGGTGAATGTATAGGTGTGACATTACAAACTTCGGGAAGGGACAGTTTCTGAATTCAGGCTGTGTTCATCTCCCCACGGATTGAGGGTTTTGATAGTTTCACAGTATTTATACAGCACTGCCACCACTGATAAGGAAATCTCATTCATTTCAACATTGGACTTTTACTGAATATGGTGTTATACTGACTACTGTGACAAGTTACTGCTTCAAAAATAAATGATGACAATGAATGTCTTCTGTGAACCGCTGATGATGAATTGAAAATTACATTTTCTTCATGTTGCAAGTTTATATGTCTTTAGGTCTAATCTTCTATCTAATGATGTGACAACACTGTGCTTATGGTGTGGTAAGTTTAAGGTACAAAAAGCACTTCATGATGCTGACTGGGCTACATGTACAGTGTGCATAAAAGGATCTCGAGCACTTGCTTGGGCATCTGTGAGTCTGTAAGTCTGTACAGACAGACACTTTTGAATCTATATTGCTTATCTGACAAGGTGAAGCCTGGTTTATTTCTCTGATTGAGCCTCATTCACGTTTCCCAACATTAAATAAAATGACAGTGTCCAGTAGTTTCAGGAAATTGCTTCTGAATTGCTTATAATAATGTATGTATTTCTGACCTGTTTTTAATGACTTGTGTCTTCAGCAATGGTGCCAAAGAGGCTTGGGGCTGGTTGCTATGGACAGGGCAGGGAAGTCAGAAAGTATTGAGAGACCGACTGAGGCATTGTTGTTTTTGGTCTTCATGGGATTTGCTGACAATAAGAAAAATACCAAACTTATCCTTTAAGCGTAGGAGCAGCAGATGCTTGTTGAATTGCAGGTGTGATAGGCCGAAATGCCACACTATCTGACTGCACTGTTGGTCTAAATGCTTTGTTTTAAGTCGAGGACATCATTACGAACTGTTTGCATATTGGAGGAGAGTAACGCATCCACTTGTCTACTTGACTGGTTTATTAAAAGATCCTGAGCGTGTCTGGGTTGCATAATTACAACACTGAATTAAGAGAAAAAAAACACAAAAAAACGCTCTCTTGTCTCGGTGCAATAGAGAAAATACATTATGATGAAGGACATTTGTTGTAATTCATTGAGGGAAACAGACAATGATGGTGAGCATCATCACCACTGACAGAAAGAATTAACTTTGGAATTAGTTTGCCTGAGTTGAATGCAGATAGTTGTTTATGATGTGTATATATTAACCTTTGAAAAATATCAAGATAGGACATTTTCACCTTGTCCTCAGCTGTTTATTTATAAAAGAACACCTCTTGACACATCACACAGCTTGAAGGATTTTTCATTGCTCAAGAGACAGTCTCTTAAAATCTGAACTATTGAAGCTTGCTCCATAATGCTCACGGCAAATTGACCAATTTTAAAATGAAAACGCAACAGGGTACCTTTGTTATACTGTTAGAATGACTTGTATTGTTTCATTGTTTATTAATCTCTCTGATGGGACAGAATGGCTGTTTACTATTCTGGACATGTTGCAGTCAGTTTTGTGCATTGTTCAAGCCACCTGTCTGTCTGTGTACTCTAAAATGAAACCAATGTGTGTACTTTCACTAATCAACTCTTCATTTTACTCTTGTCTGTCACAGTTTTACTTGAACGCCTGGAAAGATTTGGTTATATAAAGCAACATGGATGACATATAATCTATTTATTATTCTGAACTTGTGATGATGTAATAATAATTCTTCATGACACCATCTGCAACCTACAGGTTTTGGATCCTAAAAAGTGCATGGCAGACCCACTCCCTCCCATTACGTTCTCGCTACCAACTTCTAAAATACGGCAGCTTGTTCAGTGCCCATTAAATTCAAACTTTGACATTCTACCTACCACTCTAGCATCAGCTTTGCACATGAAGGGCACCACAGTCTGTTGGCAATAATACATAATGTGCAATGTTTGGTTAGTATTTCAAAATAAAGCTTGCTGACAATTAGTTCATTTATTATGATGTATTATGACTTTTACTAACGTTGTCAAACGGGCGCAGTTTGATATGTTTTAGGCTCTAATATTATGCTTTGGGTTACAATAACTAAGTGGCATAACATAACATCACATCACGTGAGCGGCATCAGTGTTTCTCACAGCTTGAGAATTTACTTGTGGGGATTATGGTAGGTGATGCAGCACACGATGGTGTGTTGTGTGACAGCTTGTGTTGTGTGATGGACAAGTTCAATTACAAACAAACAAAGGTTTATGAGTAACAGTTTTTGGCCTATGAGGTGGCGGCCATTTACAATTGATGATGTCATCCTACCGCTGTAGGGTAACAGGGATAAGGTCAGCTGATGGCGGCTCTGGAATCTTTAATCTAGGAATCTAGAGGTCTCATCTGGGTTGACTCAACATCAGCTTCCACATGGACAGACACGACATGGCTAAAACATGAGCAAAATCCCTTACGTTAATGATTTCTCAGGAAATATTTATTCCTTACTTCAACAATATAAATACATTATAATGGTTTGTTATCAAATGTTAAATGACGTTAACAGAAAATGAATTTACGTATGTTAACTTACAAATGTGACATAACTTAAAAACAAATCACTCTTAGTCACAGACCCATTCTCTGGAGGGAATGTCCAGTGCAGACTCATACACCCTCCCTTACCTCCACCAGACTTGGATTTTTCTAGCTCTTTATAATACTGCTTTACGAAGCAGCACGGTAGGGTCCCTGCAGTGCCAAACCTGAAGCATGTTGCCACTGAAAGAGCTGCAGTATTTGATGAGTTGGTTGTAAGAACATGTTGGTATGTTTAGCATATTACACGCAAGAATATTGACCACAGTAAGTCATGTCTGGACTGACACTTGCAATACTTGTCAACAATCCCCGAGTGATGGAAGAACAATAGTTGCTAATCAGCACTAAACATTTTAGTGCTACAATTAAAGCTTATTGGAACGCCATTACGTTTTGCAGGTATTTGTGAACCATGGATTACCAATGATTGCAAATTATCCTGAGAGGAGCCAGAATGTTTTATGGGAATCGATTAAATCCATTGTTGAGTCATTTCACTCAAAAGAAAACCACAAATGTGAACCTCATGGTGACCCGAGATTGTGAATATCTGTTAAAAAATCCATGGAAATCTATGGTAAAATAAAAAAGATGACTTAGCAGCACATACTTTGGAGTGTCTTGCTTTGTCTCAATAGAGGCTTTAAAATTCATAATTTGAAAACAAACCATCTAAACCTGGCTCCTTCTACCCAACCAGACTGGGAGAGCAGCAGTGGTCAACCGAGCTAGACAGTGAATAAAGAGAGGGAGCAGCATTAGCGTGTAGAAAAAGGGAAACCAGAGAAAGAAAGCGTTACTTTCTGATTGTTTCACAACAGTCACATTCTTGAAGCACAAATTAACACGGTCACACCTCTGCACAGCCCTGCAGGAAGGCTTCCACCTGCCAGCTGTCTGCCTCCCTGCTCTGTATGTGTGTACAGACACACACACCTGCAGATCTCGACGCAGACAGAGCAGCGGAGAGGAGCGAGAGAGCAATGTAACCTGGTCGCTACTCCTGACCTTGCACTGTTATTGGCTGGAGGCTACACACCACTGCCCAGAGGGGACCACAGCAAAATACCAACAAAATAAGACAATACAGGTAGAGGAGGAGGCTTCTAGTGAGTCTGAAACTGATAGCTGGGGTCTTTTGATGTGGGGCTGTTGGAGGCACTTATCCACAGTCAGTGCATTATCTGCAGAAGATGACCATCAGCTCTCCCCGTGTGGAGAAGCAGCACCAACAGGGAAACGTATTTTAGCCACCTAAAAGAAGGCTTAACTTAAAATATGCTCATCTGTTTAAGTGTACAATTTATTTGGAACATTTTTGGTACCTTCCATTGTGGTGCGCCAAAGGAACGGGCTGTCTGACGGCAATGTAAAGCACCAAAGATGTTCAAAATATAGCATACACTTAGCATACAACGAATATGTATATATATCTATATCTATATCTATATATATATATATATATATATATATATATATATAGATATAGATATAGATATAGATATAGATATACATCAATCTTTGAAGTTGTGCCTTGTTTTAGGTGGCTAAAATCCATCTGGCTGTTGGTAACATTTGGCTGTACAATGCTCTGCTTTCCTGTCGGTCCTACATGCTGCTTCCCCACACAGGAGGAGAGTGGAGACGGTCATCCATTATTTTTTAATGAGTTGTGTGTCAAAGGTAAAACACTACTCTTCAAATCACTAAAGCTATATTGAACTACTTGAATAAATCGATGGTACAAACATGGGTATGAGTCATCCTGCATCACGCTGGTGTCAAGGGTTCTGTTTTAAAAAAACAAAGGTAAAGAAAAGGGGATTAACAAAAAAGATGAGCGATGACACCAAGGTTCAAATTTTGACATTTAGAAGATCCAGAAAGGCTCTCTATGCCTCCACTGCTCTCTGCAATATGTTTTTTTTTTATTTTATTTTTTTTTTTTATCCTTGATCCTTGCCTCTGGCAGGCCAAGAACAAGTGGTGATCAATCATATTACATATGATGTGAGAGGTTGTGCTGCGGCGGTGTCTTATAGTGGAAGCTGCTGTGCTATGTTTTTTGAAGGGGAAGACAAGAGTGGGGAAGGTGGCAGGGGGATTTATGGAGGAAATGAGGAATCCAAGTCAGTCTTTAATATGGTCATTTGCAGTTTAACCAAAGCACTCTGCCATCCTTAAACAAGCGTAGCCATGCATCAATAGGCATGTGAAACCGACAGTGTAATGTCCTTTTAACAAGGCCACTGCAATGGGAGAACAAGATGTACTAGATGATGGATGTTTGTGAACATGCAAACATGTTAACAAACTGTTTATGCTTCATCAAAGTACAGGGAGCAGTTCTGTGAAAGGTGATGATTGTTGTTCAGTCACACCTCAAACAAGAAAAGAAGAATGGAAAGGAATAATACAACGCACATAGAGAGGCATTATTTGTTTCAATAATAGAAATTTTGTATGATTTCTTTTCATTTACAGGTGCATTTTGTAAAATCCGGACATAATTTTAGTTTGAACATTTAAAAATTGAGTCACTTTATCAACAGAGTATTAAGAAGTAACAGACTGCTAGTGTTATGTCCAAGACACCTATGTACTGTATTGCAGACATATTAGGGTTAAACAAATCACCAACATGAATTGGAAAACAGTTTCAACAGTCACAGATACGACTACACCGATGTGCAGACCTCTGGATCGAGGTAAGTGTACTGTGGGCCTGATTTAATGTGATGAATCAGTTGAGTGAAGCCGCTATGTTGCTACTTCCTCGCAGCGTCTTCAAACTGTTGTCAAAGTTCAACGGTCAGCAGAAACGTTAGCGTCGCATTGCCAAGGAAACAAAAGCAAAATGTGTGACAATGCTTTACATTTAGATTTACAATAAACCGCCAAATCTAAAATGAAAACTTTGGAGGAGATTTGGATTTCATAAGAGGGGTAGAAAGTTGGACAAAAAGCAAGCCGTTTTGTAAAGACATTAAAGCATGCCGAAACCTCTGCAGATGATGAGGATGCTAGTAAAAGCCAGCAATAGCAAGAACAGGCAAGACAAAGACACAGAGATAAAACATTTTTTCCAGCCACAACATCCACAACTCTGTGACGTCTAAGGTAATCACTTTTATTACTAAGGACTTGCGACGTTGATATCATTAGCTGTATTCTGTGACCGCTGGTAGTACTGCAGACTGTTAAGTGTCACTGGCTACTGACATCATGTACTGAATTGAACCTCACTGCACACTGTTGTGCTGTCTGCCGACAGTTGCTGTACAGTGGACACTGTTAAGTCTGTGTTCCCTAGTAAACATTTGTCTGATTGTTAATCATAAGTGTGTTTTTATACACTGATTATCACTAGGAAGCAGAGGATACAACTGTCAGGGACATCCAGTTCAGACACATCCAGCTCAGAGAGACCCTGCTCATGGAGATCCAGAAAACAGTATAGTTGTTCCTCAGATCCAGGATGAGACAACAGGCACGTTTTTTATACACTGCTACACTAGCTTCTCAAGCTGTCCCTTATTGTAATAATACCTCCTGGCCTGACAGGTGACAGTGAGTCACTGTAGCGTATCGTGTGTCGAGAGGATAAAGAAGTCTAGCGTCCGGGAGGGAACTACTGCAGAGAAGATAACAGCCTCAGTTAGTTTTTCGGTAAACGCAAAGATGCAGAGGACTTTTATCATCATTTCACACAACAGCTCCTGAAAACAAACTACAATCCATATAGGTGGCGAACCCTGCCACCTTCCTCGCTTCAAACAATGTTCTGGGGACCTTATTTTCCCTCTGAGAACAGCTTGTTTATTCATTCATGGAAAAAAAAAAATATTTTGAGTTTGTGTTATTATCTCATTAATATTGTAAATAATAATATTCTGAGTTTGAATGTCTTCTCCAAAACTACATAGAGCCCATTTAAGATAAATAAGTAGGTCTCTACAATACTACATTTTTCTTTGCTCTCTTACCTGCGCGAGTGTTTGTCTGACATTGCGGTTTACACACGTACTGCCAGTTTTTCCTGAGCTGAGGCTTTAATATCAAATGAATTCAGTCCATTTTGTTGATGTATACCTGAGTCTTTATTGTGATATCCACAGGTGTTTTGAAGCAACCGATGACCGGTAACTGAAACACAGCTGCGCTCAATGTGACGGGCACTATCTCCAGCGTTCAGTACCACGCTGAGTCGATTGTCGTACACCCCAGAAAATCTGTGCCATGATATGGTAACCCAGAGGTGGAACAAAGTCAAAATAAACACACTGATTTGAAAAGCACAGTATGAAATGTGCAAGCTGCTTTTTCAATAAAAGGGAACATCCTCTCTATCAAAATTCCTTTTTTCCTTAATCTGCGAGGCCTAACAAAGCACGGCAGGGGAATAAACACAAGCAAAGCCGGACAAAACATGTATACATTGAGACAAAGAAGGCATTACTGTCAGAGGATATGAAAACAGAGGGGGAGGGAGTTAAAATAACAGCAGTACAGGTATTGGTGTGGGGATAGAGATGGTGGAGAGACTCCTAGTGTAGAAAAAAGGAAACAGAGTAATGATTATCAAAAAGGAGAAAAAGTTAAATAAGCAGTTCTTGCCGGAACAACCAAGTAGCGTCTAGCACGTGTTTGCCTGAATGGTCGATTCAGTTCGTCACAGCAGCTCAACAATATGAAGTGTGTCTGCAACAGTGAAAATGGCTGTATGGCTTCTGTCAGAATCCCAGATTTTAGAATCAAACCCATAACCACACAGACAAACGCAAAATCAGAAGGAGCTGCTATCCAACTGGAGACCTAGCCAGCAGGAATCTGGCTTGAAATGGCACCGGTACAAATGTTTGACCAATGCTTGTTTTCTGGGGCTGATGTCAATACAGATATTAGGGAGTAAAAAATTCTGATATCGATATATTGACAGATATACACAGTTTTTTTTTTAATTGATGCCTCAAATATGCAAACAGAGATATGTAACAGAGGCAGGATATTTGAACTTCACTGTCTACAATTACGGCTGTGCACTGTAACAGTAAAGTTCAGTGGGAACTTCCATCCGTTGTCCATAACCGCTTACCCTTTTCAGGGTCAGGGAGGAGCTGGAGCTGTTTCAGCGGACATTGGGTGAGCAGCGGTGTACACCCAGAATAGCTGACCAGTTCATCACAGGGCTAACATATAGGGACAAGGAACCATTCACACTCACATTCACATCTACGGCAAATACTAAGCGGTTACTCGCTGCAAATTTAAGAATGGTAAATAACTACAAGCATATTTATAGCCTTATAATCTCTAAAATGTATGTCAGACAACATACAGTACATACGGATATCGATATGGGTCGATAATATTGGCAACTGATATATCAGTGGATCCATAATTCTACGTAATTCTGTATTAAAACCAAATATCTGTAAGTTGCTCTTTCCTGCCTACTTTCTTGCCCTTTTTTATTCACATTATTATGTACACAAACAGTACATCTTCTAAGCAGGTCAACCAGCCAAGACTGGTATATCTCCCTATAGTGATAAAATCGGCCTATCACAGATATATCAGCATTGGTAGGCTACACATTGTCTGATATGTGCTGATATGAAGGTATGGCAGAAAAGGATGCTAATTGTTTAATTAGTATTCATAATAAATATTTAAGTAAGGAAACGTATACATACTTTATATATGCATGTAATGGTCACATGGTGCATATTTATACTGAGGGTGATCCCTTTGATATTTAAGATTGTAGGCTATCAGTTGTGGGCAATAAATAAATAAATGAATCCAGAAAATATCACGAAAAAAACAAACTGATCCAAATAAATTTCTTTTTTAAAGTTTTAAAACATGGCCATGCAACCACACATCAAACTAATGTTTATTTAGGTAGAACATTTAGCTCAAGTTCAATGTAGTTTATATATACATATACATATACATACATACATACATACATATATATATATATATATATATATATATATATATATATATATATATATATATATATATATATATATATATATAAAATGGTTCTCTCTCTCCAACATGTGCCATAAACATTCCAGTTGGAGTCAGCTTTAGCTCCGGATCAAGACATAGGAGGAACTCACCGAAGCAAGAGTTGATGAAGCCGTACCAGCTGCAGCCGCTGCGCCCCAGCAGCCACCTCCCCCGGACGCTGGAGGCGAAGCTGAGCGTGGTGCCGAACACGCACACCAGCATGTCGCTCACGCTGATGTTCAGCAGCAGCATGTTCACCGGAGTGCGCAGCTTCTTGAATTTGCAAAACAGAAGCAGCACGATGAAGTTGTTGAGGAAGCCGAAAGTCATAATGAAGCCCAGCACCACGGACAGCACGACGAAGCCGGTGGGGGAGAGCTTCCCCCTGCCCGCCGGCGCGTCCACCAGCTCCCGGTCATCGCTCAGGTTGAAGCTGTAATTCAGACCAGGCTGACCAGAAAACATCCTGCTGTCCATTCATCGGAGCTTGTTTTCACTCTAGAGCCGCTTTGGCGGTTGGGGCTGGTCACTTTGCTCACCTGGAAACTTTATGAATAGCGGATTACTGCTCAAATCTGTCTCCATGCTGTTTTGCCTCTGGGACAGCAGTACGCTACATGCTCTCTCGCATATATTCCTCCGGCTGATGTTGAGCGCATGTAGCTGCTCACTCGTTTCTAGGAACACGGCACAAAGGCTATACTAAAAAAAAGAAAAAAAAAACCTTGATTAATTAAATACCACCTGTGACCTGAACGCATCTTTCTCCGTGTTCAGGGCATTTCAGTGAGCGCACGAGCTTCTCTTAAAAACACCTTAATATTTTGGCAAAGCTATCATAATTCATCACAGTGTCCACAAGCGAACGTTTCCAAACTAATGTCTGTTGTTTGCAATCGGCCAGTCAACCAATGTGAAGATGAATTGTAATCCGCGCCCTCACAGTGGAGCCTCCTGATGGCTGAACAGTGTTGCGTAAAGTGCGCTCTGCTCCGCTGACCAGCATCTTTAAAGGGGACTCTTACGTCACGAGACATTGGGATGACAGCGGCCATGGTGGGAGGTGTGTGTGTGTGTGTGTGTGTGTGTGTGTGTGTGTGTGTGTACCTGTGTGTGTGTGTGTGTGTGTGTGTGTGTACCTGTGTGTGTGTGTGTGTGTGTGTGTGTGTGTGTGTGTGTGTGTGTGTACCTGTGTGTGTGTGTGTGTGTGTGTACCTGTGTGTGTGTGTGTGTGTGTGTGTGTGTGTGTGTGTGTGTGTGTGTGTGTGTGTGGCGCTCATTAAACTCCACCTTTATTCAATTTAGATTTCTGACAGCAGGGTAATACTTTGATAGATATGAATGCTGTTTTAAATTACAGAGCTGCTGTGGGCCGGGCCATCACACTCAACGTAACAATCAACAAACCTGGGCTGTCACAACCCTTCAATAACTGTGCAATTACCACTAAACTGTTTGCACTTTAGCTGCACATTTGACAATGAAGTCCATGGTACATCTGTCACTATGACAGGCCTGTATGTCTTACAGAGCAGTGGCTCAATAACAGGCACCGAAGCCGAGAACGGTCTAGCTTGCATTCTTTAAAAGGCCGGCACCTCATGATCACAAGCTTAAGAAGACATATTTTGCTCCTTTTTAGATTCTTAGTTTTATCTGGAGTTACTTCTAGAATTGGACTATATGCTTTAATGCTCAAAAAAACACGAGTATTCTCATAATGTCCAGTGCTGCAGCAGGGTGTCATCCCTCTGTCTGAAATGCTGTTCTGTCTCTTTAAGGCCCCTCCTCCTGAATACCCAGTCTCCTCTGATTGGTCAGCTTACACACTCTTGGCACAGCACCACCCAAAACAACAGAGAAGCTTCTCTTAACTTAATTCTAGGCATAAATCATGCAAATGTGTGACATGGTTACATAGTATGATGTCACAGTGTCACAGAATTAAAGGAGAAACTACTGAGAAGGCGTTTCAGGAACAGGGTTCTCTGGGCAAACGAGGACTTTCTGTTGGTGCAGATATTGACCTTCATAACTTAGCCTTCATAGAAGTCATTGAAAAATACATAATGGTGCCTCTTTTTTTGCCTGAAATAAAATAAAATACATTTTTTAAAGAGGCATCAGTGTTTACAGTGCATGTAGTGATGTCATCAGTGGTCTCAGTGAAATAAATGAGGAGGCTGAACAGAAACAGAAGAAATAACACTGCATGTTAAGCAGTCCTGTGATCAACACACTGCAACTTTAAAAAGGACATGCAAAGAGGTAAAATAAAAGCAAATTAAGAAAACATCCTCTACAATTTGACAACACGTGCAGCATTTAGAACATAGAATGGCACTCAGTCAAACACATACTTCTGCCAAGGCCCAACAGTCCCCTTTTGTACTCACTCATAGATGCTAGCCACCGCTGTTTTTTTTCATAAAGATCCATGCATTATTCCATCAAAAATTTACAAAAATGTAAAAAATAAACAAATAAATATATAAATAAAGCCCTATCTCACACTGTTAAGGAAAGGAAGAAAGTATTCCCAGATTCATGCACGAAGTGGTGTGTATGATTCTGACTGATTCTGAGGGTTAGGCTTATTCTTCTGATCAGCTCAGTCATATGCTCCTTCCCTCACTTCCAAATGTTCCAGAAAGCTGGTGGGTCCTTTCACATGTTCATACCATTTTAAATAATAGATCATTTGTGCTATGAATGCTGTAATAACAGGAAGTGTATTAAAGAAATTGTGTTGGCTGCTGATTACTGTTTCTGTAAAGTCCAGCTTCCTGATAAGGACTGAAATACGATTGCTGACTATTTTTTCTTTGAAGGAAATCATTCAAAAGCAACCATGAAAGGCGATTTAAAGCAGGGCACTATTCAAAAGATGCTTTATCTGTGACCGCCACATTCCTTAACTGTCAGCATCTTCTGATTGCATTTTGAAGGGCTTTAAATGCGCAATTTGAATATGTTGCAATGAAAAGTGCTGGCCAAGCAGAATATAATGGCGCAGCAATGAAACATAAACTGCTGCAATCACTGAGCACTGAGGCAAACAGATAAATGAATATGATGTCTCCTATGTGCTGTCAGATACATTACTGAGTTAAGAAGTTCCTATTTTTACTTTTTATTTTAAAATGCGTTCTGGTACATTTGAGTGAGAAGTTGTTCCAGATGACTGACCTTTTCATCTCGCATAGCACCAAATGAGCAGTAGTGTTTGGCTGTAGCAAGCTCATTGGAGGACTGTTATTTTTTTATATTCTAGGATGTATCAGTCATGTAATGTTTATTTGTAAAACAGAACAAAATAGAATCTTGATAGTTGCTTCCCTCTTAAGTCACTGTAGCAGTCATTTCTGTTGTCCTGCAGGCAATCTGTGCATGTTATGAGATCCCCCTGAGGGTGTATAATTGTGCTTTTATGCCTGTATATGTGCTGTTGTTCCTTAATATCACTGCTAGGTTGTTTTTATAATGTGACAGTCCTGTCAAAGTCCGTGCCGCTGCTGTTGTTGTCTAGTTGAGATTAACATCACACTTAGCAGTTCATTAACTAGCTTGTTTTAATATCTGAATGAAATGCACTCTTATCACTGATGGGATATAAAAGATTTATGGTAAAAAAAAAAAATAATGAAATCAAAAAATCATTGAAAAGGTGCCCCAAAAGGTAATAATCAAAGAGCAACCTCCTGAGCTGAAGAATTCGGATGTATTCACATTGGACCCCACATGGCAGCCAATGCCGGCCCTGAGTAATTTGGTGCCCTAGGCAAGATCTTAGCTGGCGCCCTCTTGCATCGCAGTCAATTTCACAATCAATTTTCATACACAGAAACTGCATGTATGTATTCAAGATTTTGTTTCTTTTAAGTCATAAATATCACACCAAATAAAAACTGAAGAAAGAAACAAGTGATAAAAATACAATATAAATAAGGCATTGTGCAAACATATTATCTCTCAGCAAGTGCCATCTCTTGCTTATCTATTGTCAGTCGCTTTTCAAAATGACCTCCAACTCTTTCCATGTTGCCATGTCGGTATTGTGCTCCTGGCTATCCTCGTGAACCTTCAGCAAGTGGCTTGCATTTCTCCAGTCCTTACTTATTAAGTCCGTATACTTTTGGAGAAAACATTTAACAGCAGAAGCAGTGCAAGCTATCATTTCTGTTCAGCGAGCTTCTTTTGATTTTTTCCCCATTGACTAAGACTCTGTTACAAACTAATAATGAAAATGTGATGAGATTCATTCAACTTTATTGTCATTGCAATACAATTCAGTCTAACCAGAGTGCAAAAAAACAGCAAAATGCAGTATGAATGACATGGGAAAGCTAAGGTGTGGTGTATTAGCAGTTATACACTTTAACTGCACTTTAACACTGATGTAAACTTTAACAAACAAACTGTGACACAATAAACCAAATGCTTACAACGACCCTATTACTTATAAAGCGGATGGAAAACTAACAGCATTTTAACTGACATACAAGCCGGAAAACACAGCCAACAGGTTAAAATAACACCTGAACAGGCCTAACGTTAACTTTCCAAATGTCCCTGATGAATTTAAGGTGGAGTAACATTAACACACGTGGACTCGAGCTATCTACAGATTATTAAACAATGCTGCTAATGTCCAAAGTAAGCTAGCAAGCTAACACTCTGCTCTAACAATGGTAACTACTATGCATTAACTTACCTTTCACTTCATCACATTGACGTTACTGTACCTCTATCTTCTTCACGTTTTTCTTCCTCTTCTTTCCTTCTTTTCTTTCACTGGGCGCCGGATGGTTTCAGTCTTTTGGACATTATAATTCCGCTACAGTATCAATAAATCTCTCTCTTGGTCTTGGGGTCTCAGTCCAGTCAGATTCAGGCCATGTCCACGCGTACCAAAACGATCTTTTCCCCCCCGTCTTCCTTGGCATCGTTTCAAGAATATTTGCGTCCCAACGGATCCATTGAAAACGACTCAACACGCTGTAGTTCATATTCCAGCTTATTGGTGGTGCTTGAAATTCACCAAAAACGGAGAAGAAGTGACGGAGCATGCGCATAAAGCTTGTGCACTGTATACAAACAGACAGTAGAAGGAGAAACCGAGCACAACAAGAAGAAGACAAAAATGGCTAGTCGGTTGCCCATAATCCTTTTTTGCTCAGGGTGGTGGCAGAGGAGCATAATATTTTGCCCTAGTAACCCTAATAGGCTCAAAATCTTCTGCCGCATGAAAACAAGCATGTAGTCTGCCATTGTTGTTGTTGTTGTTGTTATGAGACGGCACAGGGTTAAGAGGTCAAGGGGTGAGGCGATTGCGTCATCAGAATCCATGTGGACGATCGGCCAAAATGATGCAAAACATGTGCGTTTACACACAGAGGCGTTTCCATGTGTATGATGGCCCCTCAGACAGCTCACACTATATAGTTTTGAAGAAGAAATCCAAACTCAGAATTTTAATATTTACAATATCAATGAGGTAATAAGATTCAGAAATATGTATTTTTTCCAGAACTGAATAAACAAACTGTTCTCAGAGGAAAGTGGGCTGAAGCTAGAAAGGTGGCGGGGAAAACAGTATGAATTATGTTGTCCTCTATGGTCAGTTGTTTATTCAGTTCATTCAGTCATGAAAATAAAAGGTAGTTTGTTTATCTAGTTTGTTTAAGCATAGAAAAACAATAATTAAATCAATTAATTTCATCCTCAAAACTATAAAGTGCACCTTTAAGTGTATGCTAGCTTTGAGGGACGGCTTGTTGTCAGACTTGATTTGGCCAGGCAGTGCCGAGATGGCAACAGCTGGAGCCACTGCACTGAGCTTCACAGACCTGACAGATGACCTCACGGGGGATACATGCATGGTCATGCAAGGCTACAGTCTATGGTATGAATGTAGAAATTAAGAAACATTTCCTTAATGATTTCATTTTTTTCTTTATGATCCAAAGCTGTCTGTTTTCAGAGAGATTAAAACATTTAACCTTTAATCACTCCAGACTAGACAGTGTCTGATCCTCAAAGGATGCTCGACTGCTAGTCCCAACACCTCTCATGAGCAGGGACTGTAACATGTGAACTAGTGCTCGGCACACAGCTCAACCAACTGCAGCCATCATTCACATTATTTCATTATCTACACCGAGTCCCACTGTGACGTGTCACAATGTGTTCAGTGAAAATGACCTGTTGATGAGAGCAGGAAGCCATACATTGGCTTAGTTTGGTGTGTATGTGTTTGATGATACGTTTATTTGAACACATTGTTTTTCATTTTTTGAAGGAGAAATTAAAGTGTAGTTATACTGACCTTCTCAGATTCTCCTTATTTTAAAATAACAAGTTATGTGATCCTAAGTCAGAATTTAGACATAAGGTGTAGGCACAGAGGAAAACCTTGAAGGCAATGTGCTTTGTAAGGCAATGTAAATATCAACATATCAAGTAGAAATGTAAATGACAAACAGTGCTGCTGATATACAGGGAAGTTTCAAGATGCTTTTGATATGATTGTGTGTACATTACCTGAAATCCATTATCCCTTCCAGATCAAAAGCAAAAATCCAAATCAACATACCCAGCTTTCATCTGGTAGCTTCATCAGGCCAAACAGCGTGTTATCAAAGTCTTTGTAAATAGAATAGCACAACAATGAGTTAATAAAGCACATCAAAGAGATTCACTGTGATTGATGAACAAAAGACACATAGGCTCCGTGGACTTTTATTATTAAACTAGATGCATTTTCTTTTCTTGTCAAATTATTTGCATTTTTGCATTTCAAAGCCTCGAGTTTGACTAAATGCCCATGACCGTGTTTTTGTTTTTCTGAGTTGTTTGGACTTAATTTGGAGATGGGGAGGCTATCCTGATTGGATGTGACTTAGAGCTTGAGGAAACGCCCTGGTAGCAACTTGTCAATCAGACACGACTTTACTCTAAATGGTATCATCATTTTGAAAAAATGAACACTGTGTTCAATTAAAGAAGACTTCATTTTCTCATAAGCTTACACTCAACAAACTTCTTTTTTATACTAGTTAAAGGTCCCATATTATGAAAAACACATTTTCTCTGGTGTCTACATATATAAACTGGTCCTCCCTGAGCCTACCAACTCCCAGATCAACATAAGTGCCTTTATACTGTCCCAGCTACAGAACAGCAGAAGAGACAGTGGTTGCGTTTCAATGACAACGTGCCGGCTGGGGTTCATGTTAGTTTGTTTGCGTGTGCTGACCACTTCACATCGGACTGCTACAGTAAGGAGGGTAAGTACAAAGCTGGCTTTGCCTCGACACTGACCCTCGTGAAAGGATCAGTCCCCTCCATACTGGACCCAGCAACTGCACCCGAGCCACAGGTAAGTGTCGCCACAGTTTGATAGTAGTTGCCAAAGAACTATAAGTTACCTTTAATGTTAGAAGGAGCTAGCAATAGCTACATGGTAGTAATTGTAACAACACATACAAACGAACTAAGTAACATATTCAGACACACTAACCATTCTGAAACGTCCTGCTGCAGCCGCAGAGTCTGTATTTCTTCAGGAACCTCTCCTTCTGGGTCCGATTCTGGGTCAAACTGGTATGGATGAGCGACAGCATCTCGGCGAGCCATAGCGATACATATATACATCCACCGTAAATGTTAGCGCATGCTACCGCTAGTGTAAGCGGCATCCTCTCCCTGAGAGGGGCGTGTAGCAGGTAAGTAGGCGTTGAAAAACAGAGCTCATTAGCATTTAAAGGTGCAGGCACAGAAACAGCCTGCTCTCAGTAGAGCGACTTTTAGACAGCTGAAATTCGGGGCCACGGATGGGTTTGGGGCAATACATTTGGAATACAGTGTTGTTGGACCTCTGACAGCTGTGTGAAATTGATGAAAAACAGTATGATATAGGACTTTTAAGTTGCCCACTCCTGGTCATTAAAAAAATGCAGGCACTTCTGCAGTGGCTTCACTTTTCAGACAGCAAAGTGCCGCTGCCTGACACATCTGTGGTTTGAGCTGAACAATAATATCAGCATGTTAACATGTTCACAGTGATAATGCTTACTAACATGCTGAAGTTGAGCAACCACACATTTTTAATGGTCAACATCTTAGCTTGGTGAGTGAGCATCAACAGCTAAACTCATCTCAATCTATCAGATCATTTGATAGTTGAGACATTTCACTTGCACACATGCACACTTGTTTCTGTAGTTGATTTATCAGTAGTTATTGAGATTTCAGGGTGCTTTTTGTCATCTTTTGTGAACAATCTGCCCTGTTTCACTTACTTAGCAACAAAACCTGTGGGTGTGAAACATCTTCATTACAATTCATTTGTTTCCTCACATAAACACAAAGATCCAACTGTTGCTAAGTGGCAGATCCCATTTAATCATAACTGTATGCTCTCTTTCCATTGTTCCCGGCTGTTCTGTGAATGAGTTGTGTCATTTTTTATTTTTTTTGATGGCACAGCAGGGCCACAAATAATGAGACAGAATCTCTGTGGCTGTTTTCATGTTAATCTCCACTCTTAACAGCTGTCAGATGGTCTATTACCAAACACCTCCACTGACATATTGGTTGTTCTGAAAATTATCTCTGAGGCTTTTTATCCTGCAAATGATATAACCGCATCAAAACGGGCATATGAGAAGCAGATGTGGTGTAATGCGTCCTCATAATTATATTTGGTAGATAATGAAAATTTGTTTTTCTCTGACATTTAATTTGCCTTTATCACTTCTGAGCAAGTTTACAGCAATTATCTTGCAATTATGAAATGCAATCGGATCAGTTTATTTTTGTCAGACAGCGGTTGGCTTTTTGCAAACAACAATTTTTTATGGTAATGAAATAAGACAGTGAGCAGAGAGGATGTGTGTCACCACAGAGTTGTTTACTGAGATAACAGGCCTTTCTTTCTCTAGTGCGACTCAAAGTGGACAGTGGCTTGCCAGGAGGAAGTGGTCAATGAGCTGTACTGTTCGAGACAACTGGATTATTCGCAGCTGCGCGCTCATATCAGTACCTTCTGCAAAATCTACAATTAAAAAGGCAGCCAGGAAATTCATTGAGTTGGTTCCATTATGACAGTCCTCAGCCCATATTTATGAAAATGCCCTTTGGACGCATGTGGCCTCTGTGTGTGGATCTACAGCCTGCCTGCAAATTATCAATGTACTGCCTACTAAGCTCATCAGTAGGCTGGTGGGATTGCAGTGTGTTTTACCTACCAAACTGACTCCTGAGAGAACTGACGTGTTGTTAGATTTTACTGTCCTTCTTATAAAATGTGTTTGCACACATGGCTAGTAACATGAAATATGAAACAGACAATACGTGTGAAACCTGACACTGTGATTTGAATATTTCTGTTATGTAATGGTGTAGTTTCTGTCTCTATCAGTTCGGCTTCAAAAGAAAACAACAGCGGTGAAAGGAATTTTGCTTGTGGTGCTCACTGGACTGAAAAATTCAAATTTAACAAGACTGAGACACTGTTGTCATGCTAGCAGCTCTCTGAGGCTATAATTAGCAAAGTGCCTTTTGCTAAAAGTCTAATATCAACATACACCGGTACATCTTATTTAACAATATTGTTTTAGACAAATTAGGCTAGGTTTCTCTATCAACATTAAAGTAATAATCTCAGGTGAACTGTGGGCCTTGATCTTTTTATCTATACATGAATTTAAATGCAGAAAATTGGAAGTGGTCACTGCCAGCTGCAGTTGCTTCACACATGTCTAAATATTGTTGCCTTGTCTAAGGACTGTGTATCTGTCCATCCATCGTCTGCAACTGCGTATCCTTTGCAGGGTCACAGTCGGGCTGGAGCTGATCATAGCCAACAGTGTACAATGAAATGTATTTTTGTTCTTACTACTGCTACTGTGTTTTGATTTGATGTTGGTGTCTTGTCATGTCCTTGACAGTGCTGTTTTGACCCTGTCTTGGCTGGGGAGATTTCAATCTCAAAATGACTTCCTGGTTAAATAAAGGACACCCATATGGAAATGTTATAACATATTGGGCCTATATCAAGAGTGAGGCTGCTATATACATACCTACAAGGTAGTAAGTGATTATCACATACAAACATAATCTGGTTATATGAATATATAGGTTTATAACATATGTACCTATAGCATACATTATATGTAAACATGTATACAAAACGTGAGTTTTTATATGGTGATATAAGCTATTCCCATAAATGTTAACAATATATATGTAATTCACATATGTAAAGACATAAGTTAATAACACAAAATACCCATTGTAAAAAGTATAGTAAAGTAAAGTATTTGTGCAAATATTAAGAGAATAGATATTGTAGCGTGTTGGGGGTAGATGGGTGGAGTTTCCCAGGATGCTTTGAGACAATGGGTTAGAGGCCGTAAGCCAAAGTAAACTGTGTTTAAATGTATTCTAAGTTACCACAAATTATACCTGTTATGTAATAATTAGTGTTGTTGTTCTTCACATGTGTTTCTAATAGATCACAGTTTCTCTGTGAAACATTTTCAGGTCAATAAATACACTTACGTCTTGTATTTCCTGCACATATATGTTTTAACTGAATATTCTTACGTAGCATATTTAACATATAGAAATCACATATGTTACGTAACTGTATGGGGCAGACTGCTAACAATTTCTGAAATAGTTGAGGCTGATATAAATGTATTTAGTTTTCCGAGTTTTCAGTCAAAAATCACCAACAAACTTAAATATTAATCTGATGGTGGTGCTTGATGAAAAACTCAGATGCTCATCAAAGTTACTTCAACGCATCTTGGGGGGAACATTAGTGTGTGTACCACATTTCATGGTAATCCACTAAAAAGTTATTTTTAGATCTTTTACCTAAAACTAATTGAGGTCCATATGCAAACTTTTGTGCCTGTGCATCAAGTAGATATATTCTCTGCTATATTTTACAGGATAAGCGAAAATGCTTACCTGCTGTTGGCTCTATGTAAAGTAACCAGATCAAAGACATTGTCCTCTGCTTAGTATGACAACATTTTTTGTAACCATACCTGTTAAAACTTGTAATGTTCCTACTGGCCTGTTTGTGAATGTTTCTGACAGTGTAATCTCTGTTACAAGCACACCGTGTGGCCTGCAGCTGTAACTATGGTCGATGCGCCAAAATTGCTGCACAGCATATTTTTAAGGCACGTTTGATCAGGTTTAAAAATCTATTCGCACCTATTCTGGAGTGTTATAAATCTGAAGAGAGGGAAGAGATGAAATGATCTGTTCATACACTCTGCTGGTTCAGGTGGGCACTGTGGATTATAGCAATGTCTAGGCATCATGCCAGTGTCTCACACAGTAAATCTCAGGGCTATACATTTGTTTGTGTTAGCAGATTGTTAGCACAACTAAAGATAATCACCGTAATTAACAGAGGGTGATTAACTGAAAGGCTGGGTGTCATCTACGAGGGGTCATTAATAAGTTCATGGCCTCAGGTAGACAGAGGTGATCTACACAGTTATCTGTGTGGCAGCTCAACTCTTTAATTCATAATGCAGAAAGTTTTTTTCAGTTAATAGGTTTTGTGGTGCTTATGATTCAGAGAGTTGAAAAGGGCAATCAGCACTGTCTGAGAACATTTACAAGTCCACAGTGGTGATGGCTGCTGTCCAAAGAATGCAGATTTGAACACGTCTGCCCTATTCACCGGATTTGACACTGTCAGACTGCTACCTCTCAACCAAGATGAGGAAGTAGTTGTTGGACAGTAGTAGAGATCTTACTGCTGCTGTGGACCACATTCTGGAGGTACAAGATGCCGTCTTGAAGGCATCTATATGCTCCATGAACACTGGACTAAGTGTGTAAATGTAAACTTATCTGTCACCTCTCTTATTTAAAGCCAAATAATATGGACAGTATAAGCAGTTCTGGTTTTAAAAATAAAATAGTCACCTTCTCATCCTTGTTTATTTTGTACATTCAGAGGTGGTGTGTGTACGTGTTTTTCTATAAGATCTGTATTGATTTATATACACTGCATACTCAGAGCACTGATAGGGTACTCATGTTGGAGAAAAACTGAGCACAAGAGCCCTATTGGATGTCCCCTTGGTAGATAAAACATGACAAAGCGTCTTCTGTGTTGCCTTAGTGTGCAAATAAACACAATAGAACCTTCTCCAGTTGAAAAAAGAAATTATGCAGAGCATGTGAGGATGCATCACTATTTGCTGCACACTAGAGCCCTACTGCATGCAGCTGGTGCCTTTTTTGCCTCTTACCACCACCCTTCAAACAGTCCACCACTGGTATGAATCAGGTATATACCTACCGTATATAAATCCACCTTTATTTTCTCAACATTCAAAACTCAGCACTGATCAGCAAACATTTTGATGATGGATTAATCTGCATGAATACTTTTATATATATATATATATACATATATATATATATATATATATATATATGTATATATATATAAACTCAAATGTCTGATTCCAAGCTTCTTAAATGTAAATATTTTCTGGTGTCTTTATGCCTGTTTGTCATTAACAGAAAATATTTGGGTTGTATATAGAAAACACATTGGAAGATTTCATCCTGGGCTTTGGGAAACACAGATCAACATTTTTCACCATCACCATGACATTTTCTGGACCAAACAACTTCCCAATTAATTGCGAAAATAGTTGACCAGTTCATCAACAACGAACATGATCATTACTTTCAGTCCTCTGTGATGTAATTATGATATCTTGATATCTTCACTTTGTTTACTATGAGAATAAAAAAGTACTTCTTGCAGGACTACTGCAGAAAACTGCTGCCTCTTATTTTCGGATCTCAGTGGTTAAGGTTGTTAAGATGCAATGTGCTCCTACCCATCAGCTGCTCTTAATGAGTGTTCAGTGAGTTAAGTGGCTCACGTCAGTCATTTTCTCATTTTCTGCTTTACCAGGGCACTGACTGAAAGAGCTGTCAGTTAAGGCTTGAAACATTGGCGACACTATAAACTGATCAGCCATTAATTTAACACAAAAAAAACAACTAACAGGGGTAGCACTTGGTCGGCAAGGGTCTTTGGGTGGGCTGTGCGTGTCATGTGGCATATATATGAATGCCAGGACTGAAGGATTCCCAGCAGAACATTGTAATCCAAATGTAACAAACAAATGTAATCCCCTTCACCCCCTCCCCATCAGTGGTGTGGCTTATCCATGTATACATGATAAAAGCCTGGTCCACAAATGTACATCATGTAAAATCTAAATCAGACTTTAAATCAAACTTCAAAATGCAAATCAAAGAGCAACTGCTGCACCATGGTCTGGTATTGTATGCAGGCAAAAGAAGTCCAATGTCCATTCAATGTTCTTTTGGTTTCATGGTTCATTTTTCCAAAAAGCCAGCAAGCAAGCAAGCAAACAAAGAACAAAGGAACCCTGCATGCCTCTCCTGCTCTGGTAACCCTAACCCTATACCCCAGGTGCATCATGGTCCTTCACCTATCCTTCTATCTGTAAAACCTAGGGTGCCTGCAGTGTACTGCTCCAAATAAAATAAGCATCTAGAATATTCAAACAAAAACATAAAAATTATTAGCAAAAATAATAAATAACAACAAATAGCTTTAATGCCTAAAAACATTTGAATAGATGCGTGATCGACATGAAATGGACACCAAGAGCACTTTTTTTCCCCTTGTCTTTCATTTTTCTTTTCTTTCTTTCTTTCTTTCTTTCTTTCTTTCGTCTGTTCCTTCGTTCCTTCGTTCTTTCTTTCTTCTTTGCTAAACAGAAGAATGATGAAGCTACTCGCTTTGATCGTCTACATTGCCTGTAAGTACACACATTTCTTTCTTTCTTTCTTCCTTTCTATTTCTGTCTGTCTATCTGTAATAAATGTTTAGTCCTACTTTATTGAAGCCTCACATTTTGTTACATGCTCCAGAGTCTTGAGTAAATTTATTTTGGTGGAGTCCAATTCCAGCAGTGACAATGTCATTATCATCAGAGTCCTAAAGTCTTCTTTTCTCTGGTTGTCTTATTTTAAATAACACCAGCAGCAAACTACAGTAAACGTTTAGCAAACAAACCACACCAGTCAAAAACCTTAAGGGGCCAAACAGCTTAGAGTGGTTGACATGGGAAAATCAAGAAGGTGTTCATGGGTTAGGTTACTACTGCACTGTGGAAAGTTTCGTGAGGTGGAATGAATGAGCCATTGTGTCAGTGTTGGAAGTAAAAATATTCTGCAGCATCAATGATACGCCTTCATGAGGATAGATAGTACTAAAGCATTCTGCAAATCTACAAATGTCGACTGTCTTGGTAATTTTAGATTGTTGGAACAAAACGAGTATTGTTGTCATCTGAGGCTCGCCAAATCCAGTGAACGTCACACGGTCCCTGCAGGAATAGCCAGGCTGCTAAATCGAGCAATGACTAATCGCTCATCTATTCCTCGGCCCAATTGAGCGGAGCGAACTCCAACATGTGTGCATTTGTGCTCCGCTAACATGAGCAGCTGTTTTAGTTTCCCGGCACTTACCTGAAGATATATGTGAGGGATATTTTTTTTAACGGCCTCAATCAACGAAAGTAAAAATACGCGGTCAGTTTAGTAGCTCGCTTGCTAGCTAGCTGTAGCTAAGAGCTAATGTGGTGCTAACGGCTAAACCTTTGGGCTCCCGGTGTTATTTGTTATTGAGGCGTTGTCGCAGTTTGTACGCGTATCTTTAAGTGATCCGTTTCGTAAGAGGCAACGATGTGCTGCGGCTGATACATTTGTTTGCCTTGTCGGGGTTGAATGGCGCTGATAAATAAGTTTATATGTAGTTGTGAATGTTGACACTCCGCAGTGTAGCTGCCCACCTGATAGCTACCTGTTTGTACCCTGCTAGCCACGTAAACTGCTCCTGCTTGGTGTTGACGTAGCAGGAGCAGCTAGCTTGCCAGATCTGTCAAGCTGGTTATTTTTCAGGAGCAGCTATCTTGCCAATCCTGTCAAACTGGTTATTTTGCATGGGAACTTGGTGTAGCACGTCACTGACGGACTGTCTGTTAAATAAGACTAAGACACCCTGAAGACCGAACTCCATCGTAGACATGAACAACTGTGACTCAGAATGCTATAGCTGGACCTGAACGTTTGGCTCGTTGGTTTCCTGGTCCTGTTGCATTGAGCGGATGATGAAGCGGGTCATCTGGCTGATATCAGGATTAACGCTAAACAGAAGGATGATGAAGCTACTTTTTGCCCTCGCTTTGATCGCCTACATTGCCTGTAAGTACACACGTTTGTGTAATTAAATGTATCTCAGCTACACCTGTTACATCCAAACTGTAAACTCGTATGGTGAGTTGTCACCCCAGTGTACACTGAACTTGGAAGAGTGGTTGGACATAAGTGAGCATCAGGTCACTGAGTCACTACTGACACAGTCAGACATACTGTGGATGTCTGCTAAATGGATATGGGCTGTTTTTCTGTCATGTTTGTGTATTCATTCATCTTTTTTGGGGTCCTATTTCCTTTTGGACAGAGACAGATTTATGTGATCTAGTTTTAGGTTTTTATTTTTTATTCACTAAATTAGTTTCCAGAAAGTTAAAGCTTTCTAGATAATACATCTGGGCAATATACATATTTATTATGATATGAGACGGTATATCTTAGTCGTGGGTTTTATATATCGTTAATCGTGATATGGTATATGTATTTTGTTTTACTGGTTTGAAAGGCTGCTCCGCAGGAAAGTAATGTAATTTTCTGAACTTACTTTACAAATTACTGATAATTATTTAGGTCAGATAATCTCTGAAGTGCTATTGGGCTGATTACAAAAGTATTTAATAGATGGCCTGTACAAAGATATAGCCAAAAAAATATTGTGTTATTATAGCCCAGCCCAAGAAGGTAGCCTACACATGTAGTTTCTTAAACTTCATACAGAAGTCTGTCATTCTGGAACACTCAGGGACAAAGATCTCATGGGAGAACTAATACAATTGTAACAAATCTTTCTCTCTAAATGCAAATTTACAATTGAATCAAGTCAAAATGATTGACAAAACAGGTTTTCGTCACTGAAAATAATAAAGCTGCCATGTTCATGGTGTTATTTCAGTCTTCAAAGAAGGTTTCAAAGAAGGTTGTGAATTATTTCCACTTTAGAAGCACATAATAAATACACAGCTAAAATGGTGAGGCTTCAGCTAGACACAACCATATTTTGATATCATTCCAGTAGTTTTGAAAATGTATCACTTTTATAGGTTTTGTGTCTACAGATTTGCATATGGTTGAAGAGTGGGCTTGACAGTGGCCTGTGCTCCTTGAGTGGCCTTCTAGTCTTATCTGGTAATACTTTGTTCAGGTGAACTTACATTTTAACTGTGGCAGTGAGGCTCACAAGTAAAAATGTTATTTGTAAGGTTTATGTTCTAATGGTTGATGTGAAGATTAAAAGAAACCAGGAAGCCGGAGGAAAATAATTAATCACAAAATGATCACAAAATGATCACATGTGATATAAGTGAAACATACAATCCATACATACCAACCACTGATATTGCATGGAATTACAGTTCATAAAAACACAATATACAAGAATCTAGATCAGTTCTTCAAAACACAGAGGCATAACATCATGTCATTTGTTTTGACATCATTTTGCACAGCAGTTGTAAATCAATGAGTCCCACAGCAGGTCCATGCAATACAATTGTTAACAATTAAGGCTGCATCCAAATGCCCACCCTCTGAACTTGCAGACTGAGCCATAGCGGACTTCAGTGGTACGTACTATGACGTGTTCACAGTCATCACATCAAGTCTGTGAGTGCGCAAGACTGAAAGGCAAACATAAAAGCTGATAGACAGGCCGAAAGACTACAATAGTATTACCTCTATAACCTTTACTTATGCATATTTCTGTATTGTGATGTGGTTAATTATTATTTCTGGCCTACATGATTCAAGTAAGGTTTCAATAAAGTAATTGTTTTACACATTCATAATAAGTTCTACAACATAACATCTGTATCACAATTAATTATGAATAATTAAATCTGTGAAGTCCTGGGAAGTCTGCTCCCCAAACAGATTCTCTGGAAGTCTGCAGAAAGTCCACTTGAGAGCCATTGTGGACTGGATAAATTGTGGGTTTAGACAGCTCTCAAGACTTGTGGGCTTCCTGCAAACATGCCTGAAAAGTCTGCCTGTGTGCAAGTAGAGTGAAGTCTGGGCATTTGGATGCTGCCCAAATGTTACTGCAGTTATTTTTTTTTCTGTTGTATGGCAATTGGCAACCATACTAAAGTCACATTACTGCCACCTGCTATAACAAAATAAGAACAGAAAGAAACAGGAACGATTTAAGAGGTGCAGGATTATTTACACAGTATTATATACTTACGATAACCGTTACTGACAATAGACAATTCAAGAAATGATATATATATATATGTATATGTGTGTGTGTATATATGTGTGTATGTGTGTGTGTGTGTGTGTGTATATATATATATATATATATATATATATATATATATATATATATATATATATATATATATATATAAATATATATTTATATATTATATATTGTAATATATTATAGTACACCCCTACACTGGAGTCAACAAAGTATAGCTACTAAATTACAGTTGATGCCTAGAATTTCAAGGACAGATAAAGGCCACAATATAAACTACACAGACCAGAACAAAACAGTACAGGAAAACATCAAAGTCTACCCAAATTCCCATCAAAATGTAGTTAAGTCCACAGTGTCAAGCATCATCATAAAGATCACATATAGTCTCATCATATTGACAACACACAGAATATCAAAGTCCTCATTCAGACCTGGCAATGAATAGAAGTGTCAAGATTTGAGAGACATTTTCATAGTTATCCATTTTAATTTAGTTAAACTTGTTTTTATGGATCAATATGAACATTTCAATGGTTTGCATTCCACTTGTCAAGCATTACAGTTTTACAAGCAATAAGAAGAAAAGACAACAGCTGGAGCATCTTTTCCTCATCTTGCTGTCTTTAGCTGTGTGGCTGTTTGTCTTTGTCGAGACAGACTGGTATATTGCTGAATGTGACACTAACGTGTAGTTGTGACATATTTGTGACAAGATTTTTTTTTTGTTTTTTCCAGCCGTCTGGGGAACATTTACAAACATGAGGTACAGTAATTAATTTCTCTTTAACGTAATTGCTTTTAAATATGGTGGTAACTAAACTCGTGGTTCTGGACAACAGTTTACAGATTAAAGGAGGCTCTTTAATAGATCACTATATTCTGTGAAAAGACCATTAATACTGCAGGTTAAGTAATGTACTTAAATACTATCCTTAATCTTAATATCATTTCTTCTGCTCATTCATGGTATTCATATTTGTGGGATCGGCGTGTACGTTGTTAACTGAAAATGATTTTATTTTATTTGCATGAGCCATTCTCCTCCTTGATGCTGTGTAATTTTACCTGTTAAATTATCTTGACAAGAGGATTGAGGAAAACCACTAGTCATTTTTCTCGCCATGATGGTTTTCGTCAAGCAAAATCAGGGCCTCACAGTAGTGGATATTCTCTGGTTATAAAACATTAAATGTTATTAAAGGAGTCATCACCCGGAAATTGCAAATTCTCTTGTTAAAACATGCATATTGGTGTTGGACCTCAGTTGAAACTTGCCTGAAAAGCTGGAGTTTGAAAGTGGCTCAGTTTTTTCGCTTTGGCTCTTTTTCCAAACAGGAGTAGCGCACAAGGGTGTGCATTCCTAAAGCACGAGATTTTGACTCTGCTCCTGTGGTGACGTTACCACAGGAGGCTACTTGCATAAGCTCGCATACTCATCGGCTCACAGCCGTCCTCAGCCAAACTTTCTGATTGAGCACGCCGAGTCTGCCTATTTCTCTGTCATTTTCACGCCATACATCGTGACCACCAGCATTAAAACTCAGGTCTGACATGTAAAACACAAGTGTGAAAAGTAAGAAGGAAAAAAAAAAGAATTTACCGTTGAGAGACATCCTGCTGTAAACGTCTCTTCCACTGTCTCTGCCTCTTCACTCTCCCGCTCGGGTTTCGACTCCGGCTTGTACATAAATGCCTGAATTCCGTAAGGTCCGTCATTTAGTGTGTGTGCCATGACAGGGAACTGTTTTGTGTTTTGCAGTCTGTGTGCATGCAGGCTAGCCCCCCATTCCGGCTCTGTCCTTCCTGCGGCCAATCAACGCACGCCTCATTACATATTAATACAATGCACATCCGGACCAGTCAAAACCTCGCGCGTAATCTTGCGTGAGAAATTCGCGGTATGAAAAAGTGTCAGAACAAGCTCTATGTTTGATTTAAAAAAAAAAATAAAATAAAATTCTAATAAGTTTTAAGAATTGATCCAAAGCGATCCAAGGGGGATTGGATACGTAAAAAACCAGGTGATGACTCTGTTAAGAAATTTGAGACTCAAATATTGAAGACTTGTCATTTTGTAGTTTGACCCAACCCATCCTGTCATGAGCGCTTGATCCTCATAGTGGACTTGCAGAGTCTCCCAGTGGTGTGGCACTGTGTTAATTACAAACTGTCAGCCCCGATATCCACAGTGTGGTGGATATGGTGCTGCTTAATGGACTAGGGCTAGGACTAATGGGTTGTTTTTCTCTCTAACTGTGATGCATCATTGCCATGTCCAAACGAGATGTGTATACAAAAACATCAGATTATTTTATAATACTTAACTAATAAGTAATGTTTTGTGTCACAGATCCATCTCTTTTTTTGCTTTGGCAGTGAGAATTCATGCGTTGACAACCTTAAACAGAAAAGCAACAGTATGAATACATGTATACAGTATATTGTGATGTAAAGTTATATATACCATGAGGGGATTTCATTCATATAGCCGTTTGTTGATGGATGCAGTCTCAGTGCTCCTCAAGTCAAAGGCTATTTTCTGTGGACTCGTGATTATGGCTGCTATCATCTCAACCGGCTCTCCTTGTCTTTGCCTTTCTTTCATCACAGATCAATACAAGAACATGGAGATATTAGGATTGAACAGAGAATTGATGAAGTGAGTTACACACAACCGGTTTTCACCCTCTGAACGTGTTGTCTTTTACAGGTCCAAGGAGCTCTTCTATATGTTATCTGTTAGTATTTCTTTCCATTATTAACATATTATTCTACATTTACTAGAATGCACTCTTATAAAGACAGTAAGTCATTCTATTGATTCACATTAATTCATGACCTCCACATGCCTTAGCCAACTCTGAAGTTTTGATTGGGCCCATTAAATTTGATGCTGGCTAAATTTTGTCAATTTTAAACTAACCCAGACAATTCCCATTCCAGATGAAAAAAGATATATTGAAAAAAAAGAAAATACCTTTGATTAAAGGAGATATCTTTGAACACATTGACTAACAATACACAGCAGCTGGATTAAAAGACATAAGTAAAACATGTATGTAATATTATCTATGCAGAAAAAAAAACAAAATAAGGCAGATTTCTTTATTATCTATAATAACAACTCTTCAGGTATGTATTTTTATGTGAATTATCCCTGAAATGTAAATGCTGCATAACTGATGGGTAGAGCCCGACTGACTTACAATAATATCAGCTGGCTATCGAGATATATTGTATAGGTGTTAATGTTGTAAGATAGGCACCAATATGATTTTTTTTGTGTGATAGCATAACATTCTTGGGTTATTGATTGAGGTGATTCTTGGGTTATTGAGTTATATGATTATTAATTTCATAATAAAGTGTTTCAGTGCACTGATTTATTGTTAAAGTGTGAAATATCTGCCTTCATTATATATCATCATATATTTGTCACAGGTGTTAGATAATCAGATTTGTATGTATATTAGCCATTCATATTCTTATTGGAATTTATTACACCTAATAATCATATTGCCCTGAAAAATGTAGTTTTGGTCAAGCTACACTGATAGAGGTTACAATCAAATACCTTTTTATGTTAAACTAATCCTGCCATTACCCCAAACTTGATACTTAAGCAACTGTCTGTTTAGGC
Organism: Diplodus puntazzo; assembly: GCA_963678695.2. Classification (NCBI taxonomy): domain Eukaryota; kingdom Metazoa; phylum Chordata; class Actinopteri; order Spariformes; family Sparidae; genus Diplodus; species Diplodus puntazzo. The sequence goes on along the minus strand of OZ023164.1, from coordinate 14,128,199 downwards.
TTATAACACATTTAGATGAACTGACTTGTCCATAATAGTCCTGAGAAAGTTTCAGTATGTTTTTGTTTCCAAGAACACTGGATGTGTTTATTGACAGACAGATCCCCCACAGTTGAAGCATGTGTGCACAGCAGATGGCTATAGACAAGTTACAGGATTAAATCTCTCAGCTTTCATTCTTTATTTTTTGTATTGGGATTAATAAACAAGTGAATGACGTTGAATTGACTTGGTTAATATACATACCCGAACAGCCAACTGACTTGTATCACATTGTTATTTTGTATTGTATTAAAATATGCACTTAAAGTATAGTGAGTTGGTTCAAGTAAACAGAGCTCACTGTGAACTTAAGTACAACATCAGATAATTTCTACCATATTCTGAGCCAAGTGCAGGCACCATCAATCCCCTCACATCTGACTTGTCTATTACATGTCACACACCCAATTTCTCATGCAGGATTAATGTTATTGACATGGAAAGATTTTTTTTTTCAATTGTACACTCTTCTGCTGGTTAAAAAATATATAGCTGGAGTCTTTATTCACATGTTTTATTATTCTGTAAATAATAAACCAGCTTCTGGTTTGTTGTCTCTGGTTGCTGATAGTTACGTAGTTATTAATGTTCCACACATAGGAGTTTTTTAAATCTAAATTGTGGTTTTCTTGATGAAATAGTGCTTTTGATATCAAGGTCTCCTTCATTAGCTGTAACTGGCATTTTAAATGAAACTTGTTTTATTTCTGTAACAGAAAAACCAGGTAAGCACAGAGATACTTTACAGTGTAAAAGTTGGGAATACAACACAAATCATAAAGTTTGAATAGCCAGCTTGTCTGTGAAATCCATCACATTTATACTTATTTAAAACCTTCTGCTGCCTTGAAATCATAAAGTACAAACTATAAGGAGGATTTTATATCATATAAATAAGAAGAAATATTGTTGGCAAATGGACCTGTTTATTTATTGGCATCCAGAAATTAGGAAATGACTGAGAATGTCAGGTTTTACCTCTCTGGTCCTCTACACAATTTCTTAAGAAAGTATCACTGACTACATTTGCAGAATGTTAAATGGAAATTATTGTTGTAACTTGGTGCCCAGCAGGGTTTGGGTTTATTGGCTCTCTCAGAAGGTCATACGTTGGTTTTCAAGTATCTGCTTGTTTTGAAAAGTCTTACAATCATTTAATGTTTGAACGACTTCACTGAATTAAACATTTAATTCAGTTTTCTGAAAGAAAAACCCTGAGAGGGTGTTAAAGGAAAAAAAATAAATAAAAAATTGCTTTCATATTTTATAAGTAAGTTAGAAAATATTTTTGTATTTGATTGTGTGGGCTGTCAGGAGACATTGTACACCCACAATGAACCCCCATTAACTTGCACTCTCACATCACCTTAGGCTGTTGCTCCTCTCAGAGAGAAGATTCGTGATCTGGAACAAAGGTGTGTACCCCTTTTTTGTGCACAAACATGTACACATACACACATGCTCGGAATAAGTAAAAGAAAAGTGTGTGAAACTTGTCTGTAAACTTGTGAATCCTGACAATGCCTTTCCTCACTCTCCATAGAAGTATATTTTCTTTATGCAATACCAACTCAATATTCAGTAAAGGTTAATGGACTATTTCGTAGAATTTAGACCAAAAATCAATGAACGTTTTAATTGTTTTCCCCAAATCAATCAATTCAAATAAGCCTTTAAACATGAATCAGTGCCATGTTTTCTCCCTATTTACCAGATGTCAGAAAAGCACTACAGCCAAACATATTGCAACATTTGAAGACACGTGGTACGACACTTGTGTATAGCAGGATTCCCATTAAAAAGCCATCACTGATTATTTCATTCCTGCTGCTGATGGCAGATACATTGTGCTTTAGTGGATCATTTTCTGTCACCTGTGATGCGTTGAATGTTAATGAGTGGCTATAACGACACTTGTGTAGACAGTTGCGTTCATGTGAGCACCAAAACCCCTCTGCATGCTTTTTTTCATAACCCTGCAATATGCCACAGGATTTCATGACCCTTAAAATTAATGTGCTATTTATCCACTTGATCCTCCTGGAAAGTACACTGCAGTGCACCATTGTGCACACACCGAGTTATCTGTGAATGTATGACGAAGGTCTGTTATGTTGCAACTGGAGGATATTTGATGTTATTTAAGGCATGTGTTACACCTTGAGTGCAGATGAGAAATATGCAGTGCATTCAGAAGGTATTTAGGTAAGTAAGGTATTTTTACACATTTTATTATGTTGCAGCCTTAGTCTACACTCAATACAGCATATGACGAAGCTGAAACAGATTAGCAAAACTGTAATATCACATTGACATAAATATCCACACCCTTCGCTACAACACTTAAAATTTAGCTCAGGTGCTTCCTGTTTCTCTTGATCATCTTGACCTTTCAGATGTTTCTCTACCTTGACTGGAGTCCAACTGTGGTAAATTCAATTGATTGGGCATGATCTGAAAAGGCACACACCTGTCTATATAAGGCTGCACAGCTGACAATGCATATCAGAGAAAAAAATAATTTGAATGGTTTAAGCATACGGCTGCAGGATAACAAAATGTAAAAAGATGAAGGAGTCTTAATACTTTCTGAATGCACTGTGTACAGTACATATTTTTTATGATTTAAACGACAAGTCAGGTTAACCATAAGTTAGATTGAATGAATGAATCCGTCAATCCAAATCATTAATCAAATGTTTAGACTGTAGTTAAAACAAAGGGAATCTTTAAGTAAAGTGTAAGGTGTTGTAGATATCAGCCGCCCACATTTCCTTCAGCAAATCTGTATCTCAAGGTCAAAAGAAGACGGAGTAATTGCTTAGGTGCCTGCTAACCAGAAAAGAATAGTTTCTCAAGGAAAGCAATTCACTTATGCTGTGTATTATGTGAGTGTTTTCATACAAATGCAGTAAAATGCAATTTATTTATTACTTGAGATGTCTCTCACTATATACTTTGTCTTCTCTCTCCCCCAGCTTTTCTCAGAAATACCCGCCTGTGAAATTTCTGTCAGAAAAGGATCGGAAGAGAATTTTGGTATGTGACATACATCCAATTATCGTATTATACCGAAGCCATGACTGTTATATTGAGACACTTTGGGATCACTTTGTCATGGGCTGTATTAAATCCCCCCTCCCTAACCCTAACCACACTTGAAGCTATTTCATGTAATTTAAAAGGAATAATGGCAATGTAGCTCTGTCTGTCCATCACTTTGGTCCAGGCTGAGATTGCACGGGCATTCTTCGTACTACTTTGGCAATCCCCTGACTTTCCAAGCACCACCAGCAGGTCGAAAAGTTGATTTTTCTAATATTTGGTTTATGACCAAATACTTGAAAAACTATTGACATTCCCAGCCCAGCCTCAGTTATACTTTATAAGGTTTAACATTTAATTTTGCCAGAGTTCTTGTGTGAAAGCTTGTGTCTAGCCTTCTATTGGTAAATTGAATGCATGTCTTGCACTTAAACATTTATCTAAATATATGGTAGTTATTGAAGTATTCTTTTGAAATCAGCACTGAACTGAAAGTAGTGTATCGTAAATACCCTTCCATACTTAATGCAGTGACTTGGTCTATCAGATTTCATGGTACTTTAGTGACACCGATCAGATCTTCTTCAATTAATTTGGTGACTATCATTTTATCTTGACTATTAATATTTCGCCATCAATTTTTTCAGACAGATAAGACCCAGAAATTCCTGTTAAAATAAATCTACACTTTATTTGTATATATTCTGTTCTTTATGTGTAACTGAACACAAAGCAACCACAACATTTTGTTAGGTACATGCTGAAATGTAGGGTTTCATTGCTCTTAAGAAATCAACCCTCAATAGGACAGATGTTACTGAAAAAATATAATTTACTGATGTTATCATACATGTGTCTTCTAACAGATTACTGGTGGGGCTGGTTTTGTGGGTTCTCACCTGACTGATAAGCTGATGATGGATGGCCATGAGGTGACTGTGGTGGACAACTTCTTCACAGGAAGGAAAAGGAATGTGGAACACTGGATTGGCCACGAAAACTTCGAGCTTATCAATCATGATGTGGTGGAGCCTCTCTATATTGAGGGTGAGTGAGAGAGTAATTGTGGGAGATAGTGGTGCAACAGATCATAATTGATCCGTGATCCGTTCGGATCAATATCTTCGGTTCGGCACACACGTGATCCGCGGATTGATTTATGAAAAAAAATGTTCAATCCACACACTTGTTAAGTGCAGCGGGGTCATGGCGAGCAGAGGAACGGAGGAGCTTGAACGCCCCGCGTCATTTAAATGGGAGCATTTTGGCTTCCCTGTCAAATATAATGATGAAGGAAAGAGGTTAGTGGATAAAACCTTGACGGTGTGTAGGCACTGTGGCACAAGAAAGCCATATGACAGTGGAAAACCATCAAGCATGGCCACGCATTTGAAGCGACATCACCCCTCACTGACAGGAGTGAGAACGAAGACTACTTAACAACCGCTTATCACCGCGGCATTTGTCTTGTCTTTTTTTTTTTCGCTGATCCGAAAAATGATCCAATTCGTGACTCTGATCCGCGAAACGATCTGAACCGTCAGTTTTTTGATCCGTTGCACCCCTAGTGGGAGGTAATGACTTTGATTTTACTTACTGATGGGGCTCATAGAAGGAACAGCTCTGCCAGAGTTAAACAAAAATACTCTAACTCATACTTATGGGTGAGCCAGGGAGAATTCAAAATACAGTTTTCTATTGATGCGTTTTAATGACAAATAATCAATCTTTATCTTCTGCCTTCCCTGTGCTTTTAGGCGTTTAAATAGGAGCTGTTGTGAAATTTAGAAAAAATGTAATGGATAACAAAGTCCATGATTTTGATTGCAAGAGAAGCAAAGCTTGCTTTCTTGTCTACAAGATATCATGAAATCAAAGCTCGCTGTATCCTTTATGGCCGCAGATGTTAGCTTCAGGTGAAAATGGCTAACGTGGTTAGTAAGAGTTGTGGGGCAGAAGTTACGTCCAGTCCAGTTCATGCTTCCCAGCAAGTTCATAAAATGTGACATGTGCCCTGAGATGTCCGCTTTCAATATACTGGGTGCAGTTTTTTTAATCACTTGCTGCTGATCTCTGCCTCCTTAAATTCACGCTCTCGCCTCATTCGTGACAACTGGACTGATGCTGCCGCACAGATAAGGAAATGCTATATGGAGCCAATAGTACAATAATAATCTGTATTTACCTTGAGGCTACACTGCAATGCCTTCATCTTCAGATTATTTTTCCATTAATTTCACAATATTTATTCTATTCTATTCTATTCTATTTCACCTAAGAAAATAATCATCCTTTAGTGACTATGATGAATAGCACCTTTTTGATAAGCAAATGCCAGGTCTCTATTTCTGGAAAATGTTTGCCAATGCAGTCATTACATTTCATTCAGTTGTGCAAAGTGCTCACTGCATGCAACAGCTGTATCTAATGTAACTAATGGTGCTTGTTGGCAAAGCCCACCTCTTTTTGATAAGGTGACATGGGGTTATGGCTTGTTTTTTTCTTTTCAGTGTGGATACAGTACACCGCACATTAAATTTGTAGCTTATTTGACACAATGGAGATGAGCAACGCTTTGCCAGCCTTTCATTTCTCTATTCATCTTCAGTGGACAACAGCATATACTTAAGTAATGGTCACATTACAATTAGGGCTGTCAAAGTTAACGCGTTAATAACGCGTTAACGCAACGTCCTCTTAACGCCGTTAATTTTTTTAACGCGCGATTAACGCTCAGTATATAAAAAAAAAGCGCACTGTATGATTTACGGCCGTCGGCGGCACCCGTAGTCTTGATACAGAGGGTGGCAGAAGAAATAGAATAAGAAAGGGAATCAGAAGAAGAAGAAGAAGCAGAGTTGGCGGTTCGTTAAAAACACGCCGGACTGAAAAGCAGCACTCGCTGCAAACTCCTCATCTCTGCTGTCACTCACGGTGGCTGACATTGGTTTCGCCATCGCCCTGATCATTTTGCGGGACACTCTCTCGTGGCATGCCCATTTGCTGATAACTCATCCCCGCATGTTTATCTCAGGCTCCTCGCTAGCCTTCTTCCTCCCTCCAGCAGGCAGCCTGCCGCTGCTGTTGTCCTCCTCGGACAGACGCTGAAGCTCCGTTTCTCTCACTCTCGTGGGGTCGACAGAGAAACGTCTAGCGGCTGCTTCTCCCGAGTTTTCCTCTGAATATATCACGACAGAAGGTTTGAATTTCAAGTCGTACTTTTTATTGTTTTGCTGCACCGGAGCCATGGCGATCATCAGTGTGATACTGACTGACAGAAAGCAGCACACTGCGTGAAAAAGGCGAAGAAGAAAAACGTGCAGTCTCAGTGGACACCACTTGCAAGCCAAACAGACGGCAGATGCAGAGAGCCCGTCGCCCCCCCTCGCCAAAAGCAGACAACCCTGGATTAATTTTCCTGCATGATTTGAAGTGTTGAATAAACATTTTCATAATGCAAGCATATTTGCCCTTTCTTATGTTGTTAAAAGTATTAAGAACATGAAAAAAATACACTAGGGTACATTTAGAACAGAAAAAAATGTGCCAAAAAAAATTGCGATTAATTTGCGATTAATCGCGAGTTAACTATGGACAAAATGCGATTAATCGCGATTAAAAAAATTGATCGTTTGACAGCCCTAATTACAATATAATCTCCTGGTGGATTCTGACAGTTGCCTATAGTCACCAGCACCTCTGTTGCTTGGAACAAATCACAGTGTTTTTGGATCAATATGTATTTTGTACATAAAGCCTGATCCATTTCTGATCTTTTGTTTGTTCTCCTTCTGAATACCAGCTGCCAGGAGCACCCCGTTGAGCTCTGTTAGACTCAGAGACTACAGGTGGATGTGGGGGTGGGGTAGGGATTTTGAAATGCTGTATAAACAGCAATGGCAGCAAGTGATAACAGAAATTTTTCGCAGATCACAAGCATGCACAGGCAAAGCAGAGCAAAAAAGCAACTGTGGATTGAGGGGATAATACCAAGCAACTGCAAAGGATAGAATAGAATAGAATAGAATAGAATAGAATAGAATTATTTTATTGATCTTGGACTGGGAAATTATTTTTTCACAACAGCAGTGGGTCCACAAAAAAGGAAAGAAAAAGAAAAACACACTGTACATGACATAAATAGAAAGCAAGATATATATACAATGCAACTATACTATAAATAACAATAATCTATACAAGAAATAAACATGAAAACACACAGGAGCTGCTGCAACAGGTTGCCACCTAGTACAGCGCTATCTTGCTAGTGCTTGCTAGTGTATTAGAAATGTGTTGCAATAAAAAAAAATATATTCCTTCCTGTTATTTGATATGTTCTCTCAACCTTAAGTGCTATGCATCAGTCTCTTATGCTATTGTATGGATGTTAAAGCAGGGAAGGACATGAGTACATTTGCACTGAGTCTTGCCATCTCAGTGTAAATGTACCATGACTGTCCACAGAGCTGTATACTTACGTTTTGTAGAAATAAAGTAAATAAAAGGTAGAAAATGTAAATCCCTTCAGAAAAAAAGCAGCGGACACTGGGGGACTTTCTGCTGCTGACTTGTGCATGAAAAGCAGACATCGGTACTATTTTAGACAGGAAATTGGGTATCACAATGAATAGAGCTGTTGACAGAGAATAGCTTTTACTATATTATAGTAAAAGCTTTGAAAGTTAAAATGTTTTGAATCATGAACAAGGTCAAGCCTTCAATGGGTAGGACATAAACCCTGGAAAGATGAAAAAGTAGAGTGGTTTAGAAAATACAATGAGTTGATAAAGAGTGCTAGAAAATGGATCAGATATGAGGTATTATATAAGCAAAACCCCTTTTTCTGTGAATTTTACGTTCCTTTCAAACTGTGAAACTGGTCAAAAATCAAAATCACACAATAATTATAAAGTGCAACATGTCCTGATACCTTAATGAATAGGTTGATTGACCCAGTGCTTTGTAGGTTTGACCATTGCCATGATAATCAACCTCCAAATCAGTATTCAGTATTCTTTCGTCAGCTGCACAAAGAAAAAGGTAAAAGGCTGATGAAGAGAGCGGGAACTGCGGCTGTGATGAGTACAGGCTCAAAGCTAATAATTATAATACTAGCTTGGTATATAGGTAAATAATGATAGCAAGCGTTTGGGAGTAAAAAAAAGAGACCAGCTGACCAACATACACTGCAGCATTAGCTTAGTTAAGCTTTGGAGTGAAGAAAAAGCTCTGTGCTCAGTCTGTTCCCTATGTGGCCTTTGTTTTCTTCATACTACGTCACCTGACTTCATCCGTTGCTCCCCTCATGATTACTTACTACTAGAGGTTGCCACCTAACATTAAAGGTAAATATGAATTGTAGTAAGCTCCTTGCTCCCACAGAAGATGTATGTTGCCATTATTCTGGTGAGAACAGGCTGATAAAGTATGACACATTTTCTCTGATAGTGGCTGTGTGTAGCAGAGCTACATTAGAGAATGAATATGATTTGCTTCCCTTAGTCGTTGACGCAATGGAGAATTTTTGTCTGACTCAATCTCCCCTTCGTCTTAAATCTAAATCTAAAAGCTGTACCATTTACAAAACCAAAATAAGGAAACCTTTCAGTCACGCTGTCTTTGCATTTTGCTGAAACAAATCTATGTCTGGAGTTTAAATGATTTCTGTTTCTCTTTACAGTGGACCAGATCTATCACCTGGCATCTCCTGCATCTCCTCCCAACTACATGTACAATCCCATCAAAACACTGAAGACCAACACTATTGGCACCCTCAACATGCTTGGTAAGTGCAAGTGGGTGTTTGAGTTTATATAAGAGTAGGATAGGTCTTTAAAATGAGGCTTGATATGAAGTCTTTCTCTTAACTCATTTGGTCTTCCAGGTCTGAAATGAATCACATCACATTAACATTTATTTTAATAGACTATGAGTCTTGATACATGTGAAGACTGTAATACACTTGTCGTTTATCATTACAACTTAAGCTTTGTCCCTATCCCCATCACATAAACCATCATCAACCTGCTGTAGTTAAAAACTAGTCATGAGCATTGAACAAGAAATAAGCTCTAAAGGTCTGTGATTCTCTTGAGCATAACAGCACAATGTGCCTCTTATCTCTGGATGTTTTTGTAGGAACATAACATACCTTCCTCAGTTTTGTAGTTTGTGTGCTTAGTTGCATACAAATTAATTTGAAAGGAGTCTTGCCAACTTAATGAAAATGACTTGGCCACCCGATGATGATTCACAGAGTTATATCCTTGCATTTCATAGATACAAGAATTAAGAACTTGAGTATAGAAATAATTGAAACTAAAAACAGATGCTGGGAGACTTCCTGCCACTGCCATTGCATGAAAATCTGACCCCAGTGTTTCTGTATTTTAAGGTGGAAATTAGGTATGACAGTAGACAAACTCTTGAGAGAAGATGGAACAATCTATCAAAGTGAAAATGGTTTGAGTCATTCACTATGAGGTCAAACCCTCAATATGTGATAGTATATACTTTGAAAAGAAAAGAATTGAATAGAGAAATGTAGTATAAAATAATCATAGTAAGTAGATAGTGGTCTAACTACAGTTAGTAAATAGTGACTGATGGTAATTGATAATAACTGTTATAATGATGAAAGTAAGAAGTGAAGGGTGATAAGTGTGAAAGAGTTGTTGAAACATTCTACTGGGCACCATCTGACTGAAAAGTGCATCTACCGATTAAAGCTGCTGTAGTGTGATGATGTTAAGTGTGAACCAAATATACAACACTTTTATTGTTCTTTAAAAATGCAGTGCCAAGAGTGATCAGATATAATAGGGTATATCAAGGAGGAGACTGAGCAACTGGTCGATGTGCAGTTCTGCACGTATGCCAATCTTCGCACAGGCGAAGAAGGTAGAACAGGGATTTTCCATAAAAAAATAGCAGTGTCAGCAGAAATAAAGAAGAATAGGGAATGGTTGACACTCCCACTTGTTTGTGTTTAAAAGAGGATGCTCGATGCTTTGAACCTCAGGTCACAGATTTTGTCTGTGTCTGATTTCGTTCTTTTTTGCCGGCAATTAAAGTCCTACTGCACTCAGCCTTGAAGAATCCTGGTGACTTTTTTGATCTTTGAAATCTTTTGGACCAACTGAGAAAAGTGAAGTCAATGTATGACAGGATTAGTGTTTGGGAGTCAGTCAGACATTTGAAGTCATACAAGGCAGAAATACCTAGTTGTAGCACGTTGTTCATTTGCCTGACCCATATTTTCAAGTCCAGGCCAAGTGCACTTTCAAGTTATGAAAGGTTTTATAGATGTAACTGTGGTCAGATATTGAAATTCTCAAAAAAAAACACAAAAAACAACAACTGTAAAATTTTAAGGGGCTAACACAGTGAATTAGAGCATCTCCTGTGAATTACAGTTTACGTCGGTGAAACATGAAGTCTGTAATCCATTAGCCAAAGTTAAAGGGCTTTATATGAATCTATGGTTATTAACATTAACTTAGATTACATTCAGATTACATTTTTCTTTCATTATAATGAAAAAAAGAAATATCAATTACTATGTGTACATACTAAAAAAGACCAAATTGTACTTGGCCGTGGTAGCACACATGCTGTCTTACTCCTTTCAGTCAGTGTATTTACTCAAGTTTAAGGACAGGTTTGATGTCAACATTTCCAAAGAGGACTGTTTTCACTGTGTTGTTTGTTCTTAGGTCTGGCCAAACGTGTGGGCGCCAGACTTCTTCTGGCTTCTACTTCTGAGGTTTATGGAGGTAAGCGAAATGTTTCCCACTCATCTTTTGCATAAAGCCTTATTGAATGGTTCTGCTTTCCAATAACTCTTAATGCTACTTAATATTTTGTGTAGACCGGATACTTGATGAATGTTTATGTACTAACTATCTGTGTAGTATCTCCAAAACCACTATTTGATTTGACTTCTGATTGTAATTTCAGTATTTGCTTTTTTTCCAAGTTGGACATCTTTTTTTCAGCACTAATGGCTGGGTCGTTGTAGTACTGCATCTGAATTTGTGAAGCTTAGTAGATCATTACTACAATTGGAAGATGTCCATCCAATTGGTATATGATGATGTCCACAGTGAAACTTGTGATTGACGATGAAGTTGTGTTGGGAAGGGCTTTTACTATGTTTTTATGAATTTGATTTGCTGTGACTCTTCAACAGATGGATTTTGTTTTGTGTTTTTTACAATAACAAGTGACTTTATCCTACTGGCCTTTTAAAGGTTAGGGTAAGGCAAGGCCAAAAGATATATATTAGTGACACTAACTGAATGCTAACGAAACATTGGCTAATCATTTATCTGTTGGTATCTACCAGATAGTTAGTGTTCGCCAAACTTTGTGCATAGTGTATGAAGGTTTTGTGTTTTCAATGTTATTCAGTAGGGTTTTACAATGAACAGTGGATGGCACTCTTGCATTATATTTCATCATACAGTTGTACCAAGATCCTGAATAACTATCATTCTATATAGCCTTTCACTGTGCAGCAAATAAGATGTTATGGCCTAGTAGTAGTAGTAGTAGTAGTAGTAGTAGTAGTAAAATGTCTAATTTGAACTATGTACGCAATGTATCTCCCCATTCATCTAAAAGTGAAACTATATTGTACTCCTTCACTCATGATGCTTTAGCATGATTTACTTTTTGTAAAACGGATTTCATTTGACCGCCTATAGGGAAATTCAAGTGAAACTGTGCTACATCCAATTGAATGGGTTGGGACTACCTAGCTAGATGGGTGGTCCTCCAAAAATGGCCGCCACATTCCCATTCCCTGCTCCAAATCAACTTGTTTAATTCTCCGTGCAAAAAACTGAAACATTAAAATGGTTCTAAAATGTTTGTGTTCCAGATCCAGAGGTCCACCCACAAAACGAGGAGTACTGGGGGCATGTGAACCCAATCGGTCCGCGAGCGTGCTACGATGAGGGGAAACGTGTTGCGGAGACCATGTGTTACGCATACATGAAACAGGTATCATCACTCTAATGCTGCAGTGTGCATTTGAAAAAATAACTGTCATGAGAGATGTCATTACAAGTGTATAATATTATCGATTATAAAATGTGTCCCTTATATCAACAGTCATTTAAAATTGTTCCTAGGCTGTGAAAAGGCAGTTTTGAAGAGGATATCTTGTCATTAATAAAGATAAATACACAAATCTTATGTTAATTTAACTCAACCCAGAACTGTGTCATTAAAAATCAAAACACACTTCACGCATGATATCAGTAATAATCTCTTCAAAATTTCATGCATTCTTCCTTAAACATCCAAAAGTTCGCTTTTTTCTGCTGCTATGACTTGATTGACACCAGCCTTTGATGATCAGATATGACTGACTTCTCTTGCCTTTCCTCCAGGCAGGTGATATTTATTTATCTGCCTTGTCTCCTCCTTCTCCTCAGCTGCTCATTAATTATTTTTCACACCCACAGCGAGAATTCTTGGAAATGGTTGGCTTTCAACACCCGACTGTCAGTCGTTTGTACACAGAGACGAGAATATCACACAGTACATCTATTGCCCAGTCATGTAATCAAAATTCATTAACATTTAAAAACCGATGACTGTAGGTCAGCGATGTGCATCAGCCATAATTTCACTGATACCAATAAATTGCTGATGATATAAATTTTCTCTTTTTTGATAATTAATGGGTCAATATATATAACTCTAATTGAGTTGCCTCTTACTCGATTTTACTAGAATGGAAGTTCGGTGTGTACGGATGTAGGATTTTATCAATGCCAATCTTGGACTTTTTATTTTCTGTATTATTTTTATCTCAAATAGAAAAGTCTTGTGATTGGCTGTCTACTGTAGGTAACACGTGGCAGACATACAAGAAAAACAAAAATCCCCTTTTTTCCAAATGGAAAATGGAATGGAAAAAAAATTCTTGGAGCACATCATATTGAATTAAGCCTAATGAAGCATTAATGGACATGGCATGAATTAAAGAGCAGAGAGTTGTTTCATTTGACAACAAAAACACCACTGGGCCAACATAGTGAGCCAGCACTACAGTAGCAAATGTTAGCAATTGTGTTTGAACTGATGCAGCTGGTGTTGCTCTCTGAAATTTGATAATGATGTTTTTTCTTATAATGAGTGTGTCATGACATAATTCTGTGTGTCAGAGCTGATTGCCAACATTTGTCAACAAGCCATGGGAAATTGACAGGCTGCACATATATCATTAGTTCTCCTGTCACTCCTGTTAGGCACAACAACTGTTACACTCATACATTATCATTCACTGTGTCACACAAGTCAGGCTGTTCTTCCAAGCATTTTAAAACATCTCCTAAACTATAGTCTAGAGGAAATGAACTGGGAAGTATCCTGGGAAATCTGTTGTATCTGCTATAGAAGGTAGAGCAGGTTGTCCACTAATCCAAAGGTCGGGGGTTTGATCACTGGCTCCTGCTGCAAGTGCAAGTTTCCTCAGGCAAGATACTGAATGCCAAATTGCTCCCGATGGCTTTTCCATCAATGTGAGTGAATCTTTGAGCAACTTAGCCCGGAAAAGTAGTGGGGCACTTTGGTTAGGAAGCGCTCCATAGCTCTTGATGTTGATCAGCACCTTGAATGGCAGACTTTGCTATCAGTATATGAATGTGTGAGTGAATGGGTGAATGCAGCAAGTGACACTTTGATAGGTCAGAAGACAAGTGTCACAGCTGCAGACTGTTCTGCTCTACACTTGACATGTTTTTTAAGGGGCAATTGTGCAAATGAGTAAGAGAAAGTCACATGTTTTAATGAAATACTGTCACATTAATGCATTTTAAACGGTCAATATTCAGTGTGCATATAACACAGGTGCAAACTGAGTTTTAAGTAAAGTAAATGTCTAGTAATTGGGTCCCAGAAGGGGCACTTTGTATTTTTGGAGGAGAAAATTCCAACTCAGAATTTTAATATTTAGAATATTAGTGAGGTAATAATACAAGCTCAGAATTTTTTATTTTTCCCATAATTGAGAACAAGCTGTTCTCAGAGAACAGGTGGCAGGGTCAAAATCCATCAATGAAGGTCTTTCTCTTCTGATCACTGTTTCTTCTGTTGAGGCAAATTGGTCTGGCGTTTGATAACATTTGATCAAATCCATTCAGATTCCCTTACCGAGTCCATTTAGGTTTAACATTTAACTTTTGAATACAGCATTCAAAATGAATTTGAAATGTGTTTTCTGAGAAGGGAGAAACATCAGTAAGTTTTCAGTGACAGGTTAATCAAAGTTCACAATCTGCAGATAGAGCCTGAAAATCTGATGAGCAACATATAAAATGGAAGGTGGATTAAATATGTATCAGGCCCGTTGAATTGGCATGTTTAGCATACTGACTTTTGCACAGCTCATTTTTCACAGGCTTCATGTTTCACATGGTTAAGGTCTGATTCCGACCTATTGAACTGATAAAGTATTGATATTATAAGAATACATTTTTAACAGTGAGACTGACTCCTCAAACTGACTCGATGCAGTCATTGACATCACTTCACCAGTGCAGACTCACTCTGTCTGCAAATTGCGCATTTTTCTCCGAGGCATCTCTCCAATGCTTATGATAAATCTGTACTCCTGACATTTTCCTTAATTTTTTGGGGGAATCAAACCACATGCACATGTCACGTTGCCAGAGACGTGGAAAAAGTAATGGCTGCGGAATGCAGGCATGCATGGCTTGACAGCAGCGTGCCCGGCACAAAATGAATGAGAGGCAACAAATTAACATCGCGACAGACATAGCTGAATGTCATCTTATGTGCGGATAAGCCGATGACAGTCAACCACTGCATGGCATACAAGCTATTGATATTAATATAATATTATATTAATTTACAGATTTGTTCTCCTCAGAGCTTAGAGTTCAGTTATTCTGTCTGAACTCTGACTGAACTCACATTGGAAAATTATTTTTTTATTTATTTATTTTATTGTTTACACCAATATGATTGTGTACTGAAACACATAAATTACCAGAAAATGACTTAAAGCAGATTTCAAGCAGATTGTTTCTACAATGGGCTTTTCTGACGTGGGTCTCTCAGGAGGTGTCCGAGACATTGACAATAATAACCCTAAGGCAGTGTGGTTGCATGTCAGTCACAGATCATCGGATGCAATAACACAGATGTTAAGGATTTATATGGCAACCAACACCACACATTGTGTAGTGGCAAACAATACGATTAGTGGCAGGTAACAAGATTATAGTGACTGGAGGAGGTTTATTTTTTCTGTTGCTTTGCTAGTGATGGCCGTGGCTGAAGGCATTATGTTTTCAGGTTGTCTCTCTGACGGTCCAGCTGTCTGTCTCATTCTTGTGAAAGTGATATTTTAAGAACGCCTTGAGGGAATCTCTTCAAATTTGACACAGATGTCCACTTGGGCCCAAGGATGGACTGAATTCAATTTTGGTGGTCAAAGGTCAAGGTCATTGTGACCAGGGAATCTTAATCAATGAGGCTGATAAACGATGATTGGACATCTACCCAATCAGATAGTATTGTGGACGGGACATTTTGTGAGACCACAGACTTGTGATTAGAGACAGAGAAAAAATGCTGCATCAGAGCCAAAGTAGTGCATTTTTAAATCAGTTTATTTTATTGGCATTCTGACACAAAATATACAGATAATCAGAAAAAAGCTGAATATCTGCCCAGATAACCGTCCAGGCCAATAATCGGTCTACCCCAATATGAACTCACTGTGTTTCTTAGATATCACAATCACAAGAATAGTGAATAATTCCTTCTGAATTCACACGGAAGGAATTTCTTCAAATTCGGCACAATTGTCTTGTTGGACTTTAGGAGTAAATGATTGAAGATTTTGGTGGTCAGAAGTCCCTGTGACCTCACAAAACACATTTTCGACCATTTTTCAACAATTCATATGATAATTACACATGTGTCCAAGTAGGGAAAAAATGATACAGTGATACATTTCATATCCAGAAGGTCAAAGGTCAACTTCACTGTGACATCATAATGTTCTGCATAAAAACATGCTGGTCATTAATCTATGCCATAACTCAGGAAAAGCAACAAGTCTGATGCGCGGAGGCATGCAAAAGCAAGATGGTAGTTTTAGTTTTATATTCAATCGGTTGTCATTGACAAACTGCTTTAATCTGATCCTTAGACAGAATTTCATGTCTGCTGATAGGGACCCCAAAACAAAATGGTAAATGGACTTGCATTTTTATAGCGCTTTTCTTGTCTACCGACAACTCAAGGTTCTTTGAATAGTCACTTTCTTCTCCCATTCACATGCACATTTATACACTGATAGCAGAGGCTGCCATGTAAGATACCGACCTGCTCATCAGGAGTGATACAGCACTTGTGAATAACACTCACAAGTTAATTATCTTTCCTTAGAATAGCTTTAAAATTTGTCTACATTAACATTATATACTGTCTTTCCTCTTTCCTTTCTGTTTCTGTCTCTTCTGTCTCTTTTGTCTGTTGCTTTCTTTATCAGTAATACATTTTATGAAGTTGCCAAAAAGGATTTATATAAGGATTTTTTAATCTGTGATTCAGACAGATTTTAAAAAGTAAAATCATAAAATGCTGAAATGCATCCCCAAATATATTTGAGCAACCGTTAATATATATGTATGTGGGGAGTCCTCCCAAGTGAAGCCTATCTGTGATAAACACTGGCTTCCTAACCCGAGCGCCCAACAATATCTGTATGCTGTACCATTCACCCACACACAGATGGAACAGCCGGGAGCAATTTGAGGTTCAATATCTTGCCCAAGAATACTTTAATGTGCAGCCAGGGGGATCAAACCACCAACCCTCCGATTAGTGAGGACTTGCTCACCTCTTGAGCCGTAGCAGCCCCCCAAAAAATAGCGTGGGATCATGGGAATTGTTGTTTTCATTGCTAAACAACCAAAGAAAATCCATTTTCATTTTGGGTTGAAATGTTCACAGGCATTTTATTCATGTTATGTTTAGTCTCATGCACCAAGTTCCCTTAACTGGAATACATTTACTGATTTCTCTGGATAATAACATTGTTGGAAACGGGCAGTATAGTAAAGTACATAAATTGTTCACAGTTTAATTTAGACATATTACAGAAATGTTACATATACTTTATACATATTCTTTACAATTGAAACAACCCATCAAGGTGTAGGCTCTCACTGTCTGTCCGTCACTGCACACGCACACGCGCACACACACACACACACACACACACCGCATGGACAGAAACACAGACACCTGCTCCGAGTGGCAATGGCGGAGAGATCCAAACATTAAAAAGTGTGGTTGCACTTCACGACAATCGATGCAGACAATGCTCGTTGCCACAGTGCAACAAGTCTTTTGCATGTAAGGGCGGGAACACGAGCACTCTTTCAAAACATGTAATGAAATTACATCACATACAGAGAAATGCACAGTTTTCGACATCGTAGCTTGTATTTCCTCTCCCATTTCCCCGTCTACCTCAGGTATGTTATGCTAGCAGGAGCCCACACAGAGTTCATTAAATTATACAAACCTGGGTTGATGGCAGGTGGTAACCATTAATCAGCTGAATGGTAAGCTATGCGAAAGCGTCATCCAGCTGTCCTTCAGCATTACATCCAGCAATTCAGATACTAATTTAGCAATTTTTGAAAGACAGCTTGATGCTTTCACCATTTCAGACATAATTCATGAACACATAGCTAAATACTCAGCTGACTAATAGTAACGTTTATTAACCCATGTATGTATGTATATACTTAAGTCATTCTTTAGTCTGCAGCATGCTAATGCTCACTGTATTTTTTTATATTGTTGTGACTAATAATTTAATTTGTTTTACTAATCGCAACATTATAGAGCTGATAATGGGTAATTGTTGAACATGGCTGTTAAGACATGTTAAAACTTGTCCATAGATAACTGTTTGATTTGTTATTACATTATACTCTATAAAATGTATTTGTTCAGAATAGTGCTGGCTCAGTATTAAAGAATATTTTCAAGAACATAATTGAACAAATTAACAAATTGTTCATTCTGTTCTTAAATTGCGATGGCTAAAAGTTGATTAACATGTCATGACTTTTCTTTGACTAAAACTATGAAGGATATAAATGACTGAAATGTGACTAAAACTAATAAGCCTTTTCGTTTAACGACTAAGACAGACTAAATCTAAAATAGCTGCAAATAGTTACCACTGTCATACAAGTATACCAATGCACATGCCCCCACACACACCTCCCAAGACCTTTTCATCAAGTTGTCCTCATTGTGTCCTTGTTCTACCATACTGAATATATTTGCATGTTGCCGTGTCTGTAAAATTTCTTATTTGACATTTTCAAGGGAAAATTCTACATAATGTTCATGTTTTTATTCATGTTATGTGACCTACATCCCATCTGAAGTTACATTTATTGATGCAATGAGGCTGATTTATGAAGGCCATGGATTTTTTAAAAGGAGGTGTTTTCTAGATCTTTGGGATCAGAGGGATTATCTATGATATAGTTGGCCTCATGAATTAATTCTTTATTGGAAAATATGTAAGGCTATATCATCATACTGTAGAGGTCAGTTTGATTTCCTTTGATACATCTGCTCACAATTCATTGGTCATTTAATGATCTGTGTAGGGAATGACCGAAAGCTAAGGGAGCGTGGGACGTAAATGATCAATGTGCTAAATTTGACACTAGTTAAAGTCTAGGTCTATATCTGGGACAACTTGTATTGATCATTGATGC
Source organism: Diplodus puntazzo (assembly GCA_963678695.2). Classification (NCBI taxonomy): domain Eukaryota; kingdom Metazoa; phylum Chordata; class Actinopteri; order Spariformes; family Sparidae; genus Diplodus; species Diplodus puntazzo. The sequence goes on along the minus strand of OZ023164.1, from coordinate 14,109,315 downwards.
CTAAAGGGATCATTTTGATTTCTTCCAAGGCCAGATGTCAGAAGGCATTCAAAAAATCCAATGAAAATACAACGAGTAACATGTACGGTGAAATTTCACCATCTTGAAATGCAGACCCAGATGAAATCAGATCGACTAGTAGGACCCAAGATCAAAATTAGAAGTGGTTTATGGGATGTCACGATATTTATTCTAAAATAAAAAAGAACATCAAAATGAGTTATTAATTCCAATTAAAGATCTCAAAAGCAGGACCTGTGATTCTCCTTGTGTTTCTTTCTCTCCACTCGCCTAAATTCAAACATCCAAAGGAAAAAAATACACACGTCGGCGATCAACTACTACTGGATATAAGTCACACATTGTTTGGGGATGTTGGGTTGATATGAAATAAAATGAATTTTTATGAATAATATTTGAACTTGCCAAACCCGAAGCCACCATGAAAATCTCAGGCTATTGTTGTAAAAAAAACACTGCATGTGTTTGTAAAGGAGAATTTGAAAATGTAAATGACATTTGTCAGAGTATAAAACAGACAATCTGTATCTTTACATATCCAGATTGCAACAGTCTAACAATGGCATAGCTGTTGGTGCGAAGAAAAAGTTGTATTGAACCATCTTAAAATCAAGTCACATGGAATGTTGGATTTGGAGAATCGTGACACCTCTAAATGATGGGTGGAAAGTATTCAATATTCTTAGAGGAACACGTAACCATTGTAGCTCAGAGTACATAATCAGCTATTTGAATCCTGCAATCAAGGAAGTGGACCGATTTTAATGAAGTGGTAGATTGTTCTGTCCGTAAATGGGTGAGGGAGAAATATCTGGTTCGAGATAAAGGAGCTCAATTTGTTACTGAGTGTTAGGGTTCGGGTATTATAGGGTGTACTGTATAACTGGTTTTCTGATGGATACTAAACATTGAGTCACATTTTGATTGGTTTGAATCAAAGACATAAAGTTTGTAAGTTAAACTTTTCAGAGATGAGTGATTGACAGGTGTTCACAGCCTTGTTTTATATTCCCCCTGTAGCAGATAAATAAATCCTGATGGATTACTGATATGCTGCTTTGATATACTAAGCATCTAACATTTTAATGCTTACATTTACATGTGTCTTATAAATCATGATGGCAAATAGCAGAAATTTCATACGTGCTGCTAATAATTGATCACAGGGGGAACTCAAGGCTGCTGTCTGCTTTGCTGCTCATTTATCTTGACTTTCAGTAACTTGTTTATTGGGGCCAAGCAAATTAGAATTATATGGCTATAAACTGCCATTTTTGTGGGCATGAGTCATTAATTAATGTATACATATTATTCCAAGTGTGAAAAAAATTCATTTTTATGATTTATTTGTGCAGAAATACTTACACTTATACAACACCTGCTAACCCCTAATAAATGAAAACAAAAATGATATTATAAATAAACTACAGTTTTTACAACATGGTTCTGTTCTTTGCATAAAAAGTTTTCCAATATGACAAAACGAAAGTCTGAGGACAGAGCATGTGGTTCACTGACAGATTGTAAAGCCCACTGAAGCAATGTGATTGTGATTTTGGGCTATATAAATAAAAATGGTTTGACTTGATACATTAAAACACTTGAGTAAAATGTTGGATAATAGAAAAAGCAATCATAATAAAGAACAACATTAAGACTGGGATGAAACAAGTTAAAATGACTAACGAGTTTTGCACTGTCTTGTTTTGTTTGCTCACAGGAAGGGGTGGAGGTGAGGGTGGCGAGGATCTTCAACACGTTTGGCTCTCGAATGCACATGAATGATGGACGTGTTGTCAGCAACTTCATCCTGCAGGCTCTACAGGGAGAACCTCTCACAGTACGCACATAAAGCTTCTCCAGTATTCCTTAGTTAGCCTCAGTGAGATGGTGATTGATTACTGCTGTTGATTGTATTATATAAGAACATATGGAAAAACACTGGCACTCTTCCTCTGATCGAACATGATGTTAACTGAAAAGTCAGACACTTCAGTGTTCCTAATCCAGTACAGGTCGGTTTGAAATTTCTGAATTATATTGAATATTTTAAATACATCTATGGTTTCAAAACAATTTATTTTGATGCACAAAGCTGAAAATAATGTAAGACTTATGCTGTACATGGCAAATTTCCCATTTTTATTAGAATTCCTTCAGAAGTAAAACCTCCAAAATCCAATGAACTTGAACATGATTACAGCCAGTGTGCTCGTTTTTTAACTATGTTGAGGTAACAATTACTTACCTTTTCGTGTGCTGCACATGTGCGTTATGCAGCAATGCTGATAAGGTTTTCTCTTGTTTTAGGTATATGGCACTGGCTCCCAAACAAGAGCCTTTCAGTATGTAAGGTAAGATTGCTAACATAAACTTGACCTTTCAGGGTTGTTTTCTACCCTTCAGTTGGTTGTTCTTTTTTGTAGTTAATTATTGAATTAGGGGCCACTGAGACGGGCCACTGAGACAGACCACCAGATTTTTCTTCCAGTGTTTGAAGAATATCAAAGGTATTTGAAATTAAACTTTAATGTTTATTATTAAATACCACCATGTGCATTTCTGCCTGAAAGAGCAAACTATGTGCGTATGTTGTAGGTTTAAAGGAGTATTTATTGACTTGTGTGCAGGTGATGATGAGATTAATTTGGTCAGTTTGAAGAAGAGACATCAGAGACACAGATCATCTGAAGCTCTCATATCTCTTAGAAACATTCCCCTGCTGCTTTATGATCTTAGTGTTATGTAAGCAGGGAAAAGCCAAGGTCTCTGATAAACTGTCCTTCCAGTGAAACTCTCAGAAAACTCCAAAATGACTTTGGTAAACTTGCATGATATCCTTCATTATGGATAGGGGTGGGCGGATTGATCCAAATATCGATGCCAGCGTTGGTATTGATATTAATCGATACCAGTGTAATGAGATTGATACTTCAGTTTCAGTTTCTCTCCTGTATGCACTGCGGCGGTTTCATTAATGTGGCAGCCTAGCTGTCGGTGTCCACTCTTTTCAAGTGCTGCTCCTCACAGTGCAGAGCAGGCACACTTTGCTCCTCCTCCCCCCTCTTGTGATTAGATGTTGTACCATCACGTGACTCAGCAGTGGCAGGCAAAAAAGGAAGCAGAGACGAAGAATGTCAGAGAGGAAGAGGAGCGCCGTGTGGTTATATTTTCAGGCCGAAAATGACACAACAGCGACCTGTATCATTTGTAGAAAGGAGCAAAATACAGTGGTAGCACTACAAATTTGTTCAAGCATATGAAAAATCATGCGTACGGAACCAGAGAGAGGAGAGATATCCCTCACCCTCTGACCCGGCAGACCCAGACCTCCGACCCAGAGGCAGAGGTCATTGGCAAAGGCCTTTCAGTCTGGCAGAAAATATCCAGGTAGATAATAGTGGTGAAAATAATATTTTAGTCATTTTCAGCATTAGTTAATAATAATTTTATGGTCGTTTATCATTTGTTAGCCAGCTCAAAAGGTAAAAATGTAAAGGTAAAATGGTAAAATTAGGCTAATACCATCATTATAATAACAAGGTTAATAACCTTGATACATTTATCCCATTGAAACATCTTATTTAAATGAATACATTTACTGTAATTCAAACAAATATACTGAATATGATATGTAATATAAGTATTTTCTATTTACATATAAACTTTGCCCAAACCCTGTCCTGCTTTTCAACTAATTAATAACTAATAGGAAAAATCAGAAAAACACTTATAAGTCATGAAGTTTCATTCAGGCCCTATTTTTACTTGGTATCGGATTGATACCAAAATTTGCAGTATCGCCCACCCCAAATTACGGACACACTTTTTTTTACTATTCATCGGTCAAACTTTCAGTTACACAGCAAGCATTGTTTATAAGCAGTGATCAACAACGTTTTCATTGTTCATTTAATTATTTAATTTATTTAATCAAAATTTCAGTAAAAGTTTGTATTTTATTTTTCTCTGCAAATTAATTCACTACAACTATATAAATCATTTATAAAACAAAACAAAAATACAACAGATTTTCTTCATTGACAAATTGACTTGTCATTTTAAAAATATCTACACAATCATTAACCTGGAAAGCCAATAGAAAAACAATGTATAGACAGTATGAGTTGTGTGTGATGTCTTTGAAGCAAGAAAATATCAGTTTGATATCTAGAAATGAACTGAAGCCATGGCAGGAAACTCAATCCAAACAAAGACTTTTTAAAATGATTACATTTTAAATGTAACAAATACAAATGCTCACAAATATTAGTAGTTGTTCATCCTCCTTAGCGTCTCCTTAAAGGTGCCTATGTGTGCGCAGCCGTGGAGCTACATGCTTGCCTGATGGTGTTGACTTGCTCGGACTGTGTTTATTTCATCGTTTCAACTCAATTTTTTTATGCTTTATTGTTGTTGTGTAAGCTAAGTAGTTCTGTCTTTATCTGTCCGTTTTGAAATGTTTTTAATGTTAATATATCTGACAGCCAGTTGAAACACGAGCATTGTCTAGGACGGCCGTGATCTGCTCCGGTGACTCTATTGCATATAGAAAATCTCTCCATCTTACAATGTTGAAGAAATGGAGGAAAACAAAGTATTTGGATCTACACTGAAAGTTAATGGCGTCGATTCTGGGACGAAAGCCGTCCTCCATCCAAGTTTCGTGGAAAACCATTCGGTAGTTTCTGTGTAATCATACTGACAAACCAACTAACCCGGTAACAAAATAAGTGGAAATGGGTGAGAACATCATCTCATTGTGGGAGGAGAAAATGGCTTTGAAAGAAATGCACTCAACATATTTGTTAGACCTCAAGGATGCACAAGGAGTGTATCTATTTAACTGTATTGTCATTGGCGAGGATGTAGTTCTTGCTGCTCTTGAGCTGTAATGCATTCTATAGGGAGGTGTATGGGATATTTATCGTGCCTCATTGTATAAATGTGAAGGACAACATACATCTCTGTATCATGTATATATGCATGAATGCAAATTTGGCATTTGGGAGAGAGCTGATAGGAATACAGTGCGGTGTTGGGGATTATATTTTTGTAGGAAAGCTTTATCCATTATTCCCTGACCTGTGAGGTAACCCGTCATATGATTATCTCTGTTTGCACATGCCTGCTAATGTCAAGGTCTAATACATATTGACAGAATTCTACTAATGAATGTTATGTGTTTCTCTGTGGGCAACTATGTGGGCAACATCAGTTTCAAAGGCTGGAAACCAAGGCAGGATGGGAGATTTAATCAGTTGTTATTATGATTTCTCGTATCGGTTATAATTACACAGTTTATCTCTGTAATTAGTAGCTTATTATATTTGTTGCTGACAAGAAGGTCTAACAACAGTGTTATGAGAATGATGTGAATTGGTTTTATATTCAGCCACACTCTTGCGGCATGTCTGTCTGTTGGTCAGTTGGTCCATCACTTTATTCCAGACTAAAATGTGTCAATGAGTAGATAGGTTGCATGGAATTTATGATGATGATTGCTATTATTAGTATTGGTATTATAATTATTGTTATTATTATTATTATTATTATTATTATTATTATTATTATTATTATTACCATCATTATTATATTATTATTATTATTATTATTATTATTATTATTATTATTGTTATTATTATTATTAATTACCGTTCTGATAGGGTTCATCTTACAGACGTTGATGGTCCTTTGACTTTTCCTCTTGAGAAAACATCAGGTTTATACTTTTGGCATTAACTGACATGTCTAGACAACTTACTATGAACTGTAATAACGTTGGTGATCTCTTGATTATTTTATCTAGCGCCATCATGATTTTTTTAATACTTTGATTTATGACAACGTTACATTTGCTTCAGCTGTACTTTGTCTTGTGCTAATTAGCAAATGTTAATGTGCTAAACCATTGACCGTGTAATATGTGGAGAAAGCTTTCTGACCTGAAAAATGAAGCCGGTGTGGAAGTGCCATTCACATGCATTTTATCTTATAGCCAGAAAGAAGTCCAATTGTATGTAAGCTTATGAGAAAATTACCATACTTATTTTATTTATCATGATTTTTTTATGGCTTTTTTGAATTTTGTGGCTAGGCTGTGACCAACATGGTTACTACCAGGGCATATACAGAGTTTTCAGTCAGATCGGATCCAGATATCCTCCCCAGCTCTGACTTCTTGTCCAAATATGTTCAAATCACAAGAGAAAAAAAAAGATTTTAATGTGTCTGCTTTGGTGTCTGATTTGTTTTCTTTCCAGCGACCTGGTGAACGGCCTGGTGTTGTTGATGAACAGTAACATCAGCAGTCCAGTCAATCTGGTGAGCTCATCATACCCGGCTGTGTTTGTCAAATCGAAAACGGAAAGTTAATTCCACGCAGAGAGACCAACCTTAATTGAATGTTTGTCTCCAGTTGACACTGATGTGATGGAGGCTTTTGAAATCTGTTCGCAGGGTAACCCAGAGGAACACACCATATTGGAGTTTGCTCGTCTCATCAAAAGTCTCGTCGGTAAGGTGTTGGTTTGATTGCGATATCATCCCGCATCTGTGCAAACTCTTTATTTTCCGTTTCATTTTTCCTCTTGTCCGTTCTGTTTCACCTTTTCTTTTTCAAAGGCGGATTTACAGTGTGCTTCTGTGTCATGGTGGTCCTGGAATTGAAATTGATCTCAGAATAGGACTAAATACCTTTATTGTTGTAACAATGTATGCGACTCATATCATCAAACTGTATCTTATGGTAACTGTGCTGTATACACATATTTACATTCTCCCATTCACTGTGATAGAGAGCGGCAGTAGCTGCAATGACAAAGTTTGCACTGGAGGTGGCTTTGCTGGATAACTCTACAGACATCAGAATCATGTAGTAAAACAAACAAGCTGCCTAAGCTGTCCAGTCACAGTTATGGTGGTCCAATGTGGTACCTCCATAGTCACAACCTGAGGTCATATTTTTGCACTTCAGCTCCAGTAGTTCCTGTGGCAGAGTTAGCACACCTACACATGATCCACTACAACATCCTGACACAGACACGTCAACAAACTGCCTTCATTCCTCTCTGTCCAATTAAACTGTTTATGTTATGTGAGCATGAGCAGTATTAAAGGAATATGGAGAAGTATACTAACAATACATTTCTCTGTGTGCACCTCTCCATGAACCGCACGCACACACACAGTGAGCCGTAGTCAGATCCAGTTCCTCCCAGAGGCCCAGGACGACCCACAGAGGAGACGACCTGACATCCGGAAAGCCAAGATGATGCTCGGCTGGGAGCCGGTGGTACGTGTGACACATGGCTGACTCAGTGTTATGTGATGAATGCTCATACGCTCACACACGCACCTCCAAACCTCACAATCACAATGCTGCAGATCCGATCAGTTACAGCAGCTGGTCTGTGTCTCATCATCACAGTGAACATATAAAAGCCCCTCATATTCTGTCTCCTGATAAATGCAGTGGAGATTCTGAGAACTGGAATTTGTCTTGCAAGCTGATACAGAAATGTTTAAACATTAGTGGATTAACAACCGTAATATTAAAATCATCATTACAATGTTCTCTTGACATGAGTATTCAAAGTCACATAATGAGGATTTAAACCCAGTGGAAAAGAAAAATCCTTGCAGAAGTTATACAAAGTGAAGTCCTTAAGTACAAGATTTTTTAGGACAATACTGATATCAATATTTGATATCGGCCCATAATTCTTCTTGTAACATTGATGCATAACACTAATATTTTTGAACATCCATCCATTTTGATTACATTTGAATCATGATAAATGTATTTACTGAATGGAACATTTTACAGTTGAAAACTAAACGGATCTCATACCTTGGGCATTTCTGTACTGCAATTTTTGTTACTTAATGGCCCCACGTGTACAGTATATAAACCAGTTTAGTATCTGTGATCAGCAGACTCAAATGTAACCTGCACATTTTTTTCAGATAACAAAGATTGTTTTTGAGAAAAAATAAGCTCAAGCCGCTTGAATAAAGTACCTAAAGAACCTCTTACTTCCTCAGCAGTAGGGCTGCAGCTATCGATTCTTTTTGTAATCGATTAATCTAGCACTTTATCGATCGATTAATCGAGTAATCGGATTTTTTTTTTTTTTTTTTTGCATTTTTAAACAACCAAAACAAATAATGCATAATGGAAATGATATGGCTGTAAAATGATCAAGCATTTCTCAAAAAAACAGAGGTATTCATTCCAACTCCAACATTTGGGTCCAAAACTAAGCCCATTTATTAAGTGCCAGTGCCAATAATTAAACAACAATACAGTTAAATCAACGTACTGTAAAGCATGTATAACATGTAAAACTGTGAATACAAACTTAAATAGTAAAGGCCATTTGGCCTTGGTTTTGTTTTCTTCATACAACATTACCAAAAAAGGATTGCACCTTCTGCAAATTACCCACCTGAGAACAAAGAATGAATATAAAATATCAAGCCAAACAGGTACGCAATGTTTACAATTTATAAAAATAAATGTAAATAAAACAATTATAAATAAATAAAATAAATAAATTATAAATAAGTCTTTTTCAGTCTTCAGTCCCCAAATCCATGATAACCACACTAATCCGCCAATCACAAGGAGGCAAATACACTGTGTGGGAAGACTCGGGTCCCACCTACTCCACATTATACGTGTCCTCCTGGAACCAAACTTATCCTGAACTGTCAGAAATCATTTCAAAGTGACACAGACACATTGGTGGAGGCGGTGTAATGCACTCAAACAGAGTTTATAATCACAAAACAGCCAATGTGACACGTAATTCATGATCATGTCTGTATAAAGTGATGTTTATTTTTGCTCTTCTTCGGCGGCTGTTTCAGTGAGTTTTGGGCGCAGAGTGATGAGACATATACCGTTGAAATGTGTAGAGTCCCAGCTTTCATATGACATGCTGTATGTAGCATTAGCATGAAGTAGCGTAATCGCTAACGCCGATTTTTCGGACATGCGCCATTAGCGTGTTTTTTCTATGTGCTCCTTTAGTTGCTTGGTGTCGGAATTGAGTTTCGATCAGGTGAAAGTGATTATCATGAGCGTTTAGCCGAGCTTCTTCCCGTTAAGTTGGTGTGCTGCATTAATATGTTGCTACATGGTTAGCATGCTCTTATAGGGTGTATAATGCAACATGCGCAGCTCGGGTTGAAGAGGATAAAAACATCAAAGCTAAACATCACATCTCGTCAAACCGCATCACGACATCACTACAAATATAGAGCTGCCAGCCAGCTAAATTCAAAATGTATGACGTGCTGGTGTGCTTCCTGAACAACGGTCCGTGTGGAACAATCAGATCCCTGCGGTATAGTGCGCGTCATGGGAATTTAACGAGGCTTCGAGGCAGAGTTTTTGCCTCGAGGAATTTTTATAATCGAGTTAATCGAGTAACTCGATGAATCGTTTCAGCCCTACTCAGCAGTGAATGTAATTTTTGACATATACATACCACAAACTTTGATCTTCACGTGAAAATGGCACATGACTGTCTCACACATGCACAAGGGGGATGAAGATGTGTCGATGAGTTTTACAAGCAGCAACTCTACTTGTTTAAATTCTGCGGAAAATCGTCGGAATAGTTTGCGCATTTCTTCAGCTGCAGATTCCGTCAGGCTGATTCGTTGTATATTGAGTATTATTCTTTAAGCAATCTGTAGACTTCTGTAATATGTATTTTCAATCTGAAGTCCGTCAGGTGTCAATAAAACACTGAAATGTACATTTATTTTTCATATATATAGGCGAGTCCAGCTTGTTACGACCCAGTGTATTGTTTAAATCATAGGAGAAACTCTGATGCATGAGACCCTTAGATAGATACAGTTACAAAACATTGTATTTCAGCCAATATCTGACTTCTTCTTGTATCAATACATTGATATACCTGCAACATGTGGTTTGGCAGTATCTTTATGTCACATTGTTGTGTTGACAGGTGCCCCTGGAGGAAGGCTTAAACAAAACCATCCAGTATTTCAGTAGGGAACTGGAACACCAGGCCAACAACCAGTACATCCCCAAACCTAAAGCCGCCCGCATGAAGAAAGGAAGACCCAGACACAACTGAAGTCTGGTGTCCCGCCACAGACTCTCCTGAAACACAAAAGGATGATCAGACTCCTCGGAGGACCCTCAGAAGACTTCCCCTCTCTGAAACACAGTGTTGAGTGAGGAGCTCTGAGATATGGTGTCTTTTCTGAGATGCAGAGACAACTTGCTCTTAAAAGTCTCTTTAAAAAAAGACAATGTTGCCTTGCGTCGGAGCTGCAGGTGCACTGTGGGATAAGGTCTTCCTTACCGGTACTTGTGTGTTGGGTGGACAGGAATCAAAAACAGAAATTTGAGGCAAGAAATCTGAAATCCAGCCTGCCTTTTTTTGTGAATTTGTGCTTTTTGCTATTTAAAATTACCGACTCAAGAATCTTGCAAACAGCTTGTACTGTGCATCAGTGCTTCATGTTTATTTTATCAGTTTTATGTTGTTTTTCCTCCGGAGGTGAGCTACCTTACTTTGTTTTTCCACTGGATTGTTTGTCCTCTTACCAGCGGTGTGCACCCTGTTGGCTGATCATGCAGCGCACCACAGGACCCTGCAAATCTCCCCGACAGACTGTTAAGCATCACTCCGTGTGTATCAGAACATCAGTGTGTTCTACTTTGTGAAATCTCATGTCAGGATGTGCATTATCGATTTCAGATGAAGATGTTATTTTAATAAAATATTTCAATTATTTTGTGTATGATATAATTAGGTGTGTGTGTGTCAGTGTGACAGTGTGTGTGTGTGTGTGAGAGAGGGAGAGTTAAGCAGCAGGGGACTCGAGCAGTACAAAGCCACATCTTTATTTACAAGTATCTGATGATAAGAAAAAGAGATGACACAACATCAAATTTGAACAGTATTTCATACAAATCAGCTGCCTCAAAACTAAATTTGGAGAGCAGTGAAAAGGAAAAAAAATATATTGATGAAGAGAAACTTTTGAGAATGGAGTATACTGGTGGATGTGACAAAGAAACAAAGACAGCTGTGGAGTACTTGAATTTTGTTGCGTGGAGTCGTCACAGGCTCGAGTCAATAGTAGTCGTAGTTGACATTAGCTCCATGTCTGTAAGAACCAGGGTCACGTGGGCCGATGGGGGCGTTTTCATCATAGTGGTGCTGACGGCCTTGGTCATTGGAGCGAGCGTGGTCCATCCAGTACGACAGGTCGGCCTCCAGCCTCTGGTAAGGAAACAAAACCCACGCCACGGACGTGACTCGTTAGGAAACTCGACAAACCTCAAGCTAATAGACACAGAGGCAGCTGATAAGGTGTCCACTGAGACCATCAGCTGCAGAGATGCATGAAAAGGCAAATGTTGAAAAGGCCAATGCTTTCACAGCAAATGGCATCCCAATCCAGCTGGCTGAAACGAAAAGGCTGTCAGCTGTCAAAAACAGTGGCGGGAGAGGGTTATTTTGTGCACTCTGCTCCCTTTTTATCTGTTGTTATGATCTACTCCCTCCATTCCTGACCATCCCTGGTGAATTGTACATCACAGTCAGTGACCTGAAGGAAAGCTCAGACGGTCTCTGCAAGTGGGGTTATAGCTGTGTGTGATGGAAGGAACTGCTGTATTCACTTCCACGTTTCTACTCATTCATTCAGCCGGATGGCGTCAGTCTGAGGATAACTGTGCCTTTAGAAAAGACCATATTTTAGACCAGACTTCAGGATACTTAATTCTTGTCTGTGGTTCTTCTTCATCCTTTTTGCATCATCTATCTTTTAATCGGGTTCAAAGATCCTGACAATCCAGTTTTTCTCAATAAAATGAAATAGTCCTGATTAAAGAAGCAATGTTCTTCTCGTGTTATTTATCAATAATTTGAAACTTAATGAGCAGATCATTTATGGGTCATAATTGAATTCTGCCATGAGTCACACACATGATGTTCGTCAGTTACAAAGTGATTTCTACATTTTTCAAGAAAGTTATAGTTTGCCATAAAACTAATTAAGAATAAGAGTGAAAGTATGTACTTATAAAGACTATGCACCCAACAGTCACTTCGGTGTTGCCTTGTTGTTTAATATTCCAATACCAATAAGTGATGGATGGATAGATGGATAGATAGATAGATAGATAGATAGATAGATAGATAGATAGATAGATAGATAGATAGATAGATAGATAGATAGATACTTTACTGAACCTGAGGGAAATGTAGAAAATTCCATAACTTCCCAACAACCTGCAACTTAACAAACTTGGAAGGACTGGAAGGGGCGGGACTTCCCCTCTCCATATGGGTTAAAAACTACGCACAAGATTACACTTGCATCAGTAAAAGTGTACCTCCATGGATTTTTATGTCAGAATTCACTAGAGCTACAACAATTAGACAATTAGCTGATTGAAAAAGAATTAATTGTCAACCATTTTGATAATCAATTAGTTGTTTCTGTCAAACAGATTTACATTTTCAAGTATGATAGAAAATGATCAGTGGTTGAGTTCTGCGCTGCTGGTTGGACCAAAGAAACAATCGGATGATGTCCTTTTGGTTGTTTTCACTAAACTCTATAGACTTATTGATAAGTAGCCCTGCTATTCACAAATGCTACTTCTCAGCTTGTAAAAAGTTGTATAATGTTGTTTCTGAAGAGATAACTCCACTTGAGACATCATCACGGTACTCTCAGCTTCGGTTTAGAAACTACGGAACAAACAGTCAGGTGCTCTACAATCTGGGTGCGTTAGCCAACAAAAGTGCTCCATTTTACGTCGCATTCAGAGATCGATTCTTCTCAACTGGCAGGACGGCGGCGAGCGGAACAAGCAACTGCTAAGGTGAGTTGTTCAGAAACTTTCTTTTTAGTAAACTGTGTGTGTGTTCTTTTGTTCCTATGTGAAAAGTCATTTCTCAAAAGGTGGTAAATCTATCTGCTGTTTTTGTAATGTGGATCAGTTTTGTTTGGAAGAATACCCGACTTGTTGCCGCCTCCACTAGATATCGATCATTGTGTTTGAAAGGCTTCAGGAGCTCAGATAAAACCTGAACTCTCCTGGAAAAACACACAACCCACCTGCTCATCAAATCCCATGTACATAAACTGCATAATCCACTGCTGTACGTCCGGTCTGCTGCGATCCCAGACGTTCCTCTTGGTTCTGCTCATTTTGGACAGGAACTCCAGAGCCTTGGAAGAGGGGACGGCTACAGAGGACTTTGAGGGAGCAGTACCTGCTCCTGCCACTGGATGGAAGCAGCAGAATGAGAGGCATTTTCAGAACACCTTTCATTTGAGTTGTTATTTGAATCAGCGGAAGAAAATACTGTTGTGTTAAATGGTACCGTCTCTTTTCCTCAAGATCCGGTGCAGGCTGCTGTCACTGGACACATCTGTTCAGGAGAGTAAAGAGAGAGCTAATGAGTGGCAGTATGAAACACCGTACTTCAAGCTGGGTGAGTTACACTGTTGATTAAAAATTAAAACACAACCTTATTAGCTGTCACTCATTTCTAAACAGTCACACACTATGGTTGTTTGGTGTAAATCATAGGCTTTTGCCAGTTGTGGCAGGCAGAGGTAGATTTCTTTTAATGGACTAACCATCTTTCTACTTGTGTACGAGTTTAAGGCTGCTTATACAGAAATGGTTCATCAGACCTTCTAGCTTCCATTTAATTGTCAAAGCTTCATCATAATTTTTCTAATTATGCTGCTGCCACTGCAGCTGATTTTTCACATTCCGTCATTTCAGTTAAAGGAACAGTTCACCCAAAAATGAGAATGCTGTCATGATCTACTCACCGTCATGCCGGTAGAATGTCAAGTGAGGTTTTGGAGGCTGCAAAACATTTTTTGGAGCCCTGCAGCAAAATGGCACCACAGCATTCTCATAAATAACTGACATTTGAAGAAAGCTGATTAAAATAAACATGAAATGGCTCCGACAGCTCATCCAACGTGATCCAAGTCTCTGGAAGTCCTGAACTGATGTCAAAAGATGAAAAGTTAGCCTAGCAGCTACAGTGAAGGATTCAGCTTAAAAAAGGATGCTCATAACATCTTTTCAAATCGATTTGGAATCTTGGAGCTTCCAGAGCTTTGGATTTATGAAGGATGAGCACAATGTTACAGATGTTTATGAATGTTTTAAAACAAGTCCTCATCTACTTCAGTTGTTTAGGAGAATGCTGCAATGCTATTCTGCTGTGAAGCTCCAGACATGTTTTGTGGGCTTTGAAACTTCATTCAGTTTCCCATCGGCATCGAGGTGAGTAGATAATGAATAAATTCTTATTTTTGGTTGAACCTTTCCTTAAACTAAGCCAGCTTCACAGATGAGTTTGTTCTCAGTATTCATTATAGGTGCCAACTTACAAGTGTGATTTAAGGAGAAGAAGGAGAAGTTGCCAACACACATCCAAATAATGGAGTTTGTGGCCAGTTAACTTTTTGCAACAGTGACTTCCTTCCTGCAACTCTTAATTCCAGGTGGAGCGATTGAGCCGCACTGCGTGTGGCGAAAGTCCATGTAGGCAAAGTGTGCACTAATGAGGTGTGTTGTAGCTCGCTGCACACAGCAGGTTGAGTCAGTTTATCTTTTACAACACTTGGAGTGGAAGTTGACTCTTACAACACTGAAACCCCTCCCTACATTTGGTCCTCAGAGAGTTTAACCCGTCTAAAAAGCTGAAAAATGCTAAACCTACCTCCAAATACCATGTTCTTAAGAATATGAACAGAAATCCAGTCCGTATCTCAAGACTGACTCTTGCCTTCACACTAAACATTTGCACTGTGCAGTTAAATGTCAAGGACACAGTTAGAGAAAATTGCTCACATGTGTTCTTTTTCTCCGGTTTCTGATGCCTGAGCTTTGAAAGAAACATTCCTGCAGACCTTTTCTCATCACTATTGCAGTCTGTACATGATGTGAACTGTACACTATGAGTCATTCTTTCCACAGCTTGTGAATTGAGTTGGTGAATCCACGGCCATTGTCAGAGAGTACAGTGGCAACCGCCTTGAATAGTACTCCTGTTATTGTGCAGTTATCAGCTTATTCAGTGCGTTTGAATGGCTGCGGTACAGTCACTATATAGTAACCATAAAAAGGATTGAATGGCACTTCTCAAGATGTAAAGCAAACAAAAGTCAGAGGCAGAACAACACTGATGTCTTAAGGATCATGAAATTATTTAAATTTGCATTTAAAGGAGATATATCAGGTTCATTTTCAGGTTCACAGGTCTACTCTGATTGGTTGGCTCACACACGCCTGAGACGGCACCACTCACCATTTCTTTAGTCAGCTCCATCGTGTTTTTAGCTTCCAGTTAGCTTCACTTCAGCTATGAATATAGGCATAAATTATGCAAATGTGTGACATTGTAATCACTTTGGTGGTCCCTTAACTTTTTTATTGAGCGCCATCATCGGGTCAGAGGTTTAGTTTGTCCAAAACTCTGAGTTCAGTGCTAATGAGTAAATGTTTGCATGCTTTGAATCAAGATGCTCAGAGCATACACACAGCAGGTTTCTGTGCACTCTCTTTGCTCTTTGCTTTGCTTTCTCTCCCCCCCCCCCACCCCTCCCTCTTTTCCCCCTCCCGCTTTCACATTCTTTTAACAGGGGTTAAATGAAAATCGCATCATCATATTTATTGATAATTATCAAAGGAAAATGCCATGTAGTAGTAGAGTAGAGCCTTGTCGCACACCGCTGCAGCTGCAGATATGGATGATTTAATGCCAGGACGAGCTTGGAAGAAAA
The DNA here is from genome assembly GCA_963678695.2 of Diplodus puntazzo. Classification (NCBI taxonomy): domain Eukaryota; kingdom Metazoa; phylum Chordata; class Actinopteri; order Spariformes; family Sparidae; genus Diplodus; species Diplodus puntazzo. Next base: position 14,093,472 of record OZ023164.1, on the reverse strand, counting down.
GAAAAAAATAGATTGGCGAGTCACCTCCTTAAACAACGGAGTGCATTGCAGCTCTGCAGCTGTAGCAACTACTTGATCCACACTGTGAAACAGACTTTGCGCTTACTACAGAATGAGAAGTTTGAAATGAAGATTTGAAATGAATGTTTACAACCTCAACTATCTAAATAGTGGACTGGATAAAAGCCTGTCCAAGCCAGTGTTGTTGTCCTCTCCTTTTTTTTTTACCTGATGTACTTCAGATTACTACCAGCTACTTTCTGAAGAATTGCATATTGGTCATTTGCAGATAACAACAGTGGACAACATTTGTTTGAAGGGTGTGCAGATGGACATGACACCTTAAAAATGACATGGTTGATCGAATAACACTGAATGACACCTAATTACAGCAGTCTTCTCAGTCTTATGTAAACCCCCTCAAATACAGTTCCACCTAAGGGTTAAACTTAGACCATGAGGGGAGCAGATGTGGTATCACTGTAAAGGATTTCGTTTTCTCTGGAAACAAAAGAAAAAGAAACCCTGAAAGTCTTCTCCTTCTCCTTCTTCTGTTTCAAGCAAGTTTTAAAGTCTTTGTTTGAGTTTCCCACCAAACTGAAATGAATAAAATGGAAAGTCTGCATCAAAGATTGATGAAATATATTCAAGCGGATGTTTGGAAAGTACTTTGAAAAAACTGTGCAGTGGAAACGTAGATTATGCCCATTCAAAGTGAATGGATACAATAATTTGCAAAACCTTTTAAATCTGCTCTCTTGTCTACCATTGAACCCGTTTTCTCTAAACTGAATTTTCATCTTCATTATCGAGGTTACTCAGAGTATCAACGAGATAAGAAAACAGTGACACAGAATTCTTTGATATGCAGCAATTCATCTTTCTGACTGACAGTGCCGTCAGAAACCTAAGAAATCAGAGAAAAGTGGACAGAAGTACAGAGCCAGATGATGCAGGACGGACTAAAGAATGTGACGTTTTAAAAGCAAATTGTCAGTGAAGCAGAAGGAAAGCCAAAGAAAGAAGAGGATTGAGCTCACCCCTAAGAGCCAGCAGTGTCAGCAACACAGCCAGCCCCATTAACCTCATGTAGAACTGCTGGGATGCCATCTTGTCCCCTCTCAGTCTTTACAGGGCTGCTTAAAGGCAGCAACTGTCCATGAGCTGCTGCACAAGCAGAAGGAAGAGTGGGCGGACACCCAAACTTTCCAAGTGGAAAACTGGCCTATGGAGGTGGAATGTCTCTTACCTCCTGCCTACAGACACAAGGCTGCAGCTGGGAGCTTTTCCGGTCTTAAATGGATTTTCATGTGTGTCCCAGGTACTTTTCCATCCCCCTTGCTTACAGCATAGGAGCAGCGGCGAGACGGAAGAAAACACATGTAACTGAATCTGTTTTTTTTCACGCGGGTCGACTCTGTGACAAGCAATTTCCGTGGCAGGACACGTTCGTCATAACTTGATCTGTTTCCGTTTAACAAGAAAATGATTGCACCGCCTGCGAAGAATTCCAGCGAAGCAAATGTAAATCCTGTGCACTCAATTCAAACTTTTTGAATGTGTTTCATGTAATATTCACTGCAGCAGCTTTGTGAGACAGTTAAAATAAATGAAAGCTGTAAAACTGAGCAGTGGCAACAGTTACAGATCCAACAGGAAGCAGTGAGCTACCTGAGGATCTCTGTGCTGACAGTATGAGAGGCAGAGTGGGTCTGTTGGGGCAGCGGGTGTCTCATCAGCCAGGAATATAAAAAAGGCCTAATTACTGCAGTGAGAATAAAGCATGAGGCTGCACATGAAATTAGCTGAATGCAGCATGAATTTCAAATATCTTTAGTCTAATTGCATGTGCTGCTTTAACAAGATACAACTGTGGGTTATTAATGCAAAACCTTAAGCCCCATTAGATCCCACAGTGCTAAATCAATGTTCATGCTGTGTGTCATGTCTTGATCTCGTGATCATCATCAGAAATGCCGTTTTGTAGAACATTTCTCACATTTTCACATCCACGAGGAGCTGATGTTTTCACCGGTTTTGTCAGCAGAATATCAGGAAAACTGTTGTACGGATTTCCATGCACTGAACTTGGATGGAGGAAGGCTCTCAGCCCAGAGGAGACCCCATTAACTTTTGGTGTGGATCCAGGAATATATTCTCACTGTCTCAATCACGAGATAGGCTGAAATTTTTGTTCCCAGCAAAGATAGCGACTTTTCAATTGAATGAAAATGTTCCCGCAAATATGTTTTCTACCTTCCGCGATTGTTTTTGAGTTGTGCGGCCCGCACATGTACATTAGAATAGCTTTCTACACTCTCAGCTGCACACCTGTGAAGTTTAATGGATGCATCTTGTACAGTCGTGATGCAATCCAGTGGAAAAAAATCATATATATGATATACATATTAACACTTGGCAAAATATGCAAACCCACTTCTGTGGTAGTCCCCGCTACAGTTGGTGTCTACAGAACCACATTTTTCCATAATGACACACAGACTCTCACGGTGAAAACATTACCAGCCAATGCTGTCACAGCTGGTAATTACAAGCAGAATGAGCAGTGTGTCAGGTGTACGTTGTCAGGTGTATGTTGCCAGCCTCCTGTGAACAGATTATTGTCGCAGTGATGGTGTCACAACCAGCCAAGATCCAGTCTTGAAACTTGACTCGTCTGTAGAGATCAAATTTTAGAAAAGATTTTGAAGATGGTTGTAGTCTGACTCTGACTCCAAAGTGCTGAGTACTCATGTGTTAATGTCTTGGTTACTGCAGAATAGTCATGTGTTGGAACGGGACAGGCGTCAGGCTGGTACTTTAGTGTATTTGCAGTTGGAGGTGTCCTGTCAACAGTTTTTACAGACATCTCTGTTATGATGATGCTCAGTGGGAAAATGTGTACAGTTTTATCATTGCAGTACCGCAGGTGGCCACCGGGCCATGAGCTGCAACGCAACGCTGCATCCAGCTCACTTATAACATCCATGCTCAAGATCTAGTTAAGGATTTCCAAACATTAGCCAGTGTTAGCACATATTTGCTAACACTAGCCACCACAGGTTGCCGGTCTCAATAGACCAAGTAACAAGTGCATTAAACTGACAGAATGTGTTTTTCATTTCTTATAAATTTGACTTTTCATTTGTTAAGGGAAGGTTGTGATGTACTGTTTGTTGTTACTTTCACTTTGATGACCACTGACTGCTGTGATTGTGTAACTCAGTCATAAATTCCACATGAAACCACTGTACACACAGTCATCACAGCCTTTCTGATTCCAGATTAAATGAAAAACCTTTACTTTACAGAGGTTTCATTGACAAATTCCTACTCTCACTGTGTGTGTGTGTGTGTGGTGTGTGTGTGTGTGTGTGTGTGTGTGTGTGTGTGTGTGTGTGTGTGTATGCATGTGTGCATGTGCGTGTGTGTGTTTGGTTTGGATCTAAAAAGAGTCTCTCTGTCTCTCTCAGGTAAAGACGGAATGCAGGAAAGCCAGAAGTTGGCGGACGACTGCAGCACTTTCACGCTGAATTCTGAGAGGTGTTGAATTGAGCAACGAAACAGAAAGACAGACAGAAAGACGGGAGGGCTGGAAAAGTTGTAGCATACAGAGTGAAGATCATGTGCTCAAGCTCTGCCATAGGTGTCTTCTATATAAAAAGATACGTTTTGCCTGTGTGCTCCCTCCCTCGCAAGCATTTCCGCTGCACACTCACACATGGATGCCGGAAAGAAAAGATGTTCAGTTCTTCTTGCACTGAATTGAATTGAACTGAACAGTGTGAGTCATGACTGGTGTATTGCTGAAAAAGCTCAAACCTCTGGCTGCTGAAAGACATGATTTCCCCTGCGTTTTTATTCATCAGATACCTCTGAGAAGGAGCAGCCTGCGTCCCTGGCTTCTCTGTCTACAGTGGGTCTCATGAATGGCTCAGTGTCCTCAGGCACACATTCTCATTGTGGATGAAAAACATTATACTAAAGGGAAAGCAGATGTCTGTGGATTTATGAGATAGGAATACAGATTTCCTGAGCGTGAAATTCACAGATCTTTGCCTTAAATCCCCCCCAAATCACATAGTGGAAACAGACACACACACACTGATCAGTCATCCTTCGGGGTCCATTTGTAATCCTTCAGCCACCACGGAGAAGATTGGAACAAGAGGGGAGGATGAGAACGAGGGGATGAAAGACATGTGGCGCAGAGAGAACATGGCTTTTCTGACAGGAAGAAATATTTAATGATTGCGAAACCGTCATCTGACATCTGGTCTGAGCTTCACTCACATCACACGTACACCACGCTGAGCGTTGGGACATGTGGACACAACAGTGGACACGGGAAGGTGGGTTTGCTGAGGGGGCTGCAGCTCCGCCTGAAAGATTTTTTTTTTATTTATTTATTTTTTTTAGAATGTGTTTATTGATTTTTTTATCCAACAAAAAAGAACATACACAAGACAGGATCAAACAAAAACAAAAACAAGCTGGGAATAACAACATAAAAAAAATCAGTTCAAGGTAAATGTGACAGGTACTGCACAGGGTGAAATACAAATGCTCTGGTCATTATAGCAGAAAGATTTACATACATGTAATCAAGAAATGGTTTCCATATTCTTTCAAAGGCATTTTGTAGTGCAGGAGACAGGTCAGAAAGTCCAGAGGTATATCTTCCATCATTGTCCTGTGCCATCCCACACAAAATGGGCACAAAATCTCATAACATTATATAGTTTTTTCCGATACATATCAGTTACATGGCCACTGGGGAGACCCAGACGGAGGGAAACCAGTTCAAGTTCAAGCTCCTTCTTCAGAACCTTTCGCATTTCAAATAAGCCATCACTCCAATGCTTTTGTATCTTAACACAGGACCAGAAACAGTGAGTAAGATCACTAATTCCTGTCTTACATTTAAGACAAAGTGGAGAGACATCCTTTCTGTATTTGGAGAAACGGTTTGGGGCAACATGTGCTCCATACAGTGTCTTAAGTTGCATTGCTCTTGTCCGATTACACACTGTTATTTTCCTTGCATTATCCCAGATGTCTCCCTCTTCCAGATCACCCCCAGCGTCCGAGCACTGAGATTTGAGCGATCCCTCAGACCGGCATAAAAGGTTCTAATGGAAGCGTCCCCCTGAGAAAGAAGCACTTGTTTTTCTGTGTGACATTAACATCAGCAAGCAGCGATGTGTCTTTTATAATAAAATCTCTGACCTGAAAATAACGAAAAAGATCATTTCTTGATATGCCATATTTTTCCATAACTTGATTGAAAGTCATGAGGGTAGGACCATCAAAAAGGTCACCCAAGGAAAAAATTCCTTTAGCTGTCCAGCATTTGAAAGCCCTGTCCCTGGGGGAAAGTCAGGGTTATCAGTAATCGGCGTGAAAACCGATGTAAGTCCTGATCTGCCTTCCATATGCTGTGTGATCTTCCATGCTCTAATAGAATTAATTGTAACAGGGTTGCTGCAAAGCTTTTTTAATACATTTCAGTCACAAACTGTCACAAACAGGCAGATCCATGTTAGAAACACCTCTCTCCACTATGTCTATATTTATGTATAACATTTGTCGAATTTACAAGAAGGACAAAGTGATTAAGAATTGATCATGGAAAGCATTGTACAAAGTTTATAAAGTTTCTCTCAACTCAACCACACACAAAATTCAGAGATTTTACAAGGGAGTCTGGAGAATTCCAGACGTGTAAGATGTAAACGTGTCAGATGTAAATATATGCAATGTATTTGACTCCATCTTCCCTCCCCTCCTTCTCCTCAGACTTGACTAGAGTGAGCGCTGTGAGCCAACTCAGATACACTTTAGTGTCCGTCTCAAAGTTTTGCACACAGGCGTCCCTGAAAGCTCACTAACACTCTTAACTCAAAAGGCGACTCTCAAGATCAAAACCACAAACAGAGGACACATTTTACAAGTTAAAAGATGAGAGAAACCCTGAGGTTCATTTACCTTGTTTTATCACGTAGACTCTTGTCGTCTGTCTCATGTTCCTGTGATTTTCATTAGAATGCCTATAAAGACGATTTTGAACCGTTAACATATTTTTCATGTTGAAGTCTGCGGCAGAAAAAATGATGCTTTATGTCAGTTTGGAGTCTCTGAGATGCCCGGTGGTGGAAGTACTCAGATCCTTAACTCCGGCAAAAGTGCACAGCAATGTTTGAATACTTGATAGAAAAAAGTCCTGCAGACTGATATCGGTAATAATCAACAAAATATGTTAGTTCGCAGTTTATTCGCCACACTGAGCTCAAACTAATGCTGTCTGATACAGTCCTACTACAGAAGGGTCCTACAGTTTATAAAAGACCTTTTTGAACAACAACAAAAAAAATTCTCACGAAACAATGTGTATACTTATGTGAATCTGCGGCATAAAGCAATATTTGGTCCATGTGTTGCCCCTGCCCCTTAGAGAGTCTGTGCATGCCAATGCCCTGCAGCCTCCTCAAGGTGATTGATGCAGTGTGTTCCGCGTGGCTGACTGAAATTTCGTCGTGACAGATTTTTACGGCCCCTTTCCTTTACGAAAGGAATCCTTCTCCCCAGGGCGTCTGAAATTTGTGTAAACATTCTTATCTTCTTTCCATTTCTATGTCCATGTCTCACTCCCTGAGGATTATTAGCCGCCACAGCACAGCAGACTACACGCTGTACAGAGCCAGAAACAGGCTATGATAACTAAAATGGAAAAAAGTGTGAAAAATTATCATAATTCGGGAGAGAAAACAGGAGAAGAGTGACCCCCAGGAGGAGACAATGAAAATCGTGAGGGTTGGAAAATATGAAAAGAACCTTCAAATGTTCATGAAGAGAAGATTTTTGCACAAGTGTTGTATTAGACTGAATTAAACATGAACAGTAAAGCTGCTAAAGCATAACGTCACTGTGTAGGAAAACATAATGTCAATTAATTTGTCTTATTATTTGAGGCAGAAGCTCAGTTGCCTTGAAATGGTGGCAGTAAACGTTTCTACAAACCACGGTTACCTTCACATTTGTGTCACAGGCTACGTTGACAACTCTCCAAAGCTAACCTACCACGCTCAGATCACATGTTTATTACCTGACTGTTGTATCTGAAGCTGGAGGGGATGGTGGTGGCAAAACACCACTGGATACTTTTTTCGGGACAATCTTCTGACGTGTTTTTGCTCCAAACGAAACCACACATTTTTGGCACAGAGTCACCACAACTGAAACTTTTACCTAGACCAAGGGACATGTCGAGGCAATCTGTTGCGAACAAAATGAGTATTTTAAGCCAAAACATCATATTTTCCCTTACTAAGTGTTTTTTGTGCTTACGCCTAATCACACTATAAGCACAGCATTGTCACAAGAATGAACTGAAAATAGAATCTAAAGAATCAATAAGCAGAAACACAAAGAAATGTTTGAACATATCTGTAGTTTGCAGGAATAAACATTGTCGACATTTATTCTGGCAATTGGGTGGCTTGCAAACAAATCTGATATATCAAGTGTTGATGTGAAGCATTACATATTTTCTATACTTTACAAGTTTAAAAACAATGATTTCTATAGTTTACCTTCATCAAAGTGTGCATTCCCAGTTTTTAGCAAAGGAAGGAGTTATCACATCAATACTTTTAAAAAGGAGAAACAAAAGGGGAGAAAATACAGCACGCCTGCATATTGTCATACATACAGACATCAACGAGTGTTAGAATATCTAAGTCTCTCCATGCTGTGAACATGTAAACACATGTTGAAGGACACTTCCACCCACCCTCACACTCTTAAATCTCTCCTGTCCTCACTCCTCAGGTTGAGGGTCAGACTCGGGACTATCGTAGCCCAACCCGTTGCTGATGGGGAAGTGAGCCCAGAAGGTGCGAGCCAGGTCCTGCATCCCCTCGTGATCTGCCCGAGCTCGCAGCTCCTCCAGCCACCCGTAAAAGTCTGACGACCACAGGCCCCAGTAGGGTGGGCTTCGTTTCTGCCTGTCCTCCCTCCTCCCGCCGGCGACACTCTCCTCTGCTCCTGTCAAGGGAGACGGAGACAGAGAGAGAGGTGTGAACATTATTTCACACTTTGTCCATCATGTCAGAATTACTGTATATTACACTGTCAAGTCCGCTCATGTGTAATGCTCTGTGTGAGCTGCTGTGTACCTATAGGCGGCAGGAAGCTGAGCAGAAGGGAGACGAGCAGCACTGACACACACAGAGCTCGCATGCTCCCAGGAACTGAAAGACAAAAGAGGTGAAATAAAGTAATCACAGTGTGTGTGTGTGTGTGTGTGTGTGTGTGTGTGTGTGTGTGTGTGTGTGTGTGTGTGTGTGTGTGTGTGTGTGTGTGTGTGTGAGAGAGAGAATTCAGGTGCATATAGAGCATCTCCATCAGAATGTAAAAAGATGGTTGCTGAAATGTTATAAGATCAGTCTGCAACATTACTGCATGTATCTATGAAGAATTTCAAAAAGCCTCCATGCGTATCCCCATCATATATCCTCCTCCGCCTTGTCTCACCTGAGCTGCAGATTACGCTCGTGCTCCTCTCACTCATCCTCTCCCTCTCGGACTGATCCCAGGATGAAGACTGCATCTTGATTAAAAGTAGACAGGTAGGCGTACATGTTTGTTTTTCACATCTGGCCTCGCCTTTGCACCCGCCCGTCTGTCCGCCAAGCACATCACAGAGCTCCTGTCACGCGTCTCATGTCTGTTCAACGTTTCATGGTGTAAAAATGTCCCCATGTGTTGTTAGAATCTCGTGTTTTTAGGCAAGGTGAGGTAAAATAAACGAGAGGTCACATCTGGATCCAGCCGCTGGCCCTCCTCTCTTATCGACAGACAAAATTATTTTTACTACTAAGTATATTTAACTGTTGTTGTCACAACCATCAAGAGCTCAGCAGGAGATTTTTAGCCTTGAGCTGCTGCACTAATTTGGATCTTTCTGAGGTTAAAAGGGGAGAGTGGAAACAGAAGCAGATGAAGCATCCATGCATGTATCAGACAGTTTTCACACCTGGTATGTACCAGACAGTTTTCACACCTGGTGTCCAGACAGACTGTCCCACCATTCAGCCACGGGGTGTAAAGTAGTTTTTTTCTTTCTTTCTAATTTCCATCCATTTATCCTGTCTGCCAATGTTTGTTTTTCTCGGAGGACATCAGCAGAATTCATGCTGTGTCTTTCTGTTGTTGGCCAGAGGACGAGTCACAGCGCTCCGACAGAGGACGGACCTCTCAGACTTGGTTACTTTCAGCTATTTCACAGAGTGAAAATGATTGCTGCTGGTTTTTCCACAGTAGAGTCCAAAGGTTTGAGACCGCTGATCAAGAAACTTCTGTTCTGCATTTCAAATGTATTGATTGATTTTGTGTTTTCAAAATTCAACAAAAGTCGCCTTCTCTTATTCCCAAATGTCCAGTAGGTCCATTTCAGTCAAATATTATGTCGAAAACACAGATTTCCATACTTAGATAGCAACATGACTAGCAAATGTGACTGTTTTTAGACTCAAAAAACTCCAATAATAGAAAGTTAAACACCACACAGAGTTACCTAAGCTGGCTACCAACCTCTGACCTATTAACTGACAATTCATTGGAAGTTAAGAGCTCCTATGCCCACCATGTGTCCTGCAACAGCCAATGAGGGATTTCATAGCCGGAGCTAAAGACCCACTGGTTGATCCATCAACTCTCTCCTGAGCCACTTGCACACCAGATTGATGATTTCGAGCACATGAGTGTATGATTTAACTGGGTTTTACAGCCTTTAGCTTTGAACTTATGCAAGTTTATTTAATTTCATGCAATTTGCAAACTTTTCAAAGTGTGGCTTTGTTGCTATTCTGAGCACTGGCTTAAGAAACTGTTATATGTCGGAGTGTGCATTCTTTGTTTATATAATTCTTTATCCGCGATCAAGTTGCTTTTCTATCTCTCTCTCTGTATCTTTCTCTCTCTGATGGTGTGGATAGGGTACGTCTGCCTGATCGTGCTTTGGATACATTTGATCCAGTTTCTGGAAAGTGTTTCAGAGTTACCTGCACTACCCTCTTAGAAATACCACCTTTGCTTAGAATAACAATTTGATTTCTGACACTTTAATCTCTGAATCCAGGGCCGCTCCCATACATTTTTTTGAAATGAAAATCATCGGCTGGCCAACCAAAATTGGTAAAACTAGCTCACACGTGTATAGTTTCTTTTCTTAAAAAGGCAGAATCATTTTTTATCAGACAGTTTTTTCCTTTATTCAACTAAGAAAGCCTTTCTGAAATTAGCGTGTCCTGGCCACATTAGATAAGCACAATTAAGCACATTACAGACACATTACACGATAGATAACAAGCACTGACAGAAGTGACTTGAAGTCCCAGAAAAGAACATTTTACGATGTATGGATCTAGCTGTTCACATACTTAGGATGGTGGTAATAGCTCTACAGATAAGTGTGCCTGCCAGCCTCAGTGTACACTGATGTGGCAATTTACTGTCAATAAAGTGAAAAGAGGAATGAATGTAGAGTGCGTCCCTGTATGTCAGGCAAAGGCACATGAACTGGCCGAGATAAGCCTCTTTTTATCTGACAAGGAGAAGCACGTCTTCCAGAGCAAAAACTGAATTTCATCTTTCGCTTTATCACAAGCTCAAGTTTAAAGATATAATGTAACATTTCTGTATTAAAAATGCAAAACAACTAGACCTTTGTTACCTATTTTGCTGAGCTGTGTAAATGTTTTCAAAAATGTTCAAACCAAGGAAATCCATAATTGTATTTAAGGCAACGGTGTGTGAGATTTCTCAGACTTAAGTGTCAGAGAGCGATCGAGGAAGCCGGTGAACTTGTTTAAAAATCGTCCGTAACATTTCTGCCTGACTGAGACATTTTCAATTGTGCATTTACGTGACAGAGAGGACTAATCCTAAATATGTATATGAGGAAGTTTACTTGATAGTTTCACCATGGTCTGTAAACAAGAGTCACGAATAACATATTCATGACCAACTTTTAATGCAGAGTTTTGGGTGATGGCACAAGCAAGTTGAAACAGCGGGAGAGCTGTGTGGGCACCTGCATCAGGCAGAGTCTTGTGCTCTGGTTTGTTTACAGCAGTCGGATGCTGTGTGTGTGTGTGTGTGTGTGTGTGTGTGTGTGTGTGTGTGTGAGTCAGAATGAACTACAGCATACATTTCCACAGTAATGAGGAAACGTGTCATCCAGCTCGGCAGTGTGGTTCATTAATGTGATTGGAATCGTTCTTGACAGTAATAGAATTCAATGCCACCTGACTTGCTTAACTTGAAACACCTGAAAACAAGTCGGGGTCTTCTTGTCCAGACTTACAGGTTATTAACTGCTGTGTAAACAAGAGTTTTGAGCGATCCAGACGGAGTTTGGGTTTTTTCTCTTCATTAGATTGTTTCATTTGAACGATTTTTCAAGGGCTTAAGCCGTAAAATAGATAAATAAATATCTGACAGGGGAGAAACAAAAAACTTAGATTAAAAGAAAATCCGACCAAATAAGCAGAAGTTCGTGTAAGAAAAATATAACTGTTTTGGTGGGCAATTGATAGTTTAAAGCAACATTATGTAGAAATTGGCATTTTGTGTGATTTGGTGCCCCCCACAGTTATTGAGTGTAACAACAATGTGGTAAATACAAATCCCTGGTGTGTAACAGTTTGCCAGACGTAATGTAGGTACTGACTGCAAACGAAACTCTTTATGTCATAACAATGTTGTGTGTTGAAAACATGTATGTTGAAGTAAGCATGTATGTAACGCTGTGATCTACCCTCTCACTGAAGTTACACACTGCAGAAATAAATTCACCCTATAAAAGACACTGCACCATCAACATGATGTTTTTTCAAGGTAAGAAAGTTACATCATTTTGAGTTTTTTTTTTTTTAAAGCAAATATGCTCGATTAATAGTACGATATATTTGTGTGTTTATGTGATAAATTCATTGATGCTTTTGGGCTTTTCACAAGATTTCAGAATAAGGCCATTACAGAAACATCTCCAGCCTTTATCCTTGAAGAAAGAAGCCACCTCATGTTGAAGGGACTTGGAGTGAGTGAAAATATAGAGAAAGAGATCGGATAAAAGCATTTCCATTAGGGCAAAGCATACGGAGGGGCTGAATAATGTAGAGAGAGGTTTGAGGGGAAGAAATGTTAAGAGCAAGATGGAGGAATCATTATCCTGTCTGTATTAATGCTTCCTAACAACCAGGCTGCTGTATTGATGAAGCTTTATATATTCCAGCCTACAAATACTCCACTTAGTCCAATCTGTCTGTCATTTCTCTCTTTGGTTCTCTTTTGACTCATGGTATCCTCCTCAAAGTACACCCTTTATGTTGTTGCTCCACAAAGCAATCATTCTCATCATACCTTCACTCATCTGCACTTTATAAACTGTGCTTACCTTTGCCTCTCCCACACACTTCTCTTTGGAAGTGCTCTATTTTATCCAAACAACAGATTTCAGTCCCTGTATAAGGCCAAAGCCCTCTTATCCTTACAGGTACAGTCTCAAACCACTCGTACATAAAAATTGCGCCATGTCCCATGATCCCATGTTTTTGTGATCAATTCTTTTTTTTTCTCCCCCAATACTGGAGGTTAGGTTGACTCTGACAGTCAGTATTTGTATATATGTATATAACACTTTACAATGATCATTTTAACTTATCAGTACAAGCTTGATACTCTTGTTTATCCATGTATAATATGACAATCATCGCTATTAATTGCCCCACCAGAGTTTTCCCTCCTTACTTCCCCCACCCCAATTGGCCCATGGACAAGACAACCCCAGAAATAATAATAATATATAGAAATAATAATAAATATAATAATAACATAAAAAAAAACTGCCACAGAAAAACTCTCTGGGAACACTGTTATGAAATCTGTAGTTTATGAGGAGGCGTCCCACTTCAACATTTCAACACTGGCCACTTTTAGGCGGTTTTCAGACCAAAAAGTAAAAGTGAGGTTTAGTAATATGAATTACCAAATCATAATTATATGATCATATCATTATTATTATCAATAATATATAAGATTTTGGGTGGAAGGATTGGTTTTCTAGCCCTTGATATTTATGTATCAATGTGTGTTCAGCTATTGACGTTTGGTTAGTTCTTTTACATTGTGCTATTTGTTTACGATGTCTGCTTGGCTGGCAAAGTTTAATCGATTGATAGCAAAATGAGAGAACTGAACATACGCTGACACAAAAGTAGATTCAAGATGTTGAGTTATTCTTTAAAGACCCAGTGTGTAGGACTGAGTGGCCTTTAGAGCAGAGGTTGCACATTGAAACACACTAAATAACTCTCATCTGGCCTTTTCTAAAGCACTGAGTGTTTGGTGTGTCCATTCTGGGCTTCTGTAGAAACACGGTGGACCCCATGGAGAACAATTCTTAATTGCAGGTGATTAGACGCAAATAAAAACATTATTATGAGTATTATATTCCATTTCTGCTGATAGATCCCTCTAAATCCTACACACTGGACCTTTAAGCTGGTAGAGGTCAGCTCTTTACCCTGACCTCCACTCCTCATTTTGTCCTAAGGTACAGCTCACATGTGGTCCTCCCTATTGCTTACTTTTTGAAATTGAAGTTGGAGCCCTTAATGCAACACAGATTTTAACTTTAAAAGATTCTGATACTAAGCCAAACTCGAATTCTTCCATTTCAAATTACATGTACAAGAGAGGCACGGCCGACAGGCTGAGCTGGCCCCCCTCCGTGTTCTGCTTTCATTAAGTAGCTGTTTGGTCGTTTCTGCACTGAGCTCGTTGAGAACCTTTCTGCTCAGACAGCAGGAAATCACACGGGCAACAAAAGTCATCCACAATCAAGTGCATAATCCCAGTGTCACTACGGGACATTGAATTAACTGGAAAGCAACCAAACTGATGCTGTGCTCTCATTGTTTACGTGGGCGTTGAAAATTGACGCAAGAAGCCCAATACTGCCATCGCGTGGTGATTTACTGGCACTGCAGCTCAAACTTCACCAACAGTTCTGAATGGTCAAAATATCTCCTCCTCCATTCTATTTCCGTTCACAATAACAAATAATGCTGTCCTTTGCTGATGATCCTGTGAAAAGCAGACATCCCTCCACAGGGTTACGTGCTCTCAGGTAAAGAAAATAAACCACAGGGGGTCTGCTGAGAGGCTACGGCCGTCAGCCTCACGTAGAAGCATGTAATCCCAACTGTTGGCAGCTCTCTGCCATCAAAGCTGAGGCAGATGGTGGTCTAATCGTGACTGATGCAGATGCAAAGCACTCTCAGGTGACCTTGAAGATTAGGCAGACTGTGGGAGCACCAGCTGACGGATACAGTGCGAGAGATGGAGCTGTTTGAAGACAGGACTTTAGCGGCCTGAGAGGATTGATGTTGGTTGACAGGTTTATACACAGGACAAACTCTCAGAATGTAGAAGCACCGCAGTGATCTGATGTAAGATTTAGGCTACTAAAAAAAAAAACAGGATTTCATAGAATAGTGTGCACATTTTGAGTTTTTAGCTTGTTCAGGCCATATTAAGACAACACTATAGTTTATAGTTATAGTTTGCAGTCTTAGTTTTGTCAAATGTGTAGTTTTACATTCTGCAAAATAAATAATCATTGATGAGCCATTTGATATTTAGAGTACACAATACAAGCACCTGATCAAACCTGTGCACTGCTGGAATAAACTGTTTGTAAATCAGGTCTAATCTAGTATCAAATCATTCAGATTGATTTAGTACTTGAGACCTGAATTATTGGATGAATTCACCCAAAAATTAAAATTCACTCATTATCTACTTGCCCAAAAACGATGGAAAGTCGTCTAAATGAACTCATCATTAAGGCTCGTTATGTACAAGCTATGGTTTACAAGTGCACCCATATTTTAATCCAAAATTACCAATGTTCATTGAGTGCATAATATCTTTCAGACATGTGAAAAATCCAAGGAAAATGTAAATAAATGACTGGAGACACATACAAATGGCTCTGTTATGATGTGGAGGAGCATTTTGCTGGTATGGTCTTGTTCACTTGTTCCCATAGAGAGAAGATTTGCAGCAAATCAATAAGATTGTTCTGAGTTATCAGCTTGTCCTAGGATAATAATAAGGAAACATTTCTATCCACAGGACACAGGGTCTCACTGAATGGTTTCAAAGCCTAATGGCACCTAAAAAACAACAACATATTGTTGAAAACATACGGGATGTGTTAAGACAGCACTCAACAGAAAGGTGGTCCATCCTTCTAATAGGGTTGCAGACTCTTGTATAATCGAACACTTTGTTTGGGGTTTCCCTTTTATTTCTCACCCATTTTTAACTTCAACTCCAGCCCTGTTTGTAATTTTGGTGGCTGTGTAACCCTTTTCGTACCTGTGGAACACAGGTTTGGAAGACAGATCGGGCAGCTGAGGCTCAGGTGGCGGTGTGTGTTGGCCATTAAGCGCAGGGTTGATTGTTCAATCTGTGGCTCCTCCTGTCCACGCGTCAAGGTGTCCTTGAGAGAGACACTGAATCCCAGATTGTTCCTGATGTGTTGCAGTTTCCAAATGAACATATACACACTGTGGCTTTGGCTTACCGAGCTTTCTTATTTAAGCGTTTAGTTGGCGAGTGGCCTGCCAGTCGTGGTAATAGGGAGACATAGCTTCATTTAAACAAAAAACAGCAGCACTGTGAAGATTACAACCAATCACACGTTACAACACATTTGATTTTTAGTATTCTTCAAAAAATTTTATTGAACAAAAGTATTTCAATTCTCATCACGTTGTCGGTGATACAGTACCATAGTTTGATCTTAACGATTCATATATGCACCTCATCTTATTTTGAATATATACATACAGTGGAGACAAGAATTAAATAACAATGCTCAATAACATTCAGATATATCATATAAAAGCTGAGGACCCCGCGATCAACAACACTTCCATTGGTAAACAAATGCACATAGCAAAAGAAGAGAAACACTGAAAACGTTTGGTAGGACTAGTACTTTTTCATTATAGACCAGATGACCATATATTTGGTTTGTTGACAGGACAAGATGAGGGAAATTGATCGTTCGTTAAGTCCCGCTGCCCTTGGCTTCTGTTGCTCCGTCTGCCCAACGTTTCATTCTCGCACAGCATCAGCTTCGGTTTAAAATGCAAACGATGGCACTTTAACGACTCAACATTTGTACTTGATTTCAGAGGCAGACATCAGGCTGGCTTCTCATAGATTTTACCATCCTGAATGACAACCATCGCTGACAGATTGTATTTGCTGTGGCTAACTGGCTAATAATGTTTAAGTGACGTCTCCTTAATGCTACAGGGGGTACAGACCAGCTGCCAGAATAAAACGTTGCTGTTGCACATTTCAACAAAGCACGCCTGGGATAAATGCGTATGTTCTCTACGAATCATATCAACATTTCCACGATATGTGACACCCATTATGCTCAGACGACATGTATTTGAGCTGACTATCTTGTCAGGAGAGAAAAGGAGGGACTTTTGCTGGCATGAGACGAGCCGAGACGGCTGATCAGCAAGAAACGACTGTTTAAGACTACAAAATGTGATTATTTTATATTATGCAGAAACGTACAATGCACACATTTTATTCTGGCAATTGGGTTATGAAGACTGCTCGTTAGCCAGGCATCCAACTGGTCAATGACGTTAGAGCAGATAATCACATCATTTAATCTGTTTCTCTAGGCTTGGGATTTACACCCTCTCTCGATGACTAGACAGACCTGCCTTGCATTTCTGTATTTGCTACACTATGATTTGAAAATCACCGCTCTGGGGAGGGACTGAGCGAGCGGTCAATAGCTGTCGTCTTGCAGTCTGTTGCTGCAGCGTCTCATTAATTGTGCATTTCCAAATCCCTTATTGACATAATGAGTAATAATTTGTGATTCATTAGTGGAGGCCTTAGGGCTGCCCCTTCTGTGTTACTCTATAATTGGGGTCTCAGTCAATCACTTAATTGTTCAGTTAATTGAGAACAATTACACTGTTCCTGCTACATTCTCTTCTGTGAAATAACACGATTTGCAAAGACGCACTCTTTGACAAATGCTCCATCAGAAGAGGAACTCTTTCATAACTGCATTTGCTCACAACAGATGGAGCAGATCAAGTGTAGTCACTCCAAAGTGTTACCAAGAGAAGCTTTGTTTTTTTTTCTATATCATTCTTCAGTCAGTATCCTCATGTAGCTCCAGACACATACTGGAGAACAGGGCAGGAACATGTTTAATGTGACACGATATAAAGCATGAGCATAGAGCTATGATGAATGCCAAGTGTGGTGAGTGCAGTGCAGACCTGGAGCCAGTAGTATGGGTACAGGGTGGCACATTTGGTTACATTGAAAAACATTCTACAGGAAATCAGAGGTCTCTCCTATTGCATTAATGCTTCCCACACTGCCCCTCAGAAGTACCAGAGAAAGTCTTGTGCTCAGATTCTCAATAACATCACTACTACTGACCAGGTCTGTGGAGCAAGTTGAGAAAGTGACAGAAGACACAAGTTCAAATGGGGAGAGAAATCATGTAGAGGAATGATGAAAATTAGGAGAAAAAAGGCAAGAGAGTGGTTCTGGTCACTTTGTGAAGTCATTGTATGAAAGAGCAATGATTCAAACATCCCGAGAGGAATTTTAAAAAAGAAGAAGAAGAAGAAGAAGAAGAAGAAGAAGAAGAAGAAGAAGAAGAAGAAGAAGAAGAAGAAGAAGAAGAAGAAGAAGAAGAAGAAGAAGAAGAAGAAGAAGAAGAAGAAGAAGAAGAAGAAGAAGAAGAAGAAGAAGAAGAAGAAGTTAACTCAGGAACAAGCATTTCTTTAAAAATAAACAAACAAAATAAAACAATGACCAGCAAGTTGACAGGACAACACCAGATTAAGGTCCCTCAGAGGCTCAAGTCCTTTTCGAACTATTCATTGTCTGTCCTCCTGTGCGGTTTAAGAGCAATGGTGTAACCTACAATGTGCGTGATAGTAAACGGACATTATGTATGACATCAGAAGGAGAGCTCGACCCCTAACAAGGCCTCAGGCATTCTGTTAGCGGCGGACGTGGCCACAGCACATTCAGGAGACAGAGGCTTGTTCTGCACTGTGCTGTACGTGGAGGAAGCGGCTGGACAGCGGCTGACACAGTGCTCACTGTCTTGGGGGTTGACTGCTTGGTTGAAGAGCTAGAAAGAGCGTCACCTGGTCGCCACCAAACCTCAGAGGAGTGACTGCAATCTGGATGTGGTACAGGCGCCACAGCTTGAGGGTCCAGAGCTAAGGCTTGAGTTAAGACGGTTAGGGAGTGGCATTAGTAGTAAGTGTGTTTAGTGTGTATGAAGCCTGTGTGTCTGTGTGTGTTTGTTTGTGTGTGTGTGTGTGTGTGTGTGTGTGTGTGTGTGTGTGTGTGTGTGTGTGTGTGTGTGTGTGTGTGTGTGTGTGTGTGTGTGTGTGTGTGTGTGTGTGTGTGTGTGTGTGTGTGTGTGAGATCCAGTGTAGGTGTGAGGATGTGTGAATCACAGCAGCGCTTTGACCAGGTACAGCTTCTCTCCATGTTCGCTGGTGAAGATGGGGGCTTTCTTGTAGTGCTCCACTAGTTCGTCCATGGAGGTGAACCTGCGCTGGCCAATACAATACGCTCCGTCCAACTGCTGCACTTTAAAGTGCTTATTCTTACCAGCCGCCTTCAGAGACACAGAGAAGTCATTGGGCTGAAAGTACACAGAGGAGACAGTCATTGAAAGGGTTAGAAATATAACAAAAGACGCAAGCAATGAATTTTAAAGACAGACCGCTCTACTCCAGCAGGTGGCAGTGTACTCTCACGTTTAAAGAGCTGAACCCACGTTTATCAAACTGCCTAATGAGAAAAGTTGGTCCTTAAAGACAGAATTAAAAGAAAAAATCCTTCACGTCCACTAATTCAAAATGAAAAAAAAACCCAGGCCCTTGTAACATTTATTTTAACTTAGACATGCATGACATAAAAGTCCCCCTTGTCTTAAATATCCTTTCCTTTTTGTTCTGTCAGTTGAATGTTTGAGCTTCAACATGTGCAATGATGTAAGTGCACAGTTTGACAGTGTTCACACATTCATTGCTCAAGTGTAAATTCTCTGTGCTCATTGAAAATGATCCATTATCAAGCACACAAAAGGGTGATATGGAAACTTGAAGCTTCCAAACACAGAGACCGGACTTCACAGTGCAGGAGGCATCTTGTGTCCAGCACTTTTAACTACATATTCATATATTCTGGCATTTTTTAAAGGGAGAGAAGGAATAAGTGTCATTTTAAGGATTTTAATATGGACCTTTTTTTTCCTCAAAAACATTTGAGTAATACATTACAGATGTTTATATGACCTAAATACACGTGTATAGGGGATCTTTAAAAGTTGAATTCATGTTTTGTTTATTTCACATGTGAAATCATGGTTTGGCGTAAATTTCATCCCAAAAAAATATTGAAAAACATTCATTTTTGCAGGATAAACTTGTGAAGGAATTTTTCTTTCTCTTCTACTTCAATCAAAATTAATTTGAGCATCAACTAAGAGGTCTGCTGCACATGCAGCGTTACCCAGACACTCAGGCTTCAGATGCTCAAATTAAAAACATAAATACACAGTTACTTTATCAAACACAGACACGGCAATGCAGAATATATGAAATGTTTCCTTAGGATCCTGTTTGCTGCACCAATTAGTCAAGGATAACTTGAGAATTGGTCAACTTGTTACTGAAGATAGTTCAGGAGACGTCAGGATTTCTTACGCTGGAGTGTTACTTGAAGCTCTGTCAAGCAGAATTGGTGTGGCACTAAACAGTGTTCTCACTTGTATTTCTTATGGCCATTTTCCTCGACTGAGCTTCAATAAAAGTTCCAGTGTAAGACATCGCATTCTCCTGACAATCTTCATGAACGAGTTGACCAGTAGTCACAAATTCCTTCACAAGACTGACCAACGAAATGTTTTGTTCATTTATAATCGTGATCAAAAAGGGTAGGTGTAGGTTTAAATCATGTGTCTGATTGGCTCTTCCTGGGCTGAGCATTAATTTGGATCACCGTGTAATCAGCTTGGCACTTCTTCAATGTTTTTGCACCTGGCTCTTAAATGTATACCCAGAACACGTCATACGGGATATGGTTCATATTTATTTTTACTTTGGAGCTATATTTCTAAAATCTGCTCTTCCTTCTGCTAAAATGGATCAAATCTTCTCTTCCTCATTTGAGTTTCTCCCAGCATTACTAATACACTTCTGCCATGACCTCACTCTACACACTCACCGATGACTCGCTGTCTCGTACAAGGAAGTCACCCTCCTCTCCTCTCTCGTTGAGTATACACTCGGCCTGGTGTCTGGTGATGTTGCCGTAGTACCAGTCCCTCCCAGCGAACTTCCCTGAGCGCGCCGGTGCCACAAAGCGGTTCTGCGGGGAGCTCGACGTAGGCAGGTCGGGCCGCTCGTCCAGCACCATCACATAGTTTTTAGGTACCAGGCCCACCATGCCACGTGAGTTCTTACACCTCCACCATTCTGGGTCATTCTCGGGCTTCTCCACCACCTCCATGACCTCTCCCTTCTCAAAGTTCAGCTCCTCTTCGGTCACAGAGCTGAAAGGGTATAGTGTTTGGACCAAATGGAGCACTTCGACGCGGCCGCCTGCACGCCCGTTGGCCAACAAAGTCCCTTGAGAGCCTCCGTGGTAGACCCTCGAAGAATCTCCCTCTCCTTGGTCATCGGCCCCTCCGAGCTCCTCCTGGACGTAATTGGATGGAAACCAGCCCACACGGCCTGTCTGACTGCCCCGCCACCATCCGTCACTACATTTCTCCATCACGATGACCCTGGTGCCCTTGACCAGACTCAGCTCGTCTTCTCGCTCTGCTGTGTACGCAAACTTGACCACAGCGGGGATGTTGAGGTCATAGATTCTTTCAGCTGCTCCTCCTCCACCCCCTCCGCCCCCGCTGCCATTGGATGGGTACTCTGTGTCTGAGCTCGGTGTTGGGGAAGCATCACGGGCGCTTGTCTTCCTCTTAGTTTTTCCCAAACCTGCACAATAAACAGAAAACAAGAGAAAATTGTTAAACAGAAAACAAGAACCAAATTGCTTTTCCTCCTATTTGCTTTGAATTGACTCTAAACCTACATTTGTTGAAACAACAAAATAAACCAGACATCTGCGCATGAATGCAGAACCAGTAGACAGGGGACACGTTTTCCATAAGCATTCTAGTTTGCGATGGTAGTCCGAGGAGTACTGACCAGTTAACGAATGCAAGTCCAAAATTCACTCACTGATTTTGTCTACTTAAGTAGTGTGTCCGCACGCACACACGCACGCACGCACGCACGCACGCACGCACGCGCTTGCCTCACCTTTCTGTCTAGGTCTCCCAGAATGTGTCTGGCGTCTGCTCTGTTGGCTTTCGTTGTAAGCAGTACATTTCATAATGTTACCCAGGAAACCACACTTGTGTTTTGGATTTTTTTTTTCAACTTTGATTACGTTTTCATAACAGAAGGTGAGCCGCTTGTGTTAGAGGTTTGTTGTCAAGAATGCAGCCAATCTTGACAATCCAAACCAACGAGGTACCGAACCAGGTGCACTTACAAGCTTTTACAAGACAACAGCACAAAGAGTGTTACATGAAATATCACAGTGCATTTACAGGGATGGGCCAGAGAACATCCCCTCTGTCTCTCTGCAGAGCATGTTGACTTGTCAGTAGGTAGGCGGTGCAGTGCGAGGGGAAACTGTCCAATATTTAATTGATCATGGATGGCATCGTTTTTCTCAAATGGATAAACAAAACTAAAGTTAAAAAATGCTAAAATTGGTTGCTAAATATACTTAGTAGAGTCTGTGTGTGGGAAATAATGCTGATGAAAACGGTGGGAATGAACTGATGCGTTACATTTTGAGGTATTAAAACATTGCACTGAAAGATGCTAACATTCTCTGTAGAGCTGAGGGGAGCTGCAGAGTCAGGTGATAATACTCTGTTGGTTTGTCACTACTAGCATCCTTTTTTCATAAGTAGTCATTTGATCCATTGCTATCATAAAAATATTGATTATAGCAGCTTTATAGCTGTTAAGACTGAAAGGAGATTTTAGAAAGAAGAGAAAGGTCCACCGGGAGAGGAGGCAGTTTAGGTCAGCAGGAAACTGATTGAGGCTGCAAGTTGCACTCATGGGCCTTCAGAAGCGCTAAAACTACATCAGAAAATAGAGGACGCAGGATATCTTATGAGAAACCTCAGCGGTGAAGGACAGATCGATATGCATGATAATAGAATTAACACAGAGCTGCGCACTGAGTGAACCACATCCTCTTACTCATGCCCACTGGAACGAAAGCTCATTATCTGCTTGGTATTCTGTCGACACCATCTACACATCGTATACACATCTATACTAATCAAAGGGATGAAAATAGGTGGTGCAGACAGGGAATGAAAAGTGGAGCAGGCACCATGGGCTTGATAATGACAGACATATCCAGGAACAAAGTCAGTCCCCCTGTCTTACCTGTCTCTGACTTTTCCCATTCAGGTACTTTCAAAGACGTCTTTAAATGTGTGTTTGCACACGTCAGAACTTAAAGTTTCTAAAGAGTCTCAGCTGAACATAACAGAGGAGGTCCCCTTTTCAAATTCATTCTAAAATAATAATGATACACCATGTGCCTGACAACGTTTTAAAACTGCTCACTTGACAGTTGAGGCTGGTGTCAGCATACGCTGGTGTGTGCTGCTAATGACTGAAGAGAGTTCCCCCCCAACACACACACACACGCGCACACACACACACACACACACACACACACACACACACACACACACACACACACACACACACACACACACACACACACACACACACACACAAAGCCTGCTGAAATGCCACAGAAATGTCAGTGGTGAATGGAACATTTGCATTGTTTGGAAAATTGCTGGGTTCACAGAGAGTAGCATGAAACTTGTTGGCAGTGAGAAGAGGAAGAGGAGGAAGAGAGCTGTGGAAAAAAAGGCGAGGGGTCCCTTGGCAGCTGTTTCTCACACAGACAGTAGACTGAGCACATCAGAGGCCACAGCTGACAAAAACGCAAAGAAGAAGGATGAGACAGGAATAACAAGCAGATCATGTTTATGGATAGCGGTGTGTATCCTACATATCTGATAGCGGTGTGTGCGCAGGAGGATTCTCCATCTCTTGACTGTAAACCAAAGACAAAGGTTGAGTCCCGGGCCTACTTCAGGTGCCCCCTTAGGAAAAATGAAATGGACTGTCACCGCCACGAGGTACAGAAGAGACACACACAAGAAGAACACACTCTCCTGAGCCAAGCGAAAACACTTGCACACAGAAACATACACACCTTTCTACTTCAGTCATTTCCACTTCAAGGCACTGGCCTGCTGGTTAGAGCAGCAGCAGACCATATTCCCCTCCTCCCACACATTCACTGCAAACCCTCATCTACCTCGTCATCTTGTGGAGGGAGACAAGATACTCAAGCCCAGAGGACTCCAACTCAGGGGGAGCTGAGTTGATGAAAGCCTCCATGACTGCATGTTGCAGCATATTGCTTCACTCCGTCACTTACAGTAGAGGGCAGTGTGGAAGTCACTGTAATAAATGAGTGTGCACAATACCACGCCACCCACCAGCTGAGTGTGTGCAGTAATGAAAAAGCACAACCTGGCCCCTAAATGAAGCATTAGTACAGTGTCAGCGAGTGATGTGATTTTAAAGAGTATTCTAAGTGGATCACAGTCGAGCCACGCAGCCCTTTAATAACCCTTGCAGGGTTGCTCTGTTCTCAATATTCCATAAGTGCCACAGGGTCTTAATGCATTACTGTGCATGAAACTAGTAACACCTGAACGAGAGCTCAGAGAGACAAATGAAAATAAATTGGAAAGCTTTAACTGGCAGCCTCCTGCACATCATGCACATAATTCATGCCTCTAAACGTGCCATGAATTATGTGCAAGAATTAGTCACTTAAAGGTTAAAATTACAACTTACTTGAAAAGTACGGTTTTGGCATTTAGCCTTAATCAAATGGTTGAACTGGCTTGTTAAATGTACATCACGTTCTTGGGGTGCCCTTACAGCTCATCTGGTCTACCATCAGCAGTGGCTGAGGTTCACTTCCACCCAGTGGTCCTTTGCTGGTGTCTTACCCCACTCTCATTTCGTGTCACTCTCTAAGCCATCCTATCAGATAGAGGCTGAAAGTCAAAATAATTTGTTCAGCCTTTCCTGCTTTTTACTTCTTGACAAATGTATAGCAGCCTTCCCATGTGCTGCTATACATTTGTCAAAAGTGGCCACTACAGAGTTGGAAAACAATGGCAGCTTCTGCCCTGATAAGGGCTAGACTTGCGTTAGTACACATTCATTGTTGTAGGGAGTGCACATACCCACAGAGCAGATGGGGTGACTCTCCAGCCATGCTCACGGTTCTGTTGGGCAGTGCTTGGGCAGGGTCGTGCTTTGAGCTAAATGCAAACTTTAGTATACTCAATACTGATTAACTTACATGTTGATGTTTGGATAAGTATTTGCTTATTTTTCAGCAATTCATATTTGATAATTAGTACAAACCATGAAGTTCAGCTAAGCCTGAAGAGAATGTTGTCAACTTAGAAGGTATTTGGTCACACACAACATTTGCATTTGGACCCGAAAGCCCTTCATCCTGAGGGGGATGTGAACATCTGCTACATTTTATGGCAATCTGTCCCTTTCTCACTTTGGACCAAAGTGGGGGACTGACTGACACAAAACCATCTCTTTCTAGAGCCATGCCTATCTACCTTATTCCTTACCTCCATGATATCTTTCACAAATTATGGTGATGACTTTTGGCGCATCCTGTCCCTTCACCAGAACCAGTGTTTTCCATAGTAACAGGATGCAAATTGTCTTAAAGTGATTGGTACAGTTTAACATTCATTCATGAGGACCTTGGTGAGCAACTTTGAGTGAACGTTACTAACTCTATTATTATTGCTTAGCCGACTTAGCTAAGGCTCCTAATGCCCTAAAAGTGCAGAAGATGTGTCAGTAATT
This sequence comes from Diplodus puntazzo, assembly GCA_963678695.2. Classification (NCBI taxonomy): domain Eukaryota; kingdom Metazoa; phylum Chordata; class Actinopteri; order Spariformes; family Sparidae; genus Diplodus; species Diplodus puntazzo. The sequence continues at coordinate 14,068,282 of OZ023164.1, read as the reverse complement.
GTAATACTTCGTATCCATCAAACACCAGAAGTATCATCCATAATCATTTCCCCAGTGACCCCAGTGAAAATTGTGACCAGCATGACTAAAACATTGGACTTGGAAATGAGGACATGCAGCTGTATAGTCCATATGAGTCTTAGACCAACAGGCCACCAGCAGACCCCACAAATCTTTTATTCAGGTGTGCAAGTAGTGGTGCAACGGATCATCATTGATCCGTGATTCGTTCGGATCAATATCTTCGGTTCGGCACACACGTGATCCGCGGATTGATTTATGAAAAAAAAAAAGTTATGCGCATGTTCAATCCACACACTTGTTAAGGGCAGCGTGGTCATGGCGAGCGGAGGAACGGAGGAACTTGAACGCCCCGCGTCATTTAAATCCCCTGTATGGGAGCATTTTGGCTTACCTGTGAAATATAATGACGAAGGAAAGAGGTTAGTGGATAAAACCTTGATGGTGTGTAGGCACTGTGGCACAAGAAAGCCATATGACAGTGGAAACACATCAAGCATGGCCACGCATTTGAAGCGACACCCCGTGTTTCACAGGAGTGAAAACGAAGGCTGCTCAACAACCGCTTATCACCGCGGCATTTGTCTTGTCTTTTTTTTTTTTTTTTTTGCTGATCCGAAAAATGATCCGATCCGTGACTCTGATCCGTGAAACAATCCGAACCGTGAGTTTTTTGATCCGTCGCACCCCTATGTGCAAGTGACCAGAAAATGTAACCCTTATACCTGCCAGGCTCTGAGAAAACAGTGTAGAGAAGAGGGGGATCTGTGGAGGCTGTAGCACAAATCCAAGATCTTACTAGAAGCTTTCTGAATGAACTACTGTAGACCACACAGTGTTTTACCAACCTGAACATTTTCTGCCTACTTTTGAGCTTGTTTGAGCAGAAAATGGGGCTATTTCGCTCAGTGCTTACACTAACTATGTTCATTAGAAAGTACAGAGGGAAATGGAGTGCAGATGTGTAATGCTTTTTGACCTGCGGACAAGCCAAAGTACTTTTAAAACACCTCACCCACACACTAACTGATGGCTGCAGAGCTGCCAGGTAGAAACCGTTGAAATCGTACTTGCAGTTGGTTCTACTGGTGAGCAATGGCCCAGTTTCAGCAGTGAGTAACATGACTGCTGAATTCTTTCACCCATTACTGTTTTTATTTCCTGTGAGAGGAAACTGGGGCACGAAGCAGCATGAAGCCATTTACAATTCAATTCTGACTGTATGGATTGTCGATGATATAACCACATTAAAAGCAGAGTAAGTGAGGGTGGAAAGCTGGAGCTGACAGCAGTCGCTGACTACCTGCAAGGTCCATAATCACGACGTAGACGTACCGACGAGCCGAAAAAGAGACTAAAGGAGCCATGACGAAGTAATCACACTCTCAGCCAGTCAGATTCTCTTTTCAAGTGTGTGAGTAATTTCCATTAGCCCCTGACCTCACCTATTGCTCATCACCTCATCGTGAAAATGTTCTCGCCTATCGTATTTGCTCAGGCTTTTAACACTAAAGGGCTACCAGGCTGGAAGCAAACTACTTAGACTGAAATGGAATATAATGTTGTAGCTGAAATGTAACAGTCAGGGACAGAGAGGTAATCCATCATTCCAGCACAACCATTAGGCTGCTGATTTCTCCACCAATCAATCTACTGATCATAGAAAGGCAGCAACTTACTGTGACACAGAAAGGGGTCTGATGTTAACTGTATTGAAGTGGAAGGGGGGTGGGGGTGTGGGGTGTGTACATGTTGTCTCTGCGCACAATAGACCCTGGGTGTGGGTGACAGTGGCAGGCTGTGCCACGCTGGCCCACATAAAGCTGCAGAGTCTTCCCCCCGAGGGCTGGTATCCACAGAGCCAAGAGGAATCAGCGCATTAGACCAGACTGCCTTCATGTTTTTCTATTCTCCTCATCCCCAACTCTAAATATGGCTGCCTGTCAGGGCCACACAGTTACTATTTTTATAACAAACGTACTTCCGGATCATACTGTCTGTTTAGAATTTCTACCGCATGTTTCCATTTTCTCCCAATCTCCATCTCCAACGACCACCATGACAAGAAGTAGTAACTGATGCAAAAACTGTCAAAACAGAAGGATTTCCATGCAATGCTCCAGCCTGCCCTCTCCCCACTTCAAGAAAGTAGAGCGGGCATACATGAACTACATACCAAAACAGCCTACGCATAGCACGCGTCTATAACCGAGGCCATCTTACTCTGTCAAGGCTGCTTTCTGGCTGTCACATCTGTGGCATCTGTACTCTGCAGCTGATGGGGAGCTTCCGTAGCCCCCAAATTATATTCTGTCCCCAACTCCAAATTCACAATCCTACAAATAAATGAGATTCTCTGTTGGGAAGCCTGATATGTATTACAAACCGGTTATGAGATCATTTGTCTCACTATCAGTCATAATAAATTAAACCAATTTCATGATGGCTCAGTGACATGCAGATGTTCTGAAGCTGAAGGCTCAGAGTCGACAGCTGTACAAAGAGCTCACTGGCAAATATCAAAATACCAAAGAACGAGATAATTGTGTCAGGAAAAGGTTAAAACCATGGCTCACAGATATGTGGGGGTGTTATGTGTACACACACACACACACACACACACACACACACACACACTGCAGCACGTCAAGCTTCAGTCTTATGCTTGCCTGGTGTGCGTACATTTTCACATCATCCTTGAAATAAAGAAATGTGTGTATGAATAGTCAGGTCATGCTATTTATACTCAAAACAAAGAACCACATGGCTATTCTCTCGGGTAACTGATTGATTTTTTTTGTCTATCAGCAAATACTGAAAAATGCTCGTCCCAATTTCTCAGAACCTGCGCTCACTTTTTCAAATCGCTTTGTCCTTCCAGTCAACATAAAAGTTTTCATTTCCGAACAAACTATAAAAAAGACAAAAACTCCATATTAAGGTGGAACCTGCCATTGATTCACTTGGTTCAAAGCGCGGCCAGTTAGAGAGTGAGTGCAAATGTTTGGATCACCTGTGCATTGAAAAAAACAATAGGGTGAGAGAATATGATCGACTATTAAGAAAGTCAGTCTCAATCAACTGACAAATCAACTGTTTGATGTCAAGTAACAGTACCTGGTTTGCAATTCTATTTTTGACAGCTCAATGCTATACTATAATGCTATGAACACGAAAAGTATTGGGATGTCCAGCAGTGGGGTCTTTTTTTCTATTCATCTATTTTGAACAAGGCAGCCAACTTTAAATGTAAATTAAATGTGTACTCTGTTTTCTAAGGCTCTGTCCACATAAACAAAGGTATTACTCAAAACAAAGCTCTGTGTTTTGGCCTCTCGTACACAAATGAACACTGGCTTAGGTCAGACAATTGAGCTTTTGGTAAAGCCCTCCCAGGGTGAAGATATTCAGAAATGCTGTTTTCATTGTTTACGTCTGTGCGGGCAAAAACTGACATTTTTGGACACCCACACATTGGCTAACGTTAACTCGGAGTATGTGTCACGATATTAGAGTATTTTAGCTTGTACAGAGAAGGAATGGATGATGTATTGTTTAAAGTTAAATTTAGATGGACACAAACAGGTGCTTACAATGTTCTGCTAAGAGTTATCTAGATTCTGTGATGAGCAGTCACGTTTCACTGCTTCATTCATAACAGATTCTGAAACAAGGCAACCAACCAGCGTATACAATCTGCTTCCTGTTTACAACGGCCCATGCGTGCCCAGTGGGTGGAGATTATCACTGAAACAGTGCCTAAAACCCCATTTACAAAAATATCTGTATGTGTGTAGGGCCTGAAATGACATGTTGGACCTGTCTCACTGTTACAGGCGGGACCTTTAAAAATGACCTTGGTTTATATGTATAAAAGCCATTTCTTTGATTTATTTCATTTTCGTAGGTCCGTTATTACCTTTATAGCAGGCTATAAAGTAGCTAAAAGCCCCATTTATTTTTGAGAAGCTTATTAATCGCCTGTTTATCTTTGGTTCCCTGACAAATCCACTCATACTATATGCACCGCAGTCCCTCTTAAAAGGTTGGCAGCTATGGTTACATGGACAGTCCAATGTATTCAAGTCGTGACTGGGGGACTGAGAGACAGTGTGCTGACAGCTGAGAGCAATGGCCAACTCAATAGGATCCCTGGAGTATGCAGTGACAGCTCCCAGCTGAGACAGCGACACAGTGAGGGAATCATTTCACTTGAGGCTAACACATGCATCCATACATACTGACCAGTGTTAATGATCACACCTCGTCACCCCAACACAGAGCATTAGACAGGAAGTGCGCCGACTTTCCACTTTAATAGAAAAAAAAAACATTCTTCTGACATTGACTTGACTTTTGCACACACAAGCAAGGATTAAATTCCAAGCAGAGTGCAACTAAATTGTTCTTACCCAGTGTGTCTTTGATGTTCCTCACCAGCGAGCCTTTCTTCAGACTGTTCTTGCGCTCGACATAGTTCGATGGGACGTACCCAGTTTGGTTGGCGGCGTTGCGGACACGCCACCAGGTCTTTGAGTCGTCCAGGAGGAAGAGACGCTCGTTTTTACGGATGTCAAGTTCCTGGTCCTGCTGGGCCGTGTAGTCCCACTTGGCTACAACAATCACCTCCTCTGTCATCTTTCATGGAGTCCTCCTATGGAGAAGACAAGGACTGGGGTGAGCCGAGGAGAAAGATGGCTCAAGAAGTACCACAAAAAAAGAATATGGCAGCTTCAATGTTACTATTAGCATAGTCACAATTTGTCACAGGGTAAAGATGAAAAACAAAAACGTGGTATATAGGCTACTGGTTCAAATGAACATTTGTAAATATTGCAACACCTTCAAGCAGCCACTAGGGGGCAGATGGGTTGATCATCATCAGATTTGTAAGAAAGAAATACTGAGTGGATGAGTTTCTGTCAAAATCCATGACTGAAACAAGACTACATAGTATATCAACTCCTCTTAAATCTGTGAATGTGTTCACACATTTAATCACTCTCTATCGCAGAGTCTTATTTTGAGGTGTGTGTGTTTGTGTGTGTGAGGCTGTGAGGTCTTGGTGTGACAAGTGACAAGTCATTACAAAACAATCCATATCCATCCATGCACACGATTTTTAAACCGCTTATCCCAGCTCACATTGGGCATTAGACAGGATACATCAAGGACAGGTTGCCAGTTCATCACCAGGCTTAATTACATAACCAAACTAAATATGAGTTTACAGTTCGTGGTAATTTCCAGAGCCTAAACTGGCACTTGAACTGATAATTCCTTGAATGAGATCATGGCACAATCTCAAATTGCTTACTTCACAATCACCAGTCCCCATAAAACAGAGCAGTCACACCCACAACACACCCCTAAACCGTAAAGTAAAGCTCCACAGTTTTTTTTTTTTTTTTGTAAATCATTAAGGAGAAAAAACTTCCAATTCCATCTTTTTAAATGGAGTTATTATTCATTATTTTGACTCCTCTTTGACAGTAAGGCTGGAGACAAACTTGCTTTTTAAACCACGCATTCAAAAAGGAAACCAGCTATATCATCAAACTTAGTTGGTCACATCAGAGCCCTGGACAAAACAAGACATTTGAGGACATCATCTTGGGCTCTGGGGAACACTGATCATTTCTCACATATGTCATTGATCAAACACCATTACCCAACATTAGAGCTACTTTGCACTACCTGTCTCACCTATTTATCCGATTTATTCATATTTATACCTATTATACATATCTAAATGTATAACAAATACTACACAGTTTACATATTATATTTATACATAGACTACACGACTGTTTTGTATCCTGTTGGCATCCTGTTTGCATTCTGTGTAATCCAGTTTCTCTGTACAAATCTATTTTGTAGTGTATTACTATACATTGTGAATGTATCACTAAGGGTGCAATCATCACGTACAATTGTCCTGGTTGGTTGGACTTGTATGTGAAAGAAAAATACAGCGCGTACATAGAATTTATTATGAATTATTTTCAACAGTTGAAAACATGACTAGGCACACAGGTCTAATGACAACAGCTCCTCTACACCGCAACATTCAGGCCCAAAAAAAGCACCTCGGAAAAAGGTTTCTTTGGTAGAAAGCAGCACGAACACACAAAATCAATTTATGTGCTCATTCTGCATGCCCACACGCACACAAACACACGCACGCAAAGCCTTGCCTATTAGTTTTTGAGACAGACAGTGAGCGATTACATGCTCTATTTCACCAGGCCTTAGGTGAAGTGATTTGACATGGGCTTTCTGGACCACCTTAGCTGCTGAGGAATTACATGCATCTGCTCATCGGACAGGCAAACAAGAAAGAGACTGCCTGTTTTTCAGAATATGCAGGAAAAGAATCAGTAAAGTTTGCTCTGCAAAAACTTTTTTTCTTTTTTTGGTGATGGAAGGCTTCTCACGGTATGAGAACTATCTGAGCAATCCGGTTTATATTTAGCTCACCGCCGAGTTATGAGTCTACAGCTGGAAACAACATCGCTGGAATAAATAAAAGGACGGAAAAAAATGGTTCAGTGGTGAAGAAGCTCTTTGAAGATAGGAGTGAATTTAAAGATACAGAATGAATAGTGATGCTGTAAAGCTTTAGTGTCTGCAATTGTTCAGCCTGAATAATGATGTAAAACTGTCTACTTCATATCTAATCTCGTGTGAGGTTATCAGTAAAATTTCCTCTACAAGACAATTACACATAATATAACTTATTACAGAGCTTATAAGTAACCGAGCTGAGTCAAACTACTTAATGGAAAGATCACATCTGATAAATGTGAGTGCAAGGAAGCATGTGGGTGAGTACATTCATGCATACTAAGCATGTGTGCACAACAATGCACAATTTTCCACTGGTACACATTAAAGATGCAGGGGGACTATATTTTCCTTAACTCATATTGTCATTTACATTCCATTCTTTAATGAGAGGGCAGAGCACAGATAAAGCGTAAACCACAAAACAGAATTGTGACTCATGAGAAATGTAGAGCAAATTAGAGCATATCAGAAGATTCCATTACTGGTGGAAAGATTGATATCTTCTGTGAAGGCTACATTTTATGAAATGCAAATGGGAGCTGGCTGTTTTTTCACCCAAAGATATTCAATTCCACTTCAATTAGGCCACAACAACAGAGACAGTGCAGCCATGACTGAATACATTCTTACAGCCATGGCCAAAGGCAGGCTTATGTGTCACTGCGTGACACGTGTCAAATAGCTTCTCCTCTATCTCTACAAGAAGCAGTGAAAAGTGCAACAGTTTGTACAGTAGAGCGTTGCACTTGTGAATGTGCCTCTGCTTGCCATCACTAAAGCTGTCAAACTGGATTTCTTCACAGGCCGGGACAGGGACAACAGAGGAGGAGGATGGAGGGGGAGGGGCGGTGGGGTTGTGCAACACACCATTGGGAGAATTTATGTCAAGTTCACCATAAGTTAGGTTCGCAACTTCCCAGGATGTGACAACATTTACTGCGCCAACAAAGGCAGCAGAAGGAAGATGGTGGAAGAATCGGGTCGAAACAAAGGACGAGACAAAAACACAGCAGCTGTGATTCTTTTGAGAGCACAGGAAATAAAAGTGGAAGGGCAGATTTATGACAACATGAGGGACGGTGACGCCAACTCTTCCAGGAGACAGGAGGTATGTGAACGTGCTGTGGCCTCTATCCGCCCCTGGCAAAGGCTGCCACTTTCCTTGCATTTTATTGCATTCGTTCCTCATGGCGCGGATGGATGGAGGAAAAAACTTGATTATATCTGTTGAATTCGCTCCATGATATTACTTTCGCAACACTTGAGAGATTGAAATACAAAATAGATAAAATAAGGGTTCAGTGGTATTCATTTCTAGCTCTGAGCAAAGATTTAAAGATTCTTGCTGTCATGGAGACCTGGAATCAGCATAAGGTCAGTCCAGACTACGTTTCAAAGAAATGACAAGTAACATTTCTGGATTAAAATGACTGGATGGTGTGTTTTTTTGGAGGCCTGTCAATACCAAAACCCCTCTACTCCCTCTATTTGCTATAATTTCCAGGGGAAACACCAGATAATTCATTACACAGTGAGGAAGGAAGTCAGTCAAGTGGCCGGCTTGTTACACGATTGTTGACTATTGCCTGTATTGCTCACTGGTGACGGAGCACAATTATTTATTTTCAACTTGTCCATCGAACAGTTTTAGTGAGGTCACCCTGTATCACCAGAAGAAGAATCCATATTTTGTGTAAAATTCTATAAACATATCCGAGCACTCAAGTACAGACCATGTCACCTCGCTTACAGATTGATACATGATTTGCAGGAATATACACGTCACGTAGAATCTTGATTTCCTGGCAGTTCATGGCCAGAAAATTGACTTAATTTGGTATTTTAGCTTTTGAAGTACTGAATTGATGTTTACAGAAGTGAAGTTTTATGGTTTTTTGTTTTTTTCCCCCCATTCCTTTCAGTGTTTTACATAGGTTCTTGTGCATGTAAAGGATCTTGAAAGATAAAAAGGTCAAAGTCCACACCAACAGAAGCTCCTGTCTCCCACAGAAAACACTGCTCCTGATACGCCTCTTCAGTGGTCCTGCCTTTAATTCCATGACTTTGTGTGGGTGAAGCACTGTGAGTGCAGGCCAGTGAGGGTATGGGGAAGTGGGACAATCGTGCTTCAGCCCTGGACAGAGTAACTGGGCCATGTTTGGGTGCGCCCCCCCAAAAAATTGCATCACGTCTCCTTAAAAATCCTAAGGTTTTGTGTGTTTTACTTTTACGTGTGTTTTACTTTTAATCAAAAGTGATCTGCACTGAAGATTGGCCCTGTGGTGTGGGTTGCACAGTACAGCATTTACATCAGCCAACACAAAGTGAACCAAACAGGCAAACACTCCAGAGTTGAATCAAACCAAACAGGTTAGGTGTGAAAGCACCTTCTGAAGCATTCTCATATACAATAAATCACCTCCACAACCATTCGAGCTCGGTGTCATTTCTTTCCACTTTTGGCTTTGTGGAACTTGGCAGAATAACATGTGCTACTCTCCCATGCTAGCTTGAGTGCTTCCCCCCATCCATGATACCAATATCTCTGTCTCCTTGACAACCTTGCTCGTTATGCTGAGTGATGGGAACGCCACTCCAAATCAAGTCCATCCTCCTCTATGGGCAACCATGTATGTCAGACAGGCAGCTACAGTACATACTGCACACCGCTGCTCATTCTGATGCCTGCTCACAGGCCATGACAGTTAATGTACCAATGAAATCCATGAGGGCAGCTTATACAGAAATCAATCGGAAAGTCTGGTTTGAAACCATTTGCGCTCGAGTCAACTGTGCGTGGAAACTGAATCCACTTAACAGAAAATGTTGTATTACACTCGCCATTTAATCAGAGCCACTTACTCACTTTGCTTGATATGGTTCACAGACAGATGGTTGAACAAATAAAGACGCGTTTCCTGTGAGGGAGAGCCCACAAACACACACACAAAAGAAAACAAACAGATCTAGAGAGAGCAGGTTTAAAAAGAGGGAAAGCCTGAGAGCTCGAGCTCTTTGTGACCCCTCATTCCTCTGCTGAGAGAGTTAAAAGAGGAAAGATGAGCGACAGGCTGCTGAGCTGGGCTTCACCAGCACTTCACAACTCGATTCACTGAGGGGGGTGAGGGGGGGCGCTCACAGGCTCTTTCAACACCACACAAAGAGAAAGGGAAAGTAAAAGAGGATTATAAAAAAGAGGGGATGTTTTAAAGAAAAAAAAACGTCTGGCAGAGCTCTCTGTGTTTGGCATTCAGGTCAAAGACAGGCAGGATTCAGCCTATGGGAGACATTTCCAACACCCTCCCCCTCCACTCCACTCCACACTGTTAGCAGTAGTGGTGGACCACTGCTTTACTGGCAATCAGTGGCTGAAGCATTAGGAGTGAAGTGAACAGACTGAAACATGCGGACGCCACACTCACTGTTACAGCCACCGTGGATCTAATGATCTTCTTCACAGAAAGACTTGTCTCTAACAACAAAACCAGGCCAGCACACAATTAGATGCCTTTCACATGCAGTCAGTGTGAACAATGTTTTCCACATGCACAGCTGCAAAGTGACAGCTATATTGTGAAACGGGCAACCCCAACGAGCTCTCAGTCTGTCACTCACGCACAGACAGGACATATTCACACACTCACAGGCCCTAAATCTGAGGGTGTGGTATATGACATAAGCTCATCTGCCTCTCTGTGATGAGGTTTAGTGGTTGCTCTTCTGAAATTTCAGGGGAGAAAATGGGTGCCGTACATGTGGATGCCATCAAAATGACCAAAATTCAAACCATCCGAAGACGTCTCAAGTACAACATCGGGAGGGTTCCTCGTGGTCGGCTCAAAATAGGGCCAAGAAGAATGGCACACTCCGACCACACAAACAGCTCAAGGGCTGATATCAGCACACCATATGACTGCCCATTTGACGACAGAAAAGGCGTCTTTATCAACCCATTCTGAACTGTGGTACATATCTCAATCTAAACCAGATGACAAATAAAACCAAGGACAGAAATAGAATCCTTTAAATTCCTCTTAATTATGATAAACTGCTTTAAATTTGTAATAACTGATTTTATAGGCCATTGCGAGCCACAACAACACCCACATATCATCACCTTTTTTAGCTGATACCGGCAAACGTTATAGCAAACATTTCATTTCCACATCCAGGAGTTGCTGAGCAAAATTACCATTCATTTGGAGTTGTGCGTGTGTCCACCTGATGAATATTAGCCCAATGTTCACTCTTTTTAAGCTCTGTAAAGCTGCATAAAGCCAAGGGGAGCTGCAGAATCTGGTGATAATTTACTGTGGGCGACTATCATCACTATGAACGACACAGTTTGTTTGCACAGAATACAATGTCGCGCATGCAAGTTTATCATCCTGTGCAAATTAAACTGATGTTGTGTGCACGTGCTACCATGTAGCTTGCACACAGCCATCCCTACTCAAAGAATTATCTGTTATTATATTATAGCCTCGGTTCAATTCTTGCAGCAGCTTTGAGCACAAAAAAAACACCTGATTGTTCCCATGAGTGTCATGAGCTTAACCACAGATGGCATGGACTTCACAAAGGACAGCACTTCTCAAAAGTGCCAGATAAAAGCCAGCATGTTTACTCATAATACAAGCTTCAAGTGTGTGCATTAGTCAGTGTATTGACTGCTTTGACAGGGTTATACTGTTATACGATAGCATTACAAGTAGGCCTGGATATCTAAACCCACTTCCTGAAAAGGTTTTCAAGATCAAAATTGCACAGACTAACATAACAGTGCTGAAAGCTTGCACTAAATGTCCTGTATTAGCATCAGTTGGCCCTTGTTTCAGCCAACAGAGCAGGTTGAATCTGCGGCACGCCGTGACTGAGGGAAATCACTATGATTGGCTGTTCAGGACAGGAAGAGCAAGTAACAAGAAAGGTTTGAACACCCTATTTAGTGTATTTTTTCAAATTTTCCCCTTTTTGCAACTTTTTATCAGATATATAGTGTATATGGTGTATCTGTGCTCTAACGCTTGGGAAGTTTTCTAAACAAATTTAACGTTACAGGTTGAGTCATGTTGGCCTGAAGCAGAAATGTTGCACTTTTACTCACTTCCAGGGAAAAATCCCTTAAATCTTTAACTTGCCTCAATGGATGATGACAGAAAGGTGGAATTCCCTTCTTTCTTTAACCGGACCGTCCTTCCCCCAGCCTCTCTTTTAAAGCTCATTTTCACATGTCACTTTCATTTTCTGTCATTGCCTCTGCCCCTCTCTACTCGGTGGAGCCAACATTGTTGAGTGAGTCTCCATGACAACAGTCGATGGGTGGTCCCATTTTTTTACTGACATGGGCGTGCCCCAAAGAATCCGACGTTGAGCCCTTCACTCTTAGATTTTCGATATTTCTTTACAAAAGGATCAGCGCTCATTCTACACGAAGGTGCATGTAGGCTCTGAACCCACAGCAGGGTGGTTTCAACAAAAGGTCTCCTTCCCCCCCATTAAAGTCAGAGAGAAAAGCAGAGGATAAAAGAGGATAGAGAGCACAACATCTCCAGGAGTGTCCCCAGAAATGACTTGGGAATATGTATTAACACCATATTTTGACAGCGGAATGATGGCATTACATTAGGGTGTAATTGTGCATCACCACTGTCTTTCAATCCCTGTATTATACATTATCTGTGCAGACAGATGGGAGATATTGATTATTTTCCACATAAGCATCAACCTACAGTCCACGATTTGTCAGATATCAAATTATGTGAATTGCCGTTTTAACTAGTATCTGTTTAGTTAAGGCACAGAGTACTGCATCAAGTTAATTTTAATACTATTCCATCATAATGATTTCCTGGAAAGATGATAAACAACGCTGAATCCCTGCTGCATTGATTTATTTTTTTCTCCCCAGCCATAAATAGCTGCTTTCAAACTTGGGTTGTTTTCTCTGCTCCTTGATGCCCACTTTACCTCTTTCCATAACAGAGCAGCGCTTGTTCACTTTGCATAGCTCCCTGCACTCCAAACACATGATGAGTCGTCTCTTCTGAGAAGCTTGTTCTCTGCAAGGTCTGTAACACACTCCTCTGTACAGAACCTCTCTGTGCTGCGAGCCATCATCTATCAGCATCGGTTTCCTCGTGTCCTTTTTATCGTTTTCCTTGCAGCTTTGGTTCATAAAGCGGGAAGGAGTGTCTCTATTTTTAACTCTGTATGTGACAGTCTGGTATCCATGTCCCCTGGCAGTACAACAAAAGACGAGCACTGTAAAGCACAGCGGGGCAAATGTAGTGAACACGGCTTTGATGTACAACGCCGGCCGTTTTCCTTCGACGGGAGCAGACAGAGAAAACCCGGAGGTGATGGTGTGTTTGTGTCTGACAGAGAGAAAGATAAAGAGAGGAATAAAGTATCTGTGAAACACAGGTCACTACTAGGGTCAAACAACAAAGATGTTGCCCGCGCTATAAGCTATTATTGTCAAATGTACCGTACCACACACTGTAAATTTGGATCTATTTTTGTAACCCCTCATCATAAAGCATGTCTCCAGGGATATTCTGCCCCGGTTAAGACTAAACTAACACCCTCAAATTGAGTTTTTTTTTTTTTAAAACAAGTCGTCACACAGAGCAGAAAAGCTTAAAACACATGCAGGCGATGACAACTTGGCTTTTGGATAATTATAATGCAAGTGTGCTCCAGGGCAGACCTACTACCTGTCCTTTCTTCCTTCCTTGATTATGTTAAACAAGTTTGTAATCATGCATGATTTGACTCGGGTCAAAACACAGCAGTTGAGGAAACATGTCTTGCTAAGAGGTGGTATTTATGAGCTTCACTTAAATCACTAATTCATGTAACATGTAATTTCTGTAACATACCATTAAAATTGCTTAAAAGGTGTTTTTTGGATTAGTTATTTAATAGTGAGTTTTTTTTTTGAACATTCAATTGTAATTTCTTTAAAAAATATAACAAACATGTTTGTGTACGTTGTTAATTATAGGTCTTAGACTGAGAGAAGATCTGAATTGGCAGCTCAGATAGTTGCAATCAGTGCACAGATTTAGACAGTTTCTATTGTTTCAAATGTGGTCTGAAAACAACCTATAAAATCAACCTCAAAATCATTTTTGGTCGTAAACTGCATTTTGAAAATCAACCCGGCTGGGTGTTTTCTCTCTTACCAACACCACAGTTATTTTTCTACTTCATCACTCACCTGAAGCAGGGCTGAGCAGAACAACAACAAGCCAAAAAAGAAAAAGACTGCAGGACGTTCAGAGAACAAGAGATGCTCTGTGCCATATCGAACATTTTGAGACTGGAGGCGAGAAACCTTTCCACACTGCAGTGTCTTATTTACTTGGAAACTTTACTTTGTTAAATATGAGCAGCAGAAAATCAAATAGACAAAATGCCCTGAGCAGGTCAAGCCCTGCATTTCAGCTTTCCTTACACCCATATAGTCAATATGGTCAATTAGCTAACCAGAGACTATCTAACAGGAGCACTCAGCAGTAAGAGGATACACTTGCTATATACTTGGAAGGAGTGATCAGATATTATAAATATCCAGATGCTGTATGCTCTCCATGAATGAATGAGTCAGGCAAATGAGGCATACTGATACTACACCCATTTTACATTTGCAAGCAGGGCTATGAATGAAAATACAGCATGACTATCATGATTTCCACTGTGTGTTCTTCTCCTGGTTTGGATAACATTTTTAACAAGATGCAAAAATCTCCACAGCTGTCCACTTCTGGTTTAATGTGACAACAGCTGCAGCTGTCAGGAAAATGTAATATGTAAATAAGGTAATTAATGTCAGTATCATTCCTTCTTCCTTTTGTTTATTTTTCCAGAGGAGACAAGATCATGAAGTGGTCACATGAAATTAGCGACAGATAATGAGTTACAATATAAATAAACAATGTGCTAATTATGCATCTTCGCAATGAGACCCACGTTGCTCAGTCAGCTACATCACAGTGATAATTCTGGGACGAGGCTAAAACAGGGCTGGGTACTGAACGCGACGATATTTTATTTGGCAAAGATCATTTTTGGCTTCTGAATGAGAAGACACGATTAAAAAAAGCACTTGGCTCATTTTATTAAATGGGGAAAAGGGGCTTTATATTGGTACTAAAACTTAGGTTGATTTAATCTTTATAATCTTTAAAGTTGTCTAAATTTAGGAACGGACCCATTCCCCAAAAACCATTATATCTGATGAAGACCTGGTGGGCTTGAAAAATGTCCTGCAAACTGCTCTCACATCTGAAGAGTCCCATTCCTGCCTGACCACATCTGGCTGTAAATAGTTCATTTTTGGTAGCAAGTACATATATTACATACCGAACATGTCACCGTTTTACTGGTGGGGTTATAGAGTGTAAAATATTGACAAATAGCTGACATGTTGCTAACTCCTCTGGACTCATGTCATATGAACTTCTTTGCCGCTCTAAAAACAGTAGTCATCAAGAGCAGCACAGCACAATTTTCTGTGCTTTTACAGCAGTGAAGACAAATTGATTGCTGGTGTGTAATGTTAAGCAGAGCTAACAGAGCTAAATAGGAAGTCGCGGGTCCCATTTCTAAAATATAGACTTAAGTACTAGCCAGTGCAGATACCTTCATTTATCGGCAGTATTTGCAGCATTAATATTGGTTTTGAAATCGGAACAACTCTAGTTTGCAACAATCTCACACACCATGCAAGAGTAGAAAAAAATCATGTATTTATTCAGAGGTTAGTTGAGTAACATGTACTTCCCAGTAGAGCTGTGCGATATTACGATCAATATCGTAGTGCGATATAAAAATGTCTAACGTAGGATATAACCCTCTGTTGTTTATATCGTAATTTTAACGTGAAGGCTACTTGTTTAGCACTGTTGCTACAATAACGTTAACATACACTACGGTTGTGATTTAATACGCCATGTAAAGCACAACTCAATGTCGGAATGACCGTTGGATATCCAAATTTTGAGTTCAAAACAAGTTTATTGTATGAAGGCGAATGTAACTGCAGCAACGCTACTGCTTTGCGGTAGCATTTTTACGTCACCCGCAAGGACTTGTTTATGGCACTGGTCGCTCGGGAGTAAACAGAGGCAAAGCAGCATGGCGGAGACGGAGGAAGACAAAAGACGAAAGAAGACGAAAATAACGTTACTAGTTACGTTACATCAGAGGTGGATACAGAAGCAGAACCCCAAGAAGATTTGGTGCCGCAAAGGGGGAAACGGAATTCCATCTTTTGGCTTTGGTTTAAAAAGTCAGTTGGTATACAAATATAGATACAAATGCAGATATTGGCGAACCTGCTCATCCTTTATCAAAACAACAAATCATAGCAAAATCTTTGGTATCATTACAAAAACTTCACACAACGTTACAGTGCTTTTTATTAGAGAAAGAATGTGTGATACATCTTAATGTGAGGACATTAAGTTATTTTTGTTTATTCCTGGTCCACACCTGTAATTTAAATGAGTGTATCATTTTACACATTACTATATTAAGGCCGGCAATAACCAGCTCGATGTTTAATGTGATTGCGACTCTTATTGTGAAGGACAATGTAGAGGGAACGAAAGTAAAGCGGAACCAAAGTGTAGGTATCGGTGCCCCGCGGTGCCCAAGGTGAGCGACCCCTCCCTCTTCCCTCAGACCGAGATTCGGGGAAGAAGATGGCGGTTCACTCCTTCATTCACTGATTCCGTGATTCTGTTTTCCAGGTCGGTACACGGTAAAACTTATAAAGACTGTTTCCTCTTAACGTGTATAGTGGTGTACGATAGCTGTAATGAGCCAGCTGGCGGATTTTGAATGTGTTTCGCCGAGTTGAAGAGCGGCGTTTATGACCGCGAAAACGCTAGCTTCTGGAGACGATGGCGCCAGCCGCCATTTAGCGTTTGTGTGTATTGTGTCTGTGTAACTGTGATTTTCTGTGCTGATGTCCTCACTCCCTGGCTGTCTTTATTTCTGTTTTCGAGGTATCTTGACATGTATTGCATGGTTGCTAATGTTAAAGAAAGCAACGTCTACTGTTTACAACTTAAAGAGAGCTTCCTGAAGTTTTGAAGGAGTAGTTATATTGTCCGGTCTGAGTTGAAAATGCGCCATAAGCTAAACCGTTCTCCCTATGTGTATTGTGTTTCATGTTTTAAGCCTAAAGTCATTTCAGTATTGATTTAAAACCAGAAGTGGTTATGATTTACATTGTTGCACTGATTTAATGGTGAATTTATTGTGTTAAAAACAAATACATATATCTATATGAGATAAAAAAAACATAGTCTATTTGATGGACATGATTGCACTTCAAAGAGGGATGTTTATGTTTCTAAATACATGATGCTTTCTGTGAATGTGTGTGAGGTGTTGCCCACGGATGTGTGGAAAGGAGACATAGCTGTATTGATGTGTTTGAATTGAAACTAACAAATGGACATTGAAACTGAAACATGATTTCACTGGGGAATGTTACTGTTCTATATGATGATTTTGGAAATTTGTAATAAAACAGACCGAGATTCGGGGAAGAAGATGGCGGTTCACTCCTTCATTCACTGATTCCGTGATTCTGTTTTCCAGAAGTTCACCCAGGAGAGTGAGGGCAGCTGAACCCAACAAAAATCATTTGTTACTCCAGTTACTCAATTTTGAAACTCGTAACAAAAGCAACTACATGGCCACAGGGTCACATTCAACACTTTCTAATACACTCCTACATGTTGAACTGAGAGCATGTGATGACCAGTTTCCTGCCATCTATCTTATTCTGCCTGGAAAAAGATTTATTACGTCCCACTCTACAACATCCGGTGGCATTTTGCAGTGTGCAAACCAGCAGGCTATTGTGGCTATTCTGACCCACAATCCTCTACACAACAGAAAACAGTACATACAGATGACAACTCATTAGGTAGTACAGACGCTAAGGACTGGGACAGACGCATGATCAAGAGGGTCATCGCTCAAGGTTCAATTTTATGATTAAGCAGTATGTATGCATACGTGTAAGAGGCAGCTGATGTACGTACTAAAAGTAAAAAAGAAAAAGCATGCAATTTTGAATGCAGCTCTAGTTTCTCATCCACTGCAGGGAAGCACTTAACCCTGCGCTCCCTGTGTCCGTCAAAGTTTGAACTACAGAGGCAACAATTTACTGAAGGGGTGCACATAACTTCTTAACATTTGGGAGTGTGAATTCCGTGCAAAACAATCTAGGCCACACACACAAACAATATTCAACACATGAAAACACAGGGGTGATCTGTGAGCTTGTTAATGTTGTTGATCTGTGAGCCGGTTAATGTTGTTTTGCTTCTGCTCCTGAAATGTTGTGCTGTTTACAACTCCCATCTAGGGATGCAATAGCAGCAGCAACATTGCTGTGTCTTTACTTTTAAATTGCCTTGTACTCCTACAAGCCTCCCATTACTGTTTTCTTCACAGCCCGGACAGCTACTGATGGATCCTGCATTTAAGTGGAAAGCATACTGACCGCGCATAGATAAAAAATAAAAAAATAGCCTGATTATATTTCAGGGTCAGTTAACTTAAACCACAAAAAAATTCCTGACTTTGCCTTTTGGTATGTAGCCATGCAGAAAGTTTTGGCTCCACTTCTTCAGGTTTGGAAATTTCTGTCACCACCAGAGCACAATGTAGGTAATGGAACAGTTTTATTAGCGGTGCTCACAGCAGTGAAACATTACATTCAGCAGTGTCTCTTTCCAGAAACAATGCCCCAGTTAGTTTGGATAATCCCCCGACCTCGGTGTGGATCTTTTTTTGGAGAACAAGTATATGCATGGATTTAAAAAAAAAAAGAAAAGAGGACTGAACGAGGAAAAAAAACAGAGCATTAGAAGGGAAAAAAATCTTCCTTGAGGAATGGATTAAGGGGGTTTTACTCTCAATCATCCACCTCTACACTCATGTAGGTAATCCTATACATTACGGTGCATCTGGGTGGATGCCTGTAAGCAACAAATGGTAGGAAGAGATTTCTCTTAATGAGGTAACATGGGAGGGAAACTAAACAAGCTGTGTGTGATTGTGTTGCTGGCACAATTTGCATCTGTGAGTTCATTCTCTGTGTGCTTCATCTGTGATAGTTATGCAGGCAGTGCCACTATTGACGATCCTGTGCTGTGTGAAATAAACTCATAATCACCCAATGGACTGCCAACTTCAATTTTAAACTACGTCCTCTATGGGTAAGTTGTAAGAGAATATGTTGTAAAATGAAGTTAGCTCATGTGGAAACACGGTGCAGAAATAGTCTCTTAGCACCTTTCTTCTTCCCTGTGTAACACAAACCACCGTTGACATTATCCCAGCTTGAGCTCTACCTTCTCTTTGTACCTTCTGCTCCATCGGTCTTCTCGCCGCTCCTCCCTCAGCTATGGACTTGAATTATTCTCTTTGATCAGGTGCTACCTTGAGGCTCCCAAGAGAGAAAAGACTGATGTAGCGAGAGCAATGCAGAAAAGGCTGGTGCAACGCAATGCAGACCTGTTGGACGACTCAAACCGCCATCGGCCAAGTATAGACGTGAATCTTTTACTCAGTTCCTACTGAAGGTATTAACAATCCAGATATGCCATAGTCGCATATCTTTATCATGACTCTTGAGGGCAGACACTCATTATATTTATCCTTTTTTCTAGCTTGTACAAAACTTTTCTTGCAAAACCGTCTGAACACCATCAATCCAATTAGTGTCGATGGTAGGTGAAGAGATGGGGAAGATAAATGTAAACAAAAGACTTAAATGTTGAATAAAATGTATATTGTTTACTAAAGTTAATCACATATGCTTGGTAAAGGACATAACTCTTATCCTATTGGACTGGAGACAAGAAAAACTAAAAAGGGAATTTTGCAGTATCAGTTGATCAATGGAAGGTTTTAAAATGAAAAGCTTGCAAAGAGTGCAACTATTTGCTTGTGGTAGTTTGTTTTCATTAATTCTTCGTATTCCTTCTATCATATAGAAGTCTGAATATTAGCAAATCAGTGTTACACAGCTTCAGCAACCGTTGCAAAGAGATCAGAGAGTCTTGTTTTCCAGCAAATAGGGAAGGTGAGAATTTGTCAGATATTTTCAGGAAAGACAAACACTTTCTGGGACATGATACCTTGCTGTTTATTTTCTGAGCGACTGTCATTTTCCATGACCGATGGAAAAAAGTCTAAATTTATCCAGGTCTTCCAGGACACATGGGAACTCTTTCAGAGGAGCATGAGCAGAGAGTCGTTTCTGGTATCCTTCTTGTCTTTCTTGTGAATGTTAGTCTATGTTATATAACCTTGTGTGGATGTCATAGTCACATGGGAGGACCAGAAGCGTATGCAGAAAACAGAAATGACATATGTAAAATCTACTCTTTTCTGTGTATACATGGACTGCAAACGACAGTTCTCAACGGCATGTTTCAATATCAGCTGGACATGACACGGAATGAGGTCCCTGTATGCCTCGGCTCTTTCACAGCATCAGAACCGGCTTTGCCAAATCTCCAGAGAGACATTGACCTCTGTAACAACATTCAGTCGGTAGAAAGACAGTTATGGGAATGAATACAGGAAGAAACCACTTAACACGAATGAAGGGAAGTTGTTATTCATTAATTTCTATACTGCCCTCTCCACCGCTCACTTGAAGCATATCTCAGGAATGTTTGACTAGTTTAAAAATTGATAGAAAGATAGACAGAAATATATTCATCATTGGCAAATGAGTCATTTCAGCCATCAATGTCTGCATGTTGAGTTGGGTATCCTTTATGATTTTTCTTCAGTAAGAAAAGCAACAAAAGGTGGTTAAAGGAATGGTTCAACCTTTTTGGGAAGTATTATTATAGGCTCTTTTTTTGTTGAGAATTAGATGAGATGATCTAAACCACTCGTGTGTCTGCACAGGAATTTGAAGCTACAGTCAGAAGAAAGCAGTTTAGCTTAGCTTAGCATAAAGACTAGAAACCTCTGTGCAACGATAACAAAATCTGTTCCTTGGTTCCTGTAATGCTCACCAAATCTCATTCCATCTCTGGCTAATCCTTAAAAAAATAATAATATTAAAAAAAGTAACAACAAGTTGCTTGTCTTCGTTATTTTATGCGTAATGTCAGACAAAGTCTTAAAAACGGGCACAGTCACATCCTGGAGCTTTCACTGGTTGCTTGACTAATTTCCTGGCAACCTCACAGTGATGACAGGACTGAGGGATCTTCTCATCCAACCATTGGAAAGAGATTTAGTGAGTATTTCAAAGGGAGCATAGTAGATTAGTAATGAGTGTCTGTGCTGCAAATTGCAAATTTCTAGTCACAACTTAACCTGTATTTTAATTTTGGTCTGATTCTCTCTTGTTTTGAAAGGATTACAATAAACACTGATTTCACGTTTGGTTTAAAAAAACAACATTGTATACTGTGGGTTTTTACTGTTTGGAGCGTTTACAGTGATAACAGCTGCAACTAGAACGAAAAAACAGAACTATGGGAGCAGTCAGATTTAACTAAAAAAGTATCGACTATAGCTGCTTGACTATAAGCCTCTGGTGTCAAATGCCAAAATTCCAAGAGCAAGTACAAAACAAAGAATCTAACACCTGGGTAAGTGCTCCCTACTATATGAACAAGATTTTTTCCAGCCACCTTTAAATCATTTGAACTACGAAGGTTTCATC
This sequence comes from Diplodus puntazzo, assembly GCA_963678695.2. Lineage (NCBI taxonomy): Eukaryota > Metazoa > Chordata > Actinopteri > Spariformes > Sparidae > Diplodus > Diplodus puntazzo. Next base: position 14,046,963 of record OZ023164.1, on the reverse strand, counting down.
GTTGCACTTCAGCTGAGGCCCAAAAACAGGGTGTTATCTCCATGCCATCATGTTCATTTCTTTTCAGTGCTTCAACTGATCATTTAAACATTTGAAATACTTCATCTCTTCCTCTCAGCTCTATTGGTCCTATTATAGTTGCTTGACATTTTAAATGCACCCGAATGCCACTACAGTGATTTAGTGTGGCCTGAGCATGGGATGGCATTTCTGCTTCCCTGACATGCAGATGATATCACTCCTTCCACTGAACCGCTGCCACATAAAACACTATAGCACCACATTCAGCAGGCATCTGCCTGTAGCTCCGTGCCTGCTCCTGAGGAAGACTGAGGTCACGCTCAAACAACTGTGGTTCTGCCCAGCCAAAACAGCAGATAGCGTAAATAGATGCCCTGCAGCATATGCATGTGACTGTGTGCGCGTGTGTGAGAGTCAGAGCAGAAAAAAGGAGAGGCTCCACAGGCAAAATGCTGTGTGTGTGCAGTCTTGAATTCTCAGGAGAACCCTGTGGCTCTCTGAGCTATACATCTCATAAATAAAGCAGGATTTCCTTCAGCTGCAGCTATGGGAGTATGTGTGTGTGTATGTGTGCGCGCATGTGTGTGTGTGAAAATAAGAGAGCCAGAGAAAGGCACAATGGATTACAGGAGGCCCATCAAATCGCTCCATTCAGCAACTGAATCAACTCTGTAGCACGCAGATAAATGAAGACACGCAATCTTTGCAGCCTATATGTTTAAAAATTACATGAACTAGTGATTCTAGTTGATTATCTGCCATGAAATATTTAAGGACGTTTGGAGTAGGGATGTCACGATCAGGTTTTTTTTTTTTTTTTATCCCGGTCATATCCGAGTTTTATATTTAGTATCTGCCGATACCGAGTCCCGATCCGATACTCAGCCTTAACTAATATTTTCCTGGATAATACAGCTGCATTAGGAAAAAAAAATACCTGCATTCCTTAATAGTTTTTTTTTTATTCTGTTGAAACAAAGTAAATACTTTCATATTGCTCTTCCTTATTCTGCAACATTAGCCTCCACCTTCTTTGTGTTAGCAGGTGAGTCTGTGACGCTGCACTGTAACAGCAGCTCGTGTACAGCCAACTGAAGTGTGTGAGACGCAGCCCACGCTTGGTGCCTCCATATCAACCACTGCTTTTTTCATATTCCTTACGTTGTCACGTAAAATGACGTGGATGCGTTTCTTGTCTATTTCACACACGTTCAGCATCTCCTCGGTATGATCTCTATATGCTTAAATCACTACAGTTCTTTTATATGCCACACAGACATTTAGGATAAAAATATCAAGGATCATTGTCACCCAGCTGCTAGAATACAGCTGTAACCTAATTATTTCACAGGTCAAGGACATACAACACAATTAGAGTGGTATAAAAATATGTGACAAGCCAACTGAGAATGAAAACATTACAGCAATGTGGCGGGAAATCAGAGCGCAAGGGAAGATTGAAAAAAAAGTGATGGAAAAAAAACCCTCTTTCATTCTGTGGACCCTGAATGTGGGACACGTCAGGTGAGAGTCATCAAAGTTTTAAAAGCCATTTATCTGGGAAACTTCTGTATAAATGTTCAACAGATGCACAAATGAGACAAAAAAAATGCTACTCCTCCTTAAGGGGTTGTTCAGTTAGAAAACAGTTCAAAACATAGCTGCAATGCGGGGGGAGTGTTGCTCCAGGAAGTCCAGTTGTAGTAATGGGTCCACGAATCTAAAGGCTTATGAGGCAGCAAAACCCTGCCCAACAATTTATAACAGTATGAGACAGCAATTTTACAACTCTGGAAAGTAATCACTGCAACAATCACTTTATCTTTCGTCGCAACCATGGTAAGGTAAACAGTAGAATACAGAACCTGGCCCTGTGTTAACACTCACGCTGTTTCAATGGACTGGCCTCAGATCAGAAAATATTACCATCTAACAATATGTGACAGAAGGCCTGGCAGTCCAGAGCCCTCTGCACACTACAGTTGTCAGATATGGAGCTATTATCACTTGGCCGTTCTGTGTCGTGTCTTGTCTCGCTCATTGTGTAATTCTGACAACATTGTTCAGCTCTCCCATTGTAGAAGCAGCTGAGCTGGTGGCAGGTCTTCACTAGAGTTGAATTCCATCCATATAATCCCTCCCATAATGCATGTCCCAGCAACACTATTGATACACCTTGAGAAGCTCTCACTTTCTCCTTCTTTGTGTGTAGTGTGGGCAATTTCCCTTAATAACAGAGATTTCTCAATCACCTTGCGGGAAATTACGTTTCCAAATCCTCTCTGCAGAATTAAACCACACGAGTGATCAAGGTGTTTGCTCTCAGGGGGAGTGTCATAATGATTAAATACAACTATTAATTTAAGATAAGAAACTGGCCATCCGGTGCATGCTTACAGATCCTGTAGGCCAGAGGTGAAAACACACTAGAGCTGAGAGTGTGCATTATTTTAAATCCAATAAACTGCAAAACAAGCTTATTTCACTCTAGGCCTTATCTGGTTGAAGGTGTGTTAATCGCAAAATCAGCAGCTGTGAAAACCTGCTGAGCCCTTGACACCAGTGACTGCACAGTAGCATGGATCCAATTTCAGATCACTTAAACTCATCAAGTCATAAAACATCCTTGGAGTTTTATTCTGTTCGACACTTGCAAGCTTAAGAAGCCACACATCTGCTGAATTCTTTACATGGATGTTTGGGGCTGGGTATCAAACTTCAATTGAGTATTAAAAATATTCTTGTCATTTAAGACCAAATTTTATTATCCAAGGAGTTCATCTCAACAGCATCAGTGGGCCAATAGGCATGCAGCATGCTTGCTGTGCCAAGATCTAATAGTGCTCATGATAGGCTGACTTGAGGCATTAAGGAAAAACACGAGTTTACACCCTGATAAAGGGCTCACCACATGTAAATGTAATGCAGTCTTTTTTAAAAACAGATTTCATGAAATGGGTATCGAAAAGGTGTCCTTGAGGAACCTGTATCTGTATCAAATCATTTTTAACAATACCCTAAAGCTGTAACACCATCCTGCTGTGTAGGGATGAAAATTGAGAACTGGTTCAAGTTGAGAACTGATTCCAAATCGTCCGATTCAGTGGAATCTTATGCCTCCAAGCGTATTCATTGCTTTCAGACAGTTTCAAATTGCAAAACTATGGTGTCGAATTTGTGAATTCACTTCTGGAAACTTGTAACAAGGAAATGTAATAGCGGAGAGGAGGAAATGAGGCAAAGCACGTCTTCTTTTCACAATAAAGACGACAACAGAGCTAATTGTAATGTCTGGAAGATGATACTGTGATCATACGCATGCTGTTTTTTGCACTCAGAGATAGTAAAAGAGTTGTGTTGATGCTGAACTCCTGTGTATATCCTACTGCTATCAATACAATCTTGTCTATTCCCACCCCTACCACTGTATTGACCATGTAGCACAACTTTGTGGTGCAAATTTTGAGTTTGCAAGTTTTCATTAGTCTGGTTGCCAGACACTTGATCGCAACAATGACTCATCACTGTTCAGTTATTTGAAAAATTATTCTTTAAAAAAGGGAGCAGTAGGAGGGTTTGGGTTCAATAGTATTTTTCAGTTTTGAGAATAACGATCAAAACCTGTGGCTACAATCTGAAACTTAAATGAGCAGCAGAGGAGTAACACATTTTAATAAAATATGTAAACATGTAACAAATTGAAATAACACATGTAGCCCACTTACTTTGTGTAAAGTGCTGATTCAGAAATATTAAAGTTAAAATACTGAAATATGAAAGAAAGTTTAACAAGGGGATTCCAACTTTTGAAACTGATGCAACCTTCACTGAGCTGCAGACACAGACTGTAAACACAGACGGTGCACTGACGGTGGCTGTAGAGTGTTGCTGCTGAGCGATGTTTCTATTTACTCACAAACTGTATTTGGACCAGGACACCAACTTCAATTATGTTTGTCAGATAACACTCAAAAGTTTTGACATTAAGGTTTATAAGATGCATCTGATATAACCAGCTGCCAGATACTAAGTCATTTCATTTTGTGAAAGGGAGTGCCATGTTGTTATAGAAGCAGCCACAGCACTAACAAATCGCACTGGATGGCTGGGGCTCATGCACACTGGGGGTGGAACTGGGGTCATAGCTTGAAGCACCTACTTGCTATTCGTTATTGGTGAAGTTCATTGCTGGGGGGTGAGAAGCACAGCTGGAAACACGAGTCACTGAGGACCACATCAAAGTTAACAGTGTATGGGTAATTAGGTATTCCAAATTGGGAGTAAACAAGGGTAAGTAAAAATAATTAGACTTCATTAAAATCAAGCAGAGTAGAATTTGGCTAAAGCAACAAGGTTGTTGTAGAAATCGAGATAACGATAAATGTGTATGTCTGCCTATCACAGTGTGTGGAACAATTCTTCATTGCTGATTAGGGCAGACCCTGAACAAATGTGAGTCATAGTGTTTACTAGAGCGTCGATGCCTTTCAGAGCATCCACAGGAATGGCGAGAGATTGTTAATGAGTCTAAACGTCAGAGAGATCTGCGTAACGTGGGCTGTGAAGCTCTGTGGGGAACTTGGAACGTGGATCATTCTGTGAAATACAGATAAGCAAAAACCCTTGTGCTCCGGGTGAGATAACTCAATGTTTGTCTGCATACTGCCGGTTTGTGCATCAGGACCGCCAAAGGGGAGAAAGTCCACTTAATTAAATCAATTAGAGCATGAAGGGCCTGTTGAAGCCTCCACTGAAAACAACATGATGGAATAAACTCAAACGACAGCTTAACTCTTTTCACGAGTCAGAAAAACTGCAATGATGCATGAGTAGTCTCTTTAGTTCCACTTTTACGTATTGTTAGACGCTGCAAGCCACCTAAACAAGATCATTTGATTGTTAATTAATCAGGTAAATTAACTTGCTGGGCAGTTTCATCAGGGGTACGGGTTTTGTCTTCATTTGTTTTTTCTAATATTTTGGTGGGGGTACAACTAATTATTTTCACTTTTGATTTATCTGACGATATCTGATTTATTTAGGGGTGCACCAATGTTGACCTTATGAAACAGGTTCATCAATTTTCATCAAATACAGGTTTTCTGTCCACACCAATCATTTACAGTGATATAATAATATCAATAAAGCTATCAATAATTCACCCCATCCTGCAGGGTTTCACAATAAATGCATTGTAATGTGAGGTAACTGGTAGCAGACTTCTGCAGTTAACCAATATTATTCAGGATTTACTCTGTATGTTTTTTGACAATGGATTTAGACATTTGCTGCACCTGCGGTCCAAATATCTGGAATCCATTTTATCAAGAGTTTAACAAGGCTTTATAAAGGAGAGCGGCTTTGGAAACAAAGCCTGATATTACATACTGTGTTAAAATAAAAAGAACTGTCATCAGTACTCCATGCTAGCCAGTGCTTTGTGTATCAGAATCTGCATCTTGGGAAAAATACTTTGATTGGGGGGGTGTGCATGTGTGCGAGTGTGCGCCTGCATTGGCACGTAGAGGCACATAAGGCCCTGAACTTTTGTCCAAAGTTTACACTCTCCTGCTAAGACGTGTTGAGTTTCATTCCTCACTCTGTCTCTCTTCATGGCCTTAAGTACCAATTTTCTGCTATGTAACATGAACCACATACACACAGCAGGAAAGTGTGAGGGAGTCACTGACCCTTGATTAAGATTTAACGAGCAGTTCTCGGTCTGTTTGTGAGTTTATGGTCACGTTTGTCTGTTGAGGTAGGAGGGGTCAAATTTACGAATCTAATCCCCATAGTGATCTCTCTGAAGACCTCAGGAGGTTTACAGCCCCCCCGCGCCCTTAGATCTCTTTTGCATCACTCCATTAAATAAGAAACTACCAGCAATAGCGATGAATTTCAGAGCTTCCTGCTGGTCTTTCAGCTTTTATAATAATATTCGATATTATTATATTTCCTTAATCATCATGTTTCAAGTTCTTGGACTCCTTCAACTCTATGATTACCTTCAATGCCATAGCAGGCCTGACATCATCATGCACCATCCACAGATTACAAAGTCCTCGGGTGTGGTTTGTCGACCAAGTGGGTGTGAGGCTAAGACACTGTACCAGCATATTATAACCAGCTTTACTCACTCCGAGTGTCCTCCCTTCCTCTCGAACTCCGACTCCTTCATGTTCTCCCCCCCCAGTGTCCCAGAGCAGGATTAGGCTCGATGCCCAGTGGTGACACAAGGACACTGGAGCCAACAGGCTGTTAGTTCAGTTGTTGGGCATGAATTAGGAACTCAAGCCGGGTGGCGGAGGAGGGAGGTGATGACAGAGATGAAGGACAAGGAGGAGAGAATGGACAAACTAAAGGAACAAAAGAGGAACATTCAGGGGAGACAGCTGAAACTCTAAACTGCTGATAAGAAGCAGAAAATATAGTAGTGACTCAACTAAGGTGTAAATTACAGACAAAAGAGACAGATGCTACATCACCTGTTTTTCAAACAAGATTTTGGCTCAATACCATTTCTGATTATTGCCCCTAACCCTTGCTTTACAGTTTCAAAATAGAAAAGCATACTAGTTTGCAATTCATTCAAAACTTCATACAATCAAGCAAGTCATCAAATAAAAAATAAACACGGCTTCATCACCTGACCACTAGCGGTACTTTATAGGCCAACATTAGCCATTGCAGCACAGAGCAGTACAAAGTGTGGCAACCTCACTTTTTGAGCAAAATTTTGGGCATCATATGCCATTGTGGGGAGGAAAACTTTGAAATATGTCAAAATACAGGACTGTCATGCACAAATCAGCAAGAACTATGTAAGAAAGGTTAGCTACCCAGTTGTCTACAGAGACATCAGTAAACTAGAAGTGACTGTTTTTAGTGTTCGTCGAAACAGACCACATCACAATGAAAACACAGAGTTCTCATAACCTCAGTTTTAGGCATGCCTCTTAAAATCCCCCATTTAGAGGGCCATGCAGCCCCAACAATTTACTCTACCCTTCTATCCCGACCTCCAGACATGAACACAGGTGGTCACCATCTTACTCAAACACGTTAGCATGGAACACATGCACAAAGTGTAGCTGAGGATGATGGAAATGTTATTTGGGAATTGGGCAAGTAAAAAATTTGACCCGAAGCCGATTCACTCAAAAAAAAAGTCAAAGGATTGTTTTGGAGCCTATCCACCATGTAGATGTTAAGATACTTTGCAGAATACTGCTGGTGGTGTTTCAAGAAAAGTAATCGTGATCACCATAATCATTAGAATTCACCCTGTGGGTAACAAGAATATCTGTTCCGAATTTTATGGTAATCTGTCCAACAGATGTCAACCTCATGATGGTGTTAGAGGAAAAGTCGGGGGATCACCAGATTCAACGCTATTCATCTACTGAGGACATGAATCTCTGTACAAAATTTCACAGCAACCCATCCATGGAGCCTCACGTAGCTTAAAATCAATGAAGACATCATTGTGTTGCAGCAACATGGGGGAGCAAAATGATTGATGACACAGGAAGTTGTATATATATTCTAAAGACACAGTAATAATGACAAAAACTATTAGGTTATTTTACTGAAAGGACACATACTGTTTAATTGTCACTGTCTGCCTTCTGCTCGGTAGCACAAATCCTCTTTCTCTTCAAAGGTCATGGGTCACAGAGAGAAGGTCTATTGTCATAACTGTATGTACTCTGAGTTTAATGGACGCCTATTCCCCAGATTACAGATAATTACAAGGACAATGGGATGACCTTTATCTCACAACCAACATGATGCTCTTTGTGAGCGTGGCTCCACGTCTCCTGACCGGCCATCTGTGCCTGCACTTATTAATTCCTTCTCCTCTCCTAGAGAGATTAGGATTTCCTGAGGGAGGCAAATATTTCACTTTCCACAAAGCCAAAATACCAATTTTGACAGCAATCTCTATTCCCTGCATGGTTTTCCTTGCTGCACTGTAGCTTCCTGAAGGACTGATGGAGACGTTCAACGTGTAGGTCAACTTAAACTGTAAACTATTTCATATACACCGGAGAGGCAGACTCTCATAGATAAATAAAAAGTCATGTTATTTTGTTTGTGCTGTCCAGATAGCACTGGAAAATATGCAGCTGAGGGCACAAACAGGATGAAGCAATATTACAGTGGACTAAAACTGTGCTAAATCTAGAATGCCAGATTGTAATTAAGTGTTTTAAAGATACATATAATTCCATTTAGAATTAATTTTCCTGGATAGACTCCATTTATTATGGGTCATTAAATATAAGAGGATGATGCAATCAACTTTAATAAGGCAGATATTTCACCCAGTCTTGAAATTACTATTCTAAATTATTAAATTACCAATTACATTATTAAAGTATGAATATTTTATTTTTTAAATTATCAAAGACTGCTAAATGTATAATTATGATCACATATTCTAGACTCATAGTACCTCTTGAATACAGTATTAAGACCAGTCATGTTTTAGTAAAAATACACCATCAAGTTCAGATTATAAAAGATAGTTTTGAAGAAAGAGGGAACATATCTCTCGTTATAACATCAACTCCTACTCATAGGAACAAAGTAGAGGAACAAAACGCTGTGTAGGCACTGTGTGATTTTAATCACTTACAGTGTGTGAAGAGGAGCAGAGTAATTAGTCTCAGCTCATAACTGTGCAATCAAATATAGAGGAGGAGGAAGGTGCTTATTATCTCGTCTGTGAAGGCGTGGCTCAAATGACAAGTCTGTGTGCTAAGCGTTTGACTTAAGAAGCCAACCCACGAAAGAGAAAACATTTAGTTTCAATTCAATGTTCAATGCAAGCGATGTAAACCAAACAAAAACAAACCTCTCAACAAAAGGGAAACAAACAGGAATGTGTATGAAATAGGGCTGCAACTACCAATTATTGTCTTTGGTTATTCATCTGATGATTATTCTCTTGAATAATTGATCAGTTGTTTGGTCTAAAAGGTCAGTTTTGTCTACAACCCACAGATTACTGTTCATTTTCATGGTGGAGTAAATAAGCCAGAAAATATTCATACTATGAAAGTAAGTTGGAATTTTTTTTCCACTTAAAAATTACTCAAAAATAGTTTGTGGTTAATTTAAATGCTGTGAACTAATAAATGAAACAATTAATTGATGAAATTTAGTGCCAATAAATTTCCCTTTCAGTTTGTCAAGTAACACCAGGCCTAAAAAACACCTAATTTATCTCCCCATATATGAGTCAAACTGGTAAAAATGTATCTGGACTTTAAGAGCAAACACATCATAATAAGTAGACATGGCCGCCTTGAGTAACGACTCAACAAAGGACAGAGAAATCCTGTGTTTTCTTGATCAACTTTTTAACACACTACATTCCATTCAAGAGAATTAGGAAATGTCATACGACTTTGTTTCAATTTCCGGGAATTTTGTTCTATGTGGTTGTCAGTCTAATACTAAAGTAATAAATACGTCAAATGAGTTGGACCAATGAGAATGCCACTGCGAGTTAACATTGAAAGTCAAGCATTATCACCTCTGTTTGTTCTTTCATCGGCCTGGAAATGAAGTTAATCATTACATGTACACCGTTTGAGTTACTCACACACACTTACTGTAGACAATGTAAATAATGGTAATATATTTACCATTAACCTAGAGTGTTGTTTGCCACTTTTCCACTATGTCTTCAAATACAGAACCTGTACTTTGAACTCTGGCTTTATAAAACTTGCTGTGTTTATGGCTGGTATTTAACACCAACTTCCTGGAGGTTGACAGCTTTCATCTCTGTGAGGTGGACTCTGCAGTCGAGTCTAAACCATCTCATTTGGACCAGGGGCACAGGTTCACCCTGCTAGCCTTTATATTACACATTAACTTGAAGTGCTACAACTAGAAGATTATTTTTACTATTAATTCATCAGTCATTTACTTTCTCAGTAACAGTTTTGTCTTAATGTTCATCATAAATTTCTATAGCCAAAACTGAGGTTTTAAAATGTCTTAATATGTCAAACCAAGAATCAAAAAACACAACATATAAAATTTACAATGCAGTGATCGGGAAGCAAAACGTTCTTGCTGTTGAAATGCTGGGACCAGAGAATATGTATTTTCATACATGGAAAACGTGTAGATGATACCAGTTAAACAATGATTCGTCCTGCCTTTCAACTTTAATCATCTGAGGGGATTTCACATAAGCTGTACCTAGAAAGAGTCGACGCAGCCTGACAGAGAGAAGTGTTTTGTTTTTCTAAGAAGTGTTGCCTGAATGAATAAATCCTTTTTACATGTCTAGTTTCACTTCAACAAGAAAATGATTCATGCTTTCATGTGTATTTGGCCTTCGGGATTCATAATATTTACAAGCAGCAGCCTAACTAATAAATGGATGACAGCTTAACTTACATGAGACTTGACGGGTATTGTGCTGAGTCTTGACCCTTTGACAAATACATTACATAAAGTGAAACCCTGCTGCCAAGCTAAATAAATACAGTGCAACAGCAGAGCTGCACTTGCACATTATTTCTACTGATCTACTGATAACGTTCTCAATCAATCTGGTAATGTTTGGTTACTAAAATAAATAAAAAAAATAATAATAGCCAGCACATCTTGCCCACAGATACCCAGTTTATTACCATAGAGGACAAAGGAAACCAGCAAACGCTAATTTTTTAAGAGCTGGAACGAGATAATCGCTTTTACATTTTTGCTTAAAAATGACACTAACGATAATCAACAGTCTTAAACGTCTTCACATCAAATCTACTTTATCAGACAGCAGGAGAAAAGGTACTGATATATTTTAATTAAGCTAAAGCAGTAATACAAAAAAAAATAAACTGTCCTGCATTCAGATGTGTACCTAAAATTAGAATTGGGCAACATAACAGTTAGTAGAAATTATGGCTGAGCAATTAATCAAAATATGGAAAAGAGCAATTTCCAAAGCACAGAGGTGTGCCCTTTCTTTGATTAAGGCAAAATGTATTACAAAACAGCATCATAATGAAGTACTGTAGTGCTGCAGAAATGCCCTGGCCTAAAGAGAACATGTTTGTTTGGTACAGACTGCAACAAATGTGACATTATCGTGATTTTCATAGTTTTGCCAGAGAAAATGAAGAGATGAGAGTGACAAGAAAACATAGAGGTATTCAAATTGTAAATACAGGTAAGGCAAGTACGGGACGAAAATAATTAAATTTGTATGTATTTGTATTTTGTCTGCATGTATGGTTCATTATAGTTTGTTATTCAAACAACTTTTTTAATTAAGTTTACTGAACAATAACTGCATGGTGATACAAACAGTACCAGAATACGAAAAATATACTCAGTGACAGAAGGCCTAACTCAAATGTAAAATCATAATTAGCAAAAGAAAAATGATGTTGCAATTATTTCGACATGACTTATAATTCAAACGTGACATTTGATGGGTGTGTAACAGGCAAACATGTTATCAGCACAATTTGTAGGTCAGGGCTCTACGATTTGGTCATTGCTATTTTGATAACGTTTCCATTAACTGTGCAGCCCTAATGCAAAGCGTAGCAATTAGTAAGTTTGCAGATAAACGTAGAGGCGTACAACATTTCCCTCAGAAATGTAGTGGAGTAGTTTTAGTCTGTTTTCAAACACGCTGAGAATATGAAATATGCAAAGCATTCTGAATCACATTCGCTTTACCTTGAGAGTTCTTCACTTCTGATGCAAGATAGGAAGTTTCTGTAATACAGGCCCAGCAGTCTATCACTGCACCTGCCTTCCACATACCTGTCATTGCTGAGCGAACCTTGTCCAGCACACCGTTTAACTATGGTGCCACAGAGGGTGTGTCGGCACAAAAGGTGTGCCATGAAAGTACATCTGCTTGGCTGCATCTTAAAAGTAGCCTGGATCACTACGCTGCCTGAGACAAAACCAAACAAACACCTTTCTCCCCATCTCTTCAATTGATAAGTATGAATTCATGGACATTTTAATGGGCAACTTCTCCAGACAAGAAGGAAAGACAATGCAGCTCACCATTTATTTGGGTCGGTGTGAGGGATACACGTTGCAGTTACCATGAAGAGCCACTAGAAACATTGACAAGCTCGGCGTGTGCCACCAGTCGCCAATCTATGGTGTTCTGGCAAATGTGGTCCATTGTTTAAGGTTTTTAACAGCAGCTCAGACGCACGGCACGCACTCTGGTGTGAAACAAGTGACTGTGCGTGTTTTTAATATAAGTAAAGAAAGCAGACAAATCTAGTAAACAAGTCAAACAGGACAGATGTTTTGGAGAGCAGAGGTGCCTACAGACCTGCTGTAGTAGCGTTCACTTACAGGCCTTTTAAGAAGTGGCCCGGTGTAAACAATGCGAAATGGCAAAGTGGATAAATTAAAACTCGCTTTTTTAGTTGTGAGGGTGAAAAATTAACCCACAGCGATGGCATTATTCAACGGTAACCTGGACAAGTGCGAGGCTCGCCGAGGCTACAGCACCACGTCTAGTTAAAGCTCATTTGAGTGGACAAAGAGCCAGCGTCAAATTATACAAAGTGACACGAGCCAGATGCAATTTCTGTCCCAACTTTTACGACAGTTTGGCAGAAAATTTCCGTGTGGAAAGTAAAAGGAAAAAATGACCCACACACAGCGCCAGAGTGGAGCAAAGTAGCCCGTCCAACTGCACCAACTTACACAGTTCATTTGTGGCTTACCTTAGTGTTCACTCCAGTGAGAATGGGCAAGCGGCGACACTCAGCACGCCGAAAAGAGCAGCCCCGGACCGAACAGTTGGTAACTAAGCCCGCGGAAAAGCGACACAAATGACGCTTAAATCCACATATCCTTGGGTTTCACTATGTTTCTTTCCTTTTAAACATGGGCTGACAATGTACTGCCCGACCTATCCTCGCTTATTTTTCTGTCGCAGGCTGACTGACTCTACATCGATCACTCCTATCAAGCTAGCTAGTGCGGCTCAACAATCGACTTCCGTTATCGGTTTTCAAAATAAGACAGCTTGTTGGTAGCAGCAGACAGTAGGTATTTACTGTCTTGCACAAAAGATTGTGTAAGTACAGCAGGGCCACACCACGTTATGCAGACAGAATACAAACACATCAGCAATATAACAAAGTGTTTTACGACGGAAAAACAAACTCAAAGTAAATCTGAACCACAATCAAATAAGCAAATAAGGCAGTGTATGATGAAACTGACATAAATAAAACACATGCTTTGGGCTGTGAACTTGTGATCTAAAATACATGGCTGTTTCTGCAAGAGCTTCCCCTTCAAATAATATCATTACTTATTATATTAGTAGAGTATTATTACAGATGCATACAAGCATAAACAGTATTTCACTGTTGCAAAATATTACTGTAGTAAAGAACGTCTTTACAAATATTTATATATATGTGTGTGTTTGTGTGTGTATGTGTGTGTGTGTGTGTGTGTGTGTGTGTGTGTGTGTGTGTGTGTGTGTGTGTGTGTGTTTGTGTGTGTATAAAATAGCAAAAGGGACCTTTGCTGTCATTTCCATAAAGAATGGGACAATTAAATGTCAATTAAAAGCTGTAATGACTGTACATGTCTTTACTCACTTATCCTCTAGTAATCTGCAATTATAATTATCATCGTAATATTTGATTGCATGTATGTTTTCCGTCAATATCTTAACCTTCTGATTAACTCCCCTCTAGAATTTTTTTTACAGTTAAAGGAGTAAAGAAGAAACCTTAATTGTGGAGGAACATCATCTGATTTCCGGTGAAACCCTGCTCTCTTCTCGCAGCTTGATCGCTGGTCCCTTTGGTGACGTCACCAGCGCCGGGACCAGTGTAGGGCAACGCTAGAGGAAAAGGGACTGGGGGACCATGTCGCCCCTTGCCGATGACAATGGGATGCTTGCTGTTTTTCTGTGTTCATCTTAATGAAAGAGATTTTTATCAGGAGTCTGGTGAGCTCTTAAAGGTCAGCCCGCCTCAACAGCTTCTACCCATTCATGATTTCAACAGTGCTTAATACAGAGACACAACAAGTTCATTTACTGGCCACTGCCCCTGCAGTGTTTTTTTCTACACTTCCAGAAAAAAGGAAGAAATGTTGAGATTCAACTGAACAAACAATGGCACAAAAAAGATTTGCTATGTTGGTATTTATTCACGAACTAAATGGATCTCCTTGTGGCTGTTTTGTCAGTTGCTGTATTTCCTGTATTTTAGGACATCTGACTGACTCCATGACCATGTGGCATGATCAAAGCACACAAAACAGTCATATTTCCACTAGCTGCTCCAGCCCCCATTATGAAATCATGAGACTGTGCTGAAATAAGATAATATCAGCTTTCCACGCAGGAAAATTATAAAAGTGTCACCACCACGAAATGAAGTACAAACATAAGGGCACAGATAAGGGAACTGAAACAAGTACATTATTTGAGCTTCTACTAGAAACTGTGAGGAGAATACAAATTGAGACTTTATACGCCATAGTGTGTTGTTACTAACCAGTGGAGAGGATCTATGTTAAACAGTATTGAAGGAGATTTAGCTGGAGTAGGGTCAGGCCTGGGTCCCTCCTTGTTTCCATATTGGTCGGGGACAGTAAAGCGGAACACACTGTAGAGTATCAGGGTATGATTAATAAGCTCTACATGTGTCCTGAAAATATGTGCGAGTGTTGCATGATGGATGTTGGATAAACACTGACAGTGAGTCAGTGGTTGCACGTGAACAGGTTATATTTAACAACATGGTAAAAATGAGTCAGGTTTTTTTCTTCATTATTGCGGGTGTTGACAGATGAAGTGAATCATAAAGTGGAGCTGGTTGAATGTTGACCTGGAGGAGCGGCACGATTTTTTATTTCTTGTTCAAGGTCTAGTTTGTATTCTGTTTTGTTTTGTTGTTGTGTTTTTTTAGGGTTTTTTTTTTTGGCATTTTGCATAATGAAAGGTATCTTACGTTTTCATGTAATTACTTTTTATTATTCTTTAGGTCCGCCATACCCTCAAATCTCAAATTACATACAACTGCATTCATATATTGTCGTTTTTAAAAATGATTTATTATTTTATTTGTGTGTATATTAACCTCCATTAGCAAATGGTATATCAATAGTTATTAAACTCTAGTTAGTAGTTATTTCAATGTTAGCATACCTTAAAGGGACCGTGCATTAAGCAACTGTTTATTGTAAAGTTTCAACTCATGTCTATAAGACTCTAAATAGTTGATACCGTGTACTTCATCAACAAACATCATTTGGAAGGCCATTATAAAGTTCTGACAAATGTTCATAAAGCTTTAGATTTGCTTAATAAGTGGTTTATTAAGCACTAATAACAAGGTATAATTAACTACAAATTCATCATTTATCAATGATGATTATCAAGTGTTACCTCTGTTTTTGCAAGTCAGTCTTTATCATGATGTTTAACCTTTTAAATCGGATACATGAAGTAACGAGTCAGTAAAGATGAAAGTTGTGTTCAAAAATGTGTAAAGGAGCCTCCCAGAATGTGTTTGACTTCATTTATTGACATTTTTTCCACTGTAAACCAGAAACTGTTAAACTGTAAGCCAGAGGATTGCATCATGTCCCTGTAATCTGACCCACAGTTACCTACTTTAACTGCCTTATCACCCACTGCACACCTGTAAAACGAGTCCAAACAAATCTTAACACACAGCTCTGGTACCCACAACAAACCTTCCATTTTACTAATCATGTCCCTCATGTGCAGCATTCATCAATTGAACAGTTCAGTCAGTTGTGGTACGCTGATACAGATTTGTTTATTTGTTCCTTGTTCCACAGCGCCTCCACATGTCTGATCTTTGTTCCTACACTTGAAAGAATATGACGAACTGTACTCACCTGAGTTTTTCAGCAAAACATGTTCATTGATTTTCAAGAACGCAGCACGAACAACAATACAAAAAAAAATCATCTCTGCTCACAGACCTATTGACATCTATACAGGACAGAGACTGAGGCGTTACATCATTTATTCACTTGTGAAATAAATCATCTTCAGAATGTAACATGCATGTTAAATAACAGAGAAGCATGTTTAAGTGTGACCTCATGCCACTGGGGTTTAGGAGAGACCTGTCTGTTATCCAGCTTTGAAGTATACATTTCCATGTACTGAATTGTAGCATTTTATAAATATTTCTTTTATATTCATCAGTAATAAAGCTGTTCGATATAAGTAAGGTGCATAATGGATCACTCTCTAGATTAATGGCTGATTTCCTGCCCAATGATATGCCAAAATCTCTGTATTTTCCTGCCAGACCACAGGCAATGGGTGGGACAATATTTTCTATTTTTGCTCTTGAGACAAAGAGGAGAGAAGACAGCATCGAACTTGTGTTACTGGCAAGAAGATGTACGAGTTACGTGGAAAATCTTGATCTTTTATTCTGTTTTCTGTTACAGACGCTTCTGGTCTATATGTCAATATCTACATTAAGCTCCTGTGCCCATGTTTTTCTCAGGTGAAAGGGGCCCGCATTCTCATGTGAGTTTTCTGGATGTGAAACTGAAAATAAAAGGTCAAACACTCAAAGTTCACTGTGCAGGTATTTGGCTCTTTAAGCGTAGAGTTTCCCATCACAAGGGGGCAGATCATGCCTAGCAGACAAGCTAAACGCCGTCTTCATCTTCAATTTGTGCACGTCACGCATACTTGGCATTACTAGTGTCTGAATGGTGAAATAACAAAACGTACTGGTGAACTGATCCAAAGCCAACTCCCTACATTCATCCAACATGGACAATGACTTTCATACAATATAACAAATCTGATCTGATTTGAAGCTGATTCAAGGAATAAGTGCAAGGGCATGATTTCCTGTAGAAGATCCACATATTAAGTTAAACTTGCTTTGATCACAGCTGACTCCAGTATAACTGCAAAGAGTTGGGTCGGATGTTTACATTTACACACAGTTGGTATTATTAGATTATATTTTTTAATTTCATTGAACATAACAGGATAAGGCAGCGTGTGGTCATTGACTTAGAGGAAACATTGCATAATACCATTAGAAGCTGCTGTTAAAGTGTAAAATTACTGCAATATATAGTCTTTCATGCCCCTCCTCTCCTCAGCCCAGGGAGAGCTTGACTTATTAATCAAGGCTTGTCAACACTTTATCTGCTGCTGCTATAATCAGGATGTCTTCCATTTTAGATCCACGCCCCTCATATTCTCACCAGCCGCACAAAATCATCCCACTGAGTGATGGCCGAGAGCCCTGCAGCTGAGCACAGCTATAGTTACAACTCTGATGAAACTAGATGTTTATTTTGGCTTCTTTAAGTCCACCTGATTCGAGGTGATGATGCACGCGATGAGCCGGTGGCTCCTGTGCTATGTTCGCTATTCTGTGGCCTCCAGACAGAGTGAAACGTGAATCACATAAAATGTAAAGAACGTGTATGATGAAATATATTCATATGTGTTTGTTTTTTGTCTTGGAGCTGTGTCATGCACGCCATCTCCAAACCATCCTTCAGTATTGACGTTATGTCAAAGACATCTATGTATTGTGTTAAAGAGACTTCTACTGAGGCTAGCATGCTCACCAGCTAGCCCCAGGCCTGAAAACCTTTTCATCTGAGGCCCAAAGCTCCTTTGCTAGCAGTGTAAACGCTCCTTTGTAGTATGTCTAGCTAACAGTAAATACTGCCCCCTAATTGTTGGGAGAATAAATTCAACGCTGCCAATTCTTACAGATGGCACCTTTAAGTACACCTAGAAAAAACAAATACAGTGTAATGGTGTGTTCAGACCAAATGCAAAGAAAATATTAATATTTTACCACTGACTTGTAAATGTAAATGTAGTCACACAAATAATTTGCCTCGCGTTTGGTCCGAACACAGGACAATACAAAAACCCTGCTATCAATTATTGCTGCATGAAGTTATCATGATTAGTTTTAGATATTAGAAAATACCTCACAGTTCAATCAAAGTTTATCTAACACACATGACATTAATTTAGCAATGAGTTTTGTTGGTAGTTAGGACCTATATTACATCTGACACACTGGAACAGATTTGCAACAGAGCTTTTTCTTTACCACAGTGGTTTTGCACTGTGGGGGGAGTCAAACTGCACAAAATGCCAATTTATACATAATGTTGCTTAAATATGAAGCTTCAGCCTAGTTTAGCTTAGCTTATAACGACTGGAAGCAGGGAAATGGGTGGCTTGATAATGTTGTTATCTACACACATTTAATCCACTTTATACCCGAGTGTAAAATTACACATTTTGTTTTACGGGTCTATTTTCTTGGCCACTGTCTCGACATCTCCTCAAAAAATATCCAATGGTTTAGCAATTACAAATGCTGAAACACTTTGCCCAACAGTGGTGTCGCGCTTGGCATCCGCTGATGTGTGTTCAAACGATGATGCGATTGATTAGCCTAAAGAAAAGAAGATGTTCAATTGGCATAATCAGTGACTTTATGTCTTTGAACTGAACCCAACAAAATGATTCAAATCAGTGAACTAACTTGTAACTTCGAACTCTAATCTTCTAGTTCTAACCCCGATTCCTTTTCTGATGAGTCAAAAGTAAAACATCTCGTCCACCAAACCAGGCCTTTGCTCTTAGAGTGGCCAAATAAGTAAAAGCCTAACAGCCATAAAAAGCCGGGGAGCGTTGGCCCTCAGCTGCCACCACACCACCAGCAGCCTCGGTCTTCCACCAGCCCCCAGATCCTGTGGATCTGTATTCTGGGACATGGGGCTTGGTAGGTACTAGCTGCCAGAGTGCCATATGACAGCTGCTGCTGCTTTGACAGAATTAGTGAGATAAACAGAGCCAGAGAGGGGCCCAGTTGTTCTCCAGTTAAGTGAGGTCAGATGAGACTGAAGCACCCTGTTTGTGAATGGAAACAGGAGGGAAACAACCAAGTTATTAAGACTGGGACCTTTCACTGAAAATAATTTGATAATGACAAAATGAAATGTCTACATACTTCCACAGAGATACACAAAGAGACCACACAAGTATTTACCGAAACAAATAAAATGACACTCATCATTAAATCAATGAACCTTACATGAAAAAATGCAAACTGATCTAAGCTGGGAGATTATTTTTCAAGGGAAAAATATCAATGCAATTGTAAGGATCTTTCTGCCCCTGCTATTAAGGATCTCATCAGAACCCTTTAAAACCTGTGTCAAACTGAACAAAGAGAAAAGACAAACTTCAGCATCTAAATAAAGTGTCTGGTGGCTGAAAACATCCCACCAATCTCTGCAGGGATTTAGCAGTCTGGGAACACAACACCAGGCTAAATGACTCAAGACCTGTTGTGTCATGTACTGTATTTAGACCCACATTTGTCCTACGGCACAGAGTGAGTGAAAATGTGTTCAGGAGGTTTTTAATCATCTGTGTCACCTAGTGAACACAAGAGACAGGTGTGGAAAAATTCTATAATGTCCCACATTTGAATATCGAGAGCCAATAACGTGTTTTGGCCCTTGCTCAAATTTAAAAACCTATAACTTAAAGGGGAACTCCCCACATTACACATTAAAGTGTTGGGGAGTAATACTATGTGAAAAAGTAGCATACGCATTTTGTGGCTCCAGAGGAAGCTGCATGTAATCTGACAAATTGTCTCCAGTGATGTCACTCAGTGGCTAAATTGCATTGTGGGTAATGCAGGCTCCAGGTTTTGAAAAGGAAGAAGCATGCATAGAATAAAAAAGGGGATATCTCTGGCTCTGCTGTATTAATTTTGGTCATCCTTTTGATCTAACTGTCCACTTTGGGCCCAAAAACCTGGTGGTTGCATTACCCAGAATGCAGTTACCATTCAGTGACATCAGTGGAGGCAATTTATCACATAACATGCATCTTCCTCTGGAGCCACAGAAGGTTGATTACTTCTATTTTCACACATGCAGTTGTGGTCTCCAAGACCGTTGAACAGACTTTAACATATAGAATTGGCCCCCTTTAAATTTGGAACGTTTTGTCTTTCCTGGTTTTGTGATAGACCGGAGGGACGTTTCCCTGCCTATCTCTCCTGTCTCCTAATAATCCTATCTCTCCTATTGCTTGCTAGGATATGAATCATTGAGGCATTAAGATAGAAAAAACAGGCACATATGGATGTCTGATAGGATGAACATATGAATGATTTAATGAGCCTCTGCAAGCAAATATCCCATTCTAGAGAATCAGCTGATCGCTTGTATCTTTCAACAAGTAAACACAATAGACACCATTTTCATTATTATTTGTTAGTTAACCGCGCAGCTAGTGGTCGTATTAGCTAACTCTGCTCGGACTGGGATCTCGGGGCACCAGGGGACAGTGTTGATGTAGTTTACTTTCTATCACATCTTGTGGTACAAATTGACTAGGGAATTGAATGTTTTGACCTAAAATTCATACATTTTGCACCTTTAAACATCATGAAAAGCAGTCCAACTCATGTTTGTCTGCTTTCACACTAAATGATGGGACTCAGGATATATCGTCCACCTACGTGGGATAAATGTACAAATAGCCGTAAATATTTGACGGTCTAGAGATATATCTTGGACTTACAGCCAGAGCATCTTTTAACTTACTTCTGCAGTGATACAGTGAGGCCCCACAATACAGTATATGAGGAAAAAATATTTTACAATTACTAATTCAGTTTGCTTGTTTGAGCTGTTGCTGGAAGAAAGAATCACATGCTGTCATCATTTCATGGCATACTTTTTTATATCAAAACCCCTCCACAAATTGTACCAAAATATCCCTCAGTGAATCATTCGAAAAACATTGTTGGAGCAAGTTGAAACAGCAATTAACACTAAGTGGGGTTTAATTCAACTTTTACATTTTTTACTTTTTCTGCTTGGGGCTTAATTCTTATGTTACATAACCACAAAGAGAATGCCATGGTTAGATGGAGTTAGTTAAGGCTGTAACTGGCAACTTGAAGACTTTCTGTAGCCACGCTATCGCTCCAATCTCAGGACATTTACAACAACGTAGGCTAATGTTTTGCTCGGGTCTTACTTAATCAAGCAGTTTGTTAGAAGCGGATCAGTGACAAGACTGCCCCATTGACAGCAGAATTGGATCACTCAGGCAAAAAAAAAAAAGCCTTGAGCTTAACAGCCATATTCCAGTTCCAATTCCAGTCCAGTCCAGAATGATCATTATTACAAGATGATGTTGATGTAGATTAGCTTCTGCCTCAGATGGCATAATAGGATATGACTTAATAGAGCAATAGTTTAGCATTTTGGCAAAAACGCAAACTTCAGAGAGTTAGATGGAAATAACCGTGCATTATTAAAAAGCTACACCTGGCAGCTAGTTGGCTTAGCTTAGCATAAAGTTCAAAACAGCCAAGCTAGCTGGTAACAAATCTGTACAAAAAACAAAGTGTAAAAATGACACACACCAAGTCTTTTTGGCCCCTAAAAATGCAACTTGTCATTTTGACACTTTGTATTTTTTATGGATTAAAGAAAAGCTATAACATCTTATTAAGGGAGTTGCACAGGTGCTGGTAGGTGGATTTTACAACAGCAGAGCCAAGCTTTCCCCCCAATTCCCAGTATTGGTGCTATGCTAAGCTAACTGGATGTTTGCTTTAGCCTTACAATGAATGGTCATGAATACTATAAAGGGGATATCTTCTTATCAACCCCTTAGCAAAATACTGTATCAAACTACTTATTCCAGTGTAGGTAATTCAATCTTGTGAGCCTTCAGCATCAAATCAAGGCTTGCAGTCCTGAACAAAGTCCTGCTGTACACTTGCTAAGCTACAAGTATGCCCTATTCCCACACTGGGAGCCCAAAATGATTCTGTCCTTCTTCATCACTTCTAATTGCCCATTTGGGACGTTCATTATGACGCTGCACGTTCCTTTAGGTCAGTTGCTGGGATCCATTTCAACCTCGTTGACTGCTTGCAGTGTAGCAAAGTTCTTCCAGAGGATCATATTGGATCTTGGATGACCCAGAGAAATTCCAGTCCAATTGGTTGCTGTGGCATTAATGATTAACGGTCCGCTGGTGATGATGGGGTCTGCCTGGCTTGACCTTTCCATATGGCTGTATTTGCAGCAGAAGTAAGCACCGGGCTTTAGCATCACGATAGCCTTTGCAGTGCCCAGACAGCTGCACCTTTATCCCTCTGGCCTTAGCAGCTGAGGTGGAGGCCTGGATCCAGAGCCCAGAGCAGGGGAGTGACAACTGTGTCCAGGCTTGGGGCTGCGAGGCAAGGACTGAGGGCATGATGGGGTAGTTCTGGGCATAAAAAAGATTTTTGCCTTGAGGCATTAGACCACATGTTTCAGGTTAAGTGAATAAACATGATTTCCTGAATTAAATAGTATAGTATTGTTAGACTATTATTAACATATATGGTTTCTGCATTTATATTTGCTCAAGTTTTAAAAGAATAATCTTTTTACGTTTTTTTTTCTTACTATCAGTACATCGTAAAAACATGCAACATGTCTGGCAGAGTAATCAAATTAAAACTGTTTCGAGTATTGTCCTGGGAACTTATACAACATCCTCTCTTGTCTGACAAACCGACATCTGACTTCAATTTTGCCTACTACTGAACAACACAGCATCGCCTTTGTCCCAGTTGTCTCTTAAAACATGGTTAGGGTGGCAATAATTACATGATTGCATCTAAACAGGGAATAAAATGTCCCTGGTGCTAATCTAATCTGTCAGCTGATATTTGGAAAACATTACATCGAACAGCAGTAAAGAAAACATTTAGTTTTAGTATTAAAAGTAAAGCACACTGTTTAACTTATATCTCCATACCATGGCAAATTTAAGGTTAAGAATCTACAGCCATGCTAGCGGCTCTCTGAGGCTATACTGAAGTGCTATGAGCTAAATGCTAACATTAACATACAAACGTGCAACACTAACATGCTGATGTTTAGCATGTATGCCATGTTCACCATCATAGTTAGGCATGTTAGCATGCTGACATGTGCCTATTAGCACATTTTAAGAATCTGAAGAGGTCACCAGTGAAGTCACTGAGGAAACAGGTATTGGCGATACGAGCACATGCTCTGTACTCAGTTGATCTAGCTGAAGTAACAGGGTATCATAACTGATGGACCAGTGGCACTTTCAAGGCTTTTGAAGTGTTAGCTAAGTGGGCTAAGCAGCAGTGGCGACTAATCAATAGGGGGCGCTAGGGTGCCGCCCCACCTGTCCCACATGAAGAAGAACCATATAGACACTCACTAAATAAGACTTATATATGATATTTTAAAATGAGAAACCTAAATATAGTACAGTTAGGGGCACCATTTAGCTCAGTTGGTAGAGAGTGCGTCCCAAGTACAGAGGCTTTGGGTTTGAGTCCCAACATGGGGTCCTACAGTTGCAAGGCAGAGGAGGACAGTAGACAGTACACCCTGTCGTTTTCATGCAGCTGGTTTGCTCAGAAATCGTGGCTAAGTGCATGCAGCGAGATCGGCATGTTATTTTGCTTTCCCGGCCTCCTTTTTCAGACAGCAGCAACCGAACAAGCATGGATCCAGTCAGCTACGACAGTATTAAAGCACTTTGCAGAAAAAGTGCAAAGGCATGAACAAGCCACATGGAAAATGCTCTGCATCTTGGCATGTGTGGTAGAGTAAATATCATAAATACTCAGCTTGATGAAGGCTACAGAATAGGGATCCGCAGACACAATGAGGAACAAAAACAGACACATCTTGTTTAAAATAATAGACTGTGTAAAGTTCTGTGGTTCATTTGAGCTCTCCCTGCGTGGCCGTGATGAAAGTGTACACTCAGAAAATCCAGGCGTTTCCAGAGGACTGGTGGAATTTGTAGGATCACCAGATGCAGCAGTACCAGAACATCTGCAGGGCGCTGCTGTGTTTAAAGGAACAATTAAGACAGGACAGAATGAACTCTCATTTTTGAGAGAGCACATCATTGTGCAAATCAGGTGTGCCGAAGTCATTTTAGTCATTTTTCAAGCTAAAACATCCAACATATTCACCTCCAACATGGGCGGAGTTAATAATGAAAATATGTAAAGTTTAGGGACAACCGAGGGTCTGAGAGGAACATGAACAAATCTATCCAATCTCATGACAATCCATACACTAGTTCATGAAACATTTTATTCAAAACCACAAATGAGAATCAGCAATGACAATAGGGATTCATCTTCTGGGGAGTGTGCAAAAAGTTTTAACAAACTTACATCCAATCCATCTTGTACTTATTTCAGTCTGGTCCAAAGTGGCAGACCAACCTGAAACTATGCCACTGGCATGCCTGAAAAGATCTCTTTTTTTACACGATACAACTCATACAAACGTGAATACACGCATGCACATGGACACGTGGCACAAACACAACACTCTGTGATGCACCCATCTCTTTATGATTGTCTATAAATAGAGCCCTTGAATCTAGTGACGCATTTTCTAACTGGAGAGTGTCCAGGGAGCACCAGGTCAGGAAAACCTGCTTCAGACAGACAGATAGAGAGAGAGAGAGAGAGAGAGAGAGAGAGAGAGAGAGAGAGAGAGAGAGACAGAGAGAGAGAGAGTTAGGAACAGTGTGTGGTTGATGGACCAGGGTGGTCTGTGAACTGGAGAATGTTGGGCTGCAGAAAATAGTGCTACAATTTTCTTAGAAATTATGTGGGTGTTCTCTCATTACCAGGCTTGGACACCTTACCCGACACGTTGGAGGTCTGGGATTGAATGCGTATTCCCCTGTGAGTAAAGCATAGGGAGGTAGAGACAGATGAGACATATATAGGGACAAAATCTCACAGGACAACAATTTTGACCCTTGCCATCTTTCCATTAGCATCAGTCTATAGGTAGATGTTGGCATTCTGTTACAGTGTGCATTGTGTATATGTGTGTGTGTGTGTGTGTGTGTGTGTGTGTGTGTGTGTGTGTGTGTGTGTGTGTGTGTGTGTGTGTGTGTGTGCATGTGTGTCAGAGGTGGAGGAAGTACTCAGATTGTACTTAAGAAAAGTAGCAAGAACTCTGTTACAAGTAAATGTCATGCATTTATGTTTTACTTAAGTAAAGGTGTAAAAGTATTATAACATGCTTAACAACAATAAAACTTCTTGTGCAGCAGGGCTCATTTCAGAATAAGCTAGCAGCATTGTTTAACAGGATCATAATTAAATACACGTTAATGTCTTCATTACTTTAAAGGTGCAATACGTAAGAATTGGCCACCTGTCGAATTCCTACTCAAAACAAGGAGGAGCCTAGCTACTGACTGGGGGGTAACCACTTACTGCCATTAACTGTAGCTGCCACTAGCCAGTTAGCTCAGTTAGCCATGCAGTTAGCAGCCCAGACTGTGAGCTTGGAGCACCGGGGAGGTATTTACAACACTAACACAGTAGCTTTGGAACGGGACTGGAAGTGACTAGCTGGTTAGCATGCTAAAGATGTCTCTTCATCTCTCATTTTTGTTTATTTTTGTATGTTTTCAACTAAGATTCTTACATATTGCACATTGAATTATACAGCATGTAATTTTGGCTGCTAGGGGTCTCTCATTCAAAACTAAACAAAAGATATAAGTAGCGTGGGATCATGGGAGTTGTTGTCTTCAGTATCAAACAACAAACACTGCTACTGAAAACCTATCTGACAGGACTCATGTTACATTTATTTTATCACTTCCTTTCTTACTTTGCAACTCTCACCCAAAAGTTGTAGTGACAGGGGACCAGATGAAACATACGGTGTTAGCTGGACAAAATAACAGATTTTCCTGGATTTAAACAGCGTTGGAAACATTCAAGATAATATAAGTACACAAATCAAAAATATAGAACACTTGCACAGTTGTTTCTGCAGAAAGTTACATAAATCTTTAGTGATAAAGCTGTTAAAGGTGGCCAAACAACTGGAAATCAGAGACATTAGACTGTGTTCAGTGCTCAGTGAAACAAGGAGAGGTTTGTTTATGTCATCGACGCTCGGTGCTCACACGCCGTCAAAGGTGATGGATTGTGTTTCCCAGATGTCAAACTTTGAATGTGAGGATGACAACCACATTATCATCACCATGTTGCGGCTCTTCACATTCACCCCCTAGCACAAATGTGTCTTTGTACAATGTGTATAAATAACTACCTGTTCCGTCTCTGTTTTAACACATCATGATAATAATTAATTTTTGGATTGTATTTTCTACTATTAAATCAAATCTGCAAACAATAGTCGCTAAAGTTGTCAAATCAATGTAGTGGCGTAAAAAGTAGCTCTAAATTGTACACAAGTACAGCTTGATTAAATGTGCTTTCCACTACTGGTTTGTGTGTAATGTTATGATAATGATAACCACAGATATCTCAGATGAAGTGAAAACAGTAAATGAGAAGAATGACTTGCTTTTTCTCCAGGAAGTGAGATAGGGAGGGATGATATGATCAGGCTGTCATGGGGAGAAACAAAAATATTGGAAGGATGAAGTAAAATGCAAGCGAGAGAGTGAACGACTGAGTGACCTTAAAAGGCCACGCGTTCTCGCTGGTGACTGAATGAGCAAGTGAAAGGGGGCCTTGGGGTTATCTCTGTGAAGCGCCACTGTATTTATAGATCATCTCAAAAAAGATTCCCTGCCCCCTTGCTGGCACCCCTTCCCCTGCAGTAGCCCCTCCCCCGCTTTCAATTAGCCCCTGATGGGTGGAGTAGTGCAATCAGGAGTAACTTCAGCTCACCCGCAGCCTCCTCTCTCAGTCTGCCCCAGACTCCGCACAGGCACACACTCCTCAGATAGGAAGGTAAGACCCGACTCTGCTCCAGCTGCTCCACTCTCCATCCATTCCCTCGTCCATCTTTCCACCCATTTCACTGGTTTTTCTCTACCGTGTCTTCCATCCTCCGGGGGCACAGCTGCTCACTGTGCGCCTGCCTCCCCACCCATCTGCTCATGTCCTCCCTCTTTCCACCTGCACAGTACCTTCACTACTTAACCACCTCCTCTCGCTCAGCACGTTCTGTCTCAGAGATGGTGCCTGACTTCCTTCTTTCATTAAATCATTTTATTTTCTATTATTTGTCCAAAAAAGGTGACAGCTCAGAGTTCATTTCCACCCTACTCTCCCCCCCTCACACTCTTAGTGTTGGCAAAGTAATCTGTTCTTTTGCTTTTTCTGTGGTTTTACAGCATTTGATCCACTTCACAGTATTTTCGTGTGATGAGGTTTTGTCTAAATCTTGTAGTCACACTTTCAAAGTGCAGAAAAGTCCCTGCTAGATCTCTCAGCAGGTCTACTGTATATACAGTAAAGTTTGTTGAGTTTGGATGGGATCTGACAGGAACATTCTCAGCTGAGAGCTTAAATAGATTTAACATTTAAGTCCATTATCCACTTACAAAGCTATTGCTTGTGTTTTACTTATTGACTTATTGAATTGACCAAGAATTCCCAGGAAAACAGTTGATCTGGAAGAGTAGAAAAATGGTCTCACTGTCAGAGAGTAGTTGTTTATGGTTTTGCGATTGCAGTTGCAGTCTAGATGGTTGGATAACATTTTTAAAGACAGTTTTATGCACCTTTCTGGAAGTGCCATTAAAGATGTGTAGATGTTTGGTGTTCAGCCCGACCAAAAAGTAGAATTCCTTGCAAAGAATTGTGAAATAACTTCAAATTTAATCCGGAAAAATATAAGCATATATTTTAGCATATATGTTGCTCGAAATCGATGATATGAATAACTTATTTTTCATATAACACTGAAAAAAATATGCTTGGATTGATTTATAATTTTAAATTTCTACTGAAGTCTAATGTTTTAGTGCATTGATTTCATTTTAGACAATAGAGTCTTTTGTTAAACTGTAAAATACCTCTGTTAAATTTCTTGATCACAAGTGTTGGAATTATTGCCAAAAATGTGGCATTGCCATCTGCCCAAATTTCGAGTAAGAATCTGGCTCCACTTTGAATCCAGATAGCTGATGGTCTGGGTGAAACCTACTGGAACTTTCTCGGGATAGACCGGGCTGTGGCTCAGTTTGGCATCAAGTGATTTCGCACCGTGAGACTCCACAGATGGGGCCACATCAAAGGGACCCCCAGAAGCTGGGAAACAGCTGCCCGGCATGTCTGGATAGCTTAAGGTTTTATTTGTGGCGGTTCGGATTATCCTTTTTTTATTTTTAGGAGTCAGATAAATCCTTACATAAGCTAGGTGAGTCATGGTGGGAGACAGACAATGAGGGAATGTGGGAGGGGGCTGACAATAACTCAGAGCAGGAAGGACAGGCAGATTAAACGTCTCAGTTTCATTCAGCCAAATAAAAGATTATAACCTTTTGAATGTGGCGAAACATCACAAATGACTCACAGAGATCACGTTTGAATACGGAGGTGGGCTTACATGGTGATAATGAATAGATAAAATTCCGACAGTCTGATAAAACAGCAAAATAACAGGAATAAGAGAAGTAAAAAAAAACAGGAGGGCGAGAAATTAAGAAACGCAGAAAAGACTCAAGCAGTGTCAGAAGGGAATGTTTGTTTTTTTGCCTTTAATATGGTTAAAGCTTTGCTGAGGAATAAATGGACATATAGTAAGAAGAAAAAAAGAGTATGTGTGTGAGGGACCATCTTATCCTCTATATAAGGCTAACAAAGACACACACGTGCACTTAAATATACAGTCTACACTATCCTCCGTCAACAGAGAGTAAGAGTATTTAAGCACAGGTGGGATAACCAGAGGGCTTAACAGACACACCGCAAACAGCTGCAGATTGTGAGCAGCCATTATTACGAGTGCCATTCAAACCCACTTACGCACTGAGACACACACTCCCTCACATATTCACACACACACACATGATGACAAGGGATACTGTGCTCTGGTGCTGACAGCTGGACGTGAGGTGATGGATGGGTCGTTGTACAGTGTGCCTGGAGAGCGTTGGTATGCACCGGGGCAAAAGTTGACTGTCTCTAAGCAGGACTGATAGGAGTTATTTATAACCCTCCTCATCTGTCACCTTTTCCTCCTGACACCGAAAACAACATGGAGGACTGCCGAGAGATGGGAGGGAGAGATGAAGGCGGAGAAATGGAACATGGAAAAAGGCTGTAATGTGAAGGGTCTTGATAATGAACGTGTCCTAGAAGACGTTCATTTCTGGGAATTTACAATCTCTAAGACATTTCGACATGCTGCTGCAAAAAAAGACCAAACTGTCTGGCTGACCTAAAGTCATTCAGGTGATAAGAAATAGTTTGTCCATCATCCAGCGAAAGCTGTTTTTCGTGTGAAATTCACCACGTGTGGTGTTCTCCCTCACCTCCTCTTTCTTTCTGTGTCTCTTTGTCCTCCTCGCCCTCTCAGCTGAGTGACTCTGGGTCAAGATGACCGAGCGCTACGACTGCCACTACTGCAAGGAGTCCCTGTTTGGGAAGAGGTATGTCCTGAGAGAGGAGAATCCCTACTGTGTGAAATGCTACGAGAGCCTGTACTCCAACACCTGTGAGGAGTGCAAGAAGCCCATTGGCTGCAACTCCAGGGTAAGTGCTGTCACAAACAAATGTACGAATGATCCATGACATGCTCTTTCCATTGGTTATGTCCTGAAAACTAATTATAACACTGGAAAAAATTCCACCTCAGGAATAAATTTTCCAAAAGGGATTTCTTATTGCTGAAAATAAAGGAAAAATCCGCTAAAGGAAAAAGGAAAAATTGTTCAAAACCATGTTCCATTCATCTCACTGGAAGTCTACCCTCTTGGTGATTCTGTATTACATCGAGTGTAATTAGATATTTTTAACTCAAATTTAAGCCGGTACTTAGGTAAGCCTTGTAGTATTTGCAGTTCCATCACTTTCCATCTGCTGTCCTTCTTTTCAAGGATCTGTCCTACAAGGACCGTCACTGGCACGAGGACTGTTTCAAGTGCTTCCAGTGTAAGCGCTCGCTGGTGGACAAGCCCTTCTCCACCAAGGATGAACAGCTGCTCTGCACCGAGTGCTACTCCAACGAGTACTCCTCCAAGTGCCATGACTGCAAGAAAACCATCATGCCAGGTGGGTCGAAGGCAATGAAGAGAGCGACATGTCTAAGTTAAACGTCCAGTGTGTAGGATCAAGTGGCATCTAGCGGTGGCTGCTATCATGAAAGGTTCTCTCTGGAGCTGGTGTCTAGTTCGTTGATTCTGGGCTGCTGTAGAAACATGGCTCATTCTGAAGCAACGAATAACATGGATTCTTACTTACAGTTGAAAATGCAATACTGAAAACATAATCATGAATATTATATTTCATTATGATTCTTCTAAAGTTGGACATTAAAGCCGATAACACTTAAAACTGTTCTCTTGGTGCTCATCTTATCAGTCCTTGTCACCCTGACCTGGACTGTTATTATCATGTATATTAATACAACTGTTCGCTAAAATGTCACATTGACAGAACTATCTTACAAATTTAGATGCTGGAAAATGTATCATATAGTGTGTGATTGCGTTTTTTGTTTTTTTTTAATTAGGCCCATCTGCTTCCTTTACTAACTCCATCCACTATCTTCCTCTATTTTCTCTGAAGGCTCCAGGAAGATGGAGCACAAGGGGAACAGCTGGCATGAGACTTGCTTCACCTGCCAGAGATGCCAGCAGCCCATCGGCACCAAGAGCTTCATCCCCAAGGACAACCACAACTTCTGTGTGCCCTGCTATGAAAAGCAGTTTGCCATGCAGTGTGTGCACTGCAAGAAGGTATGACACGACTCTCAAAAGTAGCTGGTTTTTAAAGTATTGCTATATTTTGAAAAGCACGATTACACCTCCTGTATGTGCAAGAAAGATGTGTGACAATATGTCACTCTCGCTCTCTGCTATCAGCCCATCACCACTGGTGGGGTGACCTATCATGACCAGCCCTGGCACAAGGACTGCTTCCTGTGCACCAGCTGCAAGCAGCAGCTGACTGGCCAGAGGTTCACCTCTAGAGATGACTTTGCCTACTGTCTCAACTGCTTCTGCAACCTTTATGCCAAGAAGTGTGCTTCCTGCACCACCCCCATCAGCGGTAATCATAACTAATCTAATTATCATTCTTCCTATGAGTCTACAGGATTTAGGGTTTAGGGTTTACAATCATTCTGAATGGTACTTCTTCTCTTTCAGGCCTTGGAGGAAGCAAGTACATTTCCTTTGAGGAGCGCCAGTGGCACAACGACTGCTTCAACTGTAAGAAGTGCTCTGTGTCCCTGGTTGGTCGTGGCTTCCTGACTGAGCGTGATGACATCCTGTGCCCGGAGTGCGGCAAGGACATGTGATTCGTCTGAGGGACGACAGATACATCTGATCTGATAACCATGTAATGACAGAGGAATGAAAAAAAAAAAAAGTACTACCAAAGCACAGCATCTTTACAATCTAGCATTACTATGAATGTACATTGTCGTATGCCATGAAACAGAGACTAATAATAGTGTTATTTGAATTAAGAAAGTTTATTTAAGTTAAATGTTCACTCTGAGAAAAAAAGTAATTACTAATAGATAATCTTTGGCATGAATGTAAAGACATTTCAGATTATGATTATGAAACAGCAAAATGTTTTCAGACACTGTATGAAGTTTTGTGAAATAACCTTACAGTATTAATATAAGCGATCCACTTTGAAGTGTAATAATAATCACTGCTTTGTGCATGGATTAGCTTTGATGAAGTGAGTGGAGGTTTTAGTAGAGGTTTTGTGAATGAGTTCTGCTCTTACCAAAGACGATTTTCCTGCCTCGGCTGGACAATAAAGTTTAATCTATTCAATTACAAACTGTGTCTTTACTCATATGATGGCTAACTGTTTTCTCAAGAGGACCTAGATTTCTCTTATTTCTTACAATACTATTAGTTTAAGAGTGTGTTTATTACCGTTTACATTACAATATCGGGATATCATACATGGGTCACAGAGCTGCTGACTTCTCTACTGTAATTAAATCGACAAAACTGATTCATTGTATTGACATAATTTATTTAAAAACGGTTGGTACAAAAATGACAATGGATTCAAAATGCTTGGTAAATCTTTCTCCTGTGTGTTTTTGATTAACTCTGGTTACATCCACTTCAAACTAACTGCAAAGTCAATTAGCCACAATTCTAAATAAATATACTTTCAAAAAGAACATTTTCTTGGTCTAGCTGATATTCAATATTTTGCTTACTGTGTCTCAAAATGGCCACAAAGCAGTATCATGATCATTTCCATTTAATTTTACATCACATTAATATTTAAAAAACCCTGAACAATCTGAAAACAGTACTGATGTTCATTCAGTGGAGAACAAATTGACACCTACTATTGTTTCAAAATGTCTGCATTAAGTTCAGCATGATCTGTAGTTTCTTTTTTTTTTTAAAGGTATACCAGATAAAAACTGAATATTCTTTCAAATATTTAATATCATTTGCTTCATAACATGATCGCAATACCTCTTTAAAATGCCCGTCATTTGGACAATGACAGTCTCAAAGACTGCCTATGGCACTTTCTAATATCAGTCTGTCCAATCAAGTCATAGAACTACCAGTTACAAACTGTTAAAGAGCGACTCCATCTGTGCTGCCAGGGTTTTAAAATGGACACTCCCACTCAGCTGTTAGAAAACGTAGTGATGTTGGTTACAGCGCTGAAACCTTCCACTCCCTCAACCACCACACATAGAGATTCGCTGACAGTGAAAGCAGATACTTGCGAAAGTATTAGAAGATTTGAGCTCAGAGGTACGAGATGATGCTATTTTACTATTATTACGCCTTCATTTACAGGCATTCTATGCAGGATTTGTCGGTAGCGGTTTGTAAAAACAGTATTCAACAGTTGTCAACTACTTCACAGCTTATTGCGAGTGACTAACCGAGACAGAGCGGCATGAGTGAATGAAGAGAAGAAGCGACATTATTAAGAACAAAACAGCGACTCAGAGAAATAAAATGTTAATATCTGGTTGTGTCATGGTCAAAACATTCCAAAGCACAAGAAGAATCTTGTGGGAAGGTGCCGCATTGCCTAATTTTGTGCAAATTCAGCCGAAGTACACATTTTATCCAGTCAGTTGTGAGTAGTTTCCTTGGTCATGTTCAAGGGAGGGAATAAAGTCTACAGGTCTTCAACACAAAACTTCTTATTCGAGCTATGAAATATTAAATCATCCATCCTTGCTCACTACATCTCAGTCTTTCTCACCATCAGGTTTGCATAAATTACAGGATAGAAATTCAGTTATCGTATTGGTATCGGCCATGAGAAGCAGGTAATTTAACAGTTATGGGTGTCCATATCAGTGTTTCCCACACATATGTTTTACTAAGACGGGCTGTTGTTTTGTAGAAGCTTGTAAGTGCACCCAGTTGTTAAGATGTCGTTGGGTGGTTTTGATCAGCTACATAATCAACAAGCTGACCATCACTGCCAGGCACCAGCACACTGTCGATTAAAAGTGTCTAAAACACTGTCATTTAATTGCTATGTACCAATGAACTGTATTTCCAATTGAGTTTCACCAATCATCTGCATTATTAAAAGAGTTGTACATATCCTGTTGACAAATGAGATGAGGGGTTAATACATTGGGGAGAAAAGCCAGGATATGAGAGAGAACACAGCCACATTCACTGAGGAAGCCAAGGTCAAGAGATAACACTTGTTTTGCTCAGAGGTACTGAGGTGTGCTTTCGGTAGTCAGCCGAGAAACTTAAACAAGTGCAGATGTGCAGGAAGACAGGACAGGGACATTTTTTTTTCTCAGACAGGGCGCTGTCTCCAGGGGATCCTGTTGCCAAGGGGCTGGGACAAGCTTGTGCACCCACGATGGGAGGGCTAAGTCTAAACCATGGTTCCTCCCCACCTTTTTTGACCTGTTTGACCAGAGAAAGTTATTCACCTTATCTATTTGCTTTAACCAATGATAAATTAGACATCTTCTGTAACCGAAAGTATAAAATACATTGTACACTGAAATTGTGCATATTTTTCTGGCCGATTGGTTGCAGTTAACAGCTTTGCTGCCTGCAATTTTTCAAACAGAGAAAGTCCTTGAAATCGAGCTTTGCTTAATGGTACAATTCTAAATAAATGGTAAAAGGTACGTCCTGGTTCGTCATCTCTCAGATATACGAATACGCCTGACATCATGCAGCTTTACTTTAAAACACACATATTTTGACCAAAAGTTGAAGGTTCAGATTTGAATAGATAAGGAACACTACAAGGAAGCCAAAGAACTTCAAAACCACAAAACGCCTTATAAGAAAATGCAGTACACAGCCTCTTACAGCACTGGAGGCCATCATACCAAAACCAACTCATGCACAGACAAAGTATTCCAACAACCATACTTGTATAAAATGGTATCTCAGGAAATGAAAAAAAAGGTGTGTTGTTGTTTTGTCCTGTAGAAGGTCTCCGTGGGGACTGGAGGAGTTGCTGATTACTGATGGTAAGGCCACTTGAGGTTGTGGGAAGCCACATGGTAGCGTGTGACTTGAAAAGCAGAATGACCTTCACAGCACCACACCTTCTTGTCGAGAGCTGTGAGGTGGCCTCGACACACAGGTTAAAGGGCTTCTCGCTCCCTCTTGTGATGCAGTTAGTGGGATAAGTATGACGGGGGAGAACACAGGCAGTGGGCAAAACATGTAGTGGCAGGGGAGTGGTCTGTCCTTCAGAGCCTGAGATCCCGTCAGTTCCCGTCATGGGTCAGAGGTCAGGGCCATGTCACATGCTGGATCTTTTTCTTTACCTCCGGAGACGTCACTGACTCCTGAAGAAAAACAAGTACAACATTATCACAAAAGTGGTCAATGTAGCATATGATGTCTTAACGATGTTTTGCTGATCCATTGGCATTTGTTAGTGTTTGTTCTGTAAATACTGAAGAGGTCTGACTAAAAAAAACATTTCTTTGCTATCTTAGGGGTTTGTTTTCATCCTTATTTACACAGCGTTTGTGGTTCTCTCTCAACATATTAAATATCAAATAATCATAATATTGTTCAAAGTACAGTTTCAGTGTTTGTCTTACATGATTTCCCTCCCAATCACTACACAAACGATACAATTAAATACAGGAAACACAGAACAAAGTTGATAATTGTGCACATCTTCCTTGAATCACACAGTAAATTTGTGTATTACTGAGTTGACATAACTAAGAGTTCCTACCGAGCTGTTTGCGCCCCGTTTCAGGTTTGCGTCTGTGTCGTTGCTGCGATGAATGGGTGAAGAGGTGGACGATGCGTTTGCAGACAACTTGCGAATGGGGTTGGACAGGTTTGCAACAGGGGGAGGTTTTAACCTGTCAGTGACTCCTGTCGGCACGGTGGTTCCCTCTGGTTTCTTTACTTTTATCGGGCCAGAGTGAGAAGAACTGCCATCAAACACAATCAGAGGCCTTTTCCTATGGTGGTCGTTAGTGGAGCTGGAAATTATCAAACAACAGTGACAGCAAATTTCAGTTGTTAACACTCATGTTGACAGTCAGGGCTCTATTTTTGAGCAGGTGCAAGCTCTGCTCCTTGCGAACATTTTTTGGAAGCACGCTTAGATTGCTCCCTCGCCTGTGCTGGTTTGTTATTATTTTTTGACTCGCCACACAGCAGTGGAGGGCTCTGTGGAACTTCTGTGTTGTAGTGGAAGCTGGCTAGTTTATATTTGCAGCATAACTCCATGTCTAAACCAATGTCAGCAACTATTGCTCTCTGTTAGTGGAGCAGAGAGAGGCACTAACATGAGGCAATTGAGGACATCCATAAAGTCACATCCTTTGGACTTTTGTGGAAAATCTGACCTGAGTCCTTCACAATGAAATCCACAGCCCAGTAGCATCAAACAAGTTCAACAAATCATCCACAGACTTGTGGGCAACCAAGAGAGAATAGAAAGGTTTCATTTTTTACATCACATTACAATCTGCTCACATATGACCTATAAAAAAGTGATAAATACATGTTAATTACTAATAATTGTTTCAAAGAGACCCTTTGATTGTTGAATAAAACTACGTGCTCAACTTGTGACCAACATGATGCGACAGAGAATCCAGTACTTCCCCAGCTGTGATGGAATGTAACCAAATACATTAAATATTGCACTTAAATTACATATTTTAGTTATTTTGGTACTTTTAGCATATTCATTTCATTTTAGAGTTCTACATCCTCACATTTCAGGGGGAAATGTGGTACTTTGGGCATTTACAGCTTTATTTACTGCTGAATTCACAAATCAATCATGTGAATCCAAAACATGCGAAGACCTTATAAAATATCAGGTTTTATTACAAACGTATCTACCCAAGACAAATAGAACTCAATTACTTGATTCACAAAAACAAAAATTGGGTATCTACTTCAACTATATAATTATACACTGATAAACAATGTTCTATTGTGAACTGCTGAAATTCCATTTAAAGTGATAGTTGGGCTATTTTGCTTTGGGGTTGTATGAGACACTTATCCCTAGTGTGAGATAGTGAGCTTCTTATCCCCAGTGTATTACTTACCAGTGTATTACGTGCAGTAGATGACCGTCAACTGTACTGTACTGACTCGGGATAAATACCTCATACATCCCCACATCAAAAGACCATAACTATCACTTTAAGTAATTATAAGGTATGGCTGGCTGTCACTATGAAGGTGTCTGGTTTGTCTGAAAATAACAACAATTAAAAAAAAAAAAGCCATCCCAAATTTACTACAAAATTGTTCAATGTAGGACTTTAAAATGTAGTTTCACGTTGTTTCTACTGGTGTTACAGTGTTATATTTGTACTTTGACTTGAGTAGATGAGCTGAATACTTCCCCCACCACTGTTAACCAGACGGGTCTAACCTGCTGGACGTACTGCCAACCTTAAAACAGCACTGTTATATTAAACTAGCCTATGAAAGACTGAGGTGACCACATTGCAATACAAAGATAGAACTCGGCTTCAGTTTTCCCCAACAGTTATGGTACACTGGCTGACCAACACACAGAGTAATGTACGTAAGTACTGATGGCACAATGGGGCAAATGCCCGTGAAAACACAGTAATGTCCGTAAAGCCTCCGGTGGAGCTACCTGTCTGACCTGTGACCGGCCGGTGTCTGTCTCCCCCGGCTCTTCTCCATCTTTTTGCCCCAGCGGGTGTTGGGCAGGCTCCTCTGCGGCAGCGGGATGACATGCCTGAGGTACAGCTCTGTGAGTTGGTCCCGACTCTCACAGTCCCTGGTGCTAACACGTTTCTGATTCAGATAGAAAGAACTGTTAGCTCACTTTGCAACGTCTGACATGAAGGAAAGCGCTGCTGGTGCAACAGCTAATATAAACATAAGTTACAGCTGTGCTGAATGTTAGCCGGTATGCTGCTTACATTATGGCATCCTCCCTCCATAACATCCGCACGAAATGACACTTTCCGCGTTGCTCTATGAACATTAACTCACCTCACTCAAGAGCAGCTGCATAAAGTCTTGAGACAACAGCTCAGGGTGCAGTAAAAGATCCACTTTAGAGGCACCAACAGCCTGTCCATCTTGTCCCGTGGAGGTCGCCATGTTTGATGCTCACCGACTCCCAGGATGCACCGCGTCATAACAACCAGGCGTATCGACAGCAGAAGCACCAGGGTGGACACAGATGTAAGTATAAATCTTTGTTTTCAGTGCCTCTTACAATAACAACCCGTCTTTATTTATTTGTTTATTTTCATCAATAATAAAAGAGCTAAATTAACTGCAGACTTCACAAAACATTATACATTAGCCTTATACATGCTCAAATTACTCCAGTAACTACCTCTGATTGCAGATTGCAGACCATGTAAAATGTCATGTTGCACAGTTCATTGTGTTTGTACAGAACAAACTGCAATGTGTTCTTTTTTTGCAGACTGACTCATTATGCCTTAAAATCTGTATAGATGTAAAGACAGCATAGCTTTCATAATATTTCCCAGTGGATAACATAATCCCCCTTTGTCTAGTTTAAGTCCCTATATGTTCAAACCTGCTTAAAAGAAAACGTTAGGATTGTTCTAACAATATAAAATAAACAATAAATGTCTGTTATGCAGAAACTGAAAATTAAAATAAATGGAGAGCCTGGTCATGTGTCTCAGCTTGTCAGTGGCGCCTTGTTCCTTGATCTGAGCAACAAATGTGATGAGTACTGTTATTTGTTTCAGATGAAAATTATGGCCACAACTATGAAAATAAGACCCACACAGAATTATCCTTTGAAATCATTCCAGGTTGATGTTTTGCAATTTGTACAAACAGAAGTCTTTATTGTGTCTTTATTGGATCCTACTTCTGCATGGTTTTTTGACCAATTTTGTGGTCCATGTCATTATAGCAAACTGCACCCAATTATTTTAGCCCCATCTAACTAGAATTACAGCCTTGTGATTGTGAATATATGCCAACCGGTAAAAGTTGGAGTTTACAGCCATTTCTGTCCAGTCTCATGGTATATTTTCTTGAAAAGCTTGGTAGGAAAAGGTATTATATAATCAAGTATAATTTATGGCGAATTTGAAGTTATCACAATATGGAAATGTTTCATTAATCTAGCAGACAATTTCTAGTGAGAAGCACATCGCCTCAACTTAGAGGTCAGTTATACAAAGGAGCTTCTTCACATGGTACACCTAATGCTCAGCATCAGCAAAGCCGCAGAGCTTGTGTTTGACCGGTGCTGTGTGTGTTTATTGACAGAAACACTAAACCAGTCAGCTGATTCTGATAGAACACAAAGTTTAAGCCATGACAACAGAAAATGATTCAATTATGGATGCTGCCGTAAAGAAGCTACAAATTCTGAAGTGTGGACGCCTCACACACATCTTCAGCCAGACGGAACAGAAGACACAACACTACACAATTAGCACAGTTCCAAGATTAGTGTTAGTGTTATGGCGTTGAGTAATGGCCAGGAAGGGTTAGTGATGTTGACCTTTGACCCTTTGGATATAAAATATCATCACTTGTTTTATCATGTGAAGCATTTGTGTGAAATCTTGTCGTACTCACAGCATACATATTCTTAACGGTGTATTTCTTAGAAAAAGGTTAGAATTGAAAAGTAGCTCCAGAAACATTGGGTATCATAATATCACCTGCGTAGCAAATAGCTGCTGCTCTTTGCTAGTTATCCTTGGCTGAAGCTATCTTCTGTTAGCTAATTAGCTCAGGGCTCAATCAGAGAGTTCGGCTGGACTGGGACCATCAGAAGCGATACAGCAGCTCCGACCAAGACTGTGACAAGACACATCATAGAATATATTTATATCTTACTCTGTCACTTGAGTGTTTATTTCCAAATGTAATAATTAAACTTATCTAATTAATGTCAAAATGATTCAAATTATCAGCAAAACATATTTGCAGTGTACTTTAGGTGTATAGAAGAGCAATCCCTATTTCTAACGTTGTTTTGCATCGCAGTTTCTTAACGAGGAGACCTATGCATCTAATCCAACACATGACAACCAATGCACGTGTCCCGCCATCCTAATTTAGATCTCATGGTTGCTCAAACATCGTATTACAGTCTTAACTTAATCACTTCTTGGATTAGATCTAACGAGTCATTTCCAGACACCACAAAGACATCAGGAGATGGGACATTTTTGTTCTGACGCGAGGCTGCCACAGCAGGCTCCCGAACATGGGTGTGGTATGAAAAAGAAAAGCTCTCGTCTGAATTTGGAAACTTGCTGGTGTAAACACAACTGAGTTTGAATCAATTTGCCATTAGGCAACACATTATTCATAAGTATTGACATTAAAAATTCAACAATACAGTATGTTTTCAGTTCCATCCAATGAGATTGAAGTGGATTAAGCTTGTTTAGCAGCATGCTAATGCAGAAGAGGGACCTCTCTGTCTGTCTCTTAGCCGGGGCCAGTTCAAGACAACACCCCCGTGTTTCAGGGCCCCTGGTCGACACAGAGTTTGGAGTCACATTTTTTCCTTTAGTCTGAAAGGCTTCTTTAGTTCTAAGTGCTGCCGTGAATAATCTGGAAGCACTAACCGGCCCGGTCAATTATTTATACCTGGAAATTCTAGTTTTCAGAACCTAACAGGACATAATTGAGAAATAAGGACATATTGAGTAGGGACAAGCCTTTAGTTACACTGAAGGGCCTCTACATTTTATGTTGTGCGTCCCTCCACCCACCTGCCCCTCCCATTCTCTTGATTAGGATATCTCAGGAATGCCTTGCGGGAATTTCTTCATATTTGAGGTCAAAGGTCACTGTGATCTCACAAAGTACATTTTTGAAGGAGCATTAAAGGAGCGATGTGTAAGACATGGCTGGAATTTTAGTTTAAAATATCCAAGAATTTTTAAGTGTGAAGAAACAACGTTGATGACGTTGCGTTAAAGATGTCTGTGTTGCAGAGATGTCTGCTAAAGTTAGCATGCTAACCAGCTAACCTCCTGTCTCCTAATACCACTTTGTACCAGCAAGAGGTGCTAGTCTGACAGCCCCTGCAGTTGCAGCTGGCAGATACAGTGTAATACATGGACAAAATAAACTCACAAAGAATTTAAAGAATTTAAATGCTCTCACTTCAATTTTTTCTTCCTAAAAGGAAAAATACAATCATACACCTCCTGAATTCAAGTGTCCCTCGCTTAATTGCCTTTGTTAACACAGTATTAAACACACTTCATTCAATAGGCTAAATAACACTCAGTCTGTCTGACAATGTAGGCTTAGTTTTATTTTTAGTTTTTTTTTTTACTTTGAATAAATAAAACTGATTATCTAGAAAAATCCCTAGCATAGGAAAACAACACAAATTAAGACCACATTTCCAACCCTCCACACAGGTTATTAACCTACCTTCACTAGACCACTAGATCCTCGCCAAAATCGCTGATGAATAAATGAATTAATTAGGGAAAACAAAATGGCAATTCAGTCTGATAATGAAGCTCAGCATTCAGTAGGAAATGGAGATAACTCAATTTGCAATGAAAGCACAGCACCATCTTCCTGTTTTGTGCTGTACAGCAACACAACTTATATCCGGCTGCATGAGTCCACCAGTGTTATTGATGACGAGCTTTCACATTTACAGCATGTATACAAATATCTTAAAATGAATGCACTCCTAATTCATCTATATTGAAATGCCAAATACTTGTAAATGACAACCCAGTGCATTTCCAAGAATTCCTCAGGGCAAAATGAGTTACAGTTTTTGTGCAGGCCTCACTCTTCCAGGGGGATTGCCTAACCTGATTGTATTCACAATACAAACCTGTGTCTGTGTCGTCCTCAGTAAAGTAGATATATATCAGCTCACAGTGAATAGATGCCTCTAGTATCCCGGCAACTCAGCAATCTATTTCCATTATGCACCGATGTGGTTTATGTACATTATAAAAGCAGCTGGCGGGTTTTTCATTCCGAGTGCTCGAGTCCGTCGATGCAACCTCTTTTAAAAGCAGTGTTTATTTACCTGGTCATTCATGACACAATAGTACATCCAACATTCACAGCTCAATAGCAGACGCTTCTTCGTAAACACACTCACGGTTTGAAATAACAGCTTTATCTCACATAAGGTCGTGTTTCAGCAACAGTTCATTAAAGTGAGATTGTAAGTTAAAAAGCTTACAGACTCTCCTCTGAGAACACCACCGAACACTAACACCATGAATGTTTTTTTTTTTGTTTTTTTTTTGTAAAACTCCTCACATAACTGACAGTAGAATTATTATCACCACTACAACTTAAAGAAAGTCCACAGTCTAAACAAAACAGAATGACGCTGAAGAAACACATCAGGAACAAATGATGACACAGAGATGTAAACTGACAATGGAGGGTACGGGATTGTTTGAATGGCAGTAAGTCTTGTAAATCGTAATGGCCATGAAGTTAAAGGTCCAGTGTGTGGGATTTAGTGGCTTCTGGCGGTGATGTTGCAGATAACAACCACCTGAAAAAGTGAAAAGTCCTCTCGAGAGTCAGTGTTTGGTTTGTCCGATCTGGGCTTCTGAAGAAACTTGGCACTGCAACTTGGATAGTGACTTATAAGGACAACTAGATAAAGATTGGGTCTATTCACCCCAGTCAGAATTGCTCGCCTTTAAAACCTCCACGGATGAAAAAGTCTTCACACCAAGAGTCATAATTGACCTTCTTTGCAGCTTGAGGTGTCCGGTCAACTGCTTTGTTGATGTTGGACCTCTAATAATCATGGAAGAGGATGATATCACACTAATCCACAGGATTATCATGAAAGGTGAGGTTATTCAAACATTTGACATTAAAGGGACAGTTTGGGTTTTTTGATGTTTATGTTGTATTTGTTTGTATAAGGTACTTATGCATATAATATAATTCCTAGTCAGCATATTTCCTGCTTGTGCGTAGGAATACAGCAATGCATGGATGAGGGAAAGTAGTACCAAAGGAAAGAGCTGTCTAAGGGCAATGTAAAGTGCCATATATGTTAAAAATACATCTGCACTAAAAATACAACATATACACATTTTCTTTTAGGTGGACCTTCTTTAAGGTGGCTAACATACGTCATCACACAAGGGGAGAGCTGACGGTCATCCACTGCAGGTAATACACTGACTAGGGATTATTAAGTCATACAACCCCACATCAAAAGACCCAAACTATCCCTTTAAACTTGCATTCGTTTAACAATAAGATGACCTCAAGTTGGTGTCGTAAAAGACTTGCCTATATGGACTCTGGCCACCATATCCAGGTCTTTAACACATTCATGAACATGGGTCAATGGGGAAGGCCCCGCTCCCTCTCAAAGGTTCATTCTGATTTCAAACACAATGATTTTTTGTTTGAGGTGATTATACACTGCAATTTCTGGCCCTAAATCCTACACACTGGACCTTTAAATCAACCAATATATCTTAAGACTGTAAAATTCAATCTTTAATCTGGGAATCAGCAAACAAAATAATCTCACCACAAGATCCATTCAGTAGCTACTCTGGAGCTTTTGATTGTATGACACACCCTTCCTTGGCATATCTC
This sequence comes from Diplodus puntazzo, assembly GCA_963678695.2. NCBI lineage: Eukaryota > Metazoa > Chordata > Actinopteri > Spariformes > Sparidae > Diplodus > Diplodus puntazzo. The sequence goes on along the minus strand of OZ023164.1, from coordinate 14,003,825 downwards.
CATTTCTCTGAGCACTTTAAGGACTTCTCTGGCATGTTGGCATAAAGGTTTATATCAAAAGTTCATTCTCGTGGCGATTATTTTGTCAACACCCTGTAGATTCTCAGCCTTAGTAGCCTCTGATTGCTTAAAATGAGAAAAGGGTCAAGTTAAAAACTTTTGCACGTTTGTGCGTTGAGAAGCTGCTCCTCTTCGCCTTCACACAGCTGACTGAGTTTCGCTGCACACGTAGATGTTGCTGGGCCTCACCCTCCTGCGGCTCCTGCCCGGCACTCTGGGACACAGCCTGCAGCTCTTGGGAATGAACTCCTGACAGGCCTCCCTGAACTTCCTGATCCTCCAGCAGTAGATGACGGGGTTGAACACCGTCTTCAGGTAGCTGAGCCACAGGGCGCCTATGCTGATTGGGTAGAAGACGGAGCTGTAGTAGAACTGCCGGCTGAACACGGCCAGCAGGCTGACCACCGTGTGCGGCAGCCAGCACACGGAGAAGCCGACAAAGAGGATGAGGATGGTGGTGAAGGCTCTGGTCTTGAAGCTCATGTCCACCTTGATCTGAGGGGGGCGCTGCAGCCCGGTGAGTCTCATTTTGCTGACTTGGTTGAGGGCCGGCAGGCAGGAATGCTCACTGGTGTGGTTGTGGATGCGCAGGGTGTTGCGGCGCACTGTGTTGAGGATGCACATGTAAGAGTACAGCATGACAGCAAAGGGCACAAAGAATACTGCTACTGCCAACAGCACCGTGTATCCACGGTCTGCCAGAGAGTCACTGTATCCCAGCACACACTGTGGCGCCCAGGCGCCTCCCATACCTGCCGCACCAGTCCTCCACCCGACCACAGACGGCAGAGACACACACAAGCTCAGCACCCATGAGCCTGCAATCAACAGTTTAGCTCTGTGCGGGGTCAACTTGTCCTGCCGCTGCACGATGATAAGGAACCGGTCCACGCTGATAATGAGGAGTATGGACACCCCCTCCAGCACGAACAGCCAGTACAGCATGATGGATGCTCGGCAGAAGCCGCTCCCGAAGCTCCAGTCAGCTGTGGCCACGGTGACGGCAGTGAAGGGCATGCAGAGCAGGGAGAGCATGATGTCCGAAAAGGCCAACGTGGCGAGGAGGAGATTGATAGCAGAGCGCATGGCAGGTTTCTGATAAACAATCAGACACACTATAGCATTGCCAAGGAAACCTATAGTGATCATGAAGATCATTATGGCCGCCAGGGTCACGCGCAGAGTGACTGATATGACGGGAGTCGCAGCTTCCGACGGGAAAGTTTCCTCTGCTCTGTCCGGCTCCATGAAGTCACAGTCTTCCAGCCGGCTTTCATTACAGAAAGCCATGGCAGCTACTATCAGGGGATATCAGCCCATAAGAAGCTACAGGTTCGATTGTTGTGGTGGTGTGTGCGTTAGACCGTCTGCCAGGAGTTGTTCTTCCATGGCATTATCTGAGATGGAAAGACAAGAACATCCACATGATGCATGTTTCTACAATACAGTAAAAACAATTTGCAAACCAACAATCAAAATACATACTGGTTAATAACTGATAAGGTGTGCAATCCATGACTTCAAGAAGAAGGAGAAGAAGAAACCAACTCTCTAAACCAGGGCCTTGGTCAAGTGCACTGAATCTAGTATTAACCTACTACATATTTTGATGGACGGATGTGAATTAAAGGTCAAATTGAGCTTTTTGGGGCTTTTAGAAAAGTCCCTTTGATTGATTTCATTTTAAAATGTTAGTTGGGTCCAAAATTATTGTTTTATTTATGTTTGAATTCCAACAGTTGGTTCCAGCCTAAAGCAAGGTTTGTGAGCCAACAGTATCAGCGCCTCTGGTATCACGTGATTTCTGTGTTTTTTTAATCAGCAATCAAGAGTCTTGGTTGGTAGTTGCCTATTTGGGGGGGAAAAACATATAATGGCTGCTTTCTACAGGCTGTGCCCAGCATACTTTACTGCCCTAATGTAAGCTACCAAGTGATTACAACGTTGATATTAGCAAGCATTGGCAGCATTGATATTAGCTAGCATAAGAAACTTCAATGTTACTGATGTTAGCAATGTTACTGTTACCAAACCGATTCCAAAAGAGCTGGGACTCGGTGGAAAACTTCAATGAAATAGAATGTGATAATTTGATCATCCTCAATAGAAAACAGTCAAAAATCATCTGCTTGTGACATTCCACGGGTAAACAGGTTCATTTGAAACAGATGGTAGTATTATAAGTATGAAAGGAGCGTCTTCAAAAAGGCTCAGTTGTTCATAACAAGGATGACATGAAGTCCTCATCTTTGTGAAACACCTGTATAAAAGGATATTACTACAGGAACACTGTTCGCTCAACACGGTTTGCAAATGAATTCATTCAGTTTTTATTTGTTTTATACAACTTTTGGGAAATTGGGCTCATACATTATTGCGCTGTTTGTCTCATAACATTGCAAACCACAGAAAATACTCTCTTCATTAGATAATCAGAGGAGTTGAGCAGCTCCCTAATCTATTACTCAGTGATAATTTCACATTCGCAGCAGTGAGAGGAGGAATGACGTCCCCGTGATGCTGACAGAGTTATATAAACCGTAGGATCAACCCACAGACACACCACATTACGGGATATTGTCACACAGGACAGAGACGTGCTGCTCACTGCCTCCAGTGAGGTTGATGATTAACAGTTAAGCTGCACAGATTCACATGGGCGCATATACAAACATTCACACCACCTTCCCGCCAACACACGCAGTATGTGTAATGTTTCACACATGAATAGAACCACATACATTGACACAAGTATTAGTACCTACCCGTGGAACAGTCGCTGCTGTCTTCAGTCGACTAAGCAGAAGCTGAATCTCGGCTGACGCCTCTGACTCTGATGCAACCTTGATAAAACAGAGAGGCATCCTCAGGACACACACTCACACACACACACACACACACACACATACAAGACACGTCTGTTGCTATGGTTTCCACCTCCTACTCCAGGTGGTGGGACAGTGCAAGCATTAACGTTGTGTTGAGGTCATTCTGGTGTTCAGGTCTCAGATGTGGTCCTCCCAGGTTGACTGGCACCGAAGAGCTAGGGGATGAGAAGACCAGTTAAGGGTTATAACCTCCATGCTTAAAGCCCTGTGAACTACAACCTGGATGGAGAAGGCTTTTGGTGGGCTTTTCTCTCTGTGACATGCCAACAGAGTGACAGAGAGCTGCTGCTCTTTGCTCGCTATCCTTGGCTGTAGCTAGCTGACGTCTGCTAATTAGCTTGTGGCTCAGCTAGCTGTGGAGCCAGTGACCACACTATTGCCTCACGTGGTACAACGTGTTGCCATTAGACAGGATGAGCCAGGCCTAGCTGGTTAGCATGCTAACTTCAGTCAAGATCTCTGCAACAAAGTACATACATAACATCAACACTGTTGTTTCTTCACACTCATGTTGATAATGTGAAAAAAACTAAAATTCTGGCTATATCTTACAAATTGCCGTTTTACAGTAAAAATCTAAACATACACGCCACTGATCATATCTGGTGATTAGCCTATGGCTTCATTTACGTCACAAATCCCCATATAGGTCACAACAAGCAGCCTTTACTATCCTGTGAGAACATTTCTTCTGTAACACAATAGTTTTATTTACAACTTTTCAGGATTTTTTTCAGGATTTAAACTCCTATAACATATAATTAACATTCAAAATTGTATTAATTCCGATATATATATATATATATATATATATATGTATATGTATATATATATATATATATATATATATATGTATATATATATATATATATATATATATATATATATATATATATGTATATATATGTATGTATGTATGTATGTATGTATGTATGTGTGTGTGTGTGTGTGTATATATATATATATATATATATATATATATATATATATATATATATATATATATATATATATATATATATATATATATATATATATATGTGTGTATACACACACATACTGTATATATAGGACATTCATAGCAGAATCAGTTAAGTTTGGCATTTATTCAGTCAAATGTAGGAAATAACATCTAGGGGAAAAATTTGAAATGGCAACGAGGTGGCAAATAAGAGATCATGGGAGGAAATAAGTCAACAAGGCAAAAGAACCCTTGAAATTTCTAACTTACAATTTTTTTTTTTTTAATACATTGGATATGATGAGGTGCATGCAGGGGGTGGTGGGGAGCTGACTCGTGGTGCAGGGGGCTCCCAGCTGCTGGCTCTCTGTGCCTTCACCCAGCTGCTCCAGCACTGATTCGATGGGTGATAAGAGACTGCTGTGGCCACACAGACAGAGAGAAATGTTCCAGCCAGAGAACATCTACAGAAAAACAGATCTTACGACTCAGATCAGTCATCATGGTCCTTTAATCATGTCTCTGTTTCGGTGTTAGATTTGGTTGGAAAAATCATCAGATGTATTTTTCATTACAGCGCACTGTGGTGATGTGTCTTACAATGCAGTGACCACCACCTGTGTTTACCTCCGCTGATGATCCATGGCTGACATCCAGTGAGATCATATCAGGGAGTTGTTTTTTTTGTTGTTGCTGTTTTTTACATACCGCCACTACTGAGCCTGCACACACCGTGTCTCCATCTGAGCGTGTGTCTGTCTCACACCTGTGTCTGTCTCAGCTGTCTGCATCCTTTCAGTAGGATAGGTCGGTGCACAGAGCTCGGATGCTTCGTCAAAGACTCTGAGCGACGAGTGTGGGATTAAAACAATAACGCCGCACATGTTCAACAGATATAAACCTACCTTGACGTTACACCGGGTATCGGTGTCCGTGCCCGTCTCCCGTCGAGTCAGTCTTCCCCGCAGATCGCGTTTCTCGTCCCGTCCATGTCGAGCTTTTCGCGAAAAACATCCCACTTGGAACATTTCGCTGCCGTATCGATCGCCATCGTGCCGCCTGCAGGAGGGTGGTGACGCCAGAGGAGCAGGTGGTCGCTGATTTAAAGGAGCAATGCGCCAAATGTATTTATTTTTGAGCTGGGATGTTGGGGAAGAAAAGAAAAAAAAAGCTGCAGTTCTCCTAGTGATTTAATATCACACACGGAACATTTAGCTTATCTTTATTGGTAATCAGTAAATAATCATTCATGTCGTGCTCTTTGTACCGAGATGTCAATATGTGCGTACTGCTCAGCTGCCTCTCACCTCACGATTAACAATCACAGACTAATAAGTGTTTTTATTCAGCAATAGATCACCCAGTTTCAGGTTTGCCATGGTGTTATTGAATATTTCATTATAGGCTACAGATGTAAAAAGGCAGTAAAACCAAAAAAACAACATCTTGTTGCACTGACCTATTATGAAATGAAACACACACACACACACACACACACACACACACACACACACACACACACACACACACACTCAATAATAATGATATTTAAATTATATTCAAAATAAGCATTCACTCTAGTCCAGACCATTGGTGCCCTACAGTGGGGCCAGCAGGCAGATGTCTCTATGCCATCAGCTTTCTCTTGCTGATTATTATAGCAAAAAAAATGAAAAAATAAATCTGAATACATTTAAAGGAATTATAAATCATCTGATCATGGGGTTAGTATGGTGACACATTGCACAGTAGGACAGTCAGTTAAAACATAAAAGTTTGGGCAGCCCTGGTCTGGTCCTTAAAGCCCTCCCTCCACTCTCTGTGCCTCTTTCTTCTCTTCCAGCAGTCTCCATCCTGTAGCTTCGTTGGTAGTATAAGCCGTCACTGGTAGCTCTGGAATTGGTAGCTTTCCCTGTTCCTCCATTACTGGTGTAGGTACCAGAACAGGGCTTTGTCCTCATTGGATAAAGTTGGCAGGGATACCAGAACAGAGACATTACTGACCAACAGTGACTACTGTTGAACTACAGAGATATTTAACACTAATTATAAAAAGAAAATAACACTAACAGCAGCTTTGAGCCATAAAGTAATATAGTAGTAAACTGAATGACAAGCCGACTAAGCTATTAGGTTTACTGCAGAGCACAACAGGACACATTTAAAAACATATATGGATCAACAACATTTAACTCCCCATCATCACACTTTTTAATTCATCATCAGCTCTATTTGGTGTAGGCCTACAAATCAACCCTTATGTGGGATCTTCACAGTGCCAGTGGCAGAGTCCTCCTTGGATTCTGCTATTCAACTCACAGACAAATGTTTAAGAAAGTAATTTATTTAGGTGAGACTCCAGCCAACACACATCGCACCTTATAATCATTCATCCACACACTGCTTACATGAAAGCTTTCTCTCCTTTACACACCCTACCAAAATCCACCACAACTAACAAGTAACACGCAGTACCAAACACAATAATCACAAGTCATGGTTCCAACTCTAACTACACTCTGGTATATAACCTGTGAAATGTCTACAACCTGCAGGTGGTATCATACTTATTTTATTTCATATTTTACATGATGTTGTGTTAATTATTGTTTGATTAATCAAACTGTTTCCGTTTGAAAATATGTAACCTTAGTTTAAGAATATAACTTTTTTTCAGCTGCTTTAGGACGATTGTCCTCTTGTAGAATAAAAACAAATTCAGAAACATGCACTTAATGTTTTGTGCAGGAGATGGCAGCGTTGTATCTTACGTCTGGCTGTTCTTACTGAAGCGAGCAGGCAGTTTTTATGTTGGTGTGCTCAGGGGTTTATTGGCATGTATTATAGGTTGTTTTTTACTCAAATTTATTTAAAGTTTTTTTTTTACTTATTTTTGTTTTTTTTAGATCATCACGTGTCCATCATAATTAAATAACTTATTTCACTCTGAATTGATCAAATTCTTATGTCGTTATTTTGGACACACATCAGTGAGAGCAGTGACAGTGATAGTGAGCTCAGATGTGCATAATAAAATACACAGACACAGATATGTTAAAGCTGATTCAATTGTGACTAATTTGTATTTTATTAAGAAAACGAGTGTATTCCCAGTCTTCACACACGGTTACGTCCTCACACTTAGCATGCAGGCGGAGATTCTTTTCATGGGCATGCTTGTCTAAATTGGCATCGTGCCCATGTGTTGAACATGCCCATCAAACGAGTTCCACTCCACCGGTCTGGCACATGCATGCTCGTCACGTTCAGTGGCACCCACACACACACACACACACACACACACACACACACACACACACACACACACACACACACACAACAAGCTCGCTAGTGAGAGAATTCATTTCCCTGTCCATTATTCCACAGATGTTTGCTTTAATTTCTTCCTGATGGAGAGACTTTGGTACTCCATCATTCGCCAAAAAAGCAAACAGAGGGAAAGTGAAAAATGTTCACCACTACATCAGAATATTCAGAGGAGAAGTAACCATATTGACTCTTCTGTTGAGTCTTTGTGCGCACAGCGTTTGCGTTGCATTTTAATACATTCACTACACAAATATACTGACACCACTTGAAATGTACTTTTACTCTTGCCTCAGACTCCAGGTTGGAGTCACGTGTGTCGGGAGTTTTCACACTAAGCCACAGTGTGTTAATCAGTGTTAGACTTTAGCGGTTAACCAAGCTCCGCAATGTGAAAATAATTCACACCAAACAGTGGGGACTGAGAATGTGCAACCCACAGTAAAAGAGTTGTAGATTAAAACTTTGCTGTTGTTCAGTCATTCTTAGAAAAGCTGCAGCTTCCGTGTCTGTTGTGCCCAAACTGTGATTCGCAAACAACCAGGGCCGAAGAGCGGATTATCGTGCAATAATTGCTTTATGTAAAGTGCCACTGAACAAGGCTTTAACAGCAATTATGAGCAATCATATTAGCAGTTTTTATTGGAGGAGGTAATCCTTCATGTGTGGCTGCAAACAAACCCTCAGCCAGGTCAGGAAAGAAGCATTATTCATCCACTGATGAATAATGCTAAATCTAAATGACACATAAATGCACAGGTAGATGTTTTTGAGGTTTACATGTTACTGTAACACCATCAGCTTGTACCTTCACCATCCCGACATTAAGATTCAGAGGAGACACCTAGCGATGACAAAAACCCTTTAAAGGGCTTTTTATCCCCCCAATTCCAGCCTTATCTCCCATCTTTACATCGCTAAGCTTCAAGGGGATCACAGCGCAATCCTGCCAGCTTAGATTTTTGCCTCCATCTTTTTATCAGACAACTTCTTGCAGCTCGGCGGGAACACAACGTATTAAGAGGCATCGGTAGACGATTACAGTGAGCTGCGGTACCACCCCTCCACCTCTGTGTGATGTCAGTGCTGTAGCTGAGGGAGCACGCAGAAGTTTTAATTTGCATTAATTGTGTGTGTGTGTGTGTGTGTGTGTGTGTGTGTGTGTGTGTGTGTGTGTGTGTGTGTGTGTGTGTGTGTGTTTGACATGTGGACCGGTACTCGTTTGCGTTACTGACTGCTGTGGATGTCTTTTTGGCGGTTTTACGTTCAAGTTAGGGGTTAAGCTCAGTGTGTCTTCGTAGAAAGTAATAACAGGTCACATTTCTTCTGACATTTTTCAGTATTACCATTGTCTGGAGAAAACAGTGTTTCTAAAAACTCCATGACAGCTTCATGTTCACTCTGACTTTTTAAATTCACTCAGATGGTTTTGATGATGATTTTATCTGCCCAGCAGAGGTGGAAGATGTCTGACAGTCTTGCACTTCAACTGGCGAGCAGTTTTGTTGCTTTCAGTTTTAATTCTTATGTAAATGCTGATTGCAAAGTGGAAAGCAATGACACCATCAGTGTATGGATTGGTTCCCTATAAAGCCTCACTATACTATTTGGCCTGCCGCCGGGGCTCCCTTTTGGTTGCATAAATGAAGGTTGCATTATGGCACGAAGGAAGCACGACAAAGAGGCATTGTTTTCCCCGGTCGCTATCCCCAGGTACTGGTGGAGCAACCGGAATAACTGTGGAAACTCTACACTGCAAAAGAAAAAGAACTGAAATGCACTGATGAGGAGGCAAAGGTGGAACAAGAGTGAAGGGACGACCATTCAATTGATATGTGTTCTCACTTACCACATGATATGAGATGACTAATAACCAGCATTCCCTCTACTAAATCTGTAAGTAACAAAGCCTGCCTGCTTATTAACACAACTGAGTGTTTCACTCTGCCTTTTAATGGTATTGTTATTGTTGGTTTTTTTTGCTTCGGACAGTTGCCAGGCCGTTAGCGGTAGCCATATTGCTAAAACTGTCTTTTGGAATAGTAGTATCACCTGAAAATGCTTGGAGGGTGGAATTTGAAAAGTTGTCTCTGCTTGAAGTAGAGTCAGGGGTTTCTGGCACAACTTCACCTCCTTTAACGGTGCACGGAGAAGCGAAAAAGTCTAAAGTGATCCAAAAATCCCCCAACTTGTATATAGGACAACTTTATCAAACCGACACATTTCAACTTTTGGAATTCATCAGGGTTTGATAAAGTTGTTCTGTGTACTACAAGTGTTGCTGTTTCTGCTTCAAGTAAAAGAGTGCAAAATATGTTACTAAGCCCTACATCCATTCCACTAAGTAAACTAAAGTAAAAAATGCTACAGTATGAGAATGAAAATATACTTAAAGTACCAAAAGTAATAGCACTCGTTATGCAGAATGCAGATATCAGAATAATGTATATCATATTACAGGATTATAAAAATTGATGCACCGTTGCCTTGAAACAAATTATGGATTTCCCTTGGTTTGAACAATGATGGAAATAGGGGTGTCACGATACCAATATTGATGACAACCACGTTATTAGAAAATGAAATATTGATACTGTGTCAGTGATACACATATGATAATAACGTACGACTAATCCAGTTTGTTTATCCGTTCATCTGCTTGTCATTTCACTTTTCCTTCAGTGTAATTGTTCTTTCTGTGTGCCGTCATGCAGTTGTAGTTACAGATTCTCCCAACACAATATTTTGAGTGTAATTTATTTGCCAAAAAAGAGACAAAACGCACATTAAACAAAGTTAAGGATACATTTAACTGATAGCAATTTTTGCGTATTTTCTACAGATAGCATGGTAATATGGGTATTGTGAATTTGTTTGGCCATTATAATCATGTAGTAAAAATCTGATATTGTGTCAGTCCTAGTTGGAAAGTTTTAGGATAGTGTATATAACAAAGGTATAGTCATTGTTTGAAGAAATATCACATATTATATTTTTAATGACGATCTATACTGTATTTCCCTGGTAGCTTGTGAAAATCCCCTCTGGGATCAATAGATTTTTATCTTAATGTATAATTTTACATCACAGTTTATTTTTAGACAATATTTTTCATTTATTAGGCTAAATATAAAGTGACTAAAGTTGTAAAAAAAAAATGCAGTGGAATACAAAGTACAATATTTGCCTTTGATTTGTATAAAGTAGTAGTAGTAGTAGTAGTAGTATAGTAGTATATAGTAGTAGTAGTATAAAGTAGCAGCACATGGAAATACTCATGTGAAGTCCAAGTACCTCAAAAGTGTACTTAAATGTAGTTCTTGAGTAAATGTACTTAGTTACGTTCCAAAACTGCTGCCCAGTAACAGCAGAATCTTTGCAGATTTTCCCAGAAGTATTAATTATAGAGAAATACCAGAAAAATACCAGCAATATGATGTTAACATAAAATGGTCCGTGTGCCTATTGTACCTTCTATCTCAGATATCAGCATCATAACTAGTGAACCAGGCTACACATTGTCCTCTTCGTGCGTCCTATCTCCTTTCGGCCTGTGACGGGGTTGAATATTGACCTGGAGTGACGGTGGCTGAACAGGCTGACGTCTGAAGACACATTCAAACCACCCATTCATACAGGCCGGCTGCTATTTATAACCCACAAGGCCAGACTTTCCCTTTCCCCTAAATCCTGCCAATGTTCAACCAAAACACACACGCACACAAGCACACACTTTACACACGTTCTGACATATTGGCCTGCCTGTCTGCCCGAGTGTAACAGAAAGCAAGATTTATTTAATTTTTGGCATCATTCGGAGACTCTGTGTTCCAAAAAGCGCATAAATGCATAAAAATACACTCACATGAGGAGCGATGGAGTTAGTGAAAACGTCAATTTGGAAACTTGTCAAAGATTGTCAGTTAAAAAGACCATATTTGAAGTATAATTAAAAGTGTAACATGTGCAGTGATGCATTAACCTCCAGGTTTGTGTTTGTTTCTCGGTGTTCTCTCTGCGGCTACTGCACCACCACCCGACCTTTGACCCCCCACCTCAAGTTTCACTACAACCTCTCCTCCTCGGCTTTTTCCACAGCTCCCCCTGTTATCTTTGAGGTCTATGAAACATCAGCTCATCTACGTGTGTGTGTTTCTGCACTGTCTCGTGTTTCTGTGGATCAGCGACAGGGAGAGGAAGCACAGATTGTTTTCCAGAGCTTCTCACCCCCTTTATCTGCCAAACCCATCATCTGTGGCAAAACATCCGCCGCCTCATGTCACTCCATCTCACCGTTACCTTGGCAACCGCTGGCAAAGTGAACTGCCAGCTGGGATAGCCGACCTCTGTTGGCTGCAGTCCACATCACCACCGCAGGATGTATGGGGACTGGTTCGCAGTATATCACACAATAATGTGGTGGCAAACTCAGCGAATGGACTTATGTGACGAGTGCAACATAAAAAACTAGGACTGGGTGGATGGATTATTTTGATTTACGTGTCAGTTTAAATGGCGATAACTTAATGAAGCTGCTCGGGCTGTGATCACTGATTATTTTTGATGAATCTGCCACTCAATTTTGTCGATTAATCTTTTGGTCTAAAAAGTGTTTAAAACGGATTGAGGGATGACTCAATTCAATTGATTCGCTTAAAAAACATGCAAAGGTAATGATCAATTATCAAAAGTGTTCCGTCAATTAACTAGTCTATTTCTCGTCTTGATTAACTGAGTAATTATTGGAGCTTTAGAAGCTGCTATTGACTAGAAAGCCCAGGTAAAATAGTATGAATCTTTTAAAAAAAAACTTTAATTTCAGCCTTTATAACCTCTTTTTTCATTTATCGGCTATGATCCTCATGTATTTCGGTTTATTTGACCATTTCTACTGAAAATCAGCAAGACTGCATGTTTATTAGGTCACTGCAAAGGTGTGTGTGTGTGTGTGTGTGTGTGTGTGTGTGTGTGTGTGTGTGTGTGTGTGTGTGTGTGTTTGTTTGTGTGTGTGTCATCATCTCAAATATCTCAACACATTTCTTTTTCTTTTGTCAGATTTATTAAATAATTAGTCTATTCCATGAAAATAAACACAGTGGAAAAAATAAATAGTACAAATCATCACACAAGAATACACAGCAGACTTACTCGTATAGAAACTCAAGGGAATGTTCTTGCTAATTATTAAAAAATAAAGTTTCCTATGGAGGAAAAACGCCATACTGGAGTTATTTTTGAGTGAAATCACTCTTTGACCTCAAACTGTGTCACAACATAAATCCACTGGACACACAACACAAAGGTGAGAAACACGTTTTGAAGGGAGATAAATTATTGCTCATTGGAAACAACTTGATGCAGAATAAAGCGCATTAAATCAACACCTTTCATTTGACTAACACAGCCCAGTCCAGCCTGTGGGACATCAAAAACCTGCAGCATTGCAAGGGAGCTTTTATTTTATACAATACAGAAACGATTCTTGGCATCCAACTGAACAAATGTCCAACCTGTAGACCTTTAATAGACTTTGAATTATTTCTACTCAGATTTAAGTGAACCTTTTTTTTTCTTTTCTGTTTTCTTTTTTTTTTATTTACTTCCGTGTCCCACAGGTTGATTTATAGTGCAGAATAATGCATAAAAGTAGACTGTTCAGAAATGAGTACACACTGGATGACAGTGATGTGGATGAAGGACACGTGGAGCTGTAAGAAAAGTGAATTTTCTCTTCTGTCATTTAGGGAGACGTGTTCTCCAAAAAGTTATTCGAACACTTCACGCCGCTCAAAATTCCTTGTTTTTTTTTTTTTTATTTGTGCGTGTTCACGTGTCGCTGTACATCCTCTTGCAGTCTATGGAGGGTGACGGTGTGTCGGGACCCATGCTGCCCACCTGTGAATACGCGTCCTCCGGGGTGCGCGGCAGTCCGGGCGGCGTCATGCGCTTCTCCTTCTGCCGGCGGTTGCAGAACCAGACCCTGACCACCTCCTTCTCCAGCTGCAGAGTGTCCGCCAGAGAGTTGATCTCCTGCGCGGAAGGTTTGGGACACTTGAGGAAGTGGCTCTCCAGCGCGCCTTTCACGCTCACCTCGATGGACGTGCGCTTTTTCCTCTTCCTGCCCTGGGTAGCGATCTTATCGATGCTGGTCGGGCTCCCGGTCGTGGAGTCGGCCTCCTCCAGCCACTTGTTCAGCAGCGGCTTCAGCTTGCACATGTTCTTAAAGCTCAGCTGAAGCGCCTCGAACCTGCAGATGGTGGTCTGTGAGAACACGTTGCCGTACAGGGTGCCCAGAGCTAAGCCCACGTCAGCCTGGGTGAAGCCCAGCTTGATCCGCCGCTGTTTGAACTGTTTGGCGAAATGCTCCAAGTCGTCGGACGTCGGGGTGTCCTCGTCTGAGTGCGGCTCGTGGCTCACGCCGTGGTGCTGGTGATGGTGCGCGTGGTGGTTATGGTGGTGGTGATGGTGGTGGTGGTGGCTGCTGTGGTCCAGCTCCGGGGACTCCCCGCGCACCAGCCCCTGGTGCATGAGACTCTGCCCGGCGTGCGAGCTGAGCATCCCGTTGACTGTGAAGCCGCCGGGCTGCGAGTAAATGAGGGACTGTTGTTGTTGCTGCTGCTGCTGCCCCTCGGTGATGCTGATGTGCGCCGCAGAGGTGCCTCCCCAACTTCCCGGGTGCGTCTGATGGGGTCCCAGATGTGGCGACCTGTGATGCAGAGCGGAGCCCGAGTGCAGGTCCTCTCTGCCGGCGTTCCTCTTCACGTCCTGCGGCTGGGAGCTGGGGGGCCACGGGGAGCCGGCTTCCACTGCTGCCACCGCGGCTGCGGCTGCTGCGGCTGCTGCGTGAGGCAACGATGTCACCCACTGGTGGGCATGGCTTAACATGTGGCCCCCGTTGCTCGCCACCATGGCTCCCTGCATGAAGTCACTCTGCACCATCTTTACTGAAGGGTCCCCTCTGTATCCACTAGACACGGTGGTCACAGCGGTGCTGCCCGGCTGCATGCCACCACCCCTCCGGTCAGAGTGAAGGACAGGGCCGGATAAAATCCTGCTGCTGGCTAGGTATGGACTCGAGGTAGCTGTTGCCATCCCCCAAAGCATAAATCTGAGGATATATTTCTCTCTTCTGGTGATTTCTTAGTGAGTCACAGTTTACTCTAATCCATCAAGTCTATCTCAACATGAGCGACACAGTTGCGTGATAGTTTGTTTTTTTTAAAAAGTGTGAATTCACTCCATAGATGCTTAGATGGTAATTCTAGGTATAAAGCAGCTTTCTTGACATTCCTGTGCAACAAAACAGGTCTTCAAAACTTTACTCTGTCCCGGGAGCTGCGCCGTGCGTAATCCTCAGACCTGATGATAAAGAAAAAAAAACACCTGATTTGAGTCCGCGCCAAACTCCCACGTATTATAACCTCTGATAATAACGTTTTAAAGCGATTCAGTGATAACGACACAGGTGGGGAAAGCCTCTGCGGTCCTCTCGGTAGCTGCGCTCACTCCATCCGCTCTCTCTCCGGCGCGTCCTCTGCGGAGCGAAGGAGACAAGACATGTGTTTACGGCGTGCCAGGGCTGCGTATTCCTCTCCCCTCTCCATCCAATTACAGCAGCAAGGCTGCGCGCAGCTCCCGCTGATTGGACGCACGGCCCGAGAGGAGTTGTGTGTCTCAGTCGAGCCTCGGGTGCACAAAGTTGTTGCTGCAGAAATCAAGGCAACAATTTGACGGAAAATATTGGGAAAAAAATTAAAAAGAAAAAAAAAAAAGAAAAAAGAAGGCGCACAGAAGAGCGCTGCTGTGTCTTCAGTGATGCGTAAATCATCTGAACAGAGAAATCGTGCGACAAAACAAAACTTCCATTCTTCTTCTTCTTCTTCTTCTTCTTCTTCTTCTTCTTCTTCTTATAATTATTATTATTATGCTTCAGAATTAAACAGCTGTGACGCGTTAATGCCCCTGGAGTTAGAGATGCTGTACATTGTTATCTCTTTTCCAAAAAGGCAAAACAGCCGAGGCCGGTGTCAAGGATACTCAAGTCGGCTTTGGTACATAGGGGGTTTATACGCCTCTTGCATGTCAATGCGCTCTCCTTTTCATATGGTAAAGGAAAAGACCACAGTGGCGTGACGCGCCGCACTGGTGAGCGCTGAATCTGCACAAAACCAGCCAACAGTTTGATTTTTCCATCCTCCAAAAAACAAAACAAAACAAACCGGTTCTGCTGGGATGTTTCCATGCTGGGTCAGTTTATGGATGGCCTGTTAAATAAACGTGTCATGCGGAATGTTTCTACCACGGCTCTGCCTCAGATTTAAGGGCCTTTGGAGAGTAAAAGCGTCGACTGAGAAGCCCGGAGTTCTCCGACTAGAGGAGAGAGCCAGGTGGAGCCCAATAAATGTGCTAATTTATGTTTTTCAGCGGGATTTGTGTTGGATCTCATCCAGAAAGGTGGAAGATAAATAGGCACAAAAATGTCTTTGCCCAACCTGCAACATAAACTGAGACTTTTATCATAGCATTTAAATCCACCTCCACGGTGATCATGCACCACATTACCTAAAGATTTATGCAGTTTCAGGGTGTAAGTTTGAAATAAGTCACAGCATTCTGTAGCAGTAGAGAAATCAGCAAAAGCAGTTGCGTGTCATGTTCTGTATATCAGTGATTATTCAGCTGTTGTCTGAGTTTTATATTGGAGATTACCATGGAAACCCATCAGGAAATGTCCCTTCCACAGTCCAGCAGCCCTTTTTTGGAGGGGAGGGCACGGCACTCAGGGGTTCATCCCTGACGCTCTCACTCATACAACACAGATCAACTAATGGTGGCATCACAGGCTGCACGACACAACAAATTACACAACAAAATACTGCACTTGAAGTGAACAATCCGCTGTATTCAACTGATTTATCATTCTGACAATCATTTCATGTTAGATACCAATTTGAAGGAAAAAAAACAAATCACAAAACAATTATAAAGGTTGGAACTCCTGGCCTTTTTAAATGCCGGGGCTATACAGATCAGTTTTTGACTGTTAGTAAGCACAATTTGAGGTGAATAGCTGTGAAATGTCTCTTCAGCTGGTGTGTTCTTCTCCAACATAACACTTGTTAACAAGCCGTTAGGTAGGGTTTCTTACAAACTCCAAAGTCTGCAGCTGTGAATGTTGGTAACTCAATATAGAAACAGAAGCGCAGCAGTCCTTCTGCACATGGAAACGAACTTAAGAGCGGGAAAAGCAAGTTTTCATGTGCCACAAAGGCCAAATTAATCACCGACGTAGGTGTCATTTACACCGGGGATGCTTGGGACATGTCCACACCGCTTTTTGAAATGGCACATTTTTCCCCACTGTCCCAGCATCATTTCTTGAAAATAGAAACTAACTCACACCATGTGCATTACAGTCCCTCAGCAGCTGCAGTTGTTCCTTCCTGCTGCTGATTCGAGTGCAAAATGATTAACATTTCAACCCAGGTCTGAAACTATAAACTACGGCTAAACCGCAGCCAGCAACACGTGTAGGAAAACAGTTATTGCACGTTAGATAATGTGATCAGATGCCTTCAAATCAGAAGGTACATTGGATGGGCTAGTTAGCCTGCTATCCAGCTAGAACAGCCTAAGGTTCGCTGACACATTATGATCACTGGGTCTTATTTGCTGGATTTTACAGCACATAATAAGATAGTGACTTATAGTACAGTGTTGGGGAGGTATTTTGGGTTTAATTGTGTCAAATGTGTGAATTAATCGTGAAGAATTTTAAAAGAATGAGAAGAAAACAAATCAGTGACTTGAGTTTATTAATTCATATGGATAAATAAACTAATAATCGAATCCCTGGACAAGTGCAATCCATGTTCTCACGTATCAATATTTGAACTGTATGCTTTCAATGAGTCACGATTGGTTGAACTTGACTCATGAGCTCTTGTAATCACTCTGCTTCTTGAATGTTAAAATACGCGGTGTTGAAACCACAAGGCAGATTAAAAAGGGGCGATGCATTTTTTGCAACCATCTACTCTGCCCTCGTGCAACTGCCCCATTAGATTACATATCTTAAATATGTTAAAGGCTGTTTGAAAAATGTTTTATCACCCGTATCTCCCCGCAACCTTTCCACAAAGTGACACCCTTAATTACCTGAAACCGCAAAAGGTTTAGTCTAGTTTTTAGTTTAATCGATGGGGTTTTTGTTTTGTTTTTTCAGATTCCAGAATTTATGTCCAGCACATTTGTAGTCTGTCTGTTTTTTTTTTTTATTCATAATGTAATCAAAAAGGATATGGGCATATGTGTATCAAGTTTATCCAGTGCCATATCATAACACAGATGATACATCAGATGGCACATTGGTCATTGGTAGAATATGCAGTTTTATTAACAGCTTGAAACTGGTCCGTCAGGCATTATTATATGATTAATTGAAAGATAGCAACAATTTACGCACTGTAAATTCTAAACTGCTGACTGATTATTGTTATAAACCTTTATTAATGCTCAACTAGCATTTATAAGCAAGCACAACCAGCTCCAAAGTTATGAATTACTTTTCACTGATCTATAAAGCATTAGAAGAAATGATTTACTGACCATTAACAAGGCTTTTAACGACTTACAAATGGAAAAGTAAGTAAGTCTTAATGTACTCCAGAGTGTATAAAACCTGTTTATTGTTGAGCTGCGTTCAGTAAAAACAGAGACAGCTTACAAAAGCGCCAAAGTGTTTCACATTTCCAGCCTACCAGCACAATGCAGAGAAAACCAGACGAGTCGGGGAATGCAGTAATGTTTTTCATGTGTTGTGCTGGTTGGTCACAGCACTGGGTCCTCTATTTGTTATTCATGAAGGAAGCTGGGTGAAGAGGCCTTCTTATGATGCACATTTTTCTCCCTGCCCTCTCTCGCTCGCTCTCCGCCAAACTGCTTGACAACCGAGCAAATAATCAGTTTCAGCCGAAGTGAATGCTGCAATTAATCCGGCATAATAAGCACAACACCGTCAGCTAATTGACATTATTGTTTCTTTTAGATCATCTTCAAATCAGTTACGCGTAGACTTTCTCCCTCTCTCTTCCTCTCTCTCCCACTCTTCGCCCTCTGTTGAGTCTTCAATATGCAGATCGGCCATTTCTGCCCCTGGGCTATTTTCTTTGGTAGACTTTTGAAATATGCAAATGCTTCCAACAAAAATTGCAAAGGAGAAAAGGAAGGGGGAAAAAAAGAAAAAAAAGAAACCTTCATCTGGGCTCCAGGAGTTTTCCATTCAAAGAAACAGATGATTTTCTCTTGTTGGTGCTCTTGTTTCTTGTCCTTTTGCTTTGTCAGTTAAGGGTCTGTCCAATTAAGCAGAGAGAAACACAAACCAGGCAGATAACACAAAGAATTAAGTTGTGAGGATGACGAGAAGTTGTTGTTTCTACCCTTATTATTAACGTTCTTCATGGAGACTTACTCTTATTATACCTCACTCTTGGTGGCTTTCAGGTAATATATATGTTTATGTCCTAAGAGCTATAAGAGCCGGCACATCTCTGTCTGCGGTGTTTACAGAAAGAAAACACTGCTGAGAGAACAGAGCTTATCTCTCATGGCCTCCTTCCTTGCATTTGTTATATTCCACCACTTCAGTGTCATCCTGTGGTTCTGATCGTGAGTCTGTTTGACCTTCAGCTCTCCCTGAGTCAGAGAGATCCCTCGCAGCGTGAGCCTCTACCCACAACCCCCTGCTGCGCGTTTAAATCAGAAGCAAAGGCAGCTGCGGAGAAGCGGGAGCGACGCGCGGAGAGACAAAGTGTGGTAGTCGAGGTAAAAGAGGAAAAGAGGAGACGGAGGAGAAGCTATCAGTGTTCATCTTCTTCCTGAGAGAGAAGAGAATATGAGGCAGACATGACCAATAACACTCAGTTGTAAAGGGGGATCTCTCTGAGGTTTGGCTACGTGTCTGAGTGCACTGTGGAGATTCAGCAGGGGCGAAGTGTTTGCTGGGACAGCTGTTAATTTCTTAAAAGAATAGTTCAACCAAAAGAAAATGCAGCCATTATCTCCTCATGCCAACTGAAGCTGAAGTTGTTGTAGTCCACAGGACACTTCTGGAGCTTCATAGCCAAACAGCATTCCAGCATTCTCTGAACCAACCTATCTAACATAAATTAATAAATAAAATAACCCAACATAAATTGGCTCAACCAGGATATTAAAGTACCTAGAGAGATCCCAAATGGATTTGAAAAGATGTTTTTTGCACCCTTTTCTAAACTGGAATCTTAACTGTAACTGCTAAGCTAAAAGTATCAGCACACCATGTCAAGGGTGTAAATCTTTTCAAATCAATTTGGGATCTTGGGTTATTTAAAGACTTTGATTATGCTTTACATATGGAGACATTTTATCTTGTTTTTTGTGTTGTTTTTACACGTTTTAAAACAGGTCCCCAGCTACTATCGTTGTTTTCGGAGAATGCTGCAACACCGTTTTGCTTTGAGGCTCCAGGAATGTTTTGTGGACTACAAAACTTCAACTGACTTTTTGTCGATATGAGGCTGGGTAGATAATGACTGATTTCTTTATTTGTGGGTGAACTGTTCCTTTAACTGTACTTGATGTAGTGCAATTAGTCATCGCGGAAGGGACTATTCAAATACGAAACCCTGCTGTGGGGTAAATGATGATACCCAACGGACAGATGCACTGGTTAAACACTGTTGTGCTTTGGCCCAATATGTATGAATGTGTGGAGGTTAATGTGTGAAAATTACACTCATTAATCCCAACGGATCATTTGAAAGGGGCCCAAGTGACAAGGAACAGCACAGAGAATACAGCCGGGATGGTACAAAGACATCACTCATCTGTGTGTGTGTCTGTGTGTGTGTGTGTGTGTGTGTGTGTGTGTGTGTGTGTGTGTGTGTGTGTGTGTGTGTGTGTGTGTGTGTGTGCGTGTGTGTGTGTGTGTGCGTGTCAGCCTGCAGGTGTCAGAAATTCCCCCGTTCTAAGTGTCTACGCGCATTAACGTAATGGTGAAAGACGTTCTTGGAATGATGGCCCGTTACAAGCGGACGTCTTTGCTGAATACTTATGCTCAACTAACCAGAATGCAGGGACAGAGGAGAAACATCTGGGCCATCATTGAAGGAAAACAGAGGAAATTGAGAAAAGATGAGACTCACGGGATTTAGTGCATTCGGATGAAGTCACGGGCCTATAATGAGAACTATACTGCATATATATGGCTCTAAAAACATAAGACATCGAAGGGAAGCCTAAGAGTTTTTAATTTCCTTTCAGCTCTTACCGAGGCTCATGAACGGAAATAGACATAAGAAAATATATTGTGACTACTTCTGGGGTTGTATTTGTGTCTTTGAGTTTCTATCTCTAGAGTTCCCATGCCGCCCTTCGCAAAACGCCTGCAAACAGTATGACAGAGAAATTTAGTCAGGAAATACCTGCAGCTCTGCAGCCTGTGGCTACAGACAACCATAGCCCTGTACCTAGGCCCGGTGCTGAGCCAAGTCAAACAGCGGGTGTCCCTGAAGGGCCGGTCTGGCTGACTCTGGCTGGCCCTGCACTTTTCATGAATGGACAGATTTCTCTCTGAAGCTCCCACCGAGGTCCACGTGGTTATAAAGGCTCTCTGTAGTTGAGATGATTTCTCAGGTGGGTTTGGAGGGAAAGAAGGAAGTATCAGATACTGAAATATTAAGTGACTCTGATACAAGTGGCAGAATAGTTTACGACATTTTGGATTTGTGGTACTTTACTCCCGTTACACTGTGGATTATGGATCATAACTGCAGCCATCACAGGGAAAGTGTTTGTAATTTATTGGTTATTATGAAATCAAAATTACGGATATCAGTTGCCTTTTTGTGTCTTGTGTTCCCTCGACCCTCTGGGAAAACTGCACAGATCAAATAATACACCAACCTGTGATTATTCAGCGGGGTGATAACAAGCGGCTGAATTTATAATGACTTTTTTTTGTTCAATTATATTTGAATCATCGTGGCAATAACAAAAGAACAAACTCAAACATGTGGATGATATCGCCCCAAGTAGAGCTGAGACACCTTACAGTGGAATCTAATTAAATAAATGCAATGCATACCTTTAAACACAGCGTGGTAATGATGGCGTGCAGCTTTGGAATTAACACTTATTCACTGCACAGTGAGGGGAGTCTCACATCATCACCGCACACCGACCCCCAGAGTGTAAAAGCTCAAAGACAAAACTATTTTTAGTCTCTCGCGACAATTTTAAGTTCTTGTCAAAGTGACACATTTGGACAACATGCAGACTGACTGAGGTTCAGCGCTGATGAGAGTTTGCAAAGGAAGCTATTGTTAACTAGACTGTTCAACCTGACACACACTGCACTAAATACTTTCCTAATGTTGATAAATCACCTCTGAATGCATTATCAGTAACAGTTATACAGTACATAGATCCATCTTCAAATAGTCATCACTAATAAAGACCATGTTGTATGGTTGAAAGCTCTGGGTTATCATAAAAAACAAATGTCCGTAGATTTGCATTTAAACTTAATCTTAAAATCATTTGAGATGGTGTGCTAACATTTGAGTACAGAGCATATAAACCATATGCAAGAGTCAAGATTCAAAGTGTTTAGTGTCATATGCACAGTAAGGAAACATGTTTCTCTGTACAATGAAATTCTTCCGTTACAACAAAAATATAGAGAAATAAAGCAATTTTAAAAGGTAGCATGTGAAAATAAAATAAAATATAAATGTACATACAAAAGCTGTAAAGTGATGAAAAAGAGTTGGGATTGTTCAGTTAAAGCATGAACTTCCAGCCTTTGCTTTGAGACCAACACAGACAAGAAGTCCTCTAAGGGAATGTACTTAACTGCACTGACTGCTCTACAGAAACGTGAGGGGAAACAAAGAAACAATCCGGTGAGTGCTGAATTCATTGAGTGTTGACCTGAATTTCAACCCGCAGACACAAACTCCCTCGGTGCCATTGCATGCTATCTTATGGTTAATGTACATGAATCTGGCTGTTTTGGGGGTGCATAAACACAAATGATCCCACTGTCAAATAAAAAAAAAGACAACCACCATCGTTTACTGCTTTAAGCTTTTATTCACGTTATGTTTAGTCTCATTCTCCGGCTTCCCTCCTCGCTCTCTCCCACAAGTAATGGCAGCAGGCGGCCAAATGAAACAAACCGTTGCTTTGGTTAAACTTATGAGTTCCTCCG
Source organism: Diplodus puntazzo (assembly GCA_963678695.2). Classification (NCBI taxonomy): domain Eukaryota; kingdom Metazoa; phylum Chordata; class Actinopteri; order Spariformes; family Sparidae; genus Diplodus; species Diplodus puntazzo. The sequence continues at coordinate 13,981,336 of OZ023164.1, read as the reverse complement.
GGTTTGAACACTGCTGCGAACATTTAGGATAACGTAAGTACACAACTCAGCCGGAATATGTAACAGAGGCCTTGCCGCTAAAACACTCTCGCGTATGCACTGCCAGAGAGAGGGAATCAAAGTGAATCAAGAGCCACAGCTTGAACCCGTGACACGCCTTTGTTGGTTGTAATGTTTGACTTCCCATCCTTGAGAAGTTGTCCTGCAAGACCTAGCAGCTCACCTTGTGCCATCAGACCGGCCCCCGAGCGCCAACACCACGCGAGCCGGATCAGAGACGACCTTGGCACGCACGCAATGAAAACACAGCCTACTTCAGCGCCTCTCTTTGATGTACATTATCAAAGACCTTTCTCCTCCTCTCCTCCCCGGACCAAAGGCTACTATTGTTTTTGTTGTTGTTATTGATATTGTTTTTCCGCCCTTACAACACAAAGCAGTCTGACCATGACTCTGATGCTAATGCGGAGGTGGAGAGGGTGTTTTAATGAGCCGCGGAGTAGATCAGAGGAGCTCAGGGGGGTTAGAGAAAGGGAATAGGTAGCACGGAACATCAAAACACAGCTCGTACTCCAGCCTCTGCTTTTCACCAGCCGTGACCTTTCAGAGCAGCGTTGAGGATTGAGGATGGAACAAGGAAATTGTGAATTTCCGCTGAAAAATAAACAATGGAGAAACAAAACCGACTGAAGGTTTGCCTGGAAATTAAAGAGCTGGACAGGTGGTTTGGTAAACTGGGCATTTTCCAGGTGGGCTGATGCACATTAGGGCCAATATTATTTACATTTTAAGTGTTAAAGTGGGTCTTGCTTTGTAACCAAATCACACCCTGATGTGAGTGGGCCCCTGTGTCAGAATGTAGTAGTAATTTCTTCATTGCTTGAAGTAAAAAAAAACTCCCATTATTCACATTTTGGCATTCAGGGGGACGGAATGATGCTCAAGCAGCTGAATAGCAACCAGGATTTCTCCTGAAGCAGAGCGAGTTGGTAAATCCCATCGGAGCCAGTTTGGAGAAGAGCAAAAACATCAGTGTCGTTCTTTGCTCCTCTTTCAGTCAAATATTCTCTCCAGTTATGAAATAATATACTGTTGTTTTTAAACAACCAGTCGCTTCCCCAGCGACTAATCGTTCTTCAACGGGTGCTGAAAGGGTCAACCACTGTGTGTTAAGCCACAAGCACAGTGCTTAGGGCCTGGGTTTGTTAGATCACATGATCATGCCAGCTTGTGAATCAGCTGCCTCCAACAAGGTACAGAAACAGTCATATCGTAACCAAAGAGTAAAATGTGGGTACTGCACACTGTTGAGTACCGGATTCACTTCGAGAACTGTGGTTAATCACATTACAACACAGCAAATCTGGGACCAGGTAGTATTCCATCGTCAGGAAAAAATTAATTCACAGATTGTGGGACTAACTGGAGATTAAAACGGCCCAGAAGCTCCTTTTTGTCCAGGCTTCCACCTATCAGGATGATCTGTACTGACCATGGTCTTATCCGAGCCGGCCTGACGTACATATAAGTATATTCGGAAATGACAATATAACTAAAACAAAGAAACAAAAATATACAGAAGCACAGAACAGAACAAAACAACCTCTGTCACAAGAAGACTCAACTAACTCTGTCTGCACAGGTTGTTTTTATGCCTATCAACAAATCCATAATTTCAACACAGACTGTGACTGCAAAGATGGACAAAAGCTTTGCAGGAGACAACAATAGGTAAGTCTGAACTGATGCGGGAAGAAATACTGTCTGAACATTCAGAGCTGCCTGTTGCATCAGAGCATTTTGTCGCTGCTTTGTTTGTGTTAAAGAAGACCCCATAGTTCCTTCAGACTGCTGCTCTCTACCGCTGATCTTCAAAGTCAGAAACATGTTCGTCTGATGGGTATTATTGCCTTGTGGATGCTTCAAAGTTTGTGACTTCTAATTCAAATCTAATCCTACTGTGCACATACTCCAGCACCGCTCACAACTTTTTTGAAGCATGGAGGTGAGTCATACGTCCAGGTACGACATCCTCCTGCAGTCTGGGATCTTTTTTGTCTGAGCTCCCGCTGAGATGAAGTGTCTCTTCCTTCTAAACTCTTTGGATAATGAGAGGTTACAACCGAACATCTTACAGCACTGATATGGAACCTTTTTCAATCTGGAGACAAAACGCATCACGTCTCATTTTGGAACACATCTTACTTAACAGCGCTCGAACAATGTTATTTCAAGACCAAATAACACACTGTATGATGAGGCTTTTGTGGAACAAGCAACAAGCAAGTTTTTCTCTTGTTAGCCTCTAAACAGATTAGCGAGATTAAGATATTGACCCTTAGATGTGTACAAAATCATTTAGGCCTCCTATAAATCAATAAATCAAACATTAGTTACATTCTTTCAGTAAATGATTTGGAAATCTACACAAGCTGCTGAATTTGTCTGAATTCTAATTTTCTGCGGACCCTGGATATGTTGAAATTCTACCTTTCAAATAATTGATTGTTGTGTTATGGTTATGGTTTAGGCACAAAAAAACAATGGGTATGGAAGACATCATGGTTTGGGTTCAGTTACCTGGTTTTGTTGCCTGAAAAACATCTACAAACCTTGCTTTCAAGGTTGTCTCAGAACATCGCTCTGCCTTCTCCAACTCCTCCTCCTCCAAATATGAAAGTCAGCTCTTACAGGTGACATCTGAACTATGTCACTGTTAACTTTTTTATTGTGGAAACGTTAATATGATGAGTCTGTGGATGCACATAATGTTGTTTTAAACAGTTATTTGCCTCATCATCTGGACAGGCTCCACCAAAGTCAACTACCTGCTTGTGAGTCATTCACCACCGCCGTGTTTCCAGCTTCACATCTGCATGCTGATCATCTCCAGATGAATTATTGATGAAGACAACTGAAGAGACGTGTATACTAATGTTACGAAACGTTCAATTTGTTTGGGTCTAATACCTCAGGTCTCCTGAGCATAGCAATCGGTGGAAGCTACGGAACAGTGCAGAGGCAGTTTCAGTGTTGCTTTGTGCTAAATGCTACCGTCAGCATGCTAAGATGCTCACATGGTGCTAATGTTTGCTATATAACACGCATAATGTTAGCTTTTTCATCATTTTTACATAAAGCATTGACAAGTTAAGATTTTGACCTCATGATGCTAAATAAAAAGGCAGACGAAGTGATTACAATTCGTCTCGAGCGGGACATAAATGCGTGGCAATCCATACAATAACGGTGAAGACACTTAAGCCACAGCCAATAATGTTAATCTTAAATCTTTACTATTCATTGTCTGAGAACAGCCCGGTCACCAGGGTGTAATCTTAGCAGTTAATGTCTCTGCAAACCACAGTAACATCCTGTGCACCAAACTTGGCATATCAGGTTCACAGTGTGTGCTTCTTAGCCCTGCAGGAGGTGGCTAAACAGACGGAGTTTGAGTCACACCACTGGATATGTTTAAGGAAGCCAGAAGACATTTACAGCCATTTTGGAAGCCACAAAATTGGGTGTTTTTGAAGAGAGCTGTGGACATTTCCGGCAGTTCCTGCGGCACCAGAACTGAGTGTTTTTCACAAGAAGTCAAACCATCTCTATCTGTGACCGTGGCGAGCCAAACAGGTATTTTACGCTAAACCACAATGCTTTCTTAAATTTAACCGAATGTGCCTACACCTAACGACAGAATAAGCACAGCGTTTTGACAGAAGAGAAATAGAAAATTCAGCCTGAACCAAAGGAAAAGTTGTAACATAAAGAAACATAACTATATAACTTATCTGTGGTTTTGCAGAAACTTACTGGGCTGACATCAATTTTGGCGACTGGGTTGCTGAGAACCATGAATGTCTCAATGAAATTATGTGACAATCCATCCATTAGACATTGAAATATTTCACTGAATAACTGAAAACATTGACCTCATTGTGAGGCAACAGGACAAGTGAGGGAATCACTGAAGCAATTAGTATTCCTCCTTTCAGGAACTATGAATGTCTTAACAAAATTTGATTGCAATCCATCCAGTAGTTGTTGAGATGTTTCAGGCTGGAGGTGTTGGATCAACCGACTGAGTGATCAGCATTGCCATCCAAAGACAAGCTGCATTTGGATAATTTCCAAAACGACAGAGATTTATTTATTTTTTTTGGTCTGTTCCTGCTGTCCTCTTTGGATCGTAGTGAAGGAAACAATAGCAAAGAGGGAATTTATCAAGTCTCAGTCTCAAAGCCAGGTTAGAGTCCAATACAGAGAGCAAAGTGTGCCCGAACAAGGCAGATGGGAGGAAGGAAAAGAAAAGACTTGTTTACCTTTCCTCCCCGTCTGGGTCGAGGGGGATTCATTAGCTGCTGTGTAAATCAATCTGCTTCTCCTTAAAGGCCTGTCAATTTAGCCCTGATGTCTGGCAGCCTGACATCGCTCACTGGATATTTAACTTGAAAGCCAATTAATCATCATGATTAATTCACTCACAAACCACATGGAACTGTTCGACTTCACCTCATGGAATAAGAGCCAAATTCTCCAGACTTGAAAAGAGAGAGGAACGAGGCGTATTGAAGGTCTCACAGCTCCATTCACTCTTGATCAGCCTCTCGATACACTGCTTCAGCTGTTAACTCCACACTTGCAACCAAAAGCCCGAAGCTCCACCTTTTTCACCACGAGCACTTCTATGCACTCGCACGGACGCAACAGCGGTCCGTGATTATAGAGTGATGCTTGTAATTGGCTCTGCTCTTCAAATAATGTTAACACAGGTTGGAACTGTGAATATAAATTTGCTTGCACGTATAATGAAGTCGCAATACAGCAAAAAACAGCAATTTTCAAAACTGCTCATACCTCATGCTGGCTAATATTTTCCTAGCTTAACTTAATATTTCCTCTGCTTTCCCAGTGAAAAAGGTGGGATCACACATTAGGAAAGAGGAGTGCGAGTACGTATTCCATTCAGCACTTTATCATTATCTTGTCTCAGCTGAGGTAATGGAAATTACCTAAACTGTGTGCAGAATTACTGAGAGAGACGCTCCTGCTATCAGCAAGAAAGAGGAAAGATTTTCTTTATTTCCTCTGCTAACTCACCGAAGCAAGAGAGAATTCAATCTATATACTTAGTGTGCTGGGTCTTATAGCAGAATTTAGCCCTAATCTTTACATAAAACTGAAGATCAAGCCACAATAAAAGCAAAATAGAAATCTCAAAGTGTCATTACAAGTTCTGCAGTAAGAGTGTTGTTCGTCCTCTCCTGGAGCTCACATTGTGATTGGCTGAAGCTGACTCGACAAAGTAATGAAGTCAAAGGTTGAATGATTCATGACAACAATTGGCTGACTGATGACTTCCTGTTCTAGCCCCTCTTATATGGCTGTGTTTCTCAAAGAGGACAGGAGCAGCAGATCAATCAATCAATCATATCCCCCCCGACAATTGAACTCCGTCGAGAGAACATTGTAGTTGCCATCTAATCACTTTTGAAGCAGAAAACGATCACTGTCGTTGGATTGTCCAAGTGTAAAGGCCGACACTTCGACTCCAGACTCATCACATTTCATTCTGACTGTGCACCTTCGCCAAAGGCAAAGGATTCTTTGTGAGCTGGAGCATCTGTTTAACACATGTCACAACGTTAAATTACGCCCGAGGTACACATGCTGGATTTAACACTTTTTTGACCATTCCTGAGAAGGAAAGAGATTCAACTACATTCATGAGATGTACAGACAGTAGACGTAAATCACTGGAGTTTATATGCTTCTATAAACGAATATATTTATATTAACAATGGATCACAGGACTGCTTGTTTGTGAAAAGGACAGAGAATTATCACCTGTCACTGCTGAGCTTTATAACAACTTTCAGCTCTTTGTTTTAGTTTTCCACCCCCAACTTTTCTGTTTTAATTTTCTGTCACATTTCTCATCAGCGTTGTTTCCAACAGCAGCAGGCAGAAAAAAAAAAGCTCTGCTTAATCCACTGCTCGCTACCTACTCAGCATGAAACAGCAGATAAAGAGGCCTTGTCGTCAGATGAAAAATGTTGCCATTTTATCTTTCTGCGAACCCTGAAAAAGTTCAAATTGTACTTGTTATACGTATCATATCTATATTTATACAATGTGCCACTTTCACATTTGATGTGTATGACCCGACTTTTTAATGTCAGGAGGTGGAGGGTAAAGTGGTGACGTCACTGCAGGACCCGGGGGTCAAAACAAAACTAAATTTCACAAAACAAAACAGCACTTTACAAAACATAATATACCGGAAGAACCCAAGTATCTAGCGACAGTTCAATGTCATTTCCTGTTTCTGAGAGACCGATATTCTACACGGTTTTCAACATTTGTAGGCCCGAAACCAACAGGTATTTCAACTACACAGTTGGACAATTTCTGTATTTGTGGCACAGAGGCAGGTAAGCCAAAAGTGGTCTTTTCCTAACTCCAACCAAGTGTTTTTTGTGCCAAAACCTAACCAGAAGGTAATATAAAGAAACATAAAGATGCAATATGAATAAATGTTTTAACATTTCTGTGGTTTGCAGAGACACATATTGCTAACATTTATTCTAGCAACTAGGTTGGCTAAACTTCGCTAGCTTCATTAGCGAACAGAGTGGAGGAATTTAGCTAATAAGGAGCATAGTATTTTCTTAAGGACATGGTGGAGACCAAAACGGAGCTGAAAGAGAGTGAAAAATGGATTTACATTTGCCAGGGGGCTAAAAAAACGAGTCCAAATGAGTTGTGATGTTTTCCATAACTATGAGTATTAACACCATCATGCTGCTAACTACTCATGCTCCCCAAATCAATAAAGTATTAAAAATGTTATGTAATACATCGGGGCTGTCAAAGTAAACGCATCAACGCAAATTCCTTTTACATTTTTTTGACGCGCAATTAACACACTCTCCATGATTATGACTCTCGGCCAGCCCTTCAGTTTGGGCGATCAGGAAGCGACGTAGCAGTAACGTTGTGGATGATGAGCAAAAAGAAACCTACTTGAGCATTTTTTTGTACAATTTTGGCTAAAATTCCTCACTACATTACAGGGCGGTTTACACAGTCAACAAGGAAAATATTCAAAGACATCCGATTAGTACAGTTTGGATGACAGGGCATTTGCAAGTAAGATATACTTCCCAAAATCTTTTAACGACTTACTGTATGTGTTACGTTTAGTTCCTTCTCACCTCGCAGAGCTTCCACTGATATTAAACATGTTTTGTCAAGCTACAAACCAAAGTTGAGGGGCGACGCGGAACAACTTCCACAATTCTGAAAGAAGTTCATCAATCACATTAGAGCTCATTTAATTAACCGATCCACCTCTCTTGATAGACAACAACCCCCCCACAACACACACACTCACACTCACACTCACACTACCACCACATGCAACCTCCCGCTGAGCCAAACTCTGCACCACTGTCCACCACGCAAGCTCCAGACTCCATTTGAAGAGCAGGACATGAAAGCAACTGCAGACCCTCCATGTGGGCTTGTATCGGATCTTAATTAAAAAGCCTTGCATATTATTTGCTGTAACAAAGGGAAATTTGGGGGTTCATTTAAATCCAATTAGGCCTGCGCTGATGCCTCAGGAGATGAGAGAGTAATTGCTGTTTGAACACGAAGGTCTTTGTTCCGGGCTCTACTAGATTGATAAAGGCAATATGAGCACAATGTGGAGCGGCTGGAGACAGGACGGGGCTGTGAACTTACAGTACGAAGGCTTTAACACGCCGGGACCGTATGACAAGACAATTAGTAGTATGGAGATTGTTCCTTGTTGTGTTCAGACAAAAAAAATAATAAATGTGACTGAGCTCCCTGTGCTGCAGGTGTTAGTGGAAAGTAAAATCAGTTGAGTTAATTGCTTCAGTCATTACTGTCTTTTACCACATGCAAGGAGCCTCAGCTTCCTCACAGTGCAGACTGTTAGTGTGTGATTTCACGAACTCAAACGCATTTCCTGTGGCGCAGTTCTATTTGGTCATCATCTATCTGTTTCTCTCCCATTCGTCCTCTGTTAATGTCATTACTGATGTATGAGGCTCGGGTGTTCCCGCCAATTGGTCAGTGTGGGTGGTGGTGATGATCAATAAGGCACCCCCCGCCGCCACTGCTACCAAACCCTACAACAGCACGCGCCTGACCCGTTGTACCATCACATGATGTACACACACACACACACACACACACACACACACACACACACACACATAAAACGGCCATGATCTCTCACCTTTAACCTGATGGTCTATTGATTATGTCTGGCTGCATCAGGTACCAGAACGCCATACAAAAGGACAGTTGCTGGCCTCATGTGATGACTTTGAATTAAAGAAATACTTTTGATATTTTAGTAAATATGCTTTTCCACTCTTAACAGGAGTTAGATGACAGAGGTGATACCACTCTAATGTCAATACTTCTTTAAGCTACCAGTAGCAAATGGTTATCTTTGCTTAGCTTACCTTGAAAATTGGAAACAGGGGAACAGCAGGGTTTGAGCAATATCCCAGACAAATAGTGTGATTTAAAGAGTTTGTTGCATAAGGAAAAACTTATCAAACCTTGTGAAATGGCAACAAACATTCAACATCGTTGGTGCCTTCTTGTAAATTTGGCATTAAATACAATATGATTTTTCTTTACTTGCAAAAAGTGTCAGTTTGCCGCAGCATCACTGTTAAAAGTCTGTCTGTTTTTCCTGTTTAAAGGACAGATGTTAAAACCTTTCTCACTCTGTCAGAACGCACCTCTTAGGCAATTATATTAGATTTTATTTATAGCCTATTTATCTCCACCCTAATGTTAGTTGGGATTAGGGTTTGTTATTCTAGAAACCTCCCACGAAACTCAGATTAGAACTCAAACCTTGAGGAACAGCTAGCCTGGTTCTGTTGAAAGGTAACACAAATCTAACTACCAGCACCCTAAAAGCACAGTGACGTGGGGGAAAAAAACAACCCCTTAACGCGGGTCGGTGCTGGAAACCAGTCGTTAGTTTATGTTAGCCGACCCGAGTCCTTCACAAAGAAATCTGCAGTTTGGCACCATTAAATAACTTCAACAAATCGTCCAGAGGCTTGTATCGGCAGCTAGTACGTATACATTTCTACAAATTGTTTTATAGAGCACCTTTGAAATGATTCCAAGAGACCTGTACAGACACAGTATACTATTTGTCTTAAAGACGTTATAAAGATAATAAGAGGTCTGCAGCAACACTCATGTAGCCCCTGGTTATCAGTTATGCTCAGGAGATAACACACACTTAATTTTCTGGCTGATTTGTTATACTTTGGCTATTTAATTTGCTAGATCCTTGTGTATCACCTGGCTTGGACTAAAAGCGATTTGACGATCTTTACTGAGTGACAGAGGGGAAAAAAGCCCAGAAAGACAGAAATCAAGATACTGGCGAGATACCAGCCTTATGTAATCATCTGAAATGCTCATTATCCGTTATTTTTTGCAAAAATATTCCTCAAAACAAGTGATTACATTGACATTAAATGGTTCAGTGCTGTTCATTATTTGATACACTAGTGATTCTGAAATAAAGCTTTACAGGGGGAATGGCAGCAGTTGCAATTCAATTTTAATCGTCAACCGTGTCACAACAAATGACTTCAAATATAGTAAGAAAATATTGTAAAAATCTACAAAGTTCTTTGCAAGACTTCAAGCAACAAGAGAGAGCAGGTGAGACTTTGGAAAGGCTTTGTCCCAAAGTGAAGATTTGAAGCAGCCACATTAATTACATTAGGTCCAGTAAAAATCCGGTATTTCTAATCTAATTGTACCTATACTGAAATATGGACAAACACAGGGTACATGATACATGTCTGTTAATGTTTAGTGTCAGTCCAAGCTGCAGGAATCAGTGTCTTGATCTGAGGCTGAGCATTGAATTGAGGGCAGTACTCATTGTTAAAGAATCGTCCTCTGTGGCGCGTGAACACAAAGAAAACAAAAGCTGCCTGATCCGGTGATCCATCACCATGTCTCTGAATGTGGATGTGTGTTTAATGCGTGCTCATGTGATTAAATTACCAGATCAATACCACAGAGCTGCTAGTTTTGTCACAACTACGTCTCAAGAGGGTAGACATATTCTTGCTTCCTCCTTCCTCCCTTCTCTTTTCTCTCTCTCTCCTCTCAGACTGTGGTCCGTCCTCTCAGGTGAAGCAGCATTCACGTGAAACCTTTTGACATATTTTAACCTCCCCGTTCCTCTCTGGAGGTTGTTGAGGAGAAAGAGAGCACGTTCAGGACACTAAAACACACAGCGCAGGTCACATCTGGCACCCACTGAATGCCAGAGGTCACATAATGAAGGTTAAAGGTCAGTTCCTTGGCTTTAGGCCAAGGTCAAGACAGCAGAGGTCAGTGTCTGAGTTGTCAGCTTTATCCTGCCCTTGGCCTTGATCTGATCAATAGGAGCAGGGTCGCTGCTTGCCTCAGCCAAACGATCAATGAGACATTAACATTTAGCCCAGTCACATATCCCCAAACCCCCACATGTCCCCGACACCCAAAAATATTTTGGCAGTGGAGTGTATTTTGTGAATACAGCGTTTCTCCGTCGTTTCTTATTGTTCTTTGGTTAGAAGCCATTCTGTAAATCCAATGCATTTTTATTTGTTTTTTTATTTCAACTTTTGGAACAATATCTTCCTGAGGATGAAGATCCAGTTATGAGTGTGTGACTTTTGATGCCTGCCCGAAAGTCAGCACCTCATTAGAACTGGAGTGTCTCTTCCCTCAGTCCTTCAAGTAGATGCTAACATGAATTGTTTCTCATTATTGTGATGATGCTGAAGAAATGTCTCTCAGTATGATTTTTGCTTTGCCTCCTGACAGTAGCGAACATCATGGTAATGGGCCCCGGTGCAAATATTTTTTTTGTGCCCCTAAACACAAGCGCACGCTCGTGCGCACTACACGCACGCGCGCACACACACACACACACAGCCACTCAAGAGAACTTTTTTAAATCAAGGAAGGAGACGCGACCGCTGACACGGCACGTTTTTCTTCTTCACCTTTTTCACGTGTTGTGCTGCTTTCTGTCAGTCAGTATCACATTGATGATCGCCATGGCTCCAGTGCAGCAAAAAAATAAATAAAAAGTACGACTTGACTCGGGAGAAGCAGCCGCTAGACGTTTCTCTGTCGACCAGAAGAGAGTGAGAGAAACTGAGCTCCAGCGTCTGTCCGAGGAGGACAGCAGCAGGGCCAGGCTGCCTGCTGGAGGGAGGAAGAAGGCTAGCGAGGAGCCTGAGATAAACATGCGGGGATGAGTTGTCAGCAAACGGGCACGCCACGAGAGAGTGTCCCGCAAAATTATCAGGGCGATGGAGAGACAAATGTACGCCACCGTGAGTGACAGCAGAGATGAGGAGTTTGCAGTGAGTGCTGGTCGGCTGAATCGTTTCCTCCGCCGCAACAACTTCACCTGCAGAAGACAACTATTGCCCAGAAGGATGCCAGAGAATTCACCGAGAAGCTGACGAAGTTCGTGACATTTTCATCCCTGCACCTGTACCAAATTGCCGCCTGGTCTATTCAGTTATTGAAACAAATAAAGGCCCCAGCTATTATTTGGTATTGTACGGTATGATAACTCTCCCGGCCCGGGGAGAGAGACATGCACCGGCTCGGCCCACAGTGCTCAGCTGCAGACACAGCAGAGAGATGACAAGATGCGGCTTATCATGACTGACAGGCTTCAAGGCTACTCAGTGTTACCTTACCGACCCGCCCCCAGCTATTTCATTCACAAAAACAGGACCTGTGGCGATTCTGGACAACTGTTTCTTTTTTTTTCTTCCTTCATGGGCCCCTGATGGCGTCTGGGCCCCGGTGCAGCTGCACCGCTTGCACCGCCGATAGTTACGCCACTGCCTCCTGAACCTCGTTTCCAGTCGCAATTTTCAGAGAAAAAGCATATGAAGAAGCAGATGTTTCTCTCAGGAGTTGGTGGAGACTAAAACAAAACTAACTCTATTGAGAATGCAAGAGTTTCTCTCTGTGTTTCTTGATGAATGTTTAGATCAGCAACAGCTTTTTCATAACAACTCAAAAGGTGATGAATTGTCACGATTTCATTTACAGCTTGTTTATGCTGCCTCAAAGTGGCCGTGAATCTATTAACGGAGGCTTAAATTAGCGCAACTTGTACTACAAATTAAATTATCAAGAAGCACAGTGAATATTTTATTCCTCACCTCCTCCTGTAATGTTAATCCCATCCAAACAGAGCTGAAGTCTAATATTGTATTTCTGAGTTTGGAGAATCAGATATTTTATTTTGTTTTAACAGTCTGTGTTTTATCTAGCTTCTCGTTCTTCCCTGTCAGCTCTGCTCACTGTCGCTGCTTGTTGCTGCTATCATGAAGCTCCTTCCATCCTCTGCAGCTTCTCTGTGACATGGGACAAAGTGAAGCTATGTTGTTTGGACAGTGTTTCCCATTAAATGGACCTTCCTTTATATTCACACATGGTGCATTTCCAGTCCCAGAGCAATTATACACATGACTACACTTGGAGCTAAAGGAACAGGCTGAATCTTTATCACCAGCCAAAGAGCAGCAGCACTGTGACTCCTATTGAGCAGTCTGCCTTCTGTGCTTGTGTCTGCACTCCCAGTCAAAGAGGAGGGAATATTATTTGGTTCTAATCAAATGACCAGGATTTGGACACGAAAAGTTAACATTGAGCTCAATTTACATATTGCATTCTTTGCAAAAATGACTCCAATGAAAGTGCTGAGATAGAACTGAAAGTTAGTTTTAACTTGGGTCCAGTAACATCACCTAATGGATTAATAAGAATATACTGCATAAAGCAACAATGACAAGAGCAGCACTGCTGTAGCCACTGTTAATTAATGCAATCTCTCATTTAGCATTTATTTTGTTAGCCTTTCCACAAAAAAAAACATGTTCCTGAGGTTAACTATGAGTATTCTTGGATCAAGTACCATCTACGACAGTATTATGTGTTGCTTGGCCCTTTCCTTTCATGTCGAACACCTGGAAAATATCTTTAGTCTCAATCACATTTTGTGAGGTTATATGATGGGGTCATCACATTAGATAGCCTCTGGTTACCATGGAAATGACTTTGAAACCCTTCACTGAAGCCTAAATTAAAATCCACTCATGACCTTCAGGTTCAAATCAGGTTACACACTTGTTAACAAGTCATAATCTCTGTGTAGAAAAATGTAATGACCAACATGACATAATTCTGTATGCGCCAGGACTGGATTTTTTGCAGTTTCTATTATACAAAATGCCCATATAATTTTGAAAGATATTAACAGTTGAACACTGGTTTGGTGGCTCTTTGTTCACCTTTAAATCAGAGTAAATATAAAATTGAAAATCTAATCATGACCCCTAAAAATATCTAAATTCACTCCAACAGCCAGCTTGTCCACCTTTCTCCTCTCCTCTCCTGTATATTACTGATTCGTCTCCAAATCAAAGACAGTCTTTCAGGACAAGGACAACCAGGCACAGAAATGAGTGGCACTATCCTTTAACAGCCCTTCCTTCCTGATCTTTCCGGGTCTGAGCAGTGTCAGAAAATGTGGCAGCAGCTAAGATGAAGGCAGGACGTTTGAAGATGAGGAAAGATGTTTGAACCTGCACCCTCTTTTCTGTGTCCCAGTGGGGAGTGTGTATGGGAAGTCAAGTCATGTATTATTTAGAGTCAGATCTGCCTTTGTGCTTGATCAGGGCTTGATTGAGAGAGGCTGTGACTGGTGCTTTCTCTCCCCGAGTAAGAATGTCTGCTCTGGAGCGAGGGCGAACTTATGACCTCCACACAGAACTCGGTCAATACCCGCATACATTGAAATCAAAGCGCAGGAAATGCATTGCACTCCTTTGTTGTAACGTGCGCGGACAGGTCATGCTATCGGAATACTAAGGAAACATCACTCTGTTGCATTATATTATCGGACAGCTGTGGGGATAACCTGCTGTCCTTGTGGAGCTGTTTTTGAGCGCATGAGTATCGGTAATGTGTCAGGACCGCAGGGAGCTGTGTTTTAGCCAATCCCTAATTAAAGTAGCGACTCAAAGCAGTGTGCTCCTCCGCTGTTGAGCAAACGAGCCATAGCTGATATGCTCTTTAAGTCATTAGCAGCTGTGATTCAGAGCCACAGCACCTTGTTAACAGAACAGGGGCTCATAATCCCAAGACAAGATGCCACGGTGCTGGTGGAGCAGTTACTCCAGTCCACATTAGAATATCAGTTTAGTTTATTTAGTTAAGTGTGTAATGACTGTATCAGACTGAGTTACTATACTCATTACTGTTTACAACGCTGTTGATGATGTTATGTCCCCTGATGAAGGACTGCATGTGACACCACCAGGCTACTTTGCATTAACAGATGAGATTTACGGACCTCATTTGGATAAAAATTCATAAATTCATCCTCTGGTTGCCTCTAATCAGCGTCGCACATTTTAATTCATGAACTTGTCATACAGCTTTTTAAACATATCGCGCACTTGCAAAGAGCTTCCCTGAGAATTAAGAGAAAAACACTCCTCTTCATCCACAAGGAATACTGAGATTGTGAATGTGGATGATGTAACAGCAACAGCACTCACTGAATTTTCAAACACTTGGGATGTATTGAGTTGTAACCTCCGAAGGATCTTAAACTCCTGCATATGTTTTCTACATGTTTATTTACCTCTGGATATAAAAAGGGAAATCAATAAGAGAAAATGGCTTTTACCTTGATTCACAAGAGCACTTCATCTAAAAAAAAATAAAAGAGGCTTTCTTAAACCGATTTTCCATCCTTGTCCCCCAAATATGTCCTATTTCTACAATCAAAAGTGTTTGCGCAATTAAGTGTGTACCTTTTCATTTTTGGAGTTTGCACGTTGCGAATGTTTCCTGCTGGTGATGCAGTTTCCTGGGATGCAGGTTACGTTAAGTGACAAATCCAAATTGCCTGTAGGTGAAAATTAGTGTGAAGTCAAAGTGTCAATGTATGAATGTTTTAGTTTACCATTTTGAATTTTTACGCTCCTCTGTTACACACGCAGTGTTGTGTTTTGGGGTGTTGTGCGACATGACTGTTCATTCCTTTCTCTGATGAAAGGGACTGTGCTGACTGTGCCGTGTCTAGGTGCAAACACGCAAAAAAAAAAACATATAAAATACTGGCAATCTGATAAATTGCCTCAAGTGATGTCACTTGAATTAGCATCTGTTGGAGCTGAAGAATACAAGGTTGAAAGAGAAAAGAATCTGGGGGTGTGAAGTTGGAAAGGATTGAGCTTTTCCAGGCATCTGTAGCCCACTTCTCTTCTCTCTGGTAGGCAAGCAGCTCACAGAACTGAACTTGGTTTATTTGTGTTGTGGGTATCCTGGGCGCCAGGTCATTACAAGGAGGAAGAATGTGGAATAAAATAGAAGGCAATAGGCAGAAAGGTTCTGTTGATCAATGATTTTGTTCCTATCCAGTTTTTAATTGTTGTTCATGAGTCTGACTATGTTAGACAGCGCCACAGTAAATAACTCATTTTCTCTGTTTTTGTATTGAATGAATGAAACAAACTTTCTTTACTCCGCATGGCTTTTTAGTACTCACCAAAACAAAGGTGGCGTAGTGCTGCCCCAGAGTGCTATTTTAAATGGTAAGCCAGTGTTCCGCAAGCGAAGAGGGGTTACATGTATCCGCATTTAGTGTTACATCAGCGTCAGGCAGCATTTTGTAAGTGATGACCAAAAAATTGCATTATATCATTATTTTGTTATGTTGTGGTTGACCCCGTCCTCCACTCCGAGGGTCAGCAGCTCCTGGACCTCATTGTTTTCTCAGTTTGCTCACACTTGCAGTGCTCTTCTCCTTTATTGATCAGCTGCAAACTGGTGCTAGCTGCATTTCAAATCTCCCCGCCTGGCCAGCTCACTCTCTTAACACCCGCTCCTGGCTCAGAGGTGGAACAACAACGACCCTCAATTCTGCCGTTGTACTTACTTGCACAATGTAGTGTGACGTTTATCCACTTCACAGTTTGTTTTTGTGTATAGTGTTTTCAACATTTTTTTGATAACCGACGTTAACTCGCCACATGCTAATGTTAGGTCGCTACTTAATCACAATCAGACAGAAGAGTGACTGGTTCTACTTGTATGTGTATATAGGCTAGCTGACAGGCTAGTTAAAATCACTTACATGACTATCAAAATGTTCCAAAATGCTAAAAGCACTATATAGGCTACAGACACAAACAATATATATAAATTTAACTTAAGCTATGGGTCAAAAAGCACCAACATATGGTATAGTGGTATGCAAAAGTTTGGGCACCTCTCTGAAATTTCATGATAATTTGCTCTACCTTTATGAGAGAAGATCACAGCAACACAATTTGTTTTCCTACAGAGATGTAGACATTTGAGTGTTTTCCAGACTGAAATTTTTAGAGTAGCATTACATAGTTTTATTATAATAAAATAAAATGTAAAAAATGGAATATGCAAAAGTTTGGGCACCCTTTTAATTGCATTCATTTCAAGACCTGTAGGGATTTATAGCTGACAGGTTGCAGCACAAAATTGCTTTGATTAGCTCATGAGAGCTTCAAATACAAAGACAGGTGGAACCAATCATGAAAAAGGCTGTTTAACACAGGCAATTGCTGACTGTGCTTGTCCTAGGCTCTTTCTTAGAGTGTGGCAACATGGGGGCCTCTAAACAACTCTCCACTGACCTAAAAACTAAGATAATTCATTATTATGAATTAGGAGAAGAGTACAAGAAATTATCGGGAAGGTGTGGACTGTCTGTCTCCACAGTCAGAAATGTAGTGCAGAAATAGAGGGCCACAAGAACAGTCCTTGTGAAGGAAAGATGTGGTAGGCCGAAAAAAATACAGGAAAGGCGCAGGCGAAGGATAGTTAGAATAGTCACAGACAAGCCACAGACCACCTCCAGAGAACTATAAGAACATCTGACTGCTGATGGTGTAGTTGTTCATCATTCCATAATCCGGTGTACTTTGCACCAGGAAAAGCTCATTGGAAGTGTTGTTGCGCAAAAAGCCTTAAATGAGTGTTCGTCACATGAAGAGCCGCATGAGGTGCAAAAGCACATCTGGACAAGCCAGAAGCATTTTGGAAAAAATACTGTGGTCAGATGAGACTAAGATAGAGTTATTTGAACAAGAGGAGGTATGCATGGCGAAAAAAACACACTGAGTCTCATGAGAAGAATTTATTGCCTACTGTGAAATTAGGTGGAGGGTCCATCATGTTATGGGGCTGTGTGGCTAGCCCAGGTACTGGAAACCTTGTTAAAGTTGAGGGAAACATGAATTACTCTCAGTATCAGCAGATTCTTGACAAGAGTCGTTCACAAAGTTGAAGCTACGCCGGGGTTGGATTTTTCAGCAGGACAATGATCCTAAGCACTGTTCAAAATCCACCAATGGCCATCCCTGTCCTCAGACCTTAACATCATTGAAAATGTATGGATTGATTTGAAGCAGGCTGTCTACGTACAGAAGCCAAGAAACCTGACTGAACTGGAGGTGATTTGTATGGAGGAATGGGCCAAAATACCACCTGCCAGACTTTAGGGACTTGTCTGTGGCTATAGGAGGCGTCTAAAGGCTGTTATTGCAGCAAAAGGAGGCTCTACTAAATATTAATGGAATTATTTCTTTGGGGTGCCCAAATTTATTCACATGCCTATTTTTGTTTAAATGCACTGAAAAATGTTTCTGTTGGACCAATTAAAATGATTTCACTACTGAGATGTTTCTGTTTTCATAAGGTATAACATATGTTAAAATGAAGTTGCTGCTTCAAAAGCTCAGCAAGTGACAAACTGATGCAGTGATTTTCCTAAGGGGTGCCCAAACTTTTGCATACCACTGTATATTATAAAGATGGAACCTGGAGCAAAAGTAGGTAAAACAGATATATGTCACCACACTACATTGTGGAGAATATAGGTGCAACAGACCAGTCATGTTTTATCAAGAATTGATCACAGACAATAAGATCTTTAGACAATTTTCCAGTGATGATGTTCACTTCTGGACGCAAGAGGAGGTCCTCAGTGTTACAGAGCAGCTTCAGATGTAAGATGGAGACAGAGGTCAGAGGTCCACCTCTTATATCTGTCCAGGAGAGACAGCTAAACTTTGGTCTTCAGACATTTATGTCTGAACAAATCAATGTAGTTTAAAGAGACACGTACATTCTGATGGGACCCCCGTTTTGTTTAAGGTCATTTGTTGTTTTAATTCCTTCTTACAGTAACTCACAGACAATCAGTGAACCATGCATAAGTGCTGTGAATGGACAAAGGCTGCCGCACCAGGCAGGCTGCATTTGAATAACAAATTTGAACAAAAAAAGCAGGTTAACCTTCAAGCTACAGTGTACATTGATTCAGTGTTAAATATGCATTCAGAAGATTTATTGTCCTGCGTTGATAGGTCTGTGAAGTTGGACAAACGCCACCAAAAGACGGTGTATCCCGCCTCTCTCCCCCTTCCCTCTCCCTTGTCAACGCTCGGATCTACAATCAAGATAATCCATCATTGTGGCACATAATGCAAAAAAAGATATTAAACTCACTCTGAGAAAATGCATTCCCGGGACTGAAATGAGAATAAAATGCTGCTTAAGCATTTAGTGAAGGTTAAAAAAGGAGAGCACTGCAGGTGACGCGCCTCCAAATCTGACAATCAGAATAAATATACATTCATATTCTGATGGACTTTAACTCCATTAGAACCAAATGCATATTTTATTTACTGAAACTGTTGACAAATGTGTATAAATTTGTCCTATAAGATGACCTATCGCAGTGGGATAAGGGCATGCAAATCATTGTTATAATGCGCAAGATATTAATCTTATTATAAGTGTGTCAGCCAGTCTATCCACTGTGCACGGCTTTCAACACAAAACATGCACATACTGTGAGCAATCATTAGAGGTCCCAGTATGTGTCTTTACATGAGGAACAACTCATCAAAATCCATGGTAACTGGTTCATATTCATTTTGATGAAGACCCCATTTTTATGCCATACGACCAGTTCATTCTAAAGGGAAATGAAAACAAATGAGATGATGTGTGCTGCAAAGTTCAAGGCTGCTAAGCAAGAAGATGTTCACTGCAAGAAACGGCAACATGTTGAGGGAACAGATGGCAAGGCGGGAAGGGAAGAGTTCAAACAGGAAGGGATGACGAGAGGCAAGAAACGTGTCAGAAAGGTCAGACGCGGATTGAGAATCTCTTCACGGCAGATACACAACAAACTGGTGGGTGTTCATTGTATCAATTACAACAGGGTAAGTGTAGAAACAAGTTTACTTAGCTTGCTTATATTTTAGGGAGTGTTCAAATGTAGATGTTTTCAGACAGATGGTGTCAGATGTTGTATTTACAGTAGTCTGATCATCTTTTATCATCATCTTCAGCCTTGATATGACAAAAAACCTTCCTCAGCAGAGGTGGATGGATGGATGGATGGAGGGATGGATGGATGGATGGATGGATGGATGGATGGATGGATGGAGGGATGTAGGGATGGATGGATGGATGGATGGATGGATGGATGGATGGATGGATGGATGGATGGATGGAGGGATGTAGGGATGGATGGATGGATGGACGGATGGATGGACGGACGGATGGATAGACAATCTGTGTTACATAACATCCAGCCTGCAGGGCTAATTATTTCCCAATCACAAAATGACAACCCTCCTCATTAGGTTCAATCCATGAGCAGATGCCAAGTCCTGCTCAGAAGCCTCTCGCTCCTCTGCCTGCTCAACAGATGCCCCTTTGCTCGTCTCAGAGGCTCAGACGTTGCCATGCCAACAAGCAGGTGTCTTGTGCGACGGTGGCCAAGAGACCGGCAGAGGACTTGACCAGGGTTACACACAGGGTAATACAAACAGGGCAGCAAAGCATAACATCTATTTATATCTCTGTACAGTGTGATGTGTATTTTGCTGATGTGTGATCAGCAGCGTTTGCAGCCCTCTGACATAACTTAAGTATTGCAAATTGCATTTAAGAAGATGAGAATACTTCTTCTGTTTCTGCACACAAATATCACTGGAGAACACAACACACACAGACACACACACATACATACTCGGAACAAGTCTGATCCAGACCTGGTGCCGCGGTGCCAGACGCCACTGACATCCCCAGAGGACTTGTGTTCATGCCTTGACGGGTCAGAGCCAAGTCTGTTGCATGGTGGATCCACCAAGGATTGGACTCATTCATAACATCCTGTAGATGCTTGATCAAATTGGGAACTAGGGAATTTAGAGGCTAGGTCAGTACCTTAAGCTACCTTTGCCGCATTCCTTGGTCCGTTCAATTTCGTAGAGGCCTTTCTTTGTGGAGTTGCTTGTTTTCCCTGTGCTTACACAGGTTTTCTCTGGGGGCTCCAACTTCCTCCCACAGTCCAAAAATATGCAGGCGAAAGTGCCCATAGGTGTGAACAGTGGTTATCCATTTCTGTGTGTTAGCTTCTCACCCAGTATCGGCTGAGATTGGCTCCAGCCCCCAAACCTGAACCTGAAGAAATGTATATTTGTAATTTTGCAGATTGCCTACATTTAATATGGGAATTGAGCTGTCTTGCAATAACAATAAGACATTGACAACAATCAGTTTAGTTTTAGTAGGCATGTAGGTAACTACTTTGATGGCTGATCAATCAATTCAACCATCCTTCAAGTGAAGATTGTCAAAAAATATCAGACTTCTCGAGTTCCAGCCTCAAATATGATGTTTTTTCTCTTTTCTTTATCACAGTTTCAGGGGAGGTTGGACTGTTGGTCAGACAAAATAATTTTTAGGTGTCACTTTATTCTCTAGAATGTTGCAATAGGCATTTTTAACATTGTTTTATAAATATTCTATAATATATAATTTTTGCGTAAATGTATGTTTAAATGAAGTCTTTAAAGACAAACAGTAAAAAAAGAGATAAAAGAGATATAAGCCACACCAAAGCTGTCCTCCGGTAAAATAAACCAATTTAGCACTACTGTCTTTAAACAATAGCATTTATTCTTTGAACATATTATTCTTGAGAGAGCTGTAACATTAAAACTTCATGCACACAAATTGAATCCATTAGAATGTAAATCTTAAACACCAGTGCTCGGCTCATCATCGACGTGTGTGCGCTCATGGCTCCCAGAAAATGGTATCTGTGATTATTCATATCATTCAGAGGAGTGATTAAATATTCCTTATACCCTCAGAGCAGGCAAACAAATGAAGCACGGCTACGTTCTAACAGGAGCTGACAGATCTTTTAAATAATGTTTATTTATCAATGGTAACATTTACCAGCCTTGGTACGGTCCCTCTGGCATCCTGAGGCTTCTCTGACTTCCACTGCCTGAGGGCCGGCAGCATCTCCTCAGCTGGCATTTCCTCTACACTTTGTTAAACTTTGCAGAACTTTGCTGTGTTTTTACCGGAGCTTTTCTTCTCTTCGGTTCATCTTCAGATACGGGCGAGAAAGACGAGGACAGGGGTGAAAAGAAGGACAGAGTACAGTGAGGACGCAAGGTTTAGCATGTTGCAGGAGAAAGGAAAGGGCACTGAGAGGAAAAATATTCAGCAGAGAAGTGGAGTCGAACATTTTCCTTGGTGCGCGATGGGGATTCCCAAAGTTTAAACTATCACATCGGTGAACAAGCAAACGTATGTTCAATGACAGATTAGAAAGGACATGTTTTACAATGAAATACTGTACTGTAGGTATAAGGGCAATCGAAATTGCAATTCAAACGTATGAATTAATAAATGAATATATGAACATATTCATTTATCATCTGCATGGAGATACATTATTCACTTCTCTTCTCCCCAACATCCGAGCTAGGGATATCATTATACTTCAATTAATACAAAGTCTACTCTTACCATTGCAAAACCAAACGCCACACTCTCCGCACAGGATTTTACTTTCAAGGAATGTCAGCCCTACTCGGGGTCAAAGGTATAATTTTGCAAGTTAAACCAGTATAAAAGCACAGCATCAGCCACAGGAGCGGGACACATATGAAGCATGTCGGTTGCAGCGGTAAAGACAAAGGATCGTAACATGACTCCTGCTGCCTTTGGGCTTCGATTTGAAGCTTTAAACCAGAACGAAAAACTGATTATTTGTCGTCAAAGCTGCCGAAAACCATTCAAAGGAGATCAGCAGGTAAGGCATGCCTGTGTTTGAACAGACTGTTTGTGTCTGTGCTGTAGTTTCTTTTCTCTCGCTTTCTGTGTCTTTTGATTTGACACTCATTGTGTGTTTTTTGTATAAGGTTTGCTGATGCCTGAGATCTGTCTGCTTCACACACAATCACAATTAACAATGTTTTCAATGTTGTCTTTTCCTTTTTCTCTAATTTCCTTACTTTTTTGGTAAGTACGGTATACAGGCAGATTTCCTGTTCTCGGCAGTGTTGTTGCACATATGTGTCTGAATCTCAGCACAAGAAGTCGGGCAGTTGTAACTTTAGCAAGAACGTCACATACGTTAATATCGAGCCGACGTGACTCTAATGTCTGTACAGATGTAGTTCAAGTGTTAATAATAGGCCTGTGTTTGCTTTGCTGCAATTTCAATACATAATACATCATTTTCATAAATGTTACTCTAATGAAGGGAGGTTGCATATGAAGCAACTCTTATGAATACACATGAAGAGTGAAACAACGAGAGGGGAAAGCATTTGAATAGGTAACATTAGAATTGTATAATTCTTTCTATTAAATATGGTAAACAGCGCTCGTGCCTGTTTATTTAGTTGCATCCATTTATGCACATTGACATGCTTAAGACTAACAGATATGACAGTGCCCTCTTGTAAGATGGCATTAATAAACATGTGTAAAATTAAAAAACAGACTGAGGGATTGTGGTGCAGCAGAATGGAACAACAAGCATTTTTATTTTATGCCGCTGAGACGCGCAGGATCGAAAATCTAAGGTCCTAGGTTCTAGCTAGAATATGGTCCAAAAAAATTACAGTGAAATGCAATTTAGTAAAAACTATTAGTTTATGGTATTATTTTGCCTTTTTCTATACTAGTTAATGAATTCTGTTGGAGAAAAAAGGGGGATTTAAAAGAAATATGACGAGAATGATATACAGATGTAGTAAACGATGTAGAATTATTTCAAGCAAAAAGCTTCAAAAGTGTTGCATAAATGAAACACATGGTGCAAATGCACAATTATTGGTGTTTTATTCAAGAAGATATATGCGCTGTATTTTTTTATGTAGTCAATCGTACATTTTTCTGATAAAATAGACTTTTTTTAAGGACTGATCCTGTGTATTTTAATGTACTTAAATTAAAGGGGTAGGGTTTGGGATCAGTGGATGTTGTGGTATAGGAAATTCATGAAGAAATTCTCTGTCCATTTAATTGTTCGTCAAAGCATTATGAATGTGTTGAAAGTCTTAAGCTTTCTGGAACCGTTCTGAAAGATATAAGACCCTCACCTAACGCCTGTTGTGAAATGACACCAAGTCCTGACAGACAAGCAGTTAGATCTGCTGTTTAGGCACCAAAACTAGATGAGTTGCCAAGATATTGTCTGTAGCTCTATTTGAACAATAGTCTCCTGAGAGAGCTGTACAACTTAAACATGTATAACATTAAAACTTATGAGGGATTGTATCTCAGCAGAAAGGAACAACAAAATGTTTTTATTTTTTGTCCCAGAGACATGCTGGATGAAGAATAGGAGCTCTAAGGCTGCATGAAGTGAGCCTATGACTGAGGATGTGATACCTTATTTTTTGTGTTTGTTCACTTGAAATTGTATGTTTTTTAAAAAAAACGTATTTCTTTAGTTTCTGGCCAGATTGTAGTAAGCTGTCCTGTGAGTTGATTCATTCTGTTAAAAAAGGGTTTGCTAAAAGATTGATCTCTAAAAAATGACGGTGCACATAAGCAATTGTTGGTGCTTTTTCAAATTGATGTATATACAGCAAATTAACAGTTTTTTTTAAATACATGGTCACTTATTACTTATTTATAGCCTTGATGCTGCATAATTTTGCCCACAATATATTTCATTATTACTTCATGGTGGACTTACATCAAATATATAGCACAAAATTAAAATATATTGGCAATAATACATCTCCTCCACCCAAATCTCAACAACACCACAACACTTTTTTTTTTAAAAAAAGAAACAAATTGTATGCCCAGCCAATGCTCTGTGACAAAAGATCCCTGAAGTGCTAAAACAAAGCCGACAAATAAAAAAGAGAGTATTTAGGTTGTTTGTTATTTCATTTTTCTAAAACCAAAGGAAGCTCTTTAATACATTTTCCCCCTCATATTTACATTAGATAATTATTATACAGTCAGTTATTGGGGTTGGTTAGTTCCTGAGATCAGGAGTTGGTGAAGGCTGGTGTTGCACTAGACTTATTATATTCAAAGGTGTTTTTCTTTTTGTCTTTCCTATTTCCAGCATCATAAGGGGACAGAATATTAGAAACACTAAATAACTTTGTATAATGCAGTCCAGGAGAATGACAAATGCTATAACACATAACTAAAATTAACATGTCTGTGACAGTGTCAGAAATAACTGGATGTTAAAGGCCTGGATTAGATTTGACTAGAAGTGAACATAATAAAGTGGACAGTGAGCCTGCGATGAAATAACACAAAAGTAATGTAATCCTAAAATCACTAAATAACAAAATAAGACAAAAACAATAGAATGGGTGAACACATTTAAGAGTATGTAATTGTCCCATTTCAGCATGACATCTTGTTAACTCTCACTCTGTCACATGAAGGTGGCGACCGACTCGCTGCTCAGGCTGGGACGGATATGTACAGTACAGAAACCCCCGACGAGCTTTGAAGCCCTCATGCGCGCCTCACCGACGCCCAGCGCTACAACACTGCATAAGAAATGATATGCAGGAGGTACATTTGAATATTCATGACCAAATCCACCAGCTTCTTCTTTTTTTTTCTTTTTTTCAATGGCATTAATTAATTGCTGGAGGGGAAGCTACACCCAAATAAGGAGCCGTGGTGCTTGGTGCTGAGACACAGCACCCAAATACAGCATGGAAAAGTGAGAAAACGATGACTAGTAGGTGCTAACACAGCACAGGATGTATAGAGCACATACGGAAGGATTTCTCTCATTTCTTCAACAATTACAGTGATAACTCAAGTGGAAAAGACAATAAAGTGACTCACAGTATTGAATGAACGCTCTGTCTGTTTAGGATTTGTGGACATATACTGTACGTGCCATTAAAAAAAAAGTATGAATATTCAAGAGGAAAGATGGTTGAAGAGTCCCAATCATCTCCTACACGGTTGCTCTGGCAGTTAAAAGAGGGCCGCTGAGAGGAGTTTTCACTGTGAACGACATTAGCATGCCTTTGAAACAAGAGACCTTGAGAACGAACAAGGGCCATCCATACACACTTTGGAATGTAATTTATATGCACAAACTGAGGTGTGAGGCCAGAGGATGTTAGAGGGGCAGAAAGGAGCCACTCAGTACAGGTGTAGCTTTCACTGGCCAACAATGTAATACCTGTTTTTATACTGCTTTACACATCAGCGAGCTCCTCTGAACTCACCGACTCCAGCGAAACTAAAAGATGATATATGAGTTTACAGATAATTGGATGCTCCGCTTGTTCTTTCATATACTTCCCTCTATGATCTTGAGGAAATGTGTTGCCTCATCAAAGGGATTTGGTTTAATGTTTCGAAGCCGAGCATCAGTAAAAGTGTTGATTTTGTTTGATGACCCGAGTTACTTTTTGTGCCACCGCCACCGGTGACCTATGCGCTCAACTCTTTGAATTATGCATGGTGATTATACGTCGTAGTCCTCTGAATTGTAAATTCTCACAATTATACAGCCCATTGTCTATTCATTATTTCAAAACGAATGGGAAATTATGTAAAACTATCTCTAAAGAGGAAAGCAGCGTGTAATATGACTTGCCATATTGTTCATGCAATTCAAATACTTTGCTTTTTCTGAGAGTTGAAAGTAATCTGATTTAAATGAAATCTGACTTGCATGTCATGCGGGATTACGATACATTTGGAAGATAAGCTATGATAACTACACTACGTGCCATGAGGTGAGAGCACTCAGGCAAAGAGTATTTTCCAATTAACTTAAACCTCCCTCAAGGTTAAATATACAAGTGATGACTGAGAGGAGAACTTCTCTTCTTTTCTCGACCAGACGAGTGAAGGACCTCGACATGTCCGACCGCTTCTCTCGGCTTCTCTGGACCCTTACAATCTCTTACTCAACACTTACTCTGTTACTCTCTCACACAAGCAGCACGTGCAGAATACATACTGTAGTATGCATGCTGTGTGTTTACACAGATGCCATTTCTCATTTATAAACAGCAAAGCATGACTTTTCTCTAGTTTGAGGCATATAGGCTGTTGATCCAGCAATAATAAAGGAGCTTTAACATACAGTATTTACTCAACTCAGATCCGGCAACAAAACTCTACCAGCCTTTACTGTCACTGACTTTCTTTAAAGATATGATGTGTATCAATGCTGCATTAAAGAGACAGTTAATGCCAAATCCAACACTACCCATTTTCCCACTTACCCATAGTGCTTTTTATCCATCTAGATTGTTTTGGTGTGAGTTACAGAGTTTGGGAGGTTTCAGCTGTGGAGATGTCTGCCTTCTCCCAATATATTGGAACTAGATGGCACCTTGAACACAGCAACAATGTCTGATTCCAGAAAGATCTGGTAACTCCAGATGATCCAAAGACCTTGTTTTCAGCAGTTTTACAGACAAGAGAAAAAAAAAGATTTTCTTTTAAATGTATTTTAAAGTGAACTGTCCTCTTAAAATGTCTAAAAAGAAAAAAACTTAAATTATTTTGAAAATTTTCAACGATGTTCAAACCCAGAGATATCTGTAATTATGTTGACGCTATAACAGGGAAAACATTAGCCACTACATTAGAGAGGGAGGAAGGAGGTCAAAGAATGACGTGGAAACGTGAATAACTTTACCACGTTACCTCGTCTGTGAACGTCTCTTCCTGAGTCGCATAGATGGGCTTTCTTCTGCAATGATGCTTGTTTAACAATGAAGACAACAACTCTCATGATCCCACACTACTCCACCATGTCATCAAACTACATCTTTTGATTTTCATTGTTTTTGATCGCCAGACATAATATCATATTGTGCATCTCTAATAAAAATGTATTTTTTTTAAATAAACGTATATTTCTGTATTATGTACTCATTCTGCTCTCTCCCTTCTAAAATCCCCCTCCACTCAAAAATATAATTAGCTTTTTGTTACTTCACTTGGATGTTTGAACTTGCAGAATGATGGAGCTTGACACAAAAATGCTTCATGTCTATTCATTACTCTGTGCTCTCCTTAAATCTCAGTTTACAACATGTTTACGTACGAGCAAGACTTTGTGAGATCACAACTGGCATGGTCATGTGTAGAGGACGTATCCAACAGTTCAACTTGAAATGAAGAACATTTGCATATTTACAGATGTTGTGTATTTTTCTATAAAGCAGAAGGAACAGATGTAGTTTTAGGAATTTTAAAACAGATAACTAAACTTTTTTTATGAAAGAAAAACACATCAGAAAGTAATGATTGTTAATGTGTCCTCAAACATGTCTGGAGGAAATTTTTCACATTCTTTTTGTATCATTGAAATATGGTCATTTCTAAATATGTTGATAAATATATGTTTATAATATGTTAAATAAAGCAGTCTGTAACCTTGGTTTCAAAATTGCCACATAAAAGATAGTTTTTCGTATTTTTTCTCTCTGTTCTGTCCTGTCCACTCTTTCCTGTTTCATTCTACTTTCTTCTGTTCTGTTTTATTCTATTCTATTCTACTCTGTTTTGTTTCATTCAGTTCTGTTTTATACTGTACAGCTCTATTCTATAACTTTCTATGGGCTCTGTTCTGTTCTGTCCTATTCTATTCTATTCTATTCTATTCTAGTGTATTATGTTATACTATATTACATACTGTTCTGTTCTGTTCTGTTCTGTTCTGTTCTGTTCTGTTCTGTTCTGTTCTGTTCTGTTCCGTTCAGTTCGGTTTTGTTCAGTTCAGGTCCACACAGTTCAGTTTCAATTAATAACAATGATAATGGCTTTATTGGCATGATGTAGCACTGTACATACTGCCAGAGCAAACATTTAGACATGAAGCTAATTGACCTATTAATTAGAACACATACCAGATGAAGTTACATACTACGGCAAATGACAAAACAAAGAATCTGTCATGAAATAGAACAGCAACAACTTGTGTCAGGTGACTGTCGCTCACCCTTCGACAATGTTCTTTTGTGTTCTGTTCTGTTCTGTTCTAAAACCATTTGGTTTATACACATGTCATTATTTACAATGGCATTCATCTATGCCTTTTTGTAGTGTATAAAAGTCCAGAGATTTTCGTGCTTATTTTTTAAAGCCCAGTCTTTTTCCTGGCCTTGCTTCGGTTGCTGCTTCCTGCCCCTCCTCCTCCTCCTCCTCCTCCTCCTCCTCCTCTGGAAGTGTTACCCTCTCATCCTCTATCTCCCCTCATCCTCTATTCTCCTCCTCACCTCCTGCTGCACTCCATCCCTCTGCTGAGCACAGGTATTTGTTTAGGAATCTCTCGGTGGAAATTATACTCCATCTCCGGCGCTCCCTATCAACACACAATTATCATGGGCAATCATGCAGAACAGTGCTGAATTCAGCTGGGACTCTGATGACATTACTGACTGCGAGGCCCGGCTTCTTCTTCTTCTGGAGGTAGCCTGCCTCACACCTGCATTAAATCTCCCTCGCCCTCTCTCCCTCTCTCTTTTTTCACACACACTCCAGCTCGAAATGGATAGAGAAATTATTAATCTTTTTTTTATTCTTATTAAGATTTCATTTAAACCAGGGAGTCCACCACATAAGAAATCTCTTTCCTAGGGGAGACTGGGCTGAAAGACGCACTCCACCCTGACAGCATGAATCCCTCCAATTCTATCTCACAATTTATTGGCTTGTGCCAACCTCCGTGGCCTCCTCTTGTGACTTGCAGTGTCCCATCTCTGTGTAGCCACTCTCATTCTGCTCTGCATAGGGCTGAGCTGAAGTCTGGTGTAGCTACTCTCTCGTTTGAAATTTTCAGGAACTCGGAGGTGTGAATCTGCATCCCAAAGTGTCTCCTGTAAGAGCAAAGTCAATCTCACAAAGTAATCAGTGCCTTACTTAGTGTCGCTCTCTCTCTCCCTCTGCATTCTGAGGCACAGCTCAGACCCATTTCCCTATGTATTGTAAGTACATTATGGAGCTGGAAAGGCACCGAGTTGATACAGACACATGAGGATCGGCACAGGAGTCCATTCAGATCCTGATCAAATGCTCCATTCATGAGTGAAATTACCATCCGTCTGTCAGCCAAGGTGTGAATTCTTTCATCTACAGATCCGACTTCTGAAGTTGTGATTAAATGCATAACGCCACATACACTCCACACCGGCTCGAGATAAGCAAAATGGGATTTATGTTACTGAGAGTGGAGGTCGATGTGTAAATGAACAGTGCCCTCTTGTGGTGTTTTTCTTGAATGTTATGATTTTTTGTTTGTTTTTTTTTTTCATTTCTTGAAAAGATTGCAGGAATCAGTTTATTCCATGTACAGAAGGTCTTCCCCTGATGGGTCATTGTTGATATTCTTGTCTCCAGAATTACACAGTCTGCAAGTTGTCACATTTTTTCAGGTGAAATAAATTGATCTGCATGAGTGTCTGCTAGAGGCAATCTTTCTACGTAACGGGCATGCTGATTTTGGCTACACACACCTGACACTATATTTTGAAAAGCCTGAATTGAACAGTGCGGAGCCTTTCACACAGCTTTGAACTTGTCACAATGACAAAATGATTCATTTTGGGCATCAAAGCTTGCCTCCTCTGTGTCCTTTTATTGGCAAACACATGACGGAAAAAAATACATTTATTTGGACAGATATGACGGTATGTCAGATTCTCACCACACACTTAACAACTCGAGGAAACACCAGACTGTGAAAACATGTAAGACGATAACTGAACAACAGAAACACGAAACAGTTAATCGAAAGCCAATCATGCTTCAAGCTCCACTTACAAACAGAATAAACTGTGCTGAATAAACTGGTTTATAAACAGTCTCAGGCTATGTACAGAAATAGTAAAACAATACTCCATTAAAAAAGCTGAAAAATAAGCATTAAACACTCAGTGAAAAATATAAGTCAGGTCTGATGATATTCTTAATAATTCTTATTATCGACAACAATTAATGGACCCTACAGTGTTGTTTGCATTGTTAAAGGCTAATAGAAATGGCTTCTCTGGAAGCGCCATTGTGGTGTTAGTGAGCAAACCCTATTGCACTGACATGTTCCTTTATTATGATGGACGCAGCCTGTCCTCATCAGAGAAACACCCAGATAGGTCAAATGTGAAAGCAACTTATTCCGACACGTACTGACATTTTTTTGATACGTGGGCGACCTCTAGTGGCTGTTGTGATTATTACACAGCAAATCTGGACGAGCGGCGAAGTAGTACAAATACAGGCGTGGTCAAACAAGCATTTCAGATCAAACGTAAACAGTTATTTTGACTTACAAGTGACATTTCAGTCCATACTTAATGTATCTGCAGTCATGTGCGTAACGTAGGTACATTAGTAACTGTATTTATATAAGTAACATGGTTATTATGGCACAATATTTTAAACCTAACCAAGTAGTTTTTCTTGCCTAACTAAGTTGCAAGCGTAACACAAAAGTCAGGTACGCCTGTAGCTATCACGCAGCAACGGTCATGTTGTATGTCGTTTTTGAAGTGACTCACAATCGACCCCTTCAGTAATTTAGGTAAATTGCAGTTTATATTGAGTTGTTACAAAACACTGTCCTGCTGCCGTAAGCACTCACCAGAAAACCAACATGTATTAATCCACAGCTAAAAGTAGTCCCCAACAAATTCAATATGCACTCATGATTGAGTAAGGTCTGCCAAAAAAAAAACTACAGTGCCCAGCTGTTTCAGTAACTTATTTAGCCTTTTTAAAAAATGAAATCTCAGTCTGCGTGTCATAGACTTGGTAGAGAGGCTGGAAAGCATTGGTTCTGATCTTTTCATTGGATTTGTGGACAACAACAAAAAAATATAGAATATCATCAACTTGTTTTTTAAATCGACTGCACAAATAGCTGCAAGCCAGGTGTTCTTTTCAAAAACACTCACCTCAATTACTGTAGATTGTGGTAACCTACAGAATATAAAATGGTTATGCCACCATGTAAGCTTTACACTGTGCACTTTTCTTAAAAAGATTTTTTTAAAGCTATACAAAGTAAAACATATTTTTTTTATTACAGTCTCTCTCTATTTGTACCACTTCAGCATATTCCCAAGCATCAACACATCGACAATTGATTGCTGGTAGATATGACACATAAACACTCAAGATTCAAACAAAAGCACCACAGGTATTAAAATATGAAGAATATTGTGTATGATCAGGTCTGTGGAGAATTCCTCATAGTACCTACAGTGAGCTTTTTAATTTTTAATTAAACAATGGTTGCAATTTATCCTGGAACAAAGTGCTCAAGACTCTCGGATAATTTACACCACAGAGCTGCCATATAGTGTCTACAGAGTCCTGCTTTTACATGGCAAACAAAATGGAGAAAAAAATCAAAGGTCTGGTGGTTAAAAAGAAAGGAAAGAGAAACAAAAAAGAAAAACACTTGTGTTCCAAACATGTCAAGCCTCTAACCTGCTGCTGGCTAAAGTCAGTGGTAGTGGACCTGGATGGTTCGGCCAATGAGTAGGAAGAGAAGGCCAGCCAGCAGGCAGAAGAAGATGCCGACAGGGGCAAACATGAAGGACAAACCATAGTTGAGGGACAGCTGGAAGTTCGGACACAGTGCAGTGCGCTGGTATTCAATGTAGACATCCACCACATCCAACACCTGCACCCACAGAACGTACATCACCACCACACACAGCAGGAAAAGACCTGGAGCAGAGAGAGGAGACAGTGATGACTGAAACTCACTCATATACCTTTTATATAAACCAAAGGAGCCATAACAACGTTTAGAAATGTATGTTTAATCACTGGTGGGACAGATATTTAGATCATTTAGTTAAGTAAGAGTACCATATACCACAACAAGTAAATGTATTTACAATGCAAATGCATCCTGCATTTAAAACTTTTCTTTAGTGAAATTACAGAAGTATTATCAGCTGAATATAATATATGCGTCAAATTCAAACATACTCTTTCTGATATATTTATATATTTGACATCATTGTACTCCTGCATCAATGGGTAAGCTGCATATTCCTGCTCCTGGTTGAGGTGTGAAAGGAAGTTTACCACACTAAGTTGTGGAGGTTTTTTTTTTTTTTTTTCCGTTTTTTAAGAAAATTCTCTCAAGTTAGTTTTTTATGTCATATTGGATATTAAAATATCTATTTAGGCACCAAACAGATATTTATATGTGAGGAATTTCAGGAGAAATGTCTCTTTGGTGAAACGGCGAATGACTGAGGAAATCTGAAACACAACTAGACAGTGTGTTTTTGTAAGAAGTCACATGACAAAGAAGTTGGAAACCACTAGTGTTGTCTTCAACAGTGCAATTAATTGTATTTCATGAGCTCATTATTCGCTTTTGATATGAAATCCTTATTGATGAAGTACATCAAAAGAATACTGAAAGGGTCAGTGTGTATGATTTGGTGGCGTCTAGTGGTGAGGTTGCAGATTGCAAAACCTACTGAATACCGCCCATTTCACCCGGTGGTCCCTCCCTAGACTCAGTGCTAACTTAATGGTTCTTAGTTTCAGGTGACTGTACACTAAATGAAACATAATTATGAATATTAGATTACATTTCTGCCCCTAAATCCTACACACCGGACCTTTAAGTACAGTGCTAAAGTAACCCAGCACTGGGTTGAACCATTTCTCAGCCTCACCAGATGTCAGGAAGAGGCCTCCTCCCGCTTTATACAAGCCATGGCTGGCGAAGGGAGCAGCACAGATGATGAAGAATCCACCGAGCAACACAGCTGCTACACCAATCAACATAAAGACGCTCCAGAAGCCTCTGTAGACTGGACAACTGAATTGTTAGCGACCTACAGCCATTTGTACAATCAATCTGTAGAAAAAAGCAAAGTCTGAATGAATGAAGAGACACTTACTTATGGCAGAATCGTACGCTGTGGCATTGTGGGTCTGTTGAGACACTGGGAATGGGAAGAGGTAGGCAGGCATGCACACTTTAGAGTGAGGTTGATTAGCTGGAGAGAGAAAGAAAAGGCAGTGAATCAATAAAGCAAGCTTACAAATAAACAAACACAGTTGACAGTCAGAGGACATCACTTATAAAAAAAATACGATATAATGATGTGACAAACAAAATAACAGGAACATGTTTAATTGTGACACAAGCTAAGAGAACATTCTGGGTTTTTTACACATCGATGATTCACAGTCAATTTGTATTTTTTTTTAACTTTTATTGCTTAAAAATTTGTCACCTATTTGTTTTGCCGGTAGCAGACTGAACGATCAGTTCTTTCTCGCTTTGCGGACAAGGATTTAATGGATTGAGATGTAACTGAATTTCGCAACAGAGTGACAAAAAGTTATGATTATTTCAGTCGTTTTCTCCCATGTTTTTATATTCTTCCCTACTCTACTCTCTCTTCTCTTCCACCATGTGAAATTCCACAGACCCTCACAAGGTCCCATCAGTGCTGAAGGCTGTTTCTGACAATGAGCCACCATTCAAAGTCCCTCTCAGAAAATAGATGACACACAATCACCTGACGGATGACCAAAATAACATCACATGGCACGCCGTCAAAACAGTCACATGAGAGGGTTTCTACCACTGTGGTAGCATACGAGTGTTACTGATATAAAAGCAACGAATCAGAAGCTGGTATTTACTCTGCAGTGGTGCTGCTGTGTGACTCTTTAGAGGATGCACTCACCAATCATCAGCTTTAAGACAGAGAATAAGACTGTTTAAGAGTAGTTACAAGGACAAAATGTCTTCCCTTCTGATTTGTATCTTAAAAGATTGTTCCAGTCCCCATTTGAAGTTTCCATTAGAAGAAGAAAGGATTGTTTTATCATCAGAAATGCTTAATTTTATTATTTCATTTTATTTACTGATTATGCATTAGCTGTAAAACATGTTTAAAAACCATGATTTTCTTCTTTGTGCATACTGTATGTGTGTACTGTATGTGTATACCGGCATCACTGCATATGTTGGCCAAATATGAAACCTTTTTAAGAGGTTGTTATGCAGGAGACAACGCTTTAGAAATGTATATTTGTTAAATTCCCAGTAAAGTTTTTTTGCTTCATTGCACTGCTGTCATTTTAGACAAATCAGTTCATTGTCAAACTATAAAATATCTGGCCTCTGTTATCTTACTTATCTTTGTCACAAGTGATCAGGAAGGGTAACCACTTCACTATTTTTCTCCACCATGGATTTTAATATGGCCAGAAGAAAAGAAAGAAAATATTTATGGGGAAAAAAACAACATAATTTTGCGATTATCCTCATGATTTGTATCATAAAACAGTGGAAACATTGAGAAAGTTAAAGATAGAAAGTCAACAAAGTGATTCTGGAGAGATCAGGTCATCAACTACTGATGCCTTGGGTTGGTAGGTTGGCCTTCCACCAACCCAAAGTATTAGGTGACATAGGAATGAGACTTAGCATTCAACTGTCTTACATGTTAAACCTTTAACCATTTGAATACTCGGTCTGTCTTCATCAGGAAAAACAACCATATAAATTGGCTGTGAAAGTATGTTATTTCAACCCATTTCTATGTTTCTTGTTAGGTGGCGAGAAGGAAGTCAGGTGAAGTAGTATAAACAGCAAAAAGGACATAAAGGACTGAGATAGTGGATGGGTTATACAGCACAGGTCCTTCACACAGGACACCTCCGTTCATGTCTAGTGTGTATCTAAAAGTTACCAACGTTGTTAAGTGACTTCACATACATTCTGTAACTGACGTGTGGTAAGAAAACATAGTTATTTAAACCCAAACAGAAATGTTTTCCTAAACTTGCTGGTTTGCTGCGTCTTGTTTGGGGAACAGTGATATATGTTGGTTTGGAAGTCAATTTTGCTATTCCATCAATTAGGAATGAGGGTGTGTTGGGATTATCAAGTGTCTGTCTCACTTACTGAACCAGAGCTTCCACAGCAGGTCGTCATCACCCTCGTTGCCTCCAAAGGAACATCTCCAGAAAAATCCCTCATGGTACAGAGTGATTCCACTACTGGAGCCGTCCTGCACCACCACATCTCCACGCTGAAAGAAGGGAGAGATTGTGACTTCTAAAAGTCTACAGAACATATGCAAGTATAATAACGGTTGCACTCCATGTTATCCGTTGATGTCATTAAAGCCTGGGAGAGTCTCAAGATCGTGCACGGCAGGTGTGCAGCGTGCTGTCACAGTGCCACAGAGCAGCTGCATAGTCAGGTCAAGGGTCGAGCTGGGAAAGCACCTCTAACCTCATGCAGGTTTGGTTTGGTGCCGTGCGAGCGTCCAGGTCGAGGGTGGCCCCATTCAGGAAATCATTAGTAGTCACTATTTTTGCACGTGAGAAAAAACACACCCTACAACGCCTGTTGCGTCATTTATGAAATAACTCTCAGAGCAGTTCAAGCAAGGAGTGCAGGTTGTGAAGAAGTCAGGTCAGTCGAGGTCCATGTCAAGGTTAAGGTGGTCAAAGTGTATTTTATTTAGAAATCAGCCTTTTTAAGACCTTTGTGACCAATCGCATCTATAGTTTGTTTTTGAAATTCAGACAGAAAGGACCACTACGGGACCAATGTTACAGGTCAGTGGTTCCCAACCTGGGGGGTAGGGACCCCAGAAAAGTGGTGGCAAAATAAATCTAAGGGGGGGCACAAGATGACAGAGAATTGCAATTGCATTCCATCTTCCTTCCAATAATTTGTCTTGTCTTGTGAAATAGTTTTGGCCTTCGTGAGTTAAAAAAAAATATTCAAATGAAATAATTTGAGAGCGAACAATCACTTTGGGTCATTGTACCTTTGGAGAGGCATTATGGAAAGAGAAGTTGCTTTGTTTTAAGAGGACACAAGACAAAATAGGTTGCAAACCTGCACGTTTTGACAATGTATTATGTCATTGCTCCAGAAATACAACTAATAATAGAATTATGATTGATTTAATAGAAAATGTTGGATCCTCAAACTGTACTACTGTGTTTACCACATACCACTTTAGTTTTATTGTACTGATATCATGTCTCGATCCCAGTATCAGTGCCCACTATGAAAAGCTAGCTATGCTCTAGTCAGTGATATTTAATACATCGTCATACCAGCGGGAATGCTGGTATTTGTATTTCTATCACAGGGGGCACATGGTACCAGCTATGTCTCAATCACAGCATAGCTGCACACACGCTACATTAAACAGTGTCTGATTACACGAAATGGTCCTGCAGGGATGCCTCTCCACCCTGCACTCCATCCACTGAGAGAGAACTGATCACAGTTGCCAAATAGAAGACGTGACTTTGTTGGCGTTTAAAGGTCCAATGTTAGACATGTTAAGTATTTTATTATGAGAGTACAGAGTGCCGCTTCATATGACTAAATTTAAAGATTAAATATTCTATTACACACCCAACAACTGGCCTAACTTTAGTTTCTGAGGTCATAAACATGAATGTTTTCTACCTCTAACCTCATGATGGCTAATATTCAACTCATACAAAACAAGAGATGACTGTCTTCTGAGTCTCCATGATCTGCTGCTGTCTGAACACCTACCTCTATGGGCACACCACCCGGGCCAACAGATCCGTCAGGGTTTGGGTGGCAACTCTCAGAGGCCAGCAGCCAGTAATCAGTTCCAAACGAGAGGAGGATGAATACAGCTGCCAACGCCCCGAAGAGCCCTGCGAAAAACAACGCCACACTAAGCTTCATGGTCCAGGATTGCTCTGCCACTCGGCTTCTGGATGCCTACACTCAGTCTGACTTTTCCACTCCAACTACTGTGAGCACATGTGACAAGCACAGGCAGAGATAGTCACTCCTCTTGCACTGTAGTACATCCACTGAGGAAGATGTCTCCCAGCTGGTTTATGATCTGCTTCTGGATCTTCACGCCTCTCCAGTCCCTCTGTCTGTGTTATGGGAGGACAAGGTTGAGCACATGACTCCTCTGGACCCTACTGGGGTCTGCTGCCAGCCCACCCCCTGGGCTATTTTGGGGGGTCTGACTGAAGGCGGCTGCTCCTCTCCAATGTGGGCTGTTGTGTGTGAAGCAGTTGGACTGCATGAAGGGAGGGGATCAACGCAGAAATAACCGGTAGCAACTGGACACCCACCGTCTGCATGGGAATGTCAGGGCACCGTGAGACTGAAAGGACAGAAGAGGGGTGAAGGATCCCACAACACCCTGCCCAAAGCTTCTAAACAGACACATCATTTCCTGTAAATGGGGTGGAGAAATTACTGTAAATACATCTTTACTTCTTGGGGATTTCCACTTGAATCGCATGCTTAGAACACAGTAATAATAGACAACCAAAGCTTTATAAAAAAAAAAAAGAAAGAA
This sequence comes from Diplodus puntazzo, assembly GCA_963678695.2. Taxonomy (NCBI): domain Eukaryota; kingdom Metazoa; phylum Chordata; class Actinopteri; order Spariformes; family Sparidae; genus Diplodus; species Diplodus puntazzo. Next base: position 13,943,510 of record OZ023164.1, on the reverse strand, counting down.
GTAGTCGTCCTAAAATAATTATAGTATATTATAATTGTAGTTTAAAAAAGAAAAAAATCATGTGATGAAATTGTCTTTGATAGCACAAGCTTTTACGGCAATGTGACTAGCTAATGCCACATAAGGAGCATTTTTGTTACTCAAAGTGGTTGAAGTTCATTAGTTAGCCTTTATTCAATACATTTTTACTAATCACCAACAACGAACTGGTTCAAAATCTGACGGGATGGTTAGTAACACTCAGTGTGAGTTGAGGGGAATCTCCGCTTTGTTAGCATCTACAGGGAACATTTAGCAGTGAACCTACATGTAGACACAAGCAAATTTACACACTGATGTGACTCAGGCCTGTATTCAACTCAAAATGTAGTTGACGGTTAACTCTCATCATTTTAATTTGATTTGATTTTTGTGCTTACAAATTGAGATACAAGGGTGTGTGAACACCTTAAATCTGCATGTAACAAGATGATACTAATATGTCTGTGAGACAAAATATACTTACTGCACTTCCTCATACACTCCATCAGCCCACAGCCAAAGGTTTTATTTTGTAACACCATGCAAGATGGTAAATAGAACATGTGTGAATGATAAGCACTGCTGATCAACTCTTAGATCAGTAAGTAACCACTCTTTAAGGTAAAAGGTGTAAGGTGATAATTTTAACTTAGTCTTACTGTTTAGGATTTATTTTTATTTTTTTTATATATTATGGAACCTGGCTGATTATCGGTTGGCCAATATTATTGGCATACCTCAGATATAAATAGCAGCATATACTGTATGTTGTCCAATATGCAGCAAAACGAAAGCTGTTGTTTTTAGACATTATAATGCAGAAAAATTATGCTTTGGGTAATGCATAAATTAGTGAATAACTGTTAAAGTGCACTGATAAATTGAGTATCAGCCCAGTTTTGAGTTATTCCAACAAAGGGGTTGCTTTAACTCTTAAATTTGGCAGTGACACACTTTTTGTACTAGCTCTTCCACTCAGGTGACCCAGACAGACCTTCAGGTATAATTTCAGAAGTGAACTAATCAACAGACTCTGTGTATTTTAAAGATGATATATTTATAAAATAGTAGTAATGTATTATTGGATCTTTTTTTGCTGTAAAACACAAATACATGGTCTTTGTCAACTCTGTAATTGGTAAGTTACTGTAAAGTCATCCCTGACTTATTTGTATGACTCATAATGTTTTGGATGTCTCAGTTTGTCCAGCAGGTGGTGTAAGTCAATAACAAAATCTCAGTTTAAGTGTTAATGCTGAAGACAACACAGGGAGACCTGATAAAAATTTTATATTGTATTTCCTTAAGAAACAAACAATATGAACTATAAGTTATTTTATGAGTGGCTCATAACGTGTTTAAACAGTTTTTTGTGTATTTATTGTTTTATTGTTTTGTTTCATTTTTATTTCAAAAATGTGTTCATGATTGTGTCAAACTAAATCATGGGAGTGAGCCTAGTGCATTGGTATTTGGAACAATAGAACAAGAGTAGAGTTACAAAATATCAGCGTGTTGATAACTTTGTAAACATTATATGTACATTCATGAGGAATTTATTGAAAGAAATAAGTCGAATAAATACAAACAAAACAGACCTAGATAGTAAATAAATAAATAGATAGACCTAGAGTAAAATAAATTATACAATGTATATAATATTTTAAAGACAAATGAATTAAAAAAAAACAAAAGGGACGATGTGTTTATGAATAAGGATTTCCTCAACTCAGCTATGTGACGTCATCGGACGATACCATCTGTGAGCGCCGCGGCGGGGAGAGTCAGACCAGACAACAGGGCAGTTCTACACATGAGAAACCAACCATGACTCAAACTGTCAGCTTCGTCTGTGGACTTGTACTTTAACCTAATCCTTCAAAAACCTCTCCTCCGACACATGCCACATTTGAGCGGACGGTTGAACCGAGCGGTGTACCTCCACCCCCTGCGTGCGAGAGCTCTGCTTGGAAGTGTTTTCTGTTTGGATGGTTTACAGTAGGGCGAATGAGCGCTTCCGCTTTGCCTACAGCCGTGCTGTCACAGCGGGAGGATGAACAACCAGAAATGTAGCACTTTAAATCAGAAACCAAGAGGACGGACGAGCATTATAAAATGTATCTATGTAGTGGGCTTCATGGTGAGTAGCTAACTGAGACTTGACGGTGCTGCTTTCAGCAGGCTGGGAGGACATGTTTTGACAACTTAAAGTCATGATGTAAGACAAACATTTCATAAATCAGAGATAAGAGATGTGCTTCGTGTTCAAACTGTGCAAAAATAAATGGCCAAGGTATTCTTAGGGTGTTAGCAGGTGATTTAAAAATGTAAATGAAATGTACATTCTTATGTTTGGTTTAAAACGAGTTAAATGGAGCTAGCTCTGACACACATTCTCTATCTGTCATAGCTATTGAAGGCTGCTATAAACGTTTTGATTGTAGAAAGTAGTGACAGTTTATGTTTACATACATGTTTTTAAGTTAAGGTCAGTGAACTCAGTACAGACTCATTGTGGCATTATGGAAATTGTTTTCATTTTAAGCTTTGAACTTTGGACCACAAATACTGTCCAGCCACTGAAAAAAATAAAAACTAATCAATGTTATCCATGCACACATTTACACTTGGTGTGTAGGTAATTTTGAAATCCATAAGAAGTGTAGCTACTAGATAAGGGACATGTTATAGAACATGGCAGGTTGCTTTGACACCTCTGATTGTGTTGAGGGTCGCCTCTTCAGGCCATCACTGTCAGTAAAACATGTTGCCAACTGGACTGGGATCCTTACTGGACTGGAAGGACGTGGTGAAACCTCATGCTAGAGACAATATCATGTACAAGCAAGCCAATGTAATTGTGAGGATGTAGACAACAAGTAACACCGATGCCGTTTGTATTAGCTGACCTGCAGTCATGCTTCAGTAAAACTAACTTTATGGTAAGCCTGCATTGCTGGCTAAGTGATTATCTAATTAAAGGTGACCAGGCAACTCACATTGTTGGCACAGCAAGCACAGCAGAGTGGAGAGAACTGCTGGGGACAGTACTGCCCCTGAAAGTTAAGCAATTAGTGGTAAGAACACTGTATGAAGGGCTGTGTGACTTCAATCAAGGGCTTGGCAAGATCAGCTCTGATCCCAGCAATGCAGACAAACAGGATGAACAGTGACATTCTTCAACTGTTGCAACGGCCTCTAAACTCTCTAAACGCTCTGTGTTGAATTCTGAACACTGGCTTCACATCACACATTTGATTTATGTGTTTCATTCTGTTCAGAGGTTCTGTTGTGATAAAATCCTGATAGTGTTAACAGCTGGATACCTTCTATTGGACTCATTCTCTCTCCTTCACTTGTTTGTTTTTGTCAGGACTTGTTTGGGGTGAGCATGATCATCCCACTGCTGAGCCATCATGTGAAAGCTCTTGGAGCGAGTCCCACTGTGGCTGGGATTGTAGGTAAGTAATGTCCATTGCACAAAATAATCTATTTAAGTTGCATCACGGTAGATGTACTCCAAGATCATTAGAGTGTATGTTCAAGTAGGTAGCAAGCTGACAAGCCTCATCACATGTCCAATCAAGTTATTGTCAGCTTGCTGGAGTCTACACCGACAGAGAGGCATGTTAGTTTTCTGAAGTAACAAACAAATAATTTGCAACAACAAAGCCCCACACATTGTCATAATTGACACCATGATATTGCATATTGTATTTACTTATCGACAATTGGGATCACTTCTTTGTTTTTGTTGAAGTTTACACCACAGGTCATTTCTCCCGGTTAAATAATTCATTTCAATTCAATCTCATTTCGTACACCTCTATGTCATTGTACAAAATGAATGATTGGTGCATTAGTCGGAAAATGATGGAGAGGTTAATCAATGGTAAGCAATAGTTTTCGCAGCCTTGCTCCGAAGCTTTAGTTAGGTTTCAACTACTGTATACTTTGTTCGTGTAATACGCAATAATGTCCCATTGTTCTGTGCTGTTATTATTTTTTTCCATTTTTCACATCACTTGGATGGTGTTGAACCTTAGTATATTTCAACAGTAATAATAAATAAGTACAAAATATGAGTAAAAAAGCATCGGATCATGACATCGCAATGTGTGCATGCACAATAGTCAAGCAATGCTAACTAACTCAGCTCTTTAACATTTTAATATGTGTTTTGGGTTGTTGTTTTTTGCATCAAGCTGAACTCTTGTTTATATATATAGAGAGATATAGATATAGATATAGATATAGATGTATAAATATATCTATAAATATATAGATCTATATATCTATAAATGAATGTTAACAATGTGTCACAAAGTAGTCTTTCTGCCACTCAGTGGTTGTAACCATGGTGCGTTCTGCCTACTGTGACATCATATGCAGGGCTTCCATCCTATTCAAGTCATCTGAAAATTCATATATCTGTTTCTATCCCAGTATATATTGCTGAAAATCAATTTAAGTTATGCAGTGGCAGTTTTTTTCAATATCTTGCAGCCTTGGTGAAAGATTCTAATACTTTTTGTCAGTATGATCTTAGCATGATGATGGATTTGAACACGTGCCCTGTGTCTCTTCTGTGCTCTGTTTTAAAATGTTGAAACTATTCTAGGGTCTACATATGGGATCTTACAGCTCTTCTCAAGCACAATAGTTGTAAGTACTGACTTTGTTTCCCTCTTAAAAATCTTGGACATCTGTCTTTGTCTCTAACTTCTATTCAGCCTCCCCTCCCAAGCATGCTCAGAGTTAGTGGCCAGGATGGCTGCATTCCATGTCATCTCTGGTATTTCATGAAAACAATAAACACTGTCTGTTTAAGGTTGGCTGTGGTCGCACAATACGTTCAGTCTGTACACATTCACACATACAAGTGACAACTAGTTATACGCAGATATCGCTCTTTTTACACAGATATTTTGAACGCCCTCTGTGGGCTCTGAGATATTTTATCAATGAACTAACCTTTGAGTGGTACACTGTAAAAACAAAATCTGATGTCCAAACTGTTCAGAAATGCACGTGCACAGTACTCTACAATAAGCTTAGCATTAGACAAAAGATTCTCAGCTTTCCAAGTCTCTTTCCTGCCACCCCCGGCTCCTGAAATTGGTTTAATTCTCAGGGGTCATGCGACAAATTAAACAGATAAGGAGTCATCTGTTGGTTCCTGCGTGCAGACCGGCTGAATCCTGATAAACGTAGGGATACGTGAACAGCTGGGTCTCTATGAAAATCCCACCAAGCTACATCCAGAACACAGCAAACTCAATTGGTCCTTATTTCATTATTTCATCAGTGTGTGTGTGTGTTTGTGTGAGAGAGAGAGAAAGAGAGAGAGAGACAGGGTGAGAATCGAATAAAAGCTTGTATAATGACCAAGGCTCCTGGGTTTAGAGGGAACCCAGAGTTTTATAATTTCTGCCTGCATTTACTTCCTCTATACACGTCTTGTGTTTGGAAATACTTTTCTCTGTTTATTTCCATTTGTTGGGATTTGTCATTAATCGATGACAGTGACTTTTGGTTCTAAGATCAGTGACTTGGAACCAAAATTTAGACCTGAACTTTGCGCATCCACATGTTTTGCAGGACGGTTTGATTTCTGTTTGTGCTATTGCGTCATTTTCTGTGTGTGATTGGCAGGGCAGCTGGAGTGATGTGGTGGGACGGCGGTACTCTCTGCTGACGTGTCTGCTGCTAAGCGCTCTGGGCTACGGCCTGCTCGGGATGTCCACCAGCATCGCTCTGTTCGTCCTCGCACGGATACCTGTGGGTAAGTACCAGACCAAAGGTCCTTTTCACAGAAGACATTTTGACATGTTGCAGGAGGAAAAGAACAGATGTGAAAATTCAAATGAATCATCGCTGAATTTTATTTATTTGCTTCGGTTTCAGTTTTGGCACCACTGTCACTCTGTCATGTTTTACTGGGACATTTGAATGGAATGGTATCATCGTTACTGTTATTAGTAACAATCATAGCAGTCTGCTATGGAAACATGCTGAAGTCAATTGATCTGTAATTTCACAATATTTCCAAATGTTCATCGGTTGCTGTGTCTGATATCGCCTGGTTGAGTGCTTTTCAAACTGCACTTAGCTCGACTTTAGTCTAGGGCTTGCTGGCTCCAGAGCAGGGTTAGCCCAGACTTTGTGGAGATATCCCCAGAAAATCAGCTAAATCTGGGGCTAAGACGTGCCGGTGTGAATTGAGGCGCAAGATAGAATGAGTAGAAGAAGCTCTTACTTGGGACTAAGTTTAGGGCTGGAACATATTCTCTTACAGTTCACTTCTTATTTCTATACAAAGTTAACCTATTATTTTCTGTTTCTCTGCAGTTTTCTTCACTGTTTGGTTAGGTTTAAACAACAAAAGTACTTATTAAGTTTAGGAAAACATAGTTTTGGGTTATAATATACAGTAAATGTAAGTAAATTGAAAGGAGAACTTCTCCCATGTGCGTATTTATCCGGCCTTTTTCCACAAGTTGCAAAGCTATGATCATGACCAGGAATGACCACCACCGTTATCTTAAAGTTCCACCAGTTTCTTAATCTCACTGTAAATTGACCGTTTTTTGTCTCAGGGCTGTTCAAGCACTCGCTGTCCATCTGCAGAGCCCTGCTGTCTGACCTGGTGTCTGAGTCAGAGCGCCCTCTGGTGATGGGATACTTCAATGCAGCCTCCAGTGTCGGCTTCATCCTGGGTCCTGTGGTGGGTGGCTACCTCACGGAGCATGAGGGTGGCTTTTATACCTCATCCTTTACCTGTGCAGCCATCTTCCTTCTTAATGCAGGTGGGTAGAGAGTGGAGAGAAGTAACTGATTTTAATAGAGCCTGTATTTGAAACATTTATCTAACACTATGTGGTCATTATTCCAGGACTCGTATGGATGCTACCGTGGAGTGAGGCACATGATCATCGTAATGGGACAAGCTCCAGCAACGACGCACGTAAAGGTTGTCATGATAACAACTACAGTAAATCAGTTCAGAATGGCTCTCATGCAAATAGTCACTGCCCAGAGCCGATAGCAGAGACTGACCCAGAATCCAGAATTCCAGGGAACCACCGAGGTGGTCTCAGGTGGATGGAGGTGTCTCTGCTCCAGCCTGTCTGGAGACAGCTGTCCTCAGTGGGCACCAAGATCCGCATGGTGGCCTCCTCTGACATGTGGGATTTGTTCCTGGTGCGACTTCTGATGGCCATATCTATCATGCTTTATTACAGTAACTTCTCTCTGGCTATGGAGGAGCGTTTTTCACTTAAACCAAAGGTGACGGGTTATCTGATCAGCTACGGTAGCACACTGGGGGCCCTGGCTGGGTTCCTGGTGGGGCCGGTCACCCAGCTGTATGGGAACAACATGGCTGCTCTGCTGCTCCACTCCACAGTTCTGACCTGCTCGTTGATTTTTCTGTACGCTGCTGCACCCAGTGTGTGGCAGGTGTTATTCACCTCCAGCTTCTTGGCCATTTCCACCTCTATTGGACGGACATGCATCACAGACCTGGAGCTGCAGAGAGGAGGGGTCCAAGCCAGTGGGACTCTGATCGGAGCCGGGCAGTCAGTCACAGCCGTTGGCCGAATCCTGGCCCCTCTCCTCTCTGGTCTGGCCCAAGAGTTCAGCCCCTGTGGTCCCCCCAGTCTGGGAGTGGTCCTCGCTCTTGCAGCTGTAGGTTTACTGCTCATCAGGATCCCCAAATGGGACGGGAGAGGGATGAGAAAAAGAGACAAGCTCGTGAATTCTGAGTAACTGAATGAATTTAAAATTATGAAAATGAATGCAAATGTACCACACAGAGAAGTGCTCTTATTTATAGGCCAGCTGTGAAGATGAACAGCAGACTCGTAGTGGGTATGATGTTTCCTGCTCAAAGGCCTCTGCCACACACGTCTGTAGATGCATCACAGGGTCAGAATGGCTCGTCAACACCAGCACTGCAGTCCTTCACTCAGGAAGAGCGGCTTTAAAACTCACGCAAAGCATTGAGGTGAAGTCAGGGCCGAGAAGTTTAATACAAGGAGGTTTGAACGGACAGAAACACATGGATCTTGTTCTGGCAGATACTGCTTGGGACAGCTTGATTGGAAACAGTGCACATTTATTTTTAATCTAATTTTCTAACCACTACAGTCTCCAAAGTCGCTGATGTTACTGTCTGCCTGCTGGTGATGAGACAGAGGAGATCCTCCTTTTAAAGGCAGTAACACTTCAGACATCCAGAAATGAGCTGAAACTGTATTTGATGTGGGGAAAGCCTGACTGTCACATGGTAGTTCACACTGTTATAGTAATAATAATAATAAATAGTTTAACAAACTTTACCTCAGTCAGTCAGTTGTTTCTGCTGATGCACTGCATTAGAAATGATTCCTATGGTGAATTATGAGCAACTGTTTGCTCTGGTTTCTGATTCTTGAATTTTACAGTTGTAGGTTTGTGAGATTTAACTTAGAAGGTGTTTTAATGAATGAATTTTGAGATTTGACGGTTTTAACTGTATACTGAGTACCACTGTTGTCAAAACATTAAATATTAAGAAGTAAAAATGGTATAAATGTTTGTAAATGCCAAAAAGTCAAGAGGAATAAACAAAGTTTTGTATGCGAGTCTGTGGTGTTTTACATTGTATATGAAACACCGAAATCAACACTGCAGTTTGGACGATGCATCCACCTCTTATCTTCTCATTCATCTATGGTGGTGCCTTCAGTGTCACATCTGTAAACCTACATTGGATCAGAGGTGTAACTGAGAGTGCTTGATACCAGCTTTCAACAACAAAACATTTATTACAATAAAAGAAAATAGACTGGGCCCAGATTCATGAGGTCCGTCAGCGTAACAGACATACAAAATGCTTCCAGAGTACTTTGTACTGCACAGCAATAAATCCTCATGTTAAACTAATATGGCTTATACACAAAACCTTATCATCAATCATACAACTGTCACACACACAAAAAGCAATTAAATACAAAAAAGTACCATATATACATCTAAGGATTAAGAAATAATTCAAAATAAAACAGTTTAAATTACACCATCTGAACATTTAAAAGCTCATGGGGGAAGATGAAACGTATTTAAAATCACACTGATGTGAATGTGGTTGAAATAACTACAAAATCTTTCAGACGGACAGTTCAGTTTCTTCACTTTTAGTGCACTGAGCTCTCTGACATCTGACTTCAATGTATTAGTGTCCAGTTTGGCTCATTTGGAAGGTGGTTCACCTCTTATAAGAAATGAAAGGACCTCGAGTTTTATGTTAAGTCCCTGGAGCTGCTTGAGATTCCCGAGACTCAGTCTGTGGTAGTCCAGCTGCTCTCTGAGAGCCCAGGGACTCTTTTACATCCTCTTAGGGTTCCACTGAGGCCGTCTGAGCAGAGGGTTTTGTGCGGCGTTGTCTCTGGGTTCAGCGGCCCAGGCTGGAGGTGGAGACGAAGGCTGCTCCCCCTCCTCCACTTCATGTTGCCCATTTCTTAAATTATCCGCTGAGCCGCTGTCATTGCCAACGGAGGGGGGGAGGTGACGGCGAGGAGCAGGAACGTGGGAATCACTGGAGGAGGACTTTGTTCTGGACATTCCACGTTCCGTCCGGCCTGTGTTTTCATTCAGCATGTCAACAGAGGGCGCCTCTTGTAGGGTGTCCAACCTGCCCAGAGGCATCATGGCTCTGGAGGAGGAGCGGGCCGGCTGCCGAAACCGAGAGCGACTGGAGGGGTACGCCACCTCGGACATTGTTTCCTGATCATCTACGACAGGTGAAGAAAATTATAAAGAAAAGATTGAGTTATTTTTATCATGACATCACAACACATTATATTTAATATTACTGTGTGTAAAAAACAGTGGAAAGGTCTTGGGTGAGTACAGAATTTTACAAGACCTTTTAGACCTTGTTGCCATCAAGTCCTTAAAGCAGGAGTACAGAATTTTTAAATGCAAATAAAATTCCTTTACATTCAAATTCGGTACAGACGAATCTCTCCGTATTTTACCAGAGTTTTTAAATGAGGTGTCCGTGGAGACACCTTCCACCGGCTCACCTGTAGCTACATTTTGTTGGAAAAGTTTTAGAACTGAAGAGGGAAGGTGTTACAGCAGCTAATGTGGAGTACATGGCAGAGAAACTGCCACAAGGGGGAGACAAAAGTTCAACGCTGCAGGTTTATGTTCCAGAAATTAACACCTGAGCAAGTTCCATTTGCTGAAAAAGGGCTGCAGGTAACAATCAAAAGCTTAATCTAGTGGTTAATCTAAGTGGTATTATAACTGAGTAACTGGTGTCACTATCGCAAAGACAGAAAAGGTTGCTTTCTGTTCTCCTTAGAGTAGCAACTACCAACAACAGAGGATCAAATGTACATTTATTCATTCATTTAGTCTAGAATGGAGATGTGAAAGCCGGTGAAAAAATGTAAGTGAATGCTTCTGAATGATATGCTGAAGCAAAAAAATTGGCTATTGCCAGATTAAAGTAAAATCAAAGGGGGACATTAGATGTTGAGGGGTAACGGTGGTTTAAGAGTCTCACCTGTGTAGCTCAGCCTCCCGGGAGGAAACTTAGAATCCAGACTTTTCCCGGCAGGAAGAGAGAAATACTTATGGGATTTGGGCACCACCTGTGAATAACGCAGGCAGAATGACAGAGAAAAGAAAGAATGATGAACAAAGGACGGGATAAAGAAAGTGAAACTTATATTTGATTTGGTTTCTCTCATCTCAGTGTAGTTATGAGTTAATCAACCTTCTTCCAATGAGATCCAAACCTGCGCTCATGTGCTTTCTTTGAAAGGAGCACTATGTAATTTTGAAGAAGAAATTCAAACTCAGAATTTTAATGTTTGCAATATTAATGAGATAATAATGCAAACTAAGTAATATTTATTTTCCCCATTAATGCTCAGTTTGTTTATTCACTTAATTCAGCCATGAAAACAAAGAGAATTTGTTTATTTAGTTTGTTTAGGCATAACATAAAAAACGTCAATGAAGATCTTTCACTTCTGATTAAAATGTATTTCCCAAAACTACATAGTGCACTTTTAGATAAAAAAGGCTGAGAGCATACTCGGTGCAGAAAAAGATGTACAATACTTCAGGTATTCCTGCTTACCGTTGTCTGGAAGCTGCCAGGTCGGAGGCTTCGACGGATGCTGGCGTGACGTCTGATCAGTATCTCCTTTGTTTGGCTGTCATTGGGAAGGGCATGCTTGCCTGTGAATGCCACCGTCTGGATTTTAAAAAAAATTACAAAAAGATACCACATTTAACACACAACATCACACAGCAGGCTCCACCATTTCGGATGTTTCCCGTCTGTAATAAAGCCAGCCCATGGGTGGTCAAGATGCTACAACCTTTAGGTCGCCAACATCCGCTGACAAAGGCCGTTAAGATGCTTTGAGGGGAGACGGCATTCTTTAAAGCTCAGATTACTCAACCAAAACCGGCCACACCTGTCTGAGCTGTACAGGGTTTGTGTGTCTCTATTTGGAGTCGCCACACTAACTTCCTCTACACAGAGCGCCCATCATTGTCAACATGGTTCTGTCTGCCCTGCAGCTATTAGTTTGAACAAACATTACCGCCTTTCAAATGCTGTAAAGGTTGTCATTGTCATTGTGAAAACAAAAATCTTCCATTCTCCATTTCAGAAGAGGTCAACAGAATCTCTCTTTTGTTCACAGTGAAAATTGCATTCCCGCCTGATATGAATAAATAAGAACACGAGCAAACACTGATGAAATCAAACAACTCTAACGTGATATGAGTTTCAAGAGGAAATATGTAGCTATTTTCCTGAATGACGTGGTCAGGATGTCAGATAAACAACATAACACCAGACAGAAGGCGACAGAGGCAGAACTGTTTGCATGTGAAGAGAAGACGGGTGAGAGACCTGAAGAGAGGGACTTTCAAGGTAATCAGACAATTTGTCTACTCAAGAACAGAAGCACATGCTCCTTATTTCTCTGAACATCAAAGCGTCTCCGTGTGCTTTCTAAAAGGGTGATGTCATGTCACTAATGGAAAAGTACTGCCGACCGCAGTCTGTGGCCATGCAAAACAGCTCCCGGTTTCAGTGTGCTTGCAGTCATCACATCGTTGTGTTTAAGCAAGGCGTCACAGAAAAGAGTCCGTCCAGTTTCTTGTTAAAGAGGAAACAGGGATGAGAATGGCATCTGTTCAACTTCCAGCCAATTACAGACAAATATGTCTCAGCTCACATGATAATACAATTTGATGCTGTGCTCTCATCTTTTCCAGCCGCTGCTGCCTTTAAATAAAAAAAGACGAAGGGGAAATCACAACTACTAAAAGAGAAGCATGTGGCTTCACTTTAGTAGCTGGAAAACTTTCAGCTTGGTCAAATGTTTTTGATCCGTTCAAGACAAACAAGAGTTCAGATTTCACACCACTGTATGTACTGGAAGCAGCTGGAAGCTCACTAAAACAACAGCAAAACGCAAATGCATGAGGACTGAATGATTCTGCCTGTATTTTATCATGTTGTCCATTTTTAGTGTAGTGGTAACTGCCTCATTACTTTAGTAAAAGGTACCAGCACAACGATAAATACACTATTATGTGTAAAAGTATGAAATTATTTCTAAGCAAACATGCATATGTGTTATCATTAAAATGTACTTAAAGTATCTGCAGAAATTGCCCGTGATGATTTTGTATTAGATATTATTAGATTGTTACGGTTTGCATCGGTGTGTGAGAAGTATTTACAGCACTGCTTTAGCAGTCAAGGTGGAGACAGTTTTAACTTTTTTATATATAGTTTAGTCCAGTGGTTCTTACAGTAGGATTTGTGCCTCCTCTAAAGGATCACAAGATTTATGGGTAATTAAAGATCGGTCAATATAAGATTGTATTGGGGGTCGGGATAAAAAAAAAATGGGTCATTGGGATATCCATTATCAAGATCATCGCTCATATGAGTAACTTGAAAAAGTCTTTGTTTGGCAACAAAGAACAACAGGGAGACGAGGTTGCCACCTACGGAACCTGCCGGAGGAAGCTGAGCAATACCATTTAATTTTCACTGCCATCTCTTTGATCACCGTCCTGTGTCCTATCTGTTTATAAGCACTTATAAGAAATGTGTTAATCTTTTATAAACAGCTTAAGAACATTAATAAAGGGCTTTATTATGCACTTTAACAGTTACCTATGCTTTTTGCAGCTACCAGGCTTACACTGTAACACTTGTTATATGCATGTTATATGGACTATAAGAGCCTTATTAACTGTTAACTAACATGTATTAGAAGGACCTTAATATAAAGCACTACTGATAAATCTGATGAGTGGTTGGATGATCGATGAGAGACAAATGAAGTTTGTGCACACATTTGTGGTAACTGTTTCAAATTTTTTCTCTAATTCTTTCCATTTTTGTGAAATATTGACTAATTTGACCTCTTTAAGAGTTAAACATCTGAAATGAAACCATGTGCTCAGTATAGAGAGGAAATCTCACAGTGGGCCCAAAGGGAACCCACTGGTCTTATAAATGACAATGTACTGTATCTAATAAGTTTAGAATGTGTAGTTTAATGAAAAATAATAATCTGAATAGTAACTGCTACTTCAACCTGCCTGAGGTATGGAGTTGTGGATGTAATGGAGTCAAGAATAAAATATTTCCCCCTGACATGTGGTGAAGCAAAAGTATAAAGGTAGATATAAAATGGAGTCAGGTCGAGTACGAATACCTTATTACTGTACCAATATAAGTACTTAGTATCAACAACTACCTGATAAAAAGAAGATGAATGTGCACACAGCTGTTCTCCTGACAGACTGGTGTATATCTCACCCGTTGCCTGATCTTATACATGTTCTTGGACAGGATGTCATGCATGTTCTTCAGGTCAGCAGCCTTGAACTTCTTCTTGGGTTTAGCAGCGCTTTTCTTTTCCTCACTAAAAGACAGATAAAAACAGATATTTAGAGAAAACACCTTATTTCCTCTACCGCGTCGATCTGAAACGGACGACAAGTGAGGCGGCGTGACAGTGAAACACAGAGACAGAGATGGAGGTTTCATACTAGAGAGAGACGATGGACGGAGCGGCGCTGATGTCTCCGGTCACTGTGTCCAGGATCTCCATGGCGTTCTGCAGCTCCAGCTTCTTGTACAGCGCCACGATGCTCGACTCTGCCCGGCTGTCTCGGATCAGGATCCTTCGCAGGATTCGATTGTTGAACTTCATAAATCTGATGTGGAGGAAAGTAATGGGATTACAAGAATCAGTGTGTGTACAAAATATCCAGCCATGTACAGTGCAGGAAGAAAAATATCATATCTAATTGTCAACAAATGCCCTGAAAAAGATTCAAACCGACAGCGTGTTCGTAATAAAGAACATGTCAGCCAGTGCAGCGGCGTGGCTCATTGATGCGTTTTTAATAGCTTGGACAACAACAACGGAGTTAACTGCATCAGGCTTTGGCTACGCAAACAATTCTTGTTAATGGGATGGAGAGGAAAAGATCACCCCAAAATGAAAATTCAGTCACCATCTCCAGACCCTCATGCTGGTGGAAAGACAGATGAAGTTTTATAGTCCACAAAACATTTCTGGTGATTCATACACACTTTTTTTAACGCCGAAATCTCCATCGTAGCTGCGTCGTTAAAATCTACTTCCAACGTCTTTTCAATTCAAATTGGGATCCGTGGGCATCGGGAGACTTGGAATATGTAAGTTTTAAAACAAGTCCCCGAGCTACTTCAGTTGTTTAGACACAATGCTGCAACACTGTTTTACTGTGAAGCTCCGGAAATGTTTTGTGGATTACAAAAATGCAGTGTACCTGAATACAAAACCAAAACAATCATGTCACTATCTTAACATTTTCTAACGGCTCTGTGTCTCTGTACCGTCGAGCTCACAGCTTGTTTTGACTTGTTAAAAATCTGCATTCTGAGACCTGAGGAACCCGTCTGACAAGACAAACGTGAGGAATGTGTCAACAAATCCATGAGGAAGAGAGAGAACACTGGAGGGGGAAAAAAGTTGTGACGAGACAAGCAAAAACAGAGGTTGGGAGGAAAGTGTGTCAGCCCTCTAAAGAAACAAACACATACATAAATAAATATGCACAATATTCAAGCTTTGTATGTTTGTATTTGATCTGCTCAAGTGTTAATATCGGACTTGAGTATGAACAATATGATGCAGATTGTGTACAAGACTACTTTTCTTTGTATGTTTTTTATACTATGTATGTATGTCAGCAGCATAACTGCGTATTAAACATCATATTCTATACAACATGTTTTGGATTATTGAGGAAGCTGTTTTAAAAATGTAATTCTATCAAAGTACCATTGATTCTTACAAGAATACATCAAATGTAAATGATATAACAGAGAGATATAGATCCGTTGACAAGACTTCATATTAAGTAAACACTGACTATCATATATCACTGGGCTTATGACATATTGTAGGTTTATAATAACTGTATTGTGCCAACATTAATTTGACTCGGACCAAAACAGTTTGTCAAAGTAGGTACTTTCTACGCTGACTTAAGGTCAAAATGAATACATTCTCACTCAGACACCTAAGACTACAGCATCAATCCATTTACACAGCGCAAAGCCCCAAGAATATTATTGGCTAAATATACCAAGATATGATCTAAATATGATGATATCAACAGTACTACTCTCTGATCATGAGAGTCACAGATTTCATGTTCAGAGGAAACAAAACTGCCAGAGCTTGATCATTTTCAAACCACTAGAATCAGGAGTTCACGTCATCCCAGATACTGTAGACATACTGTATATACTACAACTACAATTTGTTTTCTAGAAAAATATCAAGTTTGGATATTTTCAGAAATGAAATGAGGTCATATTCGGACCACATACCTGACAAAAATAAGATGTATCTGGTATCCAAGTATAAAATATGTCCTTGTGATAAATATAGTCCATATTTGACCAGGTATGGTGCACATTAACAAACTGCATCAGAAAGTGTTACAATCTAACTTGGGTTTTTCACAAATTAGGTGAAGAAATCTTTAGATTTTAAGTAAACTAATCGCAGCGGGAGGATAAAGAAAAGTTGTTTTCAGATGTTAGCTGCAGCAGGTGTGTCAAAAAACAAAATGCGTAACATAACACATTAATGTAATGCAAGTACATACATTGACATACAAGGCTAAGAGGAATGAAGCAAACTGCTGATGCCGGAAGCTGAACACGACTTCAGCGTCTCACTGGCTGTCAACATTCCCACACAGTCTCAGAGCGAACAATGGCATTGTCAAACAAAACCACAAAGAGGGAAACTGAGGGCAGGTAAACTAAAACTGGCATCAATCCTCCAGTTTCACTGCAGATTCCTTCTCCTCAAACTTCACTACATGAACCAGTCACTACTTTTAAATGTAATGTGTACATTTTGCAGATGGTGACTTTACAGGAGTATGACGTAAAAGATTTTTATTTGATAAGCAAACTCTTACTTGTCCTTCCAATAGAAGTGGCTCCACTGTCCACAGAGGTCCTCTATGCCAGCGATGGTGTGCTCCATGAGCTGAGAGCAAAGGGAGACCAGCTTAGAAATGTGCGCATAAACCACACTGTCGGCCGCATTTACAACTATTTCAATCTGCTGCTTACCCTGCAGTGAACCTCGACGTTAATGGTGTCAAGATTGCGGTTTGTTCTGCGGACGTTGATGTATTCAATCAAAGGTCGAATGCTGATGCCCTGTGGACAGACGAGGCAGAGGGATCAGAAATTCTGCAGACGCAGAAATAATAACCTGACAAGAATGAGCATCATCCATATGGAAAGATTCAACTTGTCTGTCTCTCTTATAGAGATCTTCCCACTTTACCTGACACTTCAAAAACACTTATTTAGACTATAAATCATAATAATATGAACAAACAACTGTGTAGGGTGTAATGAGTGTAACCACTCGGGAACTCTCTTACCTGAAGGAAGACAGTGAAGAGGATGATGGCAATGGTGGCAGTGACGAAGAGCTGCTTGCGGCCGATGTTATCAGGAAGAGTGAAGGCCAGGGCGAAAGAAATCGCGCCTCGCAGGCCACCGTAGGCCAGACCGAACTGATCTTTCGTGTTGAATGGGATGGTGCGGAAAGGGTTAATGATCTGAGTCAGCACCAAGACACCTGGAAAGGAAGGGTGGACAAATGTCATTGTGCTTTAGCTGAGTTTAAAGCCGCATTTGCTCGTAATCATGAACCCACATATGATTTCAGTTACAAGCTTTGGAGCTTGATTCAGCTCAATGTTTTGGTTTTATGATGCAAAATTACTTCCTGGTTACACGCACAAAAATGGTACTAGTGGTCAAAAACTCCACAGAGCACCTTTAACCCTTCTACAAAACCAACAGAAGCCGACCCAAACACAACCTGACCTCCACCACTGCCCAGATACCCCTCCGCCCTCTCTTTACCCAGTCCTCTCCATACAAAAGCAAACAGCAGTGTGAACAGGATGTAGCCCCAGTTCCACTCGTGCTCCGTTGTTATGGTGACCACTCCCAGGAAGAAGAAGATGAGGGTCTCGGAGATGGAGCCGAGCATCTTGACCACATGGCGGATGGTTGTGCAGGAACGTTGGGAAACATTTTCCTCCACGTAGTACTTCATGGTGAGGGCGCAGGTCACGATGCTGCAGAAAGACATAAAGAATGGCCGTCTCCCTGATGTATTCTATAAGCGTTGAAACTTTACCTGGAAAAAACGTTAACGTCTACTCACGCCATGATGGACGAGATGGCGAAGAGCTCGGCCACCAGATAGGCCAGGTAGCTGTACATGAATATGAAGAGTGGCTCGATTTCCCGGACCCTGGAGGTGAATCTCGTGGTGAAGGCGGCCACGAAGCCAAACAGGACGCCAAAACCCATCCCACCGAGCCCGACCACGAAGAACCTCGCCACCCCCAGGAACACATCCACCGGCTCCACTACCGGCATCTCCGCCACAAAGTTGAACATGTTGTACAGCACCTAAAGACAATGCAGGCAAGTTAACACACGCAGACACACACAGTGCAGCTTTGTACGCATGCATGTGCACATACACACCAGTGTGAGAGGTCATGGGTGGTGTCAGGGGCTGCGGCCTCTAATGACACAGTTGCAGATAACAGTGATTTATTGAAATATTTACTCGGCACTGTTTGCAATTTGATAATCTCATTTCAACAAGCACACTGAGTGACTCAAATGAAAGGGAGCTTTTACCAGAACCTTCTGTTCCGCCTTTGACTCTGACAATGAACAAGGGCAACGTTTTCCTTCAATCTTACTTTTGTTTTTCTTCAAATCTGCTCTATGACTGCGAAAATCCATTAAAGCACCAGGGATTGACTGATGTGTTTTTTTCAGTCTAGATACCGATTATTATTATTGATCAAGATGACCACTAACAGATATTTGAAACCAAAACCAATTAAAAATGCAACAACCAGTGAATATAGCCATGTACAGTTTACTAAAGTACTGCACTTAAGTACAATTCTTAACCACATCACTTAAGTATTTCCATTTTCTTTTGTGTTTTTTATTACTTCAACCCAACAAGTACTACATTTATGAATAACATAAAATTTAAATCTACTATTATGAACAATTAGGATATATTACTATATATTTAACTAAATATAAATATATATATATTTTACATATTTATATTTAAGTATTCCCAAACTTTTTCAGGTAAAGGACCTCCACAAAGGATAATCATAACACCTCCAACACCCCTGGTTTAAGACTTTTTTTACTATCAGAATATAAAAAATATCTTCACTGTCAATCGGTGATCAAGCTACAATCACCTTAAATTACAATCAATCAAAGTGGCCAATGCTAAATCTTTCATTGTTGTGTGAACTTTCAAAAACTTTGATAACAGTTCTCTATTTCACCTTTTGCTGTGGACTTCAACGACAACAAGCCGATATGAAATACATACACTCCTAAAATGTTCATTGGCAATGTAGTTTTAGTTTTGAGGACAATTTTCAGTCACAGATTGTGGGACTGAATAAACACACACAGCAATGGGGCGGTGAACAGTATGTGGGATTCAATCAAATGCATCCAATGCGCACTGAAGTCACTAATCATCACTGAAACTCTACAGCACAGCAGGATGCACCATGTCAGGGGCGGGTTCCACAGACGAGTGTGACGAGTTAGTGGGATAAATCCATTGTTGGTTTTGGTCTTTTTTGGATTTGTTGTTTATGAGATAAACAGAGAACCTGAAAGCTGCTCAAACACTTTGAGTAACAAGCCTGTGAAATATCAGAAAGAAGGAACCAGGAACTGATTGGTCCATTTAAAAAAACAAAACATTTATTAAAAGCAGATCTGCATGTAGAGTAACACAACATCAGTTCCCTGTTTGAAATTTGCATATCGAGGATACAGAGGATAGCTTGGCACTGTTACTCAGCCAAGTAGTGAATGCAGTGCTCATCAGAAGCACTTCCACTTTTGGAAAATATTATATCTTGTTTGATGAATTCTGCAACACGAGGCTCTCTGTACAGACCACGCCTGAGCTTACCCGGTCTCCTGAGTCAATGTTTGTCTGCACTTTTCAGCTCTGCTACTGTGTACTAAACAAAAGGCTTGCCACACTAAAGGGAAGGACAGGTAAATGTAGGTAGGTGGGTTAAGTAGGGAGGTGTGTTTCAGCACAATAAAAAGAGGGCGAGGGGGGGAAACTTGAGTGGAGCTGGAATTGTTCAAATTTCAAACAATCATGTGTGTGTGTTAACTCCTCCCATACAGCCGAACGCAACAGTGACCTCACAAACTGGTTTGGTGACATCCAAGTAAACAAGCTATCAAGAGGTATAGCGCTCAGGTCTGAGTACACATCTGTTTTTACGAGTCTTTAAAAGCATTCCCTCACTTCCAATTTCAAGTCACATCTCTCGTTGGCCATCTTGCCAGATCGCGGCCGTTGCCTCCCACGCTTTGTGTTTCTCATACACGCAAACCAACCCAGAAGAGTGTGAACAAAATAGTTCATTATCTGGAGAAACCTGAGCTGTGCCTTTAGAGAGAGAATAGAAAAGCTTCGGACACATGAAACTCGAGCTTCTATTTCATATAATAGCAGTCTTGAAATTAAAATATGGACCAAACTGGGCCTCGACTGGTAGGTGGAGTTAGAAGAGTCTCCGTAATTAAATATTATGTGTGATTCTGATGTGCAGAGCAAAACACTGCTCTCGGGTCTGTGTAATATAACATGTTCTCTTACGTAACTCAAACTCAGTTTCGTTCAACAAGCTTAGACAAATAAATGAACCTTTAATAACCCTTTAACCTTCTTCTTCTCATTTAACTCTTTCATATTCTTATCTGTCCTTGTGTCCGCTGCTGCAGCACTGTTAGGGTGGCTACATATTAATCTTGTCTTCCTGAACTACATGTAATTTAAGAATGATTTCACATTTAAACAGACAAGATCCATCTGTTCCTCTTTTTTAGGAGATATTCACTGTTGCCTATTGGTATGATAAATGTCTTTTAAACATGCTTGTTTATGTTTATTGCAAGCAAGATCTTCCTGATAGTTTTCATATTCTTTTGATTCTATCATCAGATATATGCTCATATTCAACATGGCAAAAAAAATATATATATATATTTTTTTTTACCTTATTCTAGTACATCTGGACCTGGTTCGTTTGGGCTGTTTTTAGTCAAATCCAAGCACCCACATAAATTTAATTTATTTAAATATTTTACTGAAATTGTTATCCGTGACAACATTTAGGTTTAAATGTAAAATCTGTCTGTTGGTTGTATATATCCATTTACTCTAGGTTTGTTTGTTTTTATTTGTATTTTTTTTTATGTTTGCTTGTGGGTTTTATGTTTATATCGTTTACACTATTTATTGTTGGTTTGTTTTGTTTTTGATGAGTTAAAGTAGTGCTGGGCAATAAACTGATTTTATATTGTTATCCTGGTAAGAGAGCCACCGAACAAAACTGTGAAAATATTGTGAGATACATATCCTGTATCACGATATAGCATAAAATATTCTGATACTATTTCAAGCCCATATCACCCCATCATATTTCATCTTTAAATGGCACTATGTTACTACGTTTTGAAGAAATTCGAACATAACATTTTTACATTTACAATATTAATAATTTAATAATGCAAACTCAGAAGTATTTCATTTTTCCATAACTGAATAAACAAGCTGTTCTTAGAAGAAAATAAGGTCCCAGAACACTGTCTGAAGCTAGAAAGGTTGCAGGGTCCGCCAATTATAAACAAAGTAAAACAGTATGAAGCTGTGTTGTCCTTTAAGGTCAGTTTGTTTATTTACCAATTACATAGTACACCTTTAAACCAGCGTAAAATGCTTATGTTGGTTGAACTTGTTTTAGTTTTCACAATGTTTGCTTTGTGTTCATTATTCAAGCAATGTGTTGCTTATTTTGTTATTGATGACCAACACGCTGAGTAAGGCTTTTTAAGGCTTTTTTTCCCATCCTGCACTGTGATTACTGTCTTATTCATTTAATGTCTGTGTATCCTTATTTTGCGCTAAACTAAACTGAACAAAAGGTGTATTTGGTTGCTGAAATACACCCCATTGTCCCAAACGATGCCACTTGTAATGGCACCTTGCTCCTTGCTCGGCATGTTTTCATACCAAACAGCAGTCCTGAGGCGCCAAAGCGGGACAACATGTTGCAGCAAGCCTCAGCTCTAGTTTGAGACCAACTGATGCCTGCAAATCCCACAAACCTGCACAGCATCAAACACACTTTTACAGTCTCCATCTCAGGCTACTCACCACAGTGACGGCATCATTGAAGAGGCATTCCCCAAACACCACGATGTAGAGCTGCTCGTTCACGGACACGTCCTCGAACACGCTCAGCACGGCCACGGGGTCCACAGCCGAGATGATGGTAGCAAACAGCAGGTTCTCCTGCAGGTTGATGTCCTGCACACCAAACGCCTCGATCTGGCATATGGCAAACAGAGACATGCCAATGCCGATGCTGTTCCACAGAGTCCCCACCACTGCAAACCACAATACCTGCACACGCAGACAGGAAAGTGTCAAATGAATGTCTTTATAGGAGACCGAGAAGGTGCATCTTGTTGAGGAAAACTGACCGTGCCGATGTTCTCAAAGAAAGGCCTGGTGGGCATGAAGTAGCCCGAGTCCAGGACGATGGGGGGCAGCATGTAGAGGAAGAAGACATTGCTGGAGAGCACAGCAGGGGGCTCCTCATGGACAGAGAACATGATGCCACCCACAATCAGACCAATGCTGATGAGAAGACACGACTCTGGCACCCAGATGGTGATCTTGTGGTACACATGGAAACCTGAGGGAGGAGAGTTAAGTGAGAAAGAAAAAAGAAGCTCACCTCACCTGCATCCACACCTATTGTTGACATCTTGGGCACATGTAAATGTTACTCACCAATCTTTGCGAATGAAGCCAGCAGCACCCAAAGAGTGATTTCGAACGGGATCTGTATTCTTGGGTAATCCATTGTAAACACTGGTAAATTCGCCTTTTCCGCGTTTGGGAAAGCCTGGGGGCCGTCATCGGGCTTCACCGGGGGCAAAATCGTGACCGCGGTGGATGGTCTGGAAGGGACCTCTCCTCTGGAGCCATGTACAAGACTTAGCAACGTGAAAACAAGGAGTAAACCTCCTGCTCGTCTAAAAAAGTGTAAATCCATCTCGCACAAAAACCACAGCCCCCACACGGTAATCCAATCTGACGTGATTGTCAACCACTCTAACCTTGAGGCGTAAAAGAGGAAAGTCAAACTCAGCTTCTTCAAATGTTAAAGTTCTCGCATGTTCTCACTCCTCCATCTTCTTCTGTTGAGCTTAATTGGAGTCTCTTCACAGCTCACAGTCGTGCGTTCCCGCTGGGCCTCCTTCAAACTGCGGGACGACACACCTGTGGTTTACCTGCGGCGCGTCCACGAGTTCCGATACAGGCTGGGTGCGGCCCCGCGCGCCGCTCCGATTGGCTCTCACCTGGAGCCGATAAGAGGAGGGTGGGGCGTGGAGCTGAGCATGCGGCCCATTCAGGGGCCACTCTTCAAGTTTCGGTGACAACAGTTTCCCGAGAGACTTTAGTTTCAACTTTCACTGGCAATCCAAACAGCTCCTTTGTTTTATCTGAAGTGGGTTACGAATTTACGCACCGCAAATGTTCATGGATCTGGACTGAAATGTGAGGAGTTAAAACATTTTTCAGGAATCTGACTCATATAGACAAGCTCCTTCCTTTAAATGTCCAATGAAAAAACAGCTTACCTCTTAAATTCAATATGATACAATGAAAAAAATAAATAAATAAAGAATGATTAAATAACGTAATTCTGCCAGCACAGGTGTTCACAGCATCACTGGACATCTCTGATTCAAACAATATACGGAGATGAAATAGCAATGATCAACTTTATTTGAATATATTCTTCATACAAGAAATTCAGCTCAAAGTAGCAAAAAAGATTATAAACACTAAGTACTTCATATGAAAACAAAATTGAATGGACATAGAAACACTGATACGGTGCCATAATCAACCTAAAGTAAGATGGAGAATAATACATTATTGGCGATGATAGTGGTAATAGAAAGCAGGGATTAAAAGCAACTAAATAAAAACAATACAGATGTAGATACAACAAAAGTTAAAAACAGGACGACCCAAATGCATAAACTCAAGTGAAATACAACATTTGAAAAGAAGTGGTGCATTGGCACGAAGTTAGGAGTTGCAGGCCTGAGTCAGGTCAGTCAGAGCTGGTTAAAGCACAGGATGAGTCTGGTGTGCCGGCTACACCACCTTGTGGTGGATGTTACCAGTTGCCTTTTAAAGAAAATCTTACACAGAATGTTTAATAGTCTGGTTGAAGCTTTTTCTCCACACAGTGATGTGAAGTAAAATAATATGGTAAGACTATTACCCTAAGACAGGAGTACTTTTACTCCTTGTGAAATTGCGGATTAGGCTACTTGCTCTGAACTTGAGTACATCCACTTCCATCTCCTTTTTACCTCCAATCTACTTTATCTTGGAGGGAAATACTAAAATGTTTTACGATTGTTTTTTCGATTGTGGAGGAAGAACTCAGATCTTTTACTTCAGTAAAAAAAAAAAAAAAAGTGATACCACAGTGTAAAAATACAACTCCAAGTAAAAGTTCTGCATTCAAAATCTTACTTAAACGAAAGTACTGACATCAACATACTTATTTAAACTTATAATCATTACAACTATTGATGTATTAAACGATAAGTTCACCCTAAAATGAAAATTCCATCATTAGCTTCTCATCTCATTGCCGATGGAAAGTCGGGTAAAGTTTTGTAGTCCACAAAACATTTCTGGAGCTTCACAGCAAAACAGCGTTGCAGCGTTCTCCTGAACAGCGGCAGTAGATGGGGACTTGTTTTAAAGGCTAAAGTGAAGGGATGAGTTTGGAGCATTCTTTTAGAACATTTAGTGAGCTGGCGTCCCTGATATCTATAGGTGGTGTGCACTGCTTTAGATGAGTGTAAATAACACAATTGTCACAAAAACACACAAAAAATGACATTACTCTAAAGAAACAGACCTGAGAGATACGAAAGAGAGACACCTGACTATTTCAAACCATGTTTTGAATATGAAAACACATTGCTTGGAATAAGACAGGTGATAACTCTGACTGCATGTTGTAGATTTCAATCATTTGTTTTATCAGCCTGTTTTTAAAGTCAAACAGTGTTATTGGAGGCAATTTATCAGATTGCATGCAGCCTTCTGTGGAGCCACAAAGGGCTTCATAGTACTTTTTTCATGCAATATTACTCCCCAAGACCTGTAAACACACTTTAATGTTCAACATTGGTGGAGTGACCCTTTAACAAGCAGCCTATAGTGACTGTCCAAGGAGTAACAGCACAACGCTCTCCCTCCTGTTGGCAAAGGACAGATGGCATTCAGTCGGTGACAGAGTTCATGACAGTGCTGCTGCTGAAAGACTGCAGTGTTTTGTGGACAGATTACACCGTTATATTAATAACTAGTGTCTGTTGGGACTATTTCACTGAAAAAGTCTCAGCGCAGCATAGCTCTGAACAATCTGCACTCCATCCAGGGAACAAGCATTTTAAAAGTTGTTTGCTTTTCTTCTACTAGACAGACTTGAGGAAGCCTGAGTTCATGTATACCAATATAAGATAAGTTGTATGGGTCAGTTATCTAATGTATGCAGAATATACACACCAGAAACACGTCTCCTGTTAATCCCTTTATTTATTTTTTTATTTAGCTTTTGTTCCTTAAACTGGTCAGAATCTGGGCGTACACATCCTCAGCACATGCTTAGGGTGATTTTTTTTTACCACTAGGGGACAGAAGAGAAAAGAAGGCCTACTTTAAATAATGTTTAACATACAATTTGAACTATTTTGCAATTCAAAACAATCTAAAATAATCTCCCATCCAAAACTTCATTTTTCCTTTAATTATTTGACCAACCAATTGCATTTGGATACTGAAATATACTGTATATACAGGCTATGTATAATCATGTTGCATTAAAGATTTGTTTTGTTTGTTTACAAAATATCATAATGTGCTTATGGAGGGGCCCCAAAAATCACTGCCCGAGAATAATCTGTCTGTTTAATCCGGACCTGCACATAACTGTTCGACATTTCTTTTTCTTTTTCCTCATACCTGACTTTGACTCCTTTCTGCGACTGCATAGCTTTCTATCGACATAACTGTTATTTTATTCATACATAGTTTACTCGTGCCTCTCCATCCACGTACAGTCAAACATCATGTGAGGATCCTCCGGCGGTCCAGTGGAGATCTCTCTGCAGACCGGGGGCGGCAGCGCCCCCCGGCGGAGAGAGGAGGCGCTGCAGCCTGTGGAGGTATTACGTCTCGATGTGTCAGAGGGAGTCAGGGCGAGTCTCGACTGCAGACATCGTCGAGTGCACTGGCAGGATGCGCATCAATATGAGAAGAAACCCTCGCATTTCTCTGAACGGTATGAGATATTTACTCATTCATCTCTGTGAGAGTGTGTGTGTTTGTCTTCTGATGTGACATCATCTCTCGGGTTTCTTCGAGGGTGAGTGTTCACGGTGATGGATGCTGCCGTAAAGAGACGGAGAGCAGCTCGCAGCGGGATCAGAATAAGACATGTTTATGTTCTCAGAGGTCGACTTATCTGCTCTGGGGTTTTTTTTTTTTAAATATATATAAATCATGTTTGTGTGGAGTTGCGCTGCAGCAGCATGCAGCAGCCTCACTGGATGATCATCAGCAGATATCATGACGCAATATTTGTTATTGTCCGCCTGTCAGTGAATAAACACGGACCCCTCTCTCAGGTATAGTGGCTGTATTATTAGTCAGTGCTGCCATAAATAGATTTCCGTTGTGTCGAGTTATTTCCTCGGAGACCCTGGCAGGCTGGTAAACAGGCGGGATGACACCCTGTTCATGCAGGTTTACAGGAGGCCAAGGAGGGTGATGGTGGTGTAGGACTATGTATGGGTACAATGTTACATATTTATTTTGTTCGGCACATTTTATACCTCAAACCGGATGTGTTGTTGCTTGTAGAGTGAGGTGTCACGCCACCGCAGGCCTCCCAGCTGCTCCCACAGAGGATTACATTTGATCCGCTGAATCACAGTTTTCACTGTTTTGAGTTTTATTTTTGTGCTTCATCTCTGACTTTGCCATATCTGTCCTCTGCAGCTGTGTGTGTGTGTGATTTGATTTTTGAGAACTAAATGGAGCTGAGCCTGCCCGTCTGCCTGGTGCTGCTCAAGGATCCACATACAGTTTAACTGTGTGTGTGATCCTGAGTTCATATATCCATCATCACCATCATCATCATCATCGTCATCATTATGCTGTCTGGGCAACCAGAGCTCCTTTAAGTGTGACGTTATTTCCTCTCTACGTTTGTGTACGTGTGTGTGTGTGTGTGTGTGGATAACTCTTCTCCTGGGAATAGGCTGGTTTGCATATCCTCCTCCTCTTTGATTAACTGGCTCTGAAGGCAATTTATGGATCAGCCTCTGTGGACTGAGTCAGCCATGAGAGAGACGTTTCTGCATCTACTTGACGACTGCAGATCAGACACGAGGGACAGCAGATGAGCTCAGGTCAGCTCTAATCCGAACAAGGATCAATAGATTGAAATGGAGAGGAACATCAGGGGTTACGTGGGGACACAGGAAAAGGGAGACAGAATTGATGGCGGGGCAGAAGAAGCAGGGGACGCATGAGGCTTTTGGGAGAGGTTTAAAGGGACGAGGAGGAGGCGAGTTGAGGAAGAGGACGTTTGAGGCGCCGCAGTGCAGCCGGTTCTGACAGCATCTGCAGGAGGCCAGCTGTGAGCTGCCCGCCAGCCTCGCTAACTATCTGGGTCACTTTGTCTCCAGACTGCCCCAGAGGACGAGGAGGACCGCCTGAATCCTCTCTGTCCTCTCGCCTTCTACGCACCACTTGCTTCCTGGCTGTCCCATCATCTCTTCTTCCTTCATTGAAGCCAGAAATCCAAAATATGTCTTTCACCGGCCTGTTGGGCCTTGGTGAGGTCAGAGGTCACATGCAGAGCAGCTGGTCAGTGGTCAGGCTTTTGTTCAGGGGCACTTCATCAGTTTAATCAGATGCTTGCTGGTTTAAATCTGTAACAGCTAGATCAGAAAGGAGCCCACGTCCCATTAAGCTGAAAGTAATAATGGTCTGTTAGTAACGGCTGAAAACATACAGAAAATCAATCAGCAACTATTTTGGTTGATTTTTAAGCAAGAACCGCCACCATTCTCTGTGAAAATGTGCTCTTTTTCACTGTTTTTATACTTTTATAAATTGAACATTTGGAAGCTTTTGACTCTTGGTCGAGTGAAACGAACACTTTGAAGACATCACCTTGGGGTTTTTTTTTTGAGAAATTGTGAAAGGAATTTTATAGACCAACAGATAAACCAGTTAAACAATAAAAAGCAAATAGTCTTGCAGCAGTTTGAGATTTTCATGATATGATAAAAATCTTAGAAAATGTTGCAGTTTCACTGTATCACAGAATACAGTATTTTACAGTGATTACTCATAGAACCAGTCAGTATGACTCTTCAAATAATGAAAACAGGGCCGGGGAGGTGAGGAGGCTTTGTGGAACAAATGCAAAACCAGCATTTTAAAGTCCCACACTCACATGACACATGTGTGTGTGTAGGTGTAGCTTATGAAATGTCTTGACAAAATAATCAAAGGTGTGGAGAATTTTACTTTTTCTACGAGCAGTCACCAACCATTAAGAAATTGTTTAGATTATTGTATCCATGTTTTAACATCCACATCACACAATACAACAGTATTGGTAACAAGTGTTTTCAGGATGGCTTCCAAGTGAAACCATCATTACATACAAAATTTATTAAATGAATGATTATATACAGGGATATCCCTGCAGTTGAGGTCTTGACTCCTTGTTTTAAATTACAATCCAGAGTCCTCTTTGTCTCAGAACAAGACAAGGGTGAGTAAAAATGTGTCGGATTCCAAGACGAGACGGAGACCCTGAAGTGAGCCTGAGACCAAGCCTGATCTCAAGTACTACAACACGAGTACACGTTGTGAAACACGTATGCCTTGAATACTGTATATTGCTGCAGCCCCGGAGCAGATAAGGTGACCATTAAAACAACCTTTCAGCTTTGATTTAGTTTATCTGGTCCGCATTTAAATGATTAATGGATTTTTTCCCAAAAAAATTGAAAACACCCATTACTCTGTTCCTAACAGGACACCTTCAAATGTCCAAAATACAAAAATATTCTGATAATAATTACATCAAAACAACAACGCAGAAACAGCTCATTGTAATTATTTAAATGCCTGATAAATCATTTAAACACTTCAACAGAAAATTGCTGTTAATCAATTTACCATTCACTGATAAATCCATTAATTGACAAATGGTTTCAGCATCACTCCCGGCGGTTTAGTCTCCATTCACGCGTGTAGCCGATGACTGTCAGACAGATGCAACGACGATGGCTCCCTGTGGCTTTGCATTAGATCCACTGTGGGTCTCCCTGAGAGCTTCCCACAATGCCCCAGGCATGGAGGAAGGAGAGCGGAGAGTATGGCGTGTTATAAGACGGCTCCCACTGACAATGACTCCCACACAGCCTAATGAGGCAGAGCAGCCACGCTGTAATTGTCATCTGTTTTGGTTTCACATGAAGGTGCCAGAGCAGAGATTAAACTGGCAGAGAGCATCACACTCACACTCCTGAGCCTGCATGTGTGACTATGCAGATGACGTTGAGCGTGTTTGTGTGTGTTTGTGTGTGTGTGTGTCGCTGTGTGCAGAGTGTGACGTCGAAACGGATTCACGTGTAAAAATAGACCTCTCTTGCTGCAGTCCTTACACATGAATGCACGCATACAGTTGATGTTCTTTCATCGGTGTAAACAGAAAAACACACACAAGTCAAACAAAGTACCTGATACCCCCTCACTCCACCAGGTCTGTGTATATTTGAACAGAGAAGAGAAAGACATTTATTCCAGATGATCACTCCGAGCCAAGGAAAGTGGATGTTTGGACACACACGCACACAGCACACATGCACACACACATGCACACACGCACACACACACACACACACACACACGCACGCACACACACACACACAGGTACTAGAAATGTTAACAGAGTCTGACATTCCACAGGACATGTAAACATTTAGCTCTTAGGGCCATTTGAAGCAGCTTTCAGCTCAGGTTAGGTCACTCGCCGCATCCTTTTTCAGTTTTTTTTCCTCACAAACCATTCCTCCGTTTCGTGTTTCCTCCTCTGTGTCCGTCCTCTTCGCTGTCCTGTGGATCGTATTTGTGCTTAGTTGTGCTTTGCTCAAGCTAAATCAGTGCACTGACAGTCTGATTGTCTTGTTGCTGATTCTCACTCTTACATCAGTGTTTCCTCTCATAGCCAGCGTGTGCCACGATTGGCACACGGCCGGCTTCCTGTTCTCTTGCTGTTGAATGTAATGTTGGCAGTTGCAGTGTCGGCGAGGTGACAACACGGGCAGCATTATCAGCCTTGTCTTTACAAAATGAGACATAGCAAACGAGTGTCTCATTACACCACAAGTACCCACTGAGAGTGCTGGAATGATAATTGTTTGTTGGTAATAGCCATGTATGCCTCAAGTGGTTGTGGTTATAGATGATAACTTAAGTGCATGATCACTTTTAGAACATGTTCAGTATAAGTAATTGTTAATATCACTTGAAATTGCTTTCGTTGTGTTCTCTATATTAGATCTTGGATATGGAGAGTGTATTTTATGTGTCCTTGGTGATTTTAAGAGCTGCCTGACCTTTTTTGTCATACTGCTGGCCAGAGATGTGGCCTAAAGTCATTGTGGCCTGGTTTCAAGTTGACTCGTCACTGTTTTGGTGACTTGCAACTTGACCTGACAGAGAAAAAAAAAAAGTTTTCAGCTTAGATCTTTTTGTTCTGTCGGATTTACAGAGAAAAATCGTGCAAAAAAAGCAGAGCGAACAACCTGTACTATACATTATTTGTTGAACCGAACACTCGGGCATGATTCTGAATCCTTAAAGCAACAGCGTGACGGTTGTTTGTGCCTATGAA
Source organism: Diplodus puntazzo (assembly GCA_963678695.2). Lineage (NCBI taxonomy): Eukaryota > Metazoa > Chordata > Actinopteri > Spariformes > Sparidae > Diplodus > Diplodus puntazzo. The sequence continues at coordinate 13,912,730 of OZ023164.1, read as the reverse complement.
TGACCTGGTTATCTGGAATAGATCGGCACATTTAGATTTAGATAGAGTGAGACATTTACTTCGCTATCTATCTGCCTGTGCATGTGTGTTTGACATCAGTCGCTGTAAAAGAAGAACCAAAGTTATTAAAATGACACCAGAAAAGCACAAATAGCATCAGGAGATAGAAGGTGAGGATTCAGTCTGCCTGCAGTGTTGTGTATCACATCACACAGCTGTGTGAAAAGTCACACTTTACCCAACAGAATCTATTTCCACTGCCTGTATTAGCATATTATCAGAGGGGAGCGAGGGAAGACGAGCGCTGACAGAAAACTACGCAACCTCCCATCCATGTTCATCTCAGAATTGTGCTTCATAGCCAGACAAATATGCCAACTTACACTTTAGTTTTCAATTGATTTTAATCTTATGCACAAGTGCAGAAGGAAGCTTTTCTAATTTTGACTATTTTTCTGAGCTTAGCCTCCATCAAGTCAGATGTCCAGTCAGTCACAACTGTTTCCATGGGGACAGCAGATGATCAATTTGTTCTCTTTTGTCTGTCTTGCAGTCTTATCATCGACAAACGTCTGACAGCTCGGATCAGCACACAAGGGAAACCAGCGCACGCACATCTCAGATAACTGACGTGATAGGCGAGTCTTTGCTTCGAGTCAGCTCGACAGCGCTCTGCTCTTCAGCCCTTTTTTTATTCTTAAATCTAATCGTCGGCCCCGACGTGAACTCACCATGTCTGGGAAGGAGCGCAGCCCCCGCCATCGGCCATGGTCCGTCTACCGGGCCAACACGTTTGATCTCTCAGCTGAGATGATGGGGCTGGCTCTCTCAGGTAACTAAGTAACTGCTACCATGGTAACCCGTTTGCTTCATTGATGATGACATGGCAGGGCATTTTTAAAAGAAAGATCTCCCCCGTCCTCTTTCTCTTGATTCTACAGGCAACAGTCAGGATCCAGACGAGCCTGTGCTGGAGTTCAGCGTGGGTAAGCTCAGGAAAAGGCCAAAGATACACATGTTGAATGCTGAATATGGACAGACTGTGTGTGTCCTGAACACCAATAGGCCTAAAATCGCTGATCATTAACACATCTCATAAACAGATCCAATCCTGTTAACTACACTGGCTACACAGGCTGCTTTGTCTGCGCATCCAAGCCTGAGAGAATATATTCATGTCCGTCTTTACTCCAGAAACTATTAAAAACACATAAATGAGCCTCACTGTTAAATGGACATGTCCCTTCAATATGATAAATACGGTCACTGAGTCTACATACACCTGCTGCAGCAGAAACTCAGCTCTGCACCCAATGTGTATTACTCCACAGCAGAAAATAGTCTCCAGCAATTTTTATTTAAGCTTGTGAAATGTCTAATAAAAACTACGGTGCCCTGCTGTTTAATGAAATTTCTGTGGTTTTTTTATAAAGCAGCTAAAAGAAACATTCATTATGTGTTGATTCCGGCGAATCAACACATAATGATGGACAAAAGCATGTTAAGCACCTCCGTGTGTCTAAAGATGTGGCTCCAGCTAGCTCGTGCATTTGTTTTGAAAGCGAGGCAAAACATTTCTGAAGCAATTTTTTGTTTTTTTGAACATAGTTGATTGCAGGATGCACAGCGATGTTAGCCTACGCATGAAGCCTACGGCTAGCAGATTAGGGTGCTAAGTGATAATTTTGATTCCCTCATTAAATGTAAAGATTCCGCGGGGAATCCAACTCGTTGGCATTCAGAATAACTGTTAACTGAAATGGGCTGAAAGTAGGGAAGTTTGAAAGGGTTTGACTGAAGCACTGTTGGTTTTGGTTGGTTTTCCCTGGGATTTGTTGACAACAAACCAAACATAGAATAATAATAATAGAGTATTAATATCACCCAACTCAGAACTTCCCATCTTCTCAGCTTTTTAGCATCCTTTAGCTTATGGTTTTGTTTTTTATTTCCCACAGCTTTAATGTTATAGTTCACTTTTGTCAGTCAAGCACAGAAGAATATCAACTAGCTGGCGAACAAAGTGGAGCATTTATCAGCTAAAAATCCAGATTTCTTCCTTGAAACCAGAAACAAAAATTAAAATGGATGTTAATGTTCCTCAGTGTCTATTAATAGGCAACTGTCTGTTAACAGTTTCACACAATTTGCTGCTGCTTTAAAGGGCAGTGGATGATGGATGATAAGGGACTGGTTAAAGAGGCTTGTTCAACCTTAGAGCATGACTGTAAACAACTGCTCTGTTTGCAACAACTCAAAAATACTGTATTAAAACATCCCTTCCCTGGCCGAGGATTAGTGACCATCCCACCATTAAGTCCCACAGTTTGTAATCTCCTCCTGTGCTTTTATGTCACTACAGCCTGCAGTGAGCTGGTTACTCCCTCTCTGGACCGTAAGCCAACCAGCTTCGTCGCCGTCAGCTGCACCACTCCGCCCCAGGCCTTCTGGACCAAGCACGCTCAGACCGAAATCATAGAGGTACACCGCTGCTCATTTGCCCTTTCTTCCTGCCTTCTGCTGGAGACAGAATGATCTCACCTCTCTCGCTCCATCTCTCTCTGTCTTCAGGGCACCAGTAACCCTATCTTCCTGAGCAGCGTAGCGTTCTTTCAGGACTCTCTGATCACTCAGCAGACTCAGGTCAAGCTTTCTGTCTACGATGTAAAGGACCGCGCGCAGGGCACGGTAACCTCCCAGCTCAAGAATCACATCACTCCACTGTCTTCAAATTTCCTAATAGGAATAGATAAAAGTCTACACTATCTGGTTGAAATCCATTAAAAATCCTCTGGCCTTGTGTGCTTTCATACGACAGATGTACATGCTTGGTTCGTCCATGTTTTCTGTGAAGGAACTGCTGCAGGACAAACACCACCGGCTGCACCTGACTCTCAGGTAACAGGCAGACACTGTGCCTTTTATTTCACTGCCACTGCGTTCTCTGATGCTGGTTCAGGGGTGTTTGATTTACTCGATGTCACTGTGTTTCAGGTCAGCGGAGAGCGAGCGCGTCGGGAACATCACTGTCATCGCCTGGCAGATAGAGGAAAAGCGAGAACAGAGAGCTCCCGTTGCAAGATTACAGAGAGGAGATACAGTTAATGGGAGGGTGAGCGAACAGAGCTCCAATACTTACATGTGCAACACAGTCCTTTCTCATACAAGTGTAAGAAGAACTGAAAGGATTCGTCGATTCATTTAAAAATACCCAACATTCTTTTGTGCCAGTCTCTCAATTGAGAGGATAATTCTGTAGGTTTTTGACTATTGGTTGGACAAAAAAAGCAATTTGATGACATCACCTATGGCTTTTGAAAACTGTGATGGCTGTGACTGCGACGTGACTTAGCTGATACGAGACTGAACACTGAAATTAACCCTGTATGCTGAAAAATAAACTACAATTCTAAAGAATAACTTCACTATATCCAATTTTCCTATATTTATTTGGGCCATTGGCTCCATGACACCAGCTGGCTTGCGTTTTGCAAATTGCTCCCTCAGCTAACATTGCAGCTATACGCAACGTTGCATGGAACTAGTGATGTTGCTTTGTCATGTCAGTTGCTATTTTGCTAGCCTGATCCTGGCAGATCAGAACACAGCATTTGGGATAACATCAGCTAATTCATCCAGACTCCCGGGGCTGGGAATCTGGACTCAAAGAGTAACTTGCTATGCCATCTAGCTAGCTAGCAGTTTGTCTACGTTATCAAGCGAGCTGACGTTAACTATCATAAGCCAAATAAAATGACAATGTGACAATATATTTAACATTTGTCACCGCTAGCTTGTTAGCTTTTTCTTTGCGTTGGACTGGGTTGTGCCGGGTGTTTGTCGACGTTAGCAGACAATTTGCTAAGCTAACATTAGCTAGCGCCATAAACATCACTGCCTTTGGATTTGCCCTGAAAAAACATCCCGAGGCTGTTATAGGCAACCATGAAGTTATTATTAGTGAATAAATTGTTACAAATTCTTACATATAACTAACATACCTCTCGTCAAGAAAATAATATGCAGAATGATTAATTATTAATAATCATAACTATAGTAAATCTATTGAGCCTCATTGCTTTGTCTCACTAAGTATGTCTGCCCTCGGCCTATTTCTGGTTGTCCTGTTTAAACACAGATCGATGAATGAGAAAGTTCAACACACTCAGATGGATTTCTTTAATCTGATTTGTGTTTGTGTCAGATGGTTCTCCCTGTTGATGAAAGCCTGACTGAGTCCATGGGCATTAAATCCAAGTCTTCATCTCTGTGTAAAGACCCACTGCTAAAGGCTGGTGAGTGTAACTAAACATCATCCTCCCGCACTCTGTTTGTGTGAGAGCTTAGTAACAGGGGACCTCGGGATGCACGGCTGTGATACTGTATTTCGGTCTGCTTCAGTGTTTGGGGGCGTCATGTCTCGAACGTACCGGTTCCCCACCACGGACGGCAACCACCTTCGGATCCTGGAGCAGATGGCGGAGAGCGCGCTGTCCCTGCATATTCCTCGCCAGTTTGTCAAACTGCTACTGGAGGAAGATGCCGTCAGGTAATTGTGTTGATATTGTTGATCACCAGCTTGATGTAGATGATATGATCTGGATATAGGAGCAGCCGGTCGTTGCAGTGCAGGGGTTCTCAATTTTTTTTGGCTTTTGACCTTTTAAGGATATGTGGTGTCTCTTTTTTTCCCTTTGGAATGCAGAATTTGACTCTGATCTTCAGACAGTCTCCAACTTGTCTCTGTGATTGTACAGTCTTTAGTGTTTTTCCTTTTCTTGTCTTCAATTTCTAATCCCCTGCTCTGTCGCCTAAGGATGGAAACAATATTCCACAAATAGTCCAAGCATCCTCATTTTTGACTTGAGGTTTAAATAATTGAAGGTGTGTTACGACCCCCACGTCTCGCTCGTCCCTAGAGGGCCCAACATAATAACATAAGCAAAGCAAATCACAATAATCAGTCAATTTTATTGACAAGCGTTTAACTAAAGAGGTTGGTGAGCCGGCCAAAAAAAGAAAAAGGACCAAAAAAGAAGGGGAGCCACCCAGGCCAACCCACACAGGGTCGTAGGACCTGGGCTCTCCCCTCTGCCCTAGAGTCACACCAACCTATCCCTAAGGAAACAAAGCCGCGAAAAAATACAGGAATGCCAGGCTCACCAAACAGTACAACTGAGGACAAAAGTTAACACATGTAAATCACAAACAGTCGAAGCTCGGGCTGCAGCTTGGGCCATCAGCAGGAGGAGTGTGAGAGAGAACCCGCCGCCTTCCTTTCCCTCTTTATAGGTCCTCCCCCCACTTGATTGAATTAGGGCCACCTGGGAGGAAGCATAGCACAAAGGGCATTAGACACAGGTTATACATCTCACCTCCAGCAGGGGGGGAGCATGTAACAAGGTGTTAAAGGATAAGATACAACAATAACAAAGGCGTTTGTTTGTGCTGCTGATTAGAACTCCTTCAGCCAAGTCGCTGCATCATTCCAAGCCCAGAGGACAAGCGTCAGGCTTTGAAGCCAGTTTTCGTAATTACCAAACCGTTTCATTACAACATCACATGATGCACTGGGGCCCATAAAGACTATAAGCTACCATTGTGAAAGAAGCGGCTGTATGGATGGATTTTCACAACCCTTGCAAAATGAATCATTTCACTCTTATAAGTTAAGCCATTTAGTCCAATAAGCTTTTGAAAGTCTAGAAGATCTGCGAGATTAAATCATTTTATCTCTGTTCAAGTTAGCTGGGCGCTAAAAAGGAAGTCTGTAATGTGCACGTTCTATGGGCCCCACAATATTACATCTAGGAAGGTGAGCCATTTTGGCTTCAAAACGCCTCTGAGCACCTTTCATAGGAATTAACAGGGCTCCCTCTCAACACTGTGTCCAGATTTAATACAATATCCTTGCACCATTTCTGTACTGTGACGGCTCACCGTTCAGTCGAGGAAAGCGCTTGTGCCCAAGCGCGTGGTGTTATTCTGTGGTTATTAAACGCAAAGTTACACCGCCACCTACTGTCCTGGCATGCATACTACAGCATTTTCAATGATTTTTGTGAATCTGTGTGCACAAGCATCGTTTTCACAACATTGTCGTACGACTTGAATCTTGACCACAACTCTGCAATCTATCACAGTTTGCGTATGAGCTGTGAGCAGTTATACCAAAGACTGATGTCTCGCCAGGATATTTTCATTAGAATAGTTTTTAGCAGCCATGTTTTTTTTAAAAAAGAATTCCCTATCTTAGTGATGTTGCAACCCCTCAGATCTCCATTGCAGCCTCATTTACCTTTGTGCATGTGCGGACTGAAACATCTTTTCATGTCCTCCCTGTACAGTTTAAACTGAAATGTATGTGTGTGATATATCTAAGCTATATATTCTTCATGCACTCTGTTATGGCATCATCATTATTCAGTCAGAGAAACATCATCATTACGACTCCCCGCTGTTGCCATTCTTACTAATGGTTTCCTTCAATGCGCTTGATTTGGACCTGCTTAGCTGTTGTGTTTACTGCATAATTTAACAAGCTGCACTCACTGCAGTGAGGCAGTGAGATCATCAGAGCACCAGCTGGATGTCCCGATCGTTAATGTGTTTGCGTTTGATGTGCAGAGTGTGCGAGCTGGAGGAACTGGGGGAGCTGTCTCCGTGTTGGGAGAACCTCAGGAGGCAGATCATCACTCAGTATCAGACCATCATCCTCACCTACCAGGAGACCATAAGTGACCTGCACGAATACAAAGGTTAGGACCGCATTCTATCTATTTTAGATTTAGATTTTATCAATCTATTTTTTTTATAATTCTAAAGGAGAAAGGAAACAGATTTTATTGATTTATAACTGAAAGCAAGCATTTACAAACTTTGAGGCTTAGGATTTAAAATATTTTGGTATTTACCAGACATGAAGTCTCTATGGAAAAACATGTCTTTAAAGGGACAGTTCACCCCTGTGCATCTACTCATGGACTGAGCTAACTAAGTTAACTGGAGGATGCCGTTAATGTTTACATCCTGTGCTGTCACAAGCAGGAGCCTCTCATCCAAAAGTGGATGCACTTCCTTCTATGTGGTAATAAGGTGCATTTTGGTTGAAAGAAGTTCCTGCATTGAACTACATTTTTTAGATTTGGGGGTGAAATCTCCCTTTAAGGTTCATAATGAGCAGCACAGGACCCAATGATTTTGGAGCTTAACTCCGGTTTGGGACCACAAATTGAGTATCTCGGCCTCTGCATGCATTGATGCTATAAAAAAGCAACACAAAATTCTTAAGCACCTTTTTAGGTTAAAATTGCTTGTCGTCATCTTACATCTTTTGTTTTTACATTTGTATTTCAAATGTCAAATGAGGACTTATGTATTCCTTTTATATTGTTCATGCTTGTTTCTGCTCCCTGCCAGGTCCTTCATTCAAGTCTAGTACCTTGAAAGCTGAGAGGAAGTTGGAGTTCATTCCTACTAACCTGCACATCCAGAGGATGAGAGTACAGGGAGAGTCTGGCTATGGTAGGTAATATGTCTGTTTGCATTAACACATGTATGCGTCCAAGGTTTTATCAGTGTTGTTTATTCAGAATCGTGTGTCTTCCTGTTTCTTCCTGTCCCTCAAAAAGACCGGACATACGATGTTGTGACTATCGGTGCTCCTGCTGCACATCATCAAGGCTTTAAAGGCTGCGGCCTCCGAAAACTGCTGCACAAGCTCGAAGAAGCCAGGAAACAGTGAGTAAAGCAGATAATACAGGATTCTTGTGCTATGAGTTTCATGCTGGTGTGATTAATTGATTCTTTTTGTCCTTTTTTTTTTTACTCAATCAGCACTGTGGAGGAAAGGTGAGATTACTTCAAGTGGTAACAGGTGTCTTTTGTATCTTTTTGTCATTGCCGCGTTCCTCAATGTATCCTCTCTTTTATGTCTTTGTCTTTCACACACACATCCACAAGCAGCCAAAGCTCTGCTGGCCCTGGCTCCAAAGCGATGGCGTACCAGCCTCAGGATGTCGTGAAAGCGAAGGAGCTGATAGCTCAGATTAACACTCTGAAGACACAGGTGTGTTACTACACTGAGCGACTGTCTCGAGCCGCCAAGGACCGCTCGGCCAACGCTCTGGAGAGAACCCTGACCATCCTCACAGAGAAGGTGAGAGCGCTCTCAGAGGACCTGGAGGGTATCGATCAAGTGCTGTGTTTTGCTCTCTCCTCTGTTTAATCTCCGTCTGGCTTTCACCGACTCCTCGACCTCTCGTGGCAGTCGAGTGCAGCAAGAAGAAGACTGATAAAACAATGTATATTCTCATTAGACTTACTGACAGCAAACCAGAATACATATTGTTTTAATTTAAATAGATTTTTGGTCCCACGTAAATGTAATTGTTTGTTGCTGACATCTTAGTGGACCAATGAAATATACACTTGTGTTGAAAACTGGCAAAAAAAGTTTTAATCTAACACAGCACAGGCAAGATAACATAGTTAAAACCTTTTCTGCTTTATTTTTAATGTCACGGTTATGAACTTTTAATGCCTCCAGTCCCTGTTAATTTAATGACTACAATATAACCGCACTGTCTCCCTGCCCTCCCTCTCCTCCCCTCCTGCAGACTCGTCAGCTGGTGACCGTGTGCGACTCCAAGCTGCTCACCTCGGCCATCCTCGCCCTGGCAGCCGCCCGCCCGGAGTTCATTAAGCAAGGCACCCCGTCCCCGTCCTCCTCCTCCCTCTCGCCCTCCTCTCGTTCCCCGTCACGCTCCCCCTCCCGCCACCCCGCCTCCCCATCCCGTGCCGCCACCTCGCCTTCTCGCCATGCAGCTCCTCTGGATGGCAGCGACGGGAGTAAAAACAAGCGCTCCTCCTTCCAGGCAGATTTGCACGAGGAGGAGTGGGTAAGAGAAGTGTCCAATCTGCCACTTTTGTGTCTGTTTTCTTTTTTTAATCTTTGTTTTAATGTTAACTCCGTTTGTGCTGTGTGTTTGTTTGCAGGAGAAGGTTTGGCTGAATGTTGATAAGAGCCTTGAGTGTGTGATCCAGAGGGTGGACAGGCTACTGCAGCGAGACAAAATCCAGAGCGACAGCAGCTCAGAGGACGTCTTCCTGCTCGCCAACGAGGAGCCGGGCAACACTAAGAAAGGTACTGACGGACAAACAGAGAGAAACTGCTGTACGGTGTGTACTGAGGCACCATCATGCATGAGTATTTGAGTGATCTCACTGCTGATCAGAGGGTTAATGTGAATGTGTCATGAGTTATCCATAATAACCAAAAAAGCTCATCATCATCATCATCATCATCATCATCATCATTGCTGCCATCATCCTCACATCCACCACATCATCTGCCGTTGCCTTCATCATTCTCTCACCAGGCTTCTGCATGCTTTAAACATCCTCACATCTGTAGATCATTCTTTTTATCAAGTTAACTGCTTTGGTGTTGCTTGAGGTTATAAATCTGAAAGGTAATGTTGAGTTAAAAGTAGAAATGGTGTTCTGTTCTTACTGAAACATCCTTTACGCTCTCTCACTCGCAGATGTCAGCCCAGAGGTAGAAAAGACGTCCCCAGGTGAGAACGATACTTTCGTAACAAATCATTCGATCATATGTACTAGAAGAAGGATTAAACACAAATGACCACTACATTATAAGAAATAACATGTATTCATACAATTGAATTATTATTTGAAGCTGTTTTTTTTTTAACTACCGCACAATGTATTAGCTATGTGAAAAACAAAAAAAGGACCAACTGTAATAACATTTTGTGTGCTGCATTTAAAAAAAACATATCTGAAATGTTTCTAACCCTAACCTTGTTAATTCAAAGATTAGGAATGGACGATTTAGTGACAATAGATGTGAGAATTTATGTTTTTGAATCAAATCATTCAGTTTCAAAACCAAAACAAAGAGATGAAGTTCACCAAACCTTCAAGTTGAACTCCAGATGAGGATGCTCGATATTTAGAGAAGGTCACAGGAAGTTAATATGTCGATATTTTTCTCTAAAATATTCTTTAAAAGAGGTTGAAAAGGCTCTGCAGTCGTCCAATTCTCTAGACATCTGAATACAAGAATAATATAATGATGTGAAAAAATTGATGACAAGACAGCTGCTTAATTGGTGAAAACTGATTAGTAAAGGTACAGATTAATAGTGTAGGGACATTATGGTAGCGGGGAAGTATATTCGTGTCGATCATGGCATATTTTAACTAAAAATATTGTGATCAATCGGTCAGTAAATGTTATCATGACATTTTTGTTCATTGGATTTCAATCATTTTAAATACTTTATAGCTTTTTTAATGGTTGCAAGGTACATTTATTATAGTTCTTTAAAACGATTTTAGAAAATGGAGTGTTGATGATGAATTGGAGTTTCACAGCCCTAGGAATTTAACTGCAGATGCACTTTGAATGTTCAGTATCTGACCTGCATGTACTCTGTGTGTGTGTGTGTTTTGTGTGTGCATATGTTTTTAACCCGTGTGTCTGCAGGTGAGTGGAGCGACGCCCTGTACCCTGTCCTCACCACGCTTACTGACTGTGCGTCCCTGATGAGCGACAAAGCCAAGAAGGCCATGGTGTTTCTGCTGATGCAGGACTCTGCCCCCACCATCGCCATGAGCCTCACCCTGCAGTACCGCCGCGACGTCGTCTTCTGCCAGACGGTCCGTCAGCTTCTGCCCACCTTCTAGCTTGTCTGTCTTTCATGCATCTACAGTAAAGTTTTTGTAGAGAATTACTTGTCATTACACAGTACGCATAAAATGCTTTGGAAACAAGACCGTTCCTCACTGTGTTGATATGATTTGTGTTGCTTACAGCTGACGGCGTTGATCTGCGGCTTCATCATCAAGCTGAGGAACAGTCTCTGTGACTCAGGCTTCCTCCGGCAGCTCCACACCATCGGCTTACTGGTGCAGTACGAGGGTCTGCTCAGCACCTACGGTAACCTGTGTGCGAGGATGTGTGTGAGTGTTTGTGTATGTGTAATTTAGGGTTATATTAAGTGTATCACCGACAAAGCCCTAAGAGAGTGCATACGTCCATTTAAGATGATACTTTGCAACCCAAATTTCCCAACAATTGGGACACTGTATGAAACAGAATTTAAATCTGATTGAAATCACGTGCTGACAAAATGTGTTTATTGACTACAATTTTAAGAAGTGTTCCTGTGAAGTTAATCCTGACTTGTTTAACACCTCTGTGTTGACTGCTTGTCTCCCATAGGAGAGGAGCTGGCCATGTTGGAGGATATGAGTGTCGGAGTAATGGACCTCAGAAATGTCACCTTTAAAGTGACCCAAGCGACTTCGGGTTTTGCCCCGGACATGCTGCCGGTGATCACAGGAAACAGAACCGGTTTCAACGTCAGGGTCCCGATGCCCGGGGTGCTGTTTGACACGTTGCCAAGAGAGATCCAGAACGGGATGCTCCTGCGCGTGCAGCCCGTCCTGTTCAATGTGGGGATCAACGAACAGCAGACGCTGGCTGAGAAGTGAGTCACTGAGATCAGACGGTAGGAAAAGGTTGAGGGCTTCAGGACAGAAAATAAATAGAAAGGAGAAAAGGCACACCAGGGGAAAAGGTCAACTTAGACTGGGTAGGTTCATTTTGTGGTAATATTTTAATTTTATTTTTAAGAAACATTTAAAATTGTTCTAAAAAACAACATATAACCACATATAGTTTCTACTTTCTGTTACATTCTTAAATCTATTTTATATCTTTGTTCTTTTACCAAGTAAGAGGAGCTAACTCAAATGACCGAGATGCTTTGGAAGAAGAAAGAAATCGGGTTGTATAAATGTTGGCACGATTGGAGTTAAAGGGTTCATGTATAGGGTCCTTGTGTTTTAAAAAAATATAATAAATCTACCTTGTAGCCTTAAAAGAGATACTTGGAAGTATTTTAAATTATAGAAATCCTCCCACCACACTGAAGAGCCTTCAAAAATTACAAACGTTGCGAGATGTAAAAAAAAAACCAACTATGGCATAAGTTTTGTCTGAAGGTCATCCAAACAGAGTATGTTATACATTTGTTGAGGATTGGATAAAATATGTTCCAATAGACTGTCATAGCGTGGGAGATAGCACCACGTAACAGTCAAAAACTTGGAACGATGTGCCTTTTTACAAAAATGTGTGAGAAAAGAAGCTCTGATAACTCTGAGATTGTACATGTGTGTCCAGGTTTGGAGACACGTCACTACAGGAGGTGATCAACATGGAGAGCATGACGCGCCTCAGCTCGTACTACGACCAGTTTAAAGAAGTCCTGCCAGACGACTGTGAGTTTACATGCGAAACATATATTAATCAGAAGGAAGAGTATGTGCTTTTTGTATTTAACTCCCTCTTCTCTGCTCTCTCCTCAGGCCTGCCTCGCACCCGCAGTACCACCAGTCTGCCCGAGCTGTTCAAACTCCTGAGCCAGAACGTCAACACCAAGAAAAACAAGAACGTGGAGATTTTGTGGCAAGCAGCCGAGGTAGCCTCGCTTCTTGTGTCGTCTCTGTGCAGCCCCCACACATTTTTAAAAGCTCTAATCGCTTTTTCTCCAATCCCTAAAGGCATGTCGGCGTCTGAACGGTGTGCGTTTCACCAGCTGTAAGAGCGCCAAGGACCGCACGGCCATGTCTCTGACCCTGGAGCAGTGTCAGATCCTGCAGCAGGAGCACGCCCTCGCCCCGCAGGTCTTCTACCAGGCCCTGGACTGTATGCGCAGGTCAGCTGATAATGCTAAAAGAGGTTATCACCCGTGCTTCAAAAGCTCATTAAAAAAAGGCCCCAAAAATGACATATGGTTTCTGTTCGTCCACAGTGAGGGCTGCAGGAGGGAGAACACCATGAAGAACGTTGGATGTCGTAAATACGCCTTTAACTCTCTCCAGCTCAAGGCCTTCCCCAAACAGTATCGCCCTCCGGAGGGGACGTACGGGAAGGTTGAGACCTAAGCGGACTCCTCGAACTGGAAGAGACCAAAAGACTGAAGGAGATAATGATGATGAGCACCACACAAACAAAAAATACCAACACAAACTGAAACAACAGCCCTTTGTTTTGTGCTTAGTCACTGTTAAGCTGATTCATGTCCAAGTGCCAGTGCTACTCTAGTTTGTTTTATAGCGGTTCCCCCTCTCCCCCAGTAGAATTAGAGTCACACACGGCCACTTCACAGCCAAGATCAGTATCAATATGGCTTTTGGTCTTACATTGTAGCCGGTGTGCAGACAGCGCTGTTGGCTCCAGTCCCAGTTGTAGCATCAGGAAGTGTAAGACTGAGTCATTTACCCTGTGTCCCTAGAAATAAGACGTGCAGATGTGTCCGTCTATAGAAAGATGATGTCAGACAGGTATTTGAAACCTTGCTGCTTTCATTTGAATTAATCAGTTTGTTCATTTAAAGTTCATTTATTTGTCAATTTACAACGGGAGGATGCATGATGGAATGCAAGTTGTAGTGCTACACATGAGGGTTAAAGGGTAACCCTGTCAATGTTTTTTTAATTGTAAACAAATCCCCCCCGCAAAGACCAAGACCACCAGTTGCTGTGTAGCCAAAGCCTGATATAGCTTATATATCCATCAGTACACTCTATTGTTATCCAAAAACTATTAAAGCACACCTGTAGTATAAAATGAGCTGAGCTTTCATACACTATGCTTCTGCTGTAAAAATCGCTAGCGCATCGAATGGGTATTTATCCGCCACTGAAAGTAGTCCTCCACGAATGTGCTGTTTGCTCACATTTGAGTCACATTTGTCATCAACTACGGTGCCCAGCTGTTTCAAGAAATTAGAAAAAAGTATACTTTAAAAATCAATTCAGCTATGTATTATAAAGATGTGTATGTTCAAGGGGAACAAATGGGCTTCAGGCTGACAGGGTAGGTGGGGAAGACAGAAACCGTTAGAGAGACGGACTAACACATTGTTGGTTTTGGTCCTTTCATGGGATTTGTTGACAATAATAAACAACAAAGAATCCTTTTTCTTTGAGACGACACAAGGCATAAACTGTATGTGTTTTTAACGTGTATGGTCAATAGATTGTTTGCAGTCGGATGATTCTGATGACATGTCAGATCCAGATGGAGGGCGGAAGTGAAAAGCAGAGTTAAGTTGAAGAGATGGAGTGAATCCAGTTTGCCTTTGTTGCTACACATTTTAAAACAAAGTCAAGTCAGTTTTATTTAGAAACATTTCGTGTAGACATGGTTGCTCTTAGTTCATGACAGTAGTCAACATATTTTGCAGCTAAATCTGCACAGTGACATTTCTCCCCACATAGATAAAACCCCTGTTCTTTGACGGCATGTTTCTAAGGCCAGGCTGTGTCCACTCAGTCAGATACCACTGACTGACTGGTGTGGTATACAAATGTTTAGGCAACTGTAAACAACACAACCCACAGGCATTTTGACAGTTTGTGAATGTGCCCCCACATATCTACCACATCACTACATTATGTATCATAAATCACTTCCTGCCCTCCATCTGCGTTTTGCACCATAGCAACAGAATGACGTGACATCCTATGCAGACCAGCTATTTTCCTACAAGAGGTGACAAATGTAATCTGAGGGTAAAAGCAGCAAGCAAGCGTGTGATTGTGCTGTCTGTGGATAGCAAAATGTGAAAGTCTTGCTGGCATCTGGAGCTGCCCACATGTGAAGTTGAAATGTCAAAACAAATGTCTCTGCCTGTTGAGATGCTTCTCTGGACCTAAGCTGCTCTGCAAAATGACAGCTGTTAAAGTCAAAGCACTTATTTTGTTCATTTAAGTGTTTTTCACCTGTTGTCTGTCTCCCTCCCACTGTCTCAGCCTCTTCTCACCTCTCCTCTTTGATCACATTAATATTCAGCAACACATCACTCTCTACAACAAGCACAGATCCTTAAGAGGTGCACATCTGACACTACTCTGTGGTATTTAATGTCATTTCTGTTGTTCTTCTAACGCTGGAAGAATCGATGGGAAGCTGGTTTAAAAAATGATGGGCTTCAGAAGTGGTACATCACATTATTCTTTAATTCTAACATATCTTCAGATATTTAGGGTTGTATGCAGCACTATAGTGGCACAACAGCCCTTTCAACCTTGGGTTTTTATTTATTAAAAGTATATGTTTTACAGCACTCCGTTTGATTATGCAGAACTTTGAGATCAAAATTGCATATAAACTAAATTAATTTAACTTGCATGACGACTTGAAAAAAAAAACTTCTGCTTTTAACCATAGCAGTTGTATACGGTTGCAATTGAGAGTTCCATTGAGCACTTGATAGATGTTTTTAAACCGATATGAAATAATGCATATTGCATTATTACACTGACCGTCAAGAACACCTCTTCTGTTGTCTGTTTACCAGCTCCGGGCTCCAATGTACCTTATTGTACAAAACTTACAGAGACAGTGGATTTTATTTTGAAACTGTTATTTTGCTTACAGGTATTTCTGTTGATATGGCTGCCAAATGCTGTTATAGTTTTATCCATTGTTATTGAGTAAGTTATGACCTTGTTCTGATCAGTTGTATATGCACCAAGGTTGGAATGGGGAGCCTGGAGACGCCTGCACTCCCTCAGAGAAAGGAAGACAAAACTGGATGATGAATAAACGCTTGTCAATGCCAAGCAAGTGTGATTGAGTAACTTAAAAGAGATATCATCGGTTTGTGAATTGAGCAACAAGTATTCCATCCTTTTGAATGTGTCTTATTAAATAGACTAAAAGAGAAGCAACTTCAAAAAATATGTAGACAGTGAATTTTCTTAAATTGGGTGTCAGTGTCATTTTCTCATTTTTTTCTCTGTAAAAATGGAGCTCCTTATCACAATTTGATTGACAGGCAAAGGACACTACCCCTCCTCCAGATTCAATGTGTATGGTTTGTGGATATTTTGATAACTGCAAACATGTTTGTGAATATTCACTAGAAATTTTTAATATCAACTAAAATCCAAATGACTAAGTCCTGCAAAATTACCTCATGTCTCTGACATGCTGGAAGTTATTTAAGGTCACCTAAATCTCTATACCAATGAAATGATGAAGGTGTCATTTGTCCCACTATAACAGAGGGTTCAAAGCTATTAGGAGAGTCCAAGAAATGTCAGTTAGGTATATCTGTTCACACCCACACAGTCCTGAGAGCAGGTCTAGCAGAGTTCACAAGCAATTTTTCTTTAATTAAGTTATATTTGTTTACTTTAAGTATCAGTATTCAAATATAATGCACAGAGGGATGGTGACGTTGGTGGCATCGGGCCCCTTTTTGGATTAATCCGGCCGTGGAACTGAAAAACACTGTTTCTCTTTAAGTATATTTCCGGAAGTGATGTAATCACCATAGATTGTCGTGTGAAGGAAGAATCACCACTACAGTCAAACAAGTCAAACAAGAACCACGGTCCATCCTGGAAATAGAGGCGTTCCTCTAAATGTAGTAATTCACTGGTAAATCTCCAACATGTGGTAGAAACATACCTTTATTATGCTAGCACTCTCTTTTAAGTGACACATATGAAATCTGTGGCGACACTATTTCGTGAGGAGGAGGTGGCTCCTGCCTGCGTCTAGACGCAGTTCTTAGTTCGCAGAAATCACTACAGAGTGAGACCTCCTTCGTCCTCCCTCCTCGCAATCGTTATTGTGTACATGGCGGTGATTCTCCGGCGTTTAGCTTCATGTGAGCTTCGTGGCAGGTGAGGAGAGGTCACACACTCAAAATACAACCGTGTGAACTGTACCGGACATTCTAGTGCCCCCCCCCCCAATTTCCGCTGCGTTGCGTCTCCGCCACGCCAGCGGAGCTGATACGTTTCACTTTAGTCAATGTGTCAATCCCCACCAGGTCCGCTGCAGCTTCGTCCCAGCTCCGGCAGTCTGGAGCCCTCCGGCACAGATATGCAGGACTTCTATATCTGGCGGATGCCGGAGCAGGGCGCAGCATTTCAGCTGAATTTAGCACGGAACAGACAGGCGCCGAAATAACAACCATCCGGTTACTTTTCAAAATAAAACACTCCGTGTTTTCAACAGCACACACATCTCAAAAAAGAGAAGCTCTTCTGCTGATCCTTCGGTCGGGAACACTTCGTGTTGTTGTTTTCAATAACACAGACCTATAACTGCGGTCGCGAGTGATTATGTCATTATCGCGGGAACTCCTCGGCCTCGTGACGCCAGCTGTCTACCGTAACGTTACTGCGCCGTGGCGTAAATTGCCGGACGGCGGAGCAAAAACCGGATCGGAGGCGCAACTCATTGGACCCGTATCCAGTGGAAATTGGGGGAAGGGTTAACACGGACGGAGTTCTGCTAGGCTACATTCAAATCTCTGACTGAGAGCTGTCGTGTTAGTTCGTTCCGCGGACCACTAATGTCACAGGACGCGTGAAAAAGCACACTTCATGCTCTTAAACGCAGAAATGTGTCTGTTAGCTGTGTTTAACCGCACTCGCATACCATGCGAAGTGTTCAATGGTCCCTTTGAGAAGCTTTTCCTTTCAGTCACACACCGTTGAACTCATGTTGGTGCCATGTGATACCGAGGCATCAAAAAAAAAACAACAGTGAGCCAACTGCAACTAACGGTAACAGTCCCCATAGATTAACTTCCCGATTATCTTCACGGTCAGTCCATAGACTTTCTGTCTCTGTCGTAAATAATGCAATAATTGTTGCAAATAAAACGTCAGTGTGTGTGAGACAGAGAGGCTCAGCAGGTTTTATATTTATACTACAATATGTCTTTCCCCTGTTCTTCATTTACAATGAACTTTTACTCCCTGTGACGTAACTCCTCCTATTAACCCCCACTGTGTTGGTCTTCCTGCTGCTCAAAGGTTGTGTGCAGCTGACAGTCGCTGGTTCCAGTCTGTGAGAGGAAGAAGAGCAGCGATCGGCCAACACTGCAGTTTGTCTTCGTTACACTCAGCTACTACAGGTAGGTGTTGTCTTGTGAAATGTGCCTCAGTTTCATTGACTTTCATTTAGACTAAGTTAGACTTTCTAGGCTGTGTGTTACCTTCATTATAAGATGTCATAAATATGTTTCGCGGCTCCAGACCGATTTTTGTGGTGAGGGAGTCGGCAAAAATGGCTCTTTTGATAGTGAAGTTTGCTGACACCTGCCCTAACTTCTGGTGAGGAGTCAACCTCTCCCTTCTGATATTCATCTTTATACCTAGAGAAGAGTGAGATACATGTCTGGGCTTTTCTATGAACCATGGTCGACGGTCGATACAGGTGTTTGTATCACAGGTTGATCTGGACGCAGTGGCGAACCGTGAGCACTACAGCTGGGCCTTCACTTCACCGCGGAGAAAAGAAATCATCGCGGAAAAAAGCAACAGTACAATGAATTAAAAGGGTTAACAAGTGCAAATTTAATTAACGATGACAAGGATGTAAACAAATAGACCATAACATCAATAACATTCTCCGCAACAAGAAACATTCTCAACATTAACTGCGGAAAATCTGGAAATATATAATTAGGTCACCCAGAACGTCACCCCATGACGCTGCAGACACAGACACCAAGGCTCGTTTCATCACCATGGATAGCGCTATGAAATCACGGCGCATTACAAATCATTCAAGCATTGACAAATAAATTCATAAGCGTCATAAATCTACAATACAATTTCAAAAGTTACACAAAGCTGTTAATACAAAGTCTTTTTAAAGTTGCAATGAAGTGCAAATGCCTTTCGCTGCGCAATTACGCACGGCGCAATGAGATTAATTGAAGTCACACTGTTTACTACTATTCCTCCTTAATTCTCCACAGGGAAAGGGACAGACAAGTGAACATGAGGGGAATAAAAACCCTCTGAAAACAAAAATCCAACCACACACTTCTGATACCTTTATACATAGATAGATTGATTGATTACAAATTGAATTCAAGGCAATTTGCGCTGGGACAACCTCCGCAATAAATACAAATTCCTGAATGTCCACTTGGCCAGTAATCTTAATCCCTTGAAATAATAATCAAGGTGTATGATAACATAGGCCTACCTTACATAAACACGAAGTCCATTCGTCGGTCTTTCTTTGTGAAGTGGGCGATGGCAGCGTCATAAAGTCTGTCCTTTGATTTGAGCTCCAAAAGAAGTCCTTTCTCTATGGACATCAGTGCCAAAGCTCCCAGGCGATCCTGTCCAGTACTGTTCCTGGCGTGCGTCTTGATGCGCTTCAGAGCCGAGAAAGACCGCTCCACGGAGGAGGTGGACACGGGGATGGTCAGCACCAGGCAGGTGAGGTGATACAGCTGCGACATGCTCTCAGTCAGCTCTTTAAGAGTCAGAAAGTGCAGCAGGTCTGGTGGGCTCCTTGCCTCAAAGTTTGCCATGTTGTACATGACCGTCAGTTCAGTCTTAAGCCTGGGGAGGTCAAAATGCAGCCCGTAGCTTTCCGCGAGGCTCTGGAACTCAGAGCTGGGGAAGTTTTCTCTGTACGTGGCAAACTTCTTGGGGTCCAGAAGGGCAAGGAACATGAGTTTTTCATGATCCTTGAACCTGTTCCTCAGCTGAGTGAGGATGTTGTCCAGGATTTCACTGTGCAGCCGCTGGTACGCTGCGCGCACATCTCCGACTCTCCGTGCCCTGCGCCCGCTGGGAACCCCGACTTCGCGCACAGTGTCCTCATAGATGGAGTCAAATTTGGCCTTTTCTCTCTCTGTGGTGCTGCAAAAGTCCTCGATGCTGGACAAACAGAACTGCATGTCACACTCCTTATTCTGCAAGATCCCAAAGAGCACGTCGGAGTAGGCGAACACGGAGTTGAATGTGGCGAGGAGGAAGCAGAACTCGAAGTCCGTCAGCAGTGCAGTGTATCCATCGGCGCTGTGTACAGCATCATCATCAAAATCATTGTGGTTGTCAACAATGAATTCAAAGAGCTCCAAGAGTTCTTCTCTCCGCTCATACACAGTGCACACCAAACGTGATGAAAAGTTCCACCGTGTTGGAGTCACTCTGGGCAGTCTTCGCTGGCATATTTCATCCAGGAGTTTCGTGCGTTTAGCTGACCTTGTGAAAAAGGCTGCGAGGCCGCTTAGGTGGGAGAAAAAAATTTTGCACTCTTTGATTTTGGCAGCACTTTGAGACATGACGAGGTTCAGCGAGTGCGCATAACAGTGAACGAAGAGAGCTTGTGGTATTTGTTCCTTTATTTTAGCTTGAACCCCATTCAGTCCAGAGGCCATGACTGCAGCTCCATCGTAACACTGGGCAATTACTTTCTTGGTACAGGCACAGTCCTCCAGAAACTCCAAAACTTGACGAGCTATGGCTTCTGCGCGCTTATCACCACTGACATCACCAAACTGGAAAAAGCGCTCCTTGACACCACCGTCAGTGGTGTAACGCAGGACATATGACATCTGAGCAGTGTTACTTACGTCAGTTGTCTCGTCCACCATAACGGAGACAAAAGGCGTGTTCCTCACCTCCTCCCTCATTGCTTCGGTCATTACATCTGCCACCGATTGAATCAGGTCATTCTGAATCTTGCTGGAGGTGCCGATGAAAATAGTGGCTGAATCCAGATGACAGCGCAGAGGGCTGTCATACCCCGCCAAAAACTCCAGAAGCTCCAAGTAGTTTCCCTTGTTTTCAGAATCTTTACTCTCATCATGTCCTCGAAATGCCAGCTCTTGCTTTCCAAGAAATGTGACAACATTGATGAGACGTTTCAGGATCTCTCTGTTCTGCCTGACCTTGTTGTTGTGGGCTATCGTATGATTACGGCGCTGCTCATCTAGCTGAAGATCAACTCTTGTGTCCCCAAAAGTTTTCAAACTGACCGTCGTTTGCAGGTGTGCCGCAGAATCTTGATGTCGGTGGGCTGACTTTGTCAGATTTGTAAGGCTGACAAATCCGCCGCTGACCCAGGTGGATGACTTGTCAGTTGTAAAAAGTAAACAACTCCAGCAGTACAGCCTGTTTGTTTTCTTACAGCCAGTCATCCATGGATATCGCTGATAATTTTCGGTCTTGAAATGCCTTTCCACTTTCTTAACCTTTTCTTTTAATTCCAGCTCTGGAGTTGGTCTTCCGTTTTTAACTATTTTAAGTTTTTCTGTGAAAGCCCGCCTTGAAAAAGGCGATGCTATCAAGCTAGCCACAACGTCACTCTCGTCTTCTGCCATTTAAATCAACCGCTCTCACCACTCTGCACAGTTCCGATGTTCGGACTTCATGAAGGCCTACGATCTTTTGTTTTATTCCCGCCCTCTTGAAATCAAACCGTGATTGGTCGATTTGCCCGTCACTCTCCACACAAAAAACACATAGCTTGGCCTTCCCCGGATTCGTGAAGTCCTAACCAATGAATGAGCCAGCTAACCGGGCCTTAATAGAGACAGACGATTCTGATTGGATAACAGGTTTTCAGGACATGAACTTGACAGTAAGCTTAATTTTAGAACATAAATGGGAGAAAATTAATGAATATATTGTATTAAATTGAATGGGATAGAAATAAAAAAATAAAACAAATAAAAATTTATTGAATACTTTATTATTATTATTATTATTATTATTATTATTATTATTATTATTATTATTAATTCTTATTTATTTAGGCCTTCTCTGAAGGCGTAGAAGGCCCTGAAGGTTCCCCACTGTCTGGACGTCTCACGCTTTGCCTCAGCTGACTGACCTCACGCTAACTTTGGGAGTTCGGGCTGGATGTCAACATACTCTGCAGACTGTTTGACGAGCAGGCTGTATGACAGCTTAATAACGATGTATGCGGCTTGGAACGATGGCTTTCATTCAGTAACCATTTGAACGGAGAGCGGAATGAAAGAAATACTCGATGGTAACAGGTGTCACAAGTTAACCTGGACGCTGCGCTCTCAGCACCACAGCTAACAGCATGGCCGCGGGAAGTGGGGGTGCTGGGGGTACTGCAGCACCCCATAGTGGCGAGAGGGAGATTTTTAAAAAATGTATTAAAAATATTTTGCACAATTTATAAATTCCTTATGAATATTTTAGGAAATGATTTTGACACACAGGCTATTACATGTATTTTGGATTTTAATTTAATTATTTTTTAGGCCTAATCCACACAGGTTCAAGGAAGTTACGTTGTCAACGTCAGGCAGGCTAGTGGTCGTCCGCCGAGGAAAGGGGTTTCTCGGTCGCTCCATGCAGCATACATCCATGGCAGCAACAGACTAGTAAATTTACATAGTCTAATGACAGAAACGAGGAGGAAACATGGCACAGAAACGCATTTCAGATTTTTCTGGAAAACCACCACCAGTGAAGAAGAACACTAGTACCGCAACCACGACAACGGAGAGTAGCCGGAGTGAGGAGACTGTCCGCCCGCCTCTGCCTGCAGTTGCACCGACAGGCCCAGCCCCAGCACCCGCAACCCAACCTAGCGTGATTGGACAAAAAGTTGACACATACCACATTGAACTCCAGCTAAAAATCCTTGGGCCAAGCATCGCCAAGTAGTGATGGGAACGGCAGTTCTTTTTACTGTACTGAATCTCTAGAATCCATTCATTAAAATGATTTGTTCAAAAGATTCGTTCACGGAATCGTTCAGTGCTCTCCAACTCCCTGAACTGATAAAACGATTCGTCATTCAGTTCATGATTCAGCCCTGAGGTTTACGTTCACTTACTGAGGGACGGTGCGTTCACGGACTATAGTACACAATCATTCGCGGGAGACGCAGGGCTGCTTTGAGTGGTATACATGCACTAAAACTATTACACGGTGAAAGTGTCCTCTGTGCACAGTAAAATCACTTAACATGATGCTACACGGATGTTAGCAACACAGCGCTAATTTTAGGACTACGGTTACTGAACGTGAATCAACTCCTCTGCCCTGAGTGAGTGAGTGACACAGCGCCACTCTCAGCACAGTACGTGAACGAGAATCACGTCCTCAGCGACAGTTCTCTGTGTGCAGTAGGTTCGCGAATCATGAACGAATCACAGCGCGAACGTGAATCACGTCCTCACAGTTCTCCGAGTGAGTCGCGACAGTTCCACTCCCGGCCGGCATGCTCGCGGCTGAGCTCAACTGAACTGAGAAAGGATCGAATCAGTTCACGAAGTGATTCCGTTCAGTTAGCTTGCCGATGACACAAAAGACAGAGGGTCTAAGTGTGTCACAGTCCAAGATGTAGCATCATGTTTGACAAAACTCCAGCCACAAACAAGAGCCGTGTTTTCAGAGACAGAAAAACTGATCGAGTTATGCCTTTCCATGTCCGTGGCCTCGTCCGAGCGCACCTTCTCCGCCTTGCGTCTTTTGAAGACATGGGTTTGCAGCACCATGACCCAGAAAAGACTCACACACCTTTCGCTGATGCATGCGCAAACAGACATTCTGAACTCCCATCGTCCCCTCATGAGAGACTTTATCTCCACGACCCCAAAGCGCAGCTCGACATTTTGACACCTGTAACCAGGGCACCTGGCCTGCAACTCAAAGTAAAGAGCATGGTGCCGCCGCGCACCTTCATATATTCATGCAGTTTAACGTCACACTAGAGTATTTTTGCAAGGTGGTGGGGATGGAGATGGAGAGTGTTGTTTTGATCGTGTGTTCTGTGCGTAAAGGATGTGGAGAACTGTTAAATAACGTTTAAATAGTCGGAGATGATTTCCTTGTGGCTTGCGTAAAAAGGTTGGAGATGGAGACTGAAAGTGTTATTTTGTGCGTGTGATCTTTGCGTATTGGATGTGGACAGCTGTTCAATAACGTGCTTAAATAGTCAGAGATTATTTCCTAATGGTGTGCGTAATATTATTTTGGAGCTAATAGAGTCGCGTGTGACATAAACGTAGATGGTGACCCAGGTTCATGCCAGCTGACCAAATCTGTTGCATTGTTATAGCGTTATTTAATTAATAGCACACAGTCACCGACACTGTCAGTGTGTGCTCTGTAGCGCTCGACAGGTCGCAGCCCAGCATTTCCGTGTCGAATAGAAGTGTTCAAGCCACGTCAAAATGAATATACATACATGACTTGGATCGATAAGCAGGGTGATCGGAATGTTTTTCCTGGTTATCGGACATGGCCGAGGACCCCTCTCTCTCCAGACGGGATTCTCAAACCACACCTCCAGCACATCTGGGACCCTCGCCAGTTAAAATAAACGCCAGTTAACTGTCACACCGTTCTGTTCCAGGCTGAACCGGCCGGTGGTCGGACCGTTTTTTACCCTCAAAAAACAGGTGGCACAGAGTGAAACGTCAGACTGGGTCAAACTAATATTTTGGATATTAAGGGGGGATAAGAGCGGCCCCTCCTTACTTGAGCTGATCCTTGTTTCTACTGAAATGTGATTGGCTCAGCCGCTCAGTCAGTCATTAAACTTATTTTCCTTTTTTAAAAAAGAAAGAGGAGCAGCTGGGATAATTTCAAATCAGCAAACATGTTAAAAAGAAAGAAGCCGGAGAAAGAGATGGATGGAGCTGAAAAATTAAGGGCAAAAAAGAAGAAAAGGTTAATACAGGATGCAGCCAAATGCGCCACATTAACAGAGCTGAGCGCGGCTACAGTCCACCAGGCCAGTGAAGAAACGGGATCCAGCAGCAGACCCAATGCCGGTATGTCGGGCTGCGATGGGTCGGGTTGTAATTTCAGGCCCCTTGACAACTCTAGTTTGTGTTTTTGGATGTGTTCAGGGCACACAGAACGAGGCTCTCCGCCGATCGGATCGGCCGATATTTTGCATTTTGAGCAATTTGTGAGATCGGCCGTGATGTCTTAATTCACCGATCCGATCAATGACGTCATTGTCGTGTCGAAATTTTCTGCAGATGCTCCTGTTGCATAGACTGCAGATGGCTTGTGTCTTATCTGTCTCATTTACTCCGAAGAAGCTCCACGGCACCGACATGTTTGTTTGCTATTGACGATGTTGCTAGCTAATGATTCAAGATTCAAAAACACTTTATTGTCCGTCACATAGTGACAGGGCTTAAAACATAAACGCCACAAAGACGTAAAACACACATTTAAACCAATGAGACGTGTTTGTTTTGCTTTTAACAAACAAAGCAAAACAAACACGTCTCATTGGTTTAAATGTTTTATGTTGAACACCTGTTACACCTGCATAAATCATTAATCTGCTTTATCAATTAAAAATCAAATCCATACTGGCTGACCAGAAAAAGATAATAGTTGAATATATAGGCTATACATCCTGTTTTCTGTTCTGTTTCTACAATAATATATAGCCATTTTTACCAGCTCAAGAAAAATTCATTAAAGTGAGTAATTCATTTACCGTGTGTGTGTGTCGCTTTTGTTATGTTGATTTTTATATTGTATTTGTGTTCTAACACTGAAATCTTTGCAAAAGTGCCATAATGTTTATCATTGTTGCTGTTATTGTTATTATTAGCAGACAAGGGCTGAATTTCAACCCCAGCCCGCCCCTGAATGTTACCTTCAGCCTACTCAGTAACTGAGTAAGCTGAAGGTAACATTTCCCCTACATCACAGTTAACCAGGTGCTGACGTAACACCTGGATTAATGTTTCACTCTATTAACCCACGTCTGATAACATTGTTTGGTTGTGATTAGACTTGAAGTCTTTGCTCCTCAGGGTCCACGATGTCTAAGAAGCTGCTGGTGGATGTTGACTGCGGGGTGGACGATGCTCAGGCCATCATGTTGGCGCTGGCCGCCCCCAACGTGAAGCTCCTGGGCATCACCTGCGTGCACGGAAACACCACGGTGGAGAACGTGTGTAAGAATACACTGAGAGTTCTGCAGGCCTGCAATAAACTGGAGGTGAGGCTAACACACAATCAGTGGGGGTCCCTTTTCATCTGATCTTGACACGACTTGGTGGTGGATCGAGTGTTTGCGACTGTTGCCAGACATTAACTGGAATTTCCTGGGGTCATGTGAAAGGTCAGGGTGCTGTTTATGAAACTGACCATCAATGAGTTATTGTTTAAGCCACATGACTGCAGGAAGGAACCAGTGTGAGCTCAGTTAGCTTTAGTAGAAACGTTATATCAAGCATATCAAGATTAGACTGTTACATTTTTAGACCAAAATAACCGGGGGAATATTCTCTGGTTTTAGCTGAGGGTGCTGAAAATAGTAAATGAAAGCAAACATGTGACATGATATAATCAAATCACAATATTTAAGTAAATCAAAGAAAGACAAGTGTTCAGAAATAACTTGCAGGGTATTGTGATATTTTCCTGTTTTCAGCTTTGAATACATGTTAGTGGCACAATTCACACCCTGGGAAACATTATTTTCACCTGAAGTCATGAGAATGAATTGGCAGCTGTAAGATGAGATTTCCTTTTTGGTTTGTATCATTACAACTAATAATGTGAATGTTGCATAAATTGACAGATGTCAGTGTAATTAAACATTTTCCCATGTGGTACGTTTTCAACTTTTCTCACTTTTCTTGTGTCAGATTCCCGTGTTTAAAGGTGCTGCTAAGCCCGTCCTTGGGAACTGCATCGACGCGGGACACTTCCATGGGCTGGATGGGCTGGGAGACGCTCCTGACCCCAACGCTCCTGGTCTGGACCAGGTTCAGAAGGAGGGCGCTGTGTCAGCTATGATCAGGATTGTCAATGAGAACCCAGGCGAGGTGAGAGGCGTGACACAACTCTATGTGTCTGTGCGCTTCTTTTGGGTCTTTAAAGTTAACAGTTAACTTCAAATTTAAAAAGACATATTTTTCCCCTCAAAGAGCTTTTCAACCATCTAGATTGTTTCTGTGTGATATGTGTGTCATACCCTTGACAGAGCCAGATATAAACATTATAGTGTCTGGATGAACACATAGAACTACGTGTAGGAGGAAAAACTAATGATTTTGGGGTGAACTGTCCTTTTAAGTTCTGGGTTTTATTCCCCAGGTATCTCTGGTTGCCACAGCACCCCTTACCAACCTGGCTTTGGCTGTGAAGATGGATCCATCGCTTCCGAGTAAACTCAGAGGGCTCTACATAATGGGCGGCAACACTGAATGTCGGTAAATTCATTAACTTCTAGTTTTTAAGACTGTATTTTAGCTAAAGGAATTGAAGGTGACATAATGTACTTTAGATAAAGCATTTATGTAAATAAGAACAAGTGCACCTCTGGGGCAGACATGACTTTGTGCCAGGGAAGCTCAGTTAGTCGTCTCCTTTCTCATATTATATCTGTTGGGAAAAACTCGAAACTGAGTGCCAGTCATCATTTAGCCTAACTAATGATTAATTGATTAACAAAGTAATTTTTTCGAGCAAAACTGCTAAACATTATCTAATTGCAATTTTTCCAAGTTTGAAGAACGCTAATCAACATTTTTTTACCGTTTTATAGACCAATCAAATCGAGAAAATAATCAACAGATTAATGGAAAATGTAAAAAGAATGGTTAGTTGCAGCCCTAAAATTTAGCAAGATGACAATTTTTATTTATTTATGGTGCCCTCCAAAAACAATCAAAAATGTAAATAATCTTTATCTGTTGTGTTCATATCACTTGAATTCAAATCCTTGTCCATCAAGTGCTCTCAATATTCTGTCTACATCCTTTCATGGTGGAGTTGTGTGTAATCGGAGGTTTTTTGTCATTTACTCCTTCAGCTCGAGGAAACTCCACAGTGTGTGGCGAGTTCAATTTTACAGCTGATCCAGAAGCTGCATACATCGTACTGAACGAGTACCAGTGTCCTACCTCCTTGGCCTGCTGGGAGTTCACCTGCCACAGCAAGCTGTCCTGGGTGAGGCTTCATCTCTCTCCTTCCTGAGTCAAATTACAGCACATAACCTTTCTAAGAAAGCAAACGCATCAATGAGCTCATCAGAGAAATGTTGCTGCTCTGTCTTTATATCTCTCCCGCTGCTGACAGGAGTTCTGTGACGCCTGGTTGGCGCAGGACACCGATAAAGCTCGCTTCATGGCACGGATCTTCCGCCACAGCATGGAGGCATCGAAATCAGAGCGCTTCGAGAAAGAGTTTGTCGCTGGCTCAGGTTTCGTGTCCTGTGACTCGTATGCCATGGCAGCGGCCATAGATGATTCATTCGTCACAGAGAGTGACCAACAACCAGTGAGCGTGGAGCTGACAGGCACACACACCAGAGGCATGATGGTAGTGGACACTGTGCGCTTCCTGAAGAAGGCTCACAAGGCTTTTATCCTTAAGAAGGTGGATATGAAGATGTTTGAGCAGATGATGATGGCTGCTTTAAAATAATATAGGCTTGAGGTTCTCTATTGAGTAGTGCCTCTTACTAATCTGTATGTGTACCTTATTTGAAGGGCTGGGCGATAAATCGGTAAAATCGCTTAATTCGAGTTTGTGGTTTATTTTTTTAAAAATCAATCGATTTTCTCTTCAACTTGCTCCGCCGCCGCTCCCCATGGGCTACCGTAGTTCATAGTGGGCTCCCCCGCATTGAATTTCCGTGGAGAAACAAACACAACAACATGGCTGCAAGCCAAGAGTTCATTCCTAAAAAGACATTGTCTCGTCACTAGTTTGGTTTTGTAGCGTCAGACCTCAAACAAAACAAGGCTGTCGCAACTAAAGGCAGCGGACCAACCCATTTATTTCATCATCTCAAACAGACGCATGCATCATAATTACTTTGTCATTTGTAGTTTGTTTTTGAGAAGGAAAAAAAAAACGATTACAATCAGAAATTGAGTTTAGTATGAAAAAAAAAGGAGATTCCAATTTTTAGGCCATATCGCCCAGCCCTACTCATTCGTATGATGAAACTCTTTTGTCTTGTCTAATCTTGTTTTTCAGTCAAAAAGTGTACCTTGTTACACATTTTATAAAAACTCTTTTTTGATAAACATTTTTGTCATTCTTTATTTTGATACAAGTGTTTTTTCATAACACACACAGTCATTCATGCACAAAAAGCTCCAGCCAGTGACGGCTCCAGGTTTTCTTCAGCACTGATGAGTTGGCAGTCTGTTTGTGTATCAGTGTGCATTGTTCTATATTAGTTAGTAGTCCACTGCTTCCCAGTATCACGCACATCCTTCAGATCAGGTAGGAAAGCTGCTCATACACTGACCTGTGAGCAGAGCTCTTTTACTTTTATCATTACACGTATTTACAAGTGCTCATCCAGTAGTAACTCAACCACATGGCAGCTTCAGATGGTCCCTCAGTATCCTTTCCTTCCTCTGAATCTTGACCTTGTGTCCAGCTGTCAGGAGGACACACAGGGGTTAGTCTGCAGTACAACTGAATACCCAAGACAAAGTTCAAGTTTTTGAACAAGACAGTAGGATTTAATTTAAACATCAGCAATTGGTTTTCATGAAGTGGAACGTGCTACATCATCAATGCTGGCTTACCATCGACCTCTTGCACTCAAAGAATGATGTCTGCAGGGCTTTGCAGTGGCCTTCCTTCAAACACTCGCTGGGCATCTTTCCCTCCTGAAAAAATGTAATTGGGTCCTTTACATGAGCAAAATGTTCATTCCCCAGCAGCGACAAGAGCCTGTTTCTGTGGCTCCCTGTCCCGTCTGACTGTACAGGACTTACTCAACTCTAGAGAACAGTTTTTTCTTCAGACTGGATCGCACAAACCAATTAATCTGCAGCCTTTAAAAGTTTCCATATGGTACATGGCTCTGCTTTACAATGACAACCCCACTCAGTTTACACATTAACTCATTCAACTAAAGGAAGTAATAAGAGGGAAGTCAATGTTAAAGATAAAAAGTCCAAAACTGTTTCCACAAGTGAAAAAAACACATCTGGCCTTTTTCACTATGAGATTCAAACATTAACGTCTGGTCCCTCTTACATTGCTCTCAGCTGGACATTTTAACACAACAAAAACACCTGATCAAAGCATCGGTTTATTAATTGATAGTTATTATTGTGTTCTTTCTGTAGGGTGTGTTGGTGGTATTAAAGATGAAGAACATACAGACAAGAAATTAATCGACACCACACTATTGTTGTCCTGTCTCACACGAGATGAGTGCTGTCACAATACTGAAATGTGTAACTGCCAGAACAATATTGATTAATACCATGGGGAATTATTGACCTGACAGTGAGGGCATGACATTGTATTTATTATTATTATTATTATTATTATTATTATTATTATTATTATTATTAAAATATGAATATAACAAGATACAACTATTCTTGATAAGTGGTAATGAACAGAAGAATGCATGTAGTCAACAATATATATCAACTGTTGTATTTATATGGTTCTGCCCAATACCTTTTCTGTTTGTATTTTTATTATATGAAAACATGTTAATATTGTTCCTATCATTAAAAATTCCACAAAATTTGACCCACAAACAGGCTGGAAGTAAATGTTTTGAAAATGTTTGCAACGCTGTCAGTACTAAACGATAGTTCAGTAGCCTGATGTCAGCAAACGCATCATCCTGACCAGAAGATAAGCTAGCTGTCTGTCATGGCGAGTGAACTGGGTGCTTTGAGCTACATGCTGTCAGACGCATGTACAGGTGGTTGGGATGTGTTGTCCTGAGTTTTGTCTCTTCGGAGATTTCGTCTGAACTTTGCAGTGGTTTTCATTAAGGTAGCAGAGGACATTACCTTACCTTCACCACACAGTCATGCTGAAGGAGACAGGCCTTGAAGTCCTCTCTGACCCCGGCGCAGGCTCTGGTGTCTTCCTCCTTATCATCGTAATATTTCGGCATTGTGCGGAATTCACTCTCACTCAGATATCCCCTTTATTGTTGAATCTACAGGCGCAGCTAGCTCAGCGCAGTCACATCGATGTTGTTATGAAAAAGTGTCAGCCATGTTTGTCGAACGGCATGATGGGAAAACGGAAGTTGTCTAACGCAAAGCGAATGCTGGGAGGGTTTGTATTTTTTCCTGAATGCTTAGTTTAGAACGTTAACTGTTCTAAATTTGAAAGCAGAAATGTGGATTTCAGTCATTTTGAATTGGACTTAATTCACTGTTAAGATGATTTGCACCTTCACTTGACAAAATCAGTGACTGGAGACCGACTTAATGACGTTAACGACTCATGACTTGACTTGAGACGTGAAGACTTGAATGAATGTTCATTTTATGTTTACAGTTTAGTATTTGAGTTTTGTGGTGGTACATTTTGGTGGAATTTCAATTTTAAAAGATAGTGATCTTTTTTGAGAGAATACATGAAGAAATACATGAGCTTCTGTCATTTCTTTGATTACATTTGGTTCCCTGTATGAAGACTGAAGTATCTCAGCGGAGAGGGACTTGTCTTTTTTGAGAAATGACTTGAGATGTGCTTGAGACTTGGACCACATGACATGGGTCACGTGTCTGCTTAGGCAGGTCATCATTCATTTGTGAACAGTTATGGCTAAGTCAAATTAAAGTTCTCGTCATGTTTGGAGTGACTTCAGATGTTCTCAGATTAAACCCGGTGATGCGGATGGCATGAGCAATGCAAGTACAACAGAATCACAACACAAAAAAATGGCCATGACTTTCTACCAACATTTATCATTTATTTCAAAGATGTCCATGTAAAATGATGTCAAAAACATCAGAGGCAGGCATACACATGTACATGATGAAGGCACATGAACTGATGGGTGTATGGGGCTGTCGAGGAAAGGAAGAGATCCTTTTCTTCTTCCATCTCCTGTCCACTTCTCACAAATACAGTAAGGGGGATCACATGACCGTTCATGCTGTTTTCATGCATTCAGTTTCTGTTTGTATGTGGATGCAGGACAAAGGGGGCTTCCCCTTTCAAAACACATTCCACCAGTTGAGTGGCTTTCTCGTATTGTCCCCCGAAGAGGCTGAGATCAAGCCACTTCAGTTTTCTTGAGTACAGCTCTAGCATGGATGGTTTGATCAAGGGGTGGAGGAAACTTCTCTGTCCCAAAAAAAAGGTAAAAATTCCAAATAATAATCATGCATGTGAAAAAGCACGATCAGCAAACATTGTCCCATTACTGTAACAAGTCCACCAAAAGGCACTTCACTACCCCCTTGAACAAACCACTGCGATGTGAAAATAAATCAACTTTCACTTAAAAAAAAAAAAAAAAAACAGCTCCCACTCCAAACACTGGCCACACACACACACGCACACACACAAATACAAAACATGTCAAGTGAATTTCAAGAAACTATCGAGTGAGGCAGAAGAGAGAGTGAGGGAAAGGAAGAGAAATAATGCTCATTGCTTTTTTTATATAGTATTTACAATCAGTGAAAGTTCTTACACAACCTCAGCCAAATCATACAACAATGGTGCACTCTGCAATGATCAGTAGTCATAGTATTCTGTCCAATCAAACAGATACTTGTTTGGAAAACATGAATTGTTGCTGTGTATTTGGAGGGGTCGGTGAAATGAGCATCCCCTGTGGGAAGATGGGAAATTTTAAGTACAATGGTGAAAAGTGTGATGGTAACAAAAAAAAAATATATATATAGTGAAAAAGCAGTGCAAATCACGCTGTTTTAGATGATAATCTGGTAACACCTTCGTTTTAACCCTTTTCACTTCGATAACACCGAGATATTATTGTCAACGTCCAATCACTAATTGGATTGTGTGTGTCATCTAAAAATGTTAATAAATCCAGCAATCAGAGTGTAGGCAAAAGTGAGAGGGAACAGATTGGAATTGTGTTGCTGAGACAATTTCAAGGGACTCGGGTATAAGGCACGTTTTTTCCAATTTTGACCAACAGCAGAATCTATTCACAACTCTCCCAATATTTAGTGTATAAGCAGCTGAAATAAAACTGTTTTAGTTGTTATCCTTTGCTTCAAGAAACTGGTACAGCTTCAGCCACTTGCACCGTCAGACAAAGCAACTTTGCAAGTAACTTTAACAGTAAAAATAAAACGTACAATATCAATTGAGAAAAAAAAAAAATTAAAAAACAACAAAATCCCCCCACAACAGTACACAAATAAAACAGACTCTGAACTACCATAAACATCTCTTAATAGAATAAAAATATATTTTACCTCTTGTACAAATTAAAGATTTATTTCAAATAAATTAAGTCACCTTCATAGATCGTCATAGCTGTAACAATATATCAATATAACAATATATTCCTTCGGGAAAATGACGGCAAGGCAATGTCTGATTGGTTGTTATTATAAATGGACACTGAGGTCATACACGGCCTTTCAGACAGTAGGTGAGATAGATAAGGTGTCATGGTACTTCTTGATGGACTGGGCTCGTTACCATGGAATCTGGCCTACGGTCAAAGTTGTAACCGGAATCCTGAGTTTTTGTTTCAGGACGAGTGGAGTATTAGAGTGTGACTGACAATACTCTGGAGGTGAGGGAAACATTTTTGTCTGGGCTGGTGTTGATCTAGAGCTCCGGCCACCTCTGTCGAGAACAGAGAGCAACTGGCCATTAGTGATGACAACATTCTTGATCATCACGGGCTTTGTTGCTGAGGCGCTAGTGACAGTGCAAAGCCCCAGCTTGCCCAAAAGGTGGCAGCATTGAGTAACAGAGAAGGATTTGGCAGCATCGACACCAGTGGCCAGGTGACTGGTTCTCCCAAGATGTGAAGATTTTGTCCTCATTCGTCCAGACGTTTTCTGATTGCGATCAAAGCTGCTGAACGACACAGTCACTTTGAGAGCCAGAGCTTGGAACGGATGTCTTCGCACGCGTCACTGTTGTTCTGTAGACAGTAGTATTCACATTCTCACAAAATGAATTAAGAGCACAAGAGTGGGGGAGAGATGCAGAAAGAAAGGGAGAAATTGATCGATGAGAAGAAGCAAAGTAAAGAACATTGGGAGGAGCAGAGACAGAGAGGTGGCGTTCCTCAGACAAGCTCAGATGAGCAACTCTAGTGGGCTCTAATGACTTCACTGCTGGTTGCTAGGTGCCAGAGGCCCTGTGTAAGCAGTCTAGAGAATTTTGGTCCCCCTGGGGCCATGTTTCATGTGCCCGCTCCAGAAGAATCAGCCAGCTATCCTCTTTATATGTATCTGCAGGAGTAGAGTAGAGCATCAGCATGTGTTACTGGATACAAACAAGGAGTGGTGGCATTTATCATGTGTGTGATCGGACAGGAGATGAACAGGTGGTGGTGAGCGATTGACTTACTTCACTGAGGATGGCCCATACAGCCGAGTCCTTGAGAACCGATAGCCGCAGTGCCAAGACAGGATTGAAGGAAGGATCTACAGCCCCTTCTGCCACACCTTTCTCAAAATGACCTGCGTGTTTAAGCACACACACAAAAAAATCATGTATGAAGTATGTGGACTGCAGCGGGGCAAGGAGAGGTGGACTCTGTGGTCACCTCACTGATGCTTGGTGCTCATATGCAGTCAAAAGTTATGGACAGTGTTTTTTAGAAGTCAAACTTTTAATTTGAATATACCAACCATATCATCATCATCATCGTGCTGCCGTTTATTCACCCAGACGCAAATTTATTTATTTATATATATATATATATATAGCAATAAGGCGCTACAAACTTTCATTTTGTCATGCAACGCTTACTTTATTCGAATATCACGCTTCAGCAAATGGTTTCCATCACTTTTGGTTTTTTGCCCTCCATTTTTCTCACTTTCTTGTGATTTTCCACATTTTTGTTTAGTTTTCATTTCCCTGAGAATCTTGGTGAAAAAAAATCTGCCCAATTTAGGTGGCTGTCATCTGTGAGTAAGTACAAAAGGATACTGCTGAGCCTTGGCAGAGGCCATTATAATTCTTTCGAGAAATACCGCTGACAAGGAATATTTCACAAAAAGAAACCAAAAGAACAAAAATTGTATGATAACAAATGAATGCAGGAAGAGACAGAAAACTTCACAAGGATTTTTTAATCCTTGCCAAGTTTTTTTATCCTGTTTTCTTTGTTATCAAATAAAACAATTATTTGATAACAGTTATTTGTTATCAAATAAAACAGGCTATGACTGAGAACATCTCACCATCTTTTTGTAAACTGTCTATTACTGCAGGCACCATCAGTGTGAGCGTTTAATCTGAACATGATGTTCCAGTGCTTTTGTTTGCATACACACATATAGCACTTACCGATCCTGTAAAAGCGGTCTTCAGTTCGCTTGTACTTCTCTTTGGTCTGCATTCCAGGTTCCTGCCATATGAACAGGGTGAAAGATGGACAGTAGAATGAAAGACAAGAAAACAAATGGCTTTTTTTTAATTTTCTCATTTGCACAGCTCTTGAACAGATACCCAGCATGTGTGAATCACAATGTCAGAATGCATCGCCTGTGGCAGAGCAAACGATTCAGTCACGCTCACATTCCTGTCGATAATCAATACGCTTCGTCCCAAAGAGCAACCGCTCAGTGTAATCTAATCAAAACCGTTTGCACATCACACCACAGAGGGTTGACAGACAGTATGGGTGTGTGTGGGGAAGTTTTTCCCTACCGAGACAGGCAGTATTTCCACGGTGGTGTTCTCTATCTTGTCCCCCGGGTGCTCCTGGTTTCCGCTGCGAAACAGGAACCTGCAGAACAAATCAAGCTGTATTTGTAATGTTCACATGCATGGATAAGCATTCTTGCACTTTGGTTGCTGCCACACAGACACACAAAGTCCATCATGTCTTTTCGACAATGGGTGAGTTAGTGAAGTTATGCCCATGAAATGAAACATTTGCTCTGCAAATGTAAGTGCACGCCCTGTGTCATCAGGACATAGCTGTCAGTGCGATATAATTGATAAAAAATTCAAAGCATATGCTTCTCAGATCTCACATTCAGGTCATGGCTGGCTACAGGTTTTGAACATTAAAAAAAATCCAGTATTTTGCCTTTGTGGCCAATTTCTGTCGATTTCAAAGGAACTGAGGGATGATTTGAATTCACAAAAAGCCACAGTGCGGAGAGTGAGCTCCATGAGTAGCTTTGGACTCGGCATTCAAATGCACGATCATGCCTCCCTTTCTTTATGTGAAACAAGGTTGTTTTCAGTAAAGTTTGGGGGTGCACTGTGTTTATTTTGCATTAGCAGTGAGCAGCCAGAGAAGGAAAGATGCCAGCCATAGATGGAGGCAGTGACAGGTCACAAAGAATGCTGTATCTCACAACCATTTGCTGATAGGACAACGTCTCATCAGCATAGCAACAGAGTCGGTATAATTGGTGTCATTCAAAAGCAGTTAGAAACACTTCACTTACACAGTGGTACACTAGAAAGCCCTTTCCCCCAGTCACTGTCATTAACTTGCTCAGTGACTGACAGTCTCACACAATTGTTTCTCTGTCCTGCTAAAATTAATCTCCACATGACCACATATTAACATCTTATTCAGGCCAGCTCAGATCCAAACCGTCAAGTCTCACCATCAGTTCTTTTTATACTGTCGGTCTTGCTGTCTTTCTACCTCGGCCCCACAGAGAGTAGGAGGTTGGCCTGAGAATGCTTATTTTAGAGCACTCTCATTAGCTCACCCTGATCCCCAGAGACACACACACACACACATGCACTCACGCACGCACGCACGCACGCACGCACGCACGCACACAGTGAAGCTAAGCCTGAATCACCGCAGGGAAGCAGGCGGAAAGAACTGAAAAGGCAGATTTTTGCATGGGCCTGTAAATGTGGTGCTCATAATAACTATATACAGTATATGTGACACTGTGCATGCTCGCCGAATCATCTGAATGCAAATCAATGAGAAGCAGTGCACACAAACACATACCTCTCTATGCTCACAGGTCTGTCAAATTTGAAGAGGACGTAGTCTCCAGTAGTAGGAGTGATGGCCCAGAAGAAGTCCTCTCCGAGGTATGTCTTCTCTAATGTGTGACCCTGATACACCTGTGTGAGACAATCCACCACGTTTGTATGTTGATTTTGGAAGACATTGTCTAAAATTAATAACTGCTTTGACTACAGACTGTAGATAACAGTAGCACACTACCTTCATCGAAGTGGAAACCTCAGCTGGGGGGTTGACATGCATCTTGTGGAGCAGCGGCTTCAGGAAGTCCTTGTCCTACAGGACACAGACAGAGGGGAAGCCAACATTTCTACACGGGAGGTGGCCTGTACTGGAGTAGCAAATAAATCACTGTGAGGTTGTCAGACTCACTGTGAGCTTTTGGATCTTTCCGGCAAGTGAAGAATGGAGTCCCACATGTTGGAACAGGGAGGGTCTGAACCGCACGCGTAGGCTGGACTTCTGCCGCTCGCAGTGTTTCTTTAGAAAAGGACAAAAGAAGGATGATGAAAACTTACAATCCCCTTACAGCGGCAATGTTTCAATTAATGTATTTGTAATGAACATTTTGAAGTCTTGATTAAGAAAATGCAACAGAAACCTTAGAAAATCTTGAAAAGTTTCACAAAAACTTATTTTACGCCGGCTTGAGCCCGTTTTTGCCTGCTTCGAAAGAGAGTTAATGCCCTTAATGTGAAATGGAGCAGCTGTTTCTGCTCCAAGAGAAGAAAGATAATCTGTTTCCCCTGTTGACATATTCCTAAAGCACTCTCTATTTTTTCACATGCAGATGGCCAAGGCAACTTGTTAAGTTTCTTCCTCTGTTGAAAGGAATGTCGAAAAGCTGAACGCAGGTGGGGAAAATCCAATCTCCAGGTTCATTTTGACATCTATGAAGAGAGACTGAGGAAGAAAAAGTCAAGGCGGCCCTTCTTCTCAGACATTATCACCAAAAACAATAATAATGCACGTGCCCTCTTTCTACTGTAGACAAGCTAACAGAACCTCCCGTGCCAGTAGCCCTTGAAAATCCCTCTATCAGAGCCTTTGATGAATTTACATCCTTCTCCACTGCCAAAATTCAGAACATTAGACAAATAGTCAGTGCCACCGTACCAGGTACAGGAGGTGTGCTGTCCATGTGTCCACCTAAAACCAACTCTAATACCATGAGACTATTTGATCCAATCAATGACAAAAGCCTGCAAGACGCAACACAATATTTTACAGGTTTCTAAAAAAAAGTGTCGGCCTCCATGACTCCAGATCTGCTACTGATCTACTAATTGTCTCTTCTCTCAGGCATCTTCCCACAAGCCACGAAAACTACAGTTATTCAAACTCTCCTGATGAAAAATAATCTATACATATCGGTAATGAATAATTATAGCCCATATCCACACCAATTTTAAGTAAAATCATTGAATACGCCGCTTTTCAACAGCTGACAAATTATCAAAAATAATAAATGGCTGTTTTGATGTCTTCCAATCAGGATTTGACCACATCACAGTACTGAGACTACTCTTGTCAAGGTCCCCAATTACATTCACTTAAAATATACAGTGGCAAAATTTCAGTGCTGCATTTGACACAATCAACCACAGTGGGTGAAAATGACATGCGGAGTACCCAAGGTTCCATTCTGGGGCCTCTAATGTTCAAATCCTACGCGCTCCCTCTAGCTCAGACCATGGAAAACAACAAAAAATATGTTGCCATATTTATGCATAAACACACATTTACAGCCCTGAATTTCTGCTGTAACACTAAGACAATTACAAAGTCAGCCTACTATAACCTTAATAATATGAGTTCATGTTTATATCAAGGATTTCTGGCCTTATGTCTCTGCAGGATTTGGAAAAAACTTGCATTCATCTTCAGCAGGCTCCACTACTGTTACGGTGTCTTTACACAGGACTCTAAAAAATCCATCAGACACCTGCACCTGATTCAGAACGCTGCTGCTCGATTCCTTACAAGGACATAAAAAGTAGATCACATCACTCAGATCTTTACACTGGTTTCCTGTCCGTCAAAAAATAGATTTCAAAATTCAATGAACCTATTTTAAACCTTTTTTTGCTTAGTTTCTTATTTTCTTAGCTTGTTTTAATGTTTTGCTTCTTGATGTGTACCCACTTCTTTTTAATGTATTTTAAATGCAATCTTTAATATATTTTAATAGAATTTTATGCCCCTGTAAAGCACTTTGAGTTGCCTTGGGTCTGAATTGTGCTATACAAATGTACTTCATTTGAGTTGCCTTCTACTTCTTTTAGGTTTATTTGGCAGGTGGCCAACAACTGGAATGGTTTCCGGTCTGCATCATCTACTTCTTCTACCGTCGTTGTTATAGCCGTAGCTAAAATAACCTCTGCTGCCAACTTCTGATAAAACTATGTTTTCTGTACCGAGCTTAGTCCCTCCAAACCAGCAGATGGACAGGTGGCAACTACAAATGCTCTTTATTTCCTTCTCTGTTTGCATCATGCAAAACATTCACGTTAAATATGCATGAGATCAGATGGTAACACGGTTTTTGACACTCTATACAGTAATCGCAGAACATACCGCATCTTTCTCAGGATTGCAGACTTTGACCCAGAGAATGTGGTCCAGCAGCCAGTCGATGGGCTTCTCCTTGTAGAACATGAAGATGAACTCAACAATTAAGTTCAGGTCTGGAGCCTGGAACATTTTTCCTGTTGGAAAGAGAGAATAATTTAACCAATTTTACCAAATATTTGCAACAGGATGATTAAAACCAGTGGCCCAACAAAAACCAAAGAAATTTGTCACAGTTTCAGTTGGACTAAAAATATACCCATTCCTCAGTTACATCCTGTAGTAATTAGCCATTTGGACCTGTTTTTCCCTGTCAAATCACATCACTTCATAATAACCCAATTTCTAAAGTGATCGATGAAATTTCTGTCTTTTCTTTAGTGTCTGTTCCATCCTTTCACAGCAACTATTTATCACTAACCCTAAAAGTCTGACAGGATATGAATGCCTTGCCAAGTTAAAAGGTAGGATATTAAGCTAACAACCACTTTAGAATGGTAAGCTAGCCAGGGTTGTCTGCCTGTGCCATCAGCTGACAACGCACATTTCATCTGAGGGACCACGGTGGTTGCCCAACATTGATTATGTGCTTAATGCATCGTACCAATGAAGCCCAGCTGAGAGAACTCCAGGATCATCCAGTCCTCCGACGAGAGCTGAAGGGCAAAATTCTTCATAGTGGCAAAGTAGTTGGGCTTGGCCACAATGTCATCCTCCAGCTGAAGAAACAGAGGCACAGAAAGAACAAAAATAAGACAGAAGAAAAAGAAGAATTTACGAGTCTGGGTTTATTGTTAAAGGACAGGATGTAAAGCTGGAGGGAGACTCCTCTATGATCCTACTAGGGCAGCACACCGATCTGAGCTAACAAACACACTTCTGAGGTGCTATACTAAGCTATAGTGGCAGTAGATGTCAGACAAGCAATACCTCTTCCCTCCAGGAGAGAGCAGAGAGTAGAAATGACACACCCCATGAATAAGAGAGAGATGGGAGATTAACAACACAGTGAAACTAAACCCTGAACGTCTGGCGTTAGCACTTCAGATCTGCTGAGAGTAAACATTTATATAAACATTCCCAAATTGGACGCCTAGTTTGGCCAAGAGGACAGATAAGAGCCGTACAAGTCTAAGAGGATTAGGCTCAGAATAAGTGAAACTGCCTTGGCCCTGAAAAAAATAAAATAAAACGAGAACACTGGCTCTGATGAATGACTGCGTCAGCACACATTTTGCTACAAGTACTCGCCCTGTTTTAATTAACAAGCTCCAAACTAATAGCAAACCAGTGTTAACCTAGTAACATGCTTTCACTCTGATAAAAATGAATAACAGTATACAGAGCCCTTCTTAAAAGATAAGTTTGCACAAAATGAAGATGGAAAGTTTTCGTAGCATACAAAACATTTCTGGAGAGTCATAACAGGGATGCAGCATTCTCCTATACAACTGTAGTAAATGAGGGACTTGTTTAAGAAGATTTTAAAAATGGCATAATCCTAGTCTCCGACACACAGAGATCCCAAAATCGAATCGTAGCTTTACAGCTACAGTGAAGCTTTCAATTATAAAAGGTCAATTTGGGATCCCAGGTCTTCCAGAGATGTGGAATTGGCCAGACAACGTGTATGGAGCCATTTTATGTTGTTGTTTTTTTACATTTAAAAAGAAGTCCCAATCTTAAGTTATTTAGGAGAATGCTACTACGTTGTTTTGCTTGGAGGCTCAAGAAATGTATTGTGGACTACGAAACTTGGCCTGAGTAGATAATGAAAGAAAAATCCATTTTGGGTGAACTTATCCTTTAAAAACAAAAACCAATA
This sequence comes from Diplodus puntazzo, assembly GCA_963678695.2. Lineage (NCBI taxonomy): Eukaryota > Metazoa > Chordata > Actinopteri > Spariformes > Sparidae > Diplodus > Diplodus puntazzo. Next base: position 13,871,580 of record OZ023164.1, on the reverse strand, counting down.
AGCTGCTATGGGAACTTTGTTTTCAATGACATACCTGGACATAGTAAACCCCTTTGCTCACAGCATACATCATGAGGAAGGAATAGTCCAAATTCTGCTTGGTCCTCCATCTAAAGAAAGCAGAATGCAACAACACATATAATGAATGTCAGGCGGTACCAAATAGTTCAGAGCTTCATTCATAACGATGACATTTGAATGCTGCTCCATTTATTTGTCATTCTACAACACAGGTTTGTACAGCAAATTACGAGATGTCAAGATGATGTGACATTTGTTGGGGTCTGTACCAAACATGTTTTCTTACATCTGGAGAATGAGATTTGTAGGTCAGGACATCTCCGCAGCATTGCAGTCCCTTATTATAATGTTGCTTTGTCAAACGTTTTACCTTTAACAAAAACTGCAGCTTCATGCATTATGTTTATTATTTTCGATATTTCGATCAAGTCTGCAGCCATACTGCAGCAGATTTTTTCCATGTGACGTAATCATTTCCAATAACTCTGTTGTAAGGTCCAGCAGTCAACATGTATGGAAAGAGGATTGATATTTTAATTTCTTTCCAACAAAATAACCTGCCTCAAGCTATGTTTGTTTTGTTTTTAGTGTATAAAAAAACAATTTCACTGTATAAAAAAATAAACTGTTTGCTCACCTGCCTACCACAGACAAAGGCAGGCACACATTGGTAATAACTGGGTGGGGGTGCTCTAGAGGCAATCTAACAGCACCATGAATACATTTATATAACCACGATAAGAAAAAACAATCTATTTTGGCTTGAACGCTATTGAAATTGAAGATATTTTGTTCATGGATTTTCATTTATTCACATTCAAAGCTTCAGTGTAAAACTTCAATAGAAGTGTCAAATGTAAAACAAAAACTTTCGGTACAGCTCATACTAAAACTACACATACATGACAAGTGAATCCAGTTGTATTTTAAAAGATATCTTCTGGGATATGTTATCAGTTGAAAGCATGTCACACATACACACACACACACACCGCTTCACATGCAAAAAGCTAAACGCTGCAAATTCAGGTATTCCCGGATACAGTGAACGCAAGAACAGCAGACTATATGTGAATAATTTATAAACCAGTGCTGTCACACTAATTGTTTGATCTGAATGATCTGCTGTTGTTGCTGTCTGACTCGTGGCTGTTCACCAAAGAGGTTGCAGGTGCTCACAATGCTTTCCACAAGGCAGGTGTTGGAGGTTCGTGTACACACACCAACACACACAAACACACATCATTTTAACACACGTTATAGATATGAGGGCATGAATGCACGTGCACTTAAATTCAGCCAGGTGGTTGAGTGTTGCTGTTGCTTCAGCAGAGAGGGAATTTATTTTGATATCTTCTCAAAGGCAATTCATAATCGCTAGGAATAGGCGACAAAATCAAATATCACAATATTTTATTATTGCCAAACCAGCTGCCAGGCATAAATTATCCAAATGTTTGACGTAGTGCGAATGTCACAAAGTCACAGAATTAAAGGCGGATCTTTTACATGCAAAAGAACCTGTATAAAACACTGAAGGAAATGCAAAACACGGAAAAGCATAATAGGACTCATTTAAAGACGTATATAACAATGTGCACACAAATAAAATAAGCATCTAAAATGTAACCCTTTTCATCTTCTTTTTTTAACCATGGCCAATGTTGAACAAGATACTAACTGTTCAGATTACCATCAGAAGCATTGCTCTGCTTACAAACACCCACACATACAAACAGAACACAAAGTCCTCCGGGCCTAAAGGCTACCATCTGAGTACATACTGCAAGTAGTCAGCACAAACTGCACCATAAACAGATTTCTAATGAGGCCAGTTAGATGACTATAAAGAGTGAAGATAAGCTAAGAGGATAACAAGAGGGAGCACTACAGAGAGAGAGAGATAGAGGGTGCTGCTGCTGATGACCTTGATCTGACTTTGAGGAATGCCTGTGGAATAGTAAGTACCTCGGCAGCCTACCTAAAAGCTCTCGCTTGCTTGCTCCCTCCCACTTTCCCCCCCTGACTCATCCTTCTACTTTTTTTCTCTCTACAATCCTCATCACAGCTCTCCTGCACTTCATTTCTCTCAGGGCTGGCTTCACCACAATTTCCATACTGATCTGTATCGCATTTTGCACTAATTAAGTGTTGGAGCGCTGAACTCACAGACAGCACAGATGTCATGCTGGAAGTGTGTGAATTGCTTACTTGACTCTCTCTTTGGAGTCTCCAAAAGTCTCTTTGAGGTTGGTGAGGTCAGGGTAATAGGCAGCAGGCGGGGAGATCACCTCCAGCAAACCTGAACTCAGCTCTGTGGAAAACCTGAACAGAAGGAGGGCATTGGTGTCATCAACAAGTTTGACTAACACACAATCACACAGACACACACACACAGACACACACACACCCACACTTTTCTCTACCTTTTTTTGCCTCTATCAGGAAATCTACTCACTCTTTCTCCAGGACAGCAACCACGCTGTGAACGTAGTCCACATCAGTCTGCAGAGATGACACACACATTGGACACACACTTGTTTATTAATTCACTGTGCAGAAGCGTTTTTGTGCTATGACTCATTCCGTGCGAATACAACATCTCACCTCCCCGACGAAGACAATAATGACACAGTCAAGTTTCTCCTCTGGTGACAGCTTGTCTATTAGCGAACGCAGCGTCTCTGACAGATACGACTTCACCTTGCGCTTCACTGTGGGGATCCCCATCACCATGGTAACTGAGAAGAAGACAAAAGCGAGAGGTGAGAGAAGAAAGTGAGAAAGTGTGCAGAGAAAGGGGCTGCTGTTTAATCAAGTCAATCCAAAGAACCAAACAATCTTTGCTGTTCCACAACGGCTAATTTCACCAGCCTAGATCTGCAAGAGGAGAAATTCACGGCCAAAGTGACAGATGGCTGTGGGAGGTATGACTGACGGAGGTGGTTTTAAGGGATCTGCACCACCACGCTGCATGTTATTAAAGAACTGAGTCATTTAACAATCTTATACAACATGGGTGAAGTAATCAAATCTGAATCATACGGACGTTTGCAAGTTACTGATTCAAGCAATGTTTGTACTTAAGACAGAGTTCAATAATTATCATAGCTGGCATTTGCTCAACAACATCCTTTATCCAGAGATCTGCAGTGTTGCTTAATTCATTTTTAAGATTTCCCAACCTGCTAATACAGACACAACCAACAGAAGTGAGAATAAAAGCGCGAACTGACAGTTTTTCAGAGAGCATCTGGCCTCTTATCACTGATTTATCTATCCTGTTTTTGTAATTAATTGATTAAAAATGAAACAATAAAACCATCAAAAAGTTACCAGGCCCCAAACTTATATTTGCAAGGCGTGTTTTTTTTCTAAAAACTTAAAAAGGTATAACAAAAAATTAACAACAAATAAAAACAGTAAACTAGACGTCCTCCACGCACCAGTCAAGTTACTTTATAACATGCTTTTCATTTTATTATGCTTATTTGTCAAACTAATTTCACTTTTTATTTGTTTTGTTTTCACAGGTCCAAAATACATGTGCATGCATTCATTCATTCAAGTTGCTGAGCTATGGCGTTGGATAATGGCCAGACTATCTTAGCAGAATATTATGATGTCACAGTGCATTTAACCTCTGACCTTTTGGATATCAAAAGTCATTACTTCAAAATGCAGTTGTTGTGAATGCCCTTATATGCACTGATTGCAAACAGGAAGCTAATAATCATCTTGGAGCTAAGAAAGGTCACGAGCAGTATCGCAGTCTGCTGAGGGCAGGCCGATAAGGCGAGACAACAGTAAGACATGGAAAGAAAGGAAAAGAGAGAGGCTATTGTCATCCCCTATTTTCAGCTCCCATTGTTGAGGCCTGGAGTGGCAGCGGCTGAACAGAAGGCCTCTTCTTTAGTATGGAGGGGTCCCCTGAAAGGTATACCCAACTGAACTGAAAACCAGTTCATTTTACTCACTAGGACACAAGGATCTCTTTCACTAGGCTAAGAGATACTGATGGACTGAGATAGCGGGGACTGAGTATACAGCAAGCCCACACTGGTTCGACACTGATGAACAAGTTATCATGCTGGATATCTGACAGCGAATCAGTGTTTTACACATTCAAAGGAAAATAAGTCGAGGCAGTGAGGATGAAATTGTTTTACAAAGCCTGAGGGCACTTGTATATGTGTTTAAGTGCTCAAAAGAGTGGACCACCTATTCAGTTAAAGTGAGTATCATTTTTATAAAAAATGGTCATGTCTCACAGACTTGATTTATAGTATCATGTTACTTAGGTGATTCGCTCAATATAGTCAGTCAATAACACCAGGAGCTTGGTAAGAAAAATGTCTTACCATCAATTACAAGGTAGAGCCATCATAAATTCTACTCCCCATTATGTGGATTGCATTATGCAGAAACAGTAATAATGCTCCTGGTTATATTTGTCCTGTTTGTGTACAATTTAGTACTGCACAAAACAGTTTCACCAATTAAATAAGTCGAGATAGTGAACATGAAATTGCCTGTTAGCCTTTGTGCTTTTCATTTAAATAGTTTGGCTCTCACTTACTCTTTACAGTGTACTTGCCTTTCACTGAATTCAAATCATATGTTCACAATCTTTTGCATAAGATGTGCAATGCTTGTCTAGAAAACAGGAAAAGGAGGTTAAGTGTTGTATTAATGGAGGTTACAAACAAATTGCCTCAAAGGTTATTGGTTTACAAAAAGATGGACCAGAGCTAATGCGCGCATGTGTTTGTGTGTTAGTGTGAGTCTGTGCGTGTACAGTTTGAAAGGAGAAGCATGCTAACTGAGTTGATGTGGGGGCACAAGGGGCCCCATCCGAGGCACAAAGCAAACTTGAGGTGCAGCTTGAGTGAGCAGCAGAGTGGACTTGAGAAAGGGTGCAATCCTCCAGAGTGATCTGTGCAGCGTGGAGAATCTGTCCCACTTTTGCTTTGTGTTTCTCACGCTTAGCTCCGTGCCGTATAGCGACACCCACCACCACCAAGAAAGTAGGTCGAGGATGAAAGGAGAATGTGGGAGGAAGGAAAAGAGACAGAGAGTGACAGAATAAGGGAGGGTGGCAGACAGTGAATGAGTGATAATGCATGCAAGTGCAGCATGAGCAGGACCGACTCCAGGACTGCCCCTCCCCGTGTCCCTTGATCAGCCTGCCCGCCTCGCTCTGCCATCCTTTCATCTCGTTTAGGAAAAAAAGCAAAACAATCTCCATTTCTGTCACATCAGTGACAAAAACCGACTTGCCATCTGATACACATGAAAGGAGCTGATGTTGAGCGGGATATGTAATGTCCACCAAAATGACAGCATGGAAATGTTTTGATTTTCTGTAACAGAGACCATAGCTACACATTATTTGGTGATATAGTTAATGTTAAAACAATATTGCAGTATTATTAGGGTTAATTGCAATACTGAAATAAATCTCACTTTTTAAAGTAAAATGTTAAACTCAACAGCACGTTATACATGGTAGAAGTGGAGGACAAAATTACATAACACAATATTTTTGACCAAATATGTCGATATCAATATCGCTAGTTGATAATTATGGGTAATGTGGATAAAACTACTGCTAATAATTGGTTACATTAGTAAAAAAAAAAAAGTTTGGTATATTTACAATATCAAATCTGGACGACAACGACTAAGACATATACCGAAGCAGCAGATAGTGTTGCCAAGCAACGGTAAACAACCCTGGCCATTGAGGCTGATGTTAGCTAGAGTGCTACTGTTGTCAGATATTAAAACTGACCATTAAAATCCTGCCTCCAGAGTAGGCAACCCATCCATGACCATTTTCTCATCCAGACTCATCTCTTCTGATTCTGTTTTTGCTCACTGTATTAGTATTAACGTTAAAGAAAGCTACAGTCGCTATATGTTTGCATTTGTCTCTCCATGAGTTCACACGAGGTGCTGCATCTTTGGCGGGAAATTCATCCTGTTTGATTCACCACTATTTTCAAGTCCTGTAGTGTGTGCAGGTTTAGGATTGGAGACAAGAACATCTGAGGAGATTCTCTTTATGTGCTTGAAGCAACCTCATTTCACAGTTGGTTAGGATTTTAAAAGAAGTCCTGTAGTGTGAGGCTGGTCTGAGAGAGAACACGCGTTTTTTATTATGCTAGGTTTGGGGTCAAGGAAACTATGAATTAAATATTTTTAAAAATGCAGATTAGGTTAAATGATAAAATATAAATATAATGAAATGAATCAATAAACGTGATCATAGAGTCATATCTCTGGATTACTGCAATGAGATATTCTCAGGGCTGGAGAGTTTTTGTTTGAAGCAGGTTTTTATGCATATCTAATGTCCTTGATTGTTTGTATTTATGCAGTGACATATATTTGTGTTCTAATTTAAATGCAAGACTTTGAAATGACTCATTAAATTCTTGTTTGGTGAAATTTAAGAAAATCACAACGGTCATGCTTTGGGGTGATTCAGGCATCATTTTATTTAGATTTACTTTCAAAATAAATGCCAACAATGTTTTCCTCGGGACATGATGTGTTGCTGCTGCGGTTGATAGGCATCCAGAATAATGTGGGTGCCATATTTTAAAGGAGGAAAAAAAAAAAGGCTTTCGAGGGATAGTTTGTGTGTGTGGGTATGTGCACAAAGGTTTGGCTAAGCTTCCGAGAAGAAAAACCTACAATCAGCAATCGGAGTGGACCACCTATTAAGTTAAAGTGAGTATCACGGTTTTTTGGGGTTTTTTTTTTTAATGGTGATGTCTCACAACCTAAATTTATGGTATCATGTTACTTAGGTGGTTCGTTCAATATATTCAATCGATAACACCAGGAGCTTGGTCAAAAAAAACGTCTTACCATCAATTACCACGTAGAGCCATCATAAATTCTACTCTACTACTCTCTACTACTCTTCTATTATGTGTGCTGCACAATGCAGAAACAGTAATAATGGTCCTGGTTACATTTGTTCTGTTTGTGTACAACTGAATACTGCACGAAACAGTCTCACCAATTAAATCAAGAAATTCACACTACTATATTACAGGGTTTCTGCCGGTTTAAACAAGTCAAATTTAAGACCTTTTTAAGACCTTTTTAAGACCATTTTGAACTACATTTAAGACCTACACGAAGTACGAAAAAGTAAGGAAAAATGCGGTCCCAGAATTACTAGAAAAAAACAAACAAAACACATTCATTGCCATTCACAGTGCAGCTCAAACAATGAAGAATGGAGTGAATGAGTGTGTGTCAGGGCTATTATAGTTTTAAAATTTTCATTAGTTTTTTATTTTAATTTAGTTTTTCAGTTAAGTATAGTTTTTTATCTAGGAATTTAATTTTAGTTAATTATAGTAACCCTGGTGTGTGTGTGTGCGCACACACACACACACACGGTGTTCAAAATCGAAAGCACCTCCGCTTTCAACGTCGGAGTTCGGCCAAAGATGGTTTGAATATCGCTTGAGGCAGGCGGCAGAGGCGGCGCAGAGTTCAGGTCGAGCAGAACTGGATGAAATTGGACCGGGAACTGGTGACAAAGGCGTACAGAAGTGTGTGATAGCGCGACTTCGCTAGCTAACTGGTGTTTTTTACAATTTTGTGTGTGACACCGAGTGTGCCCAATTTGAGGGTCCTCTGGCAGATTCCGCTATCGAAGTCGTTCCGGAACTGGCGAAGTGTGCGCCGATAAATTCCGACCGCGTTGTTGGCAAAATAAAACTTACGTTCCTGGATACTTCAGACAGAGGAACACACGGAGCTGACTGTGAATCTCACCAACACATTTCCTCCAAACAAAAAAAAAAGGCGATGACGGAAGCGGTAAATGAACGTACATATTTAAGACCTGACTACATGTAATTTAAGACCTATATGCAAAATATGGACGTATTTAAGACTTTTTAAGGCCTAAAATTGAGATTGTCAAATTTAAGACTTTTTAAGACTCCGCGGAAACCCTGTATTAGGAAAACCTGATCAACAGTGTGAGCTCACAGCCTGAAGGTGTAGGGTGAATATAGAAAGAGGCCACACCTGTGTCTGACACGCTGTTTGACAAGCATCCCAACGCCCACGTCTTGTGTATGGGTAAACAAAGACCTGACAATTCGATGCCAATGTCAACAACATGTGGGCATCGGGTCAGGTCGTTTCCCTATGTTCAGACATCAGCTGGTAAAATGCACCACTGGAAGAGCCCTGCTGCTCCGACATGCTTTACTGCTTGCAGCTGGAAAATGGAGCCCTGTCCTATTTTTTTTCTTCAGTGTTGCATTGCAGCGATGCAGCTGGCCAATCAGGGCCAACGCCAACACAAAACAGAGTGTTGCTTTTTAAATTCATGGGATATACAGAGATGGTTGAAAGCCGGTTCTAGGACAGGTTAGCCCTATGGGTTTACGACAGGCCCATTGGGTAAAAACGGGAATATGGGTGGGTGGGTGGGTGAGTGAGTGAGTAGTGAGTGAGTGTAGGGTGTCTGAATGTGTCAAAAGCTACAAAGTTGCCACCGAAGGTAATTGGAATGGATCTAGATGATTAGATTGTGTTGTTTAATGAACTGAGATCACAACTTCTGCCATTCAGAGTGACCGAGTAATCAGCTGAATCAAAGGTTACTCTGCCATTTTAAACATTGTGCACAAGCAATATATGGGTAGAGAAAGAGTAAAAAGAACGAGAGACGCGACAAAAATGCAAATATGAGGTTTAAATTACTCTCAGTTGATCATTTTGCTGTCCATGCCGCTTTCAAACAAATTCAAAAAGAAGTGTGGCAATTAGCTTCAGTGAGCGGGAGGCCATTGAGGGTCATATTCTTGTCCCTGCCCTGGAAACTACAAGATGGTGCTAGCCGGTTGCCAGGGCTTGACACGCTCACTGGCTGTCACTATTAGAAAGTGGTGAGTGTGACTCTTGAGATAACATAAGTCTTTATTGCGATAGCTAAAGATACTGAAAACAAGACAAAATAGAAAATATTAAGTAAAATACTCATAATAATAATAAAGGCTAAATACACTGTATCCACAATCCACATATAAAAAATATGACCAAGAAGGTGCATCAGAACCACAGTGAAACTTCCCCACCTCTCCACATCTGACACTTTCACAAAGAGGATGATGCGGAGAATCGCCGCATGATTCCTGCACTGAAAGGGCTGTGTGAATGGCTTTACTGATTGCAGCAGAAGGAAAAGAGAGAAAAAGGGAGAAAAGAGATCTTCAACTGTTGCTTCTGTCATGTTAATTAGCTGTTAAGTGTAAACAAATGCTGGTGTTGCCTGGCAACAAAATAAGCACTGTCTGGCGAACAACCAACATGTGCCTTTTTCAGACAAAGGCCATATGTGTGTTTGAAACAAGCAAGGCAGTATTTACATTAATGCTCTTTTGTTGGTTTCTGTCAAACAGAAGCTTCAGTCAGGCCCTCCTCCAATCATTTCAGTCTCAAAGGTTCTCTGAACTGTTTCTTCCCGTAATCCTTGTTCAATTTAAAGTGGGATGATGTCCTAATTTACAAGGCTATAAATATCCCAATGTCAGATATGCTTAGACCAGCAGAGAAACAAGGGTGGGGGTCGTTAAAAATAAAAGACACAGGGACGAAGAAAACAATGAGGGGTAGAGAAAAGGAGATGTTAAAGGCATTTTTAGGGCCTTGAGGTGAAAACTGTTAGTGGCTAATCCAGTTTGTCAGTGGTGGAGGGGCAGTCATGTGTATCCATAACCATTTACACAGAGATCCACAATCACTTCATAATAGCAGTACCCCAGCTTGGTTGGGCATTCCAGTGAACACAATGTAGTAGTGTTTAAAGGTGTGAAGCTGGTGAAAACAAAGCAGTGGACGGCGGCACACTGCATCATCAGTGGCTAGAATTTCTACGAAAAAAAGGCTCAAAGACTCTTAAAACCTTGTCTGTAACAGATACCTGCCCACCTGTCAGAAAAACAGACAGACTGGCAATGATAGGCCATGCTTTTTTTCTTGTTTCCTATGGGAGTACTTTGTACTCACTGATCAAAACAGGCTGTGGGCCAAGGACAAGAAACTCCTATTTGTCCCAGACTGGTACCTCCTTCCTTTCCTCTAATTTGTCAAGGGCCTCTGTTCTTCTGCTCAGTCATTGTCATTAGCAAAGTGGAAACGTCAATCGAGCTGTTCCGCCCCTAAACTCGCGCCCCAAATTTACCCCACCTATCACACTTGCGATGCAAGATCAGTAATCCTCTGAAAGAGAACTTGATATAGTAGAGGCCACAGTGTGTATGGGCTGCTTCAAAAAATAAGTTGTCCTATAACATAGGTGCTGATTGGAAACGGTGAAACAGGAGAGGAGTAATCCATATGAAGGGGGGAGGCCTGGAGAGGACATGTGGCACTTTGTGAGCTTTGCTAAAAAAAAAAAAAAAAAATGTTTTAAGGAAACTACCAGGTGAAGAAGTACACTGCTGAATTTGTAGTGGCCTACATGTTTGTACACTCCCTATGTAAAGTTTCTTTTTATAGCACTTTAAGTGTTCCTCTCAACTGCAATAAAAGAGAAAAGAAAGAGCTACTGAAGCATTTGGACACACAAAGTGCAAGTTCATGTCAGGAAAAACAAAGCAGGATAGTGAGTTGAAGGTAAGAGAGAAATCCCTGTTTGATCAAGCCAAAAGGTAGGACACATGATGTGTAAAGTAAACAGGGATTTATACTGTACATACACTGTAATTATCTTCATCTCTGCATGTACTCCAGAACGATCCTATTGCACAACTCAGTCCAGAGGGGATACTTGTTGTGAACTCGTCAACAACTGATAACTTGTTGAGACTTGATTCCCTCCCAGGCGTAATGATTATCTCTGGGGTTTTTTTATTGCGTTTACATAGAAAGACGCGAGCGTGCACTTTCCAGAGAAAAACCTCAGTGAATTTATGAATATTACTGCTGTAATGAATTTGCAGTGTGTACATAAGTTTCCTCACCTCCTGTGCGACCAAGACCAACCTGCACAGCAGGGTGCAGGCTGCCCTCATTGTTGAGAAGGTGAGGCAGGTGGTGGTAGATATTTGGCACCTGGAGAGGTTTCCTGTTTGCAAGCTCCTTCAATAGTTTCTGTGTCTCATCTGAAAACAAATGCAACAAGTTAAGTGGAGTCTCCTTTTTTGTTTGGTCATAAGATGACAAGAATGGTCACTGGCTGCAGGCCCTGTCTACGCTTTTGCCTTACCTTAACATACTGCATTGTGTATCATATAATAAAACCTGCAACCAAATTGAGTTTTCATTTTCCATTTGTATGATAAAATCAAATTCTAAAAATGGAAAAGCATAACGGAAGCATCAGAAAAAAGCATAACTATCGTCATTCTAATTCACATAAGAATATACTGACAGATCATTTTCAGTTTCAAAAGCATAGCACTGTTATCATGATTATGAAACTGAAAATGGTTCTTTTAAAAATGTAAAACGATGTGCACCGTAAGCTTGAAAACAAAAAAATTGCAAACTGGACTTTTAAATATTTAATGTGAATGTGAAATGATCTTGTGATTGGTACACTTTAGCCAACAGGATTCTATAACCCACCTAACGGCTTTGAGGGCTGACTGATTCAACAAGAGAGGACCGAGAGAGTTGGAAATGAAAGGTACTTCCCCTGAGCTTTTTCTTTGAACTATTAAGATCATGTCTTTCATATCACACTGAGTCACACTTTTTTAGAACTAAAAGGAATATTTGATACATCTAGGAGCACTGCATGATTTTGATTTTAACTTCTTCAACCGGTGATGCAGGCCCATGTACTTGCACCACAAAGATGTAGTCTTCATGTGTGTTTGTAAGCGGCCAGTCACCTGAAAAGTTTGTGAGGGCATCTTTGCTGCTGTTCGTCTCTGCGATGGCGCGCCTGAACTGCTCGAGAATGTTGTTTAGCTCAGACGAGCGCTGCAGCGTCCGGTGCTCTGCCACACGAAGGCGTTCTTTCAAGGCATGGAACTCCCTCTGGTATGCTATCAGCTTCTCTATAAGAACAAATAAAGAAAAAGGCAAAGTAGGGTGCATTAGCAGGTGACAACATGCACATTAAAAATTTCCAGGAACTGAAAAAATAAAAAATGGTCGGATAAATGGACCACTGTTTGATAGGTAAGGGAGAGCAGGGTTCAGACGTGAAGTAAAAACATCCTGACAGATTTGCACAAACAAAAATCTAATACTTTGAAGATTGCAAGTCTTATTAGTGTGGTTAAGATTTTGAAAAAAATGCTATTACGTAATATATCATATGATGTTTATATTTCACTATCTTTTCTAAGTAATCAAATTGTAGCATATATTTAATTACAGTGCCTCTATCACAGACTCAGCCAGAATGCCTCTAGTTAAACTAAAGTCACTAAAGTACATGTAGCAGCAACACCTTAAAGCAGAACAGTGACAAATCAATTATCACACATTACTCAAAGAGCGCTCACCTCTGCCAGGGCTGTGTAATGCACTGAATGAGTTCTCTTAATAAGAGAAAATGTTAGGAATTTTAATATGCAATGTGTGTTTGGATCAGCATTAAATACTGGCAAAGATAAACATTCATGTGTACCAGTGAGTTTTCATGCCAGTAGTTTTTTTGGAAGAAAGCATGTACAAACATGCCCTTCACAGTGTGAGATATCATGTTACTTGGACCTTGGTCTTATCATTCACATCCATAACGAATGACAAAAATGTTCTTTATTCTGCACTTTAACCAGAAACACCTGATGAGCAGACTTTACTTCCTGAGGAAGCTGAGATCCTTCAACGTGTGCAGCAAGATGTTGGAGATCTTTTATCAGTCTGTGGTGGCCAGTGTACTTTTCTTTGTTGTAGTTTGTTGGGGAAGCAGCATCGGAGCCAGCGACACCAACAGACTCAACAAACTCATCAGGAAGGCTGGCTCTGTGATTGGCTGCAAACAGGACACTCTGGATGCTGTGGTGGAGAGGAGGACACTGAAAACACTGTTATCCATCATGGATAATCCTCTCCACCCTCTCCAACTCACACTGGTCAGACAGCGGAGCACCTTCTCCGGAAGGCTGCTTCAGCTTCGCTGTCGTAGCAATAGATACAGGAAATGTTTCCTGCCACAAGCCATCACTTTTTACAACAGCTCTCCTGACAGAGAACTCTGGCCTCTCTACTGTTTGTATATATTATATTTGTTTATAGTATATTTTGCATATTTTGTTTTGTTGTATATATTATTATTGTTTATAGCACACTATGCACTGTAGATATACACACTATGTATATATTGCCTTCTATTTATGTTATGTACAAAGTGTTTTATTTGCGGACCCACTACTGCTGTAACAAAATAATTTCCCTGTCTGGGATCCATCTATCTATCTATCTATCTATCTATCTATCTATCTATCTATCTATCTATCTATCTATCTATCTATCTATCTATCTATCTATCTATCTATCTATCATACTGTTGGCAACATTAGCTGAACAATGAGTGTGCTTTTTCCATCTCTCACATTTATATGGTTAGCATTCAGAGATAAGGGCTGCCATTTACTGTTTTCAAAGATGGATGACATGACAGCTCCCTATAAGAAAAGCAACAACATTTGAATGGGCCCCTAACTGCAGTATGGTTCACACACCCAGCCCCCTCCATGTTAGTGGATGTCAAAGTACACGTCAAACAAATTATTCAAAAAAACATTTACGGTAGGCTTTAGCACCCTGAAGTACATTCAGTTGTTCATTTCTCTGATAAGATTGGTTTTAATTATTTACATGATACTATAAAAAGGGGGTGTGACGTCATCATTGACAGCTGCACTCTGCTCGCGAGTGAGTACATGGGCAGGACATCGACACCGCAGCTCCGACCCCCAATCCCTTCTGCGCAGACTTGGCTCTGAATGCCCTCAGCGCAAGACGGCAGCGCTCATATCCAGGATATTTAACTTCACTCACTTTCACTTTTGCACATAGGGAGGAAAGAGAGACACGCCGAACATCTTTTTATTGAGCAAAAACAGTCATAATGTGACCTTCTATTTCATTCTTCCTGACCGCCAGAGGGCGGTGCTTTAGCACTGGATATCTCCATCTCGCACATGTGCAGGTCGAGTTATTATACCAACAAAGTCACCTGTGACCATGCGATGACGTAGGGCGCACGCCCCAGTATAAAACCCCCACGTCATCACGCAATCTGTTCCTTCTATCTTCTCGCAATTGAGAAAAAAAATCTGATAGCAGGTCAATAAGGCTCGCCGCTGGTAGTCTCGTAACCTGAGGTTGGTGCTTCGGATATTTCGTCCACCAGAGACTGCGGCAAGTCGCTTTTTCCCTCAAGAATTGTCTGTTCTTCGGACGAACAGCGGTGATCTCGCCGTTACGATTTGTACTGAATTACTGCAGACAGGTAAGTAACGTTAAGCTAAATTGCTCTAGGTGTTAGCCGATGCTAAGAGCCGGCGGCTCGTATTTGTTTTGAACAGCGGTGTTTTCGCCGCCTGTTATGTTACACGCTACATTGCTTTACTCTCTGTTTTCGGTGGGTTGTAGCGGCAGTAAATACGCCATTAGCCTGGACGTACTTTAAGTTGTCGGGCGGTGCTGAGGGCACTGACTCGTTGAAATATATTTTTCTTTCCGAGGCACGCTCCGGTACGGACGCGTTTGAACCTAATTATTGTTTTGGTGTGCAGCACAGTGTTTCCGCTGTGACTGCCTTGTGCAGCATAGTATTGACTGCATTATTCTTTCGTTCGCCTTTTCTGAAAACTGTCCCACTTAATGACATGTTGAGCTCGCCTGTCTGTAACTCGTGCATGGCTCCCCTCCAAACGGAGGACGGCCACGATCAGTGTCCGGCCTGTCTCGGGGTTGAGCACCTGAGGACAGGTATATCGGACAACCCATGCATGAACTGTAGGTTTATGCCACTGTCGGTCAGAAAAGCTAGACTGGCAGCGGTGGAAGGGGATGCTGCGCTGCTACCCGCTAGCGGGGGCGCAGACCCGAGGGCACCTAACTCATTCGTGCAACACTGGAAAGAGTGCAACAGAACAGCCACAGACTGTTACTGGTGGCCCCCAACTGGCCAGGGCGGCCATGGTTTCCGGTGCTGCTGAAACTACTCCAAGGGGAGCCATGGCGCCTCCCAAGGAGACCGGACCTTCTCTCTCAGCTGGAGGGACGCATATGGCATCCGAATCCGGATCGCCTTCAGCTTTGGATCTGGCCATTGGGAGCCAGGAGCCACTCCTGGCATCCTGTGACCAGTCAGTAATCAACACGGTGTTAAGGTCTAGGGCTCCCTCCACTAGGTCTCTCTACGCTAATCGGTGGAAGCTGTTCTCCCAGTGGTGCCAGACACAGGGTGAACTACCGGAGAACTGCTCAGTGGCCATCATTCTGCGTTTTCTGCAGTCGTTATTGGACGCAGGCAGATGTGCATCAACCCTAAAAGTGTATGCAGCAGCCATTTCGGCAGGGCATGTCAGAGTGAACAACCAGACAATGGGGTCACACTATTTGGTAAGTCAGTTTTTGAAGGGCGCACAGAGGCGTAAGCCATCAAGGGTCACTGTAGTGCCATCATGGGACTTGACATTGGTTTTGAGGTCACTGGGTCGGCCCCCGTTCGAACCCATACGACAAGCAGAACTCAGGTGGCTGTCTGCAAAGACTGCATTTCTGCTGGCAATCACATCAGCAAAACGAGTGGGTGAACTCCATGCCCTGTCAGTGAGCCAGATGTGTATGCGTTGGTATCCAGATGGCTCGGGGGTCACTCTCCTACCCAATCCCTCCTTCCTGCCAAAGAGGGGGCCTGCCTCACATGTAAACCAGGCAATTGAGTTGGCAGCATTCAGTCCACCAAGCTCGTCGCAGCAAGTAGCAGAGCTGTCAGAGCAGCTTTGCCCTGTTCGGACTCTCAAGGCGTATGTGGCTGCTACAGCCCCTTTGCGTAAATCTGACAAACTGTTTGTCTGTTATGGGGGTTGTGGGAAAGGTCAACCTCTGTCAAAACAGAGGCTTTCTAAGTGGATTGTTGAGGTGATTTTACATGCTTATAGGTCTCAGGGCCTGCCTGTGCCTAGTAACGTTCGGTGCCACTCTACTCGAAGTGTGTCCACATCATGGGCAGCCCTGAAGGGGGTCTCTCTGCAGGACATCTGTGCTGCAGCGACCTGGGAATCCTCATCTACCTTTGCTCGCTATTATCGCGTCAATGTGGCTGCTCAACAGGCTGTGGCGACAGCTGTCCTATCAACAGCTTCCATGCCTTAATGCGGTAAGCATTCCTCGTGACCTTGTTGGTATGAGTCATCCAGTGCTAAAGCACCGCCCTCTGGCGGTCAGGAAGAATGAAATAGAACGAGAGTTACGAATGTAACTACGGTTCTATGAGTTCTGGATGACCGCCAGAGCTGTCTGTCACTCGGAATCTGGGCGAGAAGATTCTGTAGGAACAGATTGCGTGATGACGTGGGGGTTTTATACTGGGGCGTGCGCCCTACGTCATCGCATGGTCACAGGTGACTTTGTTGGTATAATAACTCGACCTGCACATGTGCGAGATGGAGATATCCAGTGCTAAAGCACCGCCCTCTGGCGGTCATCCAGAACTCATAGAACCGTAGTTACATTCGTAACTCTCGTTTTCTGTACATATTTACAGGAGCAATTTGGAGGAAACTGAATCTGTACTCTGAGAAAAGCTGCAGAGGGAAAGGAAGGAGCTACCTTTTTCCTCATCAGGACTTCTAAGATTGCACTGGGACTTACAGCTCCTTGGCACAATCACTGAACTTCTCGCGTAGCATATGATGGGATTATCGATAGTGATACAGCAACTCAGGAGCAGCAATTCATTGGCAATACCAGCTGCATGTTTTTAGCTGGATTTAATGTTGAGGTTTTGAAGCAGAAATTGTGAGGTCTATTCAGGAAACAAAAGTTTAGTGGTAGAGGAAAGAAGAAGTGGTATAAAAAATGTAGTCTGTCAGTGGGACGTGCAGTCAGCCTGTCTTGCTGCTTGGCTAATTTTACTTGATTAAGTTTCTGGTTGAATTCTCTTTGTGTTGAGTTTATTTTCTATTTGAGTATACCCACTTAGATCTGTCACCTAGGAGAAAAGCGCATAATAGCTTAAGTTTATTATAATAATTTACTTCTGAAGATGGTTAAATATGACTTGATTTACGGGCTATTTTTTTAATTATCGATTACTCGGAAAAATGCCTCAAATTGCTTCTCAGTCCAAAACCCCAAAGAAAAGGCAGCAAATCCTTACATTCACAAACCCAGATTCCAATGAAGTTGGGACATTGTGTAAAATGTAAATAAAAACAGAATACAACGATTTGCAAATCCTTTTCTACTTAAATTTAATTAAATACGCTACAAAGACAAGATATTTAATGTCGTTTATTTACGTTTATACAACGTCTCATCTTCATTGGAATTGGGGTTTGTAAGAAGCTGCAACCAGCAAATGTTTGACATTTTTGATTAAAAATGACCAAAATAACCACAAACGTAAAACAGTAATGCTGATCGACTAATCTATTAATCGACTAGCTGCAGCTGTACTTGATTTTGTCCAGTAAATTCATGAAGTCACAGACAGAGTACAAAGGAGTGTACGTATGTGTGTGTGGATTAGGTGTGGTTGTGGGTTTGGACAGCCTGATCTTCCTCTGCCGGTAGATTATCATGACCTTTCACAGAACCCTCCCCTACAACAAGAAAACAAAAAAAACAAAAAAAGACTCCCTTCATCTTCCCTTCTCCATCACTCCCTCCCCTCTCTGACTAAGCCATTGTCCATCCACTCTGCCCTCGCTCCTCTTCCACACAGAAACCATGTTGTTCCTCCTGAATGTTCATCTCTAAGACACACAGACAGATGCTGTCATTTGGCCCTACACCTCTTGAAAAGGGCAACTTCAAACTAAAACAGACTTTCATCTTCACATGAGTCCCTTGATTGTTGGACTCCTCCAGGCCTGTTGGGCTGAAACCACACCTGTATCCTCACTGTGCAAAGAAACAAAGACAAAGGAACAGAAACAATAACTCGATATGGTTTCTATTTAGCTACACGCGCAGATGTATTCGGTGGTGAAAGTGTATTCTATCAAGCACAAGCGGTGTGGCAATGCTAAAGTACGCTGACCGGCGTGTACAAAAGTCTCTTGACATTTTTCTTAAATGTCGCTAATGAAATCCATGAACGTTTTGTCTAAACATGAAATCCAAACAATGAGGTGAGTGAGTGAGAATAAACCTGTTCTACTTGTTTATAGTCACTGGAGGAATGAACACTAGCACCGAGCACAATTAGACCTACCTGTGGTCTGGAGTGCATCTACACAATCTCATTATTCACACACACACACACACACACACCACAAGTAGTCTGCCTTACAACAACCTCTCTTCTTCTTTTACAAACTGTCTTATGCCATTCTCCTCACTTGACACCGTTTTTCATATTTCAGCATTTTTTACTGTAAAGGATGCTCCAATGATTAAATGAACTCATTAGTGGTCCTTCAATTTGAAAAAGGTGAATGAATAAACATCAACTTATTTGTTGTTTGGCATATTTGACGACAACTCTACGTTTATTCATTCATGTTTTCCCGGGTCCATATATGTACTCCAACTCGATTAGGAGTGGGAATCACAGCGCAACTCGCGATACGATACGATTCACTATACGTTGCCCACCATAGTATCACAATACATTGATTTTGACATACATTGCAAGACAATCTTCTAAGAAAACATCATAATATCTGTCTGACTGAATACAATATATTCCTCACCAGAAAAAAAGAAAGAAAAAATCCTCTCATTGTGTTGTCAGTTTCATAGAATTTGACATGAACTGACATGACACAACAAAAAACAGCTTTGCTTAAGTTCTCTTTGTGACACACACTGACGGTAGTTTCCTCATGCCCATGTGTGTCACCATTCCCATAGAAAAACACCCAGAAACTTCCAGAAACTGAACAGTTCCAGAAAAATACTGGCAAATATAATCATTTATGTGTACCAGTTTTTGGAAGAAAACATGTACAAACATGCCCTTCACAATGTGAGTTATCTTGTTACTTGGACCTTGGTCTTATCATTCACATCCATAGCGAATTATGAAAATGGAGTTAAAATGTTTAAAGAAAGGAAACAACTATGCCTCACTAAGTACTCGTAAATGAAGTTTACACCACAAGGAGTTGAGAGGTAGTGGCTCTGGTAAGTCAAATTGTCAGGGGTAACTGACTGTATTCCAAGAGAAAACGATGCAATATATTGCCGTATCAATTTACATTTACATTACATTTCGTCATACCCCTAAACTTGATATATAAACCAACACATATATAAACGAACACTTACATAAACCAACACTGCTGGAAACTTGTGCAACCAGTAATACAAGAAAATAACTGGTTTCAGCCACAGTTGTAGACGAGATAGGGAGCTTGAACATACTTAGTATCTGTTTTAAGCTGACTTCCACAAGAGATTGTATTTAGTAGCGTCTCAGTTAAAACTTCCCGTCTCATTGTTCATAGGTCTTTTCTTTTTTTAGGCTCCGGGAAAAATAAGAAGATTTTTCCCAAGAATGAGGAACGTAGGTCGTAAAACTTACAGTAAGTAATGGTTTAACAGCACTCATCGATTCATAGTCAAAACATGCTTGTTGTTGTGACACATCGCTTGCTCACTTTGACCTCACTGACAACATTTAAGTATCTGAAAGCTTGACACCGGAGACAGAGAGAGAGAGCAGACAGATGGTGTGAGCTTGGCTGCACAGATCTTTAAACTATCATCTTCTGAGCTTCACTTTTAAAATTGAGGACAGGGATGATCTAAGTGCTGAGAAGTACTTCACAGAGATCCAACCCTGAACTCACCAGAGTGTTAAAGAGTTTTATCAGTCAATCCATTAGCTCATCAAAAGCCCTCACAGTGATCTTGTCCTTGACCTCACCTCCCTTGCTGATGCATGCTGCTGACTGCAGCTTCATGAGTGCTGATGAGGGACTTGTGCAGTTAATGTTTGCATGAGTAAGATAGAGGTGCAGTACATGATATGTAAATGGCTTTGTGGAAGCAAAGTCTTGCATATTCCAGCTAATTTTCACTTCTTGCCAAAACCAATTTAACAATCACAAATCATGTTTAAACCAAAAAAAACAGGAAAATATTTATGCAGAAGAAAATGCATATGAGAAAGAAATCAAAATGAGGACCATTTTTCATTTGTTAATGTAACATGAAAAGCTGGAAAATCACTCTGTTAAACACCTCGTTTCCTTGAAATACGAGCGCAGCTAATTTTTTACTGGAAGCACAGATGATTCAGCACCAGCTGCTCAGAGGAAATTGTGTTTAAAAGGGGTCAGTTAACCCAGATTTACACAGAAAAAAATGTTACCAACATAGCTTGCATTTGTGAGGCTGTTGGTGGTGTATTTTTGAGGAATACAACATTAATAAAATAATTCTATTTTCTTGTAAATTTTGATGTTTAAATTGATCCTTTGCTTGCCTGTATATGAGTCAAACCTTCGTGTAAAAGCATAATCACGACCAAAGAGGCACTTTTAAGATTTACTGTAGTTTCGTTTAGAGATGCACCGATCCAGTTTTTTCCGATCCAATCCCGATACCGATACCTGGACTGAGCGTATCGGCCGATACCCGATACCGATCCGATACCGTTGTTGAATTAATAATAAACTGTATACCTTCCACCATGTGAAAGGGACTAAAGGCACCAGACTTTCCAAACTAAGACAAAATACTCAAACAGTTACCGAACATTGTAAACATGTGTAACATTAATAACAATAATAATAACAATAATAATAATAATACATTTAATTTATATAGCGCCTGTCAGGGTACCCAAGGACACACGTAACAAAGTGGAACAAACAAAACAAAGAATGAATGAATTTAGCGCCTCTCAGTCAGCACGGAGGGAACACTAGCACCGAAGTCAGTAGCACCGTCTGTAAACAAACTAGCGTCTGGAGGCTCCGTGCACACAGTGGGGGCGACCATCCAGCATCGCTTCGAGCCGGGGAGACCGCAGCAGCAGAGGAGTAGACAAAGCAGCCCAGCGGTGAATAACTCACAGGTTGTGGTGGAGGGAGGACCAACGGTGCAACGATGTACAGCCCACAGAGTATTGAGTACGTCGGTTTGAAAGTTAGCGTTGCTAGGCTAACAGCTGACCGGTGAGGCTAACAACTGATGGCGGGGCTACTCAGCTAATCAGCGGAGAAATGTGACGTGAGTAAGTGTAACGTCCTGCAAACAGGAATACAAAATAAAACATAGCAGCTGAACCTGAGAATAAACTAATAAAGAGTTGGTCAAACAACAACTTGCGCTCTTCCAGCATGCGACACACTGATGAATGAAGTAGGATGTGCTGCGACGGCGAAAAAAAAAAAAAAAAACTGGATCGGCCGGTGGATCTGTTTCATTTTACCGATCCCCGATCCAGCCGTTTTGTCAATATCGGAGCCGATATCCGATCTTAATATCGGATCGGTGCACCCCTAGTTTCGTTTTCGGGCAAGCTAATTTTCAATGGAGTGCAGGGGCACTCTTATGCTAGCATCAAAATCGCTATCTTTAAAACACTAAGAAGGCTCGACACAATATGAAACTTTGCTTGTAGTATCACCAGGGTCTCTACACATGAACACAAGCATTGAGAACATTGTTTGTGTACACAGAGTTTACTAAAAAGAAGGTTTTTGAACTACTCACGTTTGCTGGTGCATCTCCGGCGCGCCATCGTCATGGCAGACAAAAGGTGTCGATCCCCGAGTGCAACCTAACAGGTAGGAGGTCCACCATTACTCTCCTACCTGTTAGGCTGCACTCGGGGATCAACACTTTTTTGCCTGCCATGACGGCGGCGCCCCGGAGATGCAGCAGCTAACCTGAGTCGTTGTTTCATGTTGTGTCGAGCCTTCTTAGTGTTTTAAAAATAACGATTTTGATGTTAGCGTAAAAGTGCCCCTGCACTCCATTGAAAATCAGCTTGCCCGAAAACAAAACTACAGTAAATCTTAGAAGTGCCTCTTTTGTCGCAATTATGCTTTTACACAAAGGTTTGTCACAAATCAAGCCTAGGTTGCTTTTTGGCGAGAGTTTCACTTTAAGCATCGTCATGCTTAATTGCTGTTTTTTAACACTTTCTTTATTCCCCGTCTTTGACTTTCAGTTATTTTACCATTTTATCACTTTGCTGTTGTAATACTTAAGGCTTGGGAAATTATATCTTTACTGTCTACTTTCTTTTATCCTTTGTTGTCTGTGCTGTTTTAATTTTGCTCTGTGAGGTACTTTGAGCTGCATGTCTGTATGGAAGGTGCTGTAGAAGTTAAGTCAAGTTATTAGGTGTCCGAGTTTACGTTAACAAACTCTGACCTTCCTTTAATGCACACTGTTTGAACTGTGATTCATGCACTTTGCCAGTAGTCCCATTTGTCAAGAATTTCTTTTTCCGAATTTCCATCTCAGCAGACTGTCTACCATGTTGACAGAAATCCAATTTTGCCTCAAAGACACTTCAGCTTTTATTCACATTATACTGTAAAATCAGCAACCTTAACAAAGTTAACGCTCCTTAAATTTGATGCTAAGTTACTGAGCTTTTCCTTACGCACTGCAGCTACAGATGCCACTCTGCAGACATCAGAATATGATACATGCAAAACATGACCACAGAATCTCTGCACGTATGAAGACCTCAAGCGGTGCACTTGCTACACTGTAGCTGCAATGTGCAACACAAAACATTTCGGGCTGTAATCTCTTAAGTAGAGCAGATGGTGTAAAAACATGAACTTGAGGTTAATAGGATCAAAAAAGGAATGGTTTAAATGTGCTGGTTTTGCTCTCATTTAGTGAGCAGATCTAATAGTTCACTGATGCTCCTGCATTAATCTTACATGACTGATGGAGTTAAACAACTACATCTATATGTCCACATTCAACTGAAGAATCGTAATATAGCGTGGCTCACATCCAATGGACAAAAATAAGATTACTTCTAATTAAAACTCGTTAACACAGATCAAACTTTTTGGGGGTTAAACAGTCAGACAAGGTCAATCACGCAACACTTATCTTCACACAGGAACAAAAAACAAGCACAGCAGCACACATAAATAGTACTGCACATGCACAGGGTAGTAGTATTGATTTCTGGTGGTATTTCCCTGAAGAGAAGTGCAGGTCGATCCATCATGAGTAGGCGAGTGGTACTCCCTGAAAAGTTGCATGTAGTTTGCAGAAAGACAAAATGCACACCTTTATCCCATTCTGTCTGTTTTTTCTTTGCAATATGTAAGAATCCTTTCATTTTGAAGTAGGGCTTCAACTAACGATTACTTAGAATGATTAACTTGCCGATTATTTTCAAGATTGATGCATAAAAAAATACATGGAATAATAAATAAGAAAAATGCTTATAGCAATTTCTTAGAGCCCATAGTGAAGTCTTCAAATTGCTCCTTATGTCGAAACAAGAAGACTTTTTATTTACTTCATGAATGACAAAGAAAAGCAGCAAAGCTTTATATTAAAGAAACTGGAACTGGGACATTTTTGACATTTTGTGCTCAAAAAGCAATGCATTATTAATTCTATTGTCAAAATAGATGGCAATTCATTAGAGCTGCAACTAACCATTTGCCACTCTACTTTACAGTAGAGTGAAAGAGTTGTAGGGTCAAAAAGTTAAGTAGTATCAGAACAGGCCAGACTAACATTTGCCCATTTGGCATCTTTCCAACTCAGATTCCTAATTTTACCTCCTCATCATGGGCTCATTGTTTCTCCTGACCTACACCCACTCCTCTTCCTCTACTGTGCTGTTACTTATGATAAGCTCCTGCAGCCTGCTGTGTTTCCTTTGTGGCAGAGCATGCTGTCTGAGAGCACTGAGCTGAAATGTTGCCCCGCTCTGCTTACTTCCACTCCACTGGCTCCACTTGGCTCCCGTAAAGCTACTATCTGCCAGGGATATCACTCTTTTTTGGCACAAGCCTTACTTTCAGGGATGACACCAATCAATTGCTTAAAGATATCCGGTGGGATCCAGAGCTCTGAGTCCACGATAGTATGAACGGTTGGTTGATAGACAGAAAATAATCTATTTTGATCACAATCTAATTTTAAAATTCTTCAAGCAAAAATATGAAACATTTACAGTTTCCACCTTCTCAAATGTGAGGATTTGATGTTTTTTTCAGTCTATATGATAGAAGATTGAACAGTTGATAGTTTTGCACTATTAGAAAAAAAGAAAAGACGAGAAATTAAAATGTTACCTTGGGCTCTGGGAAATGAAAACAGGTATTTCAACATATTTAGTTGTTACATAAGAAAAACAATTAATGAAATATTGACATAAAAAGCACCAATTAACCCTATTAATTCATAGGGAAATGTTTGGTATTCTTAGCCCTGACTATTTTCTATCAGAATTGATAGTTCAAAAACGTAGTTATTTTAATTAAGCGAATGCATGACATGCAAAAAAAAAAATCCTACTGCAATTAAGTTACAGATATTGCTAATGAGATACGAGTCCCAATTTTTAGTCACGTTGGAATAGTCAGTGAATTTCTGCTTTTCATTTTCACTGTGGAAAAAATGACAACATTTTTTGTAGGAATCCGCACCAAACAAACTGCACCGCTCTTAGTGGCTCCATTGCTGGAACATTTTGGCAGTAGCGCCGAGATCGAAAAGTGGCTGAAGGTATGTCGATTGCTGCTCAACGGCATATACCGATCCCTACAATGGCATACCGATCCCCAGACTGACATACAGATTCTCGGAGTGGTATAAAGCGATCCCCAGACTGACATACAGATTCTCGGAGTGGTATAAAGCGATTCCCAGACTGACATACAGATTCTCGGAGTGGAATGCTGCTACTATGCCGCTGTTATTCCATCGACACATAACGGTATGTGCCGCTTGAGGATTTTGACGGCACTGAAAGGCTGTTGGATGGGTACCGCCCCCCTGATGAATATGCAAATGTGATGCCACTGGTCTGGTTTCGCGACAAGTACTGCCGTAAAGCATGTTTTTTTTTGGTGTCTTTATTGACAACTTGGTAACTTAACACTTTACGCAAGTAAACGAACGTATGCATGTTATGTTGTTGTTGATGTACGCATGTAGACAGTAATTACACGTGGGACTCTTACGATATGATAGTAAAGCAATATGTCTAAATGTCCGCCTATAAAGTCCTAAAAGCTAATGAAAGCACTAGCCTTAGCTATGGCTAATATTAGCCCAGCCACCGTAGCCAGTCTGACTAATCGATAGCAGAAACTTTGAGCCTGCCAACAAAACAATATTTAGTGACAGGTTTTCATTATTAGGAGAACACAACAATACATTACTTCATATAAAATTTCCAACTTTGCAAAACATTAACCATTGTGGCTACCATTGAGATATTTTCTAACTATTGTCAATGAGTGTGTGTGTATGTATGTATGTATGTGTGTATATATATAGTATATATATATATATATATATATATATATATATATATATATATATATATATATACATAGTTTTACTGTACTTCTACTGTATACCTATTGTGATAAGAAAGTGTTGGAATTTTTGTGTCTCAATTTAATTGTTACCCCTATGTTTCATCTAGGTCTCGGTTCATGCTATTCTACTCATGTTTATGCAGCAGCATATGTCCTAGAATATCACAAGTCTCACTCAGCCAACACTGCACCCCTACTACTGATACACCACTCCTGCTTCAGCACCATATGATGTCCTTCATCGACACACTGATCCAGCACATAAGCCTTTGGGTATCAATATACCAACTGATCCAGGGGTATAATCCTTTTGGCATGGACATACCACTATTCTTCCAGAGGTATAAGCCTTTACTTCTGACATATCCACTATTCTTCCAGCAGTATAAGCCCTTACTTCTGACATACCACTATTCTTCCGGGCCTGGCATAAAGCCTTTACTTTCAGCGGAATAAGCCTTTACTTCCGGCGGCATAAGCCTTTACTTTCAGCGGTATAAGCCTTTACTTCCGGCGGCATAAGCATTTACTTTTAGAGGTATAATCCTTTAGGCATGGACATACCACTGATGAGCCAGAGGAACATGTCTTTTATATGATGTGGAACTACTAATGAAAAAGAGATAGTGGTGTGCTTGAGGAATGCCTTTATACTATCAAACTCACAAAAAACGCAGGTGCTCTTGAAAAAAAGGGTCAGCACATGAGAGGAAAAAAGTCACTTCAGGCACTCGTGCATGGAGCCGGAACAATAAATACTTGAATTAGGTAATAAAGCCTTTATTCAAAACATGGCCACTTACAAAACAATAAAACACAGACCGGTTTCTACTCTGAAGGTTTTAATCAGGGTGAATAGAGGCTTTTTAAGCTTATTCAAGTATTTCCTGCTCCATGCATGAAGTTTGTTTTTTCCAGTATTTTAAAATCATTTGACTCACTAGTTTTGGGGCAAGGGCGTTCACGCACGTGACAAAGATATGCAACAGAGGCAGGATAATTTTTGTTTTTTAACACTTAACTTTACCATCTAAAATGACAACAGGGCACTGAAACAGTAAACTTACAGGGAATTTAATGATTATAAAATACCTTATGCATCTCTGATTCCATTAAATTCACACACACAAAAACAGGTTTTCATATCGGCTAAGGATGCACATTTTTAATTTTTTTTATGACCGATAACCAACGCTCATTAACCGATTAATAACCGTTATTACACGGCTCTTCTTAATGCTGGATAAAGCGCCATTCACTTGAATGGAGTGGCCTTTTTGCCTCTGATTTGCGTATTTCGTATCACTCCGCGCTTTAAAATCTTTGCTCCGCAAGTAGTCCCATTCACTTATCATCCCAGCGTCTTCGGTTGCTAAGCGACGTCAGCTGATCTGTAGTCTACTTCATATGGGAAAAAACTACTCTTATGCCACTAGTATGGATGAGTTTCACATTAACTTTGATATTTTTGGTAAATACGGTGATTTCGAGTCTTGGTAAAAGGCTGAGTTGTCATCAAAGGTCAAGAAAAGACGAAGAGGAAAGCAGCGAAGAGGGAGAAGCGAAACGGCTCGGTTTGGCGAACTATTTCTCTGCTGAAAAACACTGTGAACGCCTGAACGGTAACAAATTAATTGTAAAAAGACATACTGTGTGACGTTTTTTTTTCATGTTGGCAAGTAGCCGTGTAATAAGCGGGATAATATATAGAACGGCGGTCATTTTCGGGAAAATAAGTCCCGACAGGACGTCTGGACGGATCATGACCGCCGTTCTATACATAATGACCGCCGTTCTATACATCATCCCTTACTTAACCGAGAAGATTTAAATGCTCTATTGAGTGTCTGTGACCCATTCAAAAGTACCGTGTGTGATCTCCTCAGACCGCCGCGCGTCGCATCTTCTCCCTGCCATCATGGAAGTTTGCTGTGATGGTCCTCCATCATCTGATCCTGGATGTTTGCTTCGCAAGTGGTACTGCATTGTACTGGTACTGCTTGAATATTTCAGTGCTGTAACGCATAGTTTGCAAATAACCTCATCTCCTTTTCGGTCGAAATTGTCCCACACAGAACTCCTTTTTGCTCGCTTCATTTTTGCTGTGAAGTGGGCTGTGGCGGAAAGCACGTAAAGGCACGTATTGCACGTGTCGACACGCTCCCATGAGTTGATTGACAAGTAGCTAAAAAAATTTTTAACCGATAGTATTAATCGGTCAAAGTTCCTGTTATCGGTTAACCATGTGCATCCCTAATATCGGCACATATTGGGCAACAAATATGCCAATACTGATATATCTGTGATACACCAATATCTGCCAGGATTGTGTGTGGACTGTCTGTATATAGGCCAAAACACGTTAATTCCAGTGAATTAACTTGTAAATCTTTTTTTTTTCATGAATGCAAAGATCACTACCGTTAGCAAAGCTCGCACGAGCGGACCCAAACAGGCAAACTAACTAACGTGTCCTTGTTCAGCAAGATTATGCAACCCGTAAAGTCAACAGAGAACGGTTAGAGCCCAACAATCACCTTCTCTCCCCTCTAACACCGAGAAGGAACTGTGTGCCGTCAGAGAATTCTATCCACAAGCAGAGAAGAAGCATGCATGAATGAATGATCAGCAATGTGGGATACAGGAAGTGAGCAGAAGCACGAGGAGGGAAACAGCGATTGTTAACTCACAAACAGCTGAACACGCCTGCTTTTGTTTGGCCAGACTTGTGGGTATGTGCATGTGACCAAGTAGAGAATAAAACACAGAGAAAAGAAGTAAATCCTACTGTCTCACTGCCCTGTCAGCACTCTCATCCTCTCCCTCCATCATACAGCCCACCTCAGGCTCTTCTCATCCTCTCCCTTTTAAGACTTGGCCTTTTCTACTCTCTTCCTCCTTTCCAGGCCACTTAGGATTTTGTCTGGCAGACTGCCCGCCCCTCACAGTGCACACAAACTAAATGTACACACATTCAAAACTAGTCACTAGAAATGAGAGAACACAATGTGAACGCCATATTCTCTCCTGTTCTGACCAATAAACCATGTATCTGGCCTCCCACCCTCTGTATCTGCCTGCTCATTTACCTCCGCCACTGCAAACACTTGTGCTATTTTTGGCCCATTGTGTTTGATGTGATGATGGAAGAAAACCATGCCTTTAAACACAGAGGAAGAGGAACGCATGGGCTTAATGAAAGCAGGGAGGAAGTCACATTTACAGAGAGGAAGCGTGTAATGTGCCCGGTAACATTCTCAACAAATCTGCTGAAGCCATAAGCAGTTCACCGGCGTCTCAGACTACTGTTGGAAATCACAGAGGAAGTATTATAGTGCTCACAACTAGAGTCATGTACTGAAAACATCTGGAGCACATCATTTTTATAACTTAACTAAAACACCATTCCACTGCGACACAAGTTGCCAAGACACTTCCTTAGTCAAGTTTAAAGGGAAATGTCAAACACGATACAAAGAGCTTGTATGATGAGGCAGGTTCAACATACCCAGGATATCCTTGCGTTAATTGGCTTCACGGAGCCTCAGAGCCATGATCAAACTATACGCTCGGACAATGGTGGTTCTCAATTCCATAAGTCAACCCAGGGTTTTCCACATCTAGCCATGTGAATGTTCACAATACAAAAAGGGGTTATGCTTGATTTTGGGGGACAGCGCTGATACTTCAATTAGGGAGTAAGAAATTCCAATATTGATGTGTCATTCGATGAACACAGTTCTATTGCCATGATCCCTCAAATGTGGTTATCAGACACTTGTGACAAAGATATTTAACAGA
Organism: Diplodus puntazzo; assembly: GCA_963678695.2. Classification (NCBI taxonomy): domain Eukaryota; kingdom Metazoa; phylum Chordata; class Actinopteri; order Spariformes; family Sparidae; genus Diplodus; species Diplodus puntazzo. The sequence goes on along the minus strand of OZ023164.1, from coordinate 13,842,079 downwards.
GGCAGGATATTTTACAGTTTTATAATACACTCACTGGGAATTATTATATTTATGTATGTATGTATATTTTTCTGCATTACAGTCCTTCCCCCTAAACAGAGATTACATATCGGCGCATATTGGGCAACACATAGACCAATAGCAATCTATCTTTGATCACAAACAAGTATTATTCTACAGGCAGCAGAATGACAAAATATACGAACAAAGAGCAAACTACAATATGGACGAATATGAATAAGTTAAACACATATTCTAGACTAAAAGCAACACACTTACAGCTGCCAAATGCAGGCTCGACAGCTGGCATTGAAAAAAAAACCCTACTGTGTGAATGTGTAAATTAATAGGCTTATAATATCACTGCCCCATCATTAGGACACAAGCAGATCTGATTATAATTACATTTGTGTATTCCATTAAATGAATATGTTGCATAGATGTAGTCTTATGACAATTCAAGAGTTTTCATTTAACTGACACCAGGGCTGTCGAATGGACTTGGGAGAAAATCAAAAATAAAGACATAATTCAAAGCAGCAACTCAACTGACTTATAAGCAAAACAAGTACAAGGCTTTGGTGCTTCAATCAGCGCAATGAAACTGCGTTGACATTGCTTGCAGCTATAAGTCAATTAGCACAAGCCTCACATCTCACCTCAGGCTGCCTCTACAGGTTCTTCATACTAATCTTGAACTGGGGAAGCAACCTTACTACTCTAATGAGCTGCAGGACAAACTGATTGTTTGGTGTGACTGACTCTTCTTGTCATATCGGTATAATGTTCACAAATCACTCTTGTAAACGAGATCTTCATCTCAATCCAAGTGCAACTATGTCTGAAGAAGAAATGAAGTACATTTAAACTGTGAAAGTATGTTTGTTTTTTTTTTTTAAAAAAAGCTACTTGTGGTGGCATAATGTGCTGATGGCAGTAGAAGGCATTTCACATAAGGCTGACAACAAACAAAGTGGTTAATGTGTGTTGTTCACTGTCACTAATGTTCTTTACTGTCAGAAGGCGGATGTGGGTTGTGTAATCTTTATCGAGTTTGTTTGCATAGTAATGTGATTGAGGATATTAAGACATCTCTAATACGTTCTCCCCTGCTACCCACTCATTAATTTTAGTTGTGCACCACCAAGTACACTCTGCCATGATTAATATGGTAAACACAAACAGATTAAGCTCTCCTGAGCCGAAAAAGCAATGGTCATATTTTGAGCTAATGCATTATCTGTTTAAAAACACAGATATTGTTATCAGTATATCAGTAACGTATCTTATATTTATCCTGTTAGTCCACATTGTTAAGTTTCCATTTGAGATGTTACCACAGATACTAAAGAGCAGTCTCTCACTAGGGGGTTGGGCCGACTCTGACAGAGAAGTACACATTCTGAAGAGTTATTCAACATGGAGTGTTTGGACAGCTGACTGGCACAGCTCTCATCACAGCAGTAGAGTGACCAGGAACGAGACAGGCTGGCGGAAGCATCAGGTTAGGGGGAACGAAAATAAAAATAAAAACTTTGCCTAAGATAACCTCTCCACCCCTATAGCACTCCAAACAAAACCACCAGCTGTGTCTTATATTGACTACAATAATCTTACAAGACTGTCATTAGTCTAAATACAAACGTGCTTTCCGTGAACAGCTACTAGAACCGTGTAGAAATACGTTTCACTTCAACAATGACTCAATGCCTGAGGCCAAGTACGCACGAAACACCCACGCTGGGCAGCTTCAAGAGAAGGAGCCATCTATAACCGCAGGGAGAGATGATATGGGACATCAAAGAAGCTTGTATGTTTAAAAAAAGAAGAAGAAAAGCTGTATTAAAACATCTCAGTTTAAAGGTAAGAAGCAACACAGACAGGCAATGAACCAGAGCAATACAAGATACAGAGCATGAATAACGCTTGTGATGTTGTTGATGCAGGTGGAGGCTCCACTTGAAGGCAATACACTAATCAAAGTTTATGTATACAATACTGAAATATTGTTTGATTCTGCTTCAGGCACCCTGAAGTGACAAAATCATTTTCCGAAAGCATGTAAGGACATCGTATTTTATTTGAGATCTTTGAAAAATGTGTTCAGTGTCTCGATCTGACGACATCCCTTTCGTTTGTCCCTCTGCCCAAGCTAAGATACAAGTGTTACATTTGATCTCACTCACATAAAGACAGAAAACCGCCCAGCATTGTGCATAAAGAATGCAATTTTTCAGAAAAGAATGAGAGCTATTTGTTTCACATAAACTAATGCTGCCCAGAGTTTATGATTTAAATCAATACCACAGCTTTCACTACAAGGCCAAAAAGGGATCTTCATTACTGCCTGCACCCTTTTTACCCAGAACGTGAACATTTGACACCTTCCGTAACCCAAACAGAAAAGAACCTTTGATTAAACAAATAGGCTTGCTGTTTACAATACTGTGATGCTCAATGCGCTGCAGCAAGCAAATAGACAAAACACAAACAAATGTAGAGAAAATCTTTAAAAAAACATTGGCAGCAGCATGTTGGAAAGAAATGCTGCAAATAAGCGAACAAGTCAAATCAAGAAGCACTTTCTCCAATTTGTCAACACCTACGTGGCAGAGAGACACCTGCTGCATATAGAGACAAGCCAAGGAAATACAGGAACGCTGCCAGCACTACACTACACTGAACTGAACTGATGAATATGTCAATTATAGTGCTGTCCGAAAGTACAGAGAAGGTTTTTCTTTTCTTTTGAATTGAATTTAGTAATATTGTCTACATGCCTACTGTTCTTTGCCATTTATTAATTGTTCATTTTTAGCACAAGGGGAAACTTCTGTGCAGGGCTCAACAATATAGATTTCCAACGTGCATGTGAGAAAATGCAAGAGAATATGTTTATGAGCTGGACGTGAGCAAACATTTTAAATCATCCAGAAAACATCAGTTTAGTTGGGTGGACTTAAGTCGCTGCTTTGCATTCATAGTGCGCTGTGTCCTTGTACTGATTCATTTACTCAAATGGAGAATAAACCTCAAGATTGTTGTATGACTTGCAGCCTTACTGTATTTGTCATGATTCTGTAATGTGTGGTCATATTCTGAATTAACTGGCAACAAATGCAATTTTTAAGTCATTGAAACCAATTAAGCTTTTTAGGCCGCCATTCCAATCAGAGTTCTTTACTATAGTTAGACCTGATAATTGTATATTTACCTAAATGTTGATTTAATATGCATCTGGCATACATGTTGGGCGAAATGCTGCAAAACAAGCTATGGTGGTCCGTTTTTCTGGTATTTGAATGCTTAGAAAGTGGAACATTTGACAACATGCCAAAACCAACAACAGTAGAGGCAGCTGTAAGGGTAAAGTAAAAGGGTGCTTGTTTCCAGCTTGTTAAAAAAGAAAAAAAAACAAGCCATATATCATGTTTGTATTTTACACAATTACATTTACAATTACACTTGATTACAAGGGTTGGATCTCAATAGCCCTGTTCTGACTACAGACTTGCTGAATCATATCAACAGGTCCAGCGTACAGAGCAGAGGTCTTCCTTACTTGACCTTTGCTTATCAAACGCACTCTTGATGACTCTCAGCTTGCTGTAGTGGTGCCACTGACTACGCTCCATTTACAGGAAAATATTCAATCGAGCTGATAAGCTCCAGAGTAATCACAACATGAGCCCTTGCCTCGGAATTTATCTAAGGGTTGCAATTATTTACACTCTGCTGATAATAAGTCACCAGGGCCCACAACCCTCCCCACATGGATACGAGAGCTCTGGGTCCGTGCATACTAGTGAAACACAGACGCATTTGTTTAATAAGCCGGAGCCCAGATGTCTGACAGGACATGTAATAAATATGGTTATTGTTCCAATGAAACATTTTGAATTTGCCTGCAGGAAGGGAAATGACTGGTGTGTTAATCAAGTTACACACTGTGCTGCCTGCGCTTTACACTGACAAGGGAAGAAGGGCTAAACTTTCCCCAATTGACTGGGGCCGGACAGAAACAGAGCAAATGTGGAGATAAGCAGCTGCGAAGGGTGATACGGACTGAGAAGAGATCTGCCGTGCCGTCGAACTGTGAAAACGCATACCTCTCAGGGAATGGTACATGATTGAAATCAGTAAACGTGCACTAGTTTCGGAAAGGCCAGTCATTACACTAGAAACCTACAAGACATGGCATGTCACGTTGCCTGCTAACCTACAGCACAGACACGGGATGGGGTGCGAAGTGAAAGGCTACACCTGCTGTCCTGCGACGTGCTGCTGCTGGAGTCACGTCATCTTCATGTGAGCCAGTTTGTTAACAAGGCCTCCCAACAGTCGCCTCTTCTAACAAACAGCCCCACAGCTACCTTATGTGTGTGTGTATGTATGTATGTATGTAAGTGTGTGTGGTCACCGTGATGACGGGAGCGTTCAGCCTACCTTTGCCATTTTGCCACGCTGTGTACCAGGACAGGCTGAGGAACGACGTGAAGAAAATAATCGCAGTGGCCACAGTTCCATTTCTGAGCCTCATCTCATTTCAGCGATGCCTCTCCTCGGCTGAGTGTCGGGGACCCCGGAGCTGCCGCTGCCTCCCTCCCTCCGCTCCTCGCTCTGCCTTCAGGGTGTCGAGACGGGTGTAGGCGCAGGCATACGGAGGCGTCCAACGGTCAGAAACCGAAGAAAAAAGAAAAGAAAAACGCGCTGTAGTTACCCGGAGTGTGTGGACGCGGACTTGTGCGCTGGGAGGGGAGTGCTCGAATGTACCCTCAGTCTCGGTGCGTCTTTCCTTGTCGTTGGTCGGAGGGCTGAACTGGCTCCTCCTGCACCGTCCTACGGCGATCAGTCACGAGTCAACTGCCTTCCCGGGCAAGACAGCTTACATGGTCGTTTAAAACTGAACTAGCTAGCTGCCGATACAGTCCATCGTATGTTTGAGCAGCCAGTCGTTAGCTACAAGTTACAAGTGGAAGGCATTTCGAGTGTCTGATGGTTGGTCCTCTGGGATAGGCTGCTCGGTTTCTGACGGTGGCCGACAGGCAACGCCTCAAATCACGTTGATTCCGCTTCAACTGGCAACAGATGAATTTGAAAAAATAAAAGCCAGCTAAGCGTGACTGTGGTTGTCTGTTTTTCAACGCTGCCTCTTTCAAGCGTTAACCTTGCTGGCTTCTTTCATCTGTTTAAGTGATGCATTTCGCCATTTTCACATAGGTAACTTTTACGTTAATTGTTTTGCCTTCAGACACAACTGCACACTTTCGGAATGGGCCACGTGTTCGCGCGATATTTTGGACCTGGTCCGTGGGCTGACGGAGACAACCCAGCAAACAGAACAATATATCATGTGCACGCTGAAAGAAAATGTCGCATTGTTTATTTACAGCTAGTTTAAATTTTTCTGTCTAATTTTATTTTATTTGTTTATCTGTACATGTACTGTAACGAATTTCTTCTGTTTGTGTACATTTTTTGAAGACTTTTTGAAGTTTTATTATTGCGACTGCTATACGTAATAAGGACAGAGTTTTTATGATGGACTTAATTACAGATTGACATCTTCAACGCATCAGAAGAGGTCGTTTCACAGTGTTTTCAAGTGTACCGAACTGTTTTTCTGTGCATAAGAAGGTTGATTTAGTGAGAGTTTATATCCAGAAGCAGTACAAAATGCACATTTCTGTTTCCCCTGCTGCATTATTTACTGTGTCGGCATTCAGACCATACATTTATAATAGAATTTATAATAGGCCTACTTGATGCTTATAAGGTTTAGTTTAATTTATAAGCGAACTAGTGATACTAGTCATGGGGATTTTTCAGACGTGAAGCCAATATAGCACTTCAAATGCCTTGAAAGCGTTGCTTGATTTATGAATTGAATAAACCCCATAATTTGATTGTTTCGAAACAAACGTCAGACCGACACGTACATTCACTGCCATTCTTATGTTAATGGTGCCCGCCTGAATTCAAGTTTATTTGATTTACTTGTTATGCTACGCTGGCTGCATGTTTACATTGAAGTTCGGCAGAGGAAACAGGTCGGTGAAACCACATAAAAGAAAAAGAGTTTGCCGTTTCTGGTTTCACACTTTGAGGCTGTCAATTTATTTTAAATTATTTCACACGCCTTCAAAATATGAAATGACGACCTTCTGCTTTATTAAGACAACCTTATAGTCAATCCTGCTGCAGTATCTGACTCCCGATCAGTGTACACAACAACTTCCGGCAACAACTTTCAAAATAAATCCATTAGTCCTTTAAGGCATCGCTGGAAACTGGAATCCAGCTATTCTGAATGATGAATGCATTCTTTAACAAACCATGTATCCAGATGTTACGTCAAGATTAAAATTACTACATTACGAAATGCCTTCCAGTAAAGATTTGAAGACTGTGGAAGTTTCGAGGTGCCAGCCACAGGCCTCAAGCGACCAGAGTTTTCCACCAGGCAGCAGTAGTGACTCCTCGCTCTATAACAAAAAGAGCGCCATCTACTGTGCAAAACCTAGTTGTTTCAAACCAACAGATAACACAGCCTCAAACAACAGGAAACTGATGTCAACTCGTAGCTACCTGTTATTTTAATGTTTTTTTTTGTAATATTTTTAGAAAAATAACCACACTTAGCTTCGTTCACATTTTTGACACAAAATTAAAGAAAACAGAGCTCAGAGGTGTAAACATTAAATAACCTTTGAAGGTTTAAATGATACCACCGTCAATTTCTATTTCATCTGAACAGTTTGCACAATAATAGTGTGTGCGAACATTCATTTTATTTTTCAAACAGCACACATACTTTAATGCAAACCCACAAAATGTCAAAAACAGTGTCTATAAAGAATATATTAAAAGACAAAGTTTTCTATGCTTGCTGTGACGACTGTGGCTTCCTTACGGAATCTACATACATTCACGGACCAAACAGGAAACTGATTAACTGATTTTGTGAAATTTTGCAAAAGAAAAAAGTGAAGAATAATCTCGAATCACAAATTGAAATTGCAACTGTAGTTGTAGGATCTGTGTAGGCTGACACAATGCAGCGGGATGCAGATCTTTTCTTAGAAAGGTGTCGCTTTAAAGTAGTCCTCCAGTGGAATGAGTGATACACCACCAATCCAGTCCTGCAGCCAGACCTGGATCATCTCCAGCTTCATGAAGAACCACTTGTGTCCCACTGGCCACTTGGCCATCACAGGATGTCTACAAAAATAAAGAATAAATCATGGAGACACATTTTGTTATTTTCCCTCATTTTCAAGGTTAAAGGAAGTCAACATGTATTCATACACTACTACATCACCAATTAGCTGACTTACCTTGAGAACATTGCTTCCTTTGCAAACGCAAGCTCCTCTGGGGCCACCTCCACCATCTTGCCTGTTAGTGTGAGTCGAGCACATCTTGGATCCTCTGGATCATACACCATTTGCCTATAAACACAGATGATCATGTTACCATTGTGACACACACCACACCAAACAAACACTGGACACATCCTGCCCTGCACATCGTGTTCCCCACCCACAAAAATCGACCTACCTGTGGGAGTAAGTTAAAGTTGGGAATTACCTGCAGAATTCTCCCTCAGCCTCAGAGAATGTGAGCGAAGCATAGGGATTATTCTTCAGGTCCGATACAGAGTTGTCCATCGGAGTCACATAGAAGTAGATGACTCCGGTGCTGTTGTCCAGCGGTCCATCACTCACTGAGAAGATGTTCCCGAAGGGGAGACCGTTGATCTGTGCCAAGAGTAGGATATTAGCAAAGATATCCTGCTACAGAGAACATACGCTGATGATGTTGAGTCAGAGGGGTCTGAATGGGTGTGAATCGTTTTCAATTTTAATAACAAACAAAGATTCATCAAGCATGCAATTATCCCCTACTGCATGTTCTTTAGGCTATTAAATCAAGAGCTGAGATCATCCATAACAGAGTAGCCATCAACATGAATATTTATGTACTTTCCGTGGTTCAATTTAATCAATATCGACACTGGCAATCCTCACCCTCTGTAAGAATGAATCCTGTTACCCATTCTTTTACAAGATGTGAAGCTGTTTCAATGCTAACCAACAAAAAATATGATAAATACGCTTATGAAATAACCCTAAGGTCTAGAGCTGCAACGAACACTAATTTACATTACAGATTTCAGACTATTTTCTTGATTGCAGAATGTTATGTCTCCACCATGTTTGTTTATACACACACACACACACACACACACACACACACACACACACACACACACACACACACACTGTATATGTATGTATAAACTCTAACAATGTCCCAAATCTTGTTAAACTGACACGATTACCACTTGAGGTTTTTATATATTGGATCCACTTTTCAACTTTAACTCAGAGCATCTAAATTTGGCTATTTTTTTTCCCAACAAAAATACTAGATAAATAAAATGTTAAATAAAGGGTTCTGTATGGACGCCTTCCTCGGGAGGTGTTCCTGGCATGTCCCACCGGGAGGAGACCCCGAGGAAGACCCAGGACACGCTGGTGTGACTATGTCACCCAGCTGGCCTGGGAACGCCTTGGGATCCTCCCGGAAGAGCTGGAGGCAGTGTCCGGGGAGAGGGAAGTCTGGGTGTCCCTGCTCAGGCAGCTGCCCCCGCGACCCGGCCCCGGATAAGCAGACGAAAATGGATGGATGGATGGGTTCTGTATTTGATCTTATAGTAAAGGGAAGGCTTAGAAACGACGACAGCAGTGGTGGGAGAAGCACTCAGATGCTTAAAGCGAAACTCGCCAAAAAGCAACCGAGGATTTATTTGGGATTGAATATGAGTCAAACCTTCGTGTAAAAGCATAATTACGACGAAAGAGGCACTTTTAAGATTTACAGTAGTCTCGGTTTTGGACACGTTCATTTTGAACGGGAGTGCCAGGAGCATGACACGCTAGCATCAAAATCGCTATTTTTAGAACACTAAGAAGGCTCGACACAACATGAAACTTTGCTCGTAGCATCACCAGGGTCTCTACTCATGAACACGAGCATTGAGAACATTGTTTGTGTACACAGAGTGTACTCACGCTAGCTGCTGCATCTCCTGCGCGTCGCAATAATGGTGAACCGCTCCTCAAGCGTGCCTGTCAGTTCGCACTCAGGGATCGACACTTTTTTCTGCCATGACGGCAACGCGCAGGAGATGCAGCAGCTAACGTGAGTAGTTCAAAAACCTTCTTTTTCATAAACTCTGTGTACACAATGTTCTCAATGCTCGTATTCATGAGTAGAGACCCTGGTGATGCTACGAGCAAAGTTTCATGTTGTGTCGAGCCTTCTTAGTGTTCTAAAAATAGCGATTTTGATGCTAGCGTGTCATGCCCCTAGCACTCCCGTTCAAAATTAACGTGCCCAAAACCGAGACTACTGTAAATCTTAAAAGTGCCTCTTTCGCCGTAAATAAATTATGCTTTTACACGAAGGTTTGACTCATATTCAATCCCAAATAAAGCCTTGGTTGCTTTTTGGCGAGAGTTTCGCTTTAAGAAGTAAAATTATAATTACTTAAATGTAAAAATACTCTTGTACAAGTAAAAGTCCTGCATTCAATATTCTACATGATGAAGATGAAATCAGAAAGCCCATAACCCCTCAAGGTCTACTTGAGAGGTGTTTTTTTGCATGTGTTTAAGTTCGAAATGTGTGCGCTCAAGTGATTCTCATGTGTAACTTGATGAAACTTTAATTGTTTGGGATTTCAGAGGCTTACTTGTAATTTTAGTTATGGGACAAGTTACAACTTCATCATTCTCTTTTGTACACAGTGTCCTTACTTGAACCCCAGCATAGTTTTCACAACTTTAACCAAAGCAGCCACATCACTGAAAACACCTGGGGGATGTGTGCTTGGATTTGAATCTATATTAATGCCACAAGATTTACATATTTTACACGTTCACACTGTTTTGCATGCAAGATTAAACATATCCTAGATATGATATTCCTCTGGAATGCAGTTGAGTAAAAGGTATAAATTTACTTACAGTAAACTGAAAGTACATCAAAACTGTACTTCATTACGGACTTCCTTTAAGTGTTTTGCCAGTTATGAGAAGATTTCTAAACTTGCCGCAGGGCCAGTCTTAAAGGGTGACTCCACCAATTTTACACATTAAAGTGTGGTTACAAGTCTTGGGCAATACTACTGTGTACTATGTCAAACAAGTAGTGTATGCTTTTAGTAGCTCCAGAGGGAGCTACATGTAATTTGATCAACTGCCTCCAGCGATGTCACTCAGTGGCTAAACTGTATTGTGGGTAATGTAGGGTCCAGTTTTTAAAACACTGTTGTACTCATTATGGACAGTTTAGAAACAAATCATCAAAATTGACTTAGCTTAGGAAGGAAGGATGTCTCATTCATTTCTATGCATCATTCTTCCTTTTCAGTACCTGGTGCCTAAATTACCCATAATGCAACGTTCTCACATTGCAGTTGAACTCCCCAACACCTGTACACTGGTGTGGTTACCTGGTGTTGAGGCCTGTTGACACAGTAGTGAGGACATACATTAAATGTAGCCTTAGGACCACTACGTCCTGTATGTGTTACCTTGTCTAGAGTTGAAATGGTGGCCAGATGTCCCCAGTCACTGTAGTGAGCTATATATCTGGCCGTCCTGGCGGTCTCCTGGTGAGGTGGAGGAGGAGGACCGCTGCCCCCGGACTTCTTCACCTTCTCCAACCGATATGAAAACAGGCGAGAGGAGGACAGCTGCGCCACATTGTCGTTCTCCGGCTTCACGAGCTCTCCGGGGCTCTCCACGCTGTCTCCGAGGACGTTAGAGGACGGGTACGCCTGCTTCCACAGCCCCGCACTGTCCACCAGCAGCGCCGGGGCGACCTCCTCCGACAGGTCCGCGTCCTCCACCACGTCGTTGGAGGAGACGACCCAGGACATGGAGCTCCTCAGGGTGTAGCTCCGGCATAGGCACAGGACACTGGCAATCACTGCCAGGGGAAAATAGCGGGCCCTCATGTCATTGAGCTCGGACAATGGCTGCCCCTCTACCGCTCTCTTGTTTACACCCTCACGTGGATGTGTTTTCGTAACACGGGGAGATTTCGCAACAGAGATGAGGCGACACAGCGACCCCCAATGCTGAACCAGGGTTACTGCTCAATTTATAGAGAAAGGTCCTGATGCTCTTACACTGTAGGCAGGGGGCTTTTACTAGTGCTCAAGTACAACTTAATAAAGTAAATGTGTAATAATATCAAGGCCAACCTCACTGGTAGAAGAAATATTTATATTGTTTGCTTGGGCATATTAAAAGTACTACCACACTGTAAAAACAATCCACTGCAAGTAATACCCTACATTCAAAAACCTAAGTAAAATTATGTGTATATGAGTGTAATGAGCTCAAGTAATATAACTACAAATACTTCAGATCCGTACTTAAGTACAACACTCATGAAAATGTACATCTCTACCATGGAAGACGTATTTTACACCTACTTCTACCACACTATTTACAAAACCAGAATCAGATCAGAAATACGTTACGTATTTATATTATATATTTAAACCTGAGGAGTTACAAGCTGATTAAAGCAACATTAAGATTGCATTTTTTGCTCAGACTCACCTCTGTAGGTGTCTGAAAATGTTTAGAATTAAACAAACAGTCTTCTCACAGTTCACATTCCCTCTATGGCCATAAAGCTGCGACAAGGGGTCCCTACTAATGATTTATTTCAATGGGTCATCGGCCCTGAAGGTTGGGAGCGCTGAAATTACCCGACCATTTATGACCTTGTAAAATGATTTTCCAAAACATTAACATGCAGGATTTACTTTGTATTGGAGTAGTCTTGAATTGTTTAGTTTGGTAGCTGCTTTTACTTTTGTGAGGGTCTGATATTCTGTACACTTAAATGATTCACTACATTATTACAATATAATGCCGTCAACAACAATGGACAGGATACTTAACAGAGGTAGGTTCTGTTCTACTGAGCACTCACCATGTTTTAATATATCCAAAGTAATCTAAATGTGTAAGACAGATTCAGCCAAGCATCTAGTTGTACAGCATTGGAGCAAGTGCCTGAATAAGTTTTGGGTCATTTGTATGACTTGTTTGTGTGCTTCTGCACCGAGGCGACTAAGTATTGGTAACATGTTACAAACCAAAACCTACATTAATGATATGTAGTGCAACCTGCCGTTTAAAGACCCTGTAGTCAGAGGTATCAGCTGATAAGAGCTTGATAAAAGAAAATTAAATGTTGGAAGTGGCCTGAAAAACCTCTGACTAAGTAGTTCTCTTACTTTGTACATTTTGAACAGCATTGTGTGTCTGCATGTGCCAGTTGGCCATCATGAGAAGGCAAAATAACATCTTAACTCCACTACACAGACACTTTTTTTAGGTGGAAAATATATGTGTATATATTGGTGTCAGCATCAGCAGTTGGACAAAGTAAGTAGAAAAACATATTGGATATTGGCAAAATCCAAAATCATGCCTCCCTACTGCAGTTCCGGCCAAGAAGAAAAGTGATCTAACGGTCTACTTTTACAGTGATGCACAGCGCAGGACATGTTCTCCATCAGGCCTGCAGGCGGAGGCTAAATTATTGTGCAAGTGGATGTCCCATGATATACTGATACATTACTGACTTACACTCTCCACATTAAGCGAAGAAATGCTACAATTATATGTGTTTATGTATCTATTTACATTCATTCTTGCTTCATAACAACTAGTTAAAAACAGATGATTTAGTACATCTTTATCCAGATATGAAGGGTTTTAATTTAGTAATTTAATGTCTTCTCCTTTGCCATGTTACATTAAAGCACTCGACAAAGACATAAAGGCCGACTTTAGAAATCTTATTATTTAATATAAGCTAATAACAGCGGTGACATGTTGAATCACATAAAACAGTTTTCGGAAATGCCATTTATCTTGAAGTGCTTGTGGTGGACAGGGATTATAATTAACTTTTCAATAGTACTCTGTCTGTCTCTCAGTATAACATTAACACAATTAAATAAAAGTTAACACACACACACACACACACACACACACACACATACACATACACATTCAACAGCCTCAGCAGAGTTGAATCAACACCATCCTGACAGACTCAACAGATTGTCTGTAGGGCTGTTGTACAACAACATGTCTGTCTGTCTGTCTGTCTGTCTGTCTGTCTGTCTGTCTGTCTGTTTTCCCTCTCACTCCATGGACTTATCACTCCAGGCCATAGACTTCCTTTTTGCCAGTTCCATCCAGGACGGCTGGCCACTGTCAGACATTGGGGGTGACGATGAGGGCGATGAAGATGGCTGCACATTCTTCCGCATCCATTTGTCCTCACGAGGTCTGTCTGGAACTTTGGTGGGACACGACTCTATAAGAAAGAAAGCTGCGTCATGTCACCAGTTTAGTATCTATACATTTGCACTTATTGTGTGTCAACACACCTGCAGGTCTGTCTCCTTGTCTTCCCTCTTGTTTTGTGTCTTTGCTCAGAGGAGTGGGTTTTGCTGGGGCAGGGGATTCACCTGATGTCTGCGCCTCTGTTTGAACCTTCTTCACGTCCACCTGGAGAAAACTGTGAGTTAGATCATCTGAATAATCATGAGAATAATCTAATGATATTCTGTACTTAATTAATTGCAAAGAAACCCCATGAAAAGACCCAGACCAACGAGGAACTGATGCTCTGATTCTCTCTGATTCTATGCAGCCAAAACAAGATGCAGCTTAGTCCTCTGCACCATTATCTTCCTCCTCCTCATTTGTGCTATTAAAAACACATACATGAGCCACAACATTGCACTGGCAGATGTATTCCTTCTTTAGGATGGACACTGTAGTTTATGTTGAGTTAACCCCCTCACACGCGAGCTAAAGTGACTACAATCTCCAAAACTGCTCTATTTACATCTGTTTGCTAAAAGAACGACTGTGCGCAGCAGATTTAGGAAATTACAGAGTCTTCTTTAAAACATAAAATTACATTAGTGACCCAATTTTTAAGATATAAGTCCTCAGAAGGAACAAATAGACCCGAGACTGATGTTGCGATCCAGGAAACTCGGAACTCGAAAAATGTCTGACCTCCTACTAGAAAATCCAGAGGGAACGCCATCAAAGTCGAAATTACTTCTCCCATCTACTCTGACATCGTGAGGACGAAGTTGTCTGAGGTCACACAATAATGGCAGCACACAGTACGGAGTGGGGAAGACCAATTTGTAGACCAAAGTATATGTATTTCCCTGATGAATGGAATATTCACATATATTTCCAAGAATAAGAGTGCCCTTACATTTTATGTATAAGTGTGCTTCATGTGTGAAATGATACATCATTTTGTTACAGTGAGACAATTTTGTTGTTAACCTTGGGCCTCAAGCACCTTGAACATTCGGGGGTCGTAAGTTGGGAACTTCAACTAGAAAATTCTGGTCTCTGACTCTAATTGGAATACAGCAGGAGCGCCTTAGAAAGGGTATATGGATCAGAATATAATGAGATCGAGCCCCCAGGAACAGCACAGTCTTTATAAGTCCATGATTGAGAGGCTGACTGTTGCACTCTTGGTTTTTTACTGTTCATGGGATTTATCATAGGAAGATATAGAATAACAGCAGCCTTATCCTTCAGCTGATTTACAGTCGAACACCTTATGAAACACAGTTACAAAGAAGTACCACAAACCCCCTTGGTTCCAGGTGTAGTCGTCCACTCTGCTCGTTTCTCCAAAAAAGCAGCCCTCTCACTCACTGACCCAGCCCAAACTGGCCGTCTTCCTGACTGCACTGCACCCTCTTTTTCCTGCACGGTGGCTTCTTTTTCCCCTCTTCCTGAGGCAGAAACTGCAGGAGGAGGAGGTGTAGCTGATGAGTTGGTAGAAACTGGAGATGGAGCTGAGCTTGTAGATTTGAGCTGATTGGTGGATTGAGGACCTCCCCGACTGCTCCAGGGGGGCTGTTGCTGTTGCTGCTGCTGTTGCTGTTGTTGCTGCTGCTGTTGCTGTTGCTGCTGCCGCTGCTGCTGCTGCTGCTGTTGCTGTAGCTGTTGCTGTTGCTGCTGCCGCTGCTGCTGTTGCTGCTGCTGTTGCTGTTGCTGGCCCGAGGAAAGGTAAGATTGTGCAAGAGACTGTGTGACGCTCCCCTGTGCAGACTGAGATGAGGTCTCTATTAGAGAAGAGTGCAGGGGAGTCTCGGTCGTCCACGGGTTGGTCTGAACAGACTGTGAGGCAGGCTGAGTAGTAGCTGGGTGTGACTGGGGTTCACTGGTTTGTTTGGATGGCTGTGCTTCTCTAGAGGTGTTTGACTGAATGGGAGATGTCGTGGATGTCTTTTGTTGCACTAACACGAGTGATGGTTTGACAGTGTGTGCTTGACTTCTACTTTCTGCCTTCACTGCATCAGCTGATGGTGGATTTGCAGCCTCTGGTGGTGTTGTACTTTGTTGTGTTTTCACAGACTGTGTCTGAATTTGTGCAGCAGTCGGTGCCTCTGTCTGATTCGTTGTCTGCGCCTGTGCTTGTGGTCGAGCCGCTGCCTGCGTGCCTGTGAAATCCCTTGGAAATCTGCTAGTGAAGAGCTGCTGAAGGCTTCTGGTCTTTTCCATCGCCAAGCTCATCCAGGACACCTCAGATGGGGCCGTCTGGGGAGCCGCTTGGGGGGCAGGCTGGGGCTCCACAATGGCTGTTTCAACTTCTTTTGAGGTTGTTTGGGCGTCCGTTGGCTTGATGTGAGGATCACAGGTCGATGGCGGGTTATGCTTGACTGGTAGGGAGAAGCCAGATGGGGCTGGATCTGAGGGGTGACACAGTTCGGTTAGACACACTTGGCAGCTCTGTTAAAGGTAGCTGAAGCAAATCTGGTAGAGTACGAAGGTCCCATTTGGTCAGTGAGAATCTTATCACCCCAGAGTTAATATTTACTATGTGTAAATTACAGTGTACATGTGTGTAATGTTTAAATCTGTGGGGAGCTAGAAGGAAGATAGTAGTACTGTATGGAATTCATTAATAAGTAAACTTCAGATTAAAGGGTAACTCCACAAATTATACACATTACACACTGAGTGACATCACTGGAGGCCATTCACAAAAATATGTCCAGCTTCTTCTGGAAACACAAAAAGCTACATACTACTTTTTTTCACATATGCAGCAGTACTCCCCAAGACCTGTTACTATACTTTTATGTTTGAATTGGTGGAGTGGCCTGTTAAACAGCTTTTACATGGTAAGACTGATATGATTTCTCAGAGACTCACCCGCCAGTTGAGGGTCTCCGCAGGTGGATGGTGTTGATGAGATACTTGTTCGCAGTTTTTTACTCATATTCCCGGCATTATCGCTCACTTCCTGTCTTTTGTGTTTCTCGCTTTGCTCCTGACACGCTGGCGACTTTGAGGTCTGGTTGGAAGAGGCGTCAGACCGTAATCTAGTCGACTGAGATGTGGAGCGCAGTTTGATACCAAACGCCGTCTTTCCTTCGTCCTCCTCGACCTCCTGTGCTTCCACTGCCTCTTCTACCAACTCCTGGCTGCTCTCCACTTCTTTCTCCTCAGCGGCGCCTGTATCTGTGGTTACATTTTTAGATGGTGTCACTGTTTCCGCCTTTTTGAAGCTCTCCCTCTTGTCCCATGGAAGAACGGAGCTTTTGTGTGCCGCCCCCTCCTGTCTAAGTCTGCCCACAGCAAAGGAGCCCCCTCTTGGCTGTGAGTCTCTAAGTTCTGCCTTTTCCTTCATGCTTGAAAAGGGTTTTTCCTCCATCTTGTGCCTGGCTTCAATCTGCTCCAGCACTCCCACAAAACTGCCTGATCGGGGTCTTTCTCCATCTCGGTTTTTGGCAGTGGTGATGGAGAAATGGAAGGACCCGGAGCCTGCGGCAGGTCTCTTGATCGCTCTCGTGCTTTCTGTCTCACCTGGCTGGTGAGCAGAAGAAGACCTGAGTGTCACAGCTGGGCTGAGGGCATTCGAGAGCTGGTCAGAGGAGGCTTCGGTCATTCCAGGCTTGTTTGGAGTATTTCTCTTGTCTTGGGACATTGTTTGTATCTCAAACCCTGCCTCTCTTTTGTCCTTTACTTCTGACGGTATAAATGATGAGTGCGGCCGTTCACTGGGTCTCACATCCGCTGGTCTGTGAGGCTTAACTCTGAGTATCTGTGGGGGCAGAGGGTGCACTCTGCCAGGGACAGCTTGGTCCGGTTCGGGAAAGGTTTGGCTGGATGATCTGGTTGCTGCCTCTGGAGTGATTGGCACCATCTCTGGAGATTTTGAAGGAACACGCTCGGACTTTATGATAGCTCCTTCTTGTTCTGTTTCCGGCGTCACCTCTTCCTGTGTATTGAGCGGCTGCTCTTCCTCTGTCATAGACTCAGGGTGGTCGATGTTGTTTAAGTGAGACCTGGAGTCAATCTGAGAAAAAAAAGAATGGAAGGTAAGGGAAGTGCATGAACTGTGTGTTGTTTGTCTTCACTGACAAAATACTCACTGTGGCAAGTCTCTTCTTGGTGCTGGCCCTCTGGTTTCTGGGCTTGATAGACATCCGGTGGCGTGCAGCAGAGCTATCCAGGAAGGGGGTGAACTGGGCTGGGGAGCTGAAGTCCAATGGAGGCTCAACAACTGAAGAATTGGGGGGGGCGGTAGGTGGCAAAGGATTGGATTGAGTCACAAATTTGGTTGATGCAGGTTTTTGGTTGGGCGAGAGTGCTCGAGTGAACGGTTGCGACATAGTCTGAAAAGAAAAGGAAAATCATAATGTAAGCTGACAAACCTCCTAAACTCTCACAGTGGTTACAGGGTATATTGGAACTTATTCCCCTGGAAGCAAAGACCTACTGGCTCAAGGACAAACCTCTGTTATTCTATAAAACTTGGGACCCCTTTTTGAGTTATATCAGTATGGAAAGTGCACAGACTCTACAGAATGGCCTCTATGGACTTATCTGGTCAGACATCCCCAGAAAGATTCACACCTGAGTTTTGCTATCAACCAAACATCATATGGTAAGACCTCAATGCCTGGATATCTGAATTTATTTATTCTTTTTTTTCTCCTTTTAGTTTGTACCAAAGGAAAATTTTACTGCTCAAAGCTTGCTCCTTTATGGCTATGGAGCTATAAAGGAGCTCAATGAGAGTTCTCATTTCAGTCTCATTGTCCTCTTTTTTGGTCTCAAACATTTCTCATTTGTTTCTCCTAAAATTCCTTAGGAGCAATAGGTGAGACTTGAGACTTTACCGCTTAAACCCTGCTCCTTTCCAGCACGGGGGAGACATTTTGAAACTTCATTGAGAGCTTGATGAGATCTCCTTTGAAACTTACAGGGAGCCAAAGTTGAGATTTTCTGCACCTCTTTCTCAGGAGAAACAATTGAGAAACAGGAGAAATCAGCCACAGCCTCACTTTGGTCTCACATAGATCTCATACTTGTCTAGGAGAAATGAATGAGACACTACTGAGATCTCTTTTCCAATTTTTGTTTCCTCTGGGTATGTTTCTTCCTGTTTTTTCTTTTTCACCCTGTGGGAAGTTTCCTTTTGTTTTGTCTTGTTTTGTTTTGGGTTTTTTTTTTAAGAAAAAAGAGATTTAAAAAAAAAAAAAGTTAAATTACATTAAAAAAATTTAAAAATAATGTAGGGTGAACATGAAGCCACATAAAAAAGCAGTCTAAATAATGTATTATTTGGACATTTAGCGGTTTGTTTTTATACCCTTTAATCCACAACACAGCCTTTAAATGATAAGGCTGTTTATATTCTATGGTTTTCATATAGCAAAGTTGCTGAACGGCCCCTACATTACAAAAGGCTTTATGCTAATTTTTTCACATATGCAGTAGTACTCGAGTCATTCCCACAGGCACCACTCATCTGCTGTAAATACTCACCAGTGCATAACAATCGGTGTCTGAAAACAGTCCCCACTGAACGCACAATTTACTATTTAGTAATGCTAAATGTAGTGTCCAGCTGTTGCAGGATTATTTTGCCTGTTTTAAGAAAAATGAAATGATACATTTGTGACCTTTTTTTTTATGTGTGCTTTAAGTAGGAATACATGACTGAGAGCAGCATTCAAGCCTAGTCAGTCAATACTGACACTTTGTTTTAGTGTCCTCTGTACCACCAGACTAAAGAGCAGCTCCTTTTCTCTGGTTGTGAGACTCCTCTATTTCTCCTCATCATACCACCATAAAACCATAGTTTTCATTTTATTACTTTTCCAAACCGAATGAACTGGAATCAGACCCGTGACAGGCATTAACTATAACTACTTTAGTTATACATAAATAGCCAATCTTCTCGCTGATGCATCATTTAAAGGAATTCCATCCATGCATAGTGCCGGGTCCTCATACCTCCAGACTCAAAACACAAACAAAGAAACACATGCACACAAGAATTACACTTGCATAGGCAAGATGTCCAAATGTGTTGCTACACTGAGAGGACGCTGCTTGTCTCTCCTCTTCCTGTCCTTGCTATGGATGGAGTCGAACCAGAGTGGTTGGCAAAGATTAAAACTAGTTTATTTAGCCTGCCCATCTACTCTAAACTATACTTGACATGAACTAATCTAATAGGCAGATTACTGACCATGTGGCGATAAAGCAGGATGATAAACTCACCTTGCCGAGGATTCCCTGCGTTGTGACATCCCCTCTAGAGATCTCAGAGGGGCTGTGGGGGTGACTGTCGTCAGAGAGGCTTTCCTGATCCTCCGGTCGTCTGACTGGCAGAACCAGAGGAGGCGGCCCCAAATGCATCTTCTGCAGCTGGAGCTTCGTCTGTGATGCCAGAGCACATTTTTAATAAAGACTACATTCAAAAAGGCTCAATTGTCAACAAAACACCTAGAGTAAAGGTTTGTACCTGCAGAGCTTTAATCTTGCTCTGAACATTCTCCTGTGATAAGACCCTGGCTGGTTCAGCATCTGTCAGGACCTCATCTGCCAGAAAGATGCTCTCATGGGACAGTGCCCGTGATCCCAGCATCCCCTGGGGGCATCTAGGGTGGCAAAACAAAAGAGAGGTGAAGGCATAGACTGAAAATCAGAGCAATCAGAAATGCATCTGTGAGGCACATATCTGCAGTCATGTAGACACTCACGCCAAATCTTCCTCTGATCCCAGATCTTTTCCGGCTGTAATGTCGCTGGCTGACTGGCTGAGTTTGGCGTCTCCCTCCGCACCTGCTCTCTTAGTCCTCCTGAAGAGGCGAGTTTTCAGAGACTTAAGCTTGGACTTTTTGCGTCCTAGCAGAGATTGAGATGGAGACAGATCCAGGTCACACACACACACCTCCTCTCTACACCCTATATATTCTCTGATGATCTTTTCTAATTGTTACATCAAATCTGTGTCAACTCCTGTGGCAGATTATGATCTATTATTGCTGATAAATGGTGCCTCGGTGTGTACCACTGACATGTTTTAATGTTATGCTGACAAAGTCCTTCATTTTAAAAGCTCGCTCTCTCTAGATGATAATCTCACCTGCAATGTCCTCGGTGCTTTCTTCCGTATCTCCACAGAAAGACTCCATCGATCTGATCCCTGGAAGACGTGCAGGACAGACGACAGGAAGGTGTGTGAAGAAAGACGAGCAATTGTGACAGCAAAGACTTGAGGCACACACTTTTAACAGGCTGTTGTCACATGCTGGAGGGTGTAAAACGTGGTCTGATTGCGCCAGTGGTATGTTCTGTGTGATAGCCTGAAGATGGGACACTGAACTTGAGGTTCAAAGGTTTACTGGGATTATCAGGAACAGCACAATCTTTACCGTTGCTAGGCGCGGCGTGATGAAGAAACTCCGACCATGTGATCAACAAAATATAACCAAAGAAGCTTTTACAAGACGACTGCATTCAGAGTTGTCAAGAACAAAAACATATATTATCATCATGCTATCACAAAGCAGTGCAGCCTGGATATCAGATATTGTGCACAAAGCAAAAGCTAAAATCCTTGCTCTCAGGCAGCTCCTCTCATGACTGACAAACATCTGGATTTGGGTTCATGTGCGAGATTAAGTGCAGTTTGTTTGTTCACTTTGTTTTCCAGACTTTATTCTGTACCCTGCCCTGAAGCTGATGTTCTGTTTGAGAAATGCATCCACCGTTTTCTGTGTAGCCAAGGAGCTGTTGTCAACAGAGATGATCCTGCACAGCATGGGTGTCTGATAAGACAAGATGTGTCAGGTTATGGATAAACATGCAAAGTCCACACTGCACCTCGCATATCGCCCAGACCATGCCCTTAGCATACAATCACACCCTTTTGAGAACTTTAGAAGCAGAATGGGAGAAAAGAAGATGTCATGTTTGGACAGGCACAACATTCAAACCTCTTGCCCTATAAATACACTTCAGCTTGTCTGTAGACTGAAACTCAAGCGCTCACAAATCAGGCCGCACCTCAGATTTTTGTCATCCAGTGATCCGAGCTCCAGCCTCAACAGAAACAGAGGATAATCCCGTGGATTATTGACATTGTGGAGAGATCCTTGTAAGATTTCACAACGCCATAATCCACAACAACAGCTTAATCACAAACTTCCCCCTGGCACGTACTGCAGCACAAAGTGTTCACCTGACATTCGCAGGGAAAGTACTTGTCCTTCTCAATGTGAAAACCTGTTAAAGCACATACACACACACACACACACACACACATTCAAACACTGTTCAGTGAACTCACCCAGCGTCTAACAGCAGCAAGTCTGCTCCTCTTCCCCCGTCTTTGTCCTCCTCTCTGAGCCGAGTGGTCTCGGCTGTGCCACTCTCCTAATGTTTAAACCTCAGGCTCGTGTCATCCACATCTGCAGACGGGGGGGGGGATGCCGAGGGAAGTGGAAGGAGTGAGAAAAAAACGGCAGGGAGACAGAGAGCGAGAGAGAGAAGGACACTTCATGACAGGGTAAGCAAATGCACAAAGAGAAAAGAGGACAGAGGAGAATGAGAGAGAGAGAGAGAGAGAGAGAGGAGAGAGAGAGAGAGAGAGAGAGAGAGAGAGAGAGAGAGAGAGATACTCTATTACATTAGTGGCACACTGTGGCCCTCTGCGCTAAGCTCCTTATAAAACGCTAACCTGATTTTAGGCCCAGAAATGAGAGTAGAGGGAAAAAAATAAAGCTCCAGTTGGAAAGAGGACAGGCACACACGAATTACGGCTCATAGGGCTGTTTACACATTACACCAGGTTGCTTACACTGCCGGGCGGTCACAGAGGAGAGTCCATGCATAAGTGCGTGTGTATGTGTGCGTGTCCGTCGTAGAAAGTTAAAAATTAAATAAAAACACAGACCAGGAATTAGCTGTTTCCCCCCTGGTGAGATCCAGAGTTCAAATCCAAACGTAGCAGACAGACACCAGAGCTAACATCAACTGTACTGCTTTCTCTCCGTGCAATAGAGAAATGTATTTTCACAAATGCTGGAATTTTGCATGTGTGTGTCCTACACATGACTACACATCATGCACTTTAATGGGCACATGATTGTTCATTTCCATCAAAGAGTCTCCTATTAAGGCATCCTTTTAACCCCTGTGTTTAGGATATTTATCATATGATGAAATGTCTCAGGTTTGATTGTTGCATGTGTCCTTCCGGTTAAACAAAATAACAATGGTAAAACATCATATTGCATTTGTTTTGACAGATATTGCGATATGATTCTAGATTAATTGTAATGATCATTTTTGCATTACAAATTTCAATTTCACTAAAAACCCACTGGTGGCTAAACAGGTGCACTTTCAGTGGACAAAATATGATAGTGTCCTCTCTTCACTATAAGTGTATCACCACTTTCTGTGTCCTTTCTATTTTTCTTCACCCTGCCCCTCACACATCTTGAGTCCACCACCGCTGAAAACGCTATTGAAATTATGATGATGATGACAATGGGAATATCCAGGCGAGAGCATCCCTGCAGCACTACATAACTTCATAATAATGCTTTTATAAAAAAAAAAACTGCAGCCTCTATCGATTTGAATATCACACACATTTTTTTATTCATTACACAACCCTTGTCTGAAACAATAAAAAGTGTCTCTTTCACTAACACTGGTAAAAAAAAAACAAAAAAAACACAAACATATGTCCTTCATCCACATTTTACTATATATTAAAATAGTGAATCCAACTTTGCACACATTCATAAAAGGATTGAATTCAGGGATGGAAGCAGCACTATCTAGGCCACTGGGCTACAATCAGCGACAGGGAGGGCAGCAGGAAGTGGAGAGCAAACCTTTGCAACCACATTTTTGTGTGTGTGTGTGTCTGGATGTGTGTGGCCTGAACAGCTACTCTTATGACGCTCCTCATCTCACAAATCCTTATCTGTTCCAGCAGAATATAAACCAAGCCGGTGACATCTGGATTACATGCAGCCAGACACATGTTAACAGACCACAGTGACATAAGAGCCTGGGATGTTGTTTTGTTTAATTTTCCCCCATTCAGGGATTTATTGTCTGTTATGAGAGACAATGAGCATGCAAGCTTATCTTATTTGATAATGTGATTATGTCTGATGTTTATGAACACTGTCTGTGATAATAGCAATACACTGCATAGTAACTGCACTTCTTGTGCAGCCTCTGTCCTCTCCGCTAAGGGCAAACAAAGGTACCGACATTTTTTTCAGTCATGGTCATCTCCAGTTCATGTGCTTTTTCTGATGGATTATAATTTCCTCCTCTCAGAGCCCAGATGAGGACTGTGCATATCGAGATTAAGGCCGATAGATAATCCGATCACAGCACCGTTTGAACTCACGCGCCGACCATTCATTCAAACAGTTTCCCATGAAAATTAAATGAGGGAGATATTTCCTCTATGATGGTTTTTTCATGGGGGGGATATTTTGTTATGTAACCTTGAGGGTGACATAAACCAAGTCACTGCTCACAGAGTCTGACTTTTCTCATAGTCTATTTACAAAGCTTTAGGTTGGCACCATATCAGATAATATAACACATTTTGTTAAAACTTCATAATAAGGATGCAAGGACCCCCAAACTGATGGAGAGATGGAGCCGGGACCCCTACTATATATATACAGTATAAAACTATGTTCTATATTAAACTGTATAAACGTACCTTGTTATTGTGCATTCAGTACTAAGCTGTTCAAATAATACACAGGTTCATTTATTCATGATTGCAAGCTGCCGCCATCCATAACATAACCAATGCCAGTATCAGCATTATCTGTCATTTGCATGATAAGCATGCATATATGCTATTCATATTGACATTACTATTTTAAACATAAATGTGGAAATGAAATTGAGCCACTGCCAAACATAAACATACCTGTTATCTCACAGACAGTACAGAGCTGTTAAAATAATGGATTCATGTTTTATTTTTATTAATTCAATGCAAATCCAAACCTCCGATAATTATCTTTATCAGATCCTACCCTTATCAGCTGCCACATCAGCTGCTACATCAGCTGCAGGTGCAGCTTCGATATTTGCACGTTTATGTGTATTTAAAGACATTTAAATTTGTGGGGTAAAAAATATTTTAAAAAATATTTAAAAAATGTCTAATCAACTGAAAAATTCACGACCCCCCTGCAGTACCTCCGCGGACCCCCTAGGGGTCACGGACCCCCTGTTGATGACCACTGCTTTATGTGATTAGTTCACATTTGAAAGAGTATCGGTTCAGGCTGTGTTTTTTAATCCTCATCCCAGGACACCTGTCCGGCACGTTTTAGATGTTTCCCTGCTCCAACACAGCTGATTCAAGTGAACGGCTTGTTATCAGACTTCAGCAGAGCTTGATGACGAGTTGATCACTTGAAACAGGTTTGTTGGAGCAGAGCAATATGAAAAACATGATGCAGAAATCAGACTGAAATGGATATAATTTCTAATATTTTATAATCCTGTAAGACTCTTTTTTTTATTGTGATATTTTTAATACCGTATGCAAACATGTAATTTAAGCTGTATATTTTAAATGTAAGGCACTGAAAAGAAAGTTATTGGACATTCTCAAAAGAGTATGTTGTAATAAATGAAAGACACATTTTATGGTATTAAAAAAGCACTTTTAATATAAGTGTAAAAAAAATTCTTCAGTATTTTTCCACCAGATGGCAGTATAAATCCCTGAAAAGCATCTTACCTGTAAACAATCATCAAGCTTCCATTTATATGAGAAAAGTTAATTTAAAAGAAAAACAGGTCATAGAAATGAAACCCAACACAGAGGATGTCAAAAAGAAAGATGAAAAAGGCTGTTTGGATAAACATAATAAACATAAGAGCAGGCAGCTGTGGCTCAGGGGTAGAGCCAGCGTCTTGTGATCGCAAGGTCGCTGATTTGATTTAACTGGTCTACATATCGAAGTGTCCTTGGGCAAGATACTGCCCCTAAACTGCTCCTGATGTGCTGGTCGGAACCTTACATGGCAGCCATCACCATCAGCGTTTGAATGTGTGTATGAATTACTGTTAACTGCTTTGGACAAAAACATCTGATGAATGCCCTGAAAAAATAAAATAAAATGAAAAAAAAATAAGATGGAAGAAATATATATATATATTCATTACATGAACCTCTGACAAAAATGGTTCAGTCACACCATTGTTATAAGGCCGATCACATGCACCTGTATGTTAAGACAAATCTAAAAACACAGCAGATGTGTGGTTTTGAGTGCAGGTAAGTAAATTAAGTCCCATTGGTTAGATGAAAGCAACGCTTTCTAAATCTCACAGTGTTTTTGTGTGTTTGGTGTGAAAAATGTCTACGCTGGTCTCATGACACTGCCTGAGGTCATAGTCGCAATATCCAATAGAGAATCGTCCCTGGAAGGCAGAACGAACATTTCTTACAATCAGAACTCAACATGTTGATTCAACACGATGGTTATTAAATAGCAGATTGATTATTGAAGTGTCAAGTCTCACCTTTGGTCTCTTAAAGTAATCTAGTCCTCTTCCTATCTTGATGATCCAACCGTTGTTAAACCTGAAAAATGCAACACATTTTTTATTACCGCCATGAAACAAAGCCACAGTCACAAAGACTACAGTGCTGATGTGAAATACAGTAGACGTGTATCTGCAGCTGCACCTGATCTCCCTGTCATGTATAGTGGAGGAGTACTGCAGGTCCAGAGTCACTCCATGAGCTCCGAGACTCTCTCTGATCTCGGCCAGAGCATTGGTCTGTTGGCTGGCGTCAGTCTGCAGGACAGGACAAACGGCAGTGGGACAGCAGCACAAACTGAACAAAAGAGACTGCTATGGCTGCCATGCACGCATGACAGGCGACCTCATTACTTTAATGACCTACTTCATCTTGTGTCGTGAGGAGGTGTATCTTTTTCACCTTGCAGGGCGCTTTTAGCAGCATCTCACAGAACCGCAGGAAGTTGTACAACTGGAGTGGAGAGAAGGGGTAGGGGTTGTCAGACATGTTAGGGGGAGTTTTAACACACATCAGATCAGATCATTTCAGAAAACACAACGGCATTTCAGATCACGGAAAGATCTTTTTTCCAAAATGTCAATGTGTTGCGCAAAATGCTGTGTTTTGACCCTCAGGGCCACCGTAGAGTTTGGTACAGTTTTGTGCTGAGAGTAAAATTTACTGTGAAGCTAAAAACATCAAAAGCAAAGGTACAGGACACAAAAATTAGAAATGTAAGGCAATAAACTAATTATTTTAAAAACAATTTTTTGTTATTGTTTTTGTTTTGTGTGCATTGTGGAATGCAGGATAACCAGCTGTCAGAGTTCTGTCCAGTTTTGCTTTAAACTAAACTCATATTTATTAAAACATTTTGTTGTTAATCTTATATTAATTAAAACAACTGATTTCCATTAACACAATACAATTAGGGGTTATTCATAATGCCACAGAGGTTTGCAATCAATAAAGCTAACTTGGATTTCAGTATTTGGTTAATTCTTACTCAATTGACTGATAATGAATCAGTCACAAACTTGCTGATTCCAACATTTAATATACATGGATTGGCTGCATGCTGAAACATACATGCTGTTAACTGGATACTTTGGGCAGATGAGGTCCAAAGTTTGAAGACATTGCTGTTCCTGCCTGATTAAGCCTGAATTACTTTTAGAATATTTAATCACCTTAACTGCTAAAATAAAGATGGTCTTAAAATGTGTTTTGATACAGGGACACTTTCAATGCATCAAGATATGGTAATAAAGCATGAGCCACCTTAAGGCCTTGTGTCATGTCAGCTAATACTGTGCTTTAGTTGAGAATATTCCAATAACCCAAACAAAGTTACAATTAACCACATTTACCAATTGCCACACAGTGCACAGTGCAAAAAAAAAACCCTTACTTGGTAGATCTGCCGTATGTATGGATCCTCTACCCAGACCTCTGTGAGTGAACTGCTGATGTATGGCTTGAACAGAACCTCGTAGCTGTACCCAGTGGCATCCTCTGCTATTTTGACCTGCTCGTGGTATTTCCCATCTGACAGCAGAGGGAACACAGAAAGAGACAAGAAACACAAGTGAGCAGCGGCGAAGACAGCAACATATGACAATAAATGGCTCCATTTACCGCCAGCACAGACACACACATTCCCTCAATGCATTTCACCCAAATAACAATCAGCATGTCTCCACTGGAATACCACACTGCCCCAGGTTTTATGCATGACACTATTTTATATATTAAAAACTTGACGACTGAAATAGCAAACATATCCTAACTAGATTTTGCCTCAGGGCCTCGTGATTAGATTAAAATGCAGAAAAAACCAGCTGGGCCTTTATCAATTTATTTTTTAAATACGCCGTGTGAGTCACCTGGTTTGTGGATATATGATTGCTTTAAAAATATAGATATACAAAAAAAAAAAAAGCACCAGCAAAGCACATTTATTGGGGGGCCTTGAGGCAGATTCTACATTATTTCCTGCTTGATGACATGATTGCAATCAGGGGGGCCCTTTCTCAAAATATAAATGGTTTACATATTCCAAGATAAACGCAGCTGCAGATTCAGGATTCAGTGGTTGTGTTGGTTACCTTCTTTCATCTGGTTCACACGAGCCTTGATTTGCTCTGCTCTGTCCATGTAGCCCTTTATCTTGTCCCTGTAGTGCCCTCTCCTTGTGTCATCCTTCACAGCTGCTGACAGGAGAAAGGAAACATACTAAGCTACGGTTCAACTCTTCACCATGGTGTGTTATACTGTGTGTAAGTGTGAGGGGCGGGGGAGAGAGTCGGGGACCTTTCAACACGTCCATAAGCAGCTGAATGCCCTCCTGGTAGCAGACCAGAGACTCCTGGAAGCGGCCGCCGTTGTCCAGCTCCACTGCCCGCTTCAGGACGGAGACGGCGGACGTCTCCATCCCTGATACGTGGTTTTCTGACATAGCTCTGTCTGTCCGTCGTCTGTTTAAGAGATCCTAAAAAACTACGAGGAAAGCCACGGTCGGGAAAGTCTGTTAAAGCAGTGAGGCTGCTTTCTCAACTTGGTAGCTACAGAAGTGCGACACAAAAATAAGTCCCGGAGAACCTTAGCGCTGGTATTATGGTCCACGGATGTCTGTGGATGCAGTTTAAACACACGGCTAAAGCAGCTAAAGCACCAACGTCTAATTAAATGTAACAAAATATTTATCTTCTTTGTCTTTTTTTTTCAAATGGCCAGTTAAGTTTGAGAAATAACTCTGGGAACCTCGTTGAATGAACATTTGTCACATCGGTGCACTTTCAATGTAACACCGTGACGCTTCCGGTGGATACATCCATGGAGGAGACCAAACTGTCATGAGACAAACGTGACAGTCCGTTTGTCGTCGCTTTTTAGCTCTTGAATCAGTGTTTTACGTGTACATTTGACGGTCATGTTCTGAATACAGACAGAGTTGCATGTAGTTTTCAAAACGGATAGTAACGTTTGTTCCACACCTTTGTTTCGCGGTGGGCTCGGCCGTAACCTTGGAGTGCATGAGTGTATTTTTCTGTAACTGACGAGGAGCTGGTGGCTCAACTGACACAAAACAAAACATGTCGGGTGTCTGTCGCAGTTTGAGCTCCATCTCAGGAAAGGTAAGACCTGCGAGCATGAACTGTCGAAATGACAGAAGGAAGAAATGTTATCAGTGTTTTTAATTCAGGACCTTCAGTGTTCTTAATGTGAAGGCATTATTTTGTATTTGTAAAGTGAGAATTTTGCTGCATTTTTGTCTTGAAATGTATTCGTTAAAAGGTTAATCCTCTCGTTTTTATATCACATGTTTGTTTTGTTGAATGCTTTGTCCAACTCCACCTGTCCAAACCCCTGCTGTGCTGAAAAATTTAAGTCCAACTGGTATTTTAAATGTCTTACACAAGAATTAAAAAGTAGTAAATTGTGCCATTGCCTCAAGTCCTTCAATTGTTACTGGAGTGTTGGACAGTAAGACTTTGTAAAGTGTATTTATGATATAGGAGAAACTGTATATAAAGAAATAAAAAATTGTTCCTTGACTTCTAATGTTAAAAATTGTAGTTGTCTGGCTTTTTAACTTAAAACATTACCTACAATTGCAGAATAAGCCCAGACATATAATTTATAAAGCCCACAATGAAAACATAATGGCAAAATCTTATGGATAAAGGCACATCAGGACACTGTATCGATGCTGCATACTTATTTCTTAACAAATGTTTTAAAATGAGCATTGTTGGGTTCAAAATTTCTGAAGCTCCAAAAAATCGATCTACTATGAGATTTTCAACGTGAGGATGCACAAATATTAACATTATTACAAATGTGTAGGTTTTTTCTATGCTGGTATTGTATCTAAGTTAAAAATTCTGGTATCGTGAAAGCAATCCTGCCTTTGAGTCTATTCTACATTAACACACGTTTACACTTTTATCTTTGTCTGGTCACCGTTTGTGTGTGTTTAGATCCTGACGGAAGCTCAACTTTTGTCACCGTCACCGTGCCTGTGGTTTGTGTCTGCACGCAGCAAATTTACTAAAACAAGATTCTCACCAGAGGTAAGAATCAGGGCAAGAGCCGCGGGGCTCACTGTGTGTCAGTTACTTTCAAATCATTTTAATGAATCGCATTTGTTGCCCTGTGATGTAGAGGGGCCTCTTGTCTAGATCTGCTTTTAATACCTCAGAGGGGGGATCACTAAGGGCACCAGATTAATCCAGCCATGATATTGAAGAAGCTTGTTTGTACTGTACTTTTAAATAATAAAGGCTCTGACATTTTCTTCACAGTTTCTTGCTGAGAGATCACAGGATCACGAGAAGTATGGAGGTGATCCAGACCAACCTCATAAACTACACATCGTGACACGAGTCAAAAGTATGATGAGGAGACCATACTGGGAGAAAGAGATGGTGAAACACCTGGGGCTAGAGAAGGTAAGGCTATTGTTCACTTCAAAGCACAAAACACGTTAGGTCATCTCCTCTCTAATGCTTTAACACGAACTGAAGATGATTCAAAAAAAGAAGAAGAACAATGAAGGGAAATGGTTTGGAGAAAACAAGACTTCACAGAAAAATAAGCTACTGAGTTGTATATTTGAGGGCTACCTATGTGTTGATAGGTCATGTTCAGGCACATTTTATGACCATAAAATAAGCATTAATAAGCATCCCAATAAGGATTATATACAAGGTGCCTCAGCCCCCCTATTGATGAGCAATATCGAGAGATAAAAACTAGAAAGCTGTGATACCATCTGTCCACTACAGATACACAAAGGGAGTTTATCATTGTATTCTCTAGAGGCATGATTCAATTTAGCTTGTAATGCTCAGTCATTAATTTTGTTTTGTGTGTACTGACTGTTCTCTTTGTGTTTAGGCACATGTACCCGTGATTCACAAAAACACACCTGCAGTCAACAGCCAGCTGAAATTTGTTAAGCACCTTGTAAGGTAAGATAGATGAATGTACAAAAAGCGGGTCTGGCTTAAATGATGTTTGTCAAGTCTGTGCAAATCATTGGAGCATGCAACAAAAGAAAATCTGATGACACAACAGACATTTACAACATGAGTTACAAAAGAAAATGTTTCTTTTTGAGAACATTGAACTAATGTCTATCAAAGGGCTTGTGTGGTCATTAAACAGACATCTAAAGAGACTGTTTGTATGATTTTCTGGTTCATTCAGGATCCAGCCGCTGAAGACTCCCTACGGACTCCCCGCTGAACAGGACATGGCTGATAGCTTCATTAACAGCAAAGGAGAGCTGATTGTTCGTCGCCTCCTCCAACCTGCAGAACCCAAAGCTATTGAATCTTAGCTCTGCTTTAAATCGTGTCAGTTTTTCATAAATATCATGAAAAATCCTGTGCTCAAAACGTTCTGGTCATTCCAGTACACTGAGTCTGTGCTCCAGATTTGAGCTGGTTCTGGGTTTACTCAGTTATCTGGTTAGTATCAAGTTTGTTTTTGTCTACCCATTATTAAAAACAACTTACATACAAACTTACCAGTCTCTGTCACACATGGAGCTGTTACAGTTATCTGTTCTCTCTTACAGTTTAGCAACATGTGGTGGTTCGAACTCCTTATAAAAAAAACATCACTGAAAAAAGCTCAACATAAATTAAAGACCTTTAGAAATGAGTATTGTTTTCACTTGTCTTCCTGTAGAGACACACTCTCTCTGTCACCCTTGCCCTTTCATTCAGCCAGTTAAAAGGCCCCACACACACAGTGTCCACTCACACAGGTATTCTCACTTCCAATTAAACCTCTTCAAAGTGCTGTAGCTGTGTCTTAATTCCGTACCACATAAATTACACACATCCATCAATCAGCTATGTCTGCTACCATTGAGGAAGGCTCTGGCCAGCCAGCAGGTTTACACCTACAGCTGTTTTGCTATGACAGCCAATGCATACTGTAAGTGAACATGAAATCAGAAAACTTTTAGTTTAACACTAAAAGTTTGTTTTTCAAATTCAAATGAGGAGGCATTATCAGACTTCAGCAGAGCTTGATGAGCGAACTGATCATTACAATCATGTGTGTTGGGGCAGGGAAACAGGAACAGGACTGAAAAACACTGCCAACCAAGGCATTTATGATGGCTGCATTCCATTTAGTTGCAATTGTCCCAGGGCTCTGGTATTGTACATGCTCACTGATTGACCTGGCTTACTGGAACACCTAATGGAATGAATGGATTGTTGATGTTATTGGTCACACTTGTGCTCTTCCTGCTTTGACAAGTCAAAATGTCTGCAGTGAAAACGGTGGATTCTCAGAAGAGCCCCAGCCATCTTTAATATGGGCAGAGATCTAATCAGCTACAATGAGTCAAAACAACTGTGTATGTGAGACATTGAGCAAAGTCATTTATGTCAATTTATTTTTGAGTTAATGTGATACAAACCTGAATCCAACACTGAAGAGGCACTCCAGGGGAAAGAGAGTCTAACAAAGAAACATTGTGTTGAGTTATGGGGATTGTTAGATTCCAGTGTTTTTCACCCAACTTTAGATAAGAGCAATACAAAATCAGAGGAGAACACATCTTTTTCTTCTTTTTATTAACTCTGCATTAGTCAAGTCAAACTCTTGCTACAAGGAAATGTCATGTAAAAATGTATTCTGATGCAAAATCGTGATCTTGGCACTCATGCATCATGTTTTCTGTTCGCACAACAGACTCACAGGGTCACAAGGAAATGCATGAAATAAACAGAGCGACCTAAATGAGCACGAGTGTAATTCAAGGCAACGTTCTGAGGGTTTAACTAACACAGAGACAAAATCAACAAGATTTTAATAAAGTTAAAAGCTAGCTGATATAGGATTGGTGGCTCATGAAACATGGCAGAATATTCTTTAAATAAGGCTCAGACTAAGTTTTGGGATTTTTGATATGGAACATTAAAATATGGAAATCTGTAATGAAAGGGTAAGTCACTGAGAGAGGAGGAGAACAAAAATGAAAAGCGGGCTGTCTGCTAGACTTTGATTAAACGAGGTAGCCCTGAGAGAGAAAACCAGATGACTGTTTTTCAGTCATCCTCGGAATCAGAATCTGAGTCGTAGCCTCGACCTCTGATGGTTTTCTTCTCCACCTTTGTGAACTTTGTGCTCGTTCTCTGCGACACTGTAGGAGGTTCCATCAGGTTACCGCTAGAAGAGGGGGAAAAAAATGTTAAAATCATGTTGAATTTACATTGTGTTCTGTGATTGAAAGTACTGTGATTCTGTAGCTGTATGTTCATATGTCTCACCTGTAGTTAATAACATCTGCACAGCCGAGTCTCCATTCAAGCATCTCTGTGGGAAACTCGTCTGTGTTTCCCAGGTCAGAGAATCCCACCACATAGTCCTTTGTTTTTCCATCTAATAGCAGAGCCAGCGTAGGGATAACCTTAATCCGCAGCCTCTCTGTGAGAAAAGGAGCCTTTTCCACGTTCAGTTTGATGAACTTGGTCTCAACGTGCTTCTTTGCCAGGATGGCCAAGTGTTTGTCGAGGATCTTACATCTATATGAGGAGGACAGAACGGCAAGTTGAGCAGCCTGACTCGACATACTGTAGCAAGTCAAATTAAAAAAAAACAAACAAGCAAAGCAATTCAACTGTATGAGAGATCAAACTTTAGTGAGGTACTGCACTGACAGCCTGAATATACTACAGTTATTTTATTTAAATCTATCATTTTATATGGAAATTGTGACACAACAAATTACCAATACAAATTGCCAGAGGTTCAATTTGCTTGTTTGCTTGATAAAGAGTTAAGATTTTACTTGAAACAATCAAATAATGAAATCAATAAACTTGAAAATCAAAAGAAAGTACTCCAAGTCAAGCAGATTAATTAGAAAATGGACAACAACATAAAAAAATATTAATAACAATATGTAAAATAGGACCATTATCTAAATAAAAGCGTTGTACAGTTTAGTGCAGAATGTGAAAAAATTCACAGTTCCAAGTTGAAATTCAACTTGCTTGATCACTGACATTATTAACTGGTTATCAGTATTGTTGCAGGTTATTGTTCTTTGACTGACTTAACAATCAACTATTCTCTTTAGCCGGTGGTGCTAAACGACACTTCTCAATCAGACACCTGTTGCTCTGTCACTCTTTTATAGACCTAAATAAATCCAAGCCGTGGAGACTTACCTCAACGTGGAATTTCTGTAGAAGTGGCAGACCACATTCTTGCTGTCCTTGACCTCACCGAAAAAGTCTTTCTCACTTGAGATTTCTCTGTATTCTCCGTGGCCTTTAGACAACCACTCCTTTAAAAAAAAAAAAAAAGAAAAGAAACAAATCTGATGAATAGCAGTAAATGAATCTCAATGAGAACATACAGTAAGAACAACCAGTCTCTCTTTTTTTAACATGTTAACTAAACTAAAGATCCATCTCCATAACGCCCCTGTCTTGGCTGCAATTATTATCATTTATTTCTAAAACAATAAAACACTGAATTTCAGAAGGGCACTCTGAATAAACAGCTGGAAACCATCATCCACCACAGTGAGGGAATGCTTTTGTAGAACAAACAAAACAATAAAACAACAAGCACTGACCTGCAAACTTTTCTGACTTTTTAATCTCTTCCTAATAAGTTCACAATATTCCAGAAATCCAATGACAACTCGGGTAAGCTAAGTATATACTCTATACTGTTTATATCTGTATAGTATTGTACTAGTGACCTTGTACAACTGGAATGATGTACTTGTTGCACATGTATTGTCAAATGACCCAGATTGTTTCCTCTGCTTCAGGAAACGTGCCGTAAAAAAGCACAATTTTCAAAAATCATCCCACATACCTGCTTCTGTTTCTGAGCTTTTTTGAGTGCTTCTAATCGTCTCTCCTTCAGTCTTTCCAAATCATCCTCATCCATTTCGTTCAGTTTGCTCAGCTGTGCATCCACCTTCTCCTCCACCAGCTTGGCTGACTGCTCCAGAACCTTCGTTATGATATCTAGTGATTGGTTGGCCATGGTTGCCAGCTCAGTGTGAGACTTTCTTTGAATCTGAGGAGGTAAGGAAAAGATCATGTAAGCTGAGACGTGGCAAAAAAAATGACACAATGATAACAGTGACATCGGAGAGAACAATAAAAACATTTGAACGATTGCAGTTTAATGAAGCAGCCAAGCATCAAATCATTAAGGCCATAAAGTCAAGCCTTTGCGGGGGCTTTGCTGGGGGGTGACTCAACGTTATGTCAATTTGGGAGGCCATAGTTTGTGATGTTGTTGAATGTCTCCAAGTTACCTCTGGCCTCATCCATTACAAATGGGGAGCACACAATATTAACACCAGTCAGCCAGTTTCAACAAAAAAACTGACCATTAACATCATCACGAATGTCGGTTTTATTGCAGGGTTGTCGTTTAAGCCTATATAAGTTCTAGCTAGGTGCTCCTGAAAAACGGGGTGGAACAATGCAAGTGAAATCATTAAGAAATACGTGGTTGCCAATTGCCTTAGAACGTGCAACACGGCAACTTGATCACCAGTTGTGTGAGTGATCAACTGTGTAAGTAAGGTTACTGACAAGTCACTGAAGGAAAAACATGACACCGAGAGCTGTCACACTGGGAAGCTTCTTTAAGGCTGAGACAAAGCCATGGTAACTGGGCACGCCTTTATTTTCACTGGTTGGTAGCTATCGTTAGCCCAACTGCGACGACACACCATGTTGGCGTTATTTATTTGTTCCGACATGTCTTTTCGCGCCTTGTGCAGCAAACTCATAACACTACAATGACTCAATAACGAAATGTAGCACTACCTTCTGCCTGTAATCAACTAAAGATCCAGATAGACAATACTGGAGCTTATGTTAGCATGCTAAGCTAGCTGACATTAGCCCTGCGAGTTTCATAACCGGTTAGACTCGCGCGGACAAGTACAAATCGATCATATCATGACAAACGTCGATGTTGTGCGGTGTTAAAGTGAAAGCGTGCTAATTAATAAACACACCGATTTGAAAACATAAGGTTACCTGGTGTTTCAGCAGGTGCTCGCCGACACTTCAGTTCGTGCGCGAAATGCAAACGGCTATAACGGATGTTACGTCAGAGAAGGCCCGCTGACGTCGAACAGACTACTGCCATGACGACCGCAATTATTTTTGTGTCTTCTCGTTCTGTCAATAAAGGGAAAAAGAAACTGCAATAAAATAAAAAAGAGAAATTAGTTAATTCAACCTGATGATATGGTTACAATATCCCTTTTTAACATCATCCAAACACAATTTTGATACATATGATACAAAAAAATCATTATTATGCTAACTTTCGATGCAGATTTGTTTGGATTTAAAAAATATAAAATATCAACATGTACACAATAGTCAGGAAACTCACTGTAGCGGTGTGTATAAGGGTTGTTGATCCCACTGTATGTTTATTGGAACTATACAACATTTGATTGTGTTTGCACATTTGTGGATTTCATGCTTGCAAGCACACTGCAAACATAATAAAAAAGGCAACAACAACCAAAAAAACTTTATGTTGATGGTGAAGTTTTGACTATCAAAGTATTGAATACTAGTTTCCCTCCCAACCACTTGATTGGACACCCTTCTTCATGTCAGTCTGTAGCTTTTAAAAAGTGACAGAGACAAGCAAGTTAATACAGAGTTTACAGTTTATTAACAAGTTTTAGAAAACTTACAAACAAGTTCACAGCTTCAGGTCTTCAGGCACAAGCCAGTTAAGAGAAGTCAAGACTGGCCAATTTTAACTTCTGGCAAGATATGACAGGTGGAGAGGGAAGCAAACATCTTCAAAGTGAGTGGAGACTTGCACATTCTGAATTACATTCATTTCGACAAGTTAAAAAAGGACAGATTGATTTGGTTTGCATATAGAAACTGTTTCAAACAAAGTTTTCAACCACACACACGCACACAATGTCCTGCATGGAGCACAAGCTAGCCAGCCAGATGTGTCTGCCAAGTACGTCAAATCGCCAATCATAATGGTTAATTTCACAGAAACACAATGATGGAGCCACGAGCCGTACTAATGTCTCCAACGTAAATTGAAAAACATCAGGCAATCTCTATAAACAGATATCTGAATGTGAATGCAGGTATCGGTTTCTAGGACATTTTGTTATCTAAAGCGTTCTGGCTTCTGTTTGTGGTCCAATTATTATTGACCAATCATGTTTGGGTGAGCTTTAGTTGCATGCAGGTAAACAGTTTGTGTGGTGAGCAAAAGAGGTGGAACTCAATGGCCAAAATGCAATCTCAGAGCCCATCGACTGTCTTCTAAATTTGATTTAGCTTTTTAACAGCTGCAATCACTCATGCAGATACCCGTTTATAGATTAGTCATCTTTCAACAACAAATTTCGTACACTGCATGATAGAAGAAGTATTGGCTCAGTAATCTGTTATCCAGATATCTGCTGGCTACGCCTTAAGCCACAAAACACAGGCTGTTGCCGTCGGGGGCTAAATCATCATCAGATGATGGCCGATGGGTTCTGACTGCTTTATTTCAACAATTAGATTTGCAAAACTAGCTGGAAACACAGTAGAAAACCAAGATTTACTCCAGATACAAAGACTGTATGACATCATATGTCATGTTACATCATATTGAAGGACATCTTGTTAGTGAAAAATAGATATGCATAGGCTACTAATTGATCACCATAACCCCCTTCAACATCGCTCCAACAAGTGCTACTGAGAATCAACAGTAAACCTCATATGAAGTGCTTTGGCCAGCTTCTGATTTCCACGTTTGAACACTTACAAACAATTAAAAGAGTGAGAAAATTTACAATTTAGAGACAGTTACTAAGAATTCACTACGTGTAAACAATACGAGAGGTAAACCCTCCGCGTTCATCTTTTCTTGAACTTTGAACAAGTGTCTTTAAAAACATTATTTACACACTTTAATAACAGGGTTTGGCACTTTTTTGCGAGAGACAAGAAAAAAAGATACTACCGTACGCAGCAGAGTATGTTTTGTTTTGATTTTTTTTGTGACAAAGCAGTTTCTAGAAATTTCACAGGTGGAATGGAGCACCAAAGAGACAGCGATGAATTGTACGCTTTTAATCCTACCAAGTTCTGATGTCTGAGGAGTGCTACAACACTAACTGATTCTAAAATCAGTCTGAACATGATTGTGTTCACCACTGCCATTATTTAACACCTAGACTGATTCGACTGCATACATTAAAAAAATACTTAAAAAAAAACAAACTTTAAAATGTGCCTGTAACATTATTCAAACCTTAGGAGCACGTACGGGACTCCAACTGCTTTATCAGACGGTAAACGCTCACCAGGAGGGAAACTTTAAATCTTAAAAGGCTGGGCGTCTAAACTGGACGTATAAGAAAAAGCTAAGCTCTGCCTGCAAAAATCTTTATATAAAATTTCACGGACATTTGAAAACGAGTCTTAGAATTATTTAGAAAAGAACTCCATATGAAAAACGATGAATTTTCCAAAAAGCTGCTACGTTTATCACCCATTTTCGGCGAGTAGATTCTAAACATTTCCTGCATTTAAGTTAAGTGTTACTTGACCTTTAAAGAGCAAGTACGGCAAATAATGTACTGTGAGAGGTGTGAGAAGTCATTAATTTGTGTCTCAGGAGATCACTGAGAATATTCTGGCAAATGCTGCAGTGTGGTCACAGTTGAGAAGGAGGAGAAGCGTCATTTAGCTGTCACAATTTTGTGAAAGTGGCAAAACAAAAAGCGGTGGTGTGGCACACAGGGTAAACACTACCCCTCCGTCTTCATGTTATCTTCAGGGTGCTACCATACGTCTGCTGCACAACCACCTGCACGTTGTCTAGGATGAAGTCAAACGCCATACTCCAAACAGACTCCAACGACTGCTGCATGAGTCTGCACAGAAGGGTTAAACAAGCAACGTAAGGAATACATTTCAACAATAAACAAAGCAGGGGAGGTAGAGGAATTAACTGTGGATCACCGGCGCAACACTTACCTTTTCATATATTTTATAATCAAATCCAACTTCTCCAGATCTTTATCGTCAATCAGTTCAGTGCAGTATTTCACCACCTGCAGGATGTCCTCCTCCATGGGGTCTAACAAAAAGGTAAAAGTGATAAAAATGCATTTTTGCACCCTTACAAACAACATAGGTAACTGCATGAGCTGGCGCTGTGACAGAGCACGTTCTTTCTCTGTATACCTGTCATGGTGGTGACCCACTCCCGTAGGAGTGTTTTAATGTCCGTCAGGTCGTAGGCGCCGGCCAACGCTGGAGCCGGGCGAGGAATGGATTTGGACTCTGGGATTTCTGGTTTTGAGGTTGATGTGGAGGGTCCGTGTTCAGTCTGGGAAAAGAGAAACAGCCGTGAGTTGGAAGAAGAATTAACTGTCATCACACAAAAAAGACCATCAGCTTCATGTGTGAAACTGTTAAAATGCTCACCTTTACTACATTCATTGGTTCCCTGGATTTCATAGGAGGTGGTAGGGTTTTGGCAGGGCTGGTCGTCGTCAGATGCCTCTTCACAGGGGAAGGACCTTTTTTAACAGGGCTCACTGCATTTTTTCTCTTGTACCGCCTCTTTAGCCGACCAACGCCAATTCCGACTCCTGACTGTTTTAGCTGCAACAGAGGATTCTTATGCTCCACTGCTGAGAAACCAAAGAGGAATACCATGAGATTAATATATTATGCATGCCAATAATATGTTTTTTTTCATATTCCTATATAGGTTTTTTTTTTAAATAAATCACTTCACATTTTGCATGTTCATTCGATTATACGAATTTTCTTCATTTTTCCAAACAACTATGATAGTGTTCGAGCCAAAGACTTTTGCTATGGTTGTTATACAAATGTGATTTTATGGTGCTGCTTGCTGCTAGACCGCTCTGTTGAAGGTACAGTATTCTGAAAAAAGTTGTCAATGGTAGGAAAAAGCAAAATGCATTCCCTTACAACTACATAAATCATAATTGGGGACTTACACATTTTCGCCTGGGGCTGGACATTCGTTACGCGGTTGTAGGCAGACTTCAGTTCTTCCTGGAGCTCTTTGGGAAGGGCAGCAAACACGTCTGGATCAACCTGCAGTCAGATAGCGGAGAGACTAAGTGAAGCTGAACGTCCAATCCCTATGAAATCAGCTTTGTTTAATAAAGGTTTGCCTTTCCAGCAGTTAAATCACAGTGTGGACATTTGACAAAACCAGAGATTGTCAATGAAGAATATGGTTCCAGGAGGATGTTGAGCAACTTCTATAAACTTTCTCCTGCTATTTTTATGTGAAAACAGATCTATTCTACTCTCCAACCATTTTATAGAAGATGTAAATAAAAATAATTCAAAAATGTAATAACGAAAAGGTAATTTGATTTTATTTTATTTCATTGTGTTGCATCAAAGTCTCAAATGGTTGTGTCCTTACCTGTGAGAAGTGTGGTAGCTCCAGTACGATCCCTGGGCTGTCGGGTTGGTTTGGGATCTGCAGAACCAACGTGCCAACAGGTGGAGTGTACAATGCAGGAGCAGAGGTAGAAGGACGAGGTGGGGAGGTTGGATGAGACGTCAGAGCGCCGGGTTGTGGACTGGGTGACCGATGGTTGTTTGGTTTCCCATTTTGATTCATCCACGACTGCTCCACTTGTTCTCTCAGATCTGCAGGCAAGGCCGCCAACACAGACCGATCCACCTTAGATGTAAATATTAAAAAAAAAGCACAACTTGTTGAAAAAACGTATCTTTCAGTAGTTGTTCAATCGCTCAGACATCTCCTTCAGCTCCTCACCTGTGAGGGGGAGGGAACCTCAATACTCAAGTTAAGACGTGCTCGAGAGCGTTTGGGAGTTTGTCTGTAAGCCTGCTGGTCTCTGCTTGTCCCTGGCACTGGCTCAGGAGGGGACAGAGGATGTGGAGAGGGGCCAGATGATGGAGCGATCAT
Organism: Diplodus puntazzo; assembly: GCA_963678695.2. Lineage (NCBI taxonomy): Eukaryota > Metazoa > Chordata > Actinopteri > Spariformes > Sparidae > Diplodus > Diplodus puntazzo. The sequence continues at coordinate 13,801,099 of OZ023164.1, read as the reverse complement.
TGAGGAAGTCTTCTCTTGATACGTGTTGTTGACAGCAGCATCTGTAACACGGATCTCAAACTCAATCCATTTCACAGATGACAATAAAGACTATAAACTGTACAGTTCTTCACACAAACCTTTGTTGCTTGATCTCGCACTTGATCCCTGATCCACCAACATCTCCTTGATGGAGCGCATCCGGGTGCCTGCGTTGTCCTTGTGGCTGGAGTGATTTCCTTCGAGGAGCTGAACCTGAATGCCGACGCCTCTCAGGTCCTGAACCTGCAACTTCATGGCATGGAAGAGCTTGATGACGGCAGTGGCAATCAGCTGACCACTGTCAGTGGATTCAGCGAGCATCACAGTCCTGGCAGAGAAGGATACAGCAAAGAATTCGGCTGTGACAATGACAAGGATAAGCCATAGAATCACTACATTATCAGTCACTCATAACGTACAGGGGAGACAGCCTTTTTTTCTTACCTGGCTAGGTTATCACATATCCCATGACCGCCATATTTAGCTGGCTCCAGTGGAGCTCCAATCTTGCGAACCATCACCTTTAGGGTAATTCTGCGACCCCGCAGTCCTGCCTCCTGTAAACGTTTCTGCACCTCCTTGGACAAGTTAGTCAGGAAACACTCTGCCTCATCGACCTGATAACAGAGGAAGGGGGACACGAATGTTAGACAGATAGGCGGGAAATGCAGAGATGAGACAGAAGAAATAGCTCAAGTGAAAGGAAGTAGTTCTAACCCTTGTGAAGCGGATGTTGTAGTTCATCTCAGCTGAGACAGACTTCCTTTCCTTCTCGTAGCGGACAGGCCGGTCATCGAGCCCCCTGCAGAAGCGGAACAGGGTCTGTCCGGTCCGGGGTCCAAACTTCTTTTGCAGCTGAGACAGAGACACCTGTTGGAGGTCCCCACATGACCTCACACCCATAGCAGCTAGCTTTCTGCCCATAACAGGCCCAACACCTAGAAAAAGTAAACAACAACTGATTAAACAGCCACCACAAGAACACTTATACTGTAGACTGCAGACTGAATGCTATGACCAGCAGGTGGTGCTGTATCTACCTGGCAGGCTGGTCACTGGCAGGTCCCTGATGAAATCATCTACTTCTTCAGACTTCAAGAAGTACTGCCCGTCTGGTTTGGCCTTACGGGTCGCCAGCCGAGCCAACAGGATGTTGGAGCCTGAACAGATGATATGGTCAGTTTGAGTCTGTAAAACAGAAACATCGTCTTGATCTATTTTACAGTACAAGACTCACCCATGCCCACTGAAGCACAGCATCCCGTCTTTTCCTTGATGTCTGCTCTCATTGCTCTGGCCAGATCTGCTGGGCTGACGCCCAACTCGACTATCAGAGCAGAAGCGTCTATCAACACTTCATCACAACTCAGAGCCTCGATGTCGTGGGTGTAACTGCAAAGAACAAAAAATAAAGACAGGAAGCGTGATTTCGATCATTTTGCATGAAAGAAAAGTGAATAACCGACCAGAGAGTTCTTACCTTGCAAGAGTCTCATACATGGTGAGAGCCACCTCTTTATAGGCCTCAAAATCATAAGGGACAGACTGCAGCGCTGGGCAAAGCTGTTTGGCTTTGCCAAAAAACATCCCATTTCTCACGCCTGCCTGTCTGTAAGATAGAACCGATTTATTAACATTGTGGTTAGTCCAAAATACTGATTAGAACCTGAATGATATTTTTGGGCAACACATATATCGATATTTTCTAACACTTATGACAAAGATATATACAAAGCAGTTTAGCAATAATACAAAATGTACAGTGCACTGAGAAAGTTAACTCTTTTTTAAATGATGTGTTAACCCTATGTCTTTTACATTAAGTTCTGTCCAAAAAAAAAAGGTTTCATACTGGTGCTTATCGGACAACATATGTTGTATGTTGACCGCCAATTTTGACTGACAGAATCAGCCAACCACTATATTGGTCAGGCTCTAATACTTATATTTGTGCTGTTTAGAAAATTTGAAAGTGTATCCTTGGGTCCACCAGAAGGAATTACAGAAAATTACACCTTCTGAAAATATAGGCTGTAGCAGCAAAAAAAGTCTGTAAATGGTAACAGACTGACCGATGTTTAGTAGATATCAGACTTAAATCATCAAGAGATCAAGAGATTCAAGAGATGGAAAGACTGAAAAATGACTTACTAATTTGCACAATGGGGAAAAAAAAAACAAACATGGTCGTAGCTTTCCCCTCCTCATCCTCACTGTTTAAAGACTTGCATACAAATTATGAATGCACTTTCTGTGCTGAAAGGATCTAATAATAAGTGTGTCCTTACCTCGCCTCATAGCTGCAGGATGCAATCTCTGCCATTGAAAGAGCAGCAGCATCCTGGTCCACTCCGTTGGTGTGGGAGTCAGGACTCTCTTGTGAAGGAGTTCTGTATAGATCCTCTTCTGCCCTTTCTGAGAGGCAGGACAAGAATGTTACAATAAAGTATGATATGGAAAGGAAAAACACTGAGTAAGGCCTGCAAGCTCCATGACAAACAGATTGGGTATGAGAATCTCACCAGGTTGAGGTTTAGCATATTTCCTCTGGTAATACTGTTGCTCCAGCTGAGGGTTGGCTCCGGCTCTCCGAGGAACTCTGCCCTCTCCACGGTTACTGGTCACAGCTACAGGCTTCCCTGCAAGAACAGCATCGACTCAACCAGGAGAACTGAATGGATCAATGAGACTATAATTGTGCTCACAGTGTTTCCCATACATTGACGAGACTGTGGCGGCCCGCCATAGTCTAATTTGCCCCGCCATAGTCTAAATATGGAATGTGAAAAAATATTTCCGCCTTTCCAACGCATACCGACGTTTCAATCAGTCTATTTTGTTTGCTTTACTTTTAATGACTTCAGAACTGCTGATTCAGGGCTGTATTAGTGAAAAAAAAATAATATGAAGCCGTTTTCAAACCTGGAGCAGTGCGCTTCACGCCCTCGGAGGCTCCTCCACTCACACACACACACACACACACACACGGTGACAGATGGTGGGTCTGTGTGCTGCTCCGAAGCAACCATGAATTAGTTACAAAATGACAAAAATGTCGCCTATGACTGACTGCTACGGTGAGTTGAATAGTATCAGAAACATCTAGTTTGTTATTGTATATTCACAAAAAATCCAATTTCATGTAAAACCGTTGGCATAAATAAATTCAGTGTTAGAGAAAGGAAATATTTTACCGCCGTCTTCCACCGCAGTCCTTGACGTTAACTAACATGTTGGATATTTAGCTTGATAATTAGCTAGAGGATTAAAATGGTCACTTAGATAACTCTCTCTAAACAAATAATAAATATAGTATTTCTGTACAATAGTAGACTAATCTTCATTCCAAGCCCATGCAGGGGAGTTCATGATGGCTGTGTTAGAGCATTATAACCAAAGAAAAAAACTGAAATTCCCGAAGTAGCCTATGACATAAGTATAAATATTACAGTATGATGACCCAAACTGGCCCCCCCCCCAGCGCCATAGTCTCAGAAAATACTGTGGGAAACATTGTAACACCACTCACTGACAAAAAGGGGCCTTACCTTTTAGGTCTGGTCGATGTCGGATACCCACAGACACAAAGAAGCAGTCCATGTCCACATGAAGAATACAGGATTTAATACTTGTTGACGTACCTGAACAGACAAACACAAAACAGATCATCAGACATATGTTTTTCAAATCACAAAACAATCACAAAAACATATCATTATGTATATTTTTTTTGTTTTACTGAGAGAAGCTACACATTCGACTCAAGTGAATACTGGGGCTATGACACTTATGGCATGTTTTCATTTCAATGTAGTTCACACTAAGTAGCAACAGGACACACTGGGTTAGACTCACTCAACTAATTTATGTCAGAATTTGAACCACCATGACAGCCAAATACATCCTGCTTTCACAAAAAAAGATTGAAATGCAACCTGGGTGTTAGTGGTAACAGCAACAAAGCAACCTTTCCTTTCCTACCTTGCCTGTATGCAGAGTGCTGGGCTACAGATTTCCTCAGTCGCTCTTTCCCAGAGAAGGAGTTTGCCCCCGCCGCTTTCCGTTTGCTATGTAGTTCGTTGACATACTCAGAAAAGCCAGACCTCCATGTGGAGATCTGGTGTAACCGTGAGTGAGAGTAGAACTCGGAGATCAAACCGCCTGTCTGTGCCAGCAGCTGAACTGAAGACTTGGATGGTGATGACTTCTCAGTGGGATGGTCAGGTTTGGTTGTTACATTGCTCGTGTTGAGCGAGGATGAGTCAAATGAAAAGGCATTGTGGTGACTTCCGTTGAGCCGAATTGGAGCATGTGAAAGAGGGCGAGAGGCAGGTGAAAGAGGAGTCCTTCCAGGATCTGAATTGACTTGACAGGATGGCTGGAGCTGTTTTAGGTGGTTTTCAGTTGCTCTTATTGCCTCCTGGTAGCTAGGAGGTGGAGGTCTCTGCCCACTGGCTCCTTGTGAGCTGGAATGCTCCAGAAAGACGGGAGACTGGTCGGATTGCTTTGGAGGACTGTGGGGAAACTCGTAGGGGTCATGTTTGGTGTGAGGATTCTGAGGTTTATCTTCTGAAATCTTGACTCTGCTTTCAGGCAGCTCCTTGTCAACAGAGGATCTGTCTGTAACAGGGGACAGGTCCTCTGGCTTTAAGGCACCATTAACAAGGTGAGCGTGTCCGTTGGTCAGGGGTGCTTCATTCACCACCTGTGAGAGAGGATCTTTGCCACACTCTTGCATTTCATTCATTTTTGAATGGCTCATCACGTCCAGTGAGGTCTGCATTAATCCGTTTCTGCAAGATAAAAAAGTTTTATTTAATTAAAATTAATGTAACCACATGTTCTCTTTATGCTTGAAAAACTTTTAAATGAAGGGGAAAAAGTCGGGTACTCACATTTTTGATTCAGCCTCCTTGCAGCTGACCTGGGCACTGCTGCAAGAAGAGCTGATCTGAGGTTGTGGTTGGCCGGCTCTCTGGTGCTGGAGACTGGGATGAGGTGCTTGAAGAATAGATTGTGGAGGTTTGTGCAGGTGTTTTGTCAGGTAGGGGAAGGTGTGTAAAGGATCTCCGTGCCTAGGATCTGAGAAACTTGGTTGAGGGCTAAAGGAGTGGGATGCAGAGTTGTGCTGTTTGGACTGAGGTTGGATGTTGCCTTGGGGAAGTCGACTGTTGCCGGGGGGAGGGACGGAGTTATTCTGACAGCTGGATGATGAAGACTGCTCATGGTTGAAGACAGAGTGCTGAAGGCTGCGCGGTGGCAGATGAAGCTTATGATGGAGGTTTGCCTGGCTGGGTCCTGCGATCTCTGAGGTCTGACGCAGAGTCATGACCGGGAAGAGTGGGCCTTTGTATTTAGCATACAGCTGGTACTGCAGGTAAGGCAGGAGACGCCCAGCCTTGATACTGTTTTTAGACAAATGACAGAGTTAACACAGGAATTTCTTTGATCTTACATTTTTACCATATCAAATTAGCATAATGTGCTCAGCTCCCACTTGAACAGACCTGTCAGTGATCCACTCAGGCCTGATGACCTTCTCCCCTTTGAGCTCCTTAATTTTGCTGTTGGGTAAGTTATTGGCGATGATGTGGGTGATCTTGGAGCGAGAGTAGTAGACATGGAACTGACCGCCGTGCAGCATCATCAGCCTGCGTAGCTCATCTGCGCTGGGCTCTGCTCACAAACAGGCAAAAAATGAAACAGTAAACCAAAGTGACGATAAAAAGATAACATCAGGTTGAGTTGCTTTACTACATCTTATAGTAACACTTAAGTTGTGTGGATAGGCTGACTCAATTATTGTTTACCAACTATTTTGATAATCGATTAATCACAAGCAAAAAAGCAAGACATTTATTGGTTGGAGCTTTTTAAATGTAAAGACTTGCTGGTTTTCTTTGTCATTTATGATGGTAAATGAAGAGTATTTGGTTTTGGGACTGCTGGTCAGACAAAAGAAGCCATCTGAAGATGTCACTGTGGTCTCTGAGTTATTGCCTACAGCATTTTTTCTGACATGTTAAAGAATAAATGATAATTGATTAATCATGAACATTTTTACAGTTTAACTTATAAATAACAAATAATCATTAATTGCAGCTCTACTATGTAGCTCAACAGTTGCAAAATAAAATGTCAGCTCCATAAAGAACTGAGCAGGAGGCCACCTGGGTGTTACCAGATCTCATTGGTAGAAGTACATCAAGTAATCTACACAAGACAAAAATCTTATCCAAAACCTGCACAGGATATTAATACTAGCAACTATATTTGAGTATGATAAAATCACATGAACCATGACCTGAAAGATGTTTTTTTTTTTCCTGGTATTATCCAAATAATGCCATGATCTGTATGTCCATGACAACAAACATCAATATGGATTATACTGTTAAATTTATTACAAAATGTTAGAGTATGATACATGGTTCTGTACTGCTACAGTTTTACAGTATATTTTTGAAAAATTAAGTTACAATCTGGTGTGACAGAGGAAGAAATACAGATTAACATCTGCAACATTCTTGATGCAGATTTGCATGTTGCTCAGTTCTTCAAACTGGACCAACACGATGTGTGAGACAGCAAACAAACCTATTAAGTGTGCTATGTGATAGCATGCGCTACAGCATGGTGTTACCTGTGTATCCATTGACGTAGATGGACACTCCACTGAAAATGCTGGAGCATGAGCCATCCTTCTGTTTCTCCCTGGGGGCATCGAGTTTAAACTGTTCATCCAGCTTAGACACTTTGGCAGCCATGTAGCCGCCCTGCAAACAAGGAGGAGAGCAATGACAGGACAACAGAAACGCAGTGCTCAACAGACAATCAAATGATATTCTTGAAATATGCATATTTTCTGCAAGTATTCTTGACATTTACATAAAATCCCCCTAAAATTGATGTTGGGCCATGATGCATCTATAAACATTACATATACTCAGACTCTGTTTGTTAGCAAGATATTACAATGCCCTCTCTCATGATGAGGTTATATGTTGATACTACTTTTATTTTGGTTTGTAATGGGCAACAACCCGATCCCATTCAGTAACCTATATATCCAACTGTGGGACATTTCACCCTTAAATCAACACTACATATTTTCCACTTGCATGTTGTGCTATCTATGCATCTGAAATGTTTTGATGAGAGTTGCAGAGTTTTGGAGATATCAGCCGTAGAGATGCCTGCCATCTCTCGAATATAATGGAACTAGATGGCACTCAACAGTAACGTCTCTTTCCCGAAAATCATGGCACGGTTACAATAAACTCGTTGTGAGCAATATTTTAGGGGTGCTTTGAGCACTGCAAGCCGAGTGTCATCTAGTTCCATTATATAAGCAAAGGCATACATCTCTATAGCTAATATGTCCAAAACTCTGCAACTCACACCAAATTTATAGAGATGGATAAAAAGCACTATGGGTAAGGGGGGCAATATGTAGTTAGGATTTTGAGGTGAACTGTCCCTTTAAGGTCACACTTCTCCCTCAGTCATCCAGCTCACTGTCCTTTTCACTGTGGGTATGTCCTCACACTGGTGTGATTCCTGCCATACATTGCTGCTGCTGCTGCTGATGATGATGATAATGAGATGACAGACACTCACCCTCTCAGCCCAACCATTGTCACCACCGGCATTGGCTTTCTTCTTCATCCACCCATCTCGACTCATACTGAGCTACCTGTAAACACAAGCAGAGCTATTTAGCAATACTGAGTCATGCAGGTCCAAGCTGAGCTCAGACACCAGACTGCAGACAGTTTAGTGTCTAATTACTAGACTAGGTATTTACTTTCAACTATTCAGAGTATAAATATATTAATAATGAAGAAACGCGATTTTCCATACATCCTGAAACGACCAGAATTAGGTCTGCAAATCATTTAATTACTATATTATTCATAATATCAAATTACAACATTGTGAACTTCCTAGGTGAAGTTTTGTTTGTAGTTGAGCTTCCTCGTGAGCAAGTCAAAGGACACAGACAAACTGTGACACTTTTAACAACTGACATTTACTGTTGTTGTGTAATTAACTTATTAATGAGATGACATGTTAATTCAGCATATGTTATGAAATTGGTTTTCCGCTCGAGGCGAGAGCTCTGTGTCCAAGGGCATGCCCGGGCAGCTCCTGTCGCTGTTGACAGGTAGGGTACAACAGAGCCCCATGTGGCACTTTGACACATTCTTCATGTAAGCAGCTAACATTAGCATAGCAACTCCAAACGATGCTTAGCCGGATAATCATGCATATCGCTGCGCCATGACACGACTATAAGAGCGTGCCAGTTCATGCAAGCACACACACAAAAATACCAGCAGAAGTGTGTTGTCTGCACGCGTGAACAAAGCTGGCAAGATTAGCCACCAAACAATGGATAAGGTACGTGACTGTGTAACTTCAGCATGGTGTAAATCACGGGTGTAAACAAACAACAGTCCCAAGTGGTTGTTTGCGAACAGAAGTGCGTCGCTTTGTTTTACCTTTTTTCCTGTCAGACTGGGTTGTTAGCCACAGACTTCTCTCTGCAGATAATGCCAAACACAAACGTTGTGTGTGCGCGCTGAGAACGAGGCAAGACCAAAGCAAAGCGAGATGAAAATCCTCCAGACAGTTAACGTTAGCTCGACTCCTCAGCCTCGACTTTGTTCTCCGGAGAGGTCCTTCTGATCAACGGAGATCCCCTTATTTTGTTGCGCCGCCACGCCATGTCTGTTCAACATTTTCGCTCACCCTCCCAGTCCTTTTGCTCTCCATTTCTACCGCCTGATCCATTTGCTTTCTCTTTTTCTCTGTGAGAGTGAAGCGCGCCAGGCGGAACGTGCAAGTTCCGGAGGAATCTTTCAAAATAAAACATTCGCTGCTAAGGAACATTTTGTAAACAGGACAAGCAGGCGGGAATGTTGTATGTTGTTGCTGAACTTTATGATAGGCCAACTTTGGCGTGCTGTCCTCTCTTTGACAGCCTTGCTCAGAATACATTACATTAATCCAAGCTAATTCTTAAGTTACAAAATAGTAGGCGATAACTTAGCAACATACTAATCCTGACAGTCCTTTATGGATCCGGACTCATCCTACTTCTGTAAAACGTCAGAAAACATTAATACAATGAAATGCATGGGATTTCAACCTTGTGACATTTCAGGGTAGTCCTGCAATAGAATTTGAGTTATTGTTTTCCCCTTCTTCAATCTCCAATTAAATCTATGTTCTTAAATACGGTTTCTACATAATAAAAGTAGCTACGACCGCATCATAATACTTAACCTGCTCCACAACCATTATAATAATATTTGTATTTGTATATATCAAATAATAACGTAGAACAAACAACGTGGGTTATGTTATGTGCAGGGAAAGTGGTTCATATTTTGACTGGTTTCAGCTGTATTTTGTTTTAAAAAAAGAAATAAGCTCAACTTCCGGTCCGCGTGCAGCTCTTCTTAGCTAGCTTGACCCAGGTTATCCCCGGCTTCTTGTTTTTAGGCTCAAGTTGTGCTGTAATACTGCCACTATGCGGGCAACTGGCTGCATGTCACCTGATATTGACTGTGTGGTAGCTCTTGAGAGTCTGTGCAGTTCAAAACCGACCACTCCGAGACTTTGACACCAGTGTGTGGAAACGAACAAGACAGCCGTCGGTGTGAAGCTGTTCGGTGTCGGAGGGACCCGCGGGGTTATCGCACTTTCACAGACTGTTCGCCTTTGAAAATGTGTCTCTGTCATGGCTTGAATTAGCAGGGTTGAAGCTCCCACACCGCCTGCGTTCCTGCGCTAGACAGTCGATCAGAAGCAGTGTCGGGTTGTTGTTTTTTTTCTCTCGTTGTGTGTGTGTGTGTATGTACTGTCTGGCTTCGGCTCGGTTGTCCTCAAACGGCCCGGCACACGAGCACTGACGGCCGTGACGCAGAGGCACGTGCAGATTGAACGAGGCAGGCCGTGGTGATGGTGGTTCGCTCCGACTGTGTCACAAGGGGGCAATAATAACCCCGCAGTCACAAAGTACAGTGAAAACAGCGTGTGTGCCTGATTTGATCCGGACCAACACGTGACGTGTCTGTTGGTGATTGACTTGCCCGACTTCAAATCCACTGCCTGCGTTAAACAACACGTAACAGTCACCTTTAAGTCCAGGACAGTGGAATAAAGTAGGTCATACTGTAGGGAAATGAAAATGTCCATAGTCTGGCGCTGGATTTCACACAATCCAGAGAAACCAGGATGCTATTGACCCATGGCTCGTCGTGTCCCGAGGAGCCCCCTTATTGGTTGTTCTCTGTTGCTATGGTACCAGACATCGGATGCTGAAGTTTCATGCCCGACTTCTGTGTTGGTGCAGCAGGAAGTAGTTGCGGGGATGGAGAGTGATGTGTGAGTGTGGAGAGTGGAGGAGATCTCTGCACAACTGGACTGACTAATGAGTGTGACTCACTCAGTCACTGACGCCTATAGAGTGTACTTGTGTGTGTGAGAGAGAGAACCTATAGGATCCTCTTCCCTCACGTGTGACAGATGTATTTATTGTTGTTAAACTGCCGCAATATTGTCCTCTGTCAGGATAGTGGAATTTAAAAAAGGCACTGTGAGAGAATAAAAGCAGAGAGCTTTTCTAAAAATGTTTTATTGGTGTGTACCTCAGGAGGGAAGCTCCACATTGTGATGTAGAGCCAGGTCTGCTGAGGGCATCTGAGGACACAGGATCACTTTGTGTATGTGGGGCATCCCTTGTTTATATATAGTTGCAGTAAATTCTGCGAAATCTGAGTAGCTTATTTGATGTGCTTTTCGAGTTGGGCAATACAACAATATTATATCGCTATCATCATATGAGACTATGAGTGTGATGTCAGAGAAAGATGGTCTTTCCTAGCATTTATTAAGTGCCTTCCAAGAGATTTCAAATCATCAGGACATATATCATATATTGGGTTGTTACCTAAAAATATCAGCCTAGCCCTATGTGTCTGTACAAAGTGTCACATGTTCATAGCTCTGAATCACTGCCCACACTTTTATTTGTTGAGAAATTAAAATAATTAAAACAATTAATGAGAGTGAAAGGGCAATCCAATTTGATTGTCAGGCTAACCCTGTCATAGGGTACAACAAAACGTTGATCACCATTGTCCATTTTGAGAGGGTTTTTTTTAAAGGCTAATGGTTTGGAGAAAGTTAAGTTGACCTTGCAATCCTTTTTGCTTAAGTTAAAACATAAATATGATCAAAATTAAAACACAAACGATTGATAGTGATGATATGTTACCTGTGTAACTCATGGTGTAAGAATCTGGAAATATATTCCTGAACCAGACCCAAGAAAGCAAACTTAAAAAGAGGAAGTCTGAGTGACCTCTTCGAATTCATTATTCATTTAATGACATAATCCCACACACAAAAATACATCTTGCATAAAAGGGACCTTGAATGTTGGCAACTAGACTCACCAACAGTTTTTTTCTCCTGTATTTTTTCTTTTTTTTCTAAAAACAGATATTCCATCAAATATTGCACAGTAAAAACACATACAAATGAAAATATAAAAAAAAATGTAATGGAAGAGTCCTTCGTTAGAAAACATCACAGACAAATGTTCTACTTTGGAGGAAGTGGTATATGATTGGTTGGTTTTTTAAGCAGTTCCTCCTCCTTTGGACCCAAAGAAACAGTCCGTCGTATGATGATTCAATCCAAAGTATGAAAAAGGCTTCACACATACAGCCGAGTCCTTTTTCTCAGACATTTCATGAGACTTTTGGCAAATTATTTCAAATCCATGCAACCCTTCGGATTAATCCAACAATGAGGAAGAAGGTGCATGTAGTCCATCTGTGAGAAATTACAAGATTGCTTCTTCGGGAGGCTTTCCACACAGTAAGACCCGGATAGCAAGCACTTCAACATCCTATGAGGATGATCAGGCTCTAGGGGATTTCATCCAATTCCATTTCACGCAGCACTGTAGGTATTGGCGCTGTCCTGTCAGCTGCATAGAGTTCCAGAAGTTTCTCTTTTGAGACAGGCCTGGAGGCCCAGTGGGCAGGTGAAAGTAAATCCTCTCCTTGTTAGTTAAGTTTGGCACTGATGCGTATCCATTGAAGAGCCTGTCTGGTGTATTGGACTGCGTGAGCTATGCTACTGTGAAGAGTCAATGGTCCAGACAAAGTATTTAAGTAGTTGAAGAACTCTGTAATGAAAAAGGAAGATCTTAAATCATCTTTTGTAATTAGCATTTAAAACAGATTCATTTGAACTAATGTGCCTTTTTTTTCCTCCCATGTAAATATGAAACTAAAGGCTTTGTTCCCATCTCATACATGGGATGTGTGGCTGCGTGGGGCCTCCATACCTTTATTCTCCTTTGCAAGGTTGTCAGCCACCTCCCAGTACTCATAACTATACAAGACACTGTTGGTAATGTTCAGGTGATTTGCTGCCATCTGGTGGATACGTTGGGGAATGCTTATGAGAGAGGGTAAGTTGCTGCCCCCGTGTGAACCCTGTCTGAGGTGTTTGGCGTTGGGTGAGAGCGAAGAAGGGGGTCCTTCTGTACCCCTGGGAGTTGAAAACACAATGCACAGCAAAGTAATGGTGGTCAGTGAAGGCTCAGTGGCTGCTGAAAGCACATGAATGAAACAGAGTGCCTGTAATGCGAAGCTATTATCCACCTACTTCCCAGAGTCACTCCAGCAGGGAGGTGTAGAAGGCAATTTGGGAGAACTCTGTAATGACACAATAAACAAGGCTGAAAGTTGTCCAAAGCCAAATGTTTACACATGATATTTGAAACGGAAAAGACAGTAAGATTTCCTGGCAACTGACACGTCCGACTTGTTCTTAGACAAACCTTGAAGTAGTCAAGCAGAACTTTGGAGTATTTCAATGCGTGGTCCTTCTTTAAACGAAACATTTGCCAGTAAAGGAGGGCAAGGCATCGGAAACTGTGGGCACACAAGTCAAAGAGGCTCAGACTGACCACAAATCATCCCCAAAAATGCAGGTCCTTCAGCTTGATGATAGATGTGGAATAAACAGAGGAGATGACATACGCACCACAAAACCGCTAGCTGTTTGTCTTCCTGTCTTGCCCCAGGGCCGGAGTGGTTCTTTAGCCTCATTGCGTACCTTAAGACACAGGACTGTTAACAATGGAGCTGCCGTTCATGTGTATGCATATATGTCTGTTTGTGTCTGATTGTCCCGACGTCCGAAATCCAAATATGTGTTTTTGCATTATTCACCTAATAAGCTCCACTGTCTCCGAGTACATGGTGTAAGGAGACTTTGCCTCTAGTGGCCCTTCCTCCATCGCTTTCCCGCATTCCATGAAGGAGAGAGCGGCGTCAATGTAATTCACAGCCTTCCCTAGTTTGTCCACCTGGAAAAAGACATCCAACATGAGCATACTCTCTTAAACGTGTCTTCCTTCCCATATGTTCAGTAGTTGACGTTAGTTTCCCCCTAGGAACATTTTCCTATTCCCGAAAAGATGCACAAGATGCAAGATACTAAAGGATGAGCGGGTGGCACCTTGCATGGTAGCCTCTGCCACCTGTCTAGGAGTGTATGGGCGAATGCTGACTTGTGTGGTGAAGCGTTTTGAACATAGACATTTTTATTGCATTTGCTTGCCCTCTTATACACATATAGACATTAAACTGTTGCCAAACATCTCATCTTTCTTCAATAGAGAAAGCAAATGGTTGTATTTAAACAAACGGCATAGTATTTCTTCAGTGACTGTACAACATCCTCATTTTGTTTTATATTCACCTAAAGATCAAGGACTCACCATTGCATCTGCACGGTGCTTCATCCTTTTAGCCTCATGTAAGTAGTATTCTGCATGGTGCGGACTAGGAAGATGGACAGAAAGACAGAAAAGTGAAAAAAAAAAGTGCAGTGCAGGCACTGTTTCCCAGGAAGGCCGAGGAACCAGGTGTCTGGTGAGTCTGTATCTGACAAACATCAAGCAGTGTGGGCCATGCAGTGAAGCACTGTTTGGACTTGCTCACGTTTCATGGTTCGGAACGGCCCCCCTGTGTCCTGCAGGGCCCCAGGTCTCGGACGGTGGTTGGGGCTGTCTCGACACTTTTACACATTCCACCTCCATCTTGGGCTGTCAAATAAGGTAAAAAATAAACAAACCAAAAATACTGCGAGCAATGGGATGGTCTAAAAAAAGGATTTATTTTTTTTGTCTTACCTTTATCGTAGAATCTCTATTCTTGTCTCGGTTCTTGTGGACGTGATGCTGCTCCAAAGTCTTTGTTTTGGAGGGAGGCTTGATGGACTCAGGGCTGTCAGACAGTGGAGACACGGGAGACAGTGGCCTCTTGCTGTCCAAGTACTCCTCCAAGTACCTGTGCAAGTACACACCAACAGGTACATTGACACAAACACATATGGGATGTATATTTGATACACTAAAGGGATTTTCACACTGCAATCAGTCCAAGACCAAAAACATTTGCAGACCTTCTTAGTCCCAGGCTAAGAAAGCATTCATGGCTAATCCCGACTTCATTTTAGGGCACGCTGGCCTTGCTCCGGAGAAGGGTTAGCCCTGAATTTGGGGCATTATCTCCTGAACACAACTAAATACAGGGCTTACACACATATAACTCAGGGCTGGCACACTGTACTGTTGGGCTATCCTTAACCCCAGGCTACGAGTTAAGAGTTAACCCTAGCTCTATACAATTCAAACTGAATTCTAGTAGCCCTGGGTTAAAAGTCTGTTGGAACACTCAACAAATGTTTGCATACAAATGTGACACGTGAGTAATGCCAACTTTAGCCCCTATTTACAATTGCACATTTTAGCTTTTAGTGTTCGGTTGATTTTCTTGGGATAATCCCACAAACTCAGGGCTATCCCTGCTCTCAAGCAGAGCCAGCAAGCCGCGGGCTAAAGTGATCCAGTCTTGGAGTGGGCCCGGATTGAGCCTGTGTGAAAGTCCTGTCCAGATCAAAGATTTGAGACAAGACAAGCTGAAACCTGCAACAAGTTGCAATTTACAGTAGGCTTAATTTCAAACTTCAAGTCTTGTGTCAGACAGCCACAGCTGTTGGTCTGATTCATAAAGCGATCCTCACTTTCCTCTGTCCAAAACAGTCATTTCGACCAGCTGAGAGTTCGTAACTGACTTAACCAGCTGACTTATGAGGCACTGATTGGCTGGTGAAACAGGCGGTGAAACGTTCTACAACCAGCCACTGGTGACCTGACGAGCTGAGTCGATCCAGTTCACACTGCTAACCCTAACTGTCGCCTGCAGCGCTCTGAAGCGATTTTGTTGCGTCACAAATTTTTGGTCTAACAGCTCCCTCAGTCTGGGACTCAGACGGTTCTAAGAATGCTTTTAGCCCGGGGCTAAATGTAGTGTGGAAAGCTGGTTTAACAATGTGTGTGTGGAAAGAGGCTAAGCTATCCCAGAGTCAACGCTTATCCCAGAGCTAAAGATAGAACATGGAGTGTTAAAAGCTCTTTATTGTATGGTATATACAGTATTATTGAGACAGTGTGGTGTGTTTGGTGTTTTTTTACTTACCCATTGTGTGTGGTCTCAGTCACAAAGTTGCGCTCAGCTGTGTGAGCTGAAGACTCTGTGCGGCCTAAGAGGTCGTTCGTGTGAGGAATGCTCCTCTTGCTCTCTCTTTGTGACACACCATTCTCCAACTGGTCAAACACAAACACGCACAGTCAAGCTTTGAAGAGCAGCCCTATAACGTCACCATTAATGCAAGAAAACGTGTCCAGATTCACATCCGATTCAACAGATCAGAAAAGTAAATGTACATGTTGTCTACCTTGCGTTTCCTTTTGCCGTCCTTCGTAACAGTCTCTGGGACGTACAAGTGTTTCATAGCCTCCCCTGGCTTGTCTTTAGTTGATGAAGAGGAGGAGGAAGAGGAGGGCTTTTTAACAGGGGAGCCTGTAGTGCTGTCCGGGACCCTTTTAAGAAGACAGAGATCTATCTGCACCACCAGATTTCTAAGCCCTCGCTGGGAAGATGTTGTAGCTTGTTCGCCTCGCCCAAATGGGACTAGGGTATAGAGCTTCTGTTTCCCCTCACTTGGCTGCCCCTCACCTGGATTGCCCGGGATGGGTCCTATGGGGTGCACAACCTTCGGCTTGCTGGCGTCAGTCGTGCCTGGGCCTTGTTGCCCTCTCTTTGGGAGTCTCCTGTGAGAGGTAGAGTCTGCAGGGACTTTGGTGATCGGAGCCTGATACTCAGATTCTGAGTCTGAATTTGAAGAGGAGGAGGCAGAGGATGAGGAGGACACTCTATGAGGAGTTGGGGAACGTGACGGAGAAGGCGAAGGGTCTTGCTGTAAGTCTCTCTCCTCCTCACTTCTTCCACACTTTTTTGCCCTCCCTTGGTGGTGATGTGAGTCGTCCTGAAGGCGGTGTCGCTCGGTGCTGGTAGGCAGTCTCTGTTTGGTCTGGACTGTTTGCCATTCGCGTCTATGTTGCTGCTCCCTCCTCCTGCTTTCCCGTCTTGCTGTCTCCTCTCTCTTCCTCTGCCTCTCTATCACTCCCTCCTCCTCCTGTTCCTCCTCCTCCTCTTCTTCTGCCGAACTCTGGATCCAGGGACGCCTCAGTAGCTGCTCCTCCGCCAGCCTCCTGTCTTCCTTTCTCTCCTGTTTCCCTTGTTGTTTTTCCCTATGTCTGTCCTCTTTTCTCTCTGGTTTTCTCCTCTCTACTTGGGTCAGATGATCTCCTCTGTGTTCCACCTCTTGCTCCTTGGGCTGGGGTTTCTTCTGTATAGTTTTTGTATGGTTGACATGCACAGGAGTTGGGGTTGTAGCCTCCCGAGTCTTGGTCCTCGGTTTTAGGCTAGGTTTAGAGTTCAAGCCAGCATTAGAATTGGTAGCAGCTTTAGAGGTAGTTTGAGAATGAGAACTATGACCAGGGTTGGTCTCACGGCTAGTTGGAGCCAAGCGCTTTGTTCTTGTGGGGCTGTGCTGTGAGCCAGATTGATGCAAAGGCCTGGTTTTGTGGTTTGAGTTGGAGTGGTTGGATCTGCTGCTTTGGATTTGCTCAATGTGTGGCGTCTGTTTGGCTTTTGGAGCCTCAGCGATTTGTTTAGTACTCGGATGAAAGTTAGGCTTAGGTCTAGATTTGTGGCTGTGACTCTGGTTTAACACAGCAGAAGAAGGCTTGGATTTGCTTTGGTCTTGGTTCTGTGAGGGTCGAGTCTTGGACCTGTGCTGATGAGTACTGTTTGTTGGCTTGCTCTTGCTATCACTGTTAGGCAATGGGGCAGTCCATGGCCTATTATTTGTCCTGTGGTGATTGTTTGTTATACTCGGCTGTGTTTGGTTCTGACTCTGAAACTCAGGGTAGTGACGAATCCTTGAAGGAGCAGGAAGGCTGGGACTTGGGCTTCTTGGAGGCTCTTTAGGTATTGGGCTAGGGCTACGGCTGGCTCTCGGGCTCCCATGCAGACTGGGGCAAACACTTGGAACTGGACTGGCGATCGGGCTGTGTCTCGGGCTAGGGCTGGGACTTGGGCAGGTGCTGGGGAATGGGCTCGGGCTGGGGCAGTAGCTATAACCAGGACTGGGTAGGGGGCTGTTGCTGTGGCTGTAATGGAACTGTGGGCTTGGAATTGGGCTTTGGCTGGGGCTATACTCCTGATTGCTGTCCCAGGACCTGGCTGGAGACGGGGCTCGTTGGGTGGGATCCGGTTCACTGCTGGTAGATTTTCTCTGTGATTTGTTCAGCCATTTATCCAACTGCCACTGAGCAGCAGACGGATGATCAGTCTAAAGAAAGCACAGCAGAACAGAGAAACAAGTGTAAAATATAAATCGCAAACTAGATTAATTCAACATTAATCTTTGTTAATTGCGAGGATTTGCAGTGGTGGAAGAAGTCTACATAGATCCCTATCTTAAAGCTGCTGTTGGTAACATAGTTGATTTTTGAGTCTTAGTCTTGAGTCAACTTTGACTGTAGATCGGTTTGGCCACCATCTGAAAGTCCCACTTTTTGTCAAGTTGGGAAGGATACTGTAAAATCAACGATCTTACCAACAGGAACTTCAAGTAAAAGTATTAAAACAACAACAGGAGAAGAACTCTGAACATTTTTTTTGCCAACTACTTATTATTAAATTGATAAAAAAATTTAGTATATCCTGATATAACAGGTTATGAGATTTGAGTCATATCAAACAGCCCTACTGGGCTTTGTTTAAATGGAGGTTTTGGACTCAGTTATACACTAAAATGACTTGATAACAAGGACATTGTTGCAGGATCGTAATTTAAAAGGTGGTCATTTGAAAATTAAAACTCTTGAATTGCAGAAAAAATTAAGCTTAAATTAAATAAAAATAAGATGAAGTAGAAGTACGAGTAACAGGAAGTACAGTATGTTTGTAGTATGTGAGTAAACACTTGCTACATTCCACCACTGTACACGTTTCTTTATATGTTTGTTAAGAGGTCAAACTAGCTGAAAAGAGACAGAGGCAGAGAGTGAAGGATTTAACCATGAGCACAATGACACATATTTGTGTGTGTGTGTGTTGACATACCACAACATTGCCACACTGCAACAGCACCATTTAAATACAGTACAGTCACTGCCCCCGACATGTAACTCACTGACTCAGCTGCGCTTTAAAAAACAACTCAAGCTCCAAATGACAAATCTGGTTTATGACTCACTTCTAAAAAGTGTCAGACTGACATTGTAACCTCCGTTCAATAGCCTACATGGTCTCACAGTCCACATCTGTGCTTACAGAAGCTCAACCCCCATCCAATTATGCCAAATGACTCACTTGATGTTGGCTTAACAACTGGCTCGGTAACTGCAAGAATGAGGGGAACAGGAGAGAAACAGAAAGTATGTAAAAAAAAAAAAAAAAGTGAGAGGATACTTACAGCTGGAGAGTGAACTTCTTCCTCTCTTTTGCGTTCTCTTTTTCTCTCTTCGCTGACCGGGAGCTAAATTAAACCTCTACTCCTCAAGTCAAACAGTGACCCCCCTCCCTCCCCACATCCCTCGCCCTCTTTCCAGAGAAGACACTGCATCTCTTGTACCGTGTCGACTGCCCTCCCTCCTTCTTTTCTGTCCCTCCCTCTCTCTCTCCCTCTCTCTCTTTCTCTCTCTCTCTCTCTCTCTCTCACTACCTGGAACTCTGGATTTGCAGCTTCCATAACTCCAACCCCCACATCTCTTGCTTGAGAGACATTTAAACAGTCCACGTAAATGAAAAACACATGGTGTGCACCCCCCGCCTCCCCCAACCCAAACACGCTCCACTACCTCCCTCTCCATAGGGGCCCTATGCGGTGCATGTTTAGTAATACAGTTATGTTGTACAGGGCTTTCCATTCATAAAAGAGGGGCAGGTTTCCCCTTCATTCCCCACATAGCACACATCTCAAACTAACCCCCACAATTCCCCACACCTCCAAAAGCTCATCATGCTCTCAGAGTTTATCTGAGGCAATGACATCCAACTGTGACTGAGAAGGGACGTCAACAGCAACTCAAGTCTTCATGACTTCCACGTCCTGAGGGCTTTCCTCTTTAAGACTGGGCCTGTTGACATGACACCCAGGCACTAATTCCCAAAGCTACCTCTGCCCTCGACCCTCCTCCTCTTCCCCAACTCACACACATTCCCCATTCCTCCGTCCCTCCCCACACCTGCCGCCAACCGCCTCGAGGCCACCGCTCCCCGTAGAGAATTCACGTGAAGGCAACCAGAGGTAGAAACAGACAAACGAGACATGGACGGAGAGCAGGGAGAGGATGCAGTATTGTTACCTCCTTGTCGCACAGTGGCTGCTGCGAGTTGGCAGGCAACTCAGGATCTCGGTAAACGTCTGGGCTCCGGCTGGGGCTCCGGGAGTGAAGGCTGCTGCTGGCCGACTCAGCAGAGCAGTCTGAGTCTGAAGAGTCCGAGCTGGAATGTCTCACCCGCCTGCCATGTGTGTGCGCTCGCTGTGCTGACAGGCTGTCAGTCAACACACACACAAACATCAGAGAGGGGTCAGCGTGGGTGCACAGCAGAGTGGAGCGGACAGATACTATTGTTATTCGCACAGTAGAGCTGATGTTTACAGACAGTTGTGCAAAAACAAATCAAATCAATCAAAATATGCACACATGATATTTGTGATCGAGTACCTGTGTCCGTGACCCCAGGAAGCTGACTCATGAGTTACCTTCAGGAAGACAAAACGGAAACTTATCATCCAAAGCAGCAGCTTAGTGGAAACCTGCTACACTCGATATGTTACCTCTGCAGGTTAATGACTTAATATGATTAGTAGCACATACAGACACAGTTGTGCCACACTGTGTGCTGGTGTGTACACACCAGTAGTCTATACCAGAAGAACCAGTAGCATTCAACATTCTTTCTGCCTCTCCAAACCTTTCAACAACAGCATGAAGTCATGGAGTCATGAGGACATGAAGACGTCCAGCTCAGGTCATAACCACTGAGTGGGTTTCATGTTACAGCTGTTTTACAAAATATTTGTCTTCTGGTAAAACATAGACAAAACTGGTGTATTTACTGTATTTCAGTACAAATTTGGGGGACTTTACTTGAATATTTCCACTTTCTGTTCCATTCCACTTGTGGATGTAAGTAGTACTTTTTACTCCACCACATTTATTTGATAACTGTAGTTACTAGTTACTTTGCATATTGCATGCTGCATCAGAGCCAAATTAGTGTACTTTTGAATCAATCTATTTTATTAGCAATCGGATAAAACAAAAAAAAAGACAAAAAAAAAGCTCAATTACTTACTGTTACTTGTACTTATGACGCTAGTGTACATGTATTACCAGAAAATTACTTCTGATACAAATAGCAAATGTGTGGTTAATTAAACTTAATAGTTATTTCACTGTTAACAAACAATGAAGTGCCTTTCAAAACAATTATTAAGCAATCATAAAGGTTTTTAAACATCAGTTGCAATTTTATAATGCTTATACAAATGGTAATAAATGAACTACACAGTGCTGATAAACTATTTACAAAGTGTGATAAACATCAGTTGATACTTTGTAATAAATAATTGCTTAATAAATGGTTTATAAAGCATCGACAGTGAAATAACCATTAACCTCAGCTTAATTAAGTTTACATTTACTATTTATTTATGACGGTTATTATAAAATGAATTAATATTTTAACCAATATCTTGACTTTGCTCAAGTACGACTTTTGGGTACTTTTCACAACCCTGACAAAAATATTTCTTACATGTACTTCTATGTACTTTCGACTAATGTACAATGTACATGCATGAAAACAACTACTAAGAACTACAGTAAATCGTTAACAAAGGTCTTG
The DNA here is from genome assembly GCA_963678695.2 of Diplodus puntazzo. NCBI lineage: Eukaryota > Metazoa > Chordata > Actinopteri > Spariformes > Sparidae > Diplodus > Diplodus puntazzo. Next base: position 13,779,713 of record OZ023164.1, on the reverse strand, counting down.
TTTAATTGTGTTTTATAGGTGAACAGGCAACTCAGTCTTTGTGCATCATCCTTAAATTCAACTACTTTTCTTTTAAAACATTAACACCAATATTATTATTGTCAATTCATAATAAATAAATGGTTATCAGTGTGGACATGTTATCTTCAAAGCACTTCTGAAGTGCATTGATGGTATTTTTCTGGCTGCAGAGAGTGTCACCTACTCTTTGATTGTCTTCATCATCGCTGCTCAGCTTCAGGTCATCAGCAAGCATGCTGCATGCAAGGAAACACAAAGTCAGAGAAGTCAAACACTGTTGGCAGAGGTGCACCGATCCACTTGCTAGTGCTTTCTTTTTCACTAATTCAACATCTGTATACGTTGGGGATTCTTTTAAATTTTTTAAATGCCAAAGCCACATCTGATACTTGGTAAGTTTAATAAGGCAGCACTGGTGCTGATAATAATCCAGTGTATCAGAAAATTTGCTTCCCAATTTTTCAACACTAAGAATCTTATCCACAGATACATATGGTAGAACAAAGTTTATGTGCACTTCAGTTGGATGTTTGCAAATGTACAGAGATGATCAATTGTCAAAACCAAACAAATGTTGCATCAGAGGTGTTAAGATGACCCATAACACAACAATATTAACCAATAAAGACTATTGCCAATCATTTGTTTGTTTTGTAAAGTTAATATACATACCTAATTAAACACATTTCAGATAGATTGCAAGTGCTAAAACTGTGAGAGAAAAAGTTTTTCCAAAGGTTTTACAAATGTTAACTGTCATAAAACTGCTGTCTTGTGTAACAAATGATGTGTGATAATGTGGAACACGTGGTTGGCGTACAACACCGAACATGTGTTTCACACTAAAAAGAGGATGTAAAGAGGTAACAAACAGGAGCATGTCGCTATCCACTGACAGTGTTCAAGAATGTTCACTGACCTTTGACCTGACCTCTGTCATGCAACCTGAAATATGTGCTGCTTGACTCTACATCTTCCTTTCTATTTAATGCTTACTCACTGGGACTGTAAAGAGGATGCTGCTCATTATTTGTATCTAATTTCATAAAGAAGTTGCAGAGAAGAAAACATAAATTATGTCTGTGATATATTGTGCCGTCCGTGTGTGTGCCTCAGCGGCAGTTCAGGTTTGACGACCTGTGGTGGATCGTGTTTCCTCATGTCCCACTTACGATTTGTGAGGTGCCACATGTGGGTGACGGGTCATTCGCAGCTGAACATCCCCCCGACCTTACAGAGAGAGAGAAAAACCAGGCAGAGAAACGTATATCATGAGGGAACTAATAACATGATTGCACTTATCAGATAAGCAAACGTACCAGTCAGTGAACACATACTTTGCCTTTGTTGTGCACTTGGTAGTTTTGCTTCCTACAGAAAAAGGGAGAACAAGAGATAGTGAGAGAAAAATACACAAATCCAAATATAAATCAGTTATAAAGATTAAGATCTAAAGATTTAGTATTGCAAACAGCATTTCCCTGAGTGACATCACTTAAGGCAATGTCATGCATCTCAAAGCCAATATTTCCTCAACACATGTTGTATAACGTTCAGATATCATGAATATGAGCTAGATATCATGTCGGGGGGAGAGTAGGGTGATCGAGGTGTCATGGCTTGGCGAGATGGGTGCCAAGCCAGAGACCACCGTTCAAGACAGCGATTAAGCAAAGTGACTGGATATTTCTGACAAGACGTCCGGACATTCTCCCGCTTGTGGTTACAAAACCAGGATTTTTTTGATGAGCCGTCGTGTTTGTGGCCACTGTGAGATGTTGGACACTTGTCCAGTGTTTTTTGTGCATAAACCTAACCAGACCATAAGCACAGCAGTGTCACAGCATGAAATTGAAAATTGAACCTAAAGAAATGGAAAGATGCAACTTAAGTTTTAACATATTCACAGTTTGCAGAAACGTACACTGCCAACATTTACTCTGCCAATTGAGTTGAGTTCTGCCGAAGACCTTTAAATAGACTTACTGTAATATGTCAAATCAGTAGTGCGCGGTAGAGTAAATATTAAATATCAAACAGACACACAGACATACCTTAGAGTTGTAGAGGATTTGTTGAGCCTGGTCACCCACTAAGGCTTGCTGGGACGGCCAGGACTGAGTCATGTCCTGTGCAACAGAGGGGGGGGGGGGGGGGTGTCAAAGGTGAATTGTGAGATGTCACTGAGATGGATGGTGCTCACATGCTGAATGTCCCGGCATCTTAAATCTTTAAATCAAACTTTCTTCCTCTTTCTTTCATTTAGAAGTAACTTAACTCTCCCTCTCATCGTTTACAGTGCAGGGAGCCTCACTGGACAGCTGACTCTTGTTATCAGCACTGTTCCTGCCCACCAGGGGGAGTGTGCCCGGGTAATAATATGGGTTAGTCTAGGCTGAGAAATTTCTATCATAAGCTGGTGTGGAGTGTGTAGTTTGAAGCTGTGTCAAGGTTTTTGTGCAGTCGTTTTGTTTCTTTTTGATTGATCTCCAGCTGTATATTTTTCAGGTATTTCAAGTATCTGCTATATTTTTGATGCAGTTACATTTCACAGTTGTTTTCTCTTTTGATTTGATCATTTGTTTATGGCTGTTTTCAATCAGCGAGCGAATAACGACCCTTCTGCTATTGCACAGCTACAGCAAATTATCTGGTGCATGTAACCACCCACTCATCTACCTGATCTGAAAACTCGTTTAAAAAAAAGGGGGGATTTTGCATTCCAAGACGGTAGATCTGAGTGTGACTTGACTGTCGAGTTTGTAGCTTTCAAAGGTGCAGAGTCAGTGAACCAGAACACAAGACAGCTCATCAAAACATTTGTTGCTTGTAAGGTGGCCCCCGGGGAAATGAACATAAAAGATGTCAGGTGGCTCGTGTCACAACAGGTAATCGTCAGTGCAACAGTTGAAATCACAGCCACGGCTGAGAGAAGAGCACAAAATGGAGGTGGAAAAATAACGAATCACTGTGCAGCATTTAATTATTTGACCATTTTTGGGATGAACTTCAAACTAACTGAAAGGATCATCCACTTATCAACCCTGGGCAGCTGCAGGAAACACTGATACAGGATCTGCATTGTCAACCATCAGCATACACATCCTTAGTTGAGTCACTGTGACAAACAGTTTGTCAGCTGTTGTGATGAACGAAAGGGTGTCTGATGTGTACATGTGATCTTTAAACAGAAAATCATTCCAGGACAAATTTGGCAACGGATATTAATTCAATTTTTTTTCGTTTCAGTCTCTTCGATGTGCTTTTCTTACTTTCTTATCAATGTTAGTCAGATACTTTTAGGCAAAATATGCCACTTTAAGACATCATCATGCTCAGTTAACTTGTTAGGGAAAATCGCAATTATTTTTGTTACGTTACAGATTTTAATAGAGGTCAACAGATATGGCTTTGTCAGGGTCAATACTCATACTGATTAATACAAATTGGACACTGAAAACCCACATTTGGGACCAATATTCTTTTGATTTGATTTGAAAAATGTAGAACAACCAGTGGTGAAATAAACCTAAATACAATTTATGCAAGTACTGTTCTTAAGTACAATTTTCAGAAACTAATCTGAAGTATTTACATTTTCTTCTTCTTTATACTTCCACTCTACATTTATTTGAAACATTTAGTTACTAGTTACTTTACACATTCAGATCATTCAGTGTTCATAGGCTGTTAATTGTGATGTGTTACCAATCAGATCGTGTTGTAGGTGTGCCAAAGTAGCTCGTTTTAAAATTATTTTAAAAAATCACCAATACCTGCTGATCTGCCGGGGCCCATAATCGGTCTACCCCAAGATTACAATATTAGTGAACCATCAATTCGATAATCAATAATAAGTTAATTATGTAAATTACTTGAACGCATTCTACAATTACGGCCACATTTAGTTTACACAAATATCAAGGAGCACCGCGCCAACCTACAAAAAATGATGGTGCAGCATGCCGTATGTTCGAACTGGCCACCTGTTGAATTCACACTCCAAACAAATAGGGGGCAGTATATAACCAGAGCAATCTCTAACTGCTGCTAACTGTAGCAGCCTTTAGCAAGTAAGCTCGAGTTAACCGTGCAGCTGCCGTCACATTAGGAGACTAATAAGGAGCTCGGAGCAACAGGAAATGTTGGTGTTGTTTACTACCTTATTAGCACCCTACAAAGTGTCTAGGAGCTAGCTGGTTAGCATGCTCACTGCAATAGATACCTCTGCAACACAAAATATGGACTTTGTCTTTGACATTATGTCAAAACTGTTATTTCTGCACATTCTGTTGATACGTTTCGTTAATTTTTAAATGCATAAACACACATTCGTATAAACTGTACCTTTAATAAAATCCAATAGTATTTACTAAACCATGGTGAATTACAAAGTATTCATAATTCAAATGCATGTGGTAGAGGCTCACAGCTAAGTGACAGCGTCTGTCTGTGCATTCGTGCACGTCTCACACTGAGGGAGCGTGGAAGAGTGAGTTGATTACACATGATTACACACCTGGACTATTATGAAAATGTACCCTATTCCTTATTGGTTCGCTGTGTGCAGCGCTCCAGAAGAAACCAGCCACATGGAGCGGGCTCTGCCCTGCATCCACTCTTTGCTCCTGCTCTGATTATAATCTCTGCTGATTAAATTGCCTACAGTCACACGCAGACAAACCAGGCCTCGTGGATGCTGACAAAATTGCCTTTTTGTGCCATTCATTTACCATGTTAGCATGATCTGGTTCTTCAGCTGCGTCATCATGTGGAAGCATCAGTGTGTAAAGTACATGTGTGTGGCGATCGCTGGATTGAACGAGGGCATGAGGTTGCTTGACTGCTGAAACAGTGAACGAGCTCTGAAAAAGGTCACGCTTTGTCAGCTGGGATGTCTAAGGATTTGTGTCAGTATGTGTGTGTCAGTGGTCTGAGTGCAGATCAGGACTTGTGGTAGCAGACACCGAACTCTTCTTCAGCTGTTGGGATCTTAAGCAATAGTGCAATATTTTGAAAAGTACACCTACTCTCTTTCTTGCTGAGTTGTAGATGAGAAGATCGACACAAGGTACATGCCTGTGCGCTAAGTTAAAGGGACAGTAGTCGGTTAGCGTAGCATTGTGACATAGTCCAGCACATTACCCTCATAAAACCCTAATGTGACAAGCTAAGTTATCCAGCTGCTGGCTGTAACTTAATTCTTAGTGCAGTGACACGAAAGCGGTATCCATCCTCTCATCAAACTCTCAGCGAGAAAGTAAATAAGCATTTCCCAAAGCATCAAACTATTTCTTTATATCTAATGGGAGTCGGAGACAGATTTATTCACTGAAATCCAAAGACGCTGATGAGATGACACATTTCTTTGAGCGTGGCGGGCGACACTAAAGCTTTCCCTTCCACTTCTCCTCCTCCACTCTCCCCAGCCTCTACAGTAAACCCTGGAGGGCAAGTGTTTCCTCTCTCGGCTCATCCTTTCACTTCATTATCTCTCCTCCCTCAGTCACCAAGGACACAGCACCAGCCTTCACCCCTTTCCTCCTCCAACAACAACAAGGTCTCCCAGGTGGAGCATGATGTGTTGCTATCTCCCCCCCCCCCCATATTCTGTAGCTCTATTCTTCTCCCCCACCCCTGCAATTTGTCCCACACTAGTGAAAGGACGCAGGGAGCAGTGATGTAAAACCTCTGGCATACCGCAAATTATAGGTAGAAAGAAACCTCAGGGACGCTAAACTCAGATTGACATATCTGTGAGATTAGAGCTATTTCTTTTTCAAACATTCACAAGTTCCTGCTGCTCAAAGTTGACGATTTGCTGTTTTTCTGAGTTTTATAGCACCATAAACACAATAGATCCTCTAATAGTTAGTTAGCCTCTCATCCATGCTTGCTTCCTTCTGTGCAGGGATACAGAACTGTCACTTTAATTTTATAGATTAACGGACTAATAGAAAAATTATAAAAACATCAACAGATGAATCAATAGCGAAAAACATGTGTTAGTTGCAGGCTTGTTTCCTCCTCTAAGCATCGATCAGCTGCAATTATTCTAACCACACTGTGAGTCTATACGTTTGTGATGAATCAGACATACTGCACATGTTCAAAGTCACCTGCTTCTATTACTTGTTATTTCAATGGAAGAAGTCACCAAATTCAAGCAATGCAAAAAAAAAAAACAGAAGTAATTTCTTACCTCAAGAATATCTTTGGCACAGCTGTTGTGTTGGCCTCGTGTAACCTGTGCAAACACAAATAAACAGACATTGACGAATGAGGATAAAGTCACTGGAAGTCTCAACAGGCAGATTATCAAAGGGAGAACAACTCAGAACAACAGACACGAGTCTGGTTACAAAGTAGACCAGCACATGGAGAAAGAGCTGTTTTTCACCGTGCACACAAACCATATTTGAGCATCTAAACTAATGTGCCGTTTTCATATTGTGCACACACATTTCGACTGCAAACACAGCCAAGCACATAAACTCATTCATATATTTCACCGGCCGTTGCTCAAGATGTGAACTTTCACGTCACACCACAAAGGTACACAGTGAAAAAAAAAAATCACCTTCGGCTCTCTGCTTCCCGCCTTTTTGTCACCGCAGTCACAACTTTTATATTGATGTTATCATTTTTTGTTATTATATATAATTTGTTACTATTAGCTTGGTATCACTTTTATGTAGTTATATGACTTTTTGTATGTTAATGTTGTGTTTCCTTATAATATTGTGAAATTTTAACATTATTTAGGTGGAGGCTATTTGTGTATTTTTTTTTTCAATGGTGCATAATAAATAACACGTACCACATAACACAACACGGTGCACCTCTTTACTGTAAGCCGTGCAGTTACACCGCATGCACTGTAATTGTGAGAGGAGGCTGAAGCTCGTTGGTGACTCATATCAGATCGCAGCTGCGGACGATCAGACGGATGCTGATTCAGATGCGAGCAACTTTCTGTTTCCATCCCTGTTAGGCAACCCTGCTGTCCCTCCCTACCCCTTGCCCCCCCCCTTTTTTTTTCAGCTCACAATTCAAATTCGTGGCATGAACACAGAGAACCATGTTGCTCAAGCACTGAGATAAAGGACACATACTTTACATTACTCGCACTTCCCCATCTGTGCAACTCTGTGTGTGCAGCGAGGGCCTCTCTGTTTATGTGGCTGCGTGTTTCAGTCAATGGTTTCATTATGACTGAAAACTCATGATCCCTGATCCACTGGCCAAATTAGTAGCATGAAATATTGTTTCCCATCTATAATGGCAATAATGCTCCTGTTTCTTAGGTTTGGCTCTCGTCTAATGTCAGAGTGACTCTCTTTTGTGCACACATATATTCAATTTTGGATGATTTGCTTCTGCCTTCTATTCCCCCTGCTCTTTCTTCTGTGCCATCTGTGCAGTACAAGTATGCACAGTAGAAAAATGTGTGTAGTGCTGCGTGCTCTCTCTCTCTCTGAGTGTGTGTGTGTGTCTGTGTGTGTGAAACTGTCTCTTCTTGCATGCATGACTCACTAAGGTCAGTGTCTGAGTGGCTGCTCTCTGCCTGCGGATGGAAAACAGTGTGTGTGAAAACTGTCTGATTGTTACAGCCATATGAGAGCTGTAGGCACTAAATGAAAAACATAAACACAGACAGGCAGTATTTTACCTCCCTGTGGCGGTGCACAAGCTCAAGTCTCGCCCGCCTGCCTGCCTCCTCAGTTTACACTTACAGGTCCATTAGTGTGGATATAATCATGTGCAATGTGTTTCACACGTTCATACGGACTAAACACTACAGGCTTCAGCTCTGCTGCAATACCCTGATGAGTGAGGTCCCGAGGGGCCAAACAAACCACAACCCATCATAACACCTGAAACAAGCAGCATGCCAGCCAGCTACACTGATACCACCTGTTACATTCTTAAAATATCAGCAATTACTGAAGTTATGCTCGTTTTGGAGGCTCCATTCAACACTTCCATCTGTTTTAAGTGCCTCTAAGGATCATCTGAAGCGACTTTAAATCTGCAAAACTGAACCGTTATGAAGACCGGAGCGCAAATCGCACGACTCTGCAGGAATTACCCGCTCATTTTATTTCAGTGTTCAGATTAAAGAAGAATATTTTTTAACTGTTGACTTTAAACATGCACTTATCTCCAGTAAGAGCAGCATTGAAAGGCTCAATAGATCTGTCAGTGTTGCTTTATACACACAATAATGATCATAACTCTTCATTGATTTGTGTTTTAAAAGTAGGCTGTGTGTAGCCGCTCACCTGAGAATAAGCGCATCGGAGTAGATAACACACAACGGAAAGTTTCCCTTTGCCACCGAGGACAGTAGGCATGGTTCCTGGATGGTCAGTGCTCTCCTCCGGTGTCCATGCCAGTCAGAGGACTCCCGTGGTGGAGATCAGCGGCTCCTCGCTCTTCGCTCCTCCGTGCTGCTGCGGGGAGAGTCGGTGTGTCACTGAGGGAGAACGGGGGCGGTGTAGGCGGGCCGGCGACGTCAGAGATGACACAGGCGCAGCTCGTGCAGGGAGCTCACGACTCAGAGGGGCCCTGTGGATGTTCAGCTCCGGTCAAAGGCGTCATTACTAATGATAACGCAGCTGCTGGCGATTGAACTGCACGGGACACAACCTGACGAACTTTTAATCACATCCGGTCCAGTTTACAGGGGCGAAGCTATGAATTATGGGGCCCTTAAACCTACATTAATTGATTTTCTGTGGCCACACGGGGGCGTCCGTGAGCTAAAAGTTAAACACAAAACAGCTAGCCGAATGTGGCTAATGTGTTAGCAAACAGTTCCCGACAAAAGAGACTGAGCAACGTAACATATGAGCTTTTGAGACACATTTAAGTACAGGTAATATATTTGTGTAAGCTTGTGTTTACTTTTATGAAAAGTAGGCTTCCTGATTTGAAGCTGCATTACATTAACTAGCTAGTCCAGTAACACTGAGATCCAAAAGTGGCTGAAGGTATGTCGATTGCTGCTCAGTGGTATATACCAATCCCCAGACTGGCATACAGATTCCTGGAGTGGTATGCTGCTATTATGCCGCTGTTATTCCACTGACACATGACCCTATGTGCTGCTTGAGATTGTTATGGCACTGAGAGACTGTTGGAGGGGTGCCGCCCCCTGATGAATATGCAAATGTAATGCCACTAGGCCGCTTTGATGACAAGTACTGCCGTAAATGTATACATTTTTTTGTCTTTATTGACAATGCTGTATGCCAGTCTGCGGATGGGTATTTACCACTCAGCAATCGACATACCTTCAGCCACTTTTGGATCTCGGCGTAACTCATCTAGTCGCTCACTTAGGCTACTCTTTGGTGCTGGGCAGAGACAGTTTATCTATATGTGGAAAGAAACATATACTTCAAAATATACTACACTACACACACACGCACACACACACACACACACACACACACACACACACACACACACACAGGCCTATATATAATTTGCTCCTTTATTCTAAGCTAGTTGCTAGCTTTGTCTGTTGTTCGGTGCTGCCAGAGTACATTGATCTTTTTTTCCTAAAAACAAAGATTAAAGGAGCTTTAAACAGAAAACTACACCCAATGAGATGTGTGGAAAGGGACAAGGAGTTGCATCTTTGAAAAAAGTTATTGTTTTTAGAATCTTTATTTTAAAATGTAAACTATCAATCAATAAATCAATAACCTAGCCGAATTAAGCCTGTAAGACATTGACGCTTTATCCACACTTTATTCAGTTCATAAAAAGTGATTAAGAACAGATTGTTGTATGTGAATAATATTGTTATACACATCAAACTAACTTAAATAAATTAATTTTTGCACTTTTTACATACTTTTTTCTTCATGTTAGATGCAAAAGGGGGACCTTACATACAGCAGCAAAAGTAAACAAAATGGAAAATGTAACAAAACAGTCTATGGTACTGTATCCAAATGTTTCACATGTGAACACATGATATCATATATAAACTTCGTAAAGTAAACATACAGCACTTTCACCTGCTGCTGGTAAGACTAACAGAAAGCTAGCTAAGTCAAACTGCTTGTATGCCTTATTTTAAATATCTCAGTCTGTTGTGTTACACTAACCCAGCCAGTCGACCATATTCATTTAGTTTTGCCATTCTCTTGAGTCTATGAGTCATTGGCTCCCAATGAGCCGCAGGAACCAGCATGAACTTCAAAATGGTTTTACCAATCCTCATTTAAGTTTGTTTTTCAGAACAAGACAGTTAGTGGACCTTGGGTTTGTTTTCTGCCGTTTGCAAGGTCAGAAATGAATCAAAAAGGATGACAAATCCTCGAGGCACTTTGGCCATCTGAGTCTGTGTGTGTTTCAAGGAAACTAAGCAAGGTCAGTCACTCATTAAGACCAAAAAGCTAGAGAATGGCCTTTTTTGTTTTGTCTCACCGTCCACAGTCTTTTTAGTTTACTTACTTGCTTTTGTCCCTCCATGAAATGGTGGTTGTTATTCTGTTTGTAGTTTTAACTGATTTTATTTCAAATTGTATGTGCTGTTTCTCTCTCATGTAAAGGAAAGTGTGTATAGTATATAATTCTACATTTAAAACCATTGACAAAAGTAATAATCAGCTCCTACAGTAGTCTACATCGCTCTACAGGAAATGTGTGTCAGATCATCTCTCATCTGTACATCTTGGCCTTGTATGCTTGTCTAATCTATTCGTTATTGTGCTTAATGCATTCTGGCCTATTCAATGGCTCTGGGTTGCATGGATTTTGCCTTGTCATGATAAAATATGAGCTGTCTCCCAGGTTCAGATGGTGTGGGGGGAGGCTGAGAGAAGAGAACAAGTTAGACACGAGGAGCTTGATACATTGGAGCATTTATTTCATTGATTTGAGAGATCATAAGTGACACCATCGCCCTTCATAACCACAGATTCTCCTCTAAGATAGAAGTATATTCTTTAGAGAAGGAAGCATTTTCAATCATACATATCTGGAGTTTGGTTTGGGACCCCAGTGCCCCTCTTATCTATATGGCACCTGTCTAAGAGTTAACACAGGGACAGCCCCAGTTAACCATGCGGAAATAGGTAGAAACTAATTTTATCTGCAGAGTGTTGAAGAGAGTTATTGAGACAAACAGAGTTGGTGTTGGTGATCAAAATATTTTCTCATGGGTTCATCATCCTAATGAAAGAGTGTGCAATGCGTTCATGTACTGAACTAAATGTGAGATCTCATCGATAAGTCATTAGTTCAGTTTCCCACCTAATGTGTGTTTGTGTGGGCGCATACATTTGTGGCTGTGGCTTTTGTGTTTCCGTGTTTCAAAGCGAAGTTTCATTTAGTCTTTCTTTTGTTTCTTGTGCACTGACTCTTGCATTATGTAGCTAAAATGAACCCTACACTTACAAGTAAGATTTTGACATAGTGTATTTTGCATTTTGGGGTGTCGGCATTGTCGATAATAGACCTTCGAAGTGAGAAGTTCTTGCTTCGTAAGGCTGGTAAAAATCACGGAAATCCTCGCATTTATATACAGGAATTAGTTTGTTTGTAGTCTCCCCACGCAGCGTTAAACATGATACAAAGACAGCAAGAACAAAGCATGAACAAAGCATGAACAAACAGGTGATATATAAAAACATAAATCACTGGTTACAATTTGTAACATCATGATAAATCTTTGTCTAGTTAATGAATTGCGATTAAAAATACATTACATGTTGTTTTAGAGAGCATATGTTGCTGAGGAGAGGTAATGAGGGAGACACATGTTATAATTGTGATATGTGTCGGTACAATTTGAATATTTCTGTCTTCATGCACCAATGATAATGTGAAAAGGAACACTTCTTTCATTATTCAGGCCCACATCTGCACACAGAGTCCTTCCTGTTTCCACTACAGAGCTGTGCTGTGAGAGGCATTGGTATTACTATCAGTACTATAGTATCATACAATTCATAGATTAGGTGATTAATCTGTTAGTTACCAAAAAAATTAAAGGATGTGATGATGTTCTTTGTAAATAATGACAGAGAGAGATTTGTTTCTCATCTGTGGCCCCCCTATAGACCTACATGAGGAGGCCAGACTATCAGAAACACCTCTGAATATAATACAGTCCTGTACTACCACTTCAATGCTAAAACAACTAAATTAACACATCAGTCACAATGTGAAAACATTATAGGCATCATAAAAGTAGACTTAGAGACAGAAATGTGTGTATTGGATTTCACAAGATTTAACAGTTGTACCTAATAAAGTGGCTGTTTTGACTAGATTCACAGCATGTGGAAACTCTCACTGTTTCTCTGAATCTTTATTTTGCATTCTCACAAACTAGGAAGCAGAGAGCGACTCAGAGCAATAACAATATTTTCCAGTGGATATGTAGGGATGAAGTGGGAATGGAGGGATAAGAGATGCCTGGGGCCAGTCGCCACTGCCATACAGCGAACACCCTTGGTTACAGACCCATGGTGACAGGACCTCAAAGGCACAATGGCATCCCCCGACGCTGCCTGTTTAGAACACGGCTGGCCTCAAGAGTCAGCACTCCTGACAACACACATACCCTCTGTCTCTGTCTCTGTCTCTCTCGGAGGAAGATGGAGTGGAGAGGTGTTGGCAGAGAACGAGCGGGCCTGAGCTACGTTCTCTGTCCCCGCATCTTAATGTGGTTGCCATGTGACACCTGTTGGTATTCCGGATTCCTGCAGGTGGAGAGGAAAAGGTAGAAGATTTGTAACTACTTCACTATAAAGGGCCAAGGACCCCCAACCTGATGGAGAGATGGAGCAGGGACCCCCTACTATATATATAGTGGGCCTACTGTATATATTGTATACAATTAAGTTTTATATTAAACTTGGCCTAGTGCCATACAAACATACCTTGTTATTGTGCATTCAGTACTAAGCTGTTCAAATAATACACTTGTTCATATATGCATGTTTTTATTTATTCATTTTATCTTTTTTTTATTTATTCTATATTTATTATTATGTGCAAGGTACATGAGTACCTGCCACTGCCATTTATAAACATACCTTGTCAACCAATGCCAATATCAACATTGTCTGTCAATTGCATGATAATCATGCACACATACTACTCAAATTGAGGTTCTTATTTTAAACATAAATGAAAGGAGTGATGGCCTATTAGTGCCACTGCCATGCAAAAACATACCTGCTATCTTGCACACAATACTGAGCTATTAAAATAATGGATAGATTCATGTTTTTTTTGTTCTATTTTTTTTTTATTAATTCAACGCCATCTGTCTCCTTGAAGGTAAATCGAAACTTCAGATGATTATCTGTATATTTTCTGGTTCTCTCTCATTGCGCTTACCCTTATCAGCCGCTACATCAGCAGCAGGGGCCGCTTCGATACTTGCATTTTCACTGGTGGTTTCTGAGGTGGCGCTTCTCTCTTGTGCTTGTGGAGTTTTTTGGTCGAGTTACAAAACGATCCATTTTCTTTCATAAAAATCCATACACTTAGCATAATAATATACCGGCCTCAGTAGTTTTAGCACTTGTCTTGTGCTGTGAGTGAACCGGTGCCCAGCTTGAGAGATCTCCTGGGTGTCACTACACAGCTCCACTGCTCCAGTCGCTATGGGCCCCCTGGGGGTCGCGGACCCCCTGTTGAAGACCTGTGCTTTAGACCATTAACAATGATAAGATGCAGTCTTAAGCGACGATTAAGATGCAGATTTTATTGACATCTCTTTGTCCTATCACTATCAATAGCAGTCATTAATATAAAGGTGATACAGATTGTTAGTAGTAATTGGCTTGTTGCTGCCTTTGCTGCATGATTTGTTTGTATGTACAGTAGCTATATGTCACCCATTGGTGCCTGATGACCCTGACGGCATCCATGCAGCACTGGATGAGATCAGTGCACAGTGAGCAGAGAGCGCCACCCTGTGGCCGTAGTGAGAAGTGAAGCTATATTCTACTACCTTGCCTGCTGCTGAATTATACTGTGATATGTAACAATAATGTCTTATTTTCCCTTTTAGCTCAGGACAAACACGATGAGAGGGCCGGATTAAATATTCTTATATAATGTATCATGATTAGTATTCAGTTGTTTTTTCTAAATAAATTATTTACGTATCTAGTCCAAAGCAGGTGCAGGCTGAACACAGTTTTTGCTCCTGATAAATATAATGATGTGCACTCATGACCCCAAATCACAGAATAAAGTTTAATATAGAACCAATTTTTCCTTCTCAGATTATTTCATTTTGATGATTTAGATGCTTGAAGATGCTAAATTATTCAGTATTAACGATAAAATGAAAATAATTTATGAAACGATGGTTTCTTTTTCTGTTCGTTTTTGCCTTTTTTAAAGATCTCACATTTATCCTGTTGGGATCAAACAGCTCATAGACTGAAACCATTACAAGATAAAAATACGCATGATGTCATGTTAGAGCATCACTGATGTCATTTCTCGTTAAAACAGATCAGTCGGACAGGTCAAGTCAGGAGCATACAAATGCCCCAGGGGCTTCTACAGCTTTGAGGTCGTCCATGTACACATATAGCAAAACCCATTTTCAAAAGGACCACTTTGAAAAGAAAAGAACAAAGAAACAACTATGCATTTTGCCACTGAAACAAGTGTGACCTAAGTCTTGTGTATATAGTAATTAAGTGAAAAGTGACTGTCATGTAATCTGGGGCTGTATTTAACCACTATGTCATTTTGTGGGTCTTTAGAAAACTGTTCCTGACTGCAACATCGACCCTTAAAATAAATAAATCTAAAACAGAGGTGAAAAAAGTGTGTGGGATTTGTTTACTTTTACATTAGAATATGGTTAAAGGATGAGTTCAACCAAACATTTTAATTTGGTCATTATCTTCTCACCCCCATGCTAATTGAAAGTCAGGTGAGCTTATGTAGTACAGAGAACTTTTGTGGAGCTTCACAGCAAACACGCATGGCAGCTTTTTCTTAAACAACTGAAGTAGATGGGGACTAGTTTTAAAGAAAAACATAAAAAAAAAACTCAGAAAAACATAAAATGGCTGCATACAGCTTGGCCTGCAGTCTCCAGAAGCCCAGAGAACCCAAATAGATTTGATAAGATGTTGTTTACACCAAAATCTTCACTGTAGCTTCTAAGCTAAAAGCGGTAGCTCACCCTGTACTGACGTGGGTACATGAGTTAGACTTAAACAAATTCCCTTTTCAAATCAATTTGGGATCTCAAGGCTCACCGAGACTTGGGTCACACCAGACGAGCTGTGTGGAGACATTTTATGCTTTTAAGTTGTTGTTTTTTAAAGTCCCCATCTACGTCAGTTGTTTAGGAGAATGCTGGCATGTTGTTTTGCTGTGAAACTCCATTGATGCTTTGTAGAATTTTTGGGTGAACTTATCCTTCAAGGCAGCTCTTCATAGCTCAGAGCTAATAATCAGCCTGTGTTGACTGGATGTCCGGCTCGTTTTACGCCAGACTTCGTTAAATCTAAAATGCAGCCAAATTCAAAATATAGTGCCATCATTGAAGCTGGTGCTCTATATCTGACTTGTCTGCTCAGCTGCCTCCCCCCTTTTGAATTGAGGCCTGTCTACAGACAGCACAGCTTACAGCAGATAACAACAGACACCCTGTGGCGTGGTTATAATAAACGGATACAAAAAAAAAGAAAAAAAAAGAGGAGGATATGCAAAGCCACGCAGAAAAGCCTATTCATGACATGTTGAAGTGCCCTAACAACTGCTCGGACTGGCTTGTCCCTCTTGTGTGATGTCATCCAATGGATGAGTGGCTGGCGGCTGCGATGCGCATGTATGCAGTCCAGTGCCTCAACGCATCACAGCGAACTGCACTTGACAGCTTGCCAGGTTAGAGGGGGGGAAAAAACACACCATTCAAGGGAGGAAACCAGACCTGCTGTATTTCCACCAGCACAGCCGTCATCCGCATCCAGCCCGAGGTAGAGGGTTTCCCGCAGCCCCTCTCTCTCTCTCTCTCTCTCCCTCTCTCTCTCTCTCTCTCTCTCATCGACATCCCATGCATCATTTTTTCTTTCTTTCTTTGGATTAACCGTGTGCTCCTGTTTTTTTTTTCTTGTTCTCCCAACGCACAGATGACAGCGTAACCGGGGCAGCAAGCTGTTCACAGAAACCAAACACAGCCGCTTTTGTTGAATAGGATCTGTTGTGACTGGACATGAATTCGGCGGAACAGACGGTTACATGGTTGATTACGCTCGGGGTGCTGGAATCACCGAAGAAGACCATCTCGGACCCTGAAGCGTTCCTGCAGAGCTCCCTGAAAGATGGGGTGGTCCTGTGCAGGCTGCTGGAGCGGCTCAGCCCGGGCTCCACGGAGAAAGTAAGGGCAATAATAACACACTCCCCCTCCCCTGCTCTCCCCTGCATACAGCCGACCGCCCGCCCCGCCGGCGTGTCTGTGTGCCGCTGCCCAGATCCGTCAAAACCGACGCGGTTTGTTGTCTGGCTTCTCTTTCTGCCCACTGGTCCATGAGGCGATCTCTTTTGTAGGTCACGGCAGCCCGGGTTATTGTCTGCGAAAAACAGCGCTATGTGCGGGCACATATGTGCGTCAGGCGTGTGTGGGGAGACAGGCCGTTGTTTCCACTGCGTATTGATCCGCTCTACCAAGAAAGAAAAAGAAAAAAAGAAAAAGAAAAAAAAAGCAACACCACAGCACACAGGAACATTGATTGATCAGATTAGTCAGGAGCTGTTAGATCCTGTATTAAAGAAGGCCTCGTTTAATAAGCAGGTAATGCTGATCTGCGTTTATCGTGTGAAGACCCTGTTTTCAATTCTTCTTTTAATCCAGGGCGATGTGGCGCGTGTGTGTGTGTGTGTGTATGTGGATGTATGTTTGATACACACAGTATGATCACCCAGGGATGACTGGCTATCTGTACACAGACCACAGCAATAAGAGAGTGGGCCGCCATTGACTGCAAAGGCGCACAGACAGAGATGGACCCTCTCCTCAGTTAAAGGAACAGCGCAGTGTTTGTGTCTGTCAACGTATAGCGTCAGCCTCTCCGGACGGCCACCTAAAGGGAGGCAATGTTTTTTTTTTTTTCCCTGAAAAGAGGCTGCCTGCCTGCCTGCCTGCCTGCCCCTCCTCCTCGCAGGCGTCAGAAATTTGCCTGTTAAATGACAAACAGGTTCCTCCATTTCTCCCCCCCGTCACACCGACAACGCGCTGTTGTTTTCATCTCTGTGGCATATCCAAATGATGTTCCACCGCTGGGCACACATGAGAGGGTTTGATGCAGGTTAGGCAGCCTGTCTACCATGCTGTATGTGAATCAATCTATGTGTGAGAAGGGGAAAACAACTGGGAAATGGATGCCTCTTCATGTGAAATCCAGATTAGTGGCCTATCAAAAACACTGCTAGTCTAAATTCTGATGGCACCTCGTTTGGGGATGATTTGATATGTTTTATTGATTTATACAAAACTGTCATGGGTCAAATGCCTCACAACAATATGTTAATATGAAGTAACTATTGCTATGTTAAGACAGCAAAATGGTATCAAACAAATTTAAATATTTTCTTCCTGGTCGGACAAGTGGCCACTTCAACAGACCCTCAGAGATCAAATGTTTTTTTTTTTCTGTAATGATAAATGGATGAATCCATAAACAAAGTAAGCTGGATATACTAACAATGATATTATAGCAGTCATACTAGAGATACTTGAGGTCAGCACAAATATTTATATGTGAGAGGTTTGACAATCCATAAGTTATATTTTCCAATATTCTGTGTTTAACAAGAAAACACATTTATCTTCAGGATCCCATGTGTTTCTTCATAAATTATACTGTTTATACTGAGGGGGACACTAAAAGTTGAAAAATAAACATACAATCAGACACACCATGTAATGGCAACACTTTCTAAGGCTACGTTCACACTACTAGCCCGAATCCCTTTTTTTAGTATCTCCAGATTGATTTTAGGAAGTCTGGACAGCAGTAATCCAGATGAAATGCGGTTTTAGCAAATTGCATCCAAACCACACGTGGAGGTGATTTGAAATGTGATTTAAATTGGATTTTCTAGAAATTGGGATGCTCTGGCCGCTCCTCTTGGATTTCAAAGTGTCTCCCTTGTCACTCACAGCGTGACACACAACAACAACATCAAATCCACAGAGCTGGAAGTCAATCAGAGCGGCTGAGCAGAAACCATGTTGCTGTTTGCAGAGTCGTCTGGAAGGCAACACAGAAAACAACTGTCTGTTGAGTCACGCTGAAATATACCACCTGCTCCATCACTTGACAGCGTGATGCTTGGAGAGTGAAATGACTTATCATGCTGCCATGTTGGAATGCCGTGTCGCCAGCGTAGTTACGTGCTGATGCCCAGGTGGTCGCCATAGCAACCCATGCAGACATGTTGATGATATCTGGATCCCAAATTCTATCTGATCACTAGCAAATCATAGTGCGGGACACTCCATCTTTCAGGTCTGATTTGAGAAACTAATTGTGTTTGCCGGCTGTCTGAACACATCCTAAATTAATCTCAAACATATCTTTGGTATGTCTGCGCTGATACTTCTTGTTACCTATCAGCTGATACATACACTGACATATATTTGAGAAACTAACATTGGCGGATATCAGTCGCGCTCTAAATGCAATTACAACCACTATTTCCACTATTGCTAATAATAATACTTAATTTGCCCTGTGCTGTGATTTTCACTTTCCCCCCAACATTTTTAAGTTGTGCTTATACAACAATGATTAATGTGCTTTTTAAATCCCAGGGTCAGAAAGCCACTGGCTCATCATTTTGTGCCACTGTCTGACCCTGATGTGGCCCTCATATGGGCCCGAACTGAGTTGGATGTCAGTATCTACCAAAGCTGTAAAGACCAAAGATGCCGCGAAAGGCCTCTTTGTCTCCTTTGCCTCTCTACTTCTTCTTCGTCTTTTTAGATCCCTTACAGCTGTATTTTGATTGAGTGATGCAAGGCCATGATATGAGGATGGTGGAGCTGAGGCAACGTGTATGGCCTCACCTCTACCTGTATTATTCATTTTTAACTGAAGAAGGTCCTTTGAAAGCAATCACAAACTTTTTGGATTATGTATTTATATGTTTTCATCTTCAAATGTTACCCACACGCCTCGTAGACTTATCTCTAAAATTGCATGTAAAGAATGTGGTAAAAGTCACAAGTGATAGTGAGAAGGTACAGCCCTTTAACAGTAAAAGTTAAATGGAAGAGTGAAAAACATGTTTGGAGATGTTTTATTTATTTATTTTGTACTTCATACTTTATACGCTGCATTATGTGCACTGGTCACTTTGAATCTCAAGATTCTATATTGGTCTGTTAACATTTTATGGCAGATATATCGTGTATCAATATTGGCATACATGTCAGCTGATAAACAACAAACTGTCTCCATTTCATAGTTCGTCCACTGGGGAGCACTGACAAGCTGATCAGAACAAATCCTAATCACAATTCTTTAATAATCAGTGATTCAATGTAACTAAGTACATTCACTCAATGACTGTACTCAAGTACAATGTTGAAGTCATGTTGCATGTTTGGGGCAAATGTTGTGCTTGTACTCCATTACATTTAATTAATTACTTCAGTTACCAATTACTTTGCAGATTGCATGCCTTATCAGAGCCTAAAGAGTTTCGTTTCGTTTTCGTCCGCTTTTTCCCTGAGGGTTGTGGGGACGTTACCGCTTTTATCGCTCTTTTTTCAAGGGGTCGCGGGGGTTATTGGGGCCAAATCCAGTTAACTCTATGGGCGAAGGCCAGGGTACACCCTGGATGAGTTGCCATCTCATCGCAGAGCCTAAAGAGTGCATTTTTAAATTGAATTGTTTTATTGGCAATTGGATAAAAAAAAATATATTAGCTCAGATTTAGAACAATTTAAAAGGGCAACTTCCATTTTTACCAAATCCAACTTTTAAGACAATATCTTTATTTTTAAAGCATGGCCTGTGTATACATATTTATGGGATCCTCACCAAGACTGTTTTTGTAATGTTATAGTTTAAAGGTGCAATATGGTCATATTTTGGTTGAAAACATTCAAACTGGACAGAAAATTATGTGTATTGTGATGGCCCCTGCCTGTGTTGTGGACAAGATACTGTGTCATACTCTTTGGCTGTGTCCGAAATCACTTACTACTCCCTATATAGTGCACCACGTAGTGACTACGCTATTTTGTAGTGCTGCCCGAATGTCTACTGGGAAATATTATACCCTATATAGTGCACTCAAAGTATCCCACAATGCATTGCGAAAAGTAGTGTACAACCGATGGTCGCTAACCAAGCAATATTTTCCATCATGCATTGTGCTGCGGACGAACGCATGAAGGTTTCAATTCACGTTTCGACTGTGCGACAGTAGTGACGTCTTTAGCAGCGCCGGAGTGTCCAAAAGTGCGTTTTAATTTCTGCCGATGAGCTCACTATATAGTCCACTATGTTGGACTCCCTATATAGTGACTAGGGAGTATGAGTGGGTGATTTCGGACACAGCCTTTCTCTTTAAATGTGGAGCAGTTAGCAGTAGCCAGCATTAGCATTAGCATTCCCATATAATAAAAGCCCAGCCCTGCTCTGGCTCTCTCTCTCTCTCTCTCTCACTTGGTCCGGCCTAGCCAGCGTCTAGCCATCTTTTCTTTGCTTTGTTTAGTTTTGTTTTTGCACTACAACACCACACACCTCATAATTTCACACATTCACATTTACACTACTGATACAGACTACAGACTTACGCTCTCCACATTTGCATTATTCGTCCTGTTATTTGCTTTATTATAATAAATACTTAAAAACTAATAAATTAATATCAGAGACTTTAAGACTTAGCCTAAGGTCAAGTAGTACTTATATGGGTGACTTCTGGATTTAGCTCCGGAGGCAGAGCCCCATTCATTCCAAGGCCCCAGGAGGAGTCCCCGGCTTTGAAGCAAGTTTTCGTAGTGACCAAACTGTGTAATGACATCGTCACATGATAGCCCAAAAAGACTTTTTCCATTGTTAAAGAAGTGTCTGTAAAAAAGTGGATGCATTTCTATAGTGTCACAACCCCTGCAAAATGACTTGTTTCATTGACATAACTGGAGCCAAAAACATTTGGAAAATCAGGAAGAGCCACATGATAAAATTATTTTATCCCCATTCAAGTTAGCCAAGCGCTTAACCTGATGTTAGCCGGCTTGGTCAATGGGGCCCCACCCTTTGTGCCCCACAACACGGAAGATCCAGGTATTTTCATACACGGGAAGTCAAGCTTTTTTTGGTTTCAAAATGCCACTGAGCAGCTTTCATAAGAATGAATGGGGCCCCACCTCCAACACTGTGTCCAGATGTAACATGACAACCTTGGTTTATTCCTATGAAAGTTGCTCAGTGGCACATGAAATCAAACTGACTCAACATCCTGACGACAAAATTACTTGTTGTGTGGCCCGTAGAGAACTTCCAGTAACTTCCAGTTATCACCCGTAAACCACAGTTAGCAGTTAGCGGTTAGCCTACTGCAGCTATATGCGGCTCCACGTTAGGTTTAGGTATGAATTTGACCAGTTCTTACGTATTGCACCTTTAATAAATAAAGATTTAATAAAAATATCAAAAGCCTAAAAAAAAAAAAAAAAATTAGTGTCAGTGGTGCTGTGATAAATATAAACACTAGCTAAAACTAATACTTTAAACCATCATGGAGGTAATTCTGAGAGGTGTTTCTGATATGTTGTCCACCCCATATCGACAACATAGGAAGACTTAGTTTCTGACCCGGCATTGTCGTGTTATTATATAAAGAACAGTGCAGCTATAGGCTGCAGCAGCGGCAGCGGGGATCCTTATTTGTCGACGTCATTTCCCTCGACCCAACGCCACAGCCTCCTCCACTTCCCCGCTGCGGGATCTGAGTCCAGCCTCCCGGAGTGTGTCAGGCCCCGTCGCAAACACACTCACACACACACTGAAGAATGCGTGTCGGTCGAGAAGAGACATTTGTAGGGCTGAGAAACTCACAGAAAACCGCAGCGTGAAACACCAGAAGCACCCGCAGCGCGAACTGGAAGTTTCTCCCTTTAACCAGCGTTTTCCCGTCTTCCCAGATCTACCCGGAGCCGAAGAACGACGGCGAGTGTCTGCACAACATAAAGGAGTTCCTCAAGGGCTGCACATCATTCCGCGTCGAGGTGAGTACATTTTTTACACATTCGGGTTTAATCCTGCGTGTGTTACCGCTTATGTCCACGTCTCCAAACACCGAGAAGCGCTGTTTTAAAAGGTAGAGTTTGCGTGTTGGAGAGGAGGCACACTGACACAATAAACAATGGGTCCGTGGAGCGGACGAGCCCCTGACAGAGGGAGGAGGAGTCCGAGAACAACCACGCATCGTCCGGCTGCACAGAGAAGCTCGTCCAGTGGGGATACATTTACAATATTTTTTGACAACTTTAGATCAAACATTACACGACGAGACTACTACGCTGTATCCTGTTGACGTGTTTGGGCGCACCTGGGTGGTGTTTACCCTTCCTAATTAATGCAGAGCTTTGTCCTCTGGGCGTTTTGCGTGGATTTATTGTCACCATCGGTTCACACCAGCCCCTTGTTTGAACCCATTCTGTCAAAATGCAGCTATGAACCCTATATCATCATGGTTATGTAAGCTGGTCCTCCACTAACAGGGTAATTACAGCCTTATTGTAAGTCTAAACATGTCCTCAGATTAAGAAACCTCACCCCTTGCAGGCCCTGTATGGAAATATGTGAGAATACCTCCATAATCTTAAGCAAATGGAGAACAGCCAGCGGGATGTTTAAGGCTGTGTGTTGGGCCAGTGCATAGAGGGGTCATTGAACCATCCCAGTGTGACAATAGCTCAGTGTTGTTGCCTCTCCCCGCTGCCGGAGACGGGGTGAGACAGTGCACTGCCGTATTAAGTGTGTGAAACATGCCCTTTCGTAGCTGCAGAAATGCCATGGAGGCAAAGGACATACATTGCGATTTCAGTGCGAAGCTCTGTTTGTTTTGGCTGACAACAGGGATAGGTTGTGGCAACAGTGTGGAGCAATAATCTGCAGGTTTTATTGCGAGCAAATAGTAAAACTGCCCCTAACGCAGATACTGTCCTCAGTGCTGTCGCTGTATTCCTGGCTTTTCCTTGCATGCAAGAGTGAAGTCCAATATGACCTTTCTGAGCAGGATTACAGTAGTTTGGGACGTGCCAGTGCTCCAGCTCACCATCTGCACAGCAAAAAAAAAAAAAAAAGATGGATCTCCTCCAGCGCCCAGAGCACTGCTGGCTACGACCCCAGGTAGCTGTGGCTGCAGATTAGAGCCTCTTGCATGACAGACAGACACACAGATAGGCAGACAGATAGACGCTGTGCTTTTGCAGCCCTGACCTACCTCTTTCTAATGGAGTTAAGCTGGATGTTTGGCGAAGCATCAACATGCTAGTCTTGCTCTGCATGTCTAGCGAGGACGTTACAGCAAGATTGCGTTTGGATCTTATTCACGAACCTCTTTTAGATTAGACACTCAAGGCTGCGTCTCACACTTGGGCAGCTGCTGTTCCTGACCCTTCACCCCTGATGTCTCTGACCACAGGAAGTGATTATGAGCGTTCTCATGACCTCACTGGTCCCCCAGGAATAGTAACCTTACCCTGTGTCTGCCCTGAAAATAATCACCGATCCATCTGTCTTGACTAATGGGAGACTTGAATGCCTTTCTCTGAAGAATGAAATAAGAAAAAGCTGTTGTATTGTATAGTTAAACATAAAGTGCTGTGTGATGTTTACGGGTAACTGTTCTATCATGATTATGTCAGGTAGAAAAGAGAAATGCACATCACAATCCAAAATCTCAAACCCTCAGACTTTTAAAATACTTAGAAAAAAAATGTTGTTTACAGCTAGTCTCAACATTTGAGACGATGGAACTAGAGAATATTTGCCACTTTGCTCGACTAATACCTGTAATCAATGATCAAAATTGTTACTGAATAATTGATCAGTCTCCTGAGCTCCAGTTGACTCTTTACTAAAGCAATTTAACTTAAAACAATTAAACTTTGGTCACATGTTTTGTTGAGTTGTGTACTTAGATTATCCCTTTTTATTTAAGGAAAAAGTGCATTAAATTTAGTTGCCTGTGGCTACAACCTGCAGGAGAAGTTCAGAGTGAGGAGGATAGTCAAAAAACATGTCTAAATGTAATGTGATTAAGACTTTATTACATTACGTTGTCTATGAACATGATTTCTGCCTAAGTCATGTCGGACAGATTTTAACCAGCAATGGTGGTTATCCCCCAATAATACCACATCAAAGGATAAACTTAGATAAAGGTATGTTTAGATTTTGCCCAACATGCTTTACAGTTGGTGACGGGCTGATGTCTAACCTCAGCAGAAGGTTTTTGTTCTTGTCTTGAGGGGCTTGTTTTCCCTTAGCCTGTTCTTCAGGAGGGGAAACACATGATCAGTTGGATTGGGGTCAGGTGACAAACTTGGCCGATGAAGAATACTCCACTGTTTGACGTTAGAGAAGACTGTTCGTGTACTTTGTCTGAGTGTTTATGATCACTGTCCCATTGCATTGCCTGAAGTGCTGCAGCTATTGACTGTTAATTGGTTAACGTCTCGTTGATTAAATGTCAAACATTTGCTGGTTCCACCTTCTTAAATGTGAGGAATTGCTGCTTTTCTTTGTCATTTATAACAGTAAAGAAAGAGTCTTTTGGGGGTTTTGACGGTTGTTTGAACAAAGGAAGCAGTTTGAGGACATTCAGTAAATAGTTTATTTAAGCAATCTCTCACTCAGCGTGCTGATATGTAGCCATATGCCATTAGCTGGAGTAGTCTGTTGTAATACCCTGTGCAGGTAAACATTTGTGTACTCCAGCATGACAGGCGTGGGAGCAACTCACCATGCTGTTGTAGCCTGCTGACTCACAGAGGGGTGTTGCACTATTGTGTCAGCCTGCTCTGAGGGATCATTACCTGACGGTGATACAGAGGCCTAGCAGACGTGTCGAAGCTTGTCCTGTTAGTCATGCTCATTATCTCCGGGCATGAATGTTTAATTTACACCATTCATCAGGCTACACTGTGAAGACTGGCTACTTCGGGAAAAAAAACAAACTTCAGCAGATATCGTGGGGAAAAAACATCAAGTATAAATACAGGGGAAGTTTTCGTCCCAGTGAGAGTATAGACTGGTGATGAAGAGGGTGCTTTCAACACGAATGCTCCTTAAGGACAGCAAGTCTTCCACTAGCTTGTGTACACACACACACACACGCACACACACACACACACACACACACACACACACACACACACACACACACACACACACATATATATACTCTATTGCAAAATCACACACTGGCAAACACAGTCATCCACATATTCCCTCAGGGCATATCTGCAATCAGAGCGGAAGATGAAAGAGACTCATATCTCACAGACACTCACCCTCAATATAACTGAAGCGAGAGTAACTAATCACATGAAGCCATTGCACAGGAAGCGAGAGGACAACTACAGTCGTCAACAGAGATACAATCACTGCCATTCATACTGACCGAGAGGCCACTGAGAGTCACACTGATAGTGACACAGACAGTGCCTATACTTTTACTGTGGTTAAAGGATGCGACTCACAGAGTACTAAATGTCTCATATTGCCAACAAATCTCAACGCATTCCTCTGTTTCTCAATACTTTTATCACTTCCTCATCGTGTCTAACACTCATGCCCTGCTCATGTCATTACGACTTTCAGACTTGTAACGAGCGCTCATGTCAACAACCTCATTGCGTTAGTATTTTCTGAAAGTACCAGGAGTAGTCCCTGCAATGTTGTCGCATTAGCGATTCCGAGGTATTTGTTAAAAAATATTGTGTTATTTGATTTAAGCATCCAGTCTTATCTTATTTCTGAAGTGTTGATGAAAAGATTTAAAAATCACAAGAGACGTACAGTACATCGCAATATAATCTAAAAAAATCACAACATATTTTAAGGCCATATTGCCCAGCGCTACTTAATGCAATAAACATCTACTGCAGTGGTGAAGAAGCAGTTAGTTGATTACCTGATTAATCAAGGCCCAGAGAATTGAAAAAAACACTCACACTCAGTTTGGTTATTCATTAATCATTGATGTGGTTCTAGGATGATAGGATGCCTTTTCATAACTTTTTTTTTTTTTTTTTTTTTTTACAAAATTAATGACTTATTAAACTAATGAAATGAAAATAATAGTTGGTTGCAACTCTACATCTTTCATTACATTTGGCATCGTATCAGTAAGAATACTCGTTATCTAGATCCTGGCCACATTGTGATTGGATTAAAACATGCAATGCACATAATTCAGCCAGTGTGGCTCAAAGCTGTAAATAGTGTCTGTTTGTAGCTGCTGAGCTTCTGTGTTTCGCCCACTTCATCTTTCAAAGATAACAAGAGTTATCGATTGACTGCCCCGCTTGATGCTGGCACGTAGGCCAAGTGATGACACAGTCCTGCTACGTTGGAATTAGCGATTAGCTTTAAAAGGGAAATGCACTTTCTGATGACTCTGGCTCATTTTCTCCCTCTGTCCCCTCTCTCACCCACAGCCGTTTGAGGCCAGCGACCTGCTGCTGGGACTGAACTTCTCAAAGGTGCTGAGCAGTCTGGTCTCTCTGAATAAAGTGACGGCAGGTTAGTCAAATTACATACAGTGTGTGTCAGTTACATGATGTGTGTGGGTGTTTTTTATGAAAGACATGTGGGAAGTGATGAGAGTGTGGGCGCTGCCTGCAGATACCAGGACCGGTGTATTTATATTTTGCCCTTTCTGTTCAGATATCGGCGTGGGCAGTGATTCCGTGTGTGCCCGGCACTCTTCAGCCCATCGCATCAAGTCATTCGAGTCGCTGTCCTGTCAAGCTTCACTGGGCCGATCCTCTAAGCTGCTGCAGAACCAGTTTCGCAGTCTGGTAAGATCAGCACTCAATGGCAGCTCTGTTTAAAAATAGTAGTTCTGATAAACACCAGTTACATACACCTGTTAAATAAACTGACATGAGGTGAATTTTTGATGGTACTGTCTTTAATTCTGTTACATTGTAAGGTGTTGTTTTTTTTGTTTAATTGCACTTAAATATAGTAAATAATCATTAATAATCCAATGCAGTCAGTCCAGGGTAGATGTTTAGAGCACTTGTTTCATTGCAGTTAGATCTTTACTTGGGTTGATGGTTGGCAAAACTATGCTGTGAAATACAGATGTCATCAGACTTTAAGACTTAAAGACTTAGTCTTAATAGGCTATTAGGCTAATGAAAAGGGCGAGACGTCTTTGCCTCCAGACACAAATTGATCCCTACTTGTTGGCTCTGATTGTTTATATCCTGTTTGTATTAAATGCAAGGACATAAATAGAAGGTAATGTCAAAGTGTTTGATTAAAAGTGCTGAGCACCAGTGCTTTACAACGTGTGGAATGCTGTTGTTAGCCTGCTAGCTACGCTAGCTCCTGCAGTTCCATGCCCACCCAGATACCTTTTGCCCCGACAGACAACAAAATTTGCTTGGTGAAATTTTATATGACCCTGACTTTACAGTGTTATAGGAATACATTGTCCCATCTGGACTATTTAAACAAAATTCACAGTGGAGCCATGGAGATGTCAATCAAACATAGCCTGTACTCTGAACAAACTCACACATACCTGAAAAGAAGCCTGATGAGGAACAAAAGTTAAAATTGTAACTGAGCGTATTTAAGGTGAGCAAGAACAGTTATAGTTTTACTTTTTTACTTTAATCAAACATTTTCAATTAGTAGACTGTTACTGATATATGAAATATACCTGCAGTAGGCTATGTTAACAGATGAATGCAAATGGTGTCTTGTAATGATAATAATATTTTATCATCATTAATGACAATAATAACAATAATACTATAATATGTATTATTATTTTCTATTGTTATCATTATTATTATTATATTAATTAATGCAGAAAACTGTAGAAATGTGCAATACATGGGTATTGGTTCACACAAAAGCTGGCTTTAAAGAGAGTTTTTAAAAGTGATTCAAAAAATGAAATTGGTTTTGCTTCATTTAACTGAAGAAAGTTTTGTGTCACCCAACATTTAATGTCTGAGACCATTTCTGAGAGAAGTGTAACAATTGGGATCGTTTTGTCTTCAGGGTAGATTCAACTGTGTGTCGTCAGTGTAACTGTGAAAGGAAACATTGTGCCTATGAATTATATGACCTCTTGGAAGTGTGTAGAGGGAGAATATAGTCAGACAGTCCTATTAGTTATATAGGCTTTAAACCAAGTCAGTGCTGAGTCTGAGATATTTACCCTTTGTTCAAGGCTTTAAATTGTAATATTAACTACTTTATCAGAAGGTGAAGTCAGGTTAGGGTTAACTAACAAGTCACTGTCTGACTATTTATACAACTATTGATTAAAAATGGAAGTGATATTAAAAATCAGCTCAGTTCCTTTTATGTACACGACTCAGAACAAGGCGTGTTTCCAGATGTAGTACTTCATACACTGCTGTCTGTCACAACTCAGTCAAGCCAACAATCAGTCACAGTCAGGCAAAGCAACAATAGCTATAGGTGGTAGAATTGAGGAGAATATAAAGCTACAGCTACTGTATGAATTGCAGGAGGATTGTCCTAAGTTTTGTTTGCGACATAGTACAATCTTTGAAGGATGGAAATAATGAGTGTGATGAAGTCTGATGAGTGATAAAAAGTTTCACAATGAGGATGAATGGATGTTCAGGAGGAAAACTCTGCTTGTTGATTCTTATCCTCGCACTACCTTCTGTAATCTTTCATCTCCTGACCTCACAGTTTCTGTCTCTGCTCACTGCTCACTTCCTGTTGCTTCTCCGTTTGTCAGGACATGTCAGAAATCAGTGGACAGCAGCTGCTGGTGAGGGCACGTTTCAACTTCCAGCAGACCAACGAGGACGAGCTCACCTTTAATAAGGGTGACATCATCGGCGTGACTCGTCAGGAGGACGGTGGCTGGTGGGAGGGGACGCTCAATGGCAAGAATGGGTGGTTTCCTAGCAACTATGTCCGTGAGATCAAAGGCTCTGGTGGGTACCTCCTCTACCTCTGTAAGACATTACAACATTAACAATAACATAGCGGTCCAAATCACCATTTTATTTTTGTTTCAGCATCCACAAATCGCCAGTTTCATCCTTCAGACTACATCATGTTAAAGAGTTCCTCCTCCACTGTATCACTGAGCAGCTTGAAAGATCAGATAATTGTCTAAACAGACGTTTTCAAATCTCTGTCAGCCTAAAACTGTCAATCGGCACTACACCTCATCATAGTTGCCATTGTTATTGCATCCCATCTGGCCTTATGACAGTTACACACCCCCACATCTGTTGCCTCTCGAGGCCTGCTGTGGTCGTTGTAAAACAAGAGGCAGAAGCTAAATCTGATCCTGTATTTGACTGACATTCATTTACTCACTCCACCAATATTGATATCTTTTGAATGTTAACGTCAGGGTTCAATGTTAATGTTTTTAATAATTATTGCTTATTAATTAACAACAAAGACAAAAGTTGATTGTTGAGTTTATGCTTTATTTAAGAAAATGGAGGACACAATTTGTCATTGATGCAAACTGATAAACATGCTACATATCAAAAATGGATTGGAATGAAATTCCATTTATCCAGGACATAGGAGTTACCATTTTTGATATGTAGCATGTAATATGTACCCGCTTGCAGTGCACATCTTTGAATCTCAACTGAGATGAAATTGAGCAAATGTCTTGCTCCTTGCTTGATTTATTACCCTGATGTGGCATTTCCCGGGTAATCGTGCGATCTTTATTGTTGAGCCCTGAATGTTAATGCTTCAGGTCAGTTCATGGAAGATATTTATGTTCCTGCTTAAGGAAATTCATAGGTCATCAAAACAATATAAAAATATAACATAACAGAGAGAGAGAAAAGCCAGAAAAACAGCGATGGGATGGGATACGTTAAAGTGCAGTGAAAGTTTATCGTCTATTAGAAATAAAGAGCGCTTACTAAAGTTTGATAAAATAAATGCTGAGATATGAAGGACTAGGGACAAAAGTTTGAGTGTTTCAACTGTATGATTCATCTCTCTGAGATTCGTCACCAATAATTGTGTGCCTGTTTCTCTGCGTGAGATGAGCGATTCATGCTTAAAGAGTTTCAGCTGATTTAGTAGCATATTGGCACTCATCCACAGAGCAGTTGGGAATTACAAGTCAAGACACATTTGAAACTTCGTTAATTTAAGATTATTTGCATAAAAACTTATGCTGGCTATAAATTCACTGTGATAGATAGTCTCATTAGATGCTAGGTTGACTTATGTGTCCTAATTCATTTCTTCTTTCTCTATCCACAGACAAACAAGTGTCCCCAAAGTCTGGCACTCTTAAGAGTCCACCGAAAGGCTTTGACACGTCTGCTATCAGCAAGACATACTACAATCTGGTAAGGACACAACGCTCATTTAAAATATCTTGACATTTTTATGTTTTCTTACTTCCCTGTTTGTCCTTTCTCTACTAACATCATGATGAAATTTAAGGCCTGTTATTTGAGCGCTTCTCTTAGTGCCTGGTTTGTATCTGTGCTTTTTCTGTCTTTCTTTTTTCTGAATTTATAAATTCTCTTGCTGGAGAGTAATTACATTGAGTGTCAGGATAAAATCTAGTTGGCCTCTTCAACCACAGCTCCCTCTGAACAGCCCAGTGACATACTTTCTTTCTCTGACATGTGACTACCTTTGAAAATGTTTCTGCAGCTGAGCACAGGTTGCATCGTTGATGATACTTTATCGTGTGAACAATTAGCCAGCAAGTCTCATCCTCTTGCTTCATTACAAACGTATTAATTACAGTTATTAATCACTGTCACATTGCTCCTCTGCTGGGGGCCCTTAACTTAAATTTGCTAGATTTTGATCACATATAGAGTATCACATTTTGAACCTTTTTTAAAGAATGACCTGGTGTTATAAATCTATCTTTGGGTGTTTTAATTGGATAGAGGCGACATTTATGTTATTACATGTATATGTACAATATGTTAAAATGTTTAAATTGATTTATGCTATAACATTTTTGGCACTAACCCATAATGAATAAAATAATATCTAGTCAAAATATCTGAATTCAAAGCTGTTTTTCCCCTTTCTATTGTAGGTGTTGCAGAACATTTTAGAAACAGAGACCGAATACTCCAAGGACCTTCAGAGCCTCCTGACGAACTACCTGCGACCTCTTCAGAGTATTGACAAGTAAGACTCATGTACACATAAAGTTTGATGAAACAAGCATGATTGTCGTATTGCAGGAACCAGAACCAGTCAGGTTGTGTTTACTTTTTAAACAACACATCTGGCCTGACTACCTTTTTATTTATTTTTTGCATTTTACTCAATATGTTCATTTATCTTAAACCATCCTGTCCGTTCCTTTTCCTCCAGACTGAGCAGCTCAGACGTGGCTCTGATTCTTGGCAACCTCGAGGAGATCAGCACTTTCCAGCAGATGCTCGTCCAGTCGCTGGAGGAGTGCACAAAGTTAGTCCCTCCCCGCAGACACACACAGCCTCACTGCAGCAGCATCCTCACTGTTTTATAATAAGCAGAAGGCCATCTAGTGTCCAACCAACTGTACTACAGCAATGTTGGATTAAACTGTAGATGAAATAAATCATATAATGTGGCTTTGGAGAGCATTTAGCCAACAGCACCTACACACACACACACACACACACACACACACACACACACACACACACACACACACACATTATGTATATACTCTGTTCTTGTCTGTTTGCATAGGACCATTTTATCAGTGTGTGAAATTTCTTCTCTTCAGGCTGCCAGAGAGCCAGCAAAGGGTCGGAGGTTTCTTCCTCAACCTCATGCCACAGATGAAGGCTCTTTATGCTGGTTACTGCTCCAACCACCCCTCTGCAGTTAATGTGCTCACCCAGCATGGGTACGTTTACACTTCGGATACACATTTGGTTATATTTTGCAGCGCTTTCAACCTGTTTTCATGCAGCTGTTCGCAAGGAACAAAGAAGATGGTGCCAGCGAATCTAGGAACCCTTTAGCTATCGCCTGACAATGATTAAGTCTCAGGGGGCAATAGCCGGTGTCATGGGGGTTCCGGTGCAGACAGCAGATATCTGGACTTCCGGACCGATAGCTTCATATAAATGCCGATGAATTCAAATAAGCTAATAGAAAGGCTAAATTACTGGCAGACAATATCCAATGGTTCAGAGATTGTATTTCAACCAATGAGTTCTGCCGATTTTCTCTACATGCAGACTGTTTGCATGTATTCAAACAAAATCCACTCGCATAATTGGTCAGTACTTCCTGGACTACAACGGACTACAAATGGAAACCAGAATTCCTTTCTCTCCTTTCCCTTGCCTACAGATAATATATTCCAACGCAGAAATCTGTTTAAAGAGATTAGTTTTCATGTTTCACAGGAAATGTGCTGTTTGTTGCAGCTTTTATTAGAAAAGGGGAAGGGGGCTGGTTGTATTGTTGGAGTTTATCTTATTTTGCAGGTGTAGCTACCTGCTGCTCCACGGTTGTGGCAGCTCTCCTGGCTTGTCTCTGCGGACACAAAGTGTGCACTCTGCAGTCAGATTTTCATTACCAACATCGACTGCGGTTCAGGCAGAAATTGTTCTATAGAAAGCAAAATAATTCAAGTTCAGCTGAAGGAGCTGAAGAGGATGAATGAAAGTTTTGTCTGGAAGTTAGTTTCAGAGTTGGTTACAGTGAGTACAAGGACGTAGGACCCAATGACAGTCTGGAAGAGGCCAGAGAATAATGAGACCTGATCTAAAATGTGGTTACACACTTCCACATCCAAATAGAGAGCAACATGCTCTGCAAGTAGTTGCAGTGAAAGAGACATTTCACACATGTGATGGTTCTCTTATTTTTGTCAAGCCCAACTCATTAAGATAAATGACATGGACAAAATAAAAGAAACACCTGTCAGTATGAAGTTAAACAGTTCGTAGTTTCGTAATTTTCTTTCAGTAATAAAGGCAGCAAATGAGTGAGTTGTACCAAGTTGAATGCCAGTTAACGATGTGTGTCAGCTTTAAAGAGGCTCTGTGAAACTTGTGCACTGAGACACTCACGAATGTGCATGAATCCACATCGTTTGGACTGTTGCAGAAGATCTGACCTGAGTCCTTCACAGTGAAATCCGAGGTCCAGCAGCATTAAACAACTTATGCAAATCATCCATAGGCTTCTATAGGCAACTGAGAGAGACGGGGAAGGTCTCATTTTTCTCGTCATGTCACAATCCGATTTCATATGATCAATAAAAATGTGATTAATACCTGTAAATTGCTACATATCATTACATAGTACCCCTTTAATAGAGGACTAATAGTAAATGTTTACATTTATGTGTTTTCTAGCCAGTAAGAAATAACAGAGGCCAGGCAGTCGATCCATAAACAGTGTGTGATGTTGATAGAAAAATCATTGTATGTCTTCACATTTACACAATAAGCTAACTGAGTAATTAATTCCGTCTCTGTCTGTCTCTCCTCCTGCAGGGACACATTGGGAGAGTTTATGGAGGG
Source organism: Diplodus puntazzo (assembly GCA_963678695.2). Classification (NCBI taxonomy): domain Eukaryota; kingdom Metazoa; phylum Chordata; class Actinopteri; order Spariformes; family Sparidae; genus Diplodus; species Diplodus puntazzo. The sequence continues at coordinate 13,745,938 of OZ023164.1, read as the reverse complement.
GAGGGGTGCAGTCAGTCCTGGGATCCTCACCCTGACCACAGGCCTCAGCAAACCCTTTATGAGACTTGACAAATACCCCACTTTACTCAAAGAGCTGGAGAGGCACATGGAGGTGTGTATCTAAATATCTGTCTAGATTAGACCACTCTTAAACTAACCTGTGTTTAGTAAGCAACATGTTTCTTCTGTTTTAGGAGAGTCATCCTGACCGGCCGGACATTCAGAAGTGCATGGCATCTTTCAAAAATCTGTCTGTAAGTGATCTCACTTCGTCTCCTGACGGTTGTATCATGTCACAGGATTTAACATGAAATTAATTGAATTAATAGCAGGTCTGTAAGCAGTTGTTTGTTTGCATTGTTTCAGGCTCAGTGCCAGGAGGTGCGGAAGCGTAAGGAGCTAGAGCTGCAGATCCTTACAGAGTCCATTCGGCTGTGGGAGGGTGACGACATTAAGACCCTGGGCTCTGTGCTCTACATGAGCCAGGTTTTAGTCCAGAGTCCTGGCTCAGAGGTACTAGGGCCATCTTCTTCCTCCACCTGTGCTTCATTTTGCTATAAACTGCTTCTGCACAAATTCTTGCCTGACCCTTAACCCTGCTGCAATGAGTGTGATGGTAATGATTTAATCAGTGAGTTTTTAATACTGTAGCACATTTGGGTTATCTTACCTTACCTATCTTGCATACCTTATGAGCATATGTATTTAATTTTTTGGGTTGAAGACACGAAGGGTGAACATCATGAAAGTTCCCCAGTTGATTACTTATATTAAGACAATCATTTTTTGTGTGACAAGCTTTCGAAAATGTTACGTTTCATTGGAACAGCCAGGTTAAAAATTTGGATATGTTTTGGTATCATTCCATAATTCTGAAAGAGTCATAGAAAAATCTGTTTTCATTTTTAGGATTAAAATGTAATGCAGATCTATAAAATTATTAAGAATATGCTGGAGGCAGGAATTCAACTGGGAAGTATAGTGTATAAATGTGCTAGTGAAAAGGAGATTACTCTGCAAAGAGTGTGAGAAATTCTGAGAATACGGCCAATACAGACATGTATCGTGAAATGCCATACATTTGAAAACAAAATACATTTCAAAAGGGTAACAATTTTAACCAATCAAAGCTGTTTAGGAACTTGCCCAGTTAGTAACATACTTCCGAGTAAAGACAGTCATTTTTTCTATTACAAGTCTTGAAGGAGGCATTATTGATAAAATATTCCCACATTTACATAAATGAACAAATATAATTACTAAAATAAACAACTTAAATGTGTATTTTGGAAATTTTCTTTCCACTTATCTGAAAGAAGACATGGGAGCAAAATAGCCCAAAATCTTAAAATTGAGGCTCATCTTAAGCAAATGTTCATCAAACAAGAGGATACAACATGAATATAAATATGTTTGGCTAACACGCCATTTTAAGTGAATAGAGCCAGTTCCTTTTTTTTCCCTTGACACATCACAAAAGACATTCAGGAAATGATCATACAGTATAGAGTTAACCACTGCTTTAGTATGTTGAAGAAAGGAAAATCAACAACATAAATGACAGGGATCAACTCAGAATTAATTAGTAATTCATTCTCATCAGGAAAGTCTGGATCGTAACCATCTTTCATTTATTTAACTCTCAGTTAAGTCGACTCTTAGTTAGAGTCCTCTGTGACGGAGGAGTGCAAAATGAATCCTTTAATTGTGGCATCTTAAGTGCACTGACACCAACGAGCTGCAGTGAGTTTTAATGCTTTGTACAAAAGCATCTGGAAAATGATTTTAATGACAATCAACGATTATAAGAGCACGTTCTGAATTAATCCTCGTTTCAACAAAGAGAGCACCTCTCTTTCAAAGGAACCTTTTCTGAGACATTTTCCTCTGTTTGGAATCAATAGAACGCCAGTCAAATTCAACGTTTTAGATGGTAATTTAGTGCTGCAGTGTAATTTCCTTGAAACGAAAGCATCAGTTACTGCGTGCATTGTTAAAAATGTCAAAGATGCACTATAATGAACTGACAGGTCATAAATGAAGACAAGGTTACAAAAATACACTATACATGAACAGCTTTACTCTAAACAAAGAGGATGTAAACTTCTTCCACATGAGTGCCTCCTTCTGTCACCTCACCCTTGCATATTTTCATCATCTCTTAATATTATGGGGCTTGAAACATCGCAGTTGTCTACAATTGCTGGCTGTTAGCCGATACCCCGGCTTTGAATGTTTGCTAAAAAAATTGACCGTGAACTTGCGGTGGTCTGTCTGTGCTGCACGTTTCCTCATCACTTGTATTATATTAGGTATAGGTACTAGATCTGCCTGTGGTGTGTTCCTATTTCTGCTGCAGCTAATGAGCCACAATGTGTAACAAACATAGTGTTTGAGAGGCGTTTCAAAGAGCTTGAGAGTTTCTTGGGAGGATGTGATGTGTGTGTAGTATTCAGATGTTTGACCTAGAGCGTTCATTTTGGAAATGGTAATTTTGTCATGATAAACACCTTTCTGCTTGGCTGCTGGTTAGATCACGCAGAGTAAAATGCATAATGCAGTGACAGCCCGGGGTTTGCTGTGGTTGTTATTGTGAATTAATGCCACACTCAAGGTGCACTTTGGGGAAAACGGGCTACAAATTTACGTTTGAACCAAAGAAAGGGAATGAACCATATTTTTGACAGTGATCACCCAGAAGGACATAAAGAGCTGATTAGTTATGGAAACATCACTCCGAGCCTAATGATGCATGGTATGTCATAAAACTCCAGCTGAGGCGTCAACAGCCAGCATCTTCTCACCGTTTATCACAATAATGTAACTTTTCTCTGAGGCTGAATTGCTTATTGTCCTTGTGTATCTTTGATCTGAACTGAAATGTTCGCATCATCGAGTGAGTATTTACAAACTGAATTATACCTGATTGTGTTCTTGCTCTTCCATTATCTCACTCGTTCTTGTGCCTCTCCCTGTTTGTCAGGAGAAGAGTGAACGTTACCTCATGCTCTTCCCTCACGTCCTCCTCATGTTGTCTGCCAGCCCCAGGATGAGTGGCTTCATATTCCAGGTCAGTAAGAAACATTTTGCCAGGTCAGTCTCATTCTGATTCCCACCTCGAGTGTTTAACTTCAGAGTTAAGTAACTAATACATTGGAATCAAAGCCACTTTATGTGAAATTCATGTAGAACTCATACTCCAAGCACTTAGGGGGCAGCAAATCACAAGAGTAACTGCTGCTAACTGCAGCTTGTGAGCTCAGTTGACCCTGCAGTTAGCACTGGGTGCTCTGAGCACCTGGGGAGTGTTGGACTATACACTGCTAGCACAGAAGCTTTGGACCCAGATGTGCCAGGGTTAGCTGGTTAGCATGCTAACTTCTGTAGATATCTCTGCAAAACAAGACATAGAATTCTAATTTTAATTTAACTAAAAAATATACAGTTTTTTGTGGACCTTACTTATTTTATTTTATTTGGTTTGTTTACTCAAAAAAAAAAATTGAGCTTATGTATTATTTCATCATTAACTAACTATTACATTTCTTACTTTGAATATCTTCTCCAAAAATACACAGTGCAACTTTAAGGGTAATTTCTCTGTTATTTGTTGATTCTGATGTGATGATTTGCCTCCACAGGGGAAATTGCCCCTGGCCAGCATGACAGTGACTAAACTAGAAGACTGTGAAGCCCATAAAAACGCCTTTGAACTCAATGGTAAGGCCACATGAGTTATTCAAGACTCTGAGTGACATTCATTACCAAGATGCGTTCAGCAAACATCATCTCTGTCCCTGCAGGACCCATGTTTGACCGTCTCCAGGTGGTGTGCACCCACCAGCAGGACCTGCAAGACTGGGTGGAGCACCTGACCAGACAGATCAAACACACTGCAGCCACCACTCCCAGCCACAAGCCTCTCACTGTTCCCTGCCACACGGTCAGGAGCTAATAATTACATACCCACATCCACTCTCTATTCATTTAAACACTGTGAATATATATCAGGCAGCCTGCCATAGTCTTAATTTGCTGCGCCATGGTCTCATATTGATCCTAAATGTTTTTTACTTCTCATAAAAGCACTAAAGATCTGCAACATTTTGTGTTCCCAGTCAGTCTACGTCCCTGCCCCCTTCTGTGCCCGTACACACACTCTCTGTTTCAAAGACATCGCACACGCACACACACAATAACACTCCAGCCTGAGGCACGCAAATTATGCCACCTCTCCTTCGTATCAAAGCTATGTCAACAACTCTGATGCACAATCAACATAAGCTGCAGACTCTCGATTATGCTCTGTCTTTGCATCGATGCAGAATCTTCCACGTCCGCATTGCGATGCATCTTATAATGAAGAAAACCTCTTAGAATTATGATAATTTTATTTACAAAAGGGTCGCTTGCATGTTGGGGGCTGCATCGTGGCAGGAGGTAACTGCGCTTATACATCATGTTCAAATCCTTCTGCTAGAGTTCAGTTGAGGGGAATGTAATGTCATTCTATGATTTAGGCTCATTAAGAGTACAGTTTCTTACTGAACTGTGCACACTTAACATAGAGTATAGTTGTGCATCACCTGGGTGTTTCAGAGCAGTTAAGTGGAGGAGCAGAACTGTCTGTTTTGTGATAAATCTTAACATTGACCCTTTTTTGTTCCATTTCTCAGCTCCCATCTCACCCCCTCACCCCATCCCGGCATGCTGAGGGGAGGGCCATGACAGTGGCTCCCACGTACCACACCCTGCCTCACCCCTCCTCCCATGGGACATCTCTTTCCAGTACTATGATGTGGGGCCCACTGGAACCACCCAACACCCCCAAACCCTGGAGCCTGAGCTGTCTGCGGCCCGCACCCCCTTTAAGACCCTCTGCAGCCCTCTGCTACAAGGAAGTGAGGAGCCGTGTTTTTATGCACTCAAGACTTATTTATATTTTTATATTGTTCTAATTATCTAATTATCATGCGCTTTTTCTCTCTTTTTCTGCACCCCCATGTGCAGGATCTTAGTAAAAGTCCTAAGAGTGTGAAGAAACTTCTTCCAAAGCGCAAGCCTGAGAGGAAACAGTCTGAGGAGGAATTTGCCTTGAGGAAGAGTATGTTTAAAATCTTTCCATTTTCCCACCTGTTTGTGTTGAAACCACTAAAATGTGTTTGCAATGAAAGAGTTGACCACCTGGCCAATACATAGTTTAAACAAAAAGGGGACAGCATATCACCAGAGTAACCTCTAAATGCTGCCAGCTACAGCTGCTGTTAGCTAGTCAGCCCAATTAGATGTGCAGCCAGCCATCTGAACTCGGAGCTATGAGCATGCTGTTTTACGTCTCTTTGTAGTTGTTTTGTGTCATTTTGTGTTAGTTTGAAGTCTTCTTGTCGTTATTTTTTGTCTCCTTCTGTCACTGCTGTGTGTCTTTGCAGTTGTATGATTGACCTTCTTAAAGAAAACAGTTTATTCAAAAGACACTCCTTTGGGCCTGAGCCCAGTATGCATGGTCAGTAAACCATCCAGTATTTGAGGGACATATAATGATCTATTTTTCTTTCCATCCTCTCTTTCTCAGGTACAGCTGCTCTGGAAGAAGATGCCCAGATCCTGAAAGTTATTGAGGCGTACTGCACCAGCGCCAAAACCAGGCAGACTCTTAACTCCAGTAAGAGAACACAAAGTCATACTTGTACTGTACATGTTTATGCACAAAAGAAGAGAGGTTCATACTCCAGCTTGCTGTCTTTGTGTACTGCTGTACCTGTATTCTGTGCGTCTCAGTGCCTTTCTTTAACACTGGTACTCTGAGCTGATCTTTCTAACAGTATCTTCTCCTTCTGTCTGTCTCTTCTCCACCCTTCACTTTTATGGCATCGCTTTGGTTTTCCTCGAGTTTCTTCTTTCTCTCCCCTTTCTTTCATCGACATTTTGTTTTCTCCATGTTGGACAAACATTTTTCTCCCTGTATTCTGATTTGCTCCATCACCCACCCCCCCCCGCATCTCTCATCGTTTTTTATGATTTACCATTTGTTGCGTGTTGCCTACGCTACCTGCACCATCACCCCTCTTTTTCCGCCCACCATTTCTTCCCATCACATTTGTGATGTCATCGCCAAACTTGGCCCACCCCGACTAGCCTGGCAGGGCACCGATCTGATGCACAACCACGTGCTGGCCGACGTGGACCGGTCCTGTATGGACTCGCCGGGCCGCCGTAGCAGCGTGTCACGGCCAGAATTGTCCTCTGACCTTTCGGAGGACTCTGACTATGACTCCATCTGGACCACCCACAGTTACAGGATGGGTTCAGTGCCGCGTAAGAGCTGCATCTCTCACCAGAACTAAAGAACGTACAGTACTGCCACGCTGTACTGTAATGTAACGTACAGCGTGCTTACCTCTTTTACCTTCAATGTATTAAAAGAAACTAGATTTTTTTAATTTATCTATTTATTTTCTATGATATATTTGTTCATTTTTTTTGTTAAATTATTTGGTTTATTTATTTTTAGACTGTTTGTTTGAAGATGTTTTAAGCATCTCCCTGTTGCCTTGCCACTTTCCCTTTTATGTGCCTCCTCTCTTTGTGTAGTTGTCATGCAGTAAGTGTTTGGTAATTCTTGTTAATTTATCTTGAATGTGACCACTCCCCTTGTTTGACCGTAAACGTGGCGGACTCTCTCAGCAGGGAGTACAGGGATGTTGGAGTGGAGTGTAGGGGAGGGATAAACGAGGGAGGGAGAGATGGGGATCTTTCCTGTCTGATATTCAGATGTAATTCAGGAACGAGTGTTATTCTATTTACCATGTACTACTTCTCTCCAGTATGTGTTTCTGGAGTATTTATGCTCAAATATAGCACAGATGCCACACACACATGCACAGGCTGCTGCAGGAGAGTATAGCAGCATGCAAATGAAATATTCAAAATTCTTAACATTTTGTTTCTGTTTTCATAATTTGGATCTTTATTCATGTTGCCAGTATAAAGCAGGATTTAATTTAACATTGCAACACATGACCAAAAGCTATTCAATGCTAAAAAATCATTGCAAAATGTAATAGTTTGTGAAACAGTTAATTTTTTGACGTAGCCGCTACAGGAAGAGGAGATAACACATACATGTCACTCTCTAGTCTAACTTTCTTCAGCTGGATAAAAGCTACTGGACTTAAGGGTCAATTTAAAGGGTCAGTTCCTCTTAAACTACAAAAAAAACCCAAAACATTTTCTCGTTTAGCCTCTAGTTGTATCCAGTCATGCAGATGGTTTTGGTTTACCCAGGATTTTTCCATCAACTACAATACAGTGAATGGAATTTTGTGTGTGGTGCAGACAGCTTCATACAGCTACATCCGATTAAAGAAATCAAATCAACACTAAAGCATCTTTCTAGGATCAGTGACCATGTTAGTCTAAATAATTCTAAGCCCTAACTGCCAAGTGCTTTAATTCAGACTGCTTCATGCTAAAGAAAGTGTCCCAATGAAATCTGTTTACAATGTGTTCAATAACACACTTGGGGATTTTTTAACATTTATTTTTTCAGTCCTGTGAGCACCAAAATGTAATGTTGTGGATACAGAAATCTCTAATTATTTAACCTGGACAACTTTCTGCATCAATTGATACATCTTGAAAGTTAAGAGATAAAATAGGTGTTTAATTTTTATTTTTGGGGAACTGAGCATTTAAGTCACTAATTTTAATATTTACTGTACTGCATAGTCTCCTAAGCATCATCCTTTAAAGCCTGATCTTCCATCCAGTAATGTTGCTGTCTGTCAGTGGTTCTACAGGGTTGCATTTATATGTTGTTTTAAGTGTCAAATTATTAATAAAATACCTTAAACAAGCATAGCATACCAACCCGACAATAAACTGTACACTACAGAAAACACAGCTACAGTCCTGTAATACAAATCAAACGCCTTTGTCTTCTGCTAGTTAAGGAAATAGTTGGACATTTTGGGGAAGAGTTTGGAGTTTCATGAGAAGGTCGATACCACTCTCAGATCTGTCTGAAAACAATTTAACTGGAGCCAGATGTAGCCTAACTTTGTTTAGCATACAGACTGGAAGCATGGGGAAACGGTTAGCAAGGTGCTGTTTGACATAACTAGAAGACTGAACATAACTTAAGTTCACAAGTTAACTGAATTAAGCATGATATGTCAGAAAGTTTCCCTTGTGCTAAGCTAGCCAAAACATGTCCCATTTCGAGCCATATAGCCAACACAAAAACATGAACACTACGTTGATTACATTGATACTAATTACTCACTCATGGAAAGAAAGCAAATAAGAGAAATCATGTTTCAGTCAGACTTTAAGCTTGCTAGGCTAGCCGTGTCCTCTGCTTCCAGCCTTATGCCAAACTAAGCTTAACAGCTGCTAGTTCTAGATTCATAGTAATCGCACAGTGGTATCAATCTTTTCATCAAACTATTGGCAATAGAGGGAACAAACCCATTTTCTAAAAATGTTGAACTTTTCCACTCTGCTGTGGTTTTTCAACGGACTCTGACCAGGTTAGCATAATGTCAAAAACAAACATCCCTTATGTCACAACAAACTAGCACCTATGCTACGGCCTCATAAGCCAGACATGCCTTTGTGTTGTCTGGCTTGTGAGGTTTCCCATGCTATCTCCTGCATTAATGACTATTTTTATGAAGAAGTATTTTTCCAGTGTTGGTATTAAAAGTACAGGTCGGCATCCACTAAGAGTCTATCTCCTCTTACAGCAAGCAATGTGAATGACATAAGGAATATATTAGTCAATGTAACAGTACTATTTACTGTTTCTGAAATGATTTCTTTATTGAATTCATTATTTTGTATACAGGTGTTTTTTTTTAATTTGTATTTTATTCTGTATGTCAATGTTTACAAAATGATCCCTGAAAGAATCATTTGTTTGTTTGTTTTTTTTTCTTTTCTTTTTTTTTCTCGTTTTCTTTTTTTCACATTTTATTGGTCTGTATCAAAGTTTACACTGAAAATTATAACATGAAGTGTTTTAATTATTTTGCACAATCATGTAATGGGCCAGTGGGTGTGGGGGATAGAATCTGTTAAATTCTGTACTTTTTGTCGTCTACCTACAGTGTGTATGATATAGTCCTAAAGGTAGACTTGAGTATTCAATGTTACTGTAAAGTAAATGCTCATTCGTAGTGTAAATGCTCACCTTCGGTGTTTTGAAAGCATTGGGGTTAAAAAAACAAAAAGAAAAGAAAAAGAAACAAGAGACCAACATGATTATACGGGAACATTTCTATGTATACTACTCATCCAGCCTCAGAATACTGTCAGAGTGGACTTGAAATATAAGAGCACATAGTCTCCCTTTCTGTAAATATTAGTTGTCATGGAGCAAGAAAAAATAAAACCCATTCTACCTTCTATGAGTATTTGAGCTAAGAATATCACTGTCCTTATATCTTGTGCTATACTTTGTGACAGGTGTATTCTGTGGTTTAAGAAACTAAGTCAAACTGTGGGACAGGCAGGGGGAAGAGACCAACTGTCTTTGACCAACGTTGTCCTCTGTGTGCTCTAATGCTGTATTCAGTTCACACATGTGACCATGTCTTATCGGCGCTGTCAGTGTATTTGTTCTACACTGCTGAAGTGTTTCAGTCCCAAACGCTGTATTATGAGTTTTGAATAAATCTGTCATTTGGTAGACACTGGCATTCTGGTGATTTGTTAGAGCAGCAAATCTCATTGTGTCTTGTGTGTTGTCATTTTGGGAAAATGTCTGAGTTCTGATTAATTTAAGATTCACAGACTTCTAATGTGAACGAATGAATGGATTTGTTTGTGTTTTTTGCCAGATATCTTCCCAGCTTCTTACTTCCTCTCACTTTCTCTGGCTCTCGTCTGATGTCTGGTCTGTGCATGACTAACACACTACTACTACCGCTTGTGGTGTACGTTTGCTTCTCTTCGATGCTGTCACTCGTTTCCATAAAGAAGTTCAGACTGTGGTCTGAAAAAGTTTTTCACAGGACCACTCAGCACTAACTCGTCTTAGTATAAGGTGAGACAAGCAAAGTACCAGTTGTTGAGTGCTCTTCTGTTTTGAAACAGGGCCGCAAACGGAAACAGGGCTGCACGTGATCATCCCCGGTGAGAAGAAAGTCCTCGTGGAGGGTCCCAGTCGCAATGGACAAAGTTCTGGAGAAGAAAAGTAAGTTGTAAATCCTAAAAAAGAGACCCAAATTATTATTATGTAATAGAGCTTTCATACCCCGTCTGTAGTAATGAAGTGAGATGCCCAAGATTCCTTTCAAATCTGATAGCAAGTACAACACTTGCCAGTACAAGACGATACAGAAGTTAAAATGGCATTCTGTAGCGTTGAGAATGTAGGGAACTCCTGTTGTCTGAACATCAACACGCAAACTGAAGCCAAGACAGACGTGATGGTCAGTGACAGTGATAAATGTCACCAATAGCTACACGCTGTGCCAGTGCCAAAGGACTCAGTAATGCACCTTTCGTCTCTCCTACTTCAGACCACTGCATCACGAACTCTTCATATGCTTTGTCGTTCTTAAAGTTCAGATGTTAAACAAAGTTTGTGGTGTCGCCAAAGTACCTCCCAGTCCTCACACACTTCTTTAAAAAACCTGAACTTGCTCTTTCAATAACCAGTCTTGATAAGTTGACATGTAAATATGCTCATATTAAAGGAGCCTGGTGGATGTGGTGTACGCCCTGAGGGATGAGGTTCAAGAGCTGAAACAGGTGAATGTTTGGGATTTTTCATGAAAAATCACGAAACGGAGGATGCAAAATGTTAGCTAAACGGAAATATATGTTTAATGATACCTAGTGATGAATCTGTTTACAACATGCATGACGAGATTATTTGACCTCACAGGATAACAAGAAGATGAAGAGGTCACTGGAGGAGGAGCAGAGAGCAAGGAAGGATCTGGAGAAGGTTGTCAGGAGGGTGTTGAAGAGCATGAACGACCCAACATGGGACGAGACAAACCTTTGAGGATCGTGTGCGTCATCATCTCCATCAGAAGCTTTGAAACGGGAAAGGCAGAGCGTGTGTGTGTGTGTGTGTGTGTGTGTGTGTGTGTGTGTGTGTGTGTGTGTGTGTGTGTGTGTGTGTGTGTGTGTGTGTGTGTGTGTGTGTGTGTGTGTGTGTGTGTGTGTGTGTGTGTGTGTGTGAGAGTGTGTGATGCACACACTTCACATGCATAATTTAAGGTTGGTTGTGTGAGTGAATCATTAAGCTGATAGTCGAGTGTTTGCTCTAATTGGAGTGTCGTTACTGCTCTTTCGGTAAAAAGACAGGAGTCACTGGGACGTGATGTCGATACGGCTTGACTGTCTTTTTCACGGTAACATTCCTTGAACACCCAACGCGGTGGTGAGACCATCATCAGTGTCTTTGGTAGTGCTCAGTGTGGCCCGAAGAACGGTGGAGAGAAGTCCTCTCCCTCTGTTTACAATCATTTAACAGTCTGCTGTCCAATGGTACATCAATGGTACTTAAATGGTCACAAAGGCTTTGGACACATGTGAACTTGAACCATGCCATTTCATATCCTTTTTTATGCTATTTAATTTTTTATTTTGTGAGGCCTCTTTCTCCGACACAGGCTCAGCCTGGTGTTTTCAGCCTGAAGTTAAGCTTGTGTCTGGAAGCTCATCTTTTGTGACCATTTGAATTTTTTTGTCGTCGTTACTGTTTGACCTCCTCTAGGTTCGACCTTTTCTCTAGGCATCCTATGGAATTGTATAGATATTGAACTTGTACTGTATAATGTAAATACTGCTAAAAGATGAGCCTTTGAAATAAATGTGGTTTTAGAAGAATGACTTTGAATCGCTGCTTCACCTGCTCCAACAGCACAAAGTAAAAAGGAACCTCTGCTCTCTGTCTGTTTGATTCACGCTCACACAAAAATAGCCAAGGCTGGATTACCAACTCAGCAACACAGGCAGCTGCCCTGTGTGATAAACAATTTGATTTACGGAAAAATATGTTCATTTGCTGCACATACATTTGAATTAATGTACCACCTCTGCCTGTGCCTAGCTCACATTGGTCTTGAATAAAGCATGTGCCTATAAATTGTAATCAAAGTGCCAAGAACTCACTGATGCACAGAAAAAGTCTACGCTATCATAGGAATACTACTTGTGTTTCTGGGTCTCTGTATACCTTGAAAGGGACTTGATGGGGACCTGGAGGTGTCAGGAGAACAACAATAGCCCTTTAAAAAGCCCCTCAATTTAAATTATTGAGGTCCCCTGGATAATCCTGCCATTAAAAGCAAGGCAGGGCTTTCAAAACTTGTGACCCTCCTCGCCAAAAGTATCCAACTATTTTCATGAATAAAAACAAAAAAGCAACACATTAAGATATTTTTTTTTAAATTTCTAATTGATCTTGTGACCTTTAAATCTCAGGTTTCAATCTTCTCTGGCCAAATAACAGTGTAAACCACAAGTGTAAAATCAGTGAGAGAATGAAATTATCCAAAGACTATGTAATACATGTCTTTGAAAAGCATTGAACCCACCATTAGACATTTATTTCCTCATCGTTTCACAACACTAAATCACTGTAGAAGTATTTTTCCTTTTCACTGCCCAATCACAAAAATATTTCAAAGTTAAAACAAATATGTAACTAAGTCAAAACTTAGAACTTGAACCATTTTGCTATGACAGTACTGCTCATTTGTTTACCACTGTCATCATACTGAAGGTAGGTTGGAGGGTCAGCCCGGTCCACTGAGTCTCATCAGGCTGTTCAGGTGAGCAGTATGTCTCTTCAGAATCAGACGGTAATGTGATGCTACTGCAACCAAAAGTATTAGCCTGTCGCTATCTTTACTTACTTATCCTTTCCTCTGAAGTTCTTGTTTTAGACAGGTTGTGAACCTGCTCGGAACAAAAGGTTAATTTCGCGCTAGTCAGGATACATTTCTCTGGGCACCGGTCATCCAATGCAGCCTTCGGAAACGGCGCGAAATTGCGCTCTAGTCGAACTGTTTCCGCCCGCCATGTTGATGCTACATTGTTTATTTAGCTAACAGGAATGCCGCTGCTGCTCCTGTAGCATTTCACAAACAAACTGGTCAGTGATAAACGTTCGTCTGTTCCGCGCTTTCAGCGTTTGTCCTTAAATTTTTTGCCAAGATTAAACTGGAAGAAGAGAGGAATCTGTTGGCAGATTGGGACCTCCTCTCACATCTTCACTAAGGTAACAGTGCAAACAGGTACTTTTTACTCTGACATGAATGCTCAGTTAATACAGGGTTACATAGTATATGAAGAAGCTTTTTAGCCTTTGTGGTACACTTAACTACTCTTAAACACTGCTGTGCTGATATTCGTCTGTTGCTTATCATCACTACCTAACAGTACACAGGAAGAGATGTTTTTCAAACCACAGAGTACTGTCAGTTTAATTAACCTTTTTCATAGCTGACATTTAGCTATATCATAGCAGGAACAAAGCTCAGTTGTAATTAAAGACATACAATCACATTTAGGTGTCTCCATGGTCCCGGTGTTGTGATATTATTTAACTGTCACTTGGCCACTTAATCAAGCAAAGACATGGCTAACATTATTAGTTACTGCTGTGCTTTTCCTGCTGTGCCACCTGAAAATGCCTGCTGTGAAAACAGTCAAATTTAACTTGACGCTTAAGCACTTTAAAGGTATGAAATGCAATTGAACTGAAATTGAACGTTTTGTCATCACTCATTTTTTTTGTGTGTCCGGCCCCTGCAAATTACTTTATCTTCTGTCAGTAATGTGTGCAACGTGATGGATCTGGTCATGTGAAGGTTGTGTTTTTTAAATTGTTTAGTACAATGGCTACTTGACTGCTTTGTTTTGTATTCCAATATGATTATTGTGAAAGGATTTTGGTTTTCCTATCTCAATGAGTGCTCTGCGCACTACCCCCACCCCACCCACAAACAGTTGCTGATACATTTAAGTCCAGTATTCACTGTACATTAGCTTTGTTTTGGTCCACACCTACTCCTAAGATAACCTGAAATATGTGACCTTTAGGTGGTAAATGCTCCACTATGTTCACCAGCTAGTTGCAAATTGTCGCTTTCTGCCATTTGATAGCGGTGGGTTTAAACAGGGCCTTTTTGCTAAAAAACAGCTGCTTGTCGCTGCTGTAGACATGGTTGATGACAATAAACCAGAACTGTAAAACCATGTTGGCCGTATTGAACAATATTGAGCACTTGAATTGCTTTTGTGTGCACGAGATACAATTTATTCCGACGTTTTGGTTAATTCAAGAACACGAGATACAATTCCTTCCCATGTTTTGTTTACTTTACCACAATAAGTGTATGGGGGAGACAGCACAATGTTTTTTTCTGTGTACTGTTGAAAGCTTTGAAGGACTCTGAAAGCTTCGCCAGTTTGGAAAAACACTGTATTTATAAGAGTTTTGTTGTGGAAGCTATTACTGTCACTCCCCAATCTCAGTCTTGCTGACCTTGGTGTACACTTGTAGGGAATGACAAGGTTGAAACTTGGGTGACAAATAAAATCCTTGTACCCTCTCTGTTTGAGTATGTCAAAACTGTTTATCTTAAGTTGGCTACTGCTACAGCAATGTCGCCTTCGCAATATGGGGTCAGTTAAATTAATCCCATACTGTCTGTTTTGCTCTGCTACACCACTGCGGCTCTGCACGTTCCACATTCCTCTATTACACTGCTGCAAAAGCAAACTGCTACTGCTTCCAGTGCTCGTATACCGAAGTCTCATTTTGTCTCAGAGTTCTCACTTTAAGTGTTTTGATCGTCACTCCCAAAGCTCTGTTGTGCTGAAGAGGGCGTATATTTGCGGGGAGTGACAAGGTCAGACTTAAGTGAATGCGTTGTTTATGGTCTATGTTTATTCTTAATCTTCCACACGAAGTTGAAAGTGACACACGGTGGCATTATGAATGGAATGAAAGCCATGCAAAAAGTGCAACAAAAACGAAACAAAAACAGTTTGTGTGGCAATGATATTGATTGCATCTTGTCTTTGACCCTAACAAAACAATCATTCATGCTCATGCCTGTGTGTACTTTTGTGTGTGTGTTTGTGTATATTCCGCGTCTTTTCGAAACGACCGGCCTATTGAAATCTATTGTGCACCTTGATAATCGTGACAAGCTTTGTGGAGAGAAGATGATCCCATTCTGCTGCTGTTGGATGAATAAGCACAGATGTCAACCTTTTCACTGTGACTCTCACCTTGTCCACTCATTAGTAATGAAAACAGTTGCCTTTTGTTTCGCGCTGAATATTCCTTCATAAGAACAAAGGCACGATTCATTCTGTGAAGCAGATCTCGGCAGATAAAGCCAGGCCAGCGCTGTCGTGCTCTGACCTTGTGGACCTGATTCTCTCACAGTGTTGGACTGGCCCACTGCCACTCAGTCCCCAGTAATGAACCAGAGCGTGAAAAGAGAAACTGCCTTGCTTCTGGTGAAGTTAATACCTGGATCTCTTAGTTGATGTTCCAGGTGGAGGTAGATGAGGACACATCGCTTTCCCTAACTTCTTGTCTCCACTTTACCAGAACAACTAAAGAGCCTCCCTCCTTCCTTCTGTCAAGTGTCTGGCGGGTGAGAAACTTTTGAACTGAAGAGGCAGACGTGTATTATCAGGGTTCTGACCTGCCCCAGCCCCTCTTCACTCTCTCTGCCTCTTTCTTCCTACCAGGATGGAGTGACAGCTTGTCACTGTGGGTCCTCCACAATACGGCTCAGACCCCCTGACTATTGTGGAGCTTGTAAAAAGCATCAAGGTCTTCCTCTCTCTTTCATTCACTCTTTTCTCTCTCTTTTCAAAGCAGAGAATCAATCAGCTGTACACACACACACACACACACACACACACACACACACCCACACATACATACACACGACTCACTTCTTTTTCCCTTCCATCTGTCTATTCAGCAGCCAGTGATCATTTAGACTTGACATGTATTGTGAAAAACTGAGCTGCTCTGCCTCTTTCTTCTTCTCTTTCTTTCACTCCCTTTCTCTTTCAACTGTCTGTCATTAATGTCCAGGTCTTACAATATACGAACAGAGGAGGAGAAGAAAGCAAAGAGTGAGGGATGAATTGATGGATGGGAGGATAAGCACTCAGTGTCCTTTCTTTAAAGATTTGTTATTGTACAGTACTGTCTCCCAGTCATTTTTGGTTGGTGTTTCAGTCTGAAAGCCCGTCCACGTGCTCTTTTGTATGGGAAAGCAATAAGGCCCCATTGAATGAAGCTGAATGGACCTGCCATCCTTAGGGGCTGAGGCCTGAGGACTCCTATTCTTTAGCCCCCAATCTAATTGGAGCTGAAATGAAATGGAGGTTTCTTATGAAAATAGGCTTTGTTTGGCCGCAAGGCTGGTAATTCATAAACAATAAGCAGGGCTCCATTGTGTAGATAATAATATATTCATGCCGCTGGAGATGGGGAGAAGGCAAAGCGAAGGCTGAGGATATATAAGGAGGATAGGCAGAGACAGGGATGGAGAGTGGAGGGATAAGAGGAAGGGGAGGAGGAAGACTAGGGGCTAATGGCAAATAGTGTGTCAAAGAAAATTGGTAATGGTTGGGTAGAGGCAGGGGAAGTGAAAGGACTGAAAGTGGGTAGGAGTGAAAACTGAGTGGGAGTTAGGGGTGAAAATGACGAGAATAAGAGATACGAAAGAGGCGAGGAGGGCGGGAGATTGGGAAATGGTTTGGAGTATCTCTAAGCCTACAGGTGACTGGTTTGGCAGCAGCAGGGGGAGAAGGCACCGAATGAGACTATCAGAAAAATGGGATAGGTTGCACGCCGCAGATCTGTGTGGAGTTGTGAGAGTGGTGGAGCTGATAGAGTGGATTGGTCAAGTGCAGAGATAGAGCAGAGCAAAGCAGTCAAAGCCTAACAGGCGAGGGGAGAAGAGGAAAGAGGAGGGGAGCCCGGCAGCGTGTGTGCGGTGGTATAAAAACTGACAGGAGTGCTTTCTCCGCCTGGAGACACGATGGGTGGCTGAGAAAAAGCAGGTGAGCTTTCATGCCACTTTGATGCATCAGATTATCTAGATGATCTCTCACTGTTATCTTCTATAATCGCGCAGGTCGAAACTGCCTCTGCAAGATGATCCTCAGCTGAGTCTAAACAATCTGAAAGAAAATGTTTCTGTGTTCGACATTCTCAGCTGGACCAAAAACATGCTGGACTTTTAAGTGCTCTGTGGAGTGATGGACTGACTGAAGGGGGACCCGGCTTCCTGTATCCGCTCTGAGCAGCTGTCACTGTTCATGTTACAGGATTTTTATCAGTTCATTTGGGAGTGATTCTAACAAAAGTGTAGGACTGAAGACTCCCGTTCCCCTGGATACTTGTGGGAAACACTTCCTCTATGCTGCAAGCTCGATTTCCAATTTTTCTACTTTTTTACATATATTTTTTTCAAGTGACAGTATATCCTGGACTCAGTTTTGTGAAAGTGGAGGGAGTGGATATTGATGAAATGCAAAACTGAATTTGTACACACCTCATATTTGATTTCACTGCCTCAGAGATACATGTCTTAACTAATGGTGAGTAAGTCTGAAATGGCACTTTGAGCTGAGTTTGTGTGTCTGTGAGTGTGTCAGTGGTGTTTGCATGCACCTTGCACAGACAAGAAGGATTTCATCTGCATGTCCACACAGTGTGGTGGGAAAAACATAAAGGAAGTGCAGTGTCAAGTGTAAGAAGCGATTGCATAGTTTAGTTTTGGTCCTTGTGAATTCAGAGTTTTTTTTCTGTCAACGCTTCGAAGCAAAGGAGGAATCTCTAAGCTTCTCAGGATATTAAACAGAACACGACAGAACTAAAAACAGCAGGCTTTATACGATAAAAACAAATATTCTTCTGCAGTGCAGTTGTGTGTACATGTACTGCTGTCAACAGCACACCGCTGTGTCTGGGTGTGCATGTGTGTGTGCGGGTAAGAAGCCTTCCGTTTGTCTGTAAATTCATCACTAGATATGAAAAAAAAATGATATTCAGTGCAGGAAGAGTTATGTAATCAGTCATGGTATCCAAGAAGAGTTATTACTCTGTATCTTCTTAAGAATGTACAAGAAACCAGTTCTTATGATTTATATGGGCAGATCAAAATGTTTTTTTGTAATGTAAATGTTTTTAGAATAAATGTATAGTTTTGCTGATGTAAGAAAAATCAGGAAATGGTAACGAACAGAAACATTGAAATGTATTAAGGCTTCTTGGTGATGTTTTTACATGGTCGCCAGAAGGTGGTGGTGTTTACTTAGATCCAAACGTGTGATCCCTGACACTGTGAATTTTTAGGTCGAGCCACTAGATGTCAGTATTTATCAATATATGAACAAGAGCCCCTCTTGCTTTTCCAACATCAGACCAAATTCAGCATAAGGCTGAAGTTATGTGCTCATATTCGCTCACTGTTTACATACACAGAGTTTATGTAAATTATTATCAGTCCTAACAACGTGAAGATATAGTCTTTACAATACACATATATTATATAAAATGCTACACTGAATAACGACTTATGTTCTGTTATTAATGCTTTAGCAGGATTTTAAATACTCTAAATGACAACACAGCTTTCATTAGCCCAATTTTATCAGGCAGATTGGTCCTCAAAAGAAAAAAATGTAGTTTATGTTGTAGCTAATGAAGTTAGACTGCAAAATGTAATACTGTATTCCGTGACATCGCAAAGGTTTAGCATTTGCTCTTAATCATACAGTTTCTCCTACCACGAGATGGCAATCACACATAATGAAAATCCTCTCAGCTGTAAGGTTGTGAGTGTGTGTATACTCTCCACATGCTTTCGCTTTTAACGAGATGTCTTTACATTAGTGTTTTGGATCTGTTTGACTCCTTCCTATGTGAATTTGTGTGTGTATCTTTTCAGTAACCTACAATATTTGGTGAATATTTGTGTGAGCAGAGCTGGATGTTTCCCTGCTGGAGGTCCTTGTTTGTTTTGTTTATTTGCATGCAGCAGAGTGGTTGCTGGCTGTGCTGGTCACTACAAGTGGCTGGCATTCGGAGCCTGGTAATCAGGCTGCGGGCAAACTGGGTGGCAGCGCTCCGAATGGTTTGCTGGAGATTATCCCAAAATTATCCATGAATTATCCCCCAGAATTACGCCATTCCAGTCAGACAGGCCTTGTCCATTGACAGGCTGGGAAGAGGGAGAGTGTTGGACGAAGAAGTGTGTGTGTGTGTGTGTGTGGGAGGGGGGGGGGATTTGGATGGAGCAGTGTTGGTGTCATAGAGCGTGTATTTCTCTCTGTGTGTGTGTGCTCTGTAATGATTCTGGCAGTGTTGGTACATTGGGGTAATGGAGCATGTTAATCCACATCAAACAGCTATTAGCAGCAGATTTTACTCATAAAAGTCACTAGTTTCAGTAAGAGCAAGGGCACAAAATTACCATATGTCTACCAACCTGTGAACTGTTTTTATTTAATTCTTTTTTCTTTCTTTTTTTTACGCTGTCGACTGGAGCTTTGCTTTCCAAGAGGCAATTTTGTTGTGCCAGAAAGAAACAATTGTTTTCAAATCTAATGCAACACAAGTTTGGCGTGCAGCCCTCTCACTAAACTATCCTCAGATCCCCAAAATCTGCAGCAAACTGCTGTGTAAATGTTGTGCATGTCAACATTTTCATGAGAAGTATTTATTCCCAGAGCTACAGGTTTATCACGCCATTTGGAGCATCGTATTAAATTCATTTTCTGTGTGGCTGCTGTCACTGCACATTGTGCTGTCATTAAAGTCTGGGTAGATAGGAGGGGACTAGTTGCCTGCATGTGTGTGGCTGCTGGAGCCCCAGGAGATGAATAGTGCCGGTGAACCTCTCTGCGATAAGTGTTCGGTAAACGGGTCAGTGGATTGTCCTCCGAGGCTCAATCTGAGCTATTTTCCCTGACTGAGAACACAAATTGTCCTTCGTATTCATCCCATAAACAGACCACCAGCGGTGCAGACTCCACATATTTTGTTGTGGCTGTGCTTGCGTGCTCTGTCACCCTGTTTTCTTGTAATTTGGCTGAACGCAGGGCTGCCTGTACATGTGAACCTAGTATGGGATAACGTGTGCATCCTTCTCACCCACGCAACAACAAAGTCCTAAATGTGTAGCGCTGGCGTACGAGTGAAAGCACAACTGTTGAAGATGAGAAAACAATTGGATGCAGAGCGGGTGTAAGTGGAGGATCACACTGAAACACACACTGGCGAGGAAGAGGAAAATGATGAGAGGCAGAGGGGCAGAGGGAGGGAGAGGCCAAGGTGGTGAAAGGTTAAGTACCCTTTTTTTTGGTTGCTGTATTTCCTGCAGGGCCTTGTTCCTTGACCTGCTGGTTAGAGGAGGGAGGTAAAAAAAAATGGAAGAGACGGAAAGGAGGGAGAAAAGGCTAAAGCTGCATGTGAGGTTGCAAGGTTAGAGGTGGAGGAGCTAAAAATGGGAGGAGTATTTGCCTCTGACTGATGGGGAGCAATTGGACACAGAAGGAGGTGCACGCACGCACACATACACACACACACACACACACACACACACACACACACACACACACACACACACACACACACACACACACACACACACACACACACACACAGTGGAACCAGAAACAAAAATGGACATTCTCACACAAACACAAACACACACGCACACAAACATGCACACACTTAGAAGTACTATCCCAGCGGGCTATGAACTTCAGTGCAGTTGTTGCCATGGCAATACACTGAGTTGCTGACCCCCCGACTCCGTTTTTCCTGCAGCTTGGCTATTGAAAGAGATGATTGACAAGTGTCCAAATGTCAGCCGACCCAGCCGGCCACATAGGGGGGGGGGGCATTTTATGTCGCTTTCACTCGCAGAGAGGAAGGGGTGTGCGTGTGTGTCTGGATATGTGTGTGTATATAGATAGATATATGCATGCGTTGTGTGTCTGAACTTGTGGCTGAACTAGTACTTAAAAAGCAATCACAATAAATTGTATCAACCCCTTGATGTTAAGAATACATTGAACAAACACACACAGACTGTAGATGTTGTGATAACACACACTCACAAAGCTTCCAAATAAAGCCCTTTTGAATGTGAGACAGGCTCGTATATTTTGGTTTGTCTTGTGAGCTGCGCTGATAACCCATTCAAAGAAAATCTGGATTGGTTGGTGGTGACTATTGAGTTTTTTAGTGTTTACTCTGCTCTGCCGCTGGGTGCATATTTATGTGTGCAGCCCTGATACACTGATTCTGTACTTTCTCACACATCAAATATAATAAACAGTAGTTCACACGCAGCAGTGTGTCTTACACAAAAAAGCTCATGTCGTTTGGAAGGATTTTGCTTATTTTTGGATATGTTTTTCTGCCTGTACCTCTTTGGCGCTCTCTCCCTTTCTCACTGTTTCATTGTCTGCAGGCTTGAAGGGATTGGTCTTATCTTGATCACCCACAGCAACACATTAACCTCTCCTCTCTTATCTCTACACTGGTCATTAGTGCCAAAACCCTTAACGTCCTATTGACAAGGAGCACCGAACTCTGCATCTGTGTGTGTGTGTACGCGTGTGCGTGCATGCGTTGAGGTATCGTAGGTGACATGCGGTTGAGATCTGCTGAGTTGGTGATCTGAGCCGATAACATTATTAGCCTGTAGTGTGTGTGTGTGTGTGTTTGTGCAAAGAATAGAAAGAAAGAGCGAGAGGAAAACTGTGTTTGAGAAAATGACAAATCACTAATAATTGTACTGTTGATGGAAATATATGTGCCGTTTTTTGGATTCCTCAGTCATCTGTACAGCTTAAAAACATCTGGTTGATAAGTCGATCTATTTACTAGATAAAATGACATAATTTGCACTAAATGCAGAGCGTATTCAACATAAGGTCTGAATCACACTCTCCTCCCACCTGAATACTTTGCAGGAACATGCAATTATTCCAAAGCTAGTCATCAGTTTTGCTACGAGGCCATTGAGGGAAAACTAAGATGTACTTCCTGTCTGTAATGCGGCAGAATTGGTGTTGAATGGGTTACTCCATTTGCTGCTGATGGAGCATTACGCTTCAGCTCAGTCAAACAGCCGTCAACAGAGTGTATCGCAATTTAAATCAATTCAGTGATATCATGTCTTGACACACGGCAATCAAATCACTTACAGCCGTCAGATTAGCACCTGCCTTTAACACTCCTTTTACTTCCGAGGGGTTTTGAGATACAACAGTAAATATATGTCCACATAAATCTTTTCATTCATTGCTTTTCACTTTAATGTCGTCAGGTCATAGGTGCTACAATTATTGTCATTATATATAAAACAACAACAAACAAAAAATATTGAGTTGCATATGTTAGTGTCTCTTTTTCAGACGTGATTATTACTGACTGAAAAACAAAATCGCATCTCTAATAATGCACATCATAGAAAGGACATTGGCATTTAGTTTGGAGTTAAATGTGTGCCACTGTTTGCTGCTAAATGCAGTGCTTATCTGTCTGTCTATCTGTCTGTTTTTCTGTCTCCTCCTAGCCCTGTGTGTTTTAGTGGGGCTGACAATCTAACAGGTTAAAAGAATAATTGCAACTCTATTTACCCCCAAACAGCCTCTCCTCTGCACATAATTACATCCACACACACACACACACACACACACACACACACACACACACACACACTCACTCATGTACACACACACACTATCACATACTGAGGCACACTCAGGGAGAGAGAGAGAGAGTGAGAGTCCCTGCGCTAATATTTAGGTAGTAACAGTCATGTGTTTGAGTGAACCCTCCTCTTGTCCTCCTCTTCAACGCAAAGCACTGTTAACCACCGGCACTCACTGAGAGAGGAATACACCCCGTGTTGACCGTACTCACTGTGTTGATGTGGGTGTGGATGAGCTGTGTGTGTGTGTGTGTGTGTGTGTGTGTGTGTTTGTGTGTGTACTATATGAGAGACTGAGAGATGTGTGTGTAAATATGTTACAACAACACCATCCTCCAAGGTGAAGGGCTCTGTAGCCAGTGGATATATATTTGTAATTCATGAAAATGCTTCAACAAATGATTATTTTCATGATCTTTTTTCGTTTTGTTAATAAATTCTCTGTTTAATCTATAAAATGTAAAAAAAGAAAAAAAAGAAAAAGAAAATACTGTTTTATTTCCCTAAGCCGGAAGTGTCCTCTTCATCCAGCTTGTTTTGTCTGATTAACAGTTCAAAACTCACAATTGTGAGTCAACTGTGATATTAAAACAGAAATTACAGCAATTTTTGTGATTAATTGATCAAAATTGCTGTTGATTACTTGTCTGACTACTTGGGACACTAATGAAAATAATACTGAATTTTCTTTCAGGAACTAAAATGAAGTAACAATATATATTAGCTGGGTGTGATCTTTTTTGCTGCCTTAAGAATTGCTCCGAAATTATTATGTGAGTGCTTCATAAAATGGAAACAGCCGATCTGTGATTAACTCCACAAATTCCAGTTTAACGAAGCGTCCTCTGCTAAGTAATCACAATTAGCTTTATTGGCTGAATATTTTCGAGCAAAAACAAAGCAATTTTGACTGTTTTTTAGTGGCTTGTACACATAAATACACAGCATAACAACAATAAATTATGTGTATGTATATAATATGTAGGGTCGATAGATGTTTCAATAGATAAACGCCATCTTGATATTTAGACACTTACTCTTTAGGTACAGTCTCAGGTGTAGTCCCCATATCCAGTCTTTAGGTGTCTGGTGTCAGCCTGCAGCTTAGTGATGCAGTGCCTTTCCCTGGACATTGGTGGCGCTGCTGCTGCATTGTGATTAATGACTGCTAAACCACGGCTTCGCTGTGGATCCACTCACGGCCCGGCATTACATTAGGAGACATTATCTAAATACTCAACAAAGTGAAATTGAATTTAGGGCCCCCCCTCCCTCCCTCTGCTGGTTCAACTGGCCCGCTCTAGGATCCCATTCTCTCCTTATTGTTGGAGCGAGTCGAGCAGCATCCTCTGCTCCTCATCCACTCTCAAATTGAATCAGCCTCAATTTGACCTTTTATGTACCAGAATCTGCTACAGATGTACAGTATGTGCATGCAAGTAATGTTTGGCACGTGTTCGTGTGTGTGTGTATGTGTGTGTGTGTGTGTGTGTGTGTGTGTGTGTGTGTGTGTGTGTGTGTGTGTGTGTGTGTGTGTGCCCATATGTGCCCCCGTGTCAGCTTGCATTGCTTACAGTGAAGTGGGAAACAGCATCTCCCTATTTGCTGCAGAATAGACCAATTAGTGTTTAGCAACAGAGCAGGAACCCATGTGAATGTGTCATTGATTAGCAGGATTTGGCTAATCATCACATCTCATAAACTCACCCGCTAATGTCAGCTGGATCTCCTACAGTACGCCTCCTTCTCCTCGCTCAATCTATCCCTCCATCTCCTCTCCTTCTCCTTTCAGCTCCCTCTTCCCGGCTGTCTTTCCGCACTTGTCTTTTTGCCCATCTGTCTCCGTCTGTCTTCTCTCCCTTCCTTCCTCCCTCTGTTTTCTCCCCTCTTCTCGATTTCCTCCTTCCTCTCTTCTTCTTTCTTCTCCTTTTTTTAAAACCCAACACTGAAGGGTTTACAGTAGAAGGAGCTTAGCGGATGCTGACTTTCCTCCACGTAGGAATGTGTACTTTTTTAATTTTAACTGTACACTCTTAAGTTGCGTTTTTCTAAAAATAATTTACTGTTCATCACCTTCATCCCTCCTGGAAAAAAACAGCACTCCAAAACTTTGTTTTTCTTTAATAACCTTGTTTAACTGAAATCTGTCTTTCGAATTTTGTCGTTTTAGGTCAAAACAGTGAAAAAAGATAGTTGTTATAAAAACAACAAAACAAAAGTTGATCTGTGTGAAGTACTTTACATATTTAAGTACATTTTAAGACCTTGGCACCAGATCAAATGAAGCAAAGTGACTAAACAACAGTACATTTGTAAGCGCAAATTTATTACATTTCTATGTTTTACAGAAATGTCCTTCTCATTCAGAATATCAAAATAATTAGGGCTGCAAGAGCTGTTATTCCTTTATTAATTAATGAGATTATCTAGTTGATTAATCAATATATTGTTTTGTAAATGTCAGAAAATAGCGTGGAAATAGTATTTGACACATCCTTTAAACTCAAAGTTACATCATTAAATCGCGCTCAAGAGCCTGCAGATTTTCACTATACTTACACATGACAAGACAAAGAAAAAGAAGCTCATTTTTTAAGCTCAACTATTAATCCAATATCAAAATAGTATCAATTAATAATTTCAGTTCTGGAATATTACATTTTTATTTCTTAAATAGAGAAGAAACCTTTACTATCTTAGAAAGTAGAAATTTGACATTACTGACCACAGTTTGATTTTGTTTGATATTTTACTGGATTTAATAACTGACACTCCTCTTAATAAATCCCGAAGTATACTTAAATCTAACCAACTACTCAGATATCGACTGTATTAGCTCTGATCTGAACAGGAAGGAGATTTTCTCTTGATTCATTTCATCTCTCTGCTTTTGAATAAGAAGAAATTAAATTAGTGGTTTTGGAGCTTTGTATGTTGTGTAATAGGTATTAGTTATCATATTAATTAGCATCTGTTTGACACAGTGTGGTAGCCAGCTGGGAGCATGAAGGAGGACATGCGGCGTGCATGTCAGTGTGTGTGTGTTTGTGTGTGTGTGTGTGTGTGTGTGTGTGTGTGTGTGTGTGTGTGTGTGTGTGTGTGTGTATATGTGTGCATGTGTGTGAGAGGTTGCAGGGGGGAAACTCGCAGCGTTTGATTTGTTGTGTTGCTAATGTGACACTGATTATACAGGTCAGAGTAAAACAAAGCGGTGAGACGCTGCAATGCTAATACAGATGCTGTGATAACAGGGTTGTCTTCACACACACACACACACACACACACACACACACACACACACACACACACACACACACACACACACGCACTATAGACAGACAACATAGACAGATTGACAGATATACCTTCATGCAAATGTATACACATGTACCTATACACATCTACATGTACATGTTCTTGTGTCCTTCATGCAAAGACACGCCAACACACTCATGGCACAAACACACATTCGCAGGTCATGGAAAAACATCTCGCAATGACTTCAACAAACCACACTACGCCTTTTTTTTTGTAAGAGGTAGACTGTTGCCATGGAGAGAAGAGGTTAGTGAATTTGACCTATGCTATCATGCTAGCTTTGGTCCCGCAGCTGTAATTTCAAATGGGAGAAAAAAAAATGTGTCTTTCACTGAATTGATTTATCCCTATGTTTATGAGTAGATAAGTGCAGTGATGCTTAGATGGAGGGTTATTTTCATGGGGTGACTCTTTTGTGTCTATTGTGTTTATCTAGGCCACTGTTGATGTAGGGAGTACTGTAGCTCTTTTTCTTTCTTTGTGTTTGTGCGCGTGTGTGGGTTTTCTGTATGTGTGCCGGTGATTTGTTTGCGTGTGCACGCCAATCTCCACCGCAGGTACGGCAAAGGCATGGGAGACATTGTGGTGTGTGAAGAGCAGTGCGTGATCAGACTGTCCTGTAGCAGTAATGAAATCAACCACAGTAGGGTGGGGGAAAAAAAGCCCCAAAAGTGACTAAATAACATGCAGTGTTCCGATTTAGTCACTACATAACCTTTTCTTCCATTTGCACGGAGCCAGTTCCATGTGGCCTTGATGCAGTCAGGAGAAAATAAAATACATCTCTTATTACCTGTGGCATCAGCCAGCTGTATAATATCTCACACAATTAATCCAGAACAGAATGGAGCAAATGTGTGTGCAACATATAGAAGATGACAAGAGAGCAAAAAGCCAAGATATGGTCGTCTGTCTGGGTTTTGGGGTAATTTGCCGGGGCGGGTGTGAATGTTGGCTGAGATGGGCGGGAACGTGTCAATCATGTGTGTGACAGGGCCTTGTATAGGTTGTCATGTTGCCCGGCAGCAGAGGCAGAGACGCCGCCGAACCGTGGGGCCAAGCAGGGGTCACCGTCTGCCCTAAACGGTCCCCCTCAACAGCGCGGGGTGTAGATAGGCGAGGCGTTGCTCCGGGGAGGTCAGCCCAGGGGTGATCCAATTCTCTGCATTTTGGCGTCGGGAGATTGTGTGCTCACCTCTGTCAACCCTTCCGCATGCAGGTCAGCAAAAAAATAGGATGGAGACGAAAGGGGTTGACGTGAGACAGAGTATATAACCTGTGTTTGTGAGTGAATGTATGTATAATCCACCACACAAGGTTGCGTCTCTTCCATCCTTTCTCCAGTCGTCTGTGCAGGCGATGCACTGGACAGCAATGTGCCTCTTCGTTTACAGCTGACCCTTTGAGGCCCCAGTGGGGATACCGAGTGGTTGACTTTGCTCTCGCAGCCTGGAGAGACTTCCATGTTCATTGTTGTCTTTCTCCTCTCTTCATATACCTGTTATCTCTCCTTCATTGCCTGTCAGTTTGTACTTCCTTCATTTCCTCTCCTTTATATACACTCTCGATTTGTCTTTTAACTTTCCTCCTCAGGGACACTTCTCACCTTGCTGCCACATGTTGAGGATGTTGGCCCTGTGTGCCTCTGTCCTTATTTGGATATAATACAGATCAATCAGTGCTAAGTCAGGTTTTTACCTTCAGTGATATCAACAAAGAATCGACTGCAGAGGTCAAGACTTCTTACACATATCAAGGCTTGTTACACATGATATACCTGTCAAAGGACGTAGAAGTAGTGAGTCTTTCAACTAGTGTCAACTATTATTGCAGGCTGGCACACATTCGTCATCCTCACTCAATGATGCAGTCTTTAAATATGTGAGGACAGCCTGTTCCGTGTGTGTGTGTGTGTGTGTGTGTGTGTGTGTGTGTGTGTGTGTGTGTGTGTGTGTGTGTCTCAGGAGAACCAGTGGGAACCACCATCTGGTAGTGAAGGCCAGTGAACCGTTGGAGCCGCGCTGCCTTACCTTGTCAGTGGCAGCTGTGTGTGTGTGTGTGTGTGTGTGAGATTTTTTGTGTGTGTGTGTGTGTGTGTGTGTCTGTTGCACATTAAGTGAATTGGTATGCACAACACTACAGTACATCTGTGTGTGTGTGTGTGTGTGTGTGTGTGTGTGTGTGTGTGTGTGTGTGTGTGTGTGTGTGTGTGTGTGTGTGTGTATGTGCTTGCTAATCACGACTGTGATGGGTGTCACAACGCGATCAGACCAGTAACGGCCATCATGTGTTGACACATGTAGTCTCTGACAGTCTGATCCTTTCCTGCCTGCTGTGGTGCAGCAGCAGTGAACCTCCCAATGACCTGTACAGTAATTGCTGTGGAGTGGCCACAACTTGATGTTCCGCTTGTGTGTAGTGCTCAGTTGTCTGTATGGCGTGAGCAACACTTGTCAGCTCAGTGTTATGTGTTTTTGTGTGTGTTTGTGTTTTTAATCAAAATTGCTTTAATGTACGTGTGCAACTGACTGTTATTTTCATGAATGCTTAATATGATATTTTCTTGATTAATCAATTAATATTTCATCTCAAAAATATAAGACAGTAGTATAACAGACCCATCCAAAGTGATGTCAAATTGTGTTTGTTCAACCAGCAATCCAAAACCTAAAGATATTCAGTCAACTACGACATAAGGCAATGAAAAGCAACAAATCCTCACTATTGAAAAGCTGGATGAACCGAATGTTTGGCATTTTTACTTGAAAAAATGACAAAAGCATTCAATCAATTAAAATAGCTGTCAAGTAATTTTTTGCCGCTCCACTAATTGATAAATCGACTACTTGTTTCAGCTGTCACTGTCTCTATATTGGGTAGCACATGCCTGATCACAGATTGAGTCTTGCTGAAGCATTTCATTGATGGACAGAAATTAATCAGCAGCTACTCTGATAATGATTTTTTAAAGCAAAATTGCAAAACATTCTCTCCAGCTCCGGCTTCTCAGATGTGAGGATTTGCTGCTTTTCCCCGTTTTCAAATCATTGTAAATGGAATATCATTTTCTTTATCGTTTTGGATGTTGGTTTGGACCAAAAAAGCTATTTGAGTATGCCACCTTGTGCTTTTGAAAATTGTGATGGGCATTTATTTGCTGACATTTTGTGGACTGAGTGATTAATCAATCGAGAAAAGAATTAGTTAGCTGCAGCCCTAGTGAAGATGGCACTTAAGAGGTGCTGGATTATGTGTCTGATTGTGTGAGCACAAATTAGATGTGTCCCTGCCAGATATTTTGTATCTGTAGAAAGCAGCCGATAGTTAAATTGAGACAAGAAAAAACAGTTGAAGGCTAGGATGAGCAGACTGCCCCACATCTGCATCTGGTTGTGATTTCCTTTCATTTTAGCAAAAATCAATTTGCCAAGATCTATACCAAATATAGTTTGTCTCTGAGCAGTGTCACTTTTAAAAACAGTCCCTGCTGTTGCATTTATACGTCAATATGAGCCCACGTTTATTCACTGTTCTCTGGGTTTGATTCTTCCAAGGCTCCCATAACCCTGTTGCCATGAATATCCAGCTCTCAATGTCGGAGCTTCCATGAATGCACCATTAAGGAAGACTCAAGGATGTTTCTGCTTGCAATAACATTACCACAAAGTGTAGCTTAAAATAAATGAAGCACACAATATGTTTACTCTACTGGCTTAACTCAAGAAAGGTTAGAAACATTTGAAACAAACAGAAGAAATTGTCTTTTCAGGCGAGGTTCAGGCAGTTGTAACTGTGGCCAAGTTATAGGCAGCTTTAGGCAAAAACTTATTTTATAAGAGAAATACTCTTGGAATGTGTTGGGAAAATAACCTGTTTCTATGTTGTCTCTTTCTTCACTCAAAGAATAAAAATATAGAAAAGAAATTATTGGACTTTCAATACAAGAGGACGTACAACATCAGAGCTGTGACTGAATCCTCATTATGCTCACTGTCTGACGGTAGCCCTCAATTGTACTGTTACGCCTCTATAAAAAAGATTTGGAAAACTATGTCACATGTTAAAGCAGTAATAATATAAATGAATAATATTCAGGCTTTTGCACGTTCCTAGCTTGTTCCTAGCTGGAGGCATACGCTCACTTTTCAAAGCTAACTCAACCTGCTAACTGTCTCCTCTCCTCTTCTTCCCCTTCGTCTCTTCTTGTTCCATTCTACCCCTCCTCTGTCCCCCCTCACTCCAATCCCAAGGGCAAGCCAAAGGCTGACAGCTTTGTTTGTGTTCTCCACTAAGTGATTTTTAATCAACTGGTCTGCATGAGTCCTCCCAAGGGCCTGAGCGGCAGAGGCTGTGAGAGATTGAGCAGAGGGCTGGTGGATGGCAGGCCGGAGATAGTGGAGGTGAGAGGAGCAATACATCCACAGCGAGTCGGCTAATTTTGAAAATGCTGCTAATGTGATTAAAAGAAAAAAAGGTTGTTGTTTAGTAAGGGTGCTGGGATCAGTATTTTGGGAGACGATCACAGATTGCCGGAAACATTAAAATGTTAAAAAAAATTAAAAAATGTTTTTTTGTATTGATCGACTCAAAGAAATAAATTCAAAGAAAATGTAAAGGTATCTGTAATCTCTAGAAAGCTGAAAAAAATATATACATAATCTGGTAACAGGGAAACTGGAAAATATTCTGTGTCTCTGTAGTTTTAGTCTGTGTACTGCGGTCTTTATGCCCTGAAGCTAGTACTCCACTTGTATTTGGTTACTTTCATCTCTGACAGAAGTTTGGCAAAATAATCTAAAGTGTCTGTAACTCCAAACTCAAAATACTTTTACCTCCAACTGTACTATTTATTTACTGTAACCTTCCTAGTGAGCATCAAGCGGGGGTTATGTAACTTTTGTTACAACATCAGCGAGTCACAAAACATAAATTTGTGCGATCATTTTGATAAGATGTTCAGTTTTAGTTTGAAATACAGATTAGATTGATTAATGTGAATGTGTGTGTATGTCTTCAAAGTCAAATTGCACTGGTAGGCAAAATATGGTCTGAACCTAAAAATGTTATATGAAACAATATTTCTTTTAAAAAGTCATGAATATGGAACTATATATATTGTTGATGAAAGTCATCCAGGTCATGGTAATTCACCTAGCCCTAGCAACCCACATGAAGGCCAGTTTGGTCAACGACCCACTAGTGGCCCTCACGGCTCTGACACTCGGAGCTCACACGTGTCCTTGAGGATTCTGTAAGGACACTGCCACACAGAAATTAAAAGCCTGCAAACTCGTCTCCAGTTAGTTAGAACTGAAGAAGCCTCTTGGATGAGAGGTGAAACATCTTCAAGAAACTGAAACACATCTAGTTGTCGACGATACAACACTTAGAATAACCATATACTGTATACTGTGTGTTGCCAACAAAGTGTCAAGGACATCATAATGGGAGCAGTTTTATACATTCTTGAAGGCTCACTGCTGTAGACACGTGTGTGAGTATTTGGATACTAGTTGCACAATCAGAAGGTTGGTGGTTAAATTCCTGATCCTTTCAGTGAAATCATGTAAGGTAGGTTATTAAAGCATTTGCAACAGAGATGTTTCCCTCTAAACAATATTCAAACAATAGACTAATTTTGGATCCTAACTAAAAAAAAAAAACACATCCAAATTTCTTGGTTTTAATGAAGTATTTAAAATCTCAGTAAAATCTTGTCTAAATGTGAACATTCAACAATTTCAAATAATTGGCAAACAAAATTTTAAAAATCTATTTTAAACCATTTTTGTTTCACTAGTGACCATAGCTGTTTTTGTTGTTGTTTTTTTTTTTTTTTATAAATGTTAACTGGGTTGTTGTGTTGTCACAATTTGTTTAACGCTTCATGTTCCTCTGAACAGAAACATCAGTTCTGGTGTGTGTTAGCTGGGCTGTAAGCTACTAGCTGTGTTAGTTGTTAGCTCCACAACATGCTGCTGCACACCAGCTACTAAAAGCTAACCAGCTCTCCTCCTGTTCCTGCCAGCCAACCATTTGTAACTTAGGGCATAGACAGACGGTACCGTGGGAATATTTCAGAATCGTCCTAATCGTATTGTGCTGAGGAGCCGGCCAGCAATTGTAAATAGCTATGAAAAAAGGTATTTTAGCTGTGTTTTTTCAAAAAAAATCAGTTCCTCTGATAGGCCTTCATAGAGACCACGAAACAAAGTTTTTAGAATGAATTTTGACCGATAACGTTTAGTGGCCAATCAATCGGAGCAACATTACCTTGATTAGATTTCTGTCCATACCTAAGTGCCTGAACAATAAGTAAAGGGCTAATGTCATCCATTTTTGTCCTTTTCCTACCGATAGACAACAAAACTGTGCATTGCAGCCATTCTGTGCTAAGGAATGGAACAAACAAATATATGTTACGGTAACATTGCTGAGTGTCAGCTGGGTAATCCCATCCCATCCTGCTGTCTACACTGTGATGTTATACAGCCAAACTCATTATTTAATTGTTCTTATTTACATATTTTTTCTCATCTGCCTTCCCTTTGTGTGTAGGTGCACAGCTACTGTGTGCAGTGAGCTATACACACTTAGAGATTGAATACAGTGGAATTTTTCAAGGTTTTTACTGCAACCAATATTTTGAACTGTGAAAATGGTATTGTAAACTCAATAGGGGTGACAAAAGACAACATACCATATACATGTTATTGGTCATATACATGTTATTGTAAAAATGAGTTTGAACAGCGAGTGTCGAGGTTAAGAAAGATAAGAGGAGCTGTTATAGAAGTCCTTCATGCCAGAAAGAATCTCCAGTCCAGAAATCAAGACATCATGCCCCCTTAGGAAGTAGTAGTAATAATAATTAATCTCATAATTCATCTAATATATACACATTAGCTATCGAAAAAGATCTCCTTATTTACTAATGCGCTATATTAACCCACTGCTGATCCAAATTGGAAGTGTAAACGTATGCACTGTACTGCATAGTAATGCCACATCAGGACACCTGTCAACGATGACACAAAACTATGGTGATTCATTTGTCTACAGTTCATTGTCAACCATTAAGTATCTTCTATAGAGTAGTGATTGAGTGAGTCAGGGAGTGATTTTAAAAATAGCTTGAGTCCACAACAGACACAGTAATTGAACTTCTACTTATTAGCCTCAGACAGCTAGGTATTATCAAGGAACCTATGCAAGAAGAAAGGTACGGTATGCCATTGTGTTCCAGAGTTTTCGCTCTCTGCACAGTTATCGTACTGGTGAATGGGCCGACCACTCCATCTCTCTACTGTCAGTTTCACAGGTTATCTGGTTGTTGGCTCCTGTATTTTGGTGTGTTGTTATTTAGCTTGTTATTTATGTTTCATGTGTTTTTAAGGTATACTTTGATTCATTTTGATTAATTCATTGATTTATTTCCATTAAAGTTACATTGATCTTCTGCTAGACTTATAATTGACTGGAGCTTTTGATTGAGGTTGGTAACAGACTAAAGTTAAAAAGTAAGATGAACTGATAATACACTAACTCACTCTGAGCCTGTGTATCATGACCAGGCATCAGGTATTAGTCATTTGTTGATTTGATCACAATACAGAATGACTACCTCATTCATAATAACAGTGCCTTATTTTGGTGTGATCAGGTTTGTTTATGAAAGTCTTTTCTACAGGTGTCTAATAACCAGTAATGTTAACTTGTTTCATAGCTAAACATTCGGGATTCAAGGTTAATTTAGCCTATTAGGGAGGATTGTACAATGAAATGCAAGTTGTAGCCCCTTTCTGCTACACAAGAAAAAATATTTTTATGGTGCAGCGTAGTCTATAGCAGTGTTAATAATCAGAGGCGGTTTGTAAATATTTCATTTGAGTATGAGATATCCCCATTACATTAGCTCAACATTAGCTCATCATTAGCCCTGTCACCATGTCAAGCAGCCTCCGATCGAAATAAAAAGATGAGAGAAGGAATGAAAAATAGAGGTTTTGTAACATTTTCAAGAGACTCTTCACTTGCAGCTTTTAGTTCTATTTACCATGGTGAGCATTTTAATTTAACTCGCCTCGAGCCTTGTCTGTAATCATGTTTGGATACTAATTGGAGACCAACAGCAAACAAATTTATGAAAAATCAGTCATTAACTTAAATCCTCCGAAGTGTGTTCTTTTATTTTGTAGACGCTTTTCCTCGTCAAAGGTCGTACAATGTAGATATGTGTGGCTTGAGTCTGCTTGTCCATGAATCTCCCATATACTTTCCTGTCCCTTCCTTCTTTTATAGGTCCCTGGGTTGTTATGTCTAGCTTAGTTGGTAGAAAAACTGATCACAGGTAAAACAAATGATACTAAGTCAACAGTCACAAAACAGCCGTGGTAAAGTAATATCTACAGATAAAGCTCCAACAAAAAATGATGATAATACATTCACCATTTGCTTGGTCTCAAATTTGACAAAATTGTGGATTTAACAATGTCAGTTAAAGCTGGTGTATGGAACTTTTGCATGCAAAGTCTTTTATATTCAAGCCATTCCCAAATGTGCTCACACATTGCTGATTAGGCCAATCTCCATATTTAGCAGTATACCAGAGATTTTAAATGTTGTGTCCGGAGACACCTTGTGTGGCCAAAAAACAAAAACAAAAGTGCGTTCTGAAATGTATTAATGATTATTATGAAATTATTTGTGAATGAAGATACAGCAGGGTGATAGTGGAGGCTGGTGCAGGCTTGCATCAAACAGGTGGTGCTTAAGAGGTCAGGGTAATGGTGTTTATTTCTGAGTAGCTGTATTTACATGGACCCCGATATTGATTTAGCTCGATCTGAATGAATTTGCAATCAATCGAGAGGGGTCATGTAATCCTTTAATAACCTTTTCAATAGGGGAAACATTAGCACCTAATAACCATGTATATGCTTAAAGGGGCACAGCATAGTTTTGGAGAAGAAATTAAAACTCAGAATTTTTATATTTACATTATTAATGAGGTGATAAGACAAACTCTGAAATGTTTGGTTTTTTTCCATAACTGAATTAACTCTTCTCTGTCCTCTGAGAACACTGTTAGAAGCTAGAAAGGTGGCTGGATCCGCCAAATATAAACAATCAGGGGATCTGACAGGATTAAGGATTGCTGAACACCTCAATAGTTAATGTCTCAACAACCAATGGAAAAATTTGAACGCTGCCTATAACAAGGCTACAAGTCGAAACGGTAACGGTGGTTCCAGCCCAGCCCATGTTAAGTGTAACAATCTTCTTCTTCTTCTTCTTCTTCTTCTTCTTCTTCTATTGTAATTATGGTACATTAAATGTTTAAAGTGGATGAAAACACTTTGCTCATCTCAAAAAAGTTAATTCCTGATAAACGCTTTAGATCATGTAAACACACATTGGATTAGTTCATGGAGCGTCTATGTAAGCGTCTATTTCAGTTGGAATTGCTAATCAGAATGATTTCAATCGGATAGATTTCATTTGTCACGTTTTTTTTATGTTGAAAACAGACATTTACATCTGGTCACATTTCCAGAAAATCAAGTATGTCATAATATACATATGGCTGTATGTGATATGAAATTACATCTACCACGATGAACGATTTGATTCACATTGCCGTCCCCTTGTCACAATCATGAACATGTCAGTTTAAAGTGTATAATACAGAGATTTCCTGTCACTCCGCTGACATTTGAAACCACGTGGTGCCGTATATAATGCTGAAGGGCGTGTGTACTGACGGATTGTCTGGCGGCTGTCAAGTGGAGGCGTTGAGTCTATGATGCTACTTATTAGGCGACGGGATTAGTCTACAGATTATATATGTTATTATTTAGGTGATAATCCACAGACAGAGTGGCGACAGAGATCCTCACCTTATCAAAACAAACAGCCATCAAATGCATCCTCTCTTCATATAGAGCAGATGGATCATGAAACATGAAACACAGCCATCTCTCGCACAGCTCTGTATAACCTGAATGGTTGTGAACAACATGGAGACAACGCAAGCTAAAGGATACATAGCAGCAATTTGAGACTTGATCTGCTGTCCTTTGCTTACTTTGCTTTATGGCCACCACAGTGTCATATAAAGCACTTAAAGTTCAGGTGTATAAATATCATGTTACAAGCCGTGGAGCAGGACACAGAGTATATAAAGCAAAGGAGGAATGACACTTACCGTCTCTTAGCGGATGAATCAGTTAGCCCACACATAGAGTGAAAGAGAAAGAGTCCATGGGCTGAGGTCTCTACTCAATGTTTTAACTCCTTTTATTTCATTTAATCCACCCTGAACAAGTCAAGGTCTTGGGCCTACAAAGAAATGGCGAGAGAGTGGGTCGAGTGTTATAGCAGTGGAGCAGAAGGCAGTTGCGGGGAGGGTGGGGGGTGACTCAGGAGAGCTGTACTTGTGTTTTTCTATTGTTAAACAACCTTCAGGAGAAAGGTAGCTACTGCTAATATTACCAATCAGGCCCTCAGAGTGAAGGTCGAGACTAAATGGTGGGGAGGCAGCATCTGTTAAAAAGTCAGATTTCCTCCTTGTGTCACTGCTTCCAACCCTCTTTCCTGTCGTCTTTCTCATCTTTGAAATTTCACACAAGACAAACTTCTGCCTCCTTTGTACGAGCAGATTTGTTCAGTGATCGTGTCAGAGAGTTCTAGTGGCTCACATTTGGGCAGGGTTCAGATATGAACTATTTAGTCTTCCGCTGTGGTTCAACTTCGGCACCGATCACACCGTGGCGTACGATGTACTGAATGCCTTCAGCATCCTATGCGCAAACTCGCTCAGCTGTTTGCTGTCCTGAGTGTCTGGTCTCTTTCCCTCTCTCTGCTCTGCAGAAGCAGCTGCGGAGGAGCAGAGATAACTCTTAACTTTGTTTTGACACTTTTGATTAAGGACCATTGAAGGAACACCTGTATGGCGGGAGGGAACAATGCACCGAGCCCGTAGAGAGATTGATTTTGTGCATTAGAGAAGCAGCCTTTGTCTAAAGCCACGAGGTCCTTTGTTATGCTAACCAGCCGTGGAAGATTTCCAATTCAATTTCACCTGAACGCTGGTCAGCAGCGCGCTCCATTGTATGGCGTCCCTCGGGCCTGGCGGCCCCCCCACCACCGCTGCCACTGCTGCCTCTCCCCTGTCGTCTCTCAAACTGCAATTTAGCCGCTGAGGAGGGTGCGTGCGTGAGTTGGGGTGTGTGTGTGTGTGGAGCCGGGGGGGGGGGGGGGCGGCCTAGATTGACAGCCGACTGGATACTCTTGCCATAATATTCGCTGCATCCTGTCCTTGTGTGTGCAGTGGGCCGCGGAGAGGATCACAGTGAAATGAGATGATATTAATTATCCTAATCCTGATAGCTCTCTCTGGAACTCTGCTTCCACTCATCTGTCTCAGGAGAGGACTTGGATGGTCAGACAGAGAGAATGTCAGAGAAATGAAATGAAAGCCGACAGATTCAGTAGAGAATACTCGCAACAAAAACACGGCTCACTGAATAAGGTAGACTTGCTTTTCTGTCGAGCTTTTCCTTTCTTGATTTCATGGCCGCTTAATTGTTCCTCTATTTCGAATATTCCACTTTCATCTTGTAATTGTGAGGTCGTTTTTTTGGGGGGGTTTTTTTTGCCTCTTTGAATATCTTAATTTGACATCAAGACCTGTAGGAATAAACACAGTTTAAAAATCCAAATTATCCAAGATTTTTCTTTTTAATTGAGAATTTTATTTGCCTTTTCAAACAAAATTAATTTTACCTCCCAACTTTCTTCTGCTTTTGACATTCTCATGCACAAGCCTGCATGCGCACAACATTTTGCAATTATTATTATTATACATTGCCTTAAATTTATTTTCTGATAAAACCAAACGGGGAGCCTTTTTTTAATTGAATATCTCTGCAAAAGAAGCACTTGATAATTGAACCAGAGGGGAGAGGCGGGCAGCATGAATAGGCCTGTATTACACAGAGATTTGCATTAAGATCAAGTCTCTACAGTGATGAAATAACACAATGCTCAGCTGCAACCATTTACCCCGATACATGCATTAAGAGAAAC
This sequence comes from Diplodus puntazzo, assembly GCA_963678695.2. NCBI lineage: Eukaryota > Metazoa > Chordata > Actinopteri > Spariformes > Sparidae > Diplodus > Diplodus puntazzo. The sequence continues at coordinate 13,707,791 of OZ023164.1, read as the reverse complement.
TTCTTAACTCATTCATTATGCTTGATGATTGTATTATTTTAGTGGCGTCACACTCCAGTAGGCTGGGTTTGATAACATGCCTCTCAGAGCTCAAAGTCATTAATTAGTTTCTTCTTTTTATCATAAAAGAAGCTGCTTGGTTCTACTGAGTGAAATGCAACTTAAATAATCTTGCGAGTCCTTTTTTGAAGTTTCAGTTAATGCATCTGCGAGTGTGCAGACACCTCCTGGTTCCTGTGTTTGCTCTGTATTTGAGTGTATTGTACTCAGTGGGGAGTCCCGCTCTCCTCTGCAAATTTTATTTTTTATAATAACCATTCACATTAAGGCACCCAAACACAGCGTTGTTTGTGCAGTTGATTTCAGCACGTTTCAAATTAATTGATTTGTCGTCTATCTGTGCGCTTGCATGGTTGTTTTCGATTCTGATAGTTCTTTGTTCCGTAATGCAGCACATCAACACAAATGTGTGCACAGAAAGGCCCTAATCCTGGCCTGAAGTGGAGGTGCAGTATATTTAGAGCGCTTTTGATTGTGAAGGTTGTTATTATTGAATTTGAGTGACGATCACGGTCGTTTGATCATAAATCAATGCCTCGCTGTTTGTCGTGGTACGCGCTCGAGGGGACGCAGGAGTGTAAAAATTGTTTCATGGGGCATTTTGCGTTTCTTGGTCTTTGAGGGGCCTCTTGTTTTCTCTCTTGAGCTCACCCTGTAGCCTGATGAGACCCCTGCAGGCACCCCCCCCACCTCTCCACCAACACACAAACATACACACACATACACACACACACACACTTACTCACTCACACCCTGAAACCACTGCACCAGACGAACTGAAGTGAGGAGAATAGCTGTTTACCCCTTGTGCCTGAGGTATCAGTGCCAGAATAGAGTGGCACATCTTCCCCCTCCGTCCCTCCCTCACTCCCTCACTCCCTCCTTCCTCCCTCCCACCCGCCCCCCACACCCCCACCCTTCAATAGGCTTGTGAAGTGTGAAGTATATTTTTGTTCTCGTGTTTTTATACCAATTTTAATTCCACAGCTGCATATCTGAGAAGCAGGATTTCCTTGGTTAGCTTCCCAGATTTTCTTTCTCTCCATCTTGCTATTTCCCTCCCTTATATCCTCCCTCTCCCTCACCCACCCCGTCTCCTTCTCCTACCCCTACAATCCCTAACCTCTCTGTGTCTCTCTTCCCTACACCACCCCCCCTCCCACCCCCTTCCGTTGCCTGGGGGCTGATTATTTTAGTGGAAATACTGCCATCGTGTATTGCTGCCAGATTCTGCCAGCCCGAGCCTCTGCCACCCCGCCCCTCCCTCCCCGCCCCCATACCCACATCCCTCCACTTAGAATAACCAATCTGATGATGTGACAGTTTCTTTCTCCCCGTAGAAAATCTGCCTCTAACCCTTTTTCTCTCTCTCTCTTGCATTTTGGATTCCAGCGTTGTTTGACATGTTATGGAAGGGTTTCAGCTTCCCACCTCCGCAATCCTTATTCTATCCCAGGGAAGCGGTTGGCATGGGAATCTAATACTTGGCAAAGAGGGCAAGGAAGGAGGTGGTGATGGAGGGGAGGGGGTGATATTTACAAAAAAAAAAAAATCTTTTTAAACACTCTCCATCTCTATGCAGTTTACCTCATTCAGATATCTTCGTCATTTCAAGCATTGCATCTGATCTAAACTTTGATTCTACTGTAGCTTTCAGCTTCTCATGTTTGAATACTTTGCTCAACTTCACGGAAAGTTAAAACATCAGGTTTGTTGTCCATGGAAGAGATTATTTCTATGTGTCTGAGTGCATGAGTTCATCTGTCGTCTTGTGTGTCATGTGACAGCGCCAATGGTCCTTGGCCCTTAGGTCGATGGTCATCAGGTGAAATCAGGTCTGGTTACAAAGCTTTAATGAGAGAGACATGAAAGCCTCTTTCTTCAAAACAGCGAGTGAGTTGTAACTCCGCCACATCAGTCAGAGCCCGTGGTGAAGCTGACCTCGGTTAGCAGATAGGAATGAAACTAACCATTGTAATCATTATCTGTTAATCTGCTAATAATTAATCTCTTAGTCTATAAAATGTAGAGCCCGACTGATACAGGGTACTTGGGTCCGAAGCGGATACCAATATTAGGAATGAAAAAAAGTCTGCTATCCATATATCAGCCGATAATCTTATAAACACTGAATATATTCATGAATGCACATTTTTTGCATTGGTCCCTCATATCTGGTTATCAAAAATATATGTATGGAAATGAGGCCACACATATTACAGTATAGCAAAGAGACCGTATTGTCCTCAATAACATCAGTGTGCTGAAGCTGTAAACTTCATTGGGAATTTGTTAGTTATATATGACGCCAAGCATATTTTTCTGCATTATTATGTTTAAAAAATAGGTTATATTGGTACATATCGAACAACATACGAGCCAATACTGATATGAATATAACTGTAATAGGCCAATTTTGGCCCGTCGCATTACGATAATATTCACTAGCAGACATCAGTCGGCAGTTTCCAGGAGACCAAAGTTATATCTTTAGATTGCTTCTTTTGTCCAACCAACAGTCCAAGACTCAAAGACTTTTGATTTTGATTTACTATCAAAAATAACAAAGAAAAGCAGCAAGTGCTGACATTTAAGAAGCTGGAACCAGCCTAATTGTTAATCAAAATAGTTGGCAGTTAATTTTCTTCAGATCGGGTAATTAATACATTGACTAATAGTTGCATTTGCAGACGTGAAGCTGAAAGCTAAAGCACGACTGAAGCCTCACACTCACACTGAAAATGCACCTCTAAAATCTTACTTTGCCAACCGGTATGATGGTGGTCATCAACAAATTTTTAGTCATCAGCTTCATTGTCATGTAATCATTTAGTTAGAATTTGCCAATTATGATTCACTTATGTTAGTTTAGGTTATTTTAGGCACAGGGTAAGCCTGGAAGAGGTTAATCAACGCTCTCTTGTTACATTGTCTCAGTTAACGTATTGCCCAAAAGTGCCCCCCCCCTCACTCTCTCTCTCTCTCTCTCTCTCTCTCTCTCTGTCTCTCTCGCTCTCTCTGTTTCTCTCTTGCTCTCGCTGTTTCTCACAATAGCTCAGCCTTGGTGGGATCTGGCTGCCTACAGATAACTGCAGTCTTTGTGCAAACCATTCTAAGCAGATACATACTGTACCATTCAGACAGGGTTAGGTTATTTATTTGTCCACACTGATCATTTACATGCATTTCCATCATACGTCCATGAACAGATATGTTTATTTAGTCACAAATCTGCGTGGTTTTACATTGCACATAATGCACATAAAAGGGATCACACGGTGGTACAGATGTAAAATAGCGGTAATTTAATCTCGTCCCAATCAACGGCTCACGACATGTCCAATCTGCAAATGCAAATGGGCCACATATGCGTTGCATTGCGGCCCATATTAACATGTATGGAGGAGGAGATGGGTGCAGATAGCCCCATCTACAGCAAGCTGTTTATCAATGTGTGGCTCCTCTCGGCATGCAGAGCAGCCTGGCGGCCCCCAGAGTGAGGCTGAGCAGGCAGAGCTGTCATTGTTTAACGCCTCCCCTGATTAGTTTACTCTCGCCTGATTAGAAATTAATTAAAATGATGACACAGATCCCAGCAGAGGAGAAGGAGAGGGAGGGGGAGGACGAGGAAAATGAGGGATATGTGTAGGGGAGGGGAGGGGGAGTCGAGGTGAAAAGAGGGTTAGGGGTTTGTTGGTGACGTCCATTGGGAAGGGGTGATGTTAAGTCAGGGAGCTTTTAGCAGGAGAGTGTGCAGTAGGGAGGGATTTGGTGTGGAGAGTGTGGCAGGCATGAGGGGGTAAGTGTTTTGGGGCAGAGGGGGGTGGCATGCAGGGAGTGGTGCTTTGACGGGGGACAAACATGGCTTAATGAGTGACTCTTGTCGCAATCAGAACATCGTTTCCTCATGCATTCTAATGAGCTGGATGTTGCAGTGGAGATCGGTTCACGCTCTAATTTATTCAATATATTTTGTGTATTCACCCCTGTTTATTTAATAACGGGGACTGCGCACATTAATCAACATCTCAGCCATCATCACATCAGCGCAAATATTCCAGCGTGAGTTTTCTCCTCTATTCTGCCCGGGTCATGTCACAGCTTCTCAGGACTGCTATCTGCTTCTTGGTTATTGCATCTGCAGACGTGCTGCTGAGTGTTTGCCGTGCAAGTCAGAACAAAAGCTTTGAGTATTACATCGAGGCCTGATAGCATCGCGGTTGAGCAAATATCAGTGTTGTAAACATTTGAGTGTGTGGCTGAGGCTTACATGTCACCCATGGATGAGCCTGTAATTCTCTCTGCTAATAATTCTCCCTGGAGTCCCGCCCCGTTATCCCACCACAGCCTGTTTGTTGCCTCTCTCCCCTCTCTCTCTTGTGTTTTCTTCCCCTCCGTCGTTGTCTCAGCATAGGCTGGGCTGACCAAAAGGCACGCTTTTAATCCACAGGGAGATTTTCTAAAGTTGAGCCTTCTTAGTAACCAACTTTTGATCTCCAACATCAACTTCTGCTTTTCCTTTGGCCTCAACCTTTTGCTCTCATTTTGTCCATTGCACTGCAGTTTCTCCTTCTACTTTCTCCTTTTTTTTTTTTTTTACCTTTTTTTTTCCTCCTCTTATCCATGTCATAATGTAATCAAAGAGTTGGAAAAGGTAGTGCATGAGGCCATGTGTGTGTGTGTGTGCGTGTGTGTGTGTGTGTGTGTGTGAAAGGGCCGTGTTGTGCAGAGACTAGTGGGTTTCCCATAGCAATGAGGGCCAGTGGTTCTCCTGGTAACCTAATTGGCATGTGTTTCCTGGCAGGTCTTATTGTGGCCTCTCCTAATCACTGTCCCCAGCCCTAACAAGAGCGACCTACAGTATTGCTGCTGCACTGAAGGAGCATGTCTTTTGTTGTTTTATTTCTTTTTCTTTCTTCCTCTTGTCTGTCCTCATCCCCCTCATCCTAACAGAGGGACTCGTTGAGACGGCCTGATTACCACAGTCAGATCCAGAAATGCGTGCGTGTGTGTGTTCCCATGCATGTGTATATGAATGAGCTTGCCGTTTTTTCCCTGCTATAAAACCAGTTGGTTTATTGAGGCAGACTCCTGCCCAACTGAGCATGTAAACCCTAATTGGGAAATGCTTTAAATAATTTCTAATTAGTACAAGTGTGGTAATAATTGGCTGGGTAATCTGAGGATTAATTAGCGGTGTTGTGTATGTGTGTGAGTGAGTGACTGTGAATGAGAGCATGCGTGTGAGCACGTGCATGGGTCATTGTGTTCGCGCACATATGCGTGTGTGTCTTTGTGTGCGTATGCGTGTGTGCGCTCACGGACACACTCAGCGAGGCCTGGACGGGCGGTTGAATAGACCCCGGGTTCTGCAGCCTGCTAATGGAATCCTGCCCACTCAAGGAGGTCTGTGGAGGAGGGAGGCCAAGACAGAAGCACTTTGTTGGCCAAGTTGTACTGTGGGTGGCCCCCCCTGGGCCCACCCCCCCCTCTTATGACCCCCACCTTATTTAACAGCCGCCCCAGCCCCAGCCCCAGCCCACTGCTCTCATCTTCTTTCTTTGGCTAAATGACATGTTTTATTTTCTTTGACCCAATATGCTCCCGAGCCCGCTGCAGCTCCCCCTCTCCCTGTTTTTACTTCGCCGTATTCTTCTGCCACTTTCTCCTCTCCAGTCATGTTCACCCTCTTCTGCCCACCTCCACATTTCCCTCTTCCCATCCTCCTGTGGAGAAGAGGGGGCGAGCTAGCGTCGGGCTCTTGAGCTGTGTACTTCCACCTGGTCTACCCTCTAATTACTGCATCCTTTCTTTTGAAAAGAAGAAATGGAGGGAAAAAAGAAGGAAATGAAGAGCAAGAAGAGTACAACCACTTGTTGCTCCAAGCGTTGCTTTTATAACACTCCTCATTGAATTGGCGTCATTGAGCAACAAGATCATAAGCTTTTAAGGATTCATTGGATTAGCAATTTATATTTCCCAAAAAGCTTTACTTTGAAAAACATTTGAAGCTCTGTATTGCGAAGGATCTCATTGTTATCTTTATCAATATAGTTATCACCTTCAATAATATACTAAGTCTCCACTCATTACCTATTGGGAAGTTTCTCTATGCATCTTTATCTCAGCCTTCACATTGTAAATCACTCTCCCTCCCTCTCCATCACCTCCTGCCTCCCTTCTCTCACCGCCTCTCTGTGTGACAGATGGCTGTCAAGGCCGCGCAAATGGAAAGCAGTAAGCAAGTAAACAAACAAGCCGGGATCAATATGAAAGACTAATTGAACAATGACACAAACAGTTCCGCTGTAGCCGGCCTCTTAGTCATTTGTTGGTCTATATGGCTCTCGCCAAGCTTGAAAAGTGTGGCTGGCAGGCAAGGCCAGTTTGACGCTGCTTTGTAGCCACTTATTTGATTGCTCACAAATAATGTTATCACAGTTCATAATACTGATTTATATATAATAAATAATTTATGGAGAAACACCATGAGAGGAATACATTTAAAAAATAAGGCATGTTGAGTTGTTCTTGTGTTTTCACAGCTGTGATTTTGATTTGTTTTGGGTTTTAAATGTAAGATTTGAGGTAGATCAGGTAACATTTGCATATTGGCCTCAAAAAAGTGTATGCTTGTACTTGAGCAAGAATGAAAGTATGTGCTGCTGAAAAACTGAGTTGTCCTATTTCTGTTCTCTCTAAACGTGGCATCTACTGAACCTTATTTGCTTCATGGTGTTTCTGTGACTGATAACACACTGATTTAACTAATGGTGCTTAAAGGTGCTTATCACTTCGTGGCTAATCTGGTTAGCGAGATACATTTACAAGGGTGGTAGATTTATTGTGGCAGAACATCCCTCCAACGCTAACGTGGCTCACACACATGTAGGTTTTACAGTAGGGTTTAAAACTGGCCCCATTTTCAAAGTGATGTACACTCAAACCATGAGGCTAGCCCCGGTGCCTGGCCCATTCTCTGACATTTACTGGGCTGGTACAAGGACGTACCCTTTCCCCTTCCCCTCCTCTTCCTCCCATTCCTCCCAGTTAATCAGACTGGTGTGAAAAGGAGGCTGATAAGGCCATTGTCTGGCTGACAATGTCTTGGTGATAGGCCCGTAGTGGCCAACTGGATGGTGCTCTGTCCCCTCTCCTTCCTGCATCAACGCATCCCACATTTCCTCGTCCTGAGCCCCTCTGTCCTCGCCCCCTCCTTCCTCCTCACCCCTTTATCAACCCCTCTTCACCCTTTTCTCAAAACTCTCTTACCCCCCCTTCGCCTTTGCCATGCCTGCGCCTCTCCCCCACCCCGCAGCCCCGTGCTATCCCTCCCTGACCCTTCTCCTCTCTCCCCTCTCTGCTCACCCTTTCCTCTTCTCCATTGAGCGGTGCAGAGCCACCAGAGGGAACTCATTAGTGCACTGCTCCCAGGTTAATTGGCTAGCTCAAAGAAAAGGACTGAGAAAGAAGAAATGAATGAGAAGAACACCCACTCTGTCCAGGGAGAAAAGGGAATCGACCTGTGTGTTTCTCACGCTGGCAGCTCCTCTAAACAGTGATGCAGCTGCTGTCAGGCCAGATGTGATCCTCTCCCACTGATTAGTGCTGCAGTCCTGCTAACTGTGCATGCAGAAGGGGCAAGGCCTTGGCCTCTATTGTTGGATTTATCTACCATGGAACTATGTAACAAATCTGTACGGCGCCCCATGTGACACGTTCATATTTCTCTAAGAAAGGAAAAACGATAACATCAAGCTGAATTGAAAGTGTTATCCACTGGCTATCTGGATGAGTCTATGCAGAGATGGCGGCCGCGGTCTTGCGCGCGTCCATGCAGCTGTCCATGAGAGACGGTGCACATGGCACGGCACTCCATGCCCTGAGAAACAGAGGGAAATGACTCTTGAGGGAGTGTGCTGTAGGAGTGGTGCTTGTGACAATACCAGGAGTGTGTGAGTGGAGTCTGGAGTGCTGTCCACTCTTTAATTAGCCACGCCGCTTCCTGTCACCTTGGGCAACCAGCACATGGCGGCCAGAAAAAGACTGGCCTCACAATGTCAAAACAGTCATAAATAAATCAAGATTACATTACCGTCATTTTGGAAGATGCTGTGGCTGGAGAAAAGTGATTGAAATCAGTGTCAGCACATTAAAAGGATATTTCTCAACAATGACATGTTTCACTATATGGCCAATGTGCTAAATCCCCTTTATAATATGTTAAATGACATGCTCAAATAACAAATTAAGTTAGTTTTTAATTACAGTTTGCAAAGAATTATTCATTTGTACATCAGACATTTGCTTGTGTTATGATTCAGTAAGCTATAATACCGAACCATCCAAGCTCGACAGATGCTTTTGTCCAAGAGGATAATGTCTATCCCAATGGGAGGAATTTGGAGATCTTTATTGTCCCACAATAGGAAATACCTGAGTAGCACAACAGCATAAAAACGTTTAACTTATTATATAAACACAACAAGGTAATAGGACAATATTTAAAAGTGTTCTCACACTTGCAGTTAAAGGTCTGATTGAAAAAAAAAAAAAGAGACGACCTGCAACAATAAGAACAGGGATGAGATAAAGTGCTGAGCTGAGCGCGCAGCCATGAGCCACTGTTGTGATGCATTACATTTCAGAGTGTTTATTGCACGTGTGGTGAATAAAAACTTGAACCTGTTGCACCTGATGTTTTAGAAAAGTGAAACTCCAAAAAGGGGGGAGGACGTCAGATTCCCTAAAGAGAGAATGGTCCGGATTTGTAAGGATAGATTTAGCTTTTTGGCTATGAATTTCTGACAAAGAAAGCAGATTTGCTTGCCATCTTAACAGTTTTTCCACACAAATCGGCGAGATGGTCAGAAATTATTTGTTTAAACATTTAACATCAGCAGAAAATGTAGTCGTGTTCACCCTATTGCTGATGTGCTCTTTTGCAGGTTGTGTACAGAGGGGAGGGGATTGAACCACCAAACTTACACCCGAGCTTCACCCTAGTAGGTGTAATTTTACTGAAGTAGGTCCCTTTAGGTTCAACCCTATGGAGGAGTTCAGTGTAGTGCGTTGGGTTATGTGTAGACGAAGTGCTGCTGGAGGACGTACATCCCGTCTTCCCTCTCTTTCTCCCTGTCTCGCTGTGTCTTTCTCTCTGGTGAGATGATAACAGGATCAGTGGTTTGCTGGGCTTCAGCCAGCGCAGGATCATATTCATATGAGAGGGGTTGAGACTCTCTCCAGATTGGCTGCTGTACCTGACAGAGTGCGTGTGCGTCAGTGTGTGCGTTTGTGTGTGTGTGTGTGTGTGTGTGTGTGTGTGTAAGGGGGATTAGGAGTCGGGATAGCAACAACGCTAGTCACAAGCTCATCTTTTGCCGTCTTCACTTCTCCTCTGGATCTGCCATGGTTTGTTGGACATCGCTCTCCTTGCAATCCCCCCTTTCTCCTCCTTCTCTTCTTCCTCCCACCACCAACGCACACACACACACACACACACACACACACACACACTCACACATACACACACATACACACTCTCACACACACACATCCACACACATCCACACACATACGCTCACACACCACACACTAACCTCCCCCCTTGTCTTTTCAGCTGGGAGAGAGAAAGCAAAAAGCAAGACAGGGGGGCACTGCATAGATTCGCTGCCATTGTGTGTCAATCATTCTGTCTGTGCGTGTGTGTGTGTGTGAGAAAGAGAGAGAGAGAGAGAGAGAGAGAGAGAGAGAGAGAGAGACCTTGCCTCTAGTGATTAGCTCTGTCAATACCCTGCTCTTGCTGCTTACAGAATAATACAGTAAAGCCTTGAGGAGCAGGAGGGTGAGGAGAGGAAGGTGGTCTGCCTATGGGTCTGCCGGCTCAGCGGTCAATGCTGTCTCTCGTTGCGTGTGTCTATATATGTGTGTGAGAGAGAAAACAAAGACTGGGTTCGGTCATCTATCGTCTGGACTATCTGTTTGTGTGGGAGATTGTATTTTTGCAAGGCAATTCAAGCTGAGTTACTTGGGTTTTGTTAGCCAACGCATGAAATAAGAGGTGGATGCCTGAGAGTCAAAGTGTGCACGCATGAAAAGAAAATCAAACAATTAGTACGGTCAGATCACACACACACTCACACACACACTCACATCAGGTATGCCCTCATCTCCTGGTCAGTAAGCTGCATGCACCCTTCCCTTCTCTCTCTCTTTAGATTCTCTTGCTCTCTGTCTTCCTCACACACACACACACACACACACACACACACACACACACACACACACACACACATCTTTTTGCTCATGTCATAAGTGGGTGTGCAGAGTATCGCCTTGAGCTGCAGATGAACATGAAATAAACACAAACTAGGGTAGTGACAGTTTTAAATCGGCTTTAGATCACTATGAAAGGTAAAGGATTAGGATGCTTTTTCCAGTCCTGAGGAGATAGGACGCAGTCTTGGAGGAGAGCCCACTTCTCTCAGCCCACTGTGGGCCGGGTGTCTATCTTCTAATCTTCTAAAGCACTCTTACACCATTTGCATGTAGTATGGCCTACATAGTTTGCATATGTGCCTGTGTATATACAGACTGCGGTTTGAAAAAAACAAACAAACAAACAGATCTTTTACACAATGATGAGAGAATAGTTTGTGTGATATAGTCATCAATTTCACCCTGTTTTTGTTTTATTATTACCTCACTATCCATGTTTCAATTTCCCCCCTGGAGGCTGTTTTGTTTTTATTAAGTGATGCATTTTCTATTAACAGAAATCAAGAATGAGTCTTTTTTTTGTTTCAAACCATTTAGCTCCAATGTAGAGCCTATGTGCTTTTTATGTGGCCTTCAGATCATCTGAATTCTTCCTTTAATAAAAATTGATATCTATGCTTTGTGTATTATTTCATAAATGACACTTTAAGTCGTTTATTTTTTTTCTCACCTTGCTGGCTTTACAGCTCAATAATGTTCATCTCATATCCATTAAAGACACTTAGTGCTTTATGTAATTTCTAGAATTAAGATTCTGAACCAATTTTCTTATTCAAAAAAAGGGAAGACAAACGCTAACAAAACTTTTATAACAAGCAAGGCTGTTTAATTTAATCCATGTTTAGTCAATATCTAATTGCTCTTTAATTGTGAATATAAAGTGTACCGTGTGCAGGCCGTCTTTTGATTATCGAGGGGTTTTGTCAGCTTTTTTCCAACCAAATCAGGCATGAAACCGTCCCGGGAAGACGTTTTTTTTTTTTTTTTTGTATTATTATTTTATTTTATTTGTCCCTATAATGCTCTTCTCTCACTTTCCCACTCGAGTGCACGGAGGGAACTCGCAACCAAATCAAATTAAATTTTCCATTGAAAATGTTGCTCTTGTTATTCAGATGCTGGTTTAGGGTCTTTTGTGCGAATCTAATTATTCTCCACTATCAGGACGGTCCACAGGGTAATTAGTCACTTCTCACCAAAGTCCTCCCTGCATCCTCAGATTCTTATCACGCTAACTCTGACATTTTAAAAAGAGACATTTTTGTCTCTTTTATGATAGTCTGGAGTTTTTTTTTTCTTTTCTTTTTTTAATTTTAGGTTTTTTTTTTCCTTCACGCTCGCTTATTTTTTTTAAAGCAATTTGGTGCGATACAGCGTGCGCGTAAATAGCCACTGCTTTCCGAAAATCCGCCTGCTTTTCAATTGTGTCGGAGTGGTGGGTGAAAAAAAAAGAAAAAGAAAAGAACGACGTTGCTGGCTCTGTTAGGGATCCTGTTTTTGCAGACAAGCAGAAATGTTGCGTCGTGCCAATCAGAGCAATAATGCCGCGCAGAGTTGGGAGGTGAAGAAAACAAGCGAAGGAGGAACAGTGGCCCTGAAATCAAAAGGAGCGCATGAATAGGTGCTTTAAGGTCCGGCCGCGACGAGAGGTCCGGAGCAAGGAGGACAATTCGGCGCCTGCACGGCTCTCAATGAACTGCTACACTTGCACTTGGGGGGAAATTGGTAACATTTTGAGTGGCGGTAATGGTCTCCAGAGTCTCTCTTACAGAAGACATGGAGGCAAATTCTCCTGTCAAACAGCGAAAAAAATAATAAATAACTGATAATAATTATCTCCTCGAATATCAGTAAACTGTAAAGTTCTTATAGGAGTATTAAAATAATGTCGCTGTGATTAGATCTGATCAGGATTAACACAATTTGCTTGTGTGCTCACTCCTTTTTAAAATAACCACATAAATATTTATTTTCAAACCCTCTGTTTCATATTTAATTTCTGAAAATCGACTCTGCTACTGATTGTTGCACAGCATGACATGATTTTTTCTTCTTCTTTTTTTTCCTCTGCAAGCATTTATGTTATATTTGGTCCACCTGTTTGCCTCTGTTGTTTTCAAGAGCATTTTTTTTTTTTGTGGAGTGTGGACTAATAATGAATCTGTGTATTTGGTGATTAGGTATGGTCGACCCCCCCAGTTGTGATTTAAAAGATAACCTCACAAAATCAGTAAAACAAAAAAAGCAACAAGCACATTCTCAGCAGTTGAAGCTGAGCAGTCTGAATTAGGTTTTTCACTCGACTACCTCTGCTCCTTCGATCCATAATGCTCATTTCTGCCACCTGTAGGCTGTGACCTTTAGGCAACAGGGGAGTCTACACCTCCATAAAAATGCCTGAAATATTTATGTGCCTCAAATCTAATATCCAGCCAAACAGTCTGAGGAGGCAGCTAAAATATGAGTCATGTCCATTAAATAATAAAACACCCACACAGACGGGAGACAGGAGAGCAGCGGTCAGATCAGCGGATCATGGCTCGGGCTCGATCGCACTGACAGCTGGAGCAGTGATGACTTACCAGTAATTAAGATGGGCTGATAACAAAAGCAGCACACGGGAACAGAGGCACCTTACGTGTGCGTCTGTGATGCTGCAAGTCTTGCATGTCTGTACGTGAGACCGCACATATCCATTTATTTGTGTTTAATACACTACCTGGCAAGTGTTGATAATATGTGATTTTGTTGGTTTGTTGGTTTTCGCAAAGAGAGAATGATGGTGATGGTGGTGGTGGTGGTGGTGGTGGGGGGGGAGTATGAGAAGGAGGGTGTTTTCTAATCAGAGTCACTGTCGTTTTTGTTGTCACCTGCTCCCAGACAGACAAAGTGGCATTTCCTGACTGTTCCCATCCCCGTCTGAGTTATCTGACACCCAAAAATACGGCTAACGGGGAAGCAGGGAGACGAGGCACCCACAGCCTTATCCCGGTAAGGAGATGGCTTCTTATCAGATCAGGCTAGGAAGTTTATTTTATGGAGTAAATCTGTATAGAGGGGATAAAGAAATGACACATCCCTTGCGGACACAAAGGGAGAAGGAGATTAGTCCTCCAGCAGCATATATGGCTTTAGTTCAACCTGACAGGCAGCGGATTGAAAGGTCATGAAATAATAATCCCCCTATTCTTCCGCTCTAATCCTACGAGGGTGTGTTTCACTATGGGAACGTATAGGCTGAGGCTATGTGCTGCAGGGTGGATGTTCATTTTGTGTTGTCACTGTATTTAGATAGGCATCCAACACTGATTTAAATTAATTAGACTAATTATGATTGAAGAGGGATTTTTTATGATGAATGTCACTGCCAGTGCGTCGGTCTCTGATGTGTTTTTTTTTTTTTTTTTTTTAAGTCATGTTTGAACATATGCTGGAGGTTATTTTCTGTGTGCCTCGCTTATTTTAAATCAAACATGTTGGAGGTTAAAGGGACACTGCAAAACAAATATCCCTTTTCCTCCACCATTTCACACACACACACACACACATACACATACACATACACATACACATACACACATACACAGACACATCAAGCATCAGGTGTGATGCAAACAAACACTCTGACCTACTACGTGAATGTCAGTTTGCATGCACACACAAGAGAAACGGGTGCAGATTATGCCATTTAGGGAAGTGTGATCCAGAACGGTGGACGTGTGTGTGCGTGGGCATGTGTTATGTGTTTGGAGTGTGGTGGGTAGAGAGGTGAAGGGAGGGGGGGGGGGTTGAGTCTGCCCAACAGCCCGATAATCAAGCATCGAAAATGAGAGAGAGAAATTCAATGCAAACTAATGTGTTCCACACAATTACTCGATTAATAATTCTTATTCCATTACAGTGCCATGGAGACTCAGAGAAAGAAAGAAAGGGAGAGAGATGGTGGGAGAGAGAGAGAGATTTTCAGAAACGGGGACGGAGACGAGAGAGAGGGGAGGCGGGAGGGGAGCGAGGAGGAGAGAGGGAGAGAGAGCACATCAGGCTAAGAGATCTGCAGTGGCTGTATATTTCCCAATGCCTAGTTAAGGCAGCAAGGCAGGGGTCAGGAAACTTAATTATAGCGTAAGTGGATAGAAACTGCAGAATGATAAAGAGAAACATGCAGACAGATTGGAATGGCAAGGACAGGTTTAATACTATTTTCTCCTGTCTGCTTCCCTCCCACAATACAAGCCAGACCCACAATCACACAAGGAAACAGCCCATACACCCCGCCTGACAATAACACTAATGCATATCAAAATTACATACTCGACAACTGCGAGGCATTTTGCATGACCACTATTACTTTCCAATTTTGCGAGTTCAAGAAAATACATATCCCATGTAATGGTGATATCAGAGGAACTTATTTCCATGCTGCGTGTTTCAGAGCTCCAGATAAGCCTTCACCTGTGGTCCAACAAGAGTTATTAAACCATATCTACCACCAGCTGAATAAATAATTCTAATTTTTAGGATCCACCATTAATTCCTCATCCTCTCCTCTTTATTTATTTTCCTTAATATCTCATAGTCCGGATTTCTCGAGGAAGCCACATGTGCGTCTTCCACGTGTCTTGATTTGGATTTCAAATCAGCGGGCCTCAATGGGGCGGCCAAATACACACCGTCCGCCGCACGAGCTCTGCAATCTATTTGCACCGTGTACGATTTGCATATCTGCAGCTCATGAAGCAAGGCTTTAATTTCCTCCTGCTGGAGATAAACATCACCTTGTTGGAGCAGATGGGCGGAGGCAGGATGGGGTCAATGAAGAAGAAGCAGGACAATGGTGCTGGTTCAGGCACTGAATGGCCAGAAGTAATAAAATTGCACAATTTCCATACCGCGGCCAATTTTATTTTGATAAATTAGGATCAAATGTGATATAAGGAGATTCTGAAAAATTCTGAGAGGTGGAGGATGGGTGCATTATTCTCAGTCTGTTGCATGTTTGTAGCACACATCACCACATTTGTGACTGACAGTATCCTGCTCATTTGTGCACAAGGTGAAAAATCACTTCTTTTGACCTGACTATGATCTTTAATGTCAAGTGATGTTTCATGTCAGCTCCTCTTATAGCGTCATCCTCATATATATATTGTCTTGGTTAATGACTAAATTGAATATAATTAATACTCTCTGTATAGCCTGATTCTATTTCTTGCTCCTGTTGACATATTGTACTGATCACACTATGAGGGCTGCCATTTCCTATGAATTAGAGTGTCAACTAAGCACCTTTCTTATGACAATATTGGACACAATGGAAATGATTAATTAGCTCCACATAGATGGAGTTTAATCAGTGTCGGAGCTTGGATTTACATGTAAAGAGGTACATTGGACCTAAGGTTAAGCAAAGTGAACTTTTATCAATTTTAACTTATAGACTGTGCAGTGTGGGAGCTCACACATTGTTGTACGCCATTTGTATTAGAGAGGGGAGACGGGGATGGCAAGAATAGTTTCTGAATACTGAGCAGCTCACGCGGGAGTTATGTAAACCTCTTGTTGTTTGGATGTAGGAACCTTGTAATTAAAGCACTTGTACAGGGGACGGTTCCGCTTTCTGCCTCGTGGAGAGCCGGGGCGAGGCTGGAGGTTACAGAGGGTTGGAGGAGGGGGAGTTGGATGAGGTGGAGAGAAGAACGTTCCTGTCTTTTATTAGCTCCCATTATCTTGTATTTATTTATTTATCAAAGAGACCAATGCAAATCAGGATCCCAAGTCATGGATCCTGCTAATGACACAGGCGAGAGTAATTAATTAAAAAAAGCACACACACACACACACAAGTGCACACATTATACATGTGCGAACCCTCATGTAACAAGTTCATCTGATTTTCAAAGACGCCACGCGGTCGGATGAGGCGAGAAGAGAGAGGAGAAGGCAAGAAATCTGCATCACAGTGTTAATTTAATCAGACTTCAGTAATACCTCTTCTTCTCCTCTCACCCCGGGCAGCTTGCGGTTTCTCTGCTAGCTTGAGGAGAAGATGAAGGGAGCTTTCAGCCTCTTAGAAGATGAGGGTTAAAGAACGGAGAGATTAAGGAAGTGAGAGTGCGACTGAAAAGAGGGCCGGGGATTATGTCATCTACAATTGATGTGCTCTCTTAATGTACCTTTAAACATGTGCCACTGGGGCCTGCTTTTATAATATCTATTCACTCATGGGAAGGAGAGGGGGTTAAAGTATTAACCCAGAAATACTTTGCAACATATGTGTGGCTCCTGTATTGAGTGTAGTTATCAGGGTTTATGTCACTTTGAAATGTATACGGCGTGTGGAGAGATCGTCTTTGTCAAAGGAAGTCCATCTCTGCTCGGCTTCCCATACGCTGCCATGCGTTGTACTGATCTCCATATCAAAAAAGAGATCCTTTATCGAACGATCACTGGGACAAAATGTGTCTTTATTCCACGTCTTCAGCTCCAATGAAAATGTTCCCGCAATCTAGTCCAACTTGGACTACGAGCAAAGGATTTATTAAATCGACGGATTCTGCTCAAACCGCTGAATGAATTGTCTCTCAAATTGCTGCTTGTCTCAACAAAATGACAGCGTAGAGTGTGTGTGGAAGATCTGCAGATCTTATCCATAAGAATGTTATGGGGTTAAGTGTACTTGGAGGTGTGTGTGTGTGTGTGTGTGCGAACATACACTTGTCTGAGTGACTGTAGTGTGTGCAACCATTCGATTAAACCCACAGCTATCACTAACCGGATTAGCTGAGTGGACAGCAGAAGTCTATCATTGCTTATTGATTTCCTCTGATTCCCATCAGCCCATCAGGGCAGGACATTCTGTGAGTGGCCCCTGAGGGACTCGCTGCCGCTAGGCCGAGGTTAACATATCTAAGAGGCTTCAAAGCAGGTACCCATCTTTCTGTGTCAGGAAAAGTCAAATAAGTCAAAGCTATCAGGGGCAACAGATGTTCCCGTCTCTGCTCCCTGTGTGAAAAATACAGTTCGACTCCATCTCAAGTGAAACACAGGGATCAATCTAATCAATACATCACTTGGACAGTGTTGAGCAACAGTAAGCGAGTCTCCCCTGACATTGTGGAGGACAGGGTAGTCCTTTTCTGTCAGTGGTCAATTTTTTCGCCAAATTAAACAATGAAATCATTGGCTTTTTGTCTTACACCCACTAAAATCTCTCCGGCTTGTATGTCACAGTTTGTGTTAACAAGAATTCAGCTGGATTTATACAGAGTTGAAATATCAATCCCGACGGCGTAGGTTTTCATTTGTAGTTCAGCGTCTTTCACTCCATGATATCACCACCACAACACCAAACAGGTGTATCATATGCGATTAGCCTTTGTTGTACTTCAAACTCTTTATTTGGTACATTGGTGCAAGCTAATGCAATCCAATACAGCTGTTCTGCCCTTAAGTCTAGTTTTATGAAGTGTATAATGTTCTGTTTGTAACGTTTTGATTCAACTGTATGATTTTAGCACCAAGGTCATCATTAGTGGTCGTGTTGAAATTACGACTATTACTATTTCACCCTATTTATACTATTAATAAACATATAAATGAATATAAGCATTTCAGTCTCACTAAAATCTTACATGCTTCCTAAACATAGATTTTTTTGTGGATTGCATGAGATTGTACATGTACGTGTCATTGTATGTGCCACTGACTGTCTACTACAAACTGTAACACTGCGTGCTTTTTCTTATTTCCCTTCTCATGCGACAACAGTGGTAAGGTCAGCCTTTTTTAATATTAATTATAAGAGTGTTATTTGCAGTTGCCAGATCTTTTATTCACTTTGATGGAGGGTGGTAGTCAGGAGAGAACTCGTGAAGATGACTTTGCTTTTAGTGTTTTACTGAAAATGAAAAGAACGCTGGGTCTTTTTCAACATGCTTCATGTTGTGTTTACTCTGAACAATCTCTACAGTATTGGAAGCTTGGATGAAGAAACGCCATTCTTCTTCTTCTCGTTCTTCTTCTTCCTTCTACGCCTCCTCCCCCTCCTTCTTCTAATTGTGTCCAGTTTGATTAGGTCTGCACCTCCTGGACCTAGTGCTGCAGCTGGCCCTGTAGGCAGTGAGTCCATGCGGGTGCAATAGCTGCCCCAACAATGGTTTGAACAATTAAAAGCAGCAAATCATTGTATTCCAGTCACTTATTTTCCCAAGGATTTTCCTGTCCTCGAACTGAGAAACACCTGATTCTGATTTACCGATTTATAGTGCTTGAAGGTGAACAGAGAACCCTGTTTCAGCTGTGAATGTATCACTTGTGAAAGAGAGGTTCGGCTCGTGTCCTGCGTTTCATACTTGAAATTGAACTCACAGTCTCAGCTATTTAGGGTTAGGGTTAGTTAAGAGTAAGCAGCTAAAGTTATTTTTTCAGTGATATTCATATAATGCGTCAACAACAATCTATTCGATTATGTATAATGCAGAAATATCAATTGTAGTGCCACTTTAAAATCAGCTACAACACACAAATGATTTGAAAATTTTGTCAAAATTTAAAGGACAAACATTACTGACAACGAGGCTGCATTGACAGGGCTGTTTGTCCAAAAGATTTTTTTGTGCACAACATTAAAGCTCATTTGTTAATTGCAACCATCCTCCTTTCTCACAAATGACTGTGCCATTGTTTCCTTCCTTCAAGAATAAGAGAAGAAGTGAAGGGGCAAAGAGGGATAGAGAGCGTAGTGCATCTGGGTAAGAGAGAGAGAGAGAGATACTAACAGGAGATAATAATCTAGTGGAAGCTGTCAGCAGTTCACCCTCGATGGCTCGGGTGTCAAAGGCTAAAAGAGGTCCACAGAAATTTGTGGAATTAATAATAGTGTTTGTGAAAGGGTGAGAAAGACATGTACGAGCAGGTTTAAAAGTGTACCTCTGGATGCACCCGTGACAGGACCAGAAGAATTAGTCCAATTAAAAGTGGTAATTGCTTTGCTAATTTCTCCTATTAATTTCTCAGACTGTACGAAAGAGTGAGAGCATAATAGGCGAAATGTTTTAACCCTTCATCGCCTTAATTCCCTCTCTCACGTCGTCCTCACTGTCTGCATGCTCTCTGTGTATTTTAATCGCTCATCTCAGCGCCCCAACACTTACACACTCGCCTCTGATTTCTCTTGAGCTGCCTTTGTCTTTTGCTTTTCTCTACAACCGGAGGATTCCCAATTTTTTTCATACTGGCAGCCTGCAAGAGGTGATTTTTACAATGTGCAAAATAGTTTATTTATATCCTGGTTTAACAGCTTTATTGTTCAGTATCATGACAAAATGATAACATAAATTGTCACCAATATTTCCTCCACATATTTTGTTACAGAAAATATTAAGTACAAAGGTACTGTATCAATTCTGAATAATGATCCAATTTTCAAAAGAGGATAAAATCATTTGTGAATGCATTTGTGGGTACTGGTTGTGTATCAGTACCCATGAAAGATGTCTTTACAATCTTTAACCTTTGGGAGGACTTATTGCAATTGTAGTTCTTGTGGGAAGTGGAATTAAACAAGATAGCTAACTAGCTTACTAATTTGCAAGTTGGACTGCCTAGCATTACTTACTTCACCAACTCTCCAACATGCACCATCAGTGCATGTATGTGTATGTCCTTCATTATCCAAAGGAGGAGGCTCTACTTAGTGTGAAGAGCAGCAGGTGATCTGAAGGGAAATGCCATCCCCTTTGTTAAGCAGCGGTCACATTTTACTTATAACATGACGAAAGTAACCAACGAGAAGATGCCAGAGGATTTGTTGTCAAAACGAGAAACGCAAAAGCACCTGTTTGGCGAAATTTTGGAGGCAAACCCGGTGCAAACAGGGAAGATCATTTTCATGGGGGAAATGGGGTTGCTTACCTTACTTGGAAAGTTAAAGGTGTGCAGCCTGTCACATATAGCTTGTTGTTCTTGTTCCATTTCTCCCACTTTGTAGTTGCGGTTGCTGTTTCAATATTTCTAATTTTGTTCCTGCTGTTGGATAGCCATTTCATTGTGTGCACAGTTATGCACAGTTTGATTATGCATATCGGACAAATGCCCTTTTTTATTGTTGTTATTCATTGTGGCTGCATAGGCACTGTCCATTACTGAAGTTGTTCATCCAAGCAAGTAGAAGGTCTTTTTTTCATTGCCTTGTGGTCACTGTTTGACTCATAGATATTCTGTGGAATATTCCTTAATCAAATTGAAATTAAAGTAACTCTGAAGCCATGGACATCACGTCAGTCATCAAAGATTATCTTAGCACTCCACATATTGGTCAAGTTCCTCTTTAACACCTGCTAGTTTTGGTGATGGCAACCAACCAGACTATCAAAGCCCACAGCAAATAGAAGTTCTGTAACCTCAGTGCTCTGTATGTTGATCCAACAGTAACATGCAGCGTGATCAAATCACGAGGCTAACAACCCCATTGAAATTGAATTGTTGCAACAATCTGTTTTTTGTGCCCCCTCACACAGATATTAGAACAATCAAGTTAGGAGAAGTTGTAATTAAATGAGTGCAGGTCAAATCAAAACAAAAGGATATTAGGGATGTCCTGATCAGGTTTTTATTACCCCAATCCCGATCCAAGTTCTTTAATATTTAGTAAATGCAGATACCGATTCCCAATCCAATACTTGGCCTTAACTAATACTTTCCTGGATAATACGGCAAAATACCTGCATTCAAGCTGTTCCTTAATAGGTTTTTTTTTATTTTGTTGAAACAATGGCTCTTTCTTATTCTGCATATGCTATTGCAACATTGGCCTACCACATGCCTTGCGTTAGCAGGTAAGTCTGTGATGCTGCACAGCAGAACCTCGTGTACAGCCAGCTGAAGTGTGTGTGGGACGCAGCCCATGCTCACTACCTCCATATCATCCATTGCTTTTTTCATATTCCTTACGTTGTCACGTAAAATGACGTGGACGCGTTCAGCATCTCCTCGGTTGCCTGTTTTACATGCTTTGCTGGCCCACGAAAATAGAACGCATACCAGCACGTAATGACTCTGAAGTGGAGTAAACTTAATGTAATGCCGAGATGGTAGGGCATAGCGGGGATTCAAAAACTCCAAATGACGAAGAAAACCCTGATCCTCTACCACGGAGATGAGCTGGTTATCCAGAGTGATTCATTTAACTACCTTCTCTGTAATATTTTATCGTTCCAAATGAGTAGTATTAAATGCAGCTCTTTTGTTACCCCCTCACGAAACAGTCTTTTTGCAGATGTTACATGTCGCCATTGAACTGCTTTCGCTTTCTAATTGAAGTTATTTCCACAACTGCACGTTCAAAATTGTTGATCCCCGATCAGTGGAGAAATGCCCATATCGGCCCCTATCGAGATCCTACAGATCGGATCGGACCGTCCCTAAGGGATATATACTGATTTCTCCGTGAAAAAATGAGCAGTCATTTCAGTTTGACTTGAACAGAGTTAGTGTTCAACTCACCAGTGGAAACTGCCTCATCATCCTCATACACTTTGAATGCACGAAGAACAGCAGCGCATCTTTTTCTCATTTATCTTCATATCATTGTGTTGTGACTGGACGTTACTATTGCAGGATCAGAGAGGAAGATTTCCATCAGAATGCCTTCTCGGCTGACTTGATTACAGCCCGTACATGTGTCAAAAAAATACTCGGGGACCAAATGAATCTTCTCCTCTGCCGTGGCCAACAAGGTGGTCAGGCACGTAATTTGTTCCCATCTAGCTCAGAGTGTGTAGTGTAGGCAGTCCATTGAATTCCAATCCGTCATGGTTAGTTACACGCCTGTCAGCTGCTCTCCCACTGCCCAGCGGTCTAGCCATCACCCCTGACCTGGAAGCATTATATCTAAATCACATTACATGGCCCGGTGTTCTTTATTTCCCTTTTGAAGTCACCAGAGTGAGACATCTGTCCGGCCCTGTTTGAGTTTACTTCCCACTCAGCCGCCACATCTTAATTAGCTGATCTGATTTTCTGTGTGTGAGTGTGTGTGCCTTTTGTGCCTGTTTGGGTGAATCTGCGCTTGTGTGCGTTCGACGCCGTGCATCTATGTTTGTGTCAGCAGATAGGGGTTTGTTTGTTGGCTGAGGGTGATTGACAGGCTGATGGGAAGATAATATGCTGAGAACGACAAGCAAAAGGACTTGGAATTCATTCATTGTGACGATAATGAATCTGAGAGAAAATCCTTGTGTTTGTTCATTAGCCATTGAGGCTGGATCACATGGCCTTCCAGGCACTGTCAGCCACAGATGTCCCTCACTGAAGGATTCTGCAGCACCTGAGTCCTTCCAGGCTAATAAAGTTGTAATTAGCACAGCAGTAAGAGCTGCATGGCCCTGAGACGAGCTCCTCCATTTGAAAAGTAAACATTTCTACTTGTTTTTCAATCGATTCCAACTCCGCTCAGTACCAGTGTACAGTTCTTATTTTTCTGTGTAATCTGCAGTTGCTGAGTGTGTGCGTGTGTGTGCGTGTAAATTTGCCCTTGCATGTTTATTGCAGGGCTCTCAACATGAGACCATATGTTTAGGTGCAAGCACCCTCTATTCCTGACCCTTTGCAATCTCTCTCTGAAATTTAATGTGATGAATGCTTGCCCTAACGTCCGCGCCTATATGGAGTGGAAATTGGTTTCACTTCTCTCGTGTCCTTGTCGGCGCTATTATGTTATTATGATTTACTGTACATATTGCAGTGTCCCTTTTCATGTCCTTTGACATAGTTTTCACTAAACAGCACATAGAGGAATGCAGGAAAAGTCTATATACATTTTAAGCGCTGTGAAGGAAAATTAGAAATGGAGATGGAAGGGAAAAAAAATCACGTCTCTCTGATATTAAGGCCACAGCCCTGCACCCGATGCTGGAAAGCGTCTCATTATTACTTTGCTAGAAAACTAATTAGCCTGGCAGTACTCGACCCCTGCCGTCTCCCCACATACAATCTGTGGACTTTGTGTACTGCTCAAGGTGTGCTATTACTGCATTGCAGTGATTCCACATGGCAACACTGAGACATTTGTGCAATCCAAACCATTAGCCTCAAAAATTAGACAGCTATGTTGCCAGTCCAAATTTCCACACAAAGTCAAAATTTGACACTTAATAAAAGATCACTGATAGGCCAATTTTAAATGTATTCAAGTGCTGTCAGTGACCAGTTTAAATGGTAAACATAATGAGATAAACCGTATTCAGTTTCTGCGGTAACCAAGTTATTGGTATTGGTGCATGAAGGACGGATAAACATAAAAATAAACAGAGAAATACAGAGCCACTTCCTGCATGTCAATGGTGTAACTCTAATGTTAGCAAGTTTGTAGACCTCTAGGTTCGCTCTTCACTTAACTGGTCTTTCAGTGGTTTACACTGCCCCCATTTGAATAACACAACAAAGTTACCACAGTTAAGACCCCATTTTATCTCACATTCACTGCCCTGGAGATACCATGGAAATGCAGGGTTAGGGTTAGTTAGGGCAGGCTAAAATGTAAAAAAAATAATCAGTCTTTCAGTCTGGGGAAGACGATCAAGCAGCTAAACAAAGGATCAGGCTCTTGTAGAGGGCAGGTGAAAGTTAAGCAAATCCAAGGGTGAGCAAATCTGCTTTTGAGGGAGTAATGTTGAGGCAGTAACTGTGTTTGAAATTTTGGCTGTTTTTTTTAACTGGCCTGCAGCTTCTCATAAGGGGAGCACTTCATACAAAGTTCTGCAAGTGTTAAAACACTTTGCATGTGCTGCAGTGGAAAGGTCACAGTCGGGTAGCTTGCTATTAACACCTGAGAGGGACTGCGTGTCTTATGTTTATGTCTTTATGTGCTTTGAGGCAGCTGTGGCTCACTGGGTAGAGCGGGTCGTCTAGTGATCGGAAGGTCACTGGTTCGAATCCGGGCTACGCCTAGCTGCATGTCAAAGTGTCCTTGGGCAAGATACTGAACCCCAAATTGCTCCTGATGAGCAGTTGGCGCTCTAAAAAATGCAAGGCCATTTGTTAGATTGCATTAGCACATGGTATTTAATGTTGAAGTCGAAAGGTTCTTTACACGGACCAATCCATATAACTGTCAATATGACCTTTTAATTGGTAAAAGCCGTGGGTGACTCCCAAACAGAACGAGGTAAATTGTCCTTTGACGAAAAAAAATTTTTTCATATAATAAATCCACCTAGAAGCCACTGATTTGAATTGATTGATTGAACTGATTGTTTTCGATCTCACTGACTGCATCAAACCCAAATTGTCAGAGCTGCTTGCTGTTCACATGGGCGGCACATGGCAGGGTCATGTAACATGACACAAACCATAATGACTGGATTCTGATCAAACACAGTAAACAGCAAGAATAGGCATAAAATTAGCATATAGCATTTTTATAAACTTTTTTTGCATGATTTATATATCCCATTCACATCCCATATACATCCCATTTATATAAATATATTAAGAGTCAGGTTACAGGACTCTCTCTGCATCATGCAGTACACTTGAGCAGTGTCACAAACTGCAACCTCTAAACTCTCTGTAAATTTCAAAAACCAACAATTTCAACCTCCATGAAGACAGGATATATTTAATTAAACTATATCAGTTTTAGCAAGGTGTACCCAATAAACTGGGAACTGGTCTCACAGCTACATATCGGCTTATCCAGTGAATGAAGGAGGTGAAACTAAATATCTTTTTAATGTCTCCATTCACTCATAAGATAGTGCTTCTTCTTTTCCCTTCACTTGGATGTTTGTCCTTCACTGTGCAAAATGATGTATTTGCAGAGTTTGACACCAAGAGGCTGTTTTTAGATTGATGTTCTGAAGGAGGAAAAGTTTCTTCACTAAGTTTGACTCCAAGATGTGTTGTTATGCATGTCACATTCTCACTAGTAAATTGTAGTCCAATATGCATGTGACTGAATTGAGGACTAAACTCATGTGTCTGTACTGGTTGTTAGGAGAATTAGTACTTTACTGTATTTGCAACATTTAATATTTTCTAATCATTTACCATTGTTGTAAAAAAAAATTCTCAGTCTGCCAATAAAACGTTCTGCCCATTCTTTATCCACATGCCACACAATTGTATCATTCTTTCCATGTGAACGGCTTGGAAGGAGAATTTTATAGAGTGTTATATCCTTTAAGATTGTGTAGGCCTTTATTGTGGCCTGTGTGTAGGACAAAGGTATACAATAGCCATCTTTCTTTTGTGGCCCGGACATTGAAAAAGAATAACTGCACTTCATAGTAAATGACAACTGATAAGACATTATCCTAGGTCATCACGTAAACACTACTCAGAAATCCCTTCACTTCTTCCTCAGCTCTCATCCTCCTCTCAGACCAACCTTCTCTTCCCTCAGATTCTTCACCCGATTCACTTTACTTTGAATCCATTTCTTCAGCTCACATTAACTACCTTATTGATCCCAACCGCTATGTTGGTGGACTGATATTATTGTCCAATATTGGCTGATCACAGATATATCATTATCTGTGAGTAGCTTGTCCGATATGCGTTTAAAAAAAAGAGAAAGAGATTATAATGCATAAATACAGGCTTATTTATAATGATTGAATCCCCATTGAAGTTTAACTGTTTCACTGCACTAATGTGGTTTTGGACAATAAAGTTTAAAGTTACTGTTACTATTTTTGACATTTTACTGTAAAATATCCTGCCTCTGTGATACGTCTTTGTCATAATTATTTAATAAGCACATTTTAGGGATCACTGAAAAAATGCATGTACATCACCCGAGAACAAGGTTGTCAGAGGCATGCCTAACAGATTGAGAATTTATCTGTGCTGGTCAGCCTTCAGGGCCTCAACGCTGTACTAGAGCCTGACGGATGCATTTGACAATCCCATATACCTGATAAAGAACGCGGAGTCTAGAAATCTAAAGTCAGTAACCATACTGAAGATTTAAGGAAAAGATTCCGTAATTTTGCATTTGTTTTAAATGTCGTTCATTTTGTTTCATTCCCATGGATATTATCAACGCATCGAATCGAAAAATGCAACTGATCCAGTTTGTGTAAACTTTTTTATAGTTTCATGCACTGCCCTCTCAGAAATCTTTTTTTAGACATGATTTGACCCTGAGAAAGCCCCACTAAGAAAAATCGAATTTTATTTTCTACACTCTGGACCCCACTGTACTGTTACTTTACCCGCTGTTACCTAATTCCTCTCAGTAACCTGGTTTCTTGCGTGATAAGAAATAATACAAATTTGCCCCTAATACAGCAGCAGAATACAGAACAGTGAATTGGATTTCAGACTTATTTCATGCTTATTGAATGAACACAGGGCCACCTATAAATCAAGAACATGCGACACAGTGCCACGGAGGCTCATTGGATTGGCTTTAAAGTGAAGACCCTGACAAACACACAGTTGTGCTAAGTGTTGACATTAGCTATAGCAACACACCAATAGGCCTTTGAACATGTGTGCGTGTGCTACATCCTGACAAAGGAAACTCATAAAGATAACAGTCCAAATAAGAAGAAGATTTTTTTTCAAATCCGACCTGCTAAATGTCAGGCACCCCAGTGCAACCGATAAAAAAATGTTGTTGCGCTTTATAGATCTTAGAACACATATTTGAACAAAACATTCCACCTACTCCAAGGTTTATAACTATTTCCAAGTACCTCAACTTTAACCTTAAGAAACTTCAGAAAGTTTCACATCACTGTGCCTGTACTCGTTTGTGCTGGTCAGTGTCAGACAAATCAATAATACAACATTTAATGTAATGTGAAATAGAGTATGGTAGTCATAATGCTGAATTCATACACGAGAGAGAAATGAATGTACAAAAGTATCAGTAGAGAACAATGTGTTTTAAAGGTCCCATATTATGCAAAATACACCTTAGAGTGGTTTTCTATCAATAATATGCATCCCCGGCCTGTCTACAATCCCCCCTGGCATGAAAAAAGTTCATCCTCTCCCTTTTTTGCTTTCTCCGCCTTTAGAAAATGTGTGCTTAAACAGGCAAGTTGAAGAAAGTCTGTCGGTGACGTCACCGACAGATTAGACACGTCCCCCTAGGTTGGTGGCACCGCCCCAGGTGAAGGTAAGCCACACCCCAAGGAATTATCTAAACGCCACCATTTTTTTCCGCTCGGTTAGAAAATGAAGTTGGCAACTGTTGGTGTGTGCGAACCACTTTGAGCTGACTGTTTCACCAACTTGGGCCAGTACAAGGCAGGAGTAGTCGGCAGACTTTTACTCAAAGGAATACTTGCAGACCAAGGACATGTAAGTATACAAATGTGCTGTGTGTTTCTGTAGATAAGGCTGAACTCGTGCGTGATGTACTGTGTGTTTTGCCATTGAGAACAAGGTAAGGTTAGCGGCTAACCGCTAGCGTTAGCTTCTCTGACCACACAAGTTAGTGCTACAGCAGAATCATTGTGTGTATTACATTTCTGATCTTGCACATTTTGTAATGCGTGTCCTAGGGAAATGTCTGCATGTGCAAGTACTTAGCTGTGTTTATTTAGCAATTTTACACGAACTAACTAAGCAGTGTCACATAGTACCAGCTAATGCTAACCGCTATCTTCCAAGCTAACGCTAACCGCGAGCTTCTAGTTCGCATCAACACGGTCTCCACATGCAAACCCAGAGACCCGGTCGGTCAAGCGGAACATACACACACCCTCCGCCGGGTCTAAGTTTTCAGGATTTTGTGAAATATAATGCATTTGAAAACGTTTTTTAAGCTGGAATATGTTGGCATAAGCCAGGGCAACACGAGTGTGATGTTGCTTGCTAACTTACACAGTTTAGATTCTCTGCCCGAGCTCGGCCGGGCCGGGCCCCTGACCAAGTATTCGTGATTTTTGTTTTTAATAACTCAAAATAATGACCATATTTACAGCTAGAAAACGAGCATCTCTCTCCTCCCTCCATTTTTGTGTTGCTGCGTGGTGTTACACGTGAGTTATCCTCATGGCCAAAACATGACTTCAGACGTATGTGACATCACTCCCCGAGATGCAAGAAGAAAGCAAGAATATATATTTGTACTAAAGAAAATGACCAAAATAATTGTAATGCACAGTGACTTGAATACATAACTTTAATCTGATCACTGGTTTGGAAATGTTAAGGCGTTAGATTACTTGTTACTGAAATAAAAAGGTCAGGTTAGAGTAACGTAACGCGTTGCAGCATTTAGTGCTTGAATTATACTGTAACAGTGCTGTTATGTGTTATCCTATCCATATCTGGGAATTCGGTGCAGGATAATTAAACTGTGATTACTTGTTGAGAACATTTCAAATTGTTTGCCCATTTCTTGCAATTGTTTTCTCGTTTTTTATTTTTATTTTTACTGTTCAAGACTCTACCTGGCTGCACTGCATTACAGTGAGAAGGCTGATAGAGGACAAGCCACCACATCATCAGGAGATCCTCTTTACAAACTGAGCTTTCCAAAGTCCTGGAAGGGAGAGTGCAAAGCCAAACCCGTGAAGACAGAGGCGACATTCCGTAAGTTTTACAATCTTTTATTTGAACCTTGCAAATTAAAATAAACATGCACACAGGCATCACACAAAAGGTTGAACACAAACACTTAAAAACTGAATTCTTTTAAGATGGTTTTCAAAATTAATAATAAGGAGAATGTATAAATAAGAAGTAATTCGGAGACATAAGAGAAACTTCACAACAGTACAGCACAAGGCTTTTTGGTTCTACTGCAATTTTCCTGTAAACATACATTTTTGTTTATTGCACTGCAGACTGCGGTGATGCTCTGTTGGACCTGATCTTCAAGAAGGTTTTCCAGGACCCTGCCCCATATGTGAAGGAGGTGCTGAAACTCATAATCCCTGAAGAACCTCTCACACCACACAGACGGGCAGCACAACTCTCACTCTCCTCCCCAGAGAGCACCAGCACCACCTTACAAAGCTTATGTAGGCTATATTGGCTGAACACAATTCAATATAAAGTCAGCACTGAATGTTTACACCCATGGCAACTAGATACTTTCTTTGTTATCATTTTCATATTGATATTGAAGTTGATATATAAAGTCAAACTGTTTCACCTTATATTTTCTTATTATTATTATTATTTCATTCATGTCAACACATGTTTACAAATGTTTCTTAGAATAAAACATCTTTCCTAACTGTTCTGTGTTTTCATTGTTTGATATGTAATTTTCATGGTAATAAGTAAAAGATAAACTATAAGCAATGTAAGATAGAGGAATCAGTTATGTACTTTTCATCATAACACTTTTGCGATAAATTAATGGTATTTATGTGACTAAAAGCTGACTGCACTATTCCCCTCAGACGTAAGGGTCCATAGACTGTCCGATAAATGTTCAGTGCATGCTGCAGTGCAGATACATTCAGGCAGACAGGTTACAGGCCAGGAGGGTCCACCATGCATGATGGTGTATCAGGATGCTGCTGTAGTCTTCGTGTAACCTAGAAATTATGAAAGGTAAGTGAGTGACAATAGATTAGAGAAAAGAGAGCCAGCAAAATGACAACCTTGTTTGCCCAGTGTTCACACTTCATTGTGGTATTTCCATACAGCAGATATTCTCAGGTTATGTAGGAATTTGTAGACAATTGCCACAGGAACACCTACTTTTATGCTAAATTTGTATTATCCACAACTATAATCGCTAATCACGTCACATTGTTTCTTTGGTAATATATCTAAAGTTTATAAACCGTTGTAACTAGTAAAAAAAAAACAATTCTGACGGTAGAGAGGTGATGGGAGGCAACTGTGACTATTGAAAACTTGACAATGCTGGCAGTAGCTAATTACAGGTCGTCACTACAAATAAGAGGTTCGCAATCAACTTCCCTGGCTACATAAATGTAAATAATAATACTGGGTTACGCTTGTGTCTAGTAATGGCTGTTGCTAAATTGCATCCGCGTTACTGTAACTGAACAGCAGTAAACACTAGCCGAAGTTTAGCTAAGCTTCATGATGTAAACACTCGAGGCAGGAGAAGGGGGCTGTTATTTGAAACAACGCGAGGCAGACGGCCAGTAAGCTCGTAAAACTTTCGTTTGTCTGCAGTAACATAAAAGTAATGTCGAGGTAACAAACTTAACTACTGACCACTGAGAAACACCAATGTTCATTCTTGGCTGCTTACTTTCTTCTGGAGCCTCCTGTTCTGGGTCGGACCGCAGTCTGTTGTCCGGCAGCCATTACTCCCAGAAACTCCGCCGTTGCCATGGTCACATGATGCCGTCCTCACGTCTTCCGCAGGCAGGTGGAGGTGGGCGGTACCGTGGGCGGCGCGCAGTAGCTCATTAGCATTTAAAGGGAAAGGCACTGAAACCGGTAGCCTGGAGCAGGGCTGTGAAACTGGTGTTTCAAGAACCCTGCTGTGCTTAATCCTTCAGTTTATTTCGACCAAAGCATGTTACTAACATTCCATTTAGACTTCAAGGAACCATATCAAGAAGCAGAAATGACCATAATATGGGACCTTTAAGTTTCCCTCTATAGGAAATTATTAGATCACTCATTTCATCTCATATTATCTCGATCTTTGTCCTTGTCCCAACAAATGCTGAATTTTTACTTTACTTAAACATCTGCCCTTTCTCATACTCATTCATCATATTAATCACACACATTCTCTCTCAAGCCAAATAACAAATTACTTACTCATTTACTTGAATGTATTAGATCAGTTGAGATTCAGTTATCTTGATACTGATCGGTTGATTGATATTGCCAGTGTCTGTTTATCTATGTGTGAACAGAAATGGAACCCATCTCTTTTTCTCTGTTTACAGAAAAAGAGTGTCCACATACCCACAACTTGCGAGAGTACACCCACCGCTTTTAGCTCCTTTTATTGTGGTGTTCTCAGTCCAAGGCTGAATGCAATTCAGGCTGTGCTCTCAGAGCTCACATCCAAACCTCTGCTGCCTTCAATTAGCATTTAACTCATGAGTGTCAGTCAGTGTCTCCTTGTTCACCAAAGTAGATGAGAATTCAATTTCTCGCTGTCCTTACAATCATCTGCTCCCCCTCTGTCTCCCTCTGTCCTCCACCGCTCTCTGTACGTCTGTCTTTCCTCTGTTGTTGAGATTTCCTCAGTGAGCTGTTGAAGCAAGTATAACAATTGATTTTGATCATTAATCAGTGGATCAGTGTGATGGAAAAGCGAGGCTGTTCATTTTCTGTCATCTTAAACAAGAACTACTACATATAACCGTAAGAAATTAGGAATAAGAAAACAGACGGACATGCTTGTTGGTTTGGTGAGAGAGTCTGAAAGCTGCCTGCACATAGTGTCAGTTATACACACTGTATCATGACTTGTGTTTTAGTTGATTACTGGCTGGAGCGACGATTACTTGATCAATTGATTACTCAATCAGCTGATGATTGATCTGTAACTATTTTGACAATTCAATTCATCGAGTTGGTCATTGTCAAGCTATTATTTGGAACATCCTTGTGTCTTTCTGCTCCTCAAACCTGCAAGCCTTTATGTGATATGATAGATATCTTTGGCTTCTCGGACAGATTGAACAAGACATTGTAAGATGTCAAGCAAGTTTAGTCAAGAAGATATTAGATAGATGTATTTGCTGCATGAACTTACTTGTTAATTGGGGCCCTGATTTTTAATGCATCATTGACTTAATGGGCAGCACAACGTAGCAGTTTTTTAAAATATATTTTTCCTTTTTGTCTGTTTGATTTGACTCATAGAAGTATCAACTCTTTGGTGTACAAAGATAGTGAATTCTATGTTAATTCTACATGCTTTTTTTTAACAGAGTTTGGGGTGGCAATAGCTCAGTCTGTGGGGACTTGGCTTGGAGACTGGAAGGTCGCTGGTTCAAGTCCCACTCCGACCACAAAAAAGTATGATGTGGACTAGTAGTTGGAGAATGTTACTTCACATCCTGGGCATTGCCGAGGTGCCCTTGAGCAAGGAATGTCACTCATCTCCTTTATACAGTGCATGTGTGTGTGAGCGCCTGTGTGTGTAATGTGAGTGGAAAAAATAATCCCCCTTGGGGGATATAAAATAGTGTGTGTATATATTTATATAAGCTTATAAGAGAAGATCTGAGGCACTCAAGAGGATAATGATTTAAAAAACCTTTATTAGTACATGGCTAGTCTTATAAAAACATGCCAACACGTTTCAGCCTAAAAGGCCTTTGTCAGGGCAAGGGCAAAGTGTTTGACTGTCAGCTCTGCTCATTGTTAAATAGGTGATCAGAGACAGCTGCTCAGTGTGAGCAGGTAGGCGGTCACATGATCGGCATGACCCGCTAATGACAGAAAAAAAGGGTCAAGAATATGGCAGGCTCTGTACAACCAAAGGGAAATCTGCACCACACAATTTAGCCCCTTATGGAACACCGTTCCAGCATAGGAACACCCTTCAATAAACGAACACCCTTCGTAAAAACTAATAGTTTTTTTGCTAATAGTTTTAAGCATCAGATCTTAACAGTATATACTCACTTTTGGAAAGCTGAGACTGTCGTGATTATTTTAAGCCCCACACAAAGGAAAAAAGTTTTTTCCAGACCATGTAATAGCCTTCTAAACTCACCATGACACAACATTAGAAAGAGCCCTCTATCGAAAGAAGCAAGAATGCCTACATACCTTCGGAGTGTTCCCTTTTTCCACAGCTACAACGTCATGCCACAATTTTTTTTCAAACAAGCAAGAAACCCCAGGGTCTTAGCTTTCATTTGAGACCAAGATTGTGTTTCTAGGTAAAGGGGTTCTCAAGTTATAAGCCTTTGAATCTCAGTAGGCACTCTAGGAAAAAAAGGACCCAAGCAAAACGCACCGACATGCCTTTAGAAAAAAATTGTGCAAAACAATTTTTTTAGTCTTTTGACTTCAAATTTTGAGTGTAGCAAGCTGAGACCTGTGGCAATGGCCTAATTGTGTCTGCTGTGTCCATAGACATACCCGAACCCTATATCTTAGTCAGTTTATTGACATTTGAATTGGACGAAAACCAAAACCTGTGTTCCAACCTCTGTAACTCTGTGTCAGTATGTCATAGAATCACATTTACACTTCTATAAAAAACTTGAGGGTGTTACCTTTCCAATGGTACCATCAATCTTGCCTTCAACTTGCGCTTTGTTCTCCCAATACAGAAATGACCACATGGACATTCAAGTCTGTAAACAACGTATGAGGTATTGCAATTGATAAATAAATTCAAATACAAAATTCAAATCAAACTTACGACCAGATGTAATGTCAGTAAAGTAGTTGGCATTTATCGTATTACTGCAGTGATTACAATGTCCACGCTTGTGGTTACCTTTTCATGTTTTTCGTTGTATAGGGGGGAGATGACATTTAACAAGTCTGTCATTTAGGGTTGGAGCTCTTCTGAAGCTGATGGTTGGAGCATCTGGGAGAGCTTCTCTTAGAGTACTATCACTTTTCAATATATCCCAGTTTCTTTTGACCATTTGTTTAATTTTTTTGCTTGATTACTATATTGTGTCATGAAGTATACTTGATCTGAATTTTGTGGATTTTTCTGTTTAGAAGCCAACAGTTGTTCTCTAGGGAGACGTTTTGCTTTATTGTAAGCTCTGGATATAGTTTTTTGTTGATATCCTCTTGTCCTTAATTGTCCCATTTGCTTTCCTCAGCTGTTGGTTTTATTGTTTGCATTCTGTTTTTTCAAAGATGTTTTTTGTTGCATTTGTCGTTTATTGACAGTTTTGATAGTGTAGATACAGATACAGTGTAGACAGGTGACTAGAGAAAGAGTGGTATGACATGCAGCAAAGGTCCTTGGTCACAATCGAACCAAGAAAACTTTTGGTAAGTGGTAATCGACTTCTTCTTTTTTATTTACAGTATATGCCTTTACTGCTTATATCCATCATCAGTGACTTAAATAGTCTTTCAGAGAGTGTAATCAGTAATTTATCAGTCACATCAGCAAATGGTTATTTTTCAATTGTCCTGCATCATATTGTGCTGAACACTTATTAATAAAAGTATTCTGAGCAGTTGCACTGTGTTCTGTTCTTTTCAGCATGCAATAAAAGCTACCATAGACAAACAGTGCTTCAGTCACTGTTTGTGAGCCTTCATAGTAAACAGTGTTAATATGATTTATTTCTGTCAAGGTTATAGTATGTTATTGTTCCATAGGATAGCGCCCAAGAGCTTTGTTCTTTTGTTGGAATATGTGAAAAACACAGTCAATGTTCTGGAAAAGATTCCCAGTTCTGTATACAGTACATATATTCTATATTCTGTTTATCTTCTGTCTACCATTTACTGATTCACCAGCTAACTACAGAGACCAATATGCTGTTATGATTGTATTCTCCTTTGCTGTGACCGAACTTAACTGTAGCAGCGGTTGACAATATGGCCTCAAAGTCAATTTTCCATTAATCTACCAATTATTGTTTCTTCATTCATTGATTTTTTTGGTCTATAAAATATCATACATTCAGAAAATCAAACAGTACACAGGTATCATGCAGATCCAGAAGATGTTTAAGTCAGGTGCATTACCAATAGAAGACGCAAAGAACTTGACTCCCTTAAGTGCAGTTCGTTCACACATCCTTAAGTGATGTTTCGAGTGATTGCTCATCTTCAGACTTACATCACACATTTGCTCAAAACGTCACTTGCGCTTCTACTAATAAATTCAGAATATCCAAAAGGAACATGTTTACACGACCTATATCATTGTATTATTGTCATATTCTGAATGATAGTAGGATATCCATGTGCATAGTGAAAACACAGTCAGTCAGATCTTGATATGTCTGGTTTTGCAGCTAATATAGTTAAGAGGGGTGGGATAAAATATAGAAACAGCATTTTTTGTAATTGTAAGCAATATGGCAGTGTGTTGTTGAATAATAATAAATATGGGTATGTGAAATTGTCCACATGTGCACATGCTAGGTCTATTGGGAGCAGTGCTGGTTGTACAGTCTGACAGCAGCAGGAAGGAAGGACCTGCGATACCTCTCCTTCACACACTTGGGGTGTATTAGCCTGCAGCCTGCAGCCAGCAGCAATGACAGCTTGTCCATCATCCTGCTCTCTCCCACCACCTGCATTGGGTCAAGAGGACATCTCAGGAGGAGATGCTGCTGCTCCAGCAGACTACTCCATAGAAAATGGCTGATGCCACCACACCACAACTTAATTTACACAGATATAACAGATGTTCGTGATCCATAATTGTATCCTTTCTTTAGAATTGTTATTCAACAACTTCCCTGTTTTCTGAAAGTTTGCACTAAGCAATAAGCTATAACTGTATCACCCTTTTTTGTACATTGTTTCATCTCAGGTCATGTCAAATTCTGTGAAACTGACACCACAATGCAGTCAATAAATACATAATACATAATAATTCCTGCACTTACTTTCAGTTAGACAGATATCGGGGTGTATCATTAGATCATTGTCTTGCAATATATCAGTCATTGCAGAATTGCCATATTGTGATACTATTATCGTGGGACTTCTCTGGAAATAATGGACAAGAAAGCACTGTTAGAGGAATAGCTGCAGGCTAGGATGACAGGAAGCACAACTCTAACTTCTCAGAGAGGTAACAACTCTTTTTCCCTCATTAAGGTTATCAGGTTCTCTGTGACTGCGTCTCAATCCCACATATTGCCAAACAGGAACTTTTGCTTTTTTCGCCTTGACAACAAAACTTTGTCTGGTCAGTCAGCTCTCTTCACCCTCCACGCTAAAAGTTAGCTGTGACTCCTGTTACTCTGTGCTGCGACTCTGCTGCTACATGGAGTAAACACGTCCGGCAGTTTAAAATCTGGTGTCATCTTCAGACTTTTTATTTTTTATTTTTTTTTTTCACATCTGGGAAATAATGTAAATGGTGTAAACACGACCACAGTGTAACACTGGGAACACCGATTGCAGTCGCAAGCCTACTTCAACGTTTAAATGAATTATTTTTAGGGGAAAAGATTTGCACTGTTGAGAACTAATGTGCATACAGGTGCTGGCAAGAAATAAAGTACAAATGTTTTTCATTTGTTAGTTCAGTGCCAAATTTCAAGTGTAAAGTAGGGTCAAAGGATTTGCTGTTAAATTAACTTAAAAACTAATCAAAGAAAAATGTATACAAAACTGCTGTTTGCATTTTTGTATTATTATGTTAATAATCAAAAATAAAAACAAAATTTTCAGAAATATTGCATTTTCTTTCAGTACTTGAACGCTGGAGTGGCCCTCCTTTGAGATGGCAGTTGCAGCATTGGTCCCAGGCTAATATGAGTTTGAGAGCCCTGGCGTATATGGTCTTTGTTGTAGGATGTAGCTCCGCTGCTACTTTTTTATTATTATTATCATTATTTCATGTTATCCTTCAAGTCCCTTCATTTTGTAAACAACTACTCCTGAACCAGCAGCCTTGCACCATTGTACATTGTCACAAAACTGTTCATACCATAATGTAACGATTCTCTATTGTAATAACATCTATATTGTTATTATCATGTACAATATGATGTGGCCCACCAAGCTCCTGCATGCATATAACAACGTCCGGTTGTTGATATAGCCACTGCTACCAAGATTATACAAACAGTTGTCAGTGCTTTCTGCTGTTAGTCACTCTTTCCAAGGCCGAGTCCCTCTCAGGCTGTGCTCGCATCTACAATATGCATCTGCATACAATCATAGGATGCTAATACAGCCGCCATATGATCAGTTATTCAAATCGTCTGTCTGAGAAAGTAATGGTCACTTGCAGTTTAATCAACAAATTGTTATTCTTTTTAAATTCCCCTCAGTCCTTTTGCACTTTATATCAGACAATAAAAGCATGAAACCTCTCAAAACATCTGCATACACTCTGCAAAGACACACATAGTACACCACGCACACACACCAGTCCATCAAGCTGCTCTCCATCTGTATATCCAAGGGTCTCCTGCGACCTTCCTCCCAACAAGGCCAAGGGACATTCATACTGATTTATTCAAAGGGACGGTTCTCATTCAATTTTCTCCATATTCATAAGCGTGTTTCGCACCCCCGCTCTCGTTTTCCTTTTCAGCTTTAAATTAAAGGTACAGGAACGAGCCAGGCCTTTCATCTAGGGCTGGGGGTGGAGGGACTGTGGGAGGAGAGCAAAGGCGTGTGTGTGTGTGTGTGTGTGTGTCTGTGTTGGGTAGGTTGGGGGGGTGCGTCAGATGAGTGAGGGAGGAAAAGGGATTGGTAGTGGTGAGGCTCTCTCCACTCTGTATTTATTAGCCCTCTCTCTCTCTCTCTTTCTCTCTTTCTCTCTCTCTCTATCCCCTTTGCCCCCCTCCCCTCCACACACCCAACGACACCTGGCGAAAAATGATTCATTAATTCAAAAAGCAGCATTTTTGAAAGCCGTATTTCAAAGGCTTCGACAGGAAAGAGAGAGGAGCTAAGTGGGGTAGGGTGAGCCGGGAGAGCTGAGCGAACAGGAGGAGGAGGTGGGGGAGGAAGGGGAGGAGGAGAGGGCAGGGGCAGGCAGAGCCAAGGTGTTTGAAGGGGCAGAGTACACTTCAAGTTTCTGTCACGCCAAAGATCAAGCTGGGGAGGGGGGCGGCGGGAGGGAACAAGGGGACTGTAGAAAGGATGTACGGGGGTTTTACTGCAAATTTTGTTGGCTCGTGCTCGCTGGATCTCTTTACAGGTGTCTTTCATTTAGCAGTGAAATTGTTATTTAGAGTTTGTGCCACCTTGACTTCAACACAACATGCGTATAAGGGCATAAATGACCATTTTGGTCATTAATGCTTAATATTAAATGCCTTACTATCCAAACACCTGTTGGCAAAATCAGAATATCCTTCCGAGTCGCTGTGGCTACAACACACCGACTAACACACACACATTTCTACACACAAGCGGTAAACACCAACAGCGGGATCGTGTGTCAGCCACTCCCAGTCCGGCTGAATCTTTCATACGGCTGCAGATGATGTGGTTAATTATAGATGGCAGGACAAGCCAGGATCCTTAGCCTCAATTAGACGGGGCCACAGGGTTACTGACCTGCACAACGACTGTCAGTGCCTATTACACACTACACATGGCCAGTGACAGCGAGAGGGGCTGGGGGTGGAGGGCAGGGCTGGGTTACAAGGGCTACTACTGTATTCTTTTCTTTCCCAGGCAAAAAGCGACAAGCGCGCACACACACACACACACACACAGACACAAAGACACGCAATCAGAAACACAGTTGTTTCAAGCACGCCGAGTTTGTAATCAGTGGAATTAATCAAATTATTATCTTATTACTCGTTCTTGATTGTGTGTGTCTATGTGTGTCATGTCTGTTCTTTCACTTCTGGGGTTTCAGAGCTTTGTTGCGGGTAGTTTCTGTCTGATCAATGTGGTCAGACTGTAATTTCAAACAAATTATTGAAACTTGCGCATTACACGGATCATATGTTTTTGTCATTTTTGCCATTACATTCAAATTTATGTGCTAGCAAAATTAAGACCCAAAATTTCATCCAGCTTTGACCCACTAGCATTTTCTGATCTGGTGCCCCTGTCGACAGCAGGTTAACTGGTGATCAGTTTCTATTATAGACGAATGATTGAATAAATTCACTCTTTGTCCGGTTGTTACTTGTGACTCTGAGGAAAATGGAAACAGTCGACTCTGTCTTTGAGACAGCGGCACCAACAATAATACCATATGGAAACACTGAGGGGAAAAGTTGCTTATTGCCACTTTAAGTAAGGCTTAAAGACAAAAAACAGCTTGGTTAAGGTTAGGAAAAGAGTACAGGGTTTTGGTTAAAAGAAAAAACAAAAAAGTAAATCGATAAAGCGAGATTTCAACACAAAATAAAACACATTTTATTCTCACTTGTGGTGCTTTTTCATCCATCTAGATTGGTTTGGTGTGAGTGTTTGGAGATATTGGCCTTAAAGATGTCTTCCTTCTCTTCATATATTGCAACTAGGTGGCACTTAGCTTGAGGTGCTCAAAGCACTAAAAAGGTACGTTTAAAAAAAGTCAACAGCAATGTCTCTTCCCATCTGTACAGCCACCTCCCTATCAGACTTTGTAGCTTGATAACTCCTTGTGACTTCCAGTGTTGCTCCTGACATTTATAATTAGAATGCTAGAGGGCTTGAATATGTACACATTTTTTGTGCCGCTGTCATTTCGGACAGTCTCCAGCGTTCCT
This sequence comes from Diplodus puntazzo, assembly GCA_963678695.2. Lineage (NCBI taxonomy): Eukaryota > Metazoa > Chordata > Actinopteri > Spariformes > Sparidae > Diplodus > Diplodus puntazzo. The sequence goes on along the minus strand of OZ023164.1, from coordinate 13,668,189 downwards.
CTGCTACAGGGGCTGATGACTGACATTACAGGTGCACCCCCTTTAAGTTTTACCTGCAAATGAAGAGCTTTGGATAATCTGATTAACCTATTGGCCTGTTTACAACCTAAATGATCGTCTGACGCTCTTCTTTCTTTTCCTATTGGACGTCTTTGATATTCCTCTGAGAAATTAACCACAAGCATAATGAAATGTTGATATTATGTTAATAATACAAGTAAAATAGTAGTTTGCCAGGTTGCCTTTTCACTAGAAACTGAGTGTAATTGTTCTTTGTGTCAGCTTTTTTAAACAGTTGGTTACAGACTTTCTCCGCACCTCCTAAAAATCATATTTTGAGGGTAATTTATTTGCAATAAACGAGGAAAAACACTCAGCATACAAGGTTAAAGGTGAATTTGAATGCTAGCATGTTTTTTTCCAAGTTTCTATAGATAATCTGATATTATTGTTATCGTGAATTTCCTTAGCCACGATTATGGTGTAGTGAAAATCTAATGTCATGACAGACCCAGTTCCTCCCATGCAAAATCCCAAATCTAAAATCCAATAAAAGGTAAAAGAAAAAGGGTAAATCCATGCATTACCAACAAAAGACATAACTTAAGAACATTTTGTATTTTTGTCAAAACTTACTGAGATTGATTTTACTCTTTATTTACTGTATAACCCCACGTTGTGATTTCTAACCGTGTCACCCGCAGCTCGGCACAGTGCATTGATATTTGCCATGTTTTTCTCACGGAGGTAGCTGTTGGTGTAGTATGTCCCATTCCCAGGGTGTCTCTCGTAATACTGTCTCTGGGAACAAAACCAGGCAAATAGCCCTGAAATCTATCATATAATGATCCAGCCCTAATGACTACGGCTTCAGGAATAGGACAGTCCTTGAGTTAATCACTGCTGTCTACCTTAAAGTCTGTATCTTGTAATTACCATGTCCTCCTGGCCCCCTGTCTGTTCTCTAGTCCACTTTATCCCTCTATCTACTATCTGCTGCACAGGAACAAGGTTTCAGAGCGATGATAACTTTTCTAGAGGATGAGAGGATGCACCATGAGCACCCTAGTTGATCAAAACTGCAGTTCAGGCCACGTCCTCGCACATTCAGCCTGCCTCTCTGCCCCCCATCCACCTGCTCCTCTCTCCCTGCTGCCTTACCTGTACTCACCTGTGTCTGTCTGTGCAGGTGACTGAGAGCCAAGCCCCCATTGGGACCTGCTGATTAGGGTATTAAAAATAAATGGGCTCAGTTTAGGGGGGGTTTGGTGGCACGGTGGTATATATTTCTGTTAATTTTTCTGCCCCCCCTCCTCCCTCTCTCTCTCCTATGTAGTGACTGATCTGGCAGAATATGATAGCATGGGCTGTCACGGCAATAATTAGGCCTATTTTCCGTGAGGTCATCTTACAGGGACGCTGGGCGGCTGTGGTTCACACACAGGGTGCTCTGTGCTGTTCCTGCCCCAGAGCCCCCAGGATATGATCGTCCACACAGGGCAACAAAGAATCACTCCGCAGCAAATGAACGAAACATAAAACACCTACAATCTGATATGGACTGTGGTTCCCAATGCTTTATACGCTGGGAGAGTTTACCTCGCTGGGCTTTCACAGCTCCGAATCAAGCAGGCTTTTATCAAATTGTGTCCCGTCTAAAATATTAAACAAGATCTGAAGGAGGATTAAGTTGTCAAGGGAGTTACCTGTGATGGATTTCAAAGGGAAAGCCCCATTTCTGTTTGTTTTCTGCACCAAGGTCGAGTAATTGATGTGAAAACTTTAAGTCTAAATAAAACCGTCAAGTGTGAGGTAGACATGAGGGTATTTGGTGCTGCTAGCAGAAAGCCAACAGTGCCAAGTCAGAGCGCAACATATTTCAGCTCCATTCAGAACACTCCCTGGTTGGGTCAACAGCTGCAGGCTAGAATTAGAAATCAATTATTCAGCTTCGACAAGCTCATTAAGTCTCTGAATAGGATTTTCTGTTCTGAGTCTGCCTGCTCATTTCTCCTAGCTTGCAGTTTCTAATTAGTATTTCTTTTCTCTTTAAAGTTTGATGGGAGTTTGGGTAAAAAAAACGTGGGCACTGACTTAACACTCGCAGGCCCGCTGGCTTCTCTGAACAGTATCATTATCTGTAGGAGAGGCTGTATCGGTACATTGGAAGACCACTGAGGTTGTTTGCTTTCAGTTTAGGCGCCGTCTAATGATTGGAGTCATCAGGCTAAATTAGGCATTAATAATCAAAGGAGTGTAATCTGGGTAAATTAAGCATTAATAATCAAAGGATGACTGGAAATTATCGCACACACAGTAAATGAAGCGACGCTAATCAGCGGGAAAGAAAGAGGGCACGAGGCCGACAAAGTATTTTGAGATAGAAAATCGAGGGATGTGTACAGGAAGATGCATTAATAATCAGCTCCCCACTGAAGGACTACTCCGCGCTGACATGATTGATGTTGTCATAGAAACTTCCATCCGCCCCACTCGATGGCATCCTTCAAGTGAAGCCAGACATAAGCTTGCATTTCATAATGTCGCCTACTGTTGCCTACATCACCTACAGTGCAAGAAGGCTTATTAGCAAAAACCCATTCCATCCTTCGCTCTCTCTCTCTCTCTCTTTCTCCCTCTCTCTCTCTCTCCCCTTCTCTCTGCCTCCCCACCCTGCCTCCTCCCATCCCTCCCCCTCTCTCCCTCTCTTCCTCTCCTCTCCACATTGTGTCTGTCTATCTGATCCCGTGGCCTTTTGTTGCGCTATGAAAGGCCTGATGCCACACTCATTATTTTCTCCTTTATCTCTCTCCCCACTGCTCTGATTAGAACAGTCGCCCCTGACAGACGCCCTCAGCCAGCTCCTATCCATTACAGTGTGTGTGTGTGCGCGCGCGTGTGTGTGTAGGAGAGAGACGTGAGGCTACTACCTATATAAATCCTAAGTGTTTTAAGCACAGTAAATGTCTGTGTTATTATAAAGGAGCAGAGGAAAACAGAGAAATTGCACAAAGGGTAAAATGTGAGTGGAAAATGAGGTGCGTTTTGATTATTTTGAGGTAAAATTACATCGCCTCACATGCACACGATACACACACACACTCACATTCACACACCATGGGAAAACTGACTTGCTCAAGCCAAGTTTTCTGTTTGGGCTTTTGTGTTTTGGTGCAGCAAAGTTGGAAGGCTCTGAATTCTGAATGCTATTATGCTGGAAAAAAAACAAAAAAAAAAAAACAGACGTACATTTCTCAGCCTGATGTGTACAAGCATTTGCATTTGGATCAATAGACCTTTACATCCATATTTCTTCCTTTTCTCTTGTGAAAGAGAAAAGAGAAAACACCTTAACACGAGTGTGTCACTCAGCAAATGGAAGCTAATGCTGTCTGTTATCTCACCGCTGATTCTGTTAGTTTCTCTGTTGATGTAAGGCCCTTCAAAGGAGGAAATTCACATAGTGTCACCCTTACAGCATCATATTGTAATATAAGGTGTCACATATACAAAGTGTGCAGAAAAGCAGCGGGGAGCATTTAATACATCAGTCGCTAATCTCCAATAAGCTGTTTATTACAGTTAAAGATTTAATTTATGCATAAATCAGTCACACTGAATTATGGGAAACACTTTTAAATATTTACAGATACATGTAAAACAGAACAAAAAGCCCTTTTACACATATATTATTTCCTCACCGGCGCTCTCCTTCCGCAGTCTGAATATGTCATTTGCTTTTAAATTGCATTATCATGCAGAATGAAGCAGAAATTTGATGAAACTCAGATGGATTCACCTGAGTTAATGGAATATGGGTTTAAGAGGGAACTAATTATCCCAGTTTAGCAGCGAGAGAATGTATTTCTCTGGAAGGCCCGATTCTGAATGTAAACATTAATGGCCTCCTTGATTAGCATAAGAATCGCGCATTATTGTCCTGCTCACTCTGCGTCCTATTGGATATGCATCTGTGCTGCTCCAGACACACACACACACACACACACACACACACACACACACACACACACACACACACACACACACACACACACACACACACACACACACACACACTAGCCAGACTACAAGCCTTAATACACTTATTACCTGCCTTATCTACTAATGATGCCATTTCGGTCTTTATTGTTTTGTTAATCCATAAAATTCATTTCTCCAATCAAATTACAGTTTTAAGGCCCAATAGCATTAGTGGAAGCTGCTTCTTTTTTGCACAGGCAAAGACAAAAACAAACAAATCGAGCTCCAACTGTTGAGGTAAAGGACAATGTTTAATATTAGGTACAAGTGAAGAGGCTGAGTCATTGTGATGGCAACGCTCTCTTTGGGAACTGTTTATGTGTGAAACATAGCAGAGAAACAAGCCACTGCAGTGTAAACAAAGCGGAAATGGAGAGGAAGATAAGTACGTTCAAGGAGAAGAGGAGTCCTGGGACCCAGGTGAAGAGTTAAATTAAGAAAAGGAGCCAACGAGGAGAGTTAAAGGGCAGGTGAGGAAGGGAGGCTTTGACTTGGGGCCTCCCGGGGACGATGACCTTATTTCAAATTCTGGGTGAGGGACTACAGTTGGGCAACTGAGGAGCCACACACACACACGCGCACACTCAAAACACACTTTCAAGGCTGAGTTCAGGAATAGAGAGCCCCCCCTGAAGTCCTGCAGCTCTCTCAAAGGCCAAACTGCTGCCATTGTCGTTAGTAAAGCTACATAATAGGTTACAGTGTACATTATTCCTCCGGGGTTCAACTCCACATCCTAGGAACTAAATCCATCTTTAACTTGGAATGCATAAGCTGTTGCTTTTCATGTTTGATCACTGGGTTGCTCAGTGTGCCGCCCTATGCATGTGTAAATTGTAGAATTTCGTTATGAGACCTTTGCCTTAGTGAGTTTATGAGCACCATGTAACAACACTGGGATGACTGTGTGGTAGGAGCATTTGCATGGTTCACAGTTAGCCAGCTAGCCCCAGTTTGCCCGATGTTCTTAACTGTGTGGAAGAATGTGTTTAAACTCCAGAGAAAGAAAGTGATCAGTTTGGTTTTGTATTGTTTTATAATGTCTTCACATTATTTTTGATGTATTGAAATCGTACTTTTGTTTTTACATATCAAAAAAGTAACTGCCTGAATGTCAATCATTAGTGTCCAGATTTTTAACTGAAAGCCTGTTGCCCGGGTTGTTCTCTTGAAGCCCGGTCCATTTAAGACCAAATAGTAGCACCACCTGCTCTTCAATGTAGCGTTACTGGCTGCTGGAATCTTAAGAAGACCGTGCCACTTTTAAGAAGCCTTTACCAAAAGTACTGTTAGTCTTAAATTAAAACTGAGAAAGAAATGGGGCTGACATGTATTTATGCCACACTAATTTGAAAATGTAGCTAGTAATCCCGCTGTTGCTAATAGATTTCTGCTCTCGTTGATCATGATCTCGGAGCATCAAAACTCTACTCTAAGTTAAAGGAACTCAGCTCTAGTTTCATGCCAGAAACGCACAGCGGCCCCCTAAATGACTGTCCATGGCCTGTTTCACCAAACTGTCCATCTCTGGCCTTCTCCCTTTTCTCTCATTACACTAGCTCTCCTCACTTCATCCCTCGCAGCTGTAATATATCCTTCAGCTGCTAGAGGTCAACATCTAAAAACAAATGTAAATAGGGTCATAATAAGCTGCTTTTATTTTTCGAACTATATGGTTGTTTTTCTGATGATCGGATTTTAAGCTACAAAATATAGCCTTATAGCATAACAGTGCTATTTGTCCCTTAATCATTAAAGCAAAAGTAATCTATATTTTTCTTCCCCCTCATCGCTCCCTTTACACAGCTCTCACTCTTCATTTCTGCACAACATTTGTTTCCTGTCATCCGCCGCCCCTACCTTTAACTCTGTCACTCTGTTTAGCTGCCGCCACTGCAATTTGCCGCTGAAAAGTATAGAAACATGCATCAGCAGCTGAATGGGCTGCAGAGTGCATCACTGCCAACAAGGTCTAAGGTGGCCAAAGTGGTTAACTTGGAGCCTGTCGAACTGCCTTCCTCCCTCACAGTCATTCTGTCGTCTGCCTCCACTGAACCACCTGGCTGCTCCAACCTCCCTAATTCCCATCCATTTCTTGCCTTGTTGGTCTCTACATGTGGACAGTGTCCAACATGACAGATTTCACTATCATCAAAGAAACATTTTCCATTAATGGGCCCTGACCTTGTCTGACTACTGTACTTAAAACCCCCCCCCCCCCCCCCCCGCCAACTTTCCATTTCACCTCCTCTCCTCACTGTAATCTCCTGATTTTTTTTTTTCCCACCTCCATAAATTTTCTGCTCCTCTCACCTTGCAAGAACCCCCCTCTGTTGTTTGTGGGGGCTTGCCTGATAGCCATTAGTGTTACACCCTATTACATCAGTAATGACTGACTGTGAGCTCTAATTAGAGATGTGTTAGGGAGAGCTGACTTGCCCCCCCCCCCCTCCTTGCTGCTTTTCCGCAGAGCTGTTACCGTGACTCCATCGCTGTGGCGACACCATTAGCACAGCACCTCTAAGAGTTGCAAGTCCTGACTGTTAAAACCATTACATTCATTACAGACCAATCAGAGGGGAAGGTGTTATGGCTAATTGATAAGCTGAACAATGCATAAAATCTTGTCTCTAATTGCCCTGCGGGAAAAGGAGAAAGTGCCCTGGGAGAAAGAGACAGTGAGAGAGTGAGAGAAGGGAAGCGACTCGCGTGCTAATTTCAAAATCTGATATTTTTCCACTCGAATAATTTAGGCTTACAATATGTCTTCATCCAAACGTGCTGTAGATTCCCCCCCCTCCCCCCTTCTCGAATAATGGGATGTTTCTTCTGGGTTTGTCATCTGTGATAAGATGATTATCTGAAAGGTCCGTGGCACATTGTGAAGAGAGTCTCGCCTTCTCTGCTGGAGTAGGTAATCCTGGGTAATAGCATTATGGACACAGTGTTTTCCTAAAGCCCATGATTATCCACTGCTGTTTGCCGTGGGATTGACATTGGCCTCCCTGGTCCCTCTCTCCCTCACCCTCTCTCCTTCTGTTTTTTTTTTTGTGTTTTTTTTTCATACTCTCTTTCTCACTTGTTCATGTCATCCTGTCTCTGACTCACCACTCCATCAAGCCCTTATATGCTCTTCTCTTGCAATTCTACCGAGAGAAGAAGATGAAAATAGAGCACATGGAGCAACAAAAGAACAAATTGCTTGTAGACAAGAGTGCCCCAGATTTGAATGGCATGTTATGTTCTTTCTGTCAAAAAATCGCACTTTCAGTTTGTCAGTTTGGGGTTACCATCCTGCTTTAAAACTCAATAAGGACACTGCAGTGTGCTATTTACTAAAACATGTTAGCAAATCCTATATATAAACCAGTTTAGGCATTTATAACTATTAAGAGTCTCAACACTGGATCTCATTTAACCACCCATTTGATTTTGCACTTTCACCTATTACCTATACAAAATGTCACATGTGAACTTAAATGTGGAGAAAATGATATAACAAGTGAACTGGACATTTGAAGCGTTTGACGTTTTCTACATATGAATGAAGATTTACACATTTTGTGAATTACACACATTCACATGTGTAACATGTGAAAACAAGAATGAACTGACAAAAGTTTTTATTTTTTTCACAATTTCACATGTGATATTCACATTTTCGCACGTGAGTTACATTCTTTCATAAGTGACCGGATTATTTTTTTTCTTCACACAAAACGTGGCACGTGAAATCATGTGAAATTGGCTTCTTCACTTGTGAATTCCACAATTTGGCAAATGTTTTGTCGCAAAATATATTGGCTTTTTTCACATAAGATGAAAATTCCACATGTGAAATTTACATTTTCACATGTGAATGGGATACATTTGTATGTGACTGGCATTTTTTCACATGTGGATTTGAATTTCCAAAGGTGGAAACAAAGCATGGCACATGAAGTCAAATGAAATGTGTTTCTTCACATGAGCTTTTTGAAATGAACTAAAAAATATTACATGTGAAATCGATACAATGTCACATGTGGACATTTTCATTACATACTGTATGTCCACATGTGGGAACATTACTGGATAGTGTTTTACATTCTGTTGGCGCCCTATTGCCGTTGTCTTATATTACATGTTTTCATTTTCTGGTGAGCTAAAGACAATTTTTCCACTGTGATCTCCGTGAATGTCATCCTATACTCTTTTTCTATTTAGTTTAACTTACAGATATAGGCTGCAACACATACCAGATTGCATGCTTTTTTGTTTTATTCAAGTGTGTACCTCAGTTTTCAGTGTTGCATTTTTTCTTAAAAGCTCATTTAAGTACCAATACAGAAACATTCCTTGTGGGAGCACCAATCCTTCATCTTGATATGATATGTGCGTTTTTTACCTCTTGCTTCTTCTTTTTTTTTTTTTTTTTTAGGTCTGTAGGTTTTTGAGTGTTGTGTTATGGAGGTTTGTATGTTTGAGAGAGATCAAATGAACTGAGCTAAGACCTCTGCTTTTAGCCAATTGGCTCACTCTTCCCTCAACGCTTTTAGGCCTGACCTGGCCTCCCTCTCTCTCTCTCTCTCTCTCTGCATCTCTCACTCTCACTCTCTCTCTCTCTCTGGCTGTCTTTCTTGTTTTATTCTCTCTTAATAATTTCAGCATTGCCTTTTACTTAGCTTTACCACTTTGTGTCAATCTCCTGCTTGCGTGGTTTATGTGTTGCACTTATTCGATGCAGTAATCTCGCAGAGTGACAAAGTGATCTCTGGTGAATCATCTGAAAATTACAGGCTGCAGAGGATGTTTTAATCTGCAACGACCACAATGTTTTCCTCTGGGCAGTTAGTAAATGAAAAATTGGTTAACCACTTTTCTAGAATTTACCACATGACATTTTTCCACCAGGGATTAATTGTTGTGATCTGAAGGGTGGGGACATCCTCCTGTGTTGTAAAATGAATTCTCACTATAAAATTTGAGATAGTCGGAGGGAACGCAGGAACCAAATAACCGCCGTCCAGTTTATCTCAGCATGTCATTAAACAACAATGAATGATCACTTTTGTGATTAAAGCGTCACCAAGAGGCTGATTTGTTGCCACCCCTTGTTCCCTAAACAATAGAAGGCTGGGAAATTACTTTTATAGGAGCCACTAGTTCTTTTTTTTCCCCCACCTTGGCTCCAACAGTTAGCAGATGGATGCGTGAAGCAGCACAGACACCTGCCAGCTACATCAGCTACAAGTCAGGGAGTGTGTCAGCTCTGGCAGCCGTGGAGCCAGGACGCTGCAACAGGCAGGCAGGCAGGCAGGCAGGCGGGGAAGGTGGGAGTCATTAACCAGGCGCTGCTCCTGTGTTTGCACAACAAATGGGGCATGTGAGGGTTCGACTGAGAAGAAATGAAGCTCTGAGGTAATCAACACTGAGTTTGCAAGTAGATTGAACAGACTTGCAGGTGTGTATGTGTGTGTGTCTTAAGCAGATGCTGACAGCGCTGTGTCTCAAAACTGTGAACCTGTGTGCAAATAGGAAACCTTTCATGAGCCCAGCTGTGTCTTATACAGTGTTACCCTTGTATCCAGTGTGTGTGTGTGCGTGTGTGTGTGTGTGTGTGTGTGTGTGTGTGTGTGTGTGTTAGAGAGCTGTCTGAGCCACATGCTTGCAAGCTGTGCAGCCTCCTATAAACTAAATCTAATTGGATGCTGTGGACTTCACAGTATGAAGCAATATTTGGTGATTGGAGGATCACATTGTTGGACACAGTGTATGTCCTGAGTAAAAACAGCCTCCAAAGTCAATATCCCTCCTCCTCCTCCACCCTCCACCACCACCTCCACCTCCACCTCCCTCTCCCTCTCCTCGCATCCTTTTCTGTTTCCAAGATCAGTAATGGGAGTCAGTATCCAGGAGGAGGCGATGGGGTTGCGGGGCTCCTCCTCAAGTCCTCGCCCCTCCTCCCCGAATGCGGCACAGCTGCCTTTCAGAACCCCGCCGCTCCAGCCCATTCATCCTGGAGAGCCAAAAAAAAAAAAAAAAGTGGCTATTTATTAGAATACTTGTTTTGTATTGTTCCGAGCCACACAAAAGACGCTTCATTATGTTAGAAGCAAGCCCCCTTTCGCAGAGAGAAACAATAACTTGGAATTGTCTTTTTTAGAGTGTATAATAAATGTCATTTCTTCTCGTCTCTGCCCCTCAGTGTGTGTTGAGTGGTGGGTTTGGGCACCGGGCATGGCTGGCCTTGGCACTCGAGCGGCCAGATTGTAGTGGGAGTAGCGGTCTTACATGAAGCTTTGGAAGGGTTTAGGACGGCTTTAGGAGTATGGAGGGAGAAATCTGCCCACTTGGTCTGGAGTAGAGGGAACGAGGGGAACATGCGTAAGTCTGAATATGGCAATTCCGCACGCAGGAAAAGGATTTTTTCATATAGGTTTTTTAACCTATAGATGCACCATTAATCTATACTTTGTGCGTAAAATCTATTTTTGTTGATGCGTTAGGTGGAATTAACGCATTTTTAGGGAAATGCGATTGCGCATACTGAAACAAGTGTCTTTACTGGGAACGTCTGCGCTCTGCTGTGCAGATAATGTGTGTTTCTAGCCTCAGGCTGTGGTTTTATTTCGGGACATGTGAGATCCAGCAGGGCGCGCAGCTCTGTGGCTCGTGCTGCTGCTACCAGTTGCTCTCCAACCGACTCACTTTAATTTTTCTGAAGTGACATTATCGGCTACTGATCCGCTCGGCAGTGAGTGGTTATCGTGTGTGCCCATTTAATGCTGCCTGATTAACTAAAAAAAAAAGTGCTGCATGCTGTAATTTATAGGAGTGTTTATTGAAGGCGGGATGGTTTTACGCAGCATTTAAGTGACATGGTTCTGTTTTTACGGGTGGGAGGGGTGAAAGAAGTTGGTGCTGATCGTCACATCTTTAGATTTTTTTTTTTTTTGCTCCATCTTTAGACTGAAGATTGAACACACTCGCTCCCTCTTGCTTAACCCAGTTTGTGACCCGCAGGTGATCACAACTCGCAAATACCACCCAGTTCCACGCGCGCTGGCTTGTGCGCACACGCGCGGCCACTCACAACTCGCGGAGATTGCCGTTGCGGCTTAACAGCTTTAGGAGAAAAAGGGGCGGAGGGGTAACCTAGATACAATCGGTGTGGAGTTTTATGTTTCTGTGCGATGGACGCAGGAGTTTGCCGAGATTAAAAACCACAATGCCCCCCGCTGTGCGCGACCTGTACCTGTGTTCATCCACAATCATTCTCTTATTTATTTATGTATTCAGTTATGGGGGGCAGTTGGAGGGTGTGTAGCCTATGTGGGGGGTGTTGGATAACTGCTTTGACCCTTGGCCCCGCGGTCGTGCACCGTCATCGCAGTGCACGCACCCTGTTGCAGAAGCCGCGCACAAAGGAGCGAAAAGGGTTTTTTTTTTTAAAGGAGGTTTGTTAAAAGAGGAGTGACTGATGGGGGGCTGACAGAGAAAGTAAACAGGGGCCGGTGTAAAGGCTAATCCTCTGCAATCCTAAATCCACTCTACAATGAAAAGAACATGATAATGATAATGATGATAGTAATAATAATAATAATAATAATAATAATAATAATAATAATAATAATAATAATAATAGTTTTTATGATTATTCCCGCTCGATAATTGAATCTACATCGTGACAAGTCTCTCTCTCTCTTTTTTTTAATTTAACTATAATTAATGTACTTCACCAAATTGCGTGTCTTTATAGTGAATAAATTGTTTGCGACGCCTTGTATTAAGTAATAATTTATTAAGGCTATATTAAGGTATGATCAATACTAAAAAAAGAACGACTTTAAGAGCTGATTCGTTTAATTTTGAAAAAACAAAGACGTCGAAATCTAAATTAAAACCGGCGTGCATTTGATAAATAAAATGTGAATCCTCACTTTTTACGTCATGAAATATAGGATTTATATTTCTAATCATGTTCTTTTCATCCACTTTAAAGCGCTCGGTGTTATTTTCATGTATTAAAAGAAGCGTCACTGTGATTCGTCTTCATTCCTCTGTTTGTTTATTTGTTCGCTGGTGTGATTGGCTTCACTGGCAGCGGCCGCCCCGGAGCTCTCCGGGTGTCAGCATGATACTGTCATCTTCCTCGGGCCTTAAGCCACATGGCCCGGAACCACTGGAAACGTTTTATTGACCATTGTGATATCCCGTTAACCCCATCTACCAAAGACGCCTGGATCCATCCGAGTGATCCCGCTCCCTCGGGCCCTGAGCACAGGGGCTAGATCAAGCTTAGCTCCAATTAAAATAAAAGAGGAGGAGAAATAAAAGAGAAAGAAACAGCAAAAAAAAACAGCAAAGAACGATGGAATGATTAAATCGTTAGTCTCGCCGCGGGAAGTGGTATTTCGTTTTCCCTTTCAATTAGAGGTTGATTGGGCTTTTCAGGGGAGGTCAGCTGTGAAATCTGAATTATATATGCGCGGGACCCGAGCGCGCACAGACCTGTTCCCTCCTCTCGCGGTTTGCGCACGGCTTTCCCTCGGATATTTATTAAGGCCCGTAAAGTGTATCAGTCCACTAAAAACATGACAACGGCAGCAGTTTGCATTTCCAGCTGCACACACACAAACACACACACACACACACACACACACACACACACACACACACACACACACACACACACACACACATACACACAAACACACACGGACATGACCAGGACGCGTTCAGCACCGCCAGCAGACGGCGATCACGGCGCGTTGCCTCGCCAATTTCACGTCATTACATGGCTATCCATCCTCAGGGGCTTCTCCTCTTAGACCAACAGTGTTTTTATTTTTTGAATTTTTTTTATTTACTTATCTTTTTAACAAATCTCTCTCGCGTCATCTTCCGCGGTGAGTGCGTGTAATTCCTCTCTCCGACACCTGCTATTTAACCTTAATTACATGCCTGCAGGGAGCGAGGGAGAGAGAGAGAGGAGGAAAATGGATTTTGAGGCGCCGGTTGAGCGTCAAGTCGTGGCTGTGTGGTTTACTTTTAGCGCGTGAGGCAAAGAAGGACCCCAAGGCCTCCGGGACGCGCAGTGAAACTGAGAATAAAACGTGTTAAAGATGGGGAGGAAATGTTCTGATCTCCAAGCTCAAATATAAAGAGAAAGTGGAGGGTGAAAAATGATTTGAGCCCAACTTTTACTGACGCCAGGGAATTTTAAAGCTGCTTGATATGGAAGCTTCAAAAAAAAAAAAAAAAAAAAAAAGCAAGCAACCATACCCATGTTTTGTTGTTTTTTTTAAAATATGTTAAGATGTTTGACTCATCGTAATCACAGACTGCACCCACCTTTTGGCCGCTCCTTCACCGCTAACAAATCTTAGTTATTTTTGTTTCGCTCAAGTCTCTGAGAGCGTGTTTGGAAATTTCAAATGCCTTGTGCTATTTGTGGGATTGACCCTCCTTTTTCTGCCTCCTCCTTCTCCTCCTCCTCCTCCGGTGTGTTCTTCCTCTATGGTCCTCTAGTCACCTGACCAAACGCCATGCAAATCACTCTGCTGCTGGAGCCTCATTGGCCGCTTGTGGCTCATTTAACCGCTGTCAGTGCGCATCATATGGCCGCCGCTTTAACCAACTTCTCAACTCCGACAGGGAAAGTGGCTCCAATGCGCATTCTATCACAGTGGATGTGAACCAACCCAGGCGAAGACAGGGTGAAAACTGGTTGGAGAACATTTTACATCCCTTTTCGGATTAATTTTGATCTCGTACTGATTCATCCGGGCTTAGAATCTTAATTTTGTAAGCCAGTCCTCCTGTGCGCACCCGATCTCGCGCGCCCGAGCTATCTCGAAATAGACTTTTTTTTTCTCTGTCGGTGGCGAAGTTTAAAACCAGGTGAATGTATAGCATGATGATGGAAACTGACCTCCATTCCCCCGGCCCCCAAACGAACACGACCACGGGTCAAACGGGGCCGAACAGTGGGTCCAAAGCGAACCAGGAGCGGGTGAAGAGACCGATGAACGCGTTCATGGTGTGGTCCCGTGGGCAGCGGAGAAAGATGGCACAGGAGAACCCCAAAATGCACAACTCTGAGATCAGCAAACGGCTGGGCGCCGAGTGGAAGGTGATGTCCGAGGCTGAGAAGCGCCCTTTCATCGACGAGGCGAAGCGGTTGCGAGCCATGCACATGAAGGAGCATCCGGATTACAAGTACCGGCCCAGACGGAAGACCAAGACGCTGCTGAAAAAGGACAAATATTCCCTCGCCGGTGGACTGCTTTCTGGGCCCAGTGGGGGCGGTGGAGTTGGTTTAGGAGTCGGAATGGGTTCATCCGGGGTCGGACAGAGGTTAGAGAGCCCCGGGGGTCACGGAGGCTCCGCCAGCTCCGGCTACGCGCACATGAACGGCTGGGCGAACGGTGCGTACTCGGGGCAGGTGGCTGCTGCCGCGGCGGCCGCAGCGATGATGCAGGAGGCTCAGCTCGCCTACAGCCAGCACCCGGGGAGCGGAGCGCACCACCACCACCACTCACACCACCATCACTCACACAACCCCCAGCCGATGCACCGCTACGACATGACAGCCCTGCAGTACAGCCCCATCTCAAACTCTCAGAGCTACATGAACGCTTCTCCATCCGGCTACGGCGGGATCACCTACACGCAGCACCAGGGCTCCGGCGTCTCCTCCTCGGCTGCCATGGGGACGTTAGGGTCGCTTGTGAAGTCGGAGCCGAGTGTAAGCCCTCCCGTCAGCAGCACACACTCACGGGGTCCTTGCCCCGGAGACTTGAGAGAGATGATAAGCATGTATTTACCGACCGGAGAGCCGGGGGACCCGTCAATGCAAAGTAGACTCCATGCCTTGCCGCAGCATTACCAGAGCGCCACGGCTGGAGTGAACGGGACGGTCCCTCTAACACACATTTAGAACTCACATTATAATTGAAAACTGCAAACGAACACATAACCAAATATTTACCTCTTTTCTAAATAACCCCGGTCCCGAGAACTACCTGCATTTTGTACAGAATGTTTATTGTAAATGAAGGGTAAATAGCATATTCATCTCGGCTTTTTTTCAATAGCCACCAGTGGAATTATATAACGAATATGATGCTGAGATTATTGGTTATTATTGTGCTATCATCTTTTTGTCCATCTACTTCACAGTCTTAGTTGAGGGATCCGCCAGGTTCACATGGGGAGTATTTGGTTCAATTGTCTCATAATTTCGGGGGTGGGGGGGCGGGGTGGGGGTTTCTGTAACTTATTTGAAAATGAGAAAACGTGTCATAATCTTAAGAAAGTGCTTTAAAAGATATGGGAAAGTCATATTCTTTAAACATTTGTGTTCATTTGCAGAAAGCCTGTGTCTTAATTCTTGGAAAAAAATCACCTCTTTTTATTGTAACACTCTAATTATTGTAAATTGTGAATAATTTTAATATTTCAAAGGATGACGGGCAACTGCTGTTGTAATTTAAGTGCTTTTCTGCGAGTGAAAAGCCCTGATATTGCAATGAAGAAGAATTGAATAAATTTCACAAGATGTTGCTTTGATTCTTAAGACAACGGTCTTAGATTGATTATTTTTCACAGTTGCTCTCACACAGGAGTGTCTTTCACGTCATAGCACACAAGATTACCATCGAGCCTCCTCTCGAGACAAATAGCCACCTGTTTAAATTCTGACACCGCTGCGGACACACGTCCCACGAGCTTTTAAATAGCCTGATTGTTTGTGCGTAATTGTGCGTAAAAGCTACAGTCTGCAGGCCTGCGAGAGAGCCACGCTGCTAGAATGACGTTGTTTCCTGGGTTAAACTTTCATCTGGGTTATTACGTTTATTTATACATTTGAATGGAAAAGATTTCTAGATTTCTAGATTTCAGTGGCGAGCAGGCCGAACCATAATCACGTCTCGTTTTGAATATTCAAAGCAGGCCAAGCTGATGATGGCTCACATTCTCATTTTTACACAAATATGATTCCTTACGCATTTCTTTTTGTACATTTTTCTCAAAACAAACAACAATGACAACAATGAAAAATAGATTTTTAAAGAGTAGGTGAAGGCCTCATATGACAAACCACCTGTAAGTGTTATCAACGAAACGTCCTCTTTTATTAACCAATACGAGATTTATGAATTGCGTCATTAACACATTTAATTTCACCATGGTAATGGAGCTGTGTTTATGGACAAAAAAGCAGAACAACCTAGCAAATGTTTAATTTTTAACTATTTATAATATTTGTTCTATTGATCACTTCGCAGATCTGTATTTAATGATTTGTTTAAATAAAATGTCAGATTTCCAATTCTAGATTATATCACATCATATTTTAAAGGACGAACTGCTCTTCAACAAAACTTCAACCACCTGTGATAAAGTATATATGTTTTACACTAGACTTCTTGAATATGGGTTCTTATTAGGCGAATATGAATATCAAATAAATCACTGAAATAGTTTCATATCAGAGACATTTTGTGATTCGCTGTGAAGCCTTGTTGCAATTTCACTGATTGTGTTTTGAACACTTGACATAAATCACAAGACTAGTGAGGAATAGGTCTAATAAATAATATATAATGATCAGTTTGGTGATAAAAGAATGTTTTTATATATTTATATATGAATTAAAAGACTTTAGGGATTTTTCCACGATCTCACACCTGAGATGGTTCACTTCATCCACTGCCCCTCAGGACGTGGACTTCTTTTAATCACCCACTTTATCTGTCTTTTTGGGATTTCATGGTCTTATACTTGAGAGAGAAAAATAACAACTAATATAGCTTAAATCACGTGCTCAACAATACTGCAGACACCAAAGAAAAATAATCACAAAATCACAAACGAAATCATTATTTATTTAGTTGTATTTTTTTGTTGTTATCTCGCTAATCAAACGAACAATGGTCAGAGATGATACATCAAATCTTTGATACTCATTATTTTCCTCCATCTTTTACTGAAGCTGTGAGGCTGCACAGGTTGACACTGTTAGAAGGCAGAGCTGCATGAGGCACAAGCGGAGATTTGAACAATAAATCCATGTCTGATATCACCAATGATAAAGAATAAACTGTCGGTCATCTTAAAGGAAGGAGAAGCATCTTTATTCACCAAAACGTAGGAGTCGGCTGCACAGAGCTGCGCATGCAATGAGTAAAGATTTAACGCACCTCGCCCCGCGCACAGCCCAAACTGTTGCGCGGACTGGACCTCCCAGTGACCAAACACACGCGTGACAACTAGCTTCGTCGGATGACTCATCACAATTTCAAAGATGCAGATGTTTAGATTTTAGATGGCTCAGTTTAGGTCCCCTTGACTGAAACACCTTCATTATGGATCAGACAAACATACACACACACACACACACACATACACACACACACACACACACACACACGCACACAATCAGATTATTAATCCTCTCGAAATAATAAGAAATGAGTCTGAAGATGACGTCATTTTTTGACAGGTCACTGCTGGTTTTGACGTGTACATTTTCCTTTTTTATTGCCTGTAGGCCTCATATGTAGATTCAGGCTAATAAGCATACACATGCAAATGAGGGAAATTTATGCCTACTTAGGTATTTAAGAATAAAAGAAAAAAAATCAATTAATCTCAAATACATAGTTAAAGGGCCTATTTCACACTGATGAAGACTTGCATGGTATGTCAATTAAACCTGTTAGGCCTCATAGTGGAGCGTGTAACGTCTGGCTGCGCATTAATCTATTGAAGGAAATCACAGGAACAATGTCTGGAAATTAGTTTAAATTCCAAAAAAAAAAAAGCCCACTCAAAAGACAAACCGCCATCTATGGAGACATCTCTCCGGGGCGCAGCGCAGCAGCAGCGCGGCAGCCTTATGGCACGGGATGGTCTCCTTCGTGTGTTTTGCATCTTATCTGTTGATGTGAAGAGATGCGGATTAACAGTGAAAGCCCGGAGAGGCGGAGCGCGTCACGGCGCATCGCCAGGCTAAAAAGAGGAGCGTTCTGGCAAATTTAACCCGAATAAATTACACCTTGAGGTGGAAGAGGGGGTAAGCGTAGGGGTGCGACGTATACAGGGAATGTGGCCGCGGCGTGTGTGCTCGCGTGCATGTGTGGCTTGTTCGCTTGTGCGTGCGCGCGCGCGTGTTTAGCTGACCGGCCAATAAATCTCTCCACCGCGCGATACTCTTATCTTGTAGCCACCGATATATTCTGTGCTAGGAGGCCATCAGCTCCGGCGCACACTCGGTTGCTCGTAAAGCCCCGATCCCTTGCACTCCCTGTCCTAAATGGGGATAATTAGCGTCACTTTATCACGCCTCTGCATATTTTCTCCGCGTCTCCCCCCCTTTCCTAAAAAAATTACCAAGCAGCCTGCTCTCGTCGCCCGCTCTGTCACAGAAGATTATGGAGACAGATTGCACAGAGCGAATGTGCCGGGCGAGATTAGCGCGGAATAGAGAAAGCAACTGGGCCAATGAATTCCTCGGAAGGGCCTTATCGTGCAATTACACGTTGACATGTTTAACAATCTTGCTGCCTCTTAATCCTGCAGCGCTGCTCTATCTACCCACAGCTACCACGCTGTATGCCGGCGCACAGACCTAATGCACCGAAACGCAGCACAAATGTCCTGAAAGTTTATGAGAAAAATTGCTTTATTTTTTTTTTCCTCCACAAAACTTTGTCCACCATTCAAACGCCTTTTTTTTCTTTTTCCTTTTTTTTGTATTTTTCAGATTTCTCCGTTGTTGGAATAGCATCTGCACTGGAACTTTTTGACAAGAGGTGAGATATTAAAATGAAAGAAGAAAAAAAATGAAAAAAATCATATTTGAGTTGTTGTTGCTCTCAATCACTGTTTCAACCCAACAACCAATCGAAAAGTGACACACACAAAAAAAACAAAAAAAAAACAAAAAAAAACTAAGACATGTTTGCGCCACGTTCAGTCAGAGTGGCGATGTCAACGCATCGAAAAAGTGTCCGTTTTGTTTGGAGTTAAATGTAGACTTATCCATCTCTCTGCCCAACACATACACCCACCACCACCACCACCCCCTCCCCGTCCCTCCTGCCTGGCGGTATATCGGGGCCTGTGTGGGAGTGATTGTGGAGCGCCACTGTAGGAATTTGGCAGCGGCCGTGGTTTGGAGAGCCGCCCCACGCTGAGCCCCATTCAGCGGCCAGCGCGCTGTGAGGTTGGGAAGTTTCACTCAGCCATACAACTCAATGGCCCCCACAAAGGCGATTACAAGCCCCAGCGCATTCCTGTAGGGACCTGGGAGCGGCGCAGGTGCGAGGGGGACCGGGGTAACCCGTCAGAGGAGCGATAAAAACGGGACAGTGCTGGGGCCACACAAAACCCAGTCACTCCACAGGAACCGAGAGGTTTTTTTTGGAGGAAGGAGGAGAAAGGAAAGAATAAGTTTTGAAGAAGATGGAAGTTAGGGAGGAGGGGGTGTAGCATACTGAGTGGCCTCACTGTCCATCACTGAATGGAGAGAGGAGGGGACTCCCAATCAGGGCTGTAGGCAGGATTTTACTGAGGTCATCAGTCCAAAGTCACCCAGCACAGCACCACACACACCTAAGGAAGCATGAGGAGCCACAAAATATCCCTAAAAAGCCCTCAGAAATTCCAATTTTATTAATTCATTTAACTATTCAAATGTATTTTCTGTGTTGATTACAGTATAAATGTTGCAAAACCCTCCAGTGGAAAATAATACATCTTTGAATTATTCATTAATTTGATTTTAAGACATTTATTCTAAAAAGCTGTCGATCTCAAAATGCAACACGTACAATGTGTGTAAACCCTAGAAAAGTGCTCTAGCTGAAATTACAGCCGTAATTCTCTGCGTGTGGAAACGTCTGAGCCATACAGATGTTTAGAAAAAAAAAAAGATGATTCAAACTTGTGTAAATGGGGTTTGTGAAGAAGACCATTAAACTCTTTGTATTCCTGCTTTGAAATAACTTAACAGGGTCGGAATAAATATTTTCTGTGGGAGAAAGATTTTTGCTGGAATCACATTATTACCAATATATATAAGAAAATGCTATAATCAATATATTTGCTAATTGTTCACTGCCGACACAAAGGGTTGGTGCCAAAACCTATGAACATAGGCGTTTCCTAAAATGTCTCATTGTGGCACCTGAACTAAAGTTTTTACTCACTACAAAAGTTCAGGTCAACCAATTTCGATAAACCTACCACCTTTATACGACCTGCATTTGACAGCAGAAAATGTTAGCAATGGTGGAGCATTTCACAGCTAAAGAGCCACCGTTTTATGTCAGTCAAGATTTTGCTAAAATGTTCCCCGACTTTAGAAAGGTTATGCATCAGTGTTTTGTTTTCAAATTGTTCCACTGCCTCCAAGTGGCCAACAAATCCATCTATTCTAATCTAATCTATGAATCTAAAATGAAATCTATTCTGAACAGCAGTCAGAGTTGATGATTTGTGAGGGTTTCAGTCCAACTGTCCACCTTAACCCAACTCTTCCTGGGTTTAAAGAAGTATTGCCCATCACTGAAATACAGCGGCTTAAGATATTAGACATCGTGAATTAGTATAATCCAAACATATAATATAGGAGACAGACAGTAGCTATGTTTTATTTAAGTTGCAGATTTCAGTAACTGATAAAAGTGGACTCCATAGCCGATAGCAAATGCAGAATTACGTCATGTTTATTTTTTGCTATCCTTAAAATGTGTTTTTGTGCATCCGCTTGGTATTTTTGTGTTCAGTGCAGAGGTGGTGCACGCACACAGATGGGAGGAGAGGTGCAAACAAGTGGGGATTTCATTCAAATGAAGCAGCATAAAGCAAATTGTGGGTGTTTTTGGTGGAAATGGAGTCTTAGACTCCCCGCTGACAATAGACGTCTCTCAGCAGGAAATGAGGGGATTCTGTCAACAAGGGCAAAGTAAATACCATGTGAATTGCTTCGCAAGTACAGAAAATGACTGAAAAATACAGTATAAACACATTTGAATAAACACTGCTGTAGATGCATTTAAGGTTGCCTTGCATGTCTATTGCAAATGTAGTTACAGCGGGAATGCTTCAACATAAGTTGTAGGTGGGGCCTTTTCTCCAGTCGATTTATAAATCAATTATACCACCACAACCTCTAATGCAGACACACACAAAAAAGACAAAAACTTCCTTGGAAGTCCAACTTGTAAGCTAGCGGATGTTCGAGTCTCATTCCGAAGTGGTTAAATACTCACGCTTTAGTCTGGTGGCAAACCCGATCTATCAACCCAGAGCGTCAGTATGTGACGAGCTGGGAATGAGACTCAACAATCAACAAACTAAGAAATTAGCCCTTAAAGCTTTTTCACAAAATTGAGAAAGGTTTTTTTTTTTTGTACAATTTGGCTGTGTCCATCAACCTTTTCTAATGCAGTATTTCAAAATGCGCGGAAAACCATGTTTATTGAAACCCGGCTCACTGTGTTCCAAAAACAAATCTGGCAACATAAGCAGAATGACACGATCAAACTTTCATTATCTCCTCAAACACAAACACAATTGTAGAAGCCACCATCTGCCTCTGGCTGCAGATTTGTTGTGCCATGCTTTCAGGTCTTGTCGCTGCACCGTCCACACAACAATGGTTCATTCTGGAGAAGTCTCTCCAGTTGGGCTGCCAATGTTGCCAAGTCCTTGACATGTGGATTTTTCACTTGTGTGGCTCTGGCCATCAGCTCTATTAACACTGTACTCGGCGAGGTAATTGCCGAGATCTCAGAATGTGGTAACATCCTTGAAAATAGATCCAACGGGGCAAGAAACACTAGCAGCCAGACAATCAGACGAGACCCCAAGGACGAGTAATCAGCGTAGCTGCAGCTCATTCCCCACCACAGTATCATAATGAAGGTGCAAAAGGACAGCATGAGAATGAGCAGCACCAGTCACACGCAGAGATGTGCTGGAGAATAAACTCTGAACACTCGCTCGTTGACTACCTTGTTGGTATGACATACATCTACATGAGATCCAAAAGCAAGTTAATAAGTATGAGGACACAGGACTGTCTCTTCGAACTCCCTACAAAAGCCCCATTTTCTCAGGCTCTCTTCGTGCCTTTTTCAGGTCGAACATGTTGATACCGGTGTCCCAATCATTTGAGGCAAACAAAGCATCAAGTATGGGTCACACCATATGTTTTAAGGGTCCTCTACAATCCTCCTGTTTTGTGTACTTGAAGGAAGGATCTTTGGCCCAGAATTTAACTCTTAGTTTTTACTTTTTTCCCTTTTCTTTCAACACTAGTGGCTCCACAAAGAGTTTCTTTCACGGAGACAAACAAACTGAGGTTGTCCAGGAGCAAAATGAGGAATTTGGAATACGATGTTAATGAATGTTCTTCACTTAATATGCGCAACAAACCAGAATCTAAATCAGAATTGAATTACCATCATATTATTTTCAACTAGCAATGGTATTATATCCTTAGATCATATCCAAAACTTTTTTTTTTTCAGGCAAATTTGTAACACACACATCAAAGCAGGTGGTTCATGATAAATAGTTTGTTCAACTTTGTGCTCAGGAGTGAGAGAAGAAGCAGTTTATCACAGTTTAAGAGTAATGGCCCAAGAACAGATCATTATTATTTTCTTTCTTACTTTCTGTTTCTTTCCTACTTCATGTCCATATTTTCCTACTTGATCAGATTCTACTACAAAGACACTTTCTTACCCTGAAATATTGCACTTCAGTATCTTAAAGGCTTTCATGCAGTCTCTCTCTCTTTGTACTCTTTGAAATTTTTTTCAGATGTTCATGGTTCTCAGATTATGTATCTACGTTTTTAAACTTTTCTTCATGCGCCACCATGAGGTTGACATTTGGGTTTTTTTAGTAAAATGTCTCCGCAACTTTTGGATGACTTACCATAAAATTTGCAACACAAATTCACGTTCACCTCAGAATGACTTGCAATCACTTTTTTGATCATCTAATTTTTCATCTAGTGAAATCCTCATCTAATCAGCAAACGTTAGCAAGCTAACACGTCAATCGCGTCATTAGTTTCACGTGGACCTTGAAGTGTAATTACCACTGGGAAACTCATCTCTGTATCACTGATATATTCGAATTGGCTCTTAAAAGTTGCCTGATAACCAAACAAATATGGATGCCTAATTAAACCAAAATTCAATGTGCATGTGATATATCAGTGTATTAATCAGACCAACTCTAACCCCAACTCTTACAACCGTCTTGATGATGTGATGTCACTAGCTAGCTTTCCTTCCAAATGTTGCACCACTTTCAAGAAAATCGGCTAAAGAAACTGCTCTACCATTATGAGATTAATAGCAGGTAGTTCATCGAGCAGCGGACGGTCCTAATGCTGTGTTCAGACCAGAGTGCGGCTCTTTCTGCCCGTTGCATTTTTTTGTCCAAAGTTTGTGTTGCCCTGTAAGGCAGTTGTTTCCGTGGTTACAGCTTGCCTGTTTATGCCGATTCAGACATGGTCTGTGAAGCTCACAGTGTAAAGTCATTGTTTTATGGAGATTAATATAGAATAAAAAAAAAATACTTACATATATTTATATCAATGGTGTGACACATACTCGTACACAACTGGAGCAAGGCGTCCAGGTAGTAACTACTGCTGATGTGACACAGATCATCAGTCAGTCAGTTTCAGTAGAAGCCAGCGATATATAAAAGCTACAAACTGACAACTGACACTTGTGGCTGTATGACAGACGATTTATATACGTCATGATTAATTCACACATCTGTTTTCTAGTGCATTTTCTCCCTTTTTGCTTTTATCAATACAGCGGGACATTTTTTTTTTTTTGTGCTATAACTGTCTTCACCAAGAAAGATTTTTTTCTCTCGTGTCTGTTTGTTGGTTGGTTGGTTCGTCAGGAGGATGGGATCTCATCCCCAGAATAGAACCCCATTAACTTTGGTGCGAATCGGAATAAGAGCATTGTGAGATGGGGTGTTTTTACACATTTTTGTTAATTTCTCATGATGCATGGATCGTGATGAAAAAAAAAATCAAGGGTATTTAGGTGGCTGGTGCTTATGAGTGAGTACAAAAGGGGATATGTGGGCTCTGGCGGAAGTATGAGCTCTGAGTGCCATTCTAGTTCAGGATTATTTTTTATTTTTGGCATTTCCACTCACATCTTTATGCGCGAATCGAAAAAGCACATTAAAAACAGGTGGATGGAAATCCACCCAGCGACTCTCGCTAAACTAGCCATTCACTCAATAGAGCACTGTTTGCATCACACCTGCAGTGTCTCTCTATCGCGGGCCCGCACGCATACACACCCACCAGATGCTGTAAAGGCTTTCTGCTCCTGTGTGGCAGCAGGTGATAATTCTCAGTGCAGTACAGAGACTGGGTTAATGAGGGGTCAAAGTGTTCAAGTAAGAAACAGCAGTTTTATGGTGCCTGCTGCACGCTGATAGCTGTTTGAACCGGCTGACCTTTGAACCCTGCGGGGTCAAGTGATCAACAAACGGGGTCGTTTAGATAGGTCAGATTGGAACAACTGAAGGATGTGTATGTCACAGCAATATGTCTTCACGGTACAGATAAATTGTGCTTAATGATTATAACCCCGCTCAATTTGTTTCTGGGGCCATTAGATTGTTGTCAGCTATCAGACTGTTTAAGACATGGCATAGATTTGATTCATTTGTAATTTAATTGATAACCTCATGTCTGTTAAATATTCAGTTTAGTGACCAATGTTATTGTGTGTGTGTGTGTGTGTGTGTGTGTGTATGTGTGTGTGAGTGTGTGTTTGTGTGTGTGTGTTCCTATCTTTGACATGTAGGCACTGAGCACAGTATGTTTTTGTTATATTATAAACTGACGTCTACAGTCTGACATCTGTGTTTTCATTTATTGACTTTTGACATTTGATATTCCTGCAAATCAATATCCTCTCTTTGTCCTCTCTCTCTCTGTCTCTGTCTCTGTCTCTGTCTGTCTGTCTGTCTGTCTCTCCCTTCTAGCAAAGTGTCCACCACGGCTATCACCAGTGGACATGGATCACCGAGGGGGCCTGTGATTAACAGATAGCACCTTGTCTCCTCCGCTGGCAGGCCATCATTACGACGAGAACTAGAAGATAGGTTCTGTGGGAGAAAAGACCTTTTGGAAAATGTCAGCGACAGTCAAAGCCCCAAATTTTCCTCCATTCACTCTTTACCATGTGATGCTACCTACTCTAAACCCCTTAATTACACCACCCCATCTTTCCTATCGCCTAATGTTTTGTATCTAAGTACAGTGTCTAATTTCAGAGCATGTGGAGATTTTATTTTGTCTTATGTGGCTTACCTGAAGGTTTAAAAAAAAAAAAAAAAAAAAAAAAAAAAAACAGCCCTATATTTCACCCATATCAGCAAAACCAAGCACTACCAAACAAACAAAAAAACAGCAGTGTCTGCAACAGCTCCCCTTCCCCAGTCCCTTTCACTGGAGCCAGCTTCACTGTCTTAATACTCTTAGTCCCTCAGTTGGCATGTTTTCCAAGAAAGCCGCTGCATTTCCAGATTTGTAAAATCCGTCAAAATGCCTGTAATGAATATTTCTACAGCCTTGATTGTATTTAATATGCTGTTTGACCAGCCCAATAAGAAACATGTACTGATCTGGCACCAGAGGGACCGCAGCATCAGTAGAAGCTTTATTGTCCGGGAAAAAAAAAAACGTCTGGACTGTCTTTTATCAAGTGAAGCAGAAACATTTATTATTCAGATAATCTCTTCTTTCCTGTGCATGAATCTACATGTCATTTGTCATTTGAATTTTTTAAAAAAAGCTACTACTATTAGTACAGTTGTCTTCATGGATTAACTGTCATCTTGCGAGACAGGTCTTTGTTTCTCTACACCTACATTGTACAGTCTGTTTTACTGTTGTTTTAGCTTTGCTGGAGAAAAAAAAATTAATAACTCCTTTGCATTTTATTGCTGCTTAAGAATAAAATGTAGAGCTTTCCTGTCTTTTTTGATTTTCAATTTAGGAGGTAAATTAATGCCTCAAAGCGAGAAGTTATGGAAAAGTTTTAACATTTAAACTGTGTATTAATTTCAAGGCCTAAATGCGCCCTCAATTATTTTACCATTGCCCCTAAGTAATTGATTTTAGGTAGAGAAAGAGGGAGGAGGAGGAGGAGGAGGGGGTGATCTGTGTGTTAAATCTGTGTGAAAACCGCAAAGCTAACAAATGAAAAATAACTAACGGCGTAATTGCTGTGAGCGTTGTAACCTTGCTTTATTGATTTTTCTTTTTTTTTCATCAAGGCATTTGGCTTACATCAAAGTTAGGCCCATAATAACACAAGTTGTTTCACGGCTCCCTCTAATAATTCACATTTTGTTCCCTCGCTCAGCCTCTCGCTCTATCATTGACTCATTCAGGTGTGTTCAAACCAGCCACACAAAGATGAACACTTGTGAGGCTCGGGGTCCGGCGGTGTGCAGTGTGTGGTGTGTGAACGCAGTGAACAGACACAGACAGAACGTGCACGGGGACGAGATAATGAGCATCTCAGGTGACTACATGCGGTGATTACCAGGTTGCCTGTGTTATAGGAACTATATCACAATAAACATACACTCCCGCTCTGTGCACACACGCACACACACACATTCAGACGCACGCTCATGCGCACACACACACTCTTGAGAGATCCTTGGTTATCACACCCTTCCAGATTGTTCTGAACTACTTATGGAAAACACAACACACATCTCAAGATGTGGCCACTCTTGCCAATATGAGCCCAGTGTTAAGAACAGTTGTTGTCGTTGTCGTCGTGTGGTGTTTTTTTTTAGCATCTCTAAATTCCTAGCGTTGCTAAGGTGCTTTGGGAGGGGATTAACAGAGGCTGGCGCCGATGAGCAAGCCTTGCAGATTTCCAACCAGCAGGAAAAAGACAAAGAAAGAGGGGAAAGACGGAGGAAAAAACAGGAGAGGGTTAGACAACAGGGAAATGGCAGGAACAGCTTGTGTAAACACGATGACTTGAGAGAGGTAAAGAGGTAGAGATGAATGAGCGCCGAGCGACGGAAAGTGAGACTAAATAATAAGCATCCTAAAGAAGATGCCTCAACTTTCACACTCTCTGTGTCCTTTTCCCTTCTTTTCCTCTCAAATCTACAACATTTTCATCTCCTCACTCTCTTTTCATGTGCTCCGTCCTCTCCTCTCTGTTTCTTCCCATCTCTTTATTTCCCCCCACGGGCAACAGTTTCAGATCCAGACACTTTTGTCTCCCTTTTCTCTCTGTCACAACTTCAAACAGCGCCGGCGCTCAGGTCATGCTGATGTGCCCGGAGCATCGGTGACTGTGCCGTCTCAGGTGTACGTCTCCCAGCGTGTCCTTGATGACACTCTCTCCCTTTCTCCCGTCTCACTGCTTTTAATTAGTGTAGTGAGCAGTGGAGGCAGCAAAGACAGCTGAGCCACATTTACCAATTATCGACCCGCTCGTAGGTACCTCTGCCACGGCATTTCAATGCTTTTAATACTTCTGCAGATGGAAAAAAAAACATAATTACACATGAACTGAGCCACAAGAGTGGAGAATGTCTTGATTCTCACTCTCTAAATCCCTGGATACTTGTTCAGAGAACAAATCAGAGTGTGTTTTTCTCAAAGTAAAATCTCCATTAGCTAGAGCAGGCGCACCAAAGGGAGGGTCCTAATGCTTTTCTTTGAATCCTCTCCTCAGGCTCGCCGTCTCAGGTAGAGTGTAACTGGATGCCGCCTGTTTGTGGAATACAAGGCACTTGACCAAGGGCCAGCATTGCTCCTCCCTCCCCTCCCACCCCTATCCTTCCCCTACCTGGGTCATGTTACCCCTCAGCCCCCCCCCTCCACCTCCTTTCCTTGAGTGGCGGCAGGTAGTGTGTTTTGTAGCCGCCATCGATGTCTGTGGATGTTGAAAAGCACGTGTCTGTATGTTTGTACTCTACCCAGACAGGTGTTTGTGACTTTGTTTGGGCTCGGCAGCTGGGCTCCTGTAACTGTGCCCCTCTCGGCCGCGCTGGCTAATGTGACCGGGTTGGCTGAGGCGCGGAGGCGGCTGTCTTTCAACCACTGATCCCTCAGAACTACTCATCTGATCAGGCTGGATCTGCGCTTCGCGGCTGCTGGGGTCACACAACCCAACCCCGGGGTCAACCAGCTAATTACAGACCCCTGTGTCCTCCGTCTCTGTCACCACCGGGGAGATGGGGAAGGTGGGGTGATAGAGGGAAGAAAAAGCGAGAATATTGACTTAGACATCAAAAGGTCAACAGTGAGTATAACCAGGCTGTACACTCTTTTTCCCCTCCAGTTTATTGAAGAGAGGAAGAGTATGAGGCTCTGTTTTTAGATCATCTTTGTCACACCCTTCCCAGCCCTCAGGCAGAGACAGAAGCTTAGACCCATGGGACCAGAGCTGTTACAGTGTATGTGGATTTATGTATCAGCGTGCCACTAACTTACAGGGGCTGTGCCAGTGCCTGTCTGCTTTCTTGTCTTTGTCTCTGAGATTTACTGTGGCAAGAAAAGCCTAATATACATATGAGGCCGACTTCACTTTCAAGAGAGGCCAAGTGTTGTGTTATGATTTCCTTCATCCTGACCTTTGCCTGTGACCACTGACTGAACTGGGATTTGAGAGAGAACTCCATGCTGCAGGTTCATTAATCACAAAAATGCGAGGACTCCTTGGCCAAGGTATCAAATTAATCAAAAAAAAAGGGGGTACGTTAATCACATGCATGAACAGCTTTAGTCACACTTGTGATAATGCCATCTGATTTAAACGTGTTGCTCCAGGCTGAGTTAATGATGCCACCCAGGGCCAGGCAGAGCAAACCTCCTTGCGATCACTGAAAGGACATTAATGGTGAAGTAATTTTCTTACATGTAGTCATTGGGTATGCTGATGCACGGTGCACAGGGGTCAGTGGGTGTTGCAGCAATTACGGCTTTTTTTTTTTTACAGCAGCTTTTTCCTCACAGCTTGACCGCTGTGGTTTTCACTCCGGCTGTTGGAATTATATTAGTCACACTTCCGTTTTTCTCTCTGCAGGCTTTTTGTCCTCACAAATGATCTGGGGGAAAAAAAAAAAACATTTTTTTTTTTTTTCTCGTGGAAAGATTTGATCCGCAAGTTGGACTTGTGTATATGTTACATACGTAGAAAGAGTTTTAGATCGATACTGAAATAGAGGCAAGCATCACGTGAACCCGGCATGTGTGGTTACACTGCCCTCTTTTGAATGCACCGCAGTGTATCTCAGGGGTGTGCTGCGGCAGTGGGAAAGAGAGTAAAATAGAAAAGCAGACGTGAAGGTAATATGAGAAATCACACACGAAATGATGGTAATTTCAAATGAGACATGATGAATGAACTTTCAAAGCTTAAACTATTCTGTTAGAACAAATGCTGCACAAGATAATACAATTCAAAATTAAGATGTATCCAGATTCAGGTACTGGTAGTTTGTTTAAACAGCTTGTGCACATAAGAAAAAAAAACACAAATTAACACATAGACACATAAATAAATACGATTAGGATGAAATTAAATATGCTGAGGAGCTCAGAGGAATAACACAGTATATGAATACTAAAAAAAAAATGTTCGATCAAATCGACAAAATCTATAAAAAATGTAAAAGATGAAATCACAGAGGGTTTAAAAGATTTCAAATAGCGGTGAGTTTTATTGTGTCAGACAGTAATACTGCTTTTTACTGTGCTCACACATGCCTCCCCGTTGTCCCTAAATCACAGGGTCTAATGTCTTGGTCACTCAGATAACAAAAGAAAAAGAAAAAAAAAGCTTCAGAAGAAAGAAGTGCTTCATTTTTCTACATGTTCAAATCTGTCATGACTGGCAACGACCTCTTTCTGTCCTTGAACAAAATTAATGTCAAAGTTCTTACAAGAAATTTAGCAATTAGAATAACTAAGTCAGGTCATATTAAACTGTGAGATCAACGGAGTAATGTCCAGACTGGATTGTTGTGGGTTATGGAACACTGATGGACAGTGGCCATACGTTTAAAACAGCTGTTGTGTTATTCGGAGAGCTCCAACAAAGGTAAACAGTCTATAAGCCGAGTGAGGACATAATTCTGTAAAAATGTATTATAGTAGTAAGAAAAACAATGTAGTCTTTAATACTTGCTGCAAACACGCTCATCTTTTTACTTAATTCAATAGCTCCAGTAAGACACACAAACATTTCAGACCACGACTCAGTCAGTGTGTGACCCTATAACTGATTGTCCACTGATTATAAATTGTAGGGTTACAGCTGCTTGAATATTTATGTACGGCACACTTACATTAAGTACACTACACAACTCAGACATGAGTTGAGACTATGAAACTATTTGCCTGAAGAATGTAAAATATGTTACGCGGTGAAAGAAGAGAGAGGACGTGCGTTTTAAAGTTCCTTCAGGCACCTCTCAGCCTCTCGAGTGTGTTTTCAAACAAATCAAAGACTGTGATCATCTCGGGAATTTCTCAGGTTGGGAAAAGATCAAGACAGACTTAATAAAGAATTGTGTATATTAAAAAAATAGATTCATAATGAATTTCATCATAAGACATTATCGGAATAGACCCTTAGCTTTATTCAGACAACTTTTGATCTAAAGAGTAGGTCTAGTGCGCCTTGTGTACACCTGCACTAGTGGTAATAATGAAAGAGTTACATACTGTAATATCATTAGCTGTCCCATAATGAGCTCTTGTCTTCTGCTGGACCTTTTAGCAGTGCCTGAAAAACAAAACGCCTCAGATATGATCTAAGATAGGGTAGATTAGGCTCTCTGTTGGTTCTGATCCGTTTGCCTCTCTTTTGTGCCTGAGCTTGTGGCTCGGGCTGCAGTCTGCACCGTTCTCTGACCCCTGCAGCCCGACAGGCCGCTCTGATAAACTCATATCACACACATAACAGGGAAACCGAAGACCTGGCCTAATTAGCAGGCGGGACGTGAAAGATGGAGAGAGAAGGAGAGAGAGAGAGAGAGAGAAGGAGGGAGAGAAGGAGGGAGAGAAGATTGAAAATCAAAACGAGGAAGAGTTTATTAACAGAGCCCGTGACCTCTGGTTATTTATTCATGGGATTACTAAAGAGGACTTTGGAACAGAGTGCCCTGCCAACATTAACATTAACAACATTGGTTCCCAATGAGCGCGATGTGCCTGGTTGCTGTTTTTGCTCCTGATAGATTTATAAGCATCGCAAACTCTTTCTCTCTCCTTCTCTGCCTCACATTCATGCACTTGACACCTTCCTCAGTAGACTTACCTGTCCAGGTATTCCAGTAATCCAGGCCAAGCCTTGTCAGGTGGAAGAAAGTCTATCCCAGGGTGGAGACAGAGGGGGGTGGTGAGGAGGAGGTGGAGGAGGAGGAGGAGGAGGGGGGAGCTGCAGTAAGTCTAGCCGGTGGTGAGGTGGAGGAGGGAGGGAGAGGACCAGAGACAGGGGGCAGGTAAAGGGGATCGTATTCAGGCTCCTGGGGACAGGAGGCTTGGCGTGGCACCGCACTGCCCACCCAACATCAACACTCTCAGGTTCCCTGGCTCAGATGGGCCAGATAATCACCCTCTCTCCACAGGGACCATCTGGAGGCTGCAAGGGAGGGAGGTGAAGGCCATATTTGATTTCAATAAAACATAAATTCACTCATCTGCTGGCCAGCCGGGGAAAAAAACCTCCCTTTTTTTTTTTCCTCCTCTCTCTACCTGACAGCTGATATACACAAAACATTCGCACATGAGCGCAACATGTAAGGCCCGATCCGGAGAAAGAAGAAAAAAAAAAATCACACACGTGTTCACACTCACAGCAGTGCTCCCTCTCATCTGCGAGTGTCTCCATTTTGATTGACGCTGCTATCCCTGTAGAGATCAGAGGACGGCCACTGTGATTATCATCTCAACGTGGTAACCGAGACACCCCTAATCCCATAATAATCCCTCACAGTCAGCCCTGACCTCCTGCCAGGAAAACACATGCACTCAAATATACGTGTGCGCAGACATACACACACATACATACATACAACTAGACAAACTGACACTATTTTGTCATGTCTCAAGTAACCTTCTTTACGTATATAATTGCAGACACCGAGCAGTAAGTTGGTTAATTTTCATTTTGTCTCGTACTTCTCTGAAAACCCTGAAACTATTATCTAATAAATTAATAGTATAGAAGTATTATAAGTAAAATGTTCAGTGAGAAAAGAAAAGGCTCATTGTACACGGTTCACAGAGTTATATTATTATAAAAATGATTATGTTTTGTTGTTTGGATCACTAACAATTGTAAATACCCTGTGTGCTACTGGCTAAATTAGTACTATGACACCATATGATTTAAGCATATCATGTGTTTTGTGTGCAAAATGTAATGAGAATGAAAATGAGAATCTGTAAGTGTCAGATACATGTAGTGAGGTATCAAGGACACTGTCTCCCTCTGAAATGTAATATAGTGTGTAGAATAAAGCAGCACAGAATGGAAATACTCAAGCATAATGTCAAAATTGCACATACAGTGTTGGAAACATGTTACATACATTCTCTATTATGAAAATTCCTGTTGAATTTGACATGACCAAGCTGGAGAAAACCTATAAACAACACAATAATCAATGGAAAAAATACAAAAATGCAGAAATAAGTCGATATTGTGTCATCTGTCCTGTTAAAGAACTTGACCTTGCTTGAACCAGCAGACTCAACGGTCTCAAAGGCTTCTAAGAAATAAAAAAAGTTGCTTGGTGATGTTGACGAGTGTTGTTCCATCTCACAAACACTGTGACACACCACCAACCTAATTGGTGCAATCAATTCCTGACACCTGTACACACGTTCAAAATATGAACTGACGGCTTGAAACTGCAGCAAGAACCGCTGTACTGTTTTCTGGAGTAATTCTACTCTGTCTTTCTCTGTAAAGCTACTGCACTTACAGTGAAGGGAGTAGAAGTGAAGGACTAGTGGCGCTCGGTAGCCAACAAGAGACATATTTTACATTATTATCATAATTTAACATTATTGGCAAATAAACTAATAGCCTCTCCCCCAGTCAAAATATTATACATTGTTATGATATCCAAAGTGACTTACAGTAATTCATACATACATACATACATACATTCACACACTGATGGCGGTGGCTGCCACGCAAGGTGCCGACCAGCACATCAGGAGCAGTTTGGGGTTCAGTATCTTATCCAAGGGACACTTCGACATGCAGACCAGGGGAATCGAACCAGTGACCTATTCTTTGAAATATAATCAGTTTTACTCATCAAAGTGCTTGTACTAGTAAACCTTTAGCAGCATAACTTCTGAGTTTGTCCCTCTTTTAAGACTAGTCAGTTAGTTTGAGAGCGGTAGCAGGTCTGTTACTTTTTTTTTTTTCAGTTTTTATACTGGAGCTACCTGTTTTGTGTATATTTGTACATATAACTCACCTTAATTCTGCGAATAAAACATGCCTCCTGTGAAGTCTTGTCAGGTTGTTTTTATCACTAAATCCATATATACAGAAAAAGTGTGTCGAGACTTCCGATGACAAATCAACAGGCCTCATGACATTTTCAGTGGAAGCCGGTGATATAAAACAACATACTTGTCATTGTTGGGCGTGACGTCATTGAAACTGAGCTGGCCTCGACTTTCAGGCCGTGACTTAGCATTAGCTGGCCAAGCGTGGCTATTTTATAACCTTGTCACTCATAATGTGACCATGAAAAGATCCTTTCTCTGTGTAGAAGCTGGGTCATGACCACTCTCTGTCTTTGAGCAGAACAGGGTGTTATAAAAGCCTAAAAACTGTTAAAAAAAAATAATGCCTCAAAGTGAGTGTCACACTTCTATTTGGTGAAAAGAGGGGTAAAATAAATAAATAATTATAAACTCTTCCTTACTGGTGACTCAAATAATAACTACGGATGCATGTGTTTCCTTGGTGATTCAGTCATTGTACAGACGGGACAATGAAGGTGTTGAGAGAATCCACTAACCTCGGCGCTAAACGGATAAATAAAGACACACTAAGTTAACGGCATTTCATTTCATTTCATTTTATTTGAATCTCCATTAGCTTTGGCAAAGCCATTGCTATTCTTCCTGGAGTCCATACCCAACACCATAATCTTTTCACTGCAGTACAAAACACAGAAAACACATCACACAGCACAAACACATACACACACAAAAACAAAACAGAAAAAAAAAAAAAAAAAAAAACCAACAAGAGATTTCAGAGAAATCATACACGTTTTATTTGATTTCAATTCACAAAGATTATACATCTTGTATTTCTAGCAGCCGCTACAATAAAGAAAAGAGCAAACCGGCTTCAACTGGTGCAGAACTAACTATATATAATTATACACAGCACAGCCACTGGGCATTAAAAGAAATACTACTTACCATACTTAACACAGCAAAAGTTAACCAGCAGGCAGGTATCTGCATGTTATTAAGACAGGGAACGTCATGGAGGGTTTCAAGTCCACACTGCTGGGGTAACAGGTGGCAGCAGGCAGGACTATATGTCCTATATGTGTGTGTGTGTGTGTGTGTGTGTGTGTGTGTGTGTGTGTGTGTGTGTGTGTGTGTGTGTGTGTGTGTGTGTGTGTGTGAGTGTGAGAGAGAGAGAGAGAGAGAGAGAGAATGGGAATAACACATGACTATGGTTAGCAAGTTGAAGGAGCAAGCACCCTATGAACACACTACCGGGCGTCCAAACGGGGCATTATGTCACCTCTGACTGCCTTATGTTATGTTTTCCATTTGCAGCATTTTGAGGTGGATTCGTTGTGGAAAAACTTTCCTGTGAGCACATGCTGCACAGAAATTGACAACTGTCTTGATGACAGCTTGAAACTCAAGATATTTACACACCGCATATATATACTGTGTACATAGGTATCTGTCTGTTTTTAATTTGTATACAGAGAATGTAAAAGTTAATCAACAGGTGGCATCTAACTGGCAAAAGTGTGATGTTTATAAATGCAATACAATTCAATTCACAGTGCTGGCGGACATGATTTTTTTTTTAGTGCCACAACAATGTTGGAGCAAAATCCAGGTGACACCACACAAACTCTTGATGTGTCCTTCAGGCTTTAGGGGAAGTCATCTGTGGACCAATCACTGTTTGCTAAGTCATTTTGTAGACCATAAGTAGTAGTGGGGTCATACATTATCTGACAAATGTGTGCAGCTTAATGAAGTTATAATAAGTTTAGATTAAGAAACGCCGACAAGAAAACTATTATTACCATCTTAATTCACAAAATGCCATCCTCGTGTTCTTTATTAACTTCGTACTGTAAAATATTTGCTAATGATAAGGTTTTGGGCTATTTTACATGCTTCACAGTTAAATTCAATCCAAAACTACATCTGCAGAGATGAGGCAAACACTTTTAGCTCATATTGACATTCTAAGATACGGACCACTAAAAAAATATGGTCACAATTTGTTCTTTTCTGCATCCACACGTTTTTGTGCTGTACAGTATGTTCCACTTCTCCAGGATATAAACATCAGTAATCAGTATGAAACACTCAGGTGTCCTGAGGTGTGCCCAGGCCATCAAATCAGGTAGAAGATGCATTTGGTTTATTTTCAAGCCACTGACGGATCATGAGACAATAAGCCCCCGGGGCGCAGACATTCCTTACTAAAAAAAAAAAGAACGGTTATTGCAGTCCTGTTTTTTCGTTACCCTTGAGCCACATCGCACGCTGCTGTGATATAAAAAGCTAAAGTTAAAGCACTGCAGCCCTCTGATTGGTCAGTCTGAACAACCAGAGTCATCTTGTCTGTGGTTTAAGGTGAAATTTCAGACTTTTTTAAGCAGTCTTTTGTCTTCTTGCAGTCAGCATCTTCTCATGCAAAGCCTCAGAGAGGAGCAGAAAATTGTATAGTGTAAGTGTTGTCAATCTGGCATTAATATACTACAGCACAGGTCAGTGCGTCAGTTCATAAATGCAGCAGCTTCTCAAGACTTAAGACTAGCATCAGCTGTTTTCTCTCAACTGCTGCAAAGGTGAAAGGGTTTAGTCTCCCTTTGTACCTCTTTTGTGTCACTCTAGGGTAGTTTTGCAGTAGTTTTATGTCTCTCTGTAGCATTTTGTGTCTTTGTGGTCATCTTGTGTCTCTGACTAGTCATTTGATTGACTTTCAATGAAATGTTAACAGTTGCCTTAATGTTTCTTCAAAAGCATCAGATGAATCTCTTGCTATACCACTCACGGGCTCTCTGTTAATAGATGAATTAAAGAGTATGGTTTCGACCTGCTCAAACTGGAAAGTGTCATGAGATAACTTTTGTTGTGAACTGGGGTTGATAGTGTCCCCCCTGGTTGGTATCATCCTTGCTCCCACCTGAACCTGCAGCTGTAGACTGAATACTTTTCAGGTTAACCTAAACTCAGCTCCCCAACGCGCCGGAGCACTGTGTAGATGACCGTGCAATCCAAAATTGTCAGATTGTGTTATCTGCCAGAACTGGCCAGCACAGTGCAGCTCATTCATTTTGACATGTCTCAGGTGGAAGCGTGTTTTCAGAACGACCAGACCTGCCCTGAAATCCATCAAATGTGTGCTCCTCCCGGTTTTGAGCGAAACAAACGCAGCCCACTTGACACAATCTACACATGTATTTCTTTGATTATAACAGACGGCATCAGATGCTCTGTATCACTTCATCTCACTGCCCTCTCCTCCCTCCTTTTCCCGTGCCTCGGGTACACACACAAACATGTACCCTTTGGAAAAAAATAAGTGCAAAAGCTCACTAACACCGCGGGGTGTTACATTTTTATGACCAGTCTCAGTGGTGTAACTACAGCTCACATCCATCTCTTCAGCATTAGCGTGATGGATGTATTTTTCATGCTGCCATTAGGGCTGAAGCAGTATGCCGTGCAAGGCTTGTGTATGCTAATGTGCCCTCTCACACCTGCAGTTTCCAATTACCCCTGAGGAAAGCAGCCAAGACTTGGTTTGCAGCCACCAGCAATAATATGAGTAATGGCAAAATTGCACTAGTCCTTTATGGAAAATTGAAGAAAAAAAAAGAAAGAGAAGAAATCGTTCAAGAGGGGGGTTAGAAATGGCAAAGATGCAGGAAGAGAAGTGAAGGCAGGGAGAGAGAGAGGGAGTGCGAGGGAAAAAAGGGGTGATGCAGGGGTCCCGCTGTATTGCCTTGAAATGTTTGTCACCACACTTCTGCTGTGGTTTTTGACATTTTTTTTCTTCCCCCTCTCTAAACAACATTCACAGCAGCTCCAAATCATTTGACTGCGGTGGTTTTGAGTCCTCCCTCAGATCAGAATTCAACACAGTCTGAGACGGAGAGAGAAAGATGAGAGATGAAACAGAATCGTCCACTCAGAAACATCCATCTTTGCTTTGCCTCTGCAGCTCCTCAATCATCTGCGCTCGAGTTCAGAACTGATTCTGTTTCCCCTTTCTTGTGAGCTGCCGGCTACAGGCGAGCAGAGCCAACTATGTTTTCCCCTTTCTTCTACTCTCTCCAGAGCCAACTATGCTGATTAGATATTTGTTATGACCACGTTAGAGAGGGGGGGAGACAGATGATACTTGATAGGCCTATTTTGCTGGGTATTGAGCTGCTGATAGTGTTTGTGTGTCAGACGGGGGGGTATTAGGGGTCCTCGTGGCTGCTGGCCTCGATAACAGGGGCGGAAAATCAATCACCCTCTTTGACAGCCATGTGAGGAGCCCCGCCCTCTTTATCCCCCCCCCCCCCTGTTTCCCTCTGTTTCTTGTCTGTCACCTACAGGATGATCTACAGCATGAGCACAGATACAAGCACACACATGTCATCACCCGAATAGGCATATACAGGCAGGCAGGAGGCACCTGGTGAAAGCCCTGGCAGGATTAGTGGAGCTGTAAGAGTTGGTTACGGTGAGGAACACATGTTCAGGTCACTGTCTCCCTGACTGCACTGTGTTATTGCTCCAAACCGTGTTCTCCTTATTATACTCCCCTCTTTGCTTTCCCTTTCTCTCCCTCCACAATCCCCCCCCCCTTCTCTCTCCCTCTCTCTTTCTCTCCCTCTCTGCACATGTGTGTGCGTGCACGAGCTGAATGTGTTTGAGGGGTGAGGAGGGGGGCATCAAATCCGTAGAGAGGACTTGGCAGTTGCTCTTCTCCCTCTCGCTTCATTGCTTCGGTCCTCCCCAAAATCCTATTTCACGGTGCCAAGCATCCGCTCCCTGGGATCTCCACAGCTCCCATCTCCAGACGCAGGTTTAAGCCCCTCTCTTGGCACCCGGACTGGGCATGGAGAGAGAAGGCATGTGACGCACATCAGCAGCGCCAGAAAACAACAAACACACCTATTATCTTTGCTCGGAGAGGGACCGGTGTCCTGCAGTGTGCAGCGTTCACTCACACCGCTCCTGCTCTCACATGCTGCGTTGGCTTGAATTTAGTAACCTCTGACATGAGTCAAGAGGTCACGCATGAACCTGTGAGCTGGCCTCCCTCCCAACACATGTTCACTCATTCATCAGTTAAAATCACCCCCCTCCCAATCAGTCGCACAGCAAACACACTCAAAACCCTCATTCAGTCCAATAACAACAAATCAATCTGTTGAAGCTTCATCAATTAATAATCAGCAGACAAAACACCGAGGGGCTAATCGTCACCTGCTGTTAATTTGTTCTCCTGTGATTCAGGGTGAACTCGCGCTTTAACGGCGCTCCAATTACAACCAATCAAAGCAATTAATTAGCCACCAAATTACCTGAATCTACACCAACAGAGCCATGGAGCATGTACAGGACGTTGCATTTCTCTGGAAACTTATGTGTTTCTGCGTGACAGCCACTAGATGGCACCAGCTGCCTGAGTTTACTCTACTGTTGAACATGAACAGCCTTTTTTATTTTCCTTAAAAAAAAAACAGCCTTTTAATTTGCTGTCAAAGCTCAAAACCCAACATCATGACATCAACTGAGGCCTTTGTTTGTGTGAGATATCCTCAACATGAGAGTAACACCAGACATGAAAAAAAGATACAGAAAACAAGACTTATGAAGCTGAATTGACAATCTGGATGCTGGCTCAGTCAATCAGTCAGTCAATCGTCATATTTGTACAGCACTTTCCACACAGCAAATAAACACAAAATGCTTCACACACGGAAAACAAAAGTAAAATACAGAAATAGAAGGCCATCATAAATAAAATACATGAATACAACAAAACAATATGATTGATAAAATTATATCAATAAAGCACTAACAAAAATAAGATTCATAGATAAAACGTCGCCATACATAAAACACATACATAGAGAAATAGATAAAGTTCAGTAGGACAGGACTGACTTCATTTTATTAGCAATTAACTCATTAAAAACAACAAGGAGCGAACTACAACTTTTGCATGTTGCTTTATCAATCATTTGTGCCCGATTGTCATCAGGTGTAAATAATCAGGTGCTGATCAGCAGAGAATACTGCAAATTCGCATTCCCGATACAAATACATACCAAAAAGTCAACAACAAAAGGCAACAGCAACCACAATTTCGCATACATTTCCATTTCCATGAGATAATGAGATAGGAAAATCTCAAAATCACAAAATCTGGCTGATCCATCCACAGTAGTTAAAGGATGCACACAATTCCAAAGGATAAACATATATCACAGTGGACAAAGTTGATGAATGTTCCTCGTATGCATATCTGAAAAAAACGAGCACACGTACATGTACGCCTTCATAATAAAATCAAAAAAGAGTTTTTTGGTCCTCTGGGGTTTATCCTGCACTGTGGGCCCCAGGCTGTTTTTCCAGAGCCTACAATGGGACTGATGTTTTATTATTAGAATTATTATTTATTATTATTATTATTATTTACTTTAAAACCTTCACCAGGAGCAGGCAAAGGTGTTCAGAAACCAACAACATATAGCGATTCAACTGCTTTATAATCATTACATCGTTGTTGTCTTTTTCCTTCTCTCTAACATTCTCATTCAGAGGTCATGAAGCAGCCATCAGCAATTGTCACCAATATTAAATTAAGTATTGATTGACAACAATTATGTTTATTATGTTTATTATGTTTAAGTCAGGAGCCCAAAAAGAAGAAATGAAACTCTACTGATGTAACTGTTGTCAGATCTGTAGCGTTTTTTATACTGTCTTATACTTCATGGGTGATAAAGACTCATCCAGCCTATTGTTCTTAATGTTTCGACTCATTTGGCTTTTGGGGTTAGAACAA
This sequence comes from Diplodus puntazzo, assembly GCA_963678695.2. Lineage (NCBI taxonomy): Eukaryota > Metazoa > Chordata > Actinopteri > Spariformes > Sparidae > Diplodus > Diplodus puntazzo. The sequence goes on along the minus strand of OZ023164.1, from coordinate 13,627,786 downwards.
TATATATATATAGATCCTATACACTGCAACTGCATGCAAAATAAATGCTGGTTTTGCTCTCCAACATCAGCCTGTGTGAATGCTCCACATTCTTTATTTTCCACAGTCAGGGGGTTCATACGGGGATAATTCATATCCACAGCATAATAGGATCCACTGTTTGTGCTGACAATAGTACAGAGTCAGCTGCAGAACTGCAACAAGAGCTGGAACGATTGAACTACACAAAAAAAAACCCTGTTTGCCACTGAAAAAAAACGCGAGTAGGAAGCCGCTTAAGGTTTCAGCTACACTATTAAACAATGTCAGCATATAGACATTAGTCAATTGAACCTATATGATCTATATTGTCCGAATAACACATAAGTTAGTGCTTATATTTGTAATTAAAAGTAATTGCACAAGTATTTTCAGTTTTATGAAATATGAAAGCATTTTGGCTCCTCAAACTCATTTGACTTTTTACATTTTGCACAGTATCAGTCAACTGTGCATGGAGTGTTGGTAAAACAACCCAACTACCCAGAAGTTATACTTAAAGATATCATGTCAACATATTGCTTTGGTAAAAGTGAAATAATTCATACGAATAGTGCTCGAGTAAAAGTAAAGGATTTTATATGTAATGTACCAAAGTATTGTTTGGCAATAAATGTACTTTAGTATCAAATGTACAATAAAAGTAAATTATTCACATATTTACATGTACTTAGGCGCACTATACTATGGGTCGACAGATTGTCAAATCAGATATTCAGCAGTTTTCTGATCAGAATCGTTTTAGAATCACATTGTTCATAAAATTAATTACTTTTGAAAATGCTCTACTTTGGCTCTGTTTCAGCATGCCTCTGCAAAGTAACTAGTGACTAAAGCAATTAAATAAATGCAGTGGAATAATAATGATACGAATGGGAGTGGAAGTATAGAACCTCAAAATTGTATTTAAGTACATATATTAGCCCTGACAGACTTCACGCCCGCTGCTGTATGTGAATTGCATAAGCAATTACTGAAGTTCCCATATAGACAGTTTACACAGCAGACTGCTCATAGAACCTTCATTAAATGCCCCAATACAAAATCCAACCAGTCCTCTGTTGAAATACCTTCATCTGGCTCTATTTGTGAGTCACACAGTGGTCATTTGATGAGGGATTATACCCCATGTAAGGACAGTAAGGCCAATGGACAGTGGTGCAGTTGATGGTTGTCATATTTACTTAACTTACTCGCTGTTTATTTTGTTACTGGCTTTATGTTTGTGTTTATCTTTTAGTGTTCATGTATTTTATTATTTTTTTTAGAATATTTGGACCAACATATGAACAGACAGCATGTAACCAGAGCAGGATCAACAATGGCATAAACAATAAGCAAATCAAAATGAACAACAAAACGATACTGTCGACAAATACAACAAAAATGAAGGTAAATAACCAAAGTGAGACAAAACATTAGGGATTCGTGGCAAAATCTTACCTCAAGCATCACGATCCCATCCTCAATACAGGAAGACCAAACTGGGGTTTATCCCTGAACCAACAATCTTTGATGGTGGTATGCAGCTATTTAGTCTATTTTACATATTTTATTTTGTCTTCTGTCTGGAGTTGTGTGTGTTTTTTTCTGTACTGTGGTTTGTGTGTCAATAGTTATATAAATAAAAAACCTCATATAATAAAGGTTTTAAGACTTGACGTTGATACAGGGCACCTCTACGAAACAGGACATTATTTTATTCTGATTTAAGTGTTGCATTTTGCTGTTAATCGAATGATAAAAAACAACTGACATGCAGTGAACCTGGAGTTTTGGGACCTCCTGTGAACACATGCACGTGTAAAAAAAAAAAAGAATTGCCAGGAGTTTACGCTTTACTGCACCAACGACGAGCACTAAGACCGCAGTAATTTGACTTGTAAGCACTTGTTCTTGTGTCTTATTCTGTTAAAAACTGGGGACACTGTGTCCAAATATGCAGATTGTGCCCACACATGACTGATGACACCATGAGGAAACTAACCCACTGCCCCATATGTAGCTCCCTCTCGCCCACACACAAGACAGAAGGAAAGAATGAACAATGACCCAGTTCCTCCACTTGGATGGAACAATCAGTCAGCTATGTGATAATCACAGCAACAGCAGTGGAAACATCAACCTATGCTTTAAACTGAAAAGCAACTTCGGCCTAGTTAAATTTGGAAATGAAGGCCAGCTGCTCCTGGGGGGGTGATCAGATGCAGTCAGATGTGCTGATCGGTACCTGATCAGATCTTTGTTGCATTTCACAGTCTCTTCAGCATGCAATGAGTTTAGTCTGAAAAGTGCGAAAGTTATTTCATCAGCTGGAGATTAAAGATGCATTTATTCCAGAAAGTCAGCAGTTTTCCGTGCTCTTTTTATAGCCCATGTAATTATATTTTTAAATCTGCGGCGGTTGCACTGCATCAGCTGTCCTGATTACGGCTGTAACTTCTGTAGGTGTGACAAATAAGTAAAGAGGAGAGCAAAAAGAGGCACTCCTATCTCCTCAACATGACAATGACATAAAACACAACATGCATATAATTGGGACAGCCCATAAACAAAGAGCATGTTGTAATCTGTCCACTGAGGCACACTCATCATTAGACACTAAGTGCCCCGGAGTCTTGAGGGAGGTAAACAGCAGCATGAAGCATTAGTAGGTCAGAGCTGAAAGTGCTGGATCCCTGTGCATTATTAATAGTGTCTGTGCTAATTGAAAGTCATAACTCCGCAAATGAAACGTCTGGGGCAGACATCACGCCTTGCCACCCTGCAGCCAGAGGAGGATCCCCTTAGATGGAGCCGCAGCTAATTTTAGAGTTGCTCGTGAATGCGGTTGGGTTTTTGTTGCTCACATTGTGTGACAACAATGTCGGGATTACTGTTGTGCGGCTGCAGTACACATGAGCTCTGTTACATAACAAAAGCCCTTATCTCCGTACTTTTTTATTTCCATCCGCGGGCCTATTATTAATATTATCTGGCTTTAATGTTTTCAACTTGAGTAAATTTACTGATTTCTAGTGACTTGTTGGTAAATGATGCTATAAAATCCCCTGGATTCCTTTGTTTTTGTTCTCTTTACATCAGTGACCTCAATGGAAGCAGCTTTACAGTAACATCTTTGACATTTTCTCTTCTCTTAATGTTGAATAGACTTAGCAAAACAAATCTGATAAACACCTAATCAGTGTAAATACATGTTGGCTGCAGGTTGTCTAGTAATCAGAAGGTCGCTGGCTCGAACCCTGGCTCCACCTAGCTGCATGTCGCAGAGTGTCTTTGAGCAAGATACTGATTCCCAAATTGCTCCTGATGAGCAGTTGGCCACTTACACGGCAGAGACCGCCATCAGTGTATGAATTATTGTAAGTTGCTTTGGACAAAAAAGCGTCTGCTTGATGCCTTTAAATGTAAAATGCAAATAGCATAGCAGCGTAATAGGTACCGCTCTCAAATGATCTGTTTCTATTGGCTTTATTAATGGTTAATAAATCATTTACTTATTCTCAACAGATCTATTAAACGCATTCAATCAGGACAAGATTAGGATTGTCAGGTTGTGAAAACCAATGTTGACTTATTGAGAACTTACTCTTACAAAGTTGGCTGATATTATATGGAACAAAATCTAATTATTAATCTCTTATCACCACTTTCAACTACAGACTTCATATAAAAGGCCTTTAGCGATGACTTATTAACATAAAAAAAATACATAGGCTTGATGGCTTCTTAGAAAGTGAGAGACCAAGGAGTTTCTTCCTGGCAACCCAAAATGAGAAAGGGTGCATGCATGTGCATTCAGAGTATGTTGTGGAGACAAGCAGCTGGCAGTCGGAGCATGTGAATGTCTCTGTCTAAATATACACAGAGGTTAAATATACTTTCACACATATAATATGTACATAACATACAATTATAAAGTTTAATTACACCCTATATACTACTGGTGGTTTAATTTACTGTACAACAACGCAACATATTTGAAAACATCATAGGTGTTTAAGGTCTTCAAGGAAAGTTCACCCAAAAATGTAAAAACAATAGTCATGCCGATGGAAAGTAAGGTAAATTTTCGTAGTCGGCAAAACATTTCTAGAGCTTCACAGTTCTTCCAAACAACTTAATTAACTTGGGGGAAAAAAACAGAAATCATTTCTGTTTTTTTTTTTTGAGGGGGGGGGTTACATTCTAAAACATGTCCCTGTCTGCTTCAGTAGCTTAAGACAATGCTGCAACTACTTTAAAGACCTGTAATACCATAAAATATATTGCATTGCACCTTTTAGTAAATAAAACCTCCAGCAGACAGTATACAACATAGCCAGAAATCACCTCCACCTCTAATGTCTACAGCAGTAAAATGCTGCTTGCATTAAAGTGTCAGTAATAACAAACTGATGATGTTATGATCATTTTGGAAACATGGTGGTTACTTTAACTGTACTTTAGGTACATTTTCCTGATGTTACCCAAACACAACTTTTAATCCAGGTCTGGTAGTTCAGTATTTTACACTGTGGTACTACTACTTTACTTTAGGAAATGACCTGAATACTTGTAGTATTTCTCCTGCTATACTTCATGACACTGGCAAACAATTCATATTGTTTTGCCTTCTGTAGTTTTGTACTGTGGTGAGTTTTGACAGCAGTCCTGTCTTCTCTACATGTGGACTGAATCAGTTGTCAGTGCAGCTTTTCACATAATTCTCCCTCGGAGGTGAGAAAAGCTCAGCGCGCATGCGCAGCGTAGTCATCTGACGGCTGAGCGTTGTGGACGCTTCGCGTTACCGCTACATCTCGGGCCACCACAGAGCGGGACACAGACAGACTGCCTCCATGAGGGACCGTCTCCTGCGAGAATAAAACCCCTTCAGCAGACGAGGGCTAGCCGAGGAGACGATCTACCATCTACCCGGAGGTTGTGAGGTTCGCATGCCGGGAGCCGTCTCCTGAGATGTAGCCCGCAGCAGCAGCAGCAGTCCGCGGGGCTCGTTGTATCGCTCGGTCGCTGCATGGCTCTACCAGGGGATGCCATGACAATCAGAGCAGCCGACTGAGAGACCGCTGCTCCTCGCTATCACAGACTCGGCGGCGGCGGCGGTGGTGGTGGTGAGCGATGGATACCGGTGGAAAGATCCACTGTAGGTAGCGTTCACGAACATCCGCGGAGAGCTGAACGTCTCTGTTGCACAGTGTAGTCGCCGCCGGAGCTGTTGGAAGGATGGATTTCAGCCTGCTCCGGAGCATCATCAGCAGATACGTAAGGGCCCCTGTCTGTCAACACTGTCACAACTGTAGCTGTGTGTCTGCTAGTGCAACTCTATATCCACTGCGTGTGACATATGCCATTTGCAGCATTGTTTCACCTGACACCTACGGTGTGTGTGTGTGTGTGTGTGTGTGTGTGTGTGTGTGAGGGATGAACGCTGCCCTCAGAGATGATCAACACTTTGCTCATCTGCAATGATAAACACGCCGCTCTGGCAGGCCATTGACTGTGGGCTTTACGGTGTTTGTTGTGGAGCTGAATGGGGAATGTGCCAGTGGCTACAGATGCTGGTGGATGTGTAGAATAGAAATCAACTTGGCTGGCCCACTTGCGTTAGCTTTCAGTGAGTTACAACACGCTCGCCCACTAAAGTAACCCCCTGGTTTTTCCACTGGCCTGGGTCTGCAGGGGGACGTAAATCCCAATCAGGACTCACAGAGAGGAGTTGCAGGGACTCACTCCGCAGCACTAGTTTTTTTTTTTTTTTTACACCCACTTATACTCACTTCCAGCCTGATGTTTACCTAGAGGGGTAAAGCCAGGAGATGTGGCCTTTACATGACATATTTACATATTTCAGGCTATATTTCAATACACGGACACACATCTCAATACTTTGACTTCTCCTCTTGAAAGAATGTGTTGATGGAAATGTTAAGACTGGCTATCAAAACCAAATATCACACCATATTTTTGGCTATGTTGTTGATGTTGCGGTATTATTGTACTTTGACAATAAGATATTTGACAAATAATCATCACTCATGTCGATATAAAGACTAAGTAGTTAGACACCAGTCTTAGAAAGAGTAGAACCAACAGAGTCTGAAATGTTACTGAATGTTGCTTAACTTTACTGAAATGCAGCCTGGACCTGCAGGTGGATCTAAAGTCAGGTGACGTTTCGTAGTCCAAGAAACATTTCTGCAGCAGTTTCCTAAACAACTGAAGTAGACGGGGACTTGTTTTAAACATCAAAAAACAAAACTTAAAATGGCTCCTAACAGCTCATCCTGTCTAATCCAGCTCTCTGAGATCCCCCGTTGATTTGAAAAGATTTAACTTACAGTTAAAGCCAAAAACTTCCCTGTAGATGCTAAGCTAAACAGCGTTTGCAGGCGCCCTTTTGAAGTTTGTGCACAAGTCTGACCCCCGCGTCGAGGGTGGAGATAATGTCTTTTCAAATCAGTTTGGGATCTCAGGGCCTCCAGACACTTGGATCACACTGGACAAGCTGTTTGGAGTCATTCTACGTTTTGTTTTCTATGCTAAATCCCGTCTACTTCACTTGTTTATGAGAAGGCTGTTTTGTCATGCAGTTCCAGAAATGTATATGGGCTACAAAACGTGACTTTCCAATTATGGGGGTGAGTAGGGAACGGCTGAAATTTCCGTTTTAGCTGAACTTTTCCTTTTAAACCAGGAAACGACAACACTTCTGTCATAATATAGCAATATGATATTGATTATAATATTGATATTGCTCAGCCTTACTATGTAGAACAACACCTAAACAGATCATCATTATCTGTAACTGCTGCTCTCTTAGCAGGAAATGTCCCCATTGAAACAGAGCAAAGGATGGTGAGCTGTAACCGTGTTACTGGTTGGTCTGGTCTGCACAGGCCGGCGCCTCAGCGCTCTCTGCTTGTCAGCCAGAACAGGAAGCAGCTGGTTGGTGGGTGGCTGAATGAGAGAAAACTCTGACAGGTCGGGTGATGTTCATCAGACCGGGGGCAGGTCTGGAGTATCAGCACATCGACCCTTCTCACCTGTCCTTAACACCGGCTCAGGTGCTGTGAACATATATAACGATGAGCTACAGCTATAGTTGGCATGAGGACGCATGTTCCTGCCTTTGTGTGTATTTTTATTTACTTTAGTGGTTTGTCAGGCTTGCACCAATGATTGAGTGAGAGAGAGAGTGTGTGTGTGTGTGTGTGTGTGTGTGTGTGTGTGTGTGTGTGTGTGTGTGTGTGTGTGTGTGTGTACGTGTGCGTGTGACAGTGGAGCTTGACGGATGCTCCAGCAGGGCTAATATCAGGGGAAATCAGATCCATGAGTGAGGTGGCGAGGAGGAGGAGGGTGGGATGGGGTCATCGGACACGCCCCTCATCTCTCACCCTTTCTCCCTTTGCTTCCTCCACTCAGCAACGTTACGAAAGCAGACATGGAATGAATCATTAATTCAATTATCTGGATATTGATTCAGAATTTGAGGGATGGTCGACGTATATATCTTGTCCTCCATTACGTGCGCGCACCCTCTATTAACCCTGCCATATTCTGAACAGCTGCTCCCCTAATGACGCTACGTGGAGGAACAAACATTACATCATGCGAGGTGATTAACATGTGATAAGCAAAGCGTTGGAGCCTTTTCTCTGGACAGAGAGAGCGTTACGCTCTCATCAAGGTCACTGCCTCCCATTACTTCAATAATTGTGTTAAAAAAAGATAAATTAGTACAGCTTCTTCAGCCATGAAAAGATGTTCTTCTGATTGAATCCTCTTTACTCCACCAGGCAGGTTTATGAGCCTTTCACTCCATATCTTGTTCCTTTATTATCTCCTGTCATTGATCTGTGACTTGTCCTCTGCTTAGGTAGTTTTTGGTTTGGCTTATTAACAACATTGTAATATAGTTTTGAAATACAGCATATTAGACTTTGTTGTGCATAAAATTAATTTAAGGGCCTCATTACAGAAAAATGTCCAAACTGGTTGTCCAATCCCTTCATCAACAGGCTAATGTAAGTGTTAGCGTCTCCAACAGGCTAATGTTAGTATTAACTTATCCAACAGGCTAATGTCACTGTTAGCTTCTCCAACAGGCTAATGTCACTGTTAGCTTCTCCAACAGGCTAATGTCACTGTTAGCTTCTCCAACAGGCTAATGTCACTGTCAGCTTTCCAACAGGCTAACATCACTGTCAGCTTCTCCAACAGGCTAATGTTAGTATTAACTTATCCAACAGGCTAATGTCACTGTTAGCTTCTCCAACAGGCTAATGTCACTGTTAGCTTCTCCAACAGGCTAATGTCACTGTCAGCTTTCCAACAGGCTAACATCACTGTCAGCTTCTCCAACAGGCTAATGTTAATATTAACTTATCCAACAGGCTAATGTCACTGTTAGCTTCTCCACCAAGCTAATGTCACTGTCAGCTTCTCCAACAGGCTAACATCACTGTTAGCTTCTCCAACAGGCTAGTGTTAGTATTAACTTATCCAATAGGCTAATGTCACTGTTAGCTTCTCCAACAGGCTAACATCAGTTTAAGCTTCTCCAACAGGCTAGTGTCAGTGTTAGCTTCTCCAACAGGCTAGTGTCAGTGTTAGCTTCTCCAACAGGCTAATGTTAATATTAACTTATCCAACAGGCTAATGTCACTGTTAGCTTCTCCAACAGGCTAATGTCACTGTCAGCTTCTCCAACAGGCTAACATCACTGTTAGCTTCTCCAACAGGCTAACATTACTGTTAGCTTCTCCAACAGGCTAACATCAGTTTAAGCTTCTCCAACAGGCTAGTGTCAGTTTAAGCTTCTCCAACAGGCTAGTGTCAGTGTTAGCTTCTCCAACAGGCTAATGTTAATATTAACTTATCCAACAGGCTAATGTCACTGTCAGCTTCTCCAACAGGCTAGTGTCACTGTTAGCTTCTCCAACAGGCTAATGTTAATATTAACTTATCCAACAGGCTAACATCACTGTCAGCTTCTCCAACAGGCTAGTGTTAGTATTAACTTATCCAACAGGCTAATGTCACTGTTAGCTTCTCCAACAGGCTAACATCAGTTTAAGCTTCTCCAACAGGCTAATGTCACTGTCAGCTTTCCAACAGGCTAACATCACTGTCAGCTTCTCCAACAGGCTAATGTTAGTATTAACTTATCCAACAGGCTAATGTCACTGTTAGCTTCTCCAACAGGCTAATGTCACTGTTAGCTTCTCCACCAGGCTAATGTCACTGTCAGCTTCTCCAACAGGCTAACATCACTGTTAGCTTCTCCAACAGGCTAGTGTTAGTATTAACTTATCCAATAGGCTAATGTCACTGTTAGCTTCTCCAACAGGCTAACATCAGTTTAAGCTTCTCCAACAGGCTAGTGTCAGTGTTAGCTTCTCCAACAGGCTAGTGTCAGTGTTAGCTTCTCCAACAGGCTAATGTTAATATTAACTTATCCAACAGGCTAATGTCACTGTTAGCTTCTCCAACAGGCTAATGTCACTGTCAGCTTCTCCAACAGGCTAACATCACTGTTAGCTTCTCCAACAGGCTAACATTACTGTTAGCTTCTCCAACAGGCTAACATCAGTTTAAGCTTCTCCAACAGGCTAGTGTCAGTGTTAGCTTCTCCAACAGGCTAATGTTAATATTAACTTATCCAACAGGCTAATGTCACTGTCAGCTTCTCCAACAGGCTAGTGTCACTGTTAGCTTCTCCAACAGGCTAATGTTAATATTAACTTATCCAACAGGCTAACATCACTGTCAGCTTCTCCAACAGGCTAGTGTTAGTATTAACTTATCCAACAGGCTAATGTCACTGTTAGCTTCTCCAACAGGCTAACATCAGTTTAAGCTTCTCCAATAGGCTAATGTTAGTATTAACTTATCCAACAGGCTAATGTCCCTGTCAGCTTCTCCAACAGGCTTACTTTAGATCAAGCTTTTACAAGAGGCTAACAGCAGTGTTAGCTTCTCCAACAGTTGACTCACCTGTCAATTATAATATTTTGGTCCTCATACAGACCTCAACAACAGTGGTGCCGCTGTTTTTGGCAGTTATTTTGAATTAAGAAAAGGGTCTCTGCCATCCTAACAAAGGATTTACTTGGGAAAATCTTAAGTTGGGATGGTTATGTACTATCCTAAGATAAGAATTATGACCCCCAAACTCAGATATGATAGGACTTCAGACTGAGGAAGTTTCTGTTGCCAATGTTTTCCATCGTGTTGACACAGTCCAACAAGTGTAATGAAAACCAAGACAAAGAAGCAGACACAATATAAAGTCTGCTAGACAACCAGAAAAGAATGTTTGTGGGTCATGGTTCAGTGAGTTATGCCAGGACGCCTTCATTTTGACAACTGGTGCATTAGCTGCCACTGTGAGCTGAGTGTAAAGTGTGTTGCCTGATACCTTTTTTAGGATCTGTAAACAGCCATTCAGGTCCGTCCATATCACAGCACTTTATAAAGACAGGGGGCATTTAATTTTCTAAAGGGAGAGCAGTCTGTCCTGTTTTCTGACTCCAGAGAATTTCACCGGTGAACCAAGCCTGTAAAGTGTGGTAAACTGTTTTTGTAAAGAAAAATACGGTGTCATGGTGTTTCGCAGTGCGTGAAGTTTAAATAGGACATTCTGTTGCATCACAACCTCAATCTGTTTAACTTTTTGTTCACTCTGTTGGCATAAAAGAGTAACGGTTATATATTATATACACAGGGTAATGGGAGCGTGTGTTTGTCTGTGTGTTGGGTGCCCTCTTGTTCTGGTATCTGTGGGCCAGGATGTGACGGGAAACGATTGGATTCATAATGAGATTTATCTGCAAAATGACCTCTTGTGGATTGAACAGATCCTGTGTGTGTGTGTGTGTGTGTGTGTGTGTGTGTGGGTTGGGGTCTGGTCCTGTGTTTTCCGAATCCAGCGGCTTCTCTTCGGTGCCTCTTTATTTTGACGTCGGGTCACAATAATAGCGATGCCGCGATGCCTCAGACGCGTTGCAAAGCGTGTGAACTGCATGAGGTCACGATCTGGATAAGAAGGGACGCCGGTATGTGTGAGTGGCGTTTATATTAAAGATACATGACACCACATAGCGGCTTAAATGTGTTCCATCCTCTTGCGATAACATTTATATGAGCGCCATGCCCCTCCACTTTCTCCTTCCCTCGGCTTCATTTACCCACGTTCCCTTCTATCATCACCCTCCTTTACGCTTTATCTATGAATGCGTGACTGTTATTCTTGCGCCAGACCTCTCAAGACCTCAGCTGATAGAGGAGAGAGGCCTTTCCTTTGATCAAAAGGGGTGCCAGCAGGTGCCCGAGCGCTGGAGGGCTTTAGAAAGGTTTTCTAGCAACTTTACAGCTCTTTGAGTCCCCGCCGGCTCGTGTTGAAAAAGCAGAGCGCGGCCTGCTAGATGACTATTTGCCACATTAGCTCCGACTGCAACAAACAGTTAAGGGGCAGTCTATTCCTGTCCACGGCCCTCCTCGAAGATATGGGGGGGGGAGACAGAGGCAGGAGGTGACAAAAAACACACAGGATTTGTGTTTGGGCAAAAAGCTTCGCCCGCTGGCCTGTGTAGAGTATATCAGAGAAAAACAGCCATGCGTCGGCGCGCTGGCTCATAAGAATTATTCCGTCTCCCACAGCGTGCCCCCGAGACAGAGGTTTCATTATAAGACACATTTTTTCCAAACATCGTACGAGGATGTTGTCGGTGTTAAACGCAGGCGAAATTGAAAAAGAGGGTTGTTTTTTCTTTTGTTGTTGTTTTTTTCTGTTCAGATTACGTTGGCGGGAGAAAAAAGGGAGAGAAGAGAGGGAGGGGGAGAGGAGAAGTAGCACAGCTGGATTAAAGACTTATGTAACAGTTGGATCACAGCGAGTCAACTGGGAGAGGAAGCTGGGGCAACAGCAGCATACACGTTTTTTTTGTCGTTTTTAAAAGTAATCTTCTCACTGCTATTCTCTGGTTTTTGTCGCAGGTATGAAGCCCTTTGCGTCATTGGAGGCCTGGTGGCTTTTGTTATCAGTGTAAGAGGACTTAATGTGCAGACTGAAGGTCACTTTTTAAGCATAATACTGGTGCATCTATATTTTCTCTCCGACCGATGAAGCAGTCCCCCCCCCCAAAAAAATGTTGTTGCCTGATAAATGATGATAAGAGCAGGTGGCGCCTCCCCTCCCTGCGAGCTACGTCCCCTCTATTTCATTAGCTTTCTCCCTCTCTGCTCCTTTTGATGTTGATTCTGCTTTGTTCCAAAGAAGCGGATTGCCCACAGAGAGCACAGTCTAACAAGTCCTCGTTGAACCAAATAAAAAAGCACGAAGAAGATCTTGAGGATATTGTCTGGAGGCGGGGGGGAAGCACTTCACGTTCATCCTAAAGCATTAGGCTCTCTTGTCAGATCGGGTTTCACAGCGTTGAATTAATGAGAAAAATCCTACACATTTGATCTTCGGTCTGTACATAATTAAGCCTCTGTGTTTGGTCCTGATTCTCGCCATTATGAACTTGCAGACATAGCGAGCTGTCTGTCGCCGCACACTGCGTTGCCATGATGATTAATGGCGAATGAGTAGCGGTGGAGTGTATGTTGAACAGGTCACCTCCTCCCTTTTCAGCTGAGCAAGGTCTCAGCGCTCCTTTTATCTTTGCTCGACGCTACAGCGAAATTACCTTCGATTAATACGAGTATTGAAATAATTTAAGATTCTTACCCTTAGTTTATCCAATATTTCTTTTCTCTCTTTTGCATATAGTGTAAAAGATACAAGTCGTCTGTCAGGTCAGTAAAACCTGGCCCTTTTTGAGGTTTTTGTAAATCGGCCTATTAGGTTGGAAAGCATAGATTTATTATAGTAGATTCAGTCACACCATTGGGAATCAGTGATTTTGAAATGTTTGTCAGGTCCAAAGTTATCGCGTTTGTCCTTGCCAGTTGTGTAAATGTTTTTATTATCATCGTTTTCCCCTAACATGAACTGTTGATATTCTACAGAGTAAAATCTTCCATAATCCCACGTACAGGCGTCTGTGTGTCGTCATGTTTTGCATGTTTCTGTCCAGTTAACACGAGCAGTTCATTAATGAAGAGCGCAGTCAGAGGAATTTGATCTGTGAGGTAATGAGGGATACCTGCTCAACACGCTGTGTGCTTCTGCAGTGCAGCATGGCAGGACAGCGGGGGAGGGGGGTGAGACACGACCATTTAATCAGGCCAGTTAATGGTGTATACCTTTTATTACACCTCCGTGGTAGAAAAAGGGGGTTACATCATGGAGACAGCGCGGGTAGAGCACGGCACTGCTAGGGTCAGAGATGGCTTCTCCACAATGAAAATATGTCCTATGATGTGCTGTGGTAGAGAAGCCTGTTTGGACTCTTTTAAGCAGCATCGTAAATGGAAGACCTGCTCCTGGTCTCTGACTCCGAATCCAAAGTTTAAACTGCTCAGAGCCCTCTGCCCGAGAAAGTGCACGGCTGTACAGTTGAAAACAAAAGTAGAAGTTGCAGCGGTGGGATGTTATCAAATCCATCCTGTCATCGCTGATGATTGATGGTGATGTAAGACCCGCCTCGCTGCCAGGAGGAGGCCGTTTCACTGTCGTTAATATAGACAAAGCCTCCGTGTCCTGCAACCGACCAACCAGCCACTTTGTCTGATGGAGTAGTCGAGTGAAGACTGAACAGTGGGCCGGGGGTTGATACGGATCAGTGAGGATTAATGATCAGATAACTACAAACCACAATGCAATCTCTCCGTGTCTCTCTCCATCCCTCTCGCGCAGCCACACTGTCAGAGTGTGACACTCTCTGCAGTGAGATGGAGGGAACAAAGGGAGAAAGCAGCGCAGATAGAAATACGAGGAGATGAGTGATGGAATCAGGGAATTGTGGGTTTACGAGGATGATGTCTGAATAGAAGTAGAACGTGGTGGATATGCTGTATAGACGGGGCTGGCTGATATGCGTTATGATATTACTAAGGAGCAGCGCTGAACAATGAGGCAATTCATCAGTTTGTTGTTTGGACTTTTTACAGACTGAATTATTAACATTTGGGGGGAAAAAACAACCAATAGATTAATGATGAAAATAAGTTATAATTAGTGACGATCTAACTCGGACGTTCTGTGATATCAACGTAAATCACGATATAATGTCGTTGCCCTGAATTAATATGAATGTGTTGACAGTGTTTATGTTTACTATCAACTAATCTTTATTAACAGATGCATGTGAATGCAGAATCTGTAGGCAGGACAAGGTTTTGGTATCAGAAGCGTTCAGTCACGTGTGAGCAGGCTTTTGTTGCATGTGTGTAAAGAGTTCATGTGGAGGTCAAAGGAAAAGCATTGGCCGTATTTAATTTCGGAACCCAATGGCTATAATCTGATTGTCATTAAGTTTTTTATTAGTTTTTAAACAAAATAAATCTGCATTCATATGCAGATAGCTGTTTATAGAGATCAGACATCTCTTAGCTCCATTCTCACGTCTGAAGTTGTAAACAATGACCGGCGCACAGAAGAAAAAATGATTGGCCCACGTAGCCTGTCCATTAATCAGATAGCCAATGCGTTCTAAGAGTATGAACTTATATAATGCACTCTTCTGAATTCTGTCTCCTCCATTGCTATTGTGATGTTTGATTTGTAATCAGCTGGTGTCCTGATGAATCAGCAGTGATCAGGGAAACATTTTTGGACTGCTGGACTCCACCTGATTGAGCGTGTCATTGGTTGCTGTAGGTTATATAGTTCTCAGTCCAACATTGGTAAAGGATTAAAAATTGCAAGGCCAAGTCTCTTGTCAGAGATTCACCACGTTGATGATTTAGTCGATTGTTCAGCCTCAGATCAGAGCTCTGTTCTACATAGAGATGACTGAGGACAAATCTGACACAAGCTTGGATTAAACAAAGACACTTCTCCAAAGCTTTGGAGTACCTGTTGCTACAAGTCTTTGAGATCAAACCCTCAAAAGTAACTTTTGGTTTGCATATTGGTAAAAGGACAAGTGCCGCATCTTTTTTTTTACTTTCTTGAACATTTGAATTTGGGTGTTTTTCAATATTTTTGCTAATTTCTCGGGGAATATATGTTTTTAGGCAGCTGGTATGTACGATTGAGTACAGTTTAATGTGGATCCAAATGATAAATCCAAATCTTCCAGATTTAAGTATGTTTTATTGGATATTGGATTAGGCTTGATTAAATGGGACTGTTGGGCCTTGGCGGAAGTATGTGCTTTACCGAAGGACCTTTCTAGTTGAAGCTGCGTTTGAGTAACAGGGCTTTAAAACTGGAGTGTTGATTAGAGAGCACTGACCATGACACCTAATATTTCCATGACGGATTGTGTGTGTTTTATAATCTTTGCTTTGGTCAGCTTCTTACCCTCAACTAAAAAAAACTCCCAAGTGTTGAATCATCTGGTTATCAGCAACTACAGCCTCTATTTTTTGAACTTGGCATCAGCCCCAGTCTCTCTCTCTCTGTTTGTCAGCCTTTCATTGTTTTCTTAACACATTTTTCTCTCCTCTTGCCTTTATTTTTTTTTTTTTTACTGTGTTTCATTCTTCCATTATGCTGTCATTTCAATCTTTTGTCCGTCTCAGTCTCTTGCACCTGCTGCCCGCTCCCCCTTCAATCTGCCACCCTGTTTCCGCCTCACTTTCCATCTCTCTCTCTCTCTCTCTCTCTCTCTCTCTCTCTCTCTCTCTCTCTCTCTCTCTCTCTCTCTCTTTCCATTGCACTGCATCTGAGGGTCATGTTGCCCCCCTAATGTTTTGGAGGGGTCTCAAGTTGGCTGACACTGTTGGCTCAATGTCTATTTTCATCCCGCGGCCAACAAGCGCCTGTTGATCGCTGTGGATAAGTTTAGATCTGTGACTCTGTGTTTTTTTACTATCGCACTCTGCTATTTTCACACAGATTTCTCATTGCAGAGGCCACTACGGAAAGCCCTCATTAGATATTGTGTCCAAACTTAAAGAATGATGTCAGTTGATAGTTGTTCTCCAGTTTACACTTTTTAAAACTTACACATCTGAATGCACAAGGTTGCTGAGGAGGCATGTGAACATTAAAAGATTTGGTCATTGGCAGTGATGAGCTACAACTCTGCCAAAAAGTTGAGGACATTTTAAGCAGTGAAGCGCTGCTTCCGTACGAAGTGCTTGTCCTAGAACTTTTCTGCTAATGGTCAACACTTCTGTTTGAGCTGTGTCAGGCAGGCTGCTTTGCCAAAGGCTCCGCTCACACTGCCCACTCAGGCCAAGCATTAGGAGCCATGTAGGAGGCCAGATGGAAACAAGCAGCTGAATGTTGTGGTCTCTTGACTCTTGATTTTTTTTCTTACAGAGCTCACTTCCCACTGTAGTGTGTAATGAAGGACACCTTGGAAAAATATGTGCTGCGTTAAACTCCCAGAATGCACTGTGTTAATCCCCAGGGAGCTACTTAGATGTAATATAGATGAGAGGCGAACTAAGACGGAGCACTCGCATACACGGGATCTAACATGCTTTCGTTATTTTGTATCAATTCATTGGGCTGCTCGAGTAAAACCAACAGAAGTGTTGTTTTATATCTGTGTAGCAGAAAAAGAGAAGTGGAATGATGGAGCAGAGCGCAGGGCTGCAGAGAGGTCCTGCAGGATGAAGCGGAAAGATAAATGACAAATCCACACTTGTGTGACTCAGAGCTGATTCCACCTACACACATCAACAAACACGCACGCAGCCTTTAGTCGGCCCTGTCTTGTCTGCGAGGTTGTTTGTAAAAAGAACCGACTGAAGTCGTGTTACAGTGTTGTGTAACAAATGTTTAATCCAGGACAGTCAGGCAAGGTGCTTACTTAAAGAAGAATTTTATTTGTAATTCATTTGGACTTTATTACAGTTGCAATGATTTTGATTTGGTTTTGTTTATGGCGTCAGATTTCATCATTAAAATAACGATTTGACGAAATGACCTTTTAACGATTCGTTGTTTATCAAACTACTTGGTCGATTTTACTACAGGAGACTAAGGCTGCAAAAATAAAGATTACATAATTAAATCAAATAATGAACATCAGATTATTTATTTACAGTGGACCATTAATAGTCAACATTCTGCATTTGGTCGATGCCTGGTTGTGAGGAGGCGTTGACGTGATTGTAAGGTGTAAGCACGGGTGGATGACAAAGTGTGATATCTAATTTAGTAAATGTGGTAATGATGATATAAGCCTAATAATAGTAAGTAGGTTATGGATTGTAACAGCTACGTTACCAAAGCTGAACAGTGTGATCTATGTTTTTCTCTCCACCTGTATTTCTATTTATATCTATACGTCTCTCCCTCCGTCAGTGTGTGGGGGAGGAGATCTGGGTGGACAGTCGGACGGTGTACATCGGGCATAAAGAACCCCCTCCGGGAGCCGAGGCCTACATCCCTCAGCGTTACCCCAACAACCGCATCGTCTCTTCCAAGGTGAGCGAGCCCGGGAGTCAGCGCCATAACATTGTTTATCATCACTCTATTCTTTAGTTTCATTTTTAGACAACCGTGTAATCTCTTTTGTGGCCCCGTTTTTAAGGATGACACACTTCACTTTTCTTGTGTTTGACAAGCTCTGCATCCTTGTTTTCTCTTGCCAGGAGTGAATTATGATGTGCCATTGTTTTCCTTTTCTGTTTTTCTGTGTGTGTGTGTGTTAATAACACTGCTGCTGTCACTCTGTCCCACAGTACACCTTCTGGAACTTCATCCCCAAGAATTTGTTTGAGCAGTTCAGAAGAATCGCTAATTTCTACTTCTTGGTCATATTTCTGGTGCAGGTGAGATTTCATGAAAGTCTTTAAACAGTTCCATCTCAAAGACACCTTTCTCTCCCAGCTGTACATTTGTTTAAACATATACAATTAAATCTAACAAGCAGCTACTGGTAACAGCCTTAAAAAGCACTGCATTTTGAAGTCCGTTCTATGCTTTTTTTCAGCTTTCCATAGCTGGCCTAGTTTGACTTAAAGTGCATGGCTTCACATCAGGATATTTTCAGGGCAGCTGGAGAAGTTTGACAGTTGATGACTGCCCCATTTTTCATGCAGAGGAAACTGAATAGTGTTGATTAGATTGCTAATTACTTTCCAAAAACAAACAGGTTTAAAATGATATGTGGTGCTACATGTGATTATTATCATGGATTATAATTAACTGGTGCAGATTGTCAGACTTGTTCTTGGACCAGTGATATTTGATTTTGTCACCCAGTCCTACCTTTTATTAATATGAAGTTCTTTTGAGGAGATTTCAAAACATTGAGTATTGTGTTGAGGCTGTATCGCTTGTTGAGACAGTTCAGAAGTTTAGTTGACTAAATTTTCTTAGAGTTTCTCACAGAATTTAAAGAAATAGTAACAGAAAGAATTTTTTTTAGGCTTCTTAACTTATGTCATGGTTAAGATTGGCTGTTGAATGTTGAGACAGTTTTCCTCATAGTCTTATATTAACTCAACAAGATGTTGATACCTTTTCAATCATCTGCGCTAACCAATCAAACGAGTGCTGATGACAGCTACAGTAAGATGTTGCCCTCATTGTTCCCTGATTTCAAAATAAGAGCAGTTATCCAAGATTAACAGCTAAGTCCTACACATGTGCCTGACGTCACCTGCATGAGGATTACCATAATTTGCTACCATCATATTATCCTGAAATTACTATCGTACCGCTCAGCGTGTGTCTGTCTAAATCACAATCAAAGGGAAACAGCTGTTTTCCTTGAGACACTGTATATAACCAAATGCTGAATAATGATGCAAGGACAAATGTATCATAGAAGAGGAGGATGCAACAGTGTCTTTTGCAGTTGCCTCAGTAAACCAGAATGCAACAGAGCTTTGGTGTGCTGTGTGCTGTATGTTTTATCAGTAGCATGTGAAATACTGCACCCTCTTAATGGGACAAACTGGGCATGGCACACAACAGTGATGTTTGTACTCCTCTTTCTCTTTGTTGACAAAAAACTTTGCTGTGATTTCTCTCTGCATCCTCATATATACAGCCCGTAAAAACACATAGGAAAGGAAACATTAAAAAACACTGGGATATTTCCTGTAAGTGCAGATGCAGGAAATCCAACAACATTTGATTACCTGGGTACTTAACGTTGCCAGATTGCTGCTTGATTCCTTATTACAGAAGATTTTCACCCTGCTCTGCACTTCCTTACTCAGTGTTGCATTACTTGGCATCCTCTCCTCTCTGTTGTCCCCCTTTCATCCTCCCCCCTGCATCTCCCTCCCACCGTTTCTCTCCTTCTTTGCAGCTTATCATCGACACCCCCACCAGCCCGGTCACCAGCGGCCTGCCCCTCTTCTTTGTTATCACTGTCACCGCCATAAAACAGGTAGGACGCACACAAACGTGCTCGCATTTCCGGGGAATTTTGCTCGCAATTACCCCCCCCCGCCAACACACACACACAATAACATACTCCAACTCCTGGCCTCAAATTCACACACACACACACACACACACACACACTCTCTCTCCCAATCGGCTGCTCTATTATCTGTATATACACATTCCTCTCTCAACAAAAAGGACATGCCATTGAATATGTCTGGTGATGTGAGAAATATGATAATGAATGGTCTCCTCTGTTAATCACTCTAGCTGAGGATCCCATGCCCGGGGGAGATGCATCCACTACACTGCGTCCCGGTACTGAGGGATGGGGCACTATCAGTGATAGATGGGGCTGTTCTGGCTAAGGAAGCCTGAGTTTTACTGGGACATAAATCTAAATCATGACATGTTGGCTAGAAATCCAGGAAACAGGTCACTAAGCTCAGGGAGCACAATGCTAATTAATTACTGTGTATGACTTTCACCTCTCCCCCTTCGTCTCATACTATGCACCGTCCCTGATTCTCTCTGCACAATAATCTAAATTCTCTGTTTTCCCTCAAGCCCCGTGCCAACAAACACAGTGGCTTCCTCTTCCCTTACTATCTTGTTCTGTCTTTCTCTCTCGCTGCATCTCTCTCAGGGCTACGAGGACTGGCTCAGACACAAGGCTGACTGCTCTATAAATGAGTGTCCGGTGGACGTGGTGCAGCGGGGGAAGGTGGTGAGGACACAGAGTCACAAGCTACGGGTAAGAATGGCCTCATTAGAGCAGTGTAGCACCTGAGGCCACAAAGCAACACTACAGTACTGCTGCATCACTTACTTTTTCTATAACTGACTCTCACCCCCACCCACCCCCCCTTCTCCTTCTCTCTGCAGTCCTCTCTAACTTTGCTTCCCTCCTTTCTCGCTCTCTCCTGTCTTTTTTCTAACAATTAATTGCCCATGAAACTGTAGTAGAGGAACAATTACAGTGTCCCCTGGTGTGCGATGTGAGAGTCCCCCTGGAAGATGAACAGGACTGATGTATTTCTTACATTTGAATGTTCCTGTCATCATCCCTTGATGTTCTCTTACGTCATTCTGATGCAACAGCAGATCACTGCTTGGTACTGTGGCCCAGTCTAATTCCTGAAAACGCCTTCTAATCCATTACATTCCAAACAAAACCAACATTTGATATTATTTACATGTTTTGGCAATAACATTCTGTAAGTGTATGTTGATGAAGGTCTTAGTCATCCAGGTCATGATAAATCGAGGTGCTGTATCTTAGGCAGCTGGACTTGTTTTCCTCCTGAAGAACTGAAGAAGCCTCTTGGATGGGAGATGAAACGTCTTCAAGAAGCTGAAACAAGTCCAGCTGCCTACAATACAGCACCTAGATTTTCTGTAAGTGCGTTTTGTATACAGCAGTTTTTGTAGTTCCTGATTCCAAAAGCAAAGTCCCTAACTGGATCTGAGAGGGTTCAATTTGATTGGAAGGCAGCACGAATAATTGGATTGCATTACAGAATAGTTACAATAGTAAGAAATTAAGAAATACTAGGTTTAAAGGTATTGAAGCTTTATTTAGTGCCTGCATCTGGTGATGCAGTTACAGGTCACTCATAGAGGGTCAGATTGACTAAACAATAATATTAATACTTACATTCAAATGCACGTATATTGTAGGGAGACGCTACCACAGTAGGTCAACATGTCTACTTCCAGTACATATTTAAACAAAACATTTACAACAAACCAACAAAGCATGGTTGAAATAATAACGTTAAAAGATTGTATGTTATGCTTAATTAAGGGTGTGGCCGCATTGAGTTAGTTGCTCGCTGTATGGCTAACTGTCAGCAACCAGGCTTCATTGTGCCGCCTCTTTGCCTTATTTTTGATTGAGTTACGCTGAGCCCGGCACTGCCAGGACTGCGAGCCGTAGCCACAACACTGACCTTCACAATGGCTCTTCACAAACGTATTGCCGATGTCACAGAAACTACGACCCTGATTCATACAGGCTATGAAAGTGACACAAGGCTGAATCCACATAGTCCACGGTTTGTTTGACTGTTTGCTCTGGAACCTGTATTATTTATACACACTTGCAATTATAACTAATAACAACAAGTGTCATCAACCAGGAGGGAGCTCTCACAGGACAATTATGGTGATGTTATGTATATTTTTGTTACAATGTATCTCATGAAAGGCAGCAATGTATTAGTTTGCCTCACAATACTTTGAGGTCTCTGTCCCAGTCTGTGGCTCCCAGTCCAAAAAGCCTATTCATTTTTAATGAAGAAGGAATTCTTAAGAAATAGGTCACAAATATAGACTTTGCTTCTTTTTTTATAAAAGCTTGCTAATCTCCTTAATCATCTGGGTGCTTTAGTGTTAAGAAATTGTCACTCAAGCAGTTGTAAATTGCTGGGGCCTATTTATAGCGTTTTCAATACAGCACAACAGTGTGTGGTGTCAGCTCAAAATAAACTACAGTACCCATGTTCATAGTAATGAATCAAAATGTCACACAGAGAGGCTGTGTGGCTCATGGTTATGTTTGAATAGTTTTTGGGGCACAATGGAGGTCTCCACAGAACAATAAACTGTATCAGCCTTTGGCTGCACAGACACTACATGACTGTAGGGTCAATTCATTGTTGGTTTTTCTCTCTTTATGGGTTTTGTGACAATGTGATCTTTCTTTCTTTCTTTGTCTCAGCCATTTTCTAGAAAACCATGTGAAGATGTCATAACACAAAATAAAACATGACAAGCAGGTTAAATATGATAAATGGGTTCACTCTCAAGTCAGCCAGATGTATCTTATAGTTTTCAGAATATTAACAATTCAGGAGACGTTTCATATCTATTGTCTGTTAGTACCCTACAAGTTTGATCCCTTTATGTGGAGTTTCAGTCAGTGCGGTTGGACCTGTAGCAAACATGATTGCTGTTATTAGCCACAGTAGCTAGGAAGCTCAATGATTCCATGTGCATTAAAATTATTTATTGATAACACATATCAAGACTATAAATGCATTCATGTTGCAACACCGCTGCCAGTTGAATAATCCGCCCCTCAAGTGGTTGCCAGTTTGTTGCATTAGCTAACGTTAATGTTGCTAACTCTAGCTAGCTAACACTGGGACAGTATAGTACGCCTTGCGCCTACTTCTTACATTTTTTCCCACGAACTGGCAACTACCAAAACTGTTGATCACTGACGAACCACAGATAGCTCCTCCTGCCAACGGTTTTATACTTTTAGCTGAAAAAACTTGTTAGAAGCTGCAACCAACCATCAGAATTCTACCACAAACAAATAAAACAATCCATTTGGACCTGACAAACATCTTAAAATCACTAATTCACAATCAAGATAATGTTTTTAAGGAAATGATTTATTCAGCACCGTCCTACAAGCTGATGTATCGTTTTTGTTTTTTTTTAATGATTTGTCAATATGACCTTTGATTTATAATTGTCAGCCTTATTGTCCCTTGTTGTACTGATTTTCTGTGGTTCTTTGACTTGTATGAGTGCGGAGAAAAAGGTCTTGAATTGCATAATGCATGATACATTGCATAATGTTGATGAACTCTGCAGAAACCCTGATTCTACGATGGAAATGAATAACTCCCAGCAGTGTTCATTTTCCAGGATAGATTACAGAGTGCTAACAGTGCACAATCCGGCAGAGTAAATAAGACATCCATTAATGTTGTTTTTATTTTATACAGTAATCCTATTCCTGCAAATGTAGAGGACAAAAACGAATCAGCTTCAGCAAGCTGTTACTCTGCGGAAATCTATCTTATATCATCCAAGCATGAATGAAAACAGTGCTGTCACACTGCGTAATGTGAATGTCTAGCTCAGCACTTCCTATGGAGATGTGTAGATGGGTGTACTTCAGTCTTGTTTCACCATTGTGCAGGAGGAGGGTATATAATGGGCGCAGGTACGTCTGATTTCTGCTGCGTCTGCTGCTCCCGTCAAGTGTGCAGAGAGTCTGTGTGAGATGTTGAGGGTCAGCTTTAGAGTAAAGCTTCAGTACAGCTTCCCAGCCTTAAAGGTTAAACAGTCTTATAGTTTGTGTTGCCATAGAAGTGGTTTTCAGTGAATTTCATTGGTCGAGGGAAAAAAAAATATCTCGCCGTGCACAGAGTCTGTGTCTTTCTGTCCCCATTTGTCTGTCATCATCCATGTCCTTCCCCGTCTTCCTCCTTTCTTTCTCTCGTGTGTCTTCCAGCGTTTCGTGCACCGAGGTTTCTCACTGCCGTAGATCAAACGGAGAGGATTAGAGTGTGAATTGGGAGCAGGAATAATGATGAATATATTAATCATGCAAAATCAGAGAGCGTGTGTCATGTGTATGGTCACTGTGGAGATGGGATTTATCAGAGCTTAAGCTGCTCCGCTCGCATAATCCGTTATGCAACTTCTCAATCCTTTGGGGGGGAAAAAGGAATGGTAAAGGATGAACAGACGATTACGCAGGTTTGTCTCTTTGTCTTTTGCTCCCTGTGTTTACATTTATTATTGATGCGTAAGGCATAATGGCTGTGCCATGTGTCTGTCCCTCTCTGTCAGGTTGGGGACATTGTTGTGGTGAGGGAGGACGAGACCTTCCCATGTGACCTCATCCTGCTCTCCTCCAGCCGCCATGATGGGACCTGCTACGTCACCACCACCAGTCTGGACGGGGAGTCCAGTCACAAGGTGCCAGGACAAGTGCATGATTTTGATTCACAATGTTTTTAGCTCAACTTTATGTCAACCATCTTTGATCCTAAAACAAGAAAGCCTTATGATTCAGTATCTCTTTAGAAGCTCAAAAAATGAAGCTAGGCAAACATTTTAAAGTGTTTGAAAATAGATAGAAGTCCTGTCTTTTTATCAGACATGAACACTGAATTTTCAGTCCTGGATTAATACAGAAAAATACTGGGTGGACTTTAAATTTTTTTTTCTTACTTAATATTTTGGGAGCAAAAAAACAGTTGGTACTTAAAAAAAATGATTTAAATGATAAATTGATAAACAAAATATGTGTACATACATTTTCTGTTGATCACCAAATTGATTAATCAAATAACTGTTTCAGCTCATTAATTATTTACATCCTTTGTTAGGCAAAAATAACAATATTTCTCTGTTCCCTTGTATTTTTGCTGCTTCTCTTTGTCAATGCTTCAGTAAACTGTGATGCATTATTCAAAATCCTCTGACATTTGTTTTCATTTTGCTGGCAACCCTGGCATTGAAATCTGATTTTTACGATCGATATATTTAATTTTCTTTTGCCTTTTACTCTAATGTTCTTCTTGAAGCAACACTGCCCATTTATTTAAGCTTAGGACCAGAAATTAGAAATGCGGGTTTGCGGGTTCAGTGTCTTGCCCAAGGACTCTGGAGGTGGAGATCAAACTGCCAACCGTGTGACCAGTAGACGATCTGCTCTACCTCTTAAACTGCACCCGGTGGATAAGAAATAATCAGTAAACTCATCAGTAATGAATATGATTGTTAAGCTGCAGCCATGAACTTATTAACACACAAGCACAGACACAAACATGCGTAATAGTGCAGGTGACACATGGTCACACACCACGTTTCACATTTTCACTGCCCCTCTGATGTGCATTGATGTCACTCCACACGAGGATACGCATGGCTGAGCACACACACACACACACACACACACACACACACACACACACACACTCACACACTTACAGTAAATATATCCCACAGCGTAGCGTAGAGTACTCCACCCACCCTCCCACACATGCCCCAGGGGTGACCCCCTGATGCGTTCACCATCCCAGCATGCTGTCTCCTGCTGACCCGGGGAGCGGTCTATAGCAGCCCACCTCCCAGGCACTCCCATCATTTAGAAAATCTGCAGGAAGCCCGGCGGAGGAGTCACATGCACCCTGCTCTCATTAGTAGCTGTGGGTGACATTTTCCTCTGTTGTCTTCTCCTCTTTCCCCCTTCCTCCACCTTTCTGTCTCAGACCTATTATGCTGTACCAGATACCATGGCATTTAGAACGGAGCAGGAGGTGGATTCGCTACATGCCACTATTGAATGTGAACAACCGCAGCCCGACCTCTACAAGTGAGTGTGACACACGCTCACTGATGCACACATATTATCTGCCACCATCTTAGAGGCAGATTTTCCCTTTTAAGCCTCTCTTAATTTCATTTTACTATGACTTTTTTTGCAGATTTGTTGGACGCATCAATATTTACAAGGACAAAGAAGAGCCTGTGGCTAGGTGAGGGTGCTTCTTTTATGGATTCTTTTTAGATATTATTTATTGACAAAGTCAACTCTCACTTAATCAAATATCTGTCATGGTGTTCCTAAAATAAATAAATCCAAGGCTTGTTTTTCATTCTTGTAGACCACTTGGGGCTGAGAACTTGCTTCTTAGAGGAGCGACACTGAAGAACACACATCATATTTATGGTAGTGAAATGTGGATTCACTCTGTTTAAAGTTATCTCAATGTTATTGGTTGAGAAAAGTTTGAGGAAAGGCTTGTTGTCTTTGTTAATTCTTGCCTTGTTTTCTCTCCGCTCAGCTGTTGCAGTCTACACTGGTATGGAGACCAAGATGGCGCTAAATTACCAGTCTAAATCTCAGAAACGCTCTGCCGTAGAAAAGTACGACTAACATCCCTCACGTCTTTTACTGCAGAATTTAGATGTATAATCAAGAATTCATTTAACGATTGTTTTTTGATGACTGATCCATTTCCTGTTTCCTGTTCCTGATCTTTGCTCTGTGTTCCTGCAGGTCGATGAATGCCTTCCTGATTGTGTATCTGTGCATCCTTATCAGCAAAGCGGTGATCAACACTGTTCTGAAATACGCTTGGCAGTGGTCTCCTGACCGAGACGAGCCCTGGTACAACCACAGGACTGAGAACGAGCGCCAACGGCACGTGGTGTGTTCACCATCCTCAAACTGAAAAACACAGTCCATCAAACGTTGCTACCCTCTTGCTGCTAGTCAGCACCAGAAATACTACTTAGACTTATTATGTTTATATATTTCTTATTATTTACACTGTTAATTGATGATGATTATAATAAGGAACGTCCGTAATGCACTTTTTGACTGCTTTTTATGTGTTGCCTAGTCTATGTAAATACATCTATTTCAAGGTCTGGAACATTAGTCGTTAGGATCATCCCTACTTAGCCCCCCATTTCACCCAGAAATTCATAGCTGCTGTCTTTCTTCCTCGCTTACTCCAGGTGATCCGAGCATTCACAGACTTCCTGGCCTTCATGGTCTTATTCAATTACATCATCCCAGTCTCTATGTACGTGACGGTGGAGATGCAGAAATTCCTTGGCTCTTATTTCATCACCTGGGATGAGGAAATGTTCGACGAAGAGCTTGGAGAGGGCGCTCAGGTCAACACCTCCGATCTGAATGAAGAGCTGGGACAGGTACATGAGCATGCACACACACACACACATTTGCATACAGTATCTGCTTCTAAACAGTAAGCAGACGTGCCCTTATCCTCCTCTCTCTCTTCCTTCCCTCCCAGGTGGAGTATGTGTTTACTGATAAGACAGGCACTCTGACTGAGAACAACATGGAGTTTATTGAATGCTGTGTCGATGGGAACGTCTACATCCCGCATGCCATCTGCAACGGCCAAATCCTCAGCGCTGCCTCCAGTATAGACATGATTGATTCCTCACCTGGAGGATACAGGAGAGTAAGTGTTTGACAAAGCTAACAGGATTGTGAATCCAGCCTGAATAGACTCTTGGCTGTGCTTACTCTGCTGCTGAATAGAGGAGATGAGAGGGAAGAAAACTTTCACAGATTTTAGTTTGAAAGTGCAAGCGAGCCAAACATACAGATTAATGTGTCACGTTGTCAGGCAGATGAAGTAATTATTTTTGACATTTCAACATCATAAACAAATGTCTGCTTCGCTCATTTACATTGCTGATAAACACAGTAGGGATACAGCTCGTTTCCAGTTGAGGAAAACTATGACATTTTCTTTATAACTCCTAAGTGTTTGCTGTGTCTTACATGGAGCAAAAAAAGTCCTCTGGTACACAGAAAAGTGATGAGCCCTGTATTTCTGGCAGTGGCAACTGTGATTTGTTTAGATTTAATCGAAGAAAAAAATGTGTAGTCAGCATGGGCAGCAGAGGGGGAGGAAGAGGAGTACTCCTTGCCAACACTTAAATGTACACAAAACTTTAGAGCAAAGATTTTCATGGATACCCTTTTTTACCCTTTTTATGTAATTCTGAATGAATCCTGATCAATATAGTTCAGAAATACCACAGCACTGACTAAGTAGCACCAAACATGGCCTTAAAATGGCACAAAACTTCAGGAGTAATATTTTGAAAATGCAAAACATGTTCTGAACACCAAATCTGTGCTTCTAAAGAGGTTTTGACTTCTGTATTACCGTTCAGTGCTTTGAAAAGAACAGTTGCATCTATATAAAAAAAGGATTATAATGTACAGCTTTTTTTCCTAGGAACACGAGGATCTGTTTTTCCGGGCACTGTGTCTGTGTCACACGGTGCAGGTGAAGGAGGAGGAAACAGTGGATGGTATCAAGAGGGGCATCCACCAGGGCCGGCCCACCTCCTTCTACATCTCCTCCTCACCGGATGAGGTGGCTTTGGTGGAGGGAATGAAAAGGTAAGCACGTAGGTAAACTGTGACTTTCAGCTGCAATTTTGAGGTTGTTTGCATTCACATCAGAGAGACGCTGTAAGAACTGCCAAACTATATTCATAGTCTCTAAATTATCTGGGAATAGGATAAATGAAACTTTAATGAATTGTTGTATTTAATATATGGTTGAGAAACCTTTGCAGTTAAACACTGTCTGAAATCTCAAACACACACATCTTGTGTTTCGGCCATATTTTCAAACCTTAATGTCAGACACAGAAGTTGATAATAGCTGCTATAAAAACTTGATTGATCCTAACCAATATTGACATCAGGGAGTGAAACAGATGTAATTCACTTATCTCATATTGGATCGGTGTCGCAGATCCTCTTACTGGTCTGGACTCCATAGTCTGATTGGTTGATTGTCAATCTCTTGTTGAAGTCATGTATAGAAATCACTATATCACTTTAATTAATAAATGGTACATTTATGGTGAATTCAACTTTAGTTGATAGTTATTTCACTGTGAACAAACAATGAAAGGCTTTTTAAACCATTTATTAAACAATTGTTTATTGTAAAGTTGCAACTGATGTTTATCTCCAGTTGCTTAATAGATTATGTTAAAAACATTTTGTTTTTTTTAATTAGGGTTATCATTAGGTATTACCGTCGCCATAGCAATTTGCTCTCCTACACCTGTCTGTGTGTGAAGCCTACAGTACTACTCAAACTGTATTACAAAGTACTATAAAAAATGTTGTGTGGTTTACTGCAACACTACTCCCACTAATAGTAAGATTAATAATAATACTAAGAAAGATGACCTCTGGAAACTGTATCTGGAGTTATATCCAAATTCTGGTACTGGAAATAAAAAAAAAAGATTGTATTGGTGCGTCTCTTTTACAAACCACTGTGCAGTGTTTTTGCATCACATAAGCTTTAAACCAACACAACCATATGTTGTTTTGAAGCACGCTGCTATTTTCAGTCTTAACGTGGCCTTTGACATACGTGAGACACACAGTCCAACATGCCACACCACCGAGTGTTGCTGTCACATATTGCTTTCACAGATGTGGAGTTCTGTATTAGCTGTACTAAGGTTACACTAAGTGCATCAGACCACCTTTAGCCTTTCCAAGAGGTTAACTCTGCAAAGTGTACATAGATACTTCTGTCAGACTAACATGAATCTTCTCCTTCACTCTGTGTTACCAGGCTGGGTTACACCTACCTGAGACTGAAAGACAACTACATGGAGATCCTCAACAAAGACGACGAGATTGAAAGGTTGGTCAGCGAAGGCTCTGTTGTGGTTACACCGCAGGAGGGGTAATACAGCTGATGGAGGTGTGGTTGTACATCAGCTGCCCAGAGAGAGGATTGTGTTTCATATTAAACAGCTGTTAAAAGAAAACCCTCTAAAGAGTGGAGCAGATGGTTGTTTTAAGACAGTGCTCAATTAGATCCACCTGGTCCATAAAAATGAGAGGCAGCAAGATTCCATTAGAGAGCGGTTGGGGGAAATTGTCTGTGGTTTCTTGATCTTTAGGAAGTGTTCATGTAACCAGCCTCCCTCTCCATCACTCTCTGCAGCGGCCTGTCGATAGTGAGCTATTTTAAGGTAGCGAAGGGAGCGGGAGAGGGGAGGAGGGGGGATTGTATCCAGCAGAGTGGAGGAAGAGGGAAAGCAAAACAGTTCCTGAGTAATCTCACATTTGTTTTTTTTGTTTTTGTTTAACCATTTATAGTGAATCTGAGCCTTTTGGCCCTTTACACAGACTGTTAGTCTAAGATGCGCTGAGCATACATCACAAACCTTCGCCTGAGATCATCCATCTGTGTTGTGGTTCATTTGAATTACAGTTTGCATGTTCAGACGCTCAAGGATCATCAAACAGAGTCATTCAGTTAGAAGTGGATTTGATGACACTGCATTCAAAAGCACTCAAGAAAACATCATATACACTAATCATACTAAATTGTAATACAGATGAAATAATGATCTGTTGAAGGTACTATTTGACAATCAGTCATTTGCGTTCTGTTTTTGATATTACCATAATAGTAAGTACTAGTTACAAAACTAGCAGAAAAAAGGGACGATGTGCAAGAAGAACTGAGTCGGTGTGAAGAGGACTATTTTTATTTGCAAGACTTGAGCTAAAGCCACTGAAGAAGATTAATGAACGTGAGAAAGTGAGCCCTTCTTTATGCCAGGACTGTCTGCCTTTCAGGTTTGAGCTGCTTCACGTTCTCAACTTTGACTCTGTCAGGAGGAGAATGAGCGTCATAGTGAAGTCGAGCTCAGGTAACACATACCAAGACTATGAACGCATTTTATAAATCCACGATTAAACACCCTGCGTCACTCTTGCAGTTTGTTTGAACGTTTGCTTTCTTTTTTGTGTGTGTTTGTGCGATCACAGGAGAATACCTGCTGTTTTGTAAGGGAGCAGACTCGTCCATATTTCCTCGGGTGGTGTCTGGGAAGGTGGAGCAGGTGAAAGCACGGGTGGAGCAGAATGCTGTGGTAAGTGTTCAGTTTGACCATTACAGATATATATGAGACATTCAATCAGGCCAGTTTCGGCATAACTATCATTCAATGCATTAATGTTTCCTTATCTCAGGTGTGAAAGAATGAATAAAACAGGTTCAGTGACCCATGATGATTTAAATATTCTTGTCAATAATTCAATTTAGCAAAGTCGCGTTGAATATGAATTTCTCAATCAGATTAAAATGTCTTTTAACAATAGCTCTGTATAAAAGTCTGCATTTTTATATTAACACTAGCTAGAGATTTGTAAGGGGTCAACTGTTTCACCCGCAGATAATTATCACCCAGCTCTGCTCATCTTTCAGCTCATTGCTTTGGTTTTTACGGGCCACAGCTTTCCTCTTCTGGCTCGGCACCAAGTGTCAGACAGACAAAGTTAGTGACTTGCTGCCGAGAATAGCGGAGCATTCAGCAGTTCAAGAGCCAGATATTCAAAGAAGAGAAGAAGAGCTAAAAGGAGAAAGAAAACTGGACTCAACATTTGTCAGCTGGCCAGAAACACGACTCCGAACAAACGTTAAAGTGTAAAAAACAACACTTTCACCATGAAAACTTTATCTGCCTCTCTTAAGTGGCCATAAAAAACCTTGTGCAATGCTAAGCTATGTTAAGCAAACTTACATTTGATCACATGACAACTTCATCCCTCTGTCTCTCACAGGAGGGGCTGCGGACTCTGTGCGTCGCCTACAAAAGGCTGTCGCAGTCCGAGTACGAGGAGGCGTGTCATCACCTGACCGCAGCCAAACTGGCCCTGCAGAACAGGGAGCAGAGACTGGCACAGGCCTATGACATCATCGAGAGGGACTTTGTGCTTTTGGGCGCTACAGCAGTGGAGGACAGGTCGGTCCCTGTGGAGAGAGTGGGTGGGGGGGGGGGGTTTAAAAACAGTGCAGCAGCAGGGGGACTGAGCGAAGATTAATGAGTCATGAAGTCCTCTTCAAAGTATTGTAATGACTCATGAGGTAAAAGAAGGTTCAGTCTGAGCTCTGATAAGTGACTTAGTACCAACCCTGCTGTGCTTTTGTGTCTTGTTTTCATTTCTTGCTCTGTTAGAAATATAAGCTGTGTTTGTGCTCCAACAAGGCAGATTTCAGTACTGACCTGCACAGGCAGTTTTCCTTAAACAGTCGATTGGCTGCCTGACAGTTTGACTCCCCAGTAGATAAACTGGTGATGGGCAGGGACAGGGGTGGTCACGCATTGATGAATTATCACCAGTTGGTAATTGATGGCTTGAAGATTTGATGGATGCTTTTACCTACCCCACTGGAGGCTGAAACACTTATTGACGTATTGATGCGCAGGCTCCAGGAGAAAGCCGCAGACACCATTGAGTCGCTGCACAAGGCGGGGATGAAGGTTTGGGTCCTGACAGGGGACAAGATGGAGACGGCGGCGGCTACCTGCTATGCCAGCAAGCTGTTCCGTCGCAGCACCCAGATCCTGGAGCTGACCAAGAAACGCACAGAGGAGCAGAGTCTGCATGATGTGCTGTTTGAACTAAACAGGACTGTTCTCAGACAACGCTCGATTTCTGGGTATGAGATAATGCACGCAGATATCTACTGTATATCAGGACTGCAACTGATACTTATTTACTATTAGCATGCATTAATCTAATTTTTATACTGTCAGTTGATTGTGAAATTCTGGCCCGATACCGAAGTTCAACATAACAATTTGTCGGATAGCGATAAATGTGCCACTGTACACATCAGTGAGTGTCAGGTTAGGGCCAACAGCAGTCAACAAGGCAGTTATAGAGCAATAAATCAGTTCATCTCTACCTCAGATGTCTTCTCTTGTCCAATCAGCAGTCAAGAAGCTGAAGGTGTTCAACTTGCTGAAATTTAAGACAGGAAAGAGGGCGTTCAATTGTAACCACCACATTTTTACGTGAAATGGTTAATTGATTATCAATTGCTGATAAACATTCTGTCAATCAACTTATTGTTGGTGCTCTACAGTGTTTACACCAGTTCACATGGTAAATGTTGTGGATCCATGTATCACATAATCACAAATTCAATTTGCACTTACAACTGGTTAAATCAGCAGAAGATCGAGACTAATCTATTGTGTTGTGTGAAAAGCTCCCTGTTGATCTGTGATATTGTGTTCCAGGTTGTCGGTCGACTGCCTCGATTTCGGTCTGATCATCGACGGGGCCACTCTGTCTGCAGTACTGAAGCCCAACCAGGAGGGAGCCGGGCCCGGCAACTACAGAGAAATTTTTCTAGAGATCTGTCGCAACTGTAGTGCTGTGCTCTGCTGTCGCATGGCGCCACTGCAGAAAGCACAGGTGAGAGAACTGCACTTCACTTCACAAATATACTCAAAGCACATTCCTGAATAATGAAACAGCCGAAGTGACTGAAGGTTTTGTTTTTGGCAGATTGTGAAACTAATTAAAGCTTCCAAGGAGCACCCCATAACCCTCGCCATCGGCGATGGAGCCAATGATGTCAGCATGATCTTGGAAGCACATGTGGGCATTGGTGAGCTTATTTCATCCATTAATATATGAAGTACATTGTTTCTATTAAGAGGCTGAGGTAGTTGTTTAAAAACCCATATATAGTGATGATTGAAGACACATAATATAACAAACATTTTAGGCAGGAATCAAATTAATTGGGTGATCAGTTTGTGATGGATATGAACTGAAGCAGGATGTTTAACATCTGTCATTAAACTTTCACATACCCAAAAATTCAGCTGATAAAAGATGTTAGAACTAGATTTGTTTTTTGCATTTCTGGGTCAGTTTACTTGGAAATGTAGTCAGTTACCGAATACATGCATTTTGCATATTAATAATCTACAGTTGGCCACATCAACCCAACCAAACAAAAACAGTAAAGTAGTTTTCAGAGTTAATAGTCGACTATCAAGAAAAACGTTTCATTATTTTAAAACTGCCATGTTTCAAAGATGTAATCACAAATGTAATCAAGTATGTTGACAATGTATCTTGAAACTTATTACAATTTTTTTTCAAATGTAATCTGGTCTGATTATTTTTTTGCATCTGGTTTCATGATTCTGATTGCATGTACTCCATTACTACCAAACGTTGCCTTCTAACATATACAAGATTGACTCATCTGTATTCTACTGTTTATATTAGTTGGGCTTAAGTGTCTGTATACAGACAGGTGTTACCATCCTCTTGTGTTACGTTCTTGATCTGATTATAACTAACCAACCTCTCTTTCTCCTTAAGGCATCATGGGTAAAGAAGGCCGACAGGCAGCAAGAAACAGTGACTATGCCATCCCCAAGTTCAAACACCTGAAGAAGATGCTGCTCGTTCACGGGCACTACTATTACATCCGAATTGCTGAACTCGTTCAGTACTTCTTCTATAAGGTACAAGACGGATGCCTCGTGTACTCAGTCATTTTAATCACTTTATAGTAATTCCCAGTGCAACACTGAGCCACAAAGAACCAGATTTTGCAGCTACTTTGACAGATTACCGGATTCATGAATCCCTGGTGCGGCGTTCTCTCCTGGATTCATGGCTACGATGATCAGCGTGGGCGGCTTCCACAGCAAGCAGTGCCCTGCCAACTGATTCATTTTTTCCTTTTGGCAGGCCAGCGCTGTGCGGCCCACTCAGTCAGCTTATAGCTCACAATCTCTGCATAAACAGAAATGTGTAGATAGTAGCATTTTTAGATTCTTCAAATCTCCTCATGTGTACTTGTCACAAGCCTATCACTCTCTCCATTCGTTGTTTTTTCTCCTCTTAAATCTTTTGCAGAATGTATGCTTCATCTTCCCTCAGTTCCTGTATCAGTTCTTCTGTGGGTTCTCCCAGCAGGTAAGCACTTACCAGTGTGTTAGAGTCCGCAAGCACCCAGCGTAGTATATAAATACAGTAGGTACACATTACATATTCTCACAGTGTTATGGATTAAACCAGCTTTATATAATAATTAAGGCTTTTCAAAGGCAGGCATCACTGGAGGCAATTTATCAGATTGCGTACTTCCTCTGGAGACACAAAAGGCTTTATAGTACTGTTTTCACATGCGCAGCAGTCCATGTGAAAACCTGTAAGACCTGGAAAAACACACTCGTATGTGTACATCTGTGGGAGTTACCCTTAAATGTTTATTTTTTAAAGCTGTCGGAATTCATATGTGAGTGTAGTTCACATTGAGGAAACCTACAGAGAAGCTACCTACTTCCTCTCGGCTGCTCTGAGCATTTTCACCTCCTTTAGCTCATTGTTTTGATTTCACAGCCCGCAAACCCCATTGCCATCAATCATGTTTCTAGCTGGAGCAGACAACTCTAGTATATATTAACTTCATGGTACCTGCCCTGCAATAAAAGCTTTTCAACCGCAGGAACTTTCTCTAGGGGTCAGGAACCTTTTCAGTGCATTCCACCACAGGGCATGGGGGTCTAAATTAAGCTCAATGGACATTATTTAAGTAGTACCTTCCAAAAGTAAAGGAACTTTGGGGGTGGGGCTTGTAGTACTGAACATTTCTGATTGGTCGAGTACTTGCAACATTTTTCAGCCACTATAAAAATGTGCTGCTGCAAACCAGCTGTTTTTTGTTTATTTTAATCAATGATGTCATACCCAAGTTGAAATTGGTAGAACTGGTAGAAGTTGAACAGAATTATGTGTAATACTGATTTCATGACACACAAATAAGACAACTATTGGTAAGAGGACCAGCCACTTTCTGAGCCATAAATCTCAAATTTCAAATGAAATTGTTGACATAGAACTTGGAAATTCCGACTGCCAAGTCCAACACACCGTTAGACTGCGTTGGAAAGGCAGCCAACAATGTGCTGCAGGAACTGTTTAAAAGTAGTTCCTGAGACTAAAAGTTTCTGGTACTTGGGGTCGAAATGTGGCAAAAAGTGAGCAACTAGCTGAAGGACCAGACATTTTTTTTTCCCACTAAAAAGCTTATGTCGCCATGTATCTTCCATATTGCTAACTGTGAAATTAATGCTGCCCCCAAGTGGCTAAAATAATGATGTAACTTAAAATTTCAGGAGGGCCTCTTCCTTTCCAGATGCCTGATGTATTGTTTATTGTCCCTCTGCAGCCTCTGTACGACACCGCCTACTTGACGTTGTACAACATCAGCTTCACCTCACTCCCCATCCTCCTCTACAGCCTGGTGGAGCAGCACGTCACCATGGAGACGCTCAAGAGGGACCCCTCCTTGTACAGGTGAGGTCGAAGGAGGCATGTCGTCCATGACTTTTATGATGCTATATTAGTTGCTTTTGCTCATTTTGCTTTCTGACTGTCTTTAGGGACATAGCAAAGAACTCCCTCCTCCGCTGGCCTGTCTTCCTTTATTGGACATGCCTGGGTGTGTTTGACGCTGTTATCTTCTTCTTTGGTGCCTACTTCCTGTTTGACAACACCACCTTCACCAGCAATGGCCAGGTAAGCCTCTGTCTCTGTGTCAACAGAGGAGCAAAGGTAGAAATAGAGCAGTTGAAGCACTTTCAGGGAAATGAAAAGAGGATAATGGACACAAAGTTTCCTTAACGAACACTCATCCATCTCCATTGGATTTCTCATGAAAGAGGAGTTAAGTGTTACAGGCTGACTTTGTGGTCATGTTTTTGTCATTTAACAGTAAGGTTTCTATCCAAGGCCCCCGTGTAGGTCAGCAACATTGGATCTCCATTCATATCGACAACGCAATAGCATCTTTCTCTGTATTGTTAATTTGTATCATGTCAACTGTTTTGATTGCCTTTGGTCCTGTTTTTTAAGTTTGAAACATCCTGAAATTTCATTTTACCCTTTGTCCTGATTCCTTTCTCTTTTTTCTTCCCCCTCCTTCTCTCTGCTTCCTCTCTCTTTATTTTGCTCCTCTTCTTCCTCTTTTTCTTCTTCTTCCTCTTCTTCCTCTTCTTCTTCTTCCTCAGCTTATGACCACCAACACACAGATGGTAAGCCTGTCTCCCTCCCTGTCAGCTCTCTCTGTCTTTCACGCTTTTTTAGTTCCTGTCGTACCGTTTAAGCTTTCAGTTTGACCGTTTCATCCCGTTTCATCCTCTCTCACTTCACATCATCCATGCACTTTCATTTGAATGTGTAGTTTTTCCAGTGCTCCATTATTCCCCCTAATCTCTGTAAAGCCCCGAATCCTGCACAGTACCTGATCCTAACAACTCCACTGACATAGTAGAAACCTTAGACGCTCCCCCACATTATCCTTGTGTTTCGTTGTGGTAGTAGATGGAGTATTGCTAGTATGTACTATAGATTAAGATCCAACATCTTTTTGTTGTTCTGTCTAATGTGTTAGTGCATTTGTGTGTGTATATGTTTGTACTTGTATGTCTCTGTGTTTGTGGTAGCAGTTCTGGGCGTTGGTTGGGTTTTAATTTCACTGCTCCAGCATCCGGTGGCTGGTCTGTTTTAGTCTTTGTGTAGGGGTGACAAACACTCTCCAAAATGGGTTTAAAACAGAAATTCGTAGTATTTTTCTTATCCACAAAGGAGAGGATTAACCAATGAAGGAATTCAAGCAAAGATATGTGCAGTGGTACCAACAACCAGCTGTGGTTATTACATAAAAAAAAACCTGTTACTATGTTGATCCCTCCCTCCCTCCACCCTCCTCCCTCCCAGCTCTCATTCCATCTGTTCACTCCCGATGTCTGCCTGAACCTTTCTAGGATTTTAGCAGGTGAAACATGTGGATGCTAAGAGGTGATGGGAAAATATGCTCAGATAATTGGCCCCAGAGCTTAAACGAAAGTCCAAGAGAATCCTTTTTTTTTTTTTAGATATGATGTTCGATGTCTTTTGGCTCCTTTTTTGTGCCCGAATATGCACTGCAAAACCACAGGGTGTTCACTATTAAACAATCCATGGATGCAGGTGTGTGACTGATGTGACCACTAACCCTGTTCTCCCTGTCTTCCCTGGCAGATGTTTGGGAACTGGACCTTTGGGACTCTCGTCTTTACTGTGCTGGTGTTCACCGTCACGCTCAAGGTGTGTGATGCACATGCTGGACACTCTCGTGAATTGCGTTACATAATCCCTCCAATCTGAATGAGTTCATTACCGCTGCACACGTGCCCGATCGCGTGCAGGCGTGCGGCAGTCATGTTAACTAGCGTGTTACATAAATGATCGACTACACTGGCCGCTCTGTTTGCACAACAGTCAAACCCTGAAGCCAGAGCTATCGACTTCATTGACTGGTTGAGTGTTTACTATGTATTTATTCTGTTTGTTTCAGCTTGCCTTGGACACACACCACTGGACCTGGATCAATCACTTTGTCATCTGGGGGTCGTTGCTTTTCTACGTTATTTTCTCTCTTCTCTGGGGAGGCATCATTTGGTATAATCCGCTTTGTTTTTTTTATCTTTAGCATCAATAACCTTCATGTTGATTAAGACATTTCTGAAAATCTGATCATTTTCTGTGTCCTGCTTCTGCTCAGGCCCTTCCTGAACTACCAGAGGATGTACTACGTGTTCATGCAGATGCTGTCCAGCGGTCCGGCCTGGCTCAGCATCATCCTGCTCATTACGGTCAGCTTGCTGCCAGATGTCATTAAGAAGGTCCTCTGCAGGACCATGTGTCCCACAGCCACTGAACGCGCACAGGTAAGAGCTTGACTCTGAGGTCAAACTGAAGCTTTGAATTGTTTTGTTAGAGTTTAGATTTTTTTCCCTTGCTTTGCTAAAACCATAAACTAATGACTAATTAATGCTTTCCCCATTTTTAAGTAAGGTAAAAAATGTTAGCACATAACACATTTCAGTTCCCAACCTGTATAATTGTCTCATATACTAGCTGATACCTGATATTTTGACTGTAATAAACTGTACAAGCAGGCAGCAAATCTTTTATACACTATCAATCATCCAGTAAGACCATTAGAATCCCTAATAGCTTTGAGTGACAGCGTGTTTTAGAATGACTTCCTGTTCCCTGTGGCTTAGCTTCACCTTCCCGTGAAGGGAGGTTCACCGTGAATGGAAAAATGAATGAAAGGTCTGACAGATTTCTTCCTGCTGTGCTTTTTCTTCTCCTTTCTCCCTTCTCGCTGCACCCTAATGGACCACCATAATCACAATTCACACCACCCTCCATCTCCATCACTCCTTTCTCCCTTTTTCCTTTTCTTTAATTTCCTTTCATCACTCTCTCCTCTCCTCCTCTTGTTTCCCCCCACTGCTCCTGTGTGTGCCTGTGACTCTGCCCTCTGCACCCGCTCGCTCTTTCTGGGGGTAACTGCAGTCCACTCGCCCGTGCCTTACTGTGGAGCCGTCCACCATCTTCATGCTTTCTCAGTCCTCCAGCAGAATGAGTTTCTGATTGGCCCAGAGAGAGGAGAGAGGAGCACGAAGAGGAGGTGACTCTTTCTTTAAGCCCTTATCTTTATGTGCATGCTGGCATGTCCCAGTGTAAACCACTTATCACTGTCTCAACACCTTGCTTAATGTGACACTAACTATGAGGGCGCTCATGACGACAATATTGAATGTTTGATTTGCAAGCCAGCTTAGAACTGTATATTTCTGCTTCTAAAAATGTTCTCTTCCGTTTGTGAAGTAAACTTGTATCTCTTATATGTCATGTTAAATTTAATGTTTAAGAGATTTAAATTGCATGCACTACATCATGTTTCTTTTGGTTTTCATATTGTCATTCTCATGTGTTTTTGGATTTTTCAGAATTTCTTTCATGTGAAACAGCAGTTTTTTCATGTACTGTAGGGCTGAAAGGAAAAGCCGATTAATGGAGAATGTCCGAAAATATTATCAACCCTTTTGATAAATTAATGTGTAAGTCAGATTTAAAGCAAAAATACCAAAACTCTATAGTCTTTCATCGGTACATTTTATTCTTCTTTTTACATCATTGTTTATTAAATATTTTGCGGTTTTGGACCTGTCTATTTTCTGACATTTATACTCAATGGGATTACTCGAGAAAAAAATGATAATTAAAAAAAACATTGATATATATTAGCTATAACAGATAACAAACTAACAGATATTTTCCATTACCAATGAATCTGCAGTATACGTCTACAATTAACTATTTAGTCTATAAAATGTCAAAGAATTGTGGAAAATGCTGATTACAATTTACTAGAGCCGAAAGTGACGTCTTCAAATTGCATATTTTGTCCAATCAACAATCCCAAACCCCAGAAATCTTCATTGAATTGAAAAGAAAGGTGGCAAATCCTTTCATTTTTGCTTGAAAAAAATGACTGAAACAATTAATTGACTATCCAAATAAATCGGTATTCATTGTCTTTTGATCGACTGATCATTGCATCTCTACCCAAAAGTGGGGTTGGCGCCCGTATTTTGCCAACCAGGCGTCAAATGTGGTCAAAGCAGCTGTTCCATGCTGAGATCTGCTGTGAAGTCACATTCAGAGTTGGTCAGTGACGTGATAGTGATGTCATATTCTCGAGCTGTGAGTGGAGGTTGCAAAAGTTTTCGATCCTCAAAATCAAATGTGTGTGGGGATGTAAAATCTGCTCAAAAGTGGTCAATTGAAAACAATTTTGAGTCGAAGTGCCAGCTGTGAAACATAGTCTGCTTCAACTTGATCTACACACAGGCTGGATATGCACTCAGTTGGTACATCTTTCTAAAAATGATCAATACGTTGAATCAGCTCCTTTAAAGCAGTTTCAGCATTACCTGAAAATCATATTTTTTTTATAAAGGTTTGATTTATTGCCAGATTGCTGAATTAGCATGCGTCAGTTTTTGCTAGGTGTTCCTAATAAAGTGAGAGCTGAGTATATCTGTATACAAGACACAAGGTCTGATTAGGTTCCGTTATGACCTCCTTTCCTTTGACGTCATCCACAGAAGGTAATAACAGCAGGGGCCCTGGAGGGCTGTGTGGCTCCGGGCTCTGCAGGTGAGAGGGACCTGCTCCACCCTGATAGGACCTGTGAGGGAGACAGTGGAGCAAAAGCTGCTAGGACCTATGACTCCATGATGTCACACAGCCACAGCACCCCGCACAGCAAACCCTAAAGTGCACCCCCCCCCCAAGTTGGGCTAGGGTCACCATGGTAACGGCACACAGAGGGCGTCGACCGCAGGGAGTCTGGGTTCTAAACGCTGCTGCCATGAAGCTTGCTGCTACTCTGCACCGCATGGGGCATTGTGTCGTGCTACGGCTCGGGCCGGGGGTTGGGAAGTGTCTGCACGAGACGTTTCCTTCCGTCAAACCTCCTTTTCGGAATCACAATCTCCAATTAACTCTGCAGTGCTGGTTCCAAAGCGTGCTGTGCTTCTCGCTGCATGTGGGGTGGGAATTATGTTGATCTGGGTACAAGCCAAATGAGACATTTAATCCAGTCTTTATTAGACCGAGGCTACTTAAAATCCGCTGCCATTTGTCATGTGGGGCTCCAGTAAGCAGACGGTTTGTTGTGGAACATT
The DNA here is from genome assembly GCA_963678695.2 of Diplodus puntazzo. NCBI lineage: Eukaryota > Metazoa > Chordata > Actinopteri > Spariformes > Sparidae > Diplodus > Diplodus puntazzo. The sequence goes on along the minus strand of OZ023164.1, from coordinate 13,586,628 downwards.
TTTAGTCCTGGACTGTAGCTGAAGATAGAGTAAGGTAAAGGTGCTGAGACTAAATGTTCTGGGACAGACTCTTAAGATTGAGAGGTTTATATCGATATGATTAACATTTTGATTTATATTTTATTATTCAAGGTCAATAGAAGGTTTCTTAATCCATTACTGATGCAACAGACAGAACTGATTTAGAAAAATCAAGGTTGGCCATGGCAGTGGCAAGCTATGTGCTGTACACATTAATGCTGAAAAGTGTCATCTTGTATCAGGGATACTGGTGACATCTGCTGTTGGAAGGTTGAATAGCAAGTGAAAATGGTGTCTTCATTTCAGAATAGAAATGCACTGATAGTGAACTTGTGGCTGTGTACAGTACATTTGGCCCATAGAAAGTGCTGATACGTATTGTTGTTTTGTGACAGAGAAACAAAGAAATTCATGTTATCCCTATTTCTATGCATGCTTAATCTAACTTGTCTATTAATCATACTGGGAATTTCTTATCATTGTTCAGCAACTTGTTTCCAGTGTCCACACTTCATGGATTTCTGTGTCCATTTTGTTTGGTGGATTTGATCCAGGGTTCCATGACGTGGTGTCATTAAAACCAAACATTTCAACATCTAGAACAAGCCTTCTGAATATAACCCTGCTGTTGGATCTCATGCATTAACCCGTCTTACGTCCTTTCTCATCTGCATGCATGGCGCAATGATTCTCATTTCCTTTTTTCTTCTCCTATGTTCAGGATTTTCTCATCATGATGCTTCCTCCATCTCTCCGCAGGATCATGAAAAGCTGTCGCAGGGTGGCGTGGCCGAGTCGACTCCACTGTCCCCTCGTCGATCCTACAAAGGCACGAGCACAGACTCCTCTCACCTCCACCTCGGCGCCGTGGAGATGCTCTCACTCCGCCGGTCCGATCCCCTTCCCCAGAAACTACTGGCCCACTTAGCGGAAGGAGGAGGGGCAAATTTGTGCTCTCTCAGCCCCTATAGGCTGAGACTCTCGGGGGCTGGATTTGCCTACTACGCTCCAGGGCCGGAGACCTCCGTATGAACACGAGCGCGGACTCTGACACTATGTGTACATGAATTTGGTGGGCTGAAACTTAAAGTACATCTTGCGATGTGCGACCAAGATCTCAAGGGTCGAGGATTACTAGAGCAAAACACAAACAAACATGTTCACACACATCAACCTCTTTGCTGAGTTCACCATGTGCATTTTCTGGGCTACACCTGAGTGGATGACCCTTTAGAAATTGTAACCCTGACGCATCATCTTCATACTTTTTGTTTCCGTGTAGTTCCTGTCTTAGTCTCATCAAAGTTCCCACCCAACTTTCACTTGAAAAAGTCTAAGAACGAAAGGGGAACCATGTGCGGACGTGCATCCTTTCATGCACTATTGAACTGTCCTGTTTCAACACGTTGGACATTTTTGTATTCCTCGTCCTCATTTCCAGTCTCACGTTCTTGCCTGTTCCTCCATTTTCACGTCCTTTTTGCTCCTTTGTAAACATTTGTCGGAAACATTTATGTACAGTATGTGGTCTGGCCAAGTAAGGGGCAAGCTCAGCCCTTTAGATGTGCGTGTGCGTGCGTGTGCATGTGCGCGAGTGTATGCATGAATTTGCCTGTTACCGTATGTTTGTATGTGACACACCTTTGCCTTACAGGTAACCACACAGCAGCAGGCTAGGAGCCAAAGGAGAAGGGTGTAAAAGAAACACACAAAAAAAGAAGCAGAAGTGGTGTTTTACAAAGCCTTACACTCACACACACCCATCAGCTGAGGGAGAGAAAAGGGGAAAATCTGAAGAGGGATGTGCAGTATTCTAGCCACCCTGCCTTAATTCATAGATACTCATTTTTAGTGGATTATATTTCTAGGTCAGTTAAAAAATGTTTGTGAGTGGACAGGGAGGTTCAGAGGGCATACATGTCTGGTACAGTGTGTCTCTTCTTTCACTCTCACAATCATGTTTGGTGTCCTTATCTGCCGTTGTAGCATGTCGGATCTCTGCTGCATGCTGATCTGTCCTTCTCTCGGGTCTTCCTTATACCTCTTCAACACAGACATCTTTCATTACGAAACATATCATGACACCTTGGCTGAATCCAAATGCCCAGACTTCACTTTTGCAGACTTGCAGACTTTGGGGGGCTCGTTCACCGTTTGTCTGCGAGTCCAAACCCACAATTCATCCAGTCCACAAGGGTTGTCAAGCAGTCTCAGAGAGTCAGATTGAGCTGCAGACCTAACTGGACTTATTGGTTTAGTACCCACAATTCATTGCAATATGGGCATGAAATAGTTTTTTCCAATTTCTAAGCAAAAAACAAAACAAAAAAAAAGTATTATAAATTTGATCAAAAAGTCACTTGACAAAAGACAGGAAGATACTGTATTAATCAGGTCATTAGGTAATGATTAGTTCATAAATATATGTGACATACCGACCACTGTCTTAATGAGTTAACACTGACGAAGCTGCTGAGTGGCACAAGCTAGTAGCGACTCATTATTTACCAATTACTCAATCATTAGTTACTCTTTATGTCATCCTTCAAGTCAAGTGAAACACAACACTGATTAGTAGTGAAGTAGGCTCAATAAAAACTAATTACTTAATCATAAGTTGCGTTATTTGTGATCTTCAGGAGTGAAACATTACTGAAATGCATTTTATAGTTGGAGTGTTTAGGCCTGTCTACCAGCATCTTAAACAGACCTGCAGTCTCACAACCTCGCAGGCTTGACGTCACGGTGCGTTCAACTGAAGTCTGCCCGAGCTCAGATTCATTGGATTCAGCCCTTTTCTTTCTCATGACGATGAGCCCACTGTGCCCACACCCGCCTCCATGTGGCCGCGTCGGGCAACAGCAGCAGCTCGACGCCGATGGAGTCTTTATTTATGGATGTCCTAAATGACTTGTTGCATTGTGCTTGTGTGTTTGCTGCCATGCTCCGTGTTATGCAAAAGTTGTACTTAAGAATGCTAATGTCATGTGGTCACGTTATAAGGGGTTTTTCTCTGTGTTGCATTAATCCATGAGTTTTTATGTATCGTTCGAAAATTATTGATGGCGGTCACTGTTGATGTATGGATGTAACTTAAAAACTTTTGATATATATTGTAGTGAGAAGAGGGTGTTATATATAAAGTATATATATAGTCTGTTGTAGGTAGGAGGGAGACTTGAATTGGCGATGTCACAATCAAATCAATAGAATGTTGAACTGATTTGTCCATCATGTCCTCCAGCTAAAGATTGTAGCTCATTATGGATGAACGTCTCTTCTGCATTTCTAACATCCGAAGTCCTCTTTGTCCAAAGCATATCTGTGGTGTTGCACAGCGAGTGACTCTGGAAGTCTTGAATGTCAGATTCTGAAACATTTTTCTATGTTTATACAGTTTATTTTCATACACATCACCATCTGCCAACATTTAAAGATTTAGTAACAGGTGTTCAAAGTTTTTTTTTTACTGGGGCCCAGATGATTTATCAGTTTGGTTGGAGGTCTGGCTTTGTCTTTTTCAGTTTTCACTCAAAGCCCCCACAGGTGTTTGGACTTGGGGGCTCACTCTGACCTCACTAGACTAATAATAAAAGAGCCTTGGTGCTTGTTATGCAGTGTCCCACCTCACTGTGCTGTTGCCATATTCTACATGTCACATTCTGCCACAATAATGCTGTAAGGTCTATTTTACTTTGATAATGTACCGGGGAACTCTTTGTAGTCACTCTTCAAACACAGCAGAGTCCTTCACAGCTCATTTTTTCACTACTTACTCGTCATTTTTGTTTTTTCCATTCTGAATATTTCTTTTGCTACTTTTGTATCCCAGAGGAAAAAAAAAACTATATTTTAACTCTGTTAGAATGTACGTTCGAGTTTATAACCAAAATGAGAGCAACATATACATTATATGATTCATTAGAGATTTACCAGTAGGTTTACACACTGCACTTTGTTCTACAGCTGATCGTTTTCCCCCTAAAAACAAGGTCTATTGTCTGTCGACTGGGGTTTATAAGTGTTCACTCCTCCTCACAAGTTATTTTTCTAAGAAGATTGTAGTGGGTGAGATAAAAAAAAAAGTGACCAAATAACTTGAATGGAATGGACTGTCTGTTGGCGTCTCAAATGGGTTTATTGCACCAGCCTTCTACTGCTGATCAGAATGTCAAACTGCTTTTTTTCTAAGTCCATCAGCAGAACAGCAGGTGCTTCTCCTGTCATTCCTGAGCTTGGCGAAGGTCTGAAATGTTGACTTGTGTGCTCGGAGCAGCACACTTCATATCATACCTTCAGTACAGCACTGTTTGTATTAGTAAACAGGTTTTGAGAATTTACTTTTTATGGGGGGGGGAATAAAGATTTTAAAAGTTCACCTGTTTACTTTTTGCCAGCCTGTCTGTAGCAAATGAGGGCAAAGCACTGTATTGTCATTCTGCTTGTAATAAAGAAAGAGTGAAAACATTTTCCTCTATTAATGTTACTATTAATGTCAGAACATTTTGTTTGCCATTATTAATGCCTTCCAGTTCTAACCTGTGCAGTCATGTCATCCACTACCTCCATTAGTTTTCAGGCAGACCTGCCTCTCGTTGCTCCTAATCAGCCACAGCAGACAGCTGTGGCTTTATCCTCCCAATGTTTGAAACAAGGCTTAAAAAAAAAGAAGAAGATCCCTGTTTGATTCCCCATTTGTAGATAAAATGTGATTAAGTTCCCTCTGTGGTTGCACAATTTGCAAGAGAACAAAGTGTGCCATTCCAGTGGGAAAACACTGCCCTGCATGCTAGAAAAAATAGTTATCCACCGGTAACCAGTATTTTCCTAACATTGATGATGGGCCACATTGTAATTATATTTCGAAAAATAACTGCATTTTTTATTCAAACTTAAAGCAATGCAACCTGTAAGTATGTCATTTTAGTCCAAATCATTTAAAACTATTAAGTGAAATTGTCAACAGAATGTAAAGAACTAATGTTTTGATGTCTTCATATTGTGTTGCAGAGATATCTACAGAGGTTAGCATGCTAACTAGCTAGCCCCTTCCCATCTCAAGATCTAGTGCTAGAAGTGTAAACAAAAACACTCCCCTGGTGCTCTGAGCTCCCAGTCTAGACCACTAGCTGCACTGCTAACTGAGCTAACCAGCAAACAGCAGTTTCAGATTAACCAGCGGTTACTCTGGTTATATCCTATTTGGCTGGAGTATAATTTCGTCAGGTGAAATAAATACTGATTGCACGGTGTAACGGCTGTAGAAAAGACACCATCCGTGCACAGAGTGGTTCCTATAAACCTCGCTAAGCTATTCAGCCTGCCACAGAGCTGGATTTGTACTGCAAAAAACGAAAAGGAAACAAATAAACACAGCGAGTCAACTAAAACAGGAAGAGGCATTGTTTTCCCTGGTTGCTATCGCCATGTACCTGTGTAGCAACTGGAATAGCTGTGAAAACTCTACACTGCAAGAGACAAACAACCCTGCTGATGGTAGCGGCAAAGAAGGTGAAGAGGGGCAGTGACAGGAACCGAGGTGAAACAAGAGTGAGCGGACAGCATTCACTCGATGGAGCGCTCCGGTGTCTGTTCACCCATTGATGTATGCTTCTCCTTACTACTGGGACTCAAGACGGTTTCTACTGTAAGTAATAAAACCTGCCTATTTATAAATACAACCTGCTGATTTACTCTGTCTTCTCAGAGCACTGAGATCAGGGTTAAACTTGGTCAAATTGGGTTTCTTATTACAGTCGTGTTTCTAGTATTACCACAGGGAAATGCTAGGAGGGGCGAATTTGGAAAGTTATTTCTGCGCCAAGTGTTAAAAGTACAAGTAAGTATATAAAGTAAATTATGAATATATTAGCACGTATACGAGTTAACTGCTGATCATCAGATATGATATTCAGCTTTTTTCTGATATGAATCAATGTTTTCTTTTTATCTGATTTGCAGATAAATTAATAAAATACTGCAGTGCTTTGGCTGGTATGCAGCATCCAATCTGCAAAGTAACTAGTAATTAAAGTTTTCAAATAAATGTTGTAGAGGAATATAAAAATGCAATTTTTGCCTCCAAAACTGTTGTGGAGTGGAAATTTACATTCAATCACTGCTACACACGCACATAATGCAAAAGACCCTCTCTAGAGGTTTGTCCATTCTGGGCCACTGTAGAAACATGGCAGTGCAACATGGCATACACTGTGGAAGAGGACCTGCTCCTCTGTAAAAATGTAAGCTCATTCTAAGGAAAAGCGAACTCTACAATTGATAATTTCATTATTCATTGTTATATTACTTAATTATACAGTTATGAAAACATAATTCTGAATATTATATTCATTTGCTGCCAATAGATCCATATAAATCCTACACACTGGACCTGACTACAAGTTAAGCTCCAATATATTCATGTTTTTTTAGGCCAAATTATTGCAGTTTAATGAAAATGCAACTTGAATTGACTCTTGCCTACAGTAGCCCAGCCATGTCTGTCATCACCTACTGTCGTCACATGGTGCCAACGCAGCACAACCAATGGTGTGTGACCAGCAGTGCTTTTTGTGTTTCTAGAGAAGAGTCTCTTCCATGACGCTGCTGTTATGCCTCGCCTCCACACTGGGTGTCGCTATTGGATCAGCTGTCGTCGTGCGAAACTGCAACGCTGACCTTCGCTTCCCCTCCCCCGCTCAGTCTGCCAGGTCTGCACAGGTTTGCACCATCATGAGTGCTGAGGCTGAAGCATGCGTGTGCGCATGAGGCATCCTCTCGCTCCACCTCCTCCTCCCCATCTCCATCGCTGGCATCCTGATCTCTGCATCCCTCAGCGGAGGATTCGTCAGCACAGCTGGGGCTGTCACAGCCGAAGCAGCTTCATCAGCATCATTCCCTCATCCGCCTCTGCAGCATCCTCTCCATCCTCGAAAGCATCCATCTCTCACAAGCATCCCAGCACCTCCGAGCTGCACACACCCCCTCTCTCACAGATATCTCTCGGGCTAATTTACCCTGCTGCATCCCTCTCATCCCCTTCTGGTCAGTCAGGCTTGCCACTCCACCATACCCCTTCACCCATCCTCGTCATCACCATCCTCTCTCTGAGTCACCGTTCAAGAAAAAGCAGGCAAGCTGTCTCTTCTTCCCGTCAAAGTGTCTTTTAGCTGGGCAGCTGGTCTTCCGCTGTCCCTTTGGAGGATGATCCTGTGGATGAAGACAGAAGAGATGGCCCTTGGGGAGCTGCTGGAGAGGCTGAGGACTGTCACCCAAAGCATAGGTGGGTGACAACAACACATTCAGCAGCTATGCTCCCTGGTTTTTGCATTGCTGATTGCAGAGGATCGTAGCTTTATGGATAAAGGTGAAATATCAATCTGTACACAGCCACAATGCGATTCACTGTAGTACTTGGTTACATTTAGCAAATAAAAGGTGAAAGGAAGCGATTTATGGAGAAAAGGGCAGGATCATCATGTCAGTAAGCCACAAAGCTTCGTTACAGGAAGCCACACCATAATTAATGTGCTCCTGTTTCTGCTATTTCTGCCTCCCACTAATCTGTGTTTTTGTTACAAGCTGTGGAAAATGCGATACGGTCTCAGAGGGTGAAAAAGTAGTTCATGGGGTTAAGACACATGAGCTGAAATGAATTGTAACACATTTTAGGAGAATTGCATTAAATCTATACACTCATGTGTGTAAAATGTGCTTAAACACAGGCTGCGATCAGGTAGATTTATGTTGTGATACAGGACTGTACCTCACCGACCCAGTTCCTCAGTGCTCCACCCTGATCATTTGTCTGATCGGAAGAGGTGTTGAGGGCAGAAATGGGAGACAGTAACCTATATTTCCGGTCCATACTCCTCTGTTATCCTTGACTGATTACGCAACATGGACTTGCCACTTCAGGTATATTCATCAACTCTGAGATTTTGCCCTCAGGTGTGTGCTATTGTGTTTTGTGCGGAGCTCCACTGTGTACGTGTACGGCCTTTCATATTTGCTGCGAACAATCAAAGTTGTTGCAGGGGAAACATTTGAGGCCCTTTGAGTCTGATTGCAGGGAAAAATAATCACAAAAGAAAGCTATTTCAGAGCCTTTTCCAGAATGATGATGCGATGTCCTGATGTTGGTGATTTATCACCACCGGCTGAAGGACAGATTCGTACCCTTTATCACACTAATGCCACTTACGTGAATGATTGAGTTATATTTCTGCTGTTTGCTCCCCTTCTCTTCTCTCTTGATCCATTTATAGAGATCTCCCTTAATCCACCCACCGCTACACAGCCACTCTCACATGCATGAATGCACACACACATTCACATGTACACATACACACACACAAGACACTCTTGCACAGCACACTTTTCATTTCATCTTGTGTTGAAATTTTTCCATTGGAGGTCAGTGATGCTGATCTTGTTTCGAGAGGCCCCAGCAGCACATTTTGCCATACTGTCTTTCTGCTGCTGTGGATGTAACAACTAAGTGTATGCTCTTACAATATGAATGTGGAGAAATACTTTCTTTTATATGATTTTTGAGTTGATGGAGAGGCTCTAGCTGCAATCATTAATATGGCACCATGTGCTCTAGTTCCATCTTCTCCTCCTTATAGCACCAGAGATGGTGAAAGTAGTGAGTGGGTGGACCATGAGCGAGGAGGGCCCATGGCTACAGGAATAAACTGAACAAACTACAGCTCTGAAGGAGCATTATGAGCTGTATTACTCTGCTCCAGACATGCAATAGACAATATAAAACGCAAAACAGTCATATTTTTCTCTTTAAATGTATAGTCATTAAGTGTGTGACATTATACTAAACGTTTGTAGACGTGCAATCATAGCTCGCAGGAAATGTGAGGAGAATGTGGTGTGGCAGGAGGATGAGAGCGTTAATCGGCTCAGAGGAGAGACTCTAACGCTGATCACAGAGGACAGCAGAGAGGAAGGGAGAGTGAGGAATAGACAGATTCAGGGAAACAAAGTCAACTGAGGATGAAAAGGATTTAGCATTGTCTAATCTGGCAAACTGCTTGCTTCTCCTGAGCTGAAAAAGGAGGTGTCAGGTTGGAAAATGCAGAAAACGAACCCCCCTCGTTTTCCTTTTCCCCCCAGAACAAGTCAGACACACAACTCTCTGTTTTAGCTCTTAGTCTCTGGCTGGCTACATGTGCTATGAGCATTTGTATTCCACACTTTGACAAACTGTATTTTCTTTTTTTCATCGGAATCCAGTCCACCTCTCTGTCAATGGAACCATTCACTCATCAGTGAGTCAGCAGAGCAGTTTGCCACATCTTATCTACGCCCAGTGGAATCGTGTGTAGGTTCGGTTTTTGGTTGCTGGTCAGACAGAATAGCAAATATTATGTTTACCATGCTCACAGTCTTTTTTTTGGCGTGTTAGCTTGTTAGCACAATTATCATTAAAATGAATTACAGTTGAGACAGACAAGAATGAATTTAGTCATAAACCAAAAGTAATACCAGTAATAATGCACACATAAAGATTGAACCTGACTAGATGAAAAGTTAGATGAGACATATTCTGCTCATTTTCAGGTTCATAGTTTTTTCACCAGTTTTCTCATGCTGTCCAGTGCTGCAGCACTGTATTCAGACTCTGTCTGAAACACTCTGTTTTAGCTCCTGTCTCTTTAAGGCCCGCCCTGCCGAATACCCCATTCTTCTCTCATTGGTCAGCTTGGCATGCCTGAGCCAACAACAGAGCAGCTGTGCTCTCATCAACTCTTACGTGACAAACTAGCCACAAGACATAAATTATGCCAATGTTGGACATGGTGTCGTTGTGTGATGTCACAAAGTCACTGAATTTAAGGCGGGACTACTGACGAGGCATTTCAGGAACAGTGTTTTCTGTAGGAGAGAGGAGCTTTTTTAACTTTGACCATCTTTTACATGCATAAAAAATGATATTGCACACTGAATGAAAGGAAAAAAAAGAAAAAGAACGACAGGTCTAAAGGAAAGGCAGCGAGTTTGTTAAGCAGGGTTTTAAGCAGTACTTTTCCATAGTGTATAACAACCCTATAAGATAGTGATACATAAAAGATAAGTTAAATACTACCAGACAACCAGAAAAAATGATGCAATTTTCACTGATGTTTCCCCTCTCTCTGCAAAAGTCCTTCCAGACACTCTTGTTCATAAAGGTATCCCCTTGTCTTCACAGTGAATGGCATTTCATTGTCATAATCACTAATTCAGAACCATCTGGAAAGGCACTGCTTGAAAATGTTTGGAAAAGGGCAGACACTTTAATAAAAAAAAAAAAAATTAAATTAATATTTTACTGGTTCACTTCAGACAATCAGATCAACAGTAGGAGAGTGCTCCCACCAGCAGAGCCAGTTAGTAAATAAAAATGTTACCAAAGTCAGTCAAGAGAAGAACAAAAAACATTTTATCCCCCGAGAAAAGCCTTCAGTACTGTTTTCTGCTTTTCTTTCAATGAAATAAACTCCTCAGTTCTAAAATAACTGATGCTATAGCAACATTGAGGCTAACCCATGAGGAGCCACCACTGTTGTTGCTCCTCTTGTTGTTTGCCACATCTAGACCACACCCTTAACTGCCATCAAGCCTGTCAAGATGGTTTTGGTTTTGCCAAGAAAAGGTTAAGGTTAGGCAAAATAATTGCTTGATCAGGGTTTGAAACAAACCTCACCATTTGAGGTTTGGGTTGTGTGCCTTTTCATCCAATAAATGTAGTTTTCCCTAGATAAGTTAGAAGTTTGACCTGTTGGTGGCGCTACAGGAAAAGTCAGAGGCTCATCAACATCAGTATGCTTCATCCTCTGGGAACCATGAATATCTTTTTTTTAAAATTCCATTGCGTTCAATCCAGTAGTTTCTGAGATACTTCAGCCTTGACCAAAGAGGTCTTGACGACCAACATTGCCGTCCCTAGAGCCACTAGACGTGACATGACTACAAAATATAAGCTCTGTGAAAAAACAACAGTAGATCAATCATTTATAAATGTAATTGTTACTTGCTGCCGTGATCACAGACAGCTTCTCCTAGACTCTCAAACTGGGCTCTAACTGGGCATTTGACCTACTTCCAGTTGATTTAAAGGGACACATCGAGTTCACTGAGTCACTGGTCTGAGCTTTTCCAGCAGGATTGTGTTCATCTGCAGCCGGTGAAACTCAAGGGGCTGTTTTATTTATCATACAATTATAGGGACAGATAATATGTTGTGAACAGATTTTTTTGTGCTGGCTACTCTGTATTCTTACCTCTCTACTCATATGTGTGAGAGAGTGTCTCTCTGGTGGTGTATTTACAGCTGAGCCAGGTTGAGGATCTGAGGTTTATGAAAGTGTCTTATCTCCGGGTAGCCCAGCTGTCTCATGCGGGTTGCATGGTTGCTATTGGATCCCAGTCATTCGTTACTGATCAAATGCTCCTTTGTTGCATTGTTTTGATGGAAAGCATAAGAATGAAGGTTGCTTATAAATAAGGTACAAGTCAGACTTTATTGTTAGCATAATGTGAGTGTCCGGTTCCTTTTAGCTTAAGGTCAGGGGCTCATTGAACCTGCTTAAGTGAGCCATGCTGCTCATCCCCAAAGGCAGAGCAGGTGTATAGCCAGATGGATCCAGCAGGTCACTATTAGACTCCAGCCAGTCAGCTGTGGTCAGAAAGACTCAAGTAGATGTAGCCAGAGAGAGTGCTGCATTAATATAGTGTTTTCTCTGTTTACTTCATTGCATTTTACTGAAGCTACGGTCACAATGTGATTGATTTTTCCTAACGAACATAATATCATTTAAGATGTGCAACACTGGAATCATAAACAATAACGCTATTTGACATGCTAATGATGTGGCTCTGTAGGCAGCAATATACACCCCTCAGCCACAACATTAAAAGGTGTTTTGACTGCACAATATTAAGCAGATGTGAATTACCATGATACAGATACCGATGGTGCCTGAGGATGAATCTTACTGACTTTGGTATTCACCTGCTTTTTGCTCAGCGGGCATTACGAGGGTAGTCTGACTCACTGGATGCCATTGGGTACCTATTTCAGGCTTTGTGCCACCCAGGATGAAAAAACTTTTTTTTTTTCTTTTTTCCTTTACCAGACTGATAATGTGGGCAGCCAGTACCTTTTCCCAATGCTTATAGAGAAAGATCTGGCTATGCAAGACAACCGTAAGGGCAGGAAGGGTTAGGAAAGTCATTGTGATAACTGCCATGATCTGACTTTTTCCTGGAGCGCCATCATCAGGTCAAGATCATAATTTGTCCATTAGGCTACATTGTTTTGTGGACAAATACTTGCAAAACTAATACCGCTTCCATCAGCCTCTGCTAGCTTTGCATTAACCACTAATAAGCAAATGCTAGCACATTACTGAGACAGTGAACATGGTGGATATTTTTGCATGCCAAACATAAGCATGTTAGTATCATCCAAAAGATAAGACAACACCTATGGGCCTGTTCAACCTGCTGCTGTCTGCCAAAAGATACCAAAGTACCCGCAGCCATACCACCAGACAACTGAGCAATTTCTTTCCTCGAGCTGTGAGACTCCTGAATTCTTTCTCAACACTCCACCGTAAAAAGTTTAGTCACCAGTCTCATAGACTTGTTGCATTATGAACTGTGCAGATCTTTTTGGATGCCAAAAGCTTTGAAATGAAGGGGGAAAGAGGGCAGCTCGTTTATTTGTGTATATAAGTGTCCACACATGCAGGTTTAGGGTTAGGGTTCGTGAGGTCAGATTGGGAGCAAGCAGTGGGCTGTACACACAGGAGGTGGATGATTCCTCAAAAGAGGGATCAGACCTGATTAACAGGGGAAGGGGAGGGGGGCCGTGAGTTGGAGGTTGATGTTGTGTGTCTCATCCTCCTGCAGTCGCCTCATCAGTATGTGTGAGAGTGCAGCTCCTCGCTTATTCTCTATTCTAAGCCTATAAACTGCAAGCTGCCTTTTGCTTGCCAGCTTTAACCACACAAACAAGACTAAATGCTCACACATAAACACATTTGAGTGCCTGCCAGGAAAGTCCTCCTCTCTCCCAATAAAGACGACCCTCTGTGTTTGCTGCTGCACCTCTGATCACACACTGAGCAACAACGCACCCCGAGAGGTCGAGGTTCACTAACTTTTATTTTTGCAGTTTTCGTGCTGTTTGCATTCATTCCTGGTTCACAAACAATGAATCTGGGTAGATAGGAAGAGGGAAAGAAAAGGCAGATTAGTTGAGGAGTGGAGGAATATAATTAGCCTGAGCAGCAGAAGGGGATTTGGGCTCTACCGGCTGCCCTCTGCTCCTGCTGCCCTCCACCCTCCTCCCCTCTCTTCCCCGCTCGGAAAAACCTAAGGTGTCATTAGATGCACTTGCGACACTGTGCATCAGAGTGTGAGTGTGTGTGCGCAGAGCAGAGCTGGGCCAATTCTCACCTCCAGTGTTTATTTCCGAGGTTGAGCCGACTGTGACTCAGCTTTTTTTTTTTTCTCTATGTCCTGCCAGCACTGTAGTTTCCTTGGGTCCCCAATGTGGCTCTGCAGAGGACACCAGGCTTGTCTTGTTTGTAGCCCATGCAGACGTCGCTTCATAGGATCTGTGTGAGAGCATGTCTTCTTGAGTAAGGGTGAGACTCCTTCCCATGCCTGGATTTGGGGGCTGCGACTTGGAGTCTATTAGAGTGTGCAGCGGAGCTTTGCAGGTGCAGTGAGGGGTCTCTCTGGATGACAGTTTGTTTTGAGTGCGTGAGACCAGCAGCCGGCTCTCATGTCTCTGCATGAGTTTCTGCGGGAGGGCGGTGAGGCGTCCTACCGCTTCATCAACCGGCTCAGTCATCTGATCCAGAACCTGGACATCTCTGGATCCCCTTATCCTTCCAGCCCTGGCAGCCGCAAAAACTCCTGGAGAGAATGGGACGGTAAGCGTGTGTGTGTGTGTGTGAGTGTTTCTGTGGCTCAGCACGCTCATGTGCAACTTTCCAGCGTTTGTGAAACTTCATGCTTGTATGTGTGCATATGTGTATCTACTGGCCAGAGTTCAGCAGGGCATCATGCCCAGAGCCTCACACAGTGTTTCCTGTGGGCTTCCCTCGCTCCCCCCGGCCGTTTCTGTGTCTTTTATAACAGTTTGTGTCTGTGCGAGTGCGTGACTGCGCAGCTCAAACGGCCGCCTCGGGTTTGCAACATACAGCTCTCTGCAGCTGCGCTGATATTTTTCTGCAGCACTCACAGATTCTTCAGCAAATGCAGAAAACTGCAGCACACAGCAGCTCACCAGCAGACGGGCTGGTGCAAAGGAGTGAGAAGTGCTGATTAAAGCTGCTGAGTTTTCAAGTTGGTGTCCTTTCAGACAGACTGCTGCCACTTTGGGACCTTGGCTTGTGCCACTGCGTAGAAAAAAGGACTTTACCAGGTCACAGTAACACACAGGGAGGAAAGCATGGTGAGGAAAGCAAGGAGGAGAGCTTCTCAATGGGATAGTGGGATGCCGATGGTTCCACTTAAGTCACGTGAGTCAGGAGATGTTCAGATGGTACTTTTTGTTTCTTGCGTATTTTTCTGTCAAGAAATGCTTTGTGTTGCTGCGTTTTGCTAAAGCCTGCTGACACCATGTGTGTGAAAACCTTTCCTTAATGTTTATGAGGCAGCGTCATCTCTCTCCAAGGTCGTCCTCACATATTTATGTTTGTCCTGTCCAAGGATGAATGTCATTGCATGGGTATTACTGTGCCCGACAGTTATGGATTGTAAGTGCGTATGTGTGTCTGCGTATGTGTGCATTGTGTTTTAGCATGCATAGACTGACAGATACTGTTCTTGTCTGCTCTGTTTGCCTGTACCTTTGAGCTTTGTGGTTTCAGGGACGTTCTCATTTTTATCCCAGCTCTGTTTTAGTCATTAGACATGAGGTAGACTCATACAGGAGAGGAACTATGTTGTTGATCTAACAGTTGTTTGGTTTTTACAGGCTACTGAGGCCACTGAGCAGTAAAATCTCTGAAAGAAGGGATCCTATTTTGAGCTGTTTTCAGATGATAGTTAGTTTGTAGTAAGTGTTGTCTAGATGCCATTACACCAACTTGTGAAACTGACTCAGAACCAGGTGTGTCATGTTGGAATATTTTGACTCTTCCAACCTACTGCCGCACTCTGTCAGTCTGTGTTGGCTGAGGAGTCACTCTTCTCAAGGATTAGAAGGTTTTCTCGGCTGATTTTCTTTACTGAATAGAGAAATTGTAAGCAAGCAGAGTTTGTTCTGTACAGATTGCAAAGTGGCGAACTAGTGATTTGGAGCTGCGTAAACAAACTGACTTGATGTCAGGACTTGCATTGACACACTTGACAGTGTTTGTAGGTGGGAAGCCAGTAGAGGGATCAACGTCCTTAACACTGTTTATGTTGGAGTTGGCACCTTCATGACGAGATAAGCACCATCATGAAGAAGAAGCTCTTCACACTTACTTTAAGTCCTCCTCTAGTCAGAAATGTATATTTCGTCTTGTTCCTACAGCTGAATGTTTGAGGGTTTTAATATGGGTTTATTTCAGACGCACATTAACTTATGTGTTATGTGGTAAATACAGAAGACCTGAGGGATCCCCACAAAATGTTTTTTTCTACTTCGTTTCACACATGAGAAAGAAAATTTAGAAGGATAATCCTGACATAGCCCTTTATTCACCAGATCTCAAGTCATAAACACAGAAGAGAACACAATTTAGATCAGTGGAGGGAATCTTTTGTACCGATTTAGCATTTTAACTTTGTCGAGCCCATACTGGACGTCTGTAAAAAGACAATTCAGAATCGCCAAAGCCGAGCCAGAGATATCTTGTGTTTTATTCCATTTATTTTTCTTCCTCAAAACCAACACCTATTTTACCCACAATACAACTGGTTTGGTATACAGGTGTAAGTCAAGTCCAGGTGAGTCTAGTAGCGGCTAATGTAGCCTCGAGCCACTAACCGCTGGTAAACTCATTTCTTTCTCACTCTGCACCCTCATATGTTCATCTTTTTAAAAAACATTTTCAGCCCCAACGTCACTTGAGTCACTTAAGTAGATTACACATAGCAACAAAAGGCTTCATGCAACATTTTTTTAATCTCACAAACCGATTTTATATTAAAGGTCCCATATTATACTGTTTTTCATCAATTTCACACAGCTGTCAGAAGTCCAACAACACTGTATTCGAAATGCAAGCCCCAAACCCATCCGTGGTCCTGAATTTCCGCTGTCTAAAAGTCACTCTACTAAGCTCTACTGAGAGCAGGCTGTTTCTGTGCCTGCACCTTTAAATGCTAATGAGCTCCATCTGTCAACGCCTATTTGCCTGCTACGCATCCCTCTCAGGAAGACATGCATCTTACAATAGCGGTAGCATGCGCTAATGTTTTACGGTGGATGTATCGCTATGGCTCGCCGAGATACTTTCGTTCAACCATACTAGTTTGACCCAGAATCGGACCCAGAAGGAGAGGTTCCTGAAGAAATACAGACTCTGTGGCTGCAGTAGGACGTTTCAGAATGGTTAGTGTGTCTGAATATGTTACTTAGTTTGTTCGTATGTGTTGTTACAGTTACTACCATGTGGCTAATGGCTAACAGCTAGCGAAAGCTGTGTTTGTCTCCAACACAGTCTCCAAACTCTTGGACACTGTTCGCATCATCTCTGTCTCCAGTCTGCACATATTTCCAGACTTTTTACTGTGACAACCAAGCTCCATCGTAATATTACTAACAATGCCAGCTTTACACAACTCGCTTCAAATGCCATTGCATAGCGGACCAAAGTGGAGCTAACTAGTTAGCCAATTTCCAGCTGACTTCACCATACTTGTCGGTAACTGTAAATACTATCAAATCGCGGTGACACTTATCGTGGCTTGGGTGCTGTTGTTGGGTCCGGTATGGGTGGGACTGATCCTTTTACGAGGATCAGTGTCGAAGCAAAGCTAGCTTTGTACTGACCCCCGTTACTGAAGCAGTCCGACGTGAAGTGGTTAGCACACACATACAAACTTACACGAACTGCAGCCGGCACGTTGTCGTTAAAAATGAAACGCAACCACTGTCTCTTCTGTTGTTCTGTAGCTTGGACAGAATAAAGCACTGATGTTGATTTTAACAAGCAACAACAGAGCAATTTGTGTGCCTAACTCTGAGCGACGACATTGCGAAACACTGTTATCTTACCGCTGGACACACCGAACTTCACCTCGGGGATGAACGCCCCCCTCTCGGATATCTCCTATCACCACGCAGAGGAGGTCGGCCTATGTAAATGACTCCTTCCGTTGCGTAACGACAGGAGCTGAATCTGAACAGCCTGTAGGAGCGCCGTTTTACCAGTGGGTGGGCTGCAGAGACCATGCAGGAATCATTTGCTTTCCTCATTCTGGGAGTTGGCAGGCTCAGGGTGGACCAGCTTATATATGTAGAGACCAGAGAAAACGTGTTTTTCATGATATGGGACCTTTAAAAAAACTGATGGATTTTGATCTAGTAGACTAGATTAGTTGTTAGATTTTAGGTTGTTAAATTCTTTTCTTTAGCTCATATAACTTACATTTAATGGTTTACTTCACTTGGAAATTCTGAGTGAAGTCAACTTTTAAAACTTACAGTGTAGGTGGCCTTTAGTTTTTTAGTGATTAACGTTTAGTTTTTTGGTATATTGTGCTGGTTTAGGCTCAGATATTTCAGAATTCCTGCGTTAGAGTTTAAGTAGAGTTGAAGCTGGTGGTCGCTTTCAGTCGTGTACTCACTCACTGGCTTTACGTGAAATCCAGATGAATCAGCGTCTTTCAGTTAGTCTCTAGACTGTGAGTTGATCGCCGCCCCGTCCCTTTGTTTGACCCTCTTGTTCAGTCTGAGCTGTGCACTTCTGTGACCCTAATGGCTCTCGTGTTTATTTCTCAAGGTTTATGACACTGATAACCTCGTGCATGCCCTTGGTCATAGACAAGTGTGTTTTAAAGCCCCACCCACACTGAACACACACACACACACACACACACACACACACACACACACACATACACACACACACACACACACACACACGCAAATGAAAGCCTTCATAGCCATGCACACAGCATACATGCACACACACTTAACACAATCAACTTCTCTTAGTCGAACCTTTTAGCACACTGAACCAGATAGTGGCTGAATTAGGAGACAGAATGGTGTCTATCAGCTTGTGTTGGCTCAGTTATATCTCGTATACAACTCATTGAAATGGAATCTAAATCGCCACATTCTGCAAAGACACAGTGTCTTTCTTTGAGAGCTCTCATTAGAATCGAGTCTTTCACCAAGTTTGTAAGAATGGGCTCTTTTGAGTGGTGTAAACAAGAATAGGGGCTTTGAATGGACATAGTCTGTGAATGGTTAAATGGGGATGCAGTGCAGTGTTTGAATGGGCTGGTCAGAATGGAGGCTTTGTACTTTTGGTCCACATCTCCTGAGATAAGGCAGGCAAGGAGCCGGAGCTTTGTTGGTACAGGTAAATGAGCGCTGGGAGCTGCAGTTCCTACCTAACTGTGACACAACATGGCGTGACATAACTTATTATGTGTGACTTTTTCCTGTTACGGGGTCTTACAAGAGTCAGAACTGGATCCATTTTGGAGGTCAGACTATTTAGCAGGTTGCTGTTCAAAAATCAGGTAATTGTCCTTTCAGGGGAGGGACACAGGTAGGGAGGGTGGGGTCGAGCGCTACACTGTAGCTTTTGTCTAGAGGGAAGGTAACCCGAGGTTGCAGTAGGAAGTCCCTGCAGTTACTGAGTGACGAGCTGCAGGCTGTAAAGCACCTGCAGCCTGACAGAGAGTGAGCGGCTGGTGAAAGGTGGAGTCAGAATGAGAGGGAAGCTGTTACCGTGATACCTTCTGCAGAGCTGCATGGAACAAGTGCAGCCGGAGAGGAGCGACTGGGACAGCAGGATGGGAGGAGAGGAGATGGAAGATTCAGGCTGCTTGATGGAAGAGGATGTTGAGGTCGAGCTGGACTCCGGGTTTTGCGTGGAAGTGGACTCAGCGCCGATGAGTGACAGAGAGGAGTTGGACTGGCTTGTGATTACAGGAGATTCTCTGTTTGCTAGTGGTGAGCAGAGAGAGGGAGGAGGAAGCCCTGGAGGATGTGGAGGGAGTCAAACTCAAGAGGAAGGAGAGATGGAGGCTGAGTCAGGGTCAGCAGAGAATGGAGAGACTGAAGCAGAGAGAGGAGAAGAGGTGGATGATCAGACTGAAGAGGAAGAGACGGAAGGAGCGTTGGATGTGTGTTTGATGCCAGTAGAGGAGAGGGGGGTTCACGTACGGATCTCTCTGGAGGAGGTGGAAAGATACTACAGATTTATTTGCTGTTGCCGCTGGCTGCGTGGTAGGTGTCAGATTTTGTCCTAATCATGTTCTCTCATCTTCTTTGTGTCACAGATATAATAACATGATCACCACAGTCGTACAGTATTTGTTCCTGTGAGGAGTTTCCCCTGTTTTACACTGACCACACATAAGCTCTGTGATCGCAATGCCACATCTTCCACCTGCCCTCTGCTGTTTGAGTTTACCTGTCCTCTTTCTTTGCTCCTACCTTGTGTTATGTGCATTGTGAGAACGCTGCATTTGATCCTTATTCCTTTGTTGCATCTGAAGTACATTAAGTCAGTTTAGGTGTTCAGTTTTTAACCAGTGCTCGTTGCTTCCCAATAAAATCTACTTGAAGTAGAAGAAGGAGAAGAAGGCATTAGATGGTCTGTTACCATATGTGTTCTGTCATGTTTCAGACGAACCATGAGCATATATTTATGTCCTTGAAAAGGTTTTGTTGAGCTGAGACAAGTACAAAAGAAAAGTTTGGCTTTTAGACTGTTGGCTGGACAAAATAATTAATTTGAATATGTCATTTGGGGCTCTTGGAAATTGTAATGAACATTCTCACAATTTTTTTACAAGTTCATAGACTCAACCAGTGCTATACAGTCGTGGTCCTCGGGGCCCCCTGTCCTGCATGTTTCAGCTGTTTCCCTGCTGCAACACTGTTCTGCTGAAGCCTGATAATGAGCCCTCATTTGAATCAGGTGTGTTGGGAGGGAAGCATCAATAACACGCAGTACAGGGGTCCCTGAACCAGGACTAAAGACCGCTGGAATAAACATTTGATCATAAATTGCAGATTGATCAATCATGAAAATAATCGTTAGTTGCAGCCCTGTTGTTAACCATAACTTCACCTTTATCATCGCACTTTTAACTCCCATCTGAACCCTCTCACCCCTCAGCGTCGTTATGTATATTATCTGTCACAGCTCAGCCCTGTTTAGTGCTGCGTTTCTTCCGCTCCCCCTCCATGACCACGACTGTAAGCCCCTTATCCTCACTCGTTGCCCTCCCCCATCTCTCTGTTTGTGGGTGTCCATCTCCTCCCCCCTGAACTCTGAACCGGTCCAATATCTGGACAGTAAAATATTTTCAGAACCACAAAAGAAAAGCAGTTTAGCACATGGAAGAATCTTTGGGAGCTTCTCAAGGAGTTTTTCTCTGAATCATTAACAAGCTGATAACCAGCTTTTTCGACAGTTTGCAGTTTGTTTTGGTCCTCTCTTTGTGGCCTGTTGAACCGGGTTTCAGCCTTCTGCTCTAGTCCGCTTTAATCTGTGTCAGTAGTGGCAGGCAGTCCAGGTGTGTGACTCTGACCCACTAACGTTTGACTCGTCACCCACAAACGTGAGCACCAGTGGACATTAATCCCCATCGTTAAGCCTTTTGAAGAACATTAGCGTCTCAACCAGCAGGTGGTGTGTATGTGTGTGTTTGTGTGTGTGTGTGTGTGTGTGTGTGTGTGTGTGTGTGTGTGTGTGTGTAGGGAATGTTTGGACCTTGTTATGTTTGTTCAGGGTGTGTATTTTCTTATTGACAGAGCAAAAAAAAGTGCTTTAATTCATTTATTGTTGTTTGTATTGCAGGAAAAGATTTTTTTCCATTTATAATATATACCGTGAGGTTCAAACAGCAAATACTTTGTTATCTTCTGATTATTACCATGCAGTAGAATGAAGTCAAATATCAGTAAAATAAACAACAAGTCATTTGAGCCCGACAGGCTTCATAATTCCTGTTTTCATGTTCCGGATTATGTTCCCTGTGTCAACATACACTGTAGGAGTTTCATTTAGACCACCTCAGAGACAATAAAACATAATTGATTTTTTTCTAACATAAATGTCTCTGTTTGTTCTTGTATAAGATCCTAGTGACACATCGATACTTGCAGAGGTTTCACTGTTTTCTTTTGTGGGAAACACAGTAGTATCTGAAACTGGCTCTTTTAATGGCCTGAGGGTCCGCTAACGACTGTATAATACTATGTGAACGCTGAATGGAAGTTTGGAAGGAAGCAATGAAACCAGTTTGAAGAAAGGAGGAAAATGTGCCCCAAAAAGTGACTGAAACTCCCATGTTACAGGAGGGGGATTTTTCTGTAACAGAATAGCCTCTCTGTGGAAACAAAGTGCCACCATTGCTGGTCTGGGTGGGGGGTTGGTTTTGATCTGATATGTGTGGGAGTTGCTGGGGGCAAGGTGTGGCCGAGGCTGGGTCAGAAAGAGGAAACTGACCGAGGTTTCTGTGTGAACTTGATGCCACGAGGAGCGTGTGAGCGCCTGTGTGCGCTTTGCAGATGGTTGAAAAGTTGTAGCTCTGTGTCCTCGGGCTGCGAGTGGCCATTATCAACATCAGCATACGCCAAACACGGCCATTTATCTAGTCCCACGTCCACTTGTCTGACGCCTGTTGAGTACGGCACACACCCTTGCTTGAGGTGAAATTAAAAGAAAAGAGGGAAAAGGACGCTGTGCCTCCAATAACATCTGATATCAATCATTTGTCCCTAATCAATATCTGTTAAGTGCAGATGTCATTGGAAGTAGTATCCAATCAATACAGCAGAGGGCTGAAATAAAATGAGTCTGTTCCCTGATTTGGCTCTTTGTTCAGATCATTTTTCCAAGGACAAAATAAAAAACAAAAACAAAAATGGCAAAGTCCATAAGGTTTTATGATCAATAATGTTTGTGCAGCTACAGGTTGGTGTTTGATTATTAATGGATTAACTTGTGCAACCTTTGCCGTAACACAAACAGAAACATTTCAAGTTAAGCAGAAGAGGAAACAGACTGCTGTAACTGATGATTGTATTTGAATGGTTCCTCAATCTTTGCATCAGCCTGGTGTCATGTGAACAGAAGCATGTGTGGTGTTATAAACATGTCAAAGGTGTTAGTTGTCACTGATCTGTCATAGAGATATCATAAACTTAAAGGACCTGAACACCTATTTTCTGGAACTGTGTTTTACTCTAAGCGATGATCTCCTCCATGAACTGTTTTTGTAATTTCACACGTAAGATTTATGTTGATGCTGTTTCGTCTGTGCTCTTCTTACTGATTTGATTCCCCTTCTGTCTGCTTTAGCGGCTGTCTTTATAAGCCCCCGCTCTCCTGAATACCGAGTCTCCTCGGATTGGTCAACTCACACAGGCCTGAGCGAGCACCGCTAACAACAACAGTGCAGCTGTGTTAAATAAAATCTTACATGCCAGTCCATCCGCTAGGCATAAATCATGCAAATGGTGTTGTAGTGTGCTGTCACAAAATAACAAAATTAAAGGCCTGACTACTGACGTGGCGTTTCAGGAGCAGTGTTTTCTGTAGTAGAGAGGAGCTTCTGTTGGTGCGGACTTTGACCTTTACACTGAAGGAAAGTAAAAAGACAAAAAGGCCAAATATGTCTCCTTTAAGTTGCTTTGGAAAATAATCTGCCTCAATGTTTGATGCAATTATCAGACTATTTAAGTTGGTACATATTGGTGCTTGATATGCTTATCGGTAGGTAGGAAAACTATCAAAAGAAATCATACAACATGCTGTATGGACAACACTGAGTGAAGTATAATAGAATTGTATTGTAAAGTGGTCAAAAACAGTGGTATGGCCCTTTAAGTTCCCTGATTAGCTGAAATCCTGTGATTGATGTGTGATTGTTTTTACACAACAGTCATGGCACCAGCTGGTGTCAGAAGGGAAAAGGTTTTAAATGGGGAGGAGACTGAAAATGCCAGACCAAGATGACACACTTGAACAAATCCCGTAACCAAACAGTATGTGTGTGAGAGAGAGAGAGAGAGAGAGAGACAGACAGACAGACAGACAGAGACAGAGAGATGGGAAGCAGGCAATGAATGTCAGCGTACTTATACCCTCTGGCCAAACGTCACCTGATAGGTCTCATTGAAAAACAGCAAGCCTCCTTAGTTTGTCTGCGCTGGAGTCAGAGGAGGGTTCCACGTGAAGGGGCTGTGCCTGTAAAGAGACGGACAGACAGGATCACATTCACAAGATAGAGACGGGACACCATTTATAATGCTGATGGGTATTTTTTTGATACTCCGAGTATGAAGCCAGACTAGGTGTCTGGGCCTGATGTCACTGCTGAGCCAGATGTCAGAGAGCAGGTAGGGTTCCGCTCAGGGGAAGTCGTTGGGACGGATTGTGTAGCATCCATGTTTTGTCACTATAGTTCTGTATAGTTGTTTATTGATTTTGGAGAATTGTTTGCCAAAGTAGGAGAACAGAAAACAGACAAGACAAAATAAATAAGCGATTCTGTTTGTTAAGATTTTATTATATTTTATCTCATGAAGTCCAATGTACTCACACATTTCTTATTACAATTCTCAGACTACAAATGAAAATGGAAGTGGGAGTGCTAGCCCTAAACTTACTGCATATACAAACCTAATATACTGTGTAATGTTTATGGGCTGTACAAATAATAAAGCAAAACATTGTCCACAAGGAATTGACCTTTATATAATCTCTCTACACATTTTTCTAGTGTGGGAATGATGTGGTAATTCTGTACAGTTTGCCTCAGGAGAGCAGAGCAAACAGAAGTCTGACTGAGATGAAAAGTCAATATTGTTCTTTACTGTGACTCGGTCATGTTTGAAAGCATGTTCACAGGAGAGTGCCTCTCACTGTGAGCCACTCCCTGCTGATAATCTCCTGGCTCTTCTGGTCCTCTGATGGCCCGACTTGTCATTTTCCTTATTATTTTTTAACCTTTATGTTCATCCTCATGATTCAGTTTTAGAAGCTAGATTTGTAGATTTATAAGATAACATTATTTTTGCAGCTCATCATCTGCAGCTCTCCAGTCCTAGAAGTGCTTCTTAATAGAAAATGGAGAGAAATTGAAGGGCTGAAGAGGCCAGCGCTTCATGTTTTTCATCCCTCTGAACCACATCAGGTTTTGGCTAGAACGCTTATCTTTTAAAAATCCACTTGGCAGATGTGGCCAGAAACCGCGCAGTTCTTTTCAGGTTCTGATACTCACCAACTCTGTTGATTTTTTTCCTGATAGAAGACGTTTCAACACAAATGTTTCCAAACCAGAACATCCCAAAGCTTGATATTGAAAATGACTTAACTTCCCAGCAGCTTCGCACAGACTTTATTTCCTTCAAACGTCTCACTATGACATCGCTTTTTTTAAAACAAGCATCTGCTTAGTTTAATGAAACATGATGAAGCAGCACAATTGTCATAGATCTTGTTTTCTCGTGGGACAGAAGTAGAAGATGATGTGCATGTTGGGTTTATTTTGGTTGTGGGTGGCTGCAGGAATCCAGTGAAATAAGAGTGAGGCATTTCAAATGTTTATTTTTCTGTGAGGACGAATAATAAATTTCCACAACAGCGGACCGTACGGTGAATCTTAAACTGTAATCACCTCGTGAAGTGTGAAATACCAGAATGTGTATGTTCTGAGCTGATGTAAACATGGAGGAGTAACATTACAATCCCGGAGCAGACGAGCTGCACTTTGCCAACTGTTCCTGTATTGATCTGTTTTGCTCTTTGCCGCACAGCTCTCATTTTCAGGCTGAATTGCGGTTTGGTTTTCATTCGACTGGGGCAATATTGAAAAGTTCCTTGAATAAAAAATCAATGCCTACGCTGTATATTAGAGGGAGACTGTGTATGTTCAGCGCATATTCATGAGGCCCAGCAGCTGGCAGACGCAGCTGTGTCTCAGTATAACAGACTTCTCAGAGGTAATATCTGGGATTTGTCTGATGGCTTCACAATGTAGATATACTTGTTGTAATGATGGTGATGAACATGCAATAATCACTAACGGTAAAAAGCTGTCTGGCCAAAACGTCACTGGCTCGACGTCTTGTGCCCCCCTGCCCTCTGTCACCCAAACCTCCAGTTTGATCCCTGGTATAACCTGCATCTCCATCTCGCTCTGTTGGAGGAATGGACCTTAAATCTGATTATTTTAGTCCTTATAATGAAGGGTGTCCATGGGGGATGGAGGAGCTGAAGGTAGAGCGAGGAGACCTGCAATAACTTAACTTAATTTATCAATACTGTATATCATCTACAAGAGAACAGAGCTGTCGGCAAGTCCCCAGTGGTTCAGTGATCACCATGCAGGTGTTTTCCATAAAGAATGTGTGTTCAGATCTTAATCTTGCCTTTATATAATTTGCATGGAAAAGCAGCTCTATATATTCCCTGTATTGGTTGGTTGTGTGTAGGAAGTGAAACTTATTATATAACAACCCAACCGCCAGACTAAATATTTGCAATGTAAGCATTGCAAATCACAGATATATTGAAACTTTGCATTTCTTTGTGTTTAATTTTTAAATTCTATGTTGTGACACACTGCGCTTATGCTGTAATTAGGGTCAGGCAGTGATTATGATTTGTCTTAAAATACCTGTTTTGGTCGCCACAAAGATGGCTGAAGATGTGTAGA
Source organism: Diplodus puntazzo (assembly GCA_963678695.2). NCBI lineage: Eukaryota > Metazoa > Chordata > Actinopteri > Spariformes > Sparidae > Diplodus > Diplodus puntazzo. Next base: position 13,560,741 of record OZ023164.1, on the reverse strand, counting down.
CTTTCTGTCAATAATATCTGTTTTTCACAAACACGGCTAGAAATTACCAGAGGGCTCCTTAGCATTAATCGGATGTGCCACGCTTACAAATATTGACACAATGTGGTTCCTTGTCAAAAGTATGCAGTGGTTTCACACTTACATGTGTTGAAAGACAGCCTCAAACTGCGGTCACTGGATTACCGGACTGTGGTGGTAACTCCAACACTTCAAAAAAAGGAAAAGCAGGTTTTAAATATGTTATGTGAACTATATGAAACATTTTGTACAAATGTCAATATGGTAATATAACGTGTACAACTGTGAACATATCATTGGTTTGCAGAGACATTAACTGCCAACATATTTATCCTTGAGCCTGGGCTGGTTGTGAACATGGCAAATAAAGGAGCTATATAACTAACAGACCTGAGGCTCCTCTATTACTGTACATCTTCAGCTCCGACGTCACTAATATTTGTGTTTCTGTCTTTTCTCCAGATGAGATCATGCAGCTGGACAGCAGTCCCCTCCGGGCTGCTGACATCACCCCTGATCTCAAGAGGAAGTTTGCCTTCCTCTCAGGTGACACTTCTATTTTTTCTGTCTGTGTTTCTTTTTTTCTCTTGAGTCAATTCTTCTGCTATCTGTCACTTTGTGACAGCATGTTTCCAGGATAGTGTCTGTCGCTGTGTGATACTTCCTTGCTTTAATCTCCTGGCTTTTCTGGTTGCTAGACGCCCCTCCTCTTCTTTTGCCTCATCATTTTCCGTCAGAATTTTTATGCCTCCATCCTATTTTAGCTGAAGTGCACTTTCATTATTCAGCTGTAGATGCTAGAGAGGCTCTCCTAAAATAACGGAATTAGTATTTTGCAAGCAGAGCTACAGCTCCCGAGCCCTGTAAGTGCTTTTATATATAAAAAAGCAATAAAGAGCTAAAGAGGAAAGTGCTTCATGTTTTTTTCACGGCTCTGAACGAGATCAGGTGTGTCTGTGTGTTTGGGGATTTATGTTTCTGTTTTGTGTTAAGTGTCTCTCTTGACTCAATTCAACTGACAGCTGTCTGTCTTGTTTATCTCTTCATCAATGCACTGCTAATCATCCGTCTCATCTCTGCCTTCCTAGGAATCATCTATGGTTTAACTTTTCCACTTGACATTTGAACAGTTGATGCAAACTGTTTTCTCCTGGCAGTTATTAGTTGCTATGCAAATGTCACCTCCCTCCTTCCTCGTCACTGTTCGAGGTCCTGCTACCCACTTCCTTGTTGCTATTGTAACCTCATTTGTGTTTCATTTACCCGTCTACACTTCCAGTTTACCATAAACATGTTTTCATCCCCACAAATGTCTTTTCATCATATTTGAGGCGCGTTTCCGAAAGATATTTCCAGATATCTGTTACATCTATCATTCATCCATCAGAGGACCGTAAGAGCCGTCTGCTCTTTGTGTCAGTGGTGACCTTGTGGTGGCAGCAGAATTGAGAACCATTTTGCAGACAAAGATCGGAGCAGACGTCGAAACCATGACCATGCACTTGCTGTTGCTATAGTGACGAGAGAAGAAAAGGCGGACAGATTGATATTCCACTCACATGCACTGACAGAGCAGCTGTTCCACACAGGGAGTGTGTGCGTGTGTGTGTAAGAGATGAGACTGAATGCATCAATGTCAACACCAACCACTGTGTGCAAACATGGCAGAGGCGATGTGCTTCACCTCTGTCTCTCATCAGTGTTTAATATCAGTTTTTCATTCCATCTTGAATAGTCGTGTGACCTACTGTCGTCTGTCTGTCTGTCTGTCTGTCTGTCTGTGCAGCTTTGAGTGGTTTTAGGTGGGCAGAGCTCTGTCTTTAAAAGGTGATGTCACACAATTCAGTGCACCAATCAGAATTTGACAGTATTTAAAGTGGAATCTAAAGACGGTTGCTAAGCCACAGTCCATTAGATCTGATCAGAAAACCCTCACACAGTCCAGAAGAAGCAGATTAGCTGAATTTGTGTAGAATTAAATAAAACGTTTTAAATAGCTACAGAGGACACTCTTTCCAAACATCATCTTTGTTTGTTGCTTCCTTAGTCATGAACCAAAGACCGATGCATAAGATTGAAACCAGGTCTTTCAAAGGTAACATTTGGGTGTGCAATTCAATCAGCTGCTAAAACTTATCAGGTGCTTTATTCTTCCTTTTTCCCACAGATTGAGACATTTCTTATCTTATTCAATATACGCAATTTATCTGGATTGGGAAAAAACAGTTATGACAAACCATTTTTTTATTTAGAACTTCATTAGCCACTGTCGAGGCAGAGGCTATTTTTTCATATTTATCACAAAGATACAATTATCAAAAAGCACAAGGGAACAAAATGAATACAGCAAACAACAAATAATAATAATAATTCACAACAATACGACTACTAATGACAGCAACAATGACAACAGTACCTACATTAGGGTTAGTCATTAAAATGGTGGTCATTAAAACATTTGATACAGCTTGAAAAGTACAGAAAAATATATATTATATTGGTCGTATAGTCAGATATTATACAGAAAAACCTGCCGTATTTGGGCTGGTGTTCTGTTCCGTTACATATTCTTTAAAACTCTTTTAAAAAACAGTTTTACAAGTTATATGTGTATTGGCTGATGGTAAACTTTTCAATATGAATCCAATGTGAATCAACTGGCTGTTTTGTTAACTTTTTTATTTGTTTTGTAAAATGGAGGATAGGGTTAGGGTTAGGGTTTATCATTTGTTATGACAGATATTCAGACAGTGCTCTGCTCAGCCTCCAGTCATCAGACCTCCAGCTTTAACATCAGTGCCCCCGTGTGGCCACAGCGTTGTCCTCCTCAGTACTCAATTCCTTAACTGTAACTGTAATAAATCAAACAGTTTTTCTTGTCAGATTGATTGGCAGTGACAGTATGACAACGATGCTTAGTTTAAATTGTTATGTCTCTGCTCCATTTATTGCACTGTGCTATATTTTGAGTGCTATATTTTGAGATAGATTTACACAAAGACACATTTCTTACCTAATTCCTGAATATTCATGTGTGTAAATGTTTCTCTTTATTTCTGTTTTCTAGGAGGTCGAGGAAACAATGGCAGCCCCATCATTGTGTTCCCTGAGTTCCCTGCGTTTGGAGAGATCACGGACAGAGAGTTTCACAACGTGCTTACCTACCTGACTAGTGTTCCCAGGTAAAGTTCTCCAGCCGGTGTCATACTTACAAACATATGCACGCACACACACACACACACACACACACACACACACACACACACACACACACACACACACACACACACAAACACACACAGACACACGCACACACACAAGTCTGAGATTGTTCCATATTGTTTATACCTACTTTTTTTTAACCCTTGTATCACCATTGGTTCTTTTTTTGGGGGGGGGGGGAGTTTGCATCTTCCTGGGTCTTCTTCCATAGGCAAAAAATAAGTATTATTTATAAGTGAATTAGACGGGAGTGTTTTCCCCCCCAAAAATAATGTCCTACTGTGTCCTATAACCCTTTTCATTGATCTTGATGGCAAATGTCAAGAGGTCATGGAAAGATGTGAAGGAGAATTCAGAGCTTAAACCACATAATACATAACATAAAGACAAAAAAAGCATTGAAGCCCCTTTCCATAGCATTTAACCAGCTCTTATCATGCCACTTAGACCCTTCAGGGTCATTTCCATTAGCGAGGAACCTTCCTAAGCAAAAAAAGACTATTCAACGGCATCCTCAGTCTGTGAAGACGCCTCCCTGCTTTGTGCATAAAGTCTGCCAGTAGGTGGCAGTGGATATCTAAACACAGTCTCACTGCATTAGGGTGTAGGCAACAGAAGATTTGTGCAATGGATGAGATGCTCATTGTATTGCATGGAAATCTGTAAGGGCAGAATGTCGTGATTTCATTATTAACAAGATAGCCAATTACTAACCCTGGGTCTTATCAGTCTGCTGCAGACAGTCTTTGTATACATGGATAGGCCACATGAGACGACAGGGGGAGGGGAAATGTACCAAGCTATCTCTTTCTCTACCTATTTCTTAGAAAAAAAACCCAAAAGAAATCTCCTGTCCCATTTGCTTGTGCATTTTTTACTTTTTTCTCTGGTCACAATTTAGTCTATCAGTGTCTTGATTTAGCTCTCCCCCTGGCTGTCCCAGCCTTCCTTCATCGTGTCTGGACCCGCAAAGTGCGTTAAAATAGAAAATGCAGTGACTCTGACGCTTGACTCTGAATAATGCAAACAGACAGCTGAGCAGAGCTGTGCTCTGAAGTACGTGTGTGATGCATTCACATGATCTACATCTGTATTTGTAGAAAGGAACACATTAAAAGACCTTTAAAAATGCACTAGTATAGCATTCTTCTTGTCATATTTAACTTCTTGAACCATTAAGCTGAAGCTTTTTTCATTTTCTCTCAGCAAGCCTGGCCTATTTCAGCAAAACCAGACATTTTTTTTTCAAATTTCAGTCAGGATGCAACTTTATAAAATATAAAATATTTATTAAATATAACCTGAAAGGCAGCTAACATTTGCATTCCTCATGAGTGTCTAAATTTACCTCCTTGACGTTGCCATCTGAAGGAGGGTCATCCACAGGAGTGCCGTAGCGATGAGCCTCAAGCTGTTCTCAATATAGAGGCAGATGGCTGCAGCCACCTGAGGGAGCGAACCCCCCCGACAGGGCACATACAGTCCACAGCCAGGGGCAAATGTCCTACAGCTCGATTATGACCTTGAACAGCTGCTAGTTTAAAACAAATATTTTCAGATCAATATTAATGACAGAAAAAAAAAAAATCTTATCATGCCACACATGCTCGTTATCATAACATAAAATAAATGTAAACATTTTATCAAAGGTGATGCTGGCTGCTTGGATGTTTTCAATTAGTTTCAATTTGATCATGATCAGTTGTTTTAGGTTTAACATCTAAACACACCCTGTAAATGAACTAGTCATCATGTCCTTAATCCCATCTCTCTCCCCTCTCTCTTTATATCGCTCTTTGGCTTTTACAATCGAATGCACCCATTACGTTACGGAGAGCTGACAGTAAAATCCCAGAATTGAAACACATTCTGCTCTCATGGCTTTTTAATCTGTTTTCTAATTTGATATACCAGTGCTCTTATAAGCAGGCAGTCACTTTCTCTGATCGGAGAGGGGGGTGGGGAAGGTGTAGCGGCATGTGTGTTGCAATGTCTGCATATGCATTCATGCAGCAAATTTCCCTCATCTTTGCATCGCCTTCAGGCAAAGCTTTTTCACAAGTCACAGCTCTGACACTTTGTCCCGCGAAATCCAATTATTATGAGGACACTCGAGTGGCAACAACACCACCAGACAACTGGTACAAACCCTATATAACTATACAAAACCTAAGATTTGCAATGTCTGCTTGTACATTTACAATATAGATTAAAACTAACTTTTTATTTAGAACCAAACTTTTTATCTATATTTTGGTATAATGCAGAAGATGAGTCCACATATGATGTTGATTTTTTATTTGTGTATTTATATTTTATAGTGCACCTAATTAACTTGAGCATTTTTGTATATATCAGTGAAAATGTGGCTTAACTGCAACTTAACACTCATATCCCAATATGGAAGACATATATTGTGGAAAAATCTAATGGGATACAAGCAATAGCTCGTCATCTGACACACACAGCGCACAGTTTCATCGTCTCCCTCTGTTCTTCTCCTCTCAGCCTCAGGTGCTTTATGTTCCACCATAAACCAGCCTCTCATCTCAGCAGCCGTAAATGTCTTTAAGGCAGAAAAAAGCTCTTGTCCCGCTCCCCCGCTCTCCTCTTCCTCCTCTTTCTCCTCCGCGGCTGAGATGTAAAGCAGTTTGTGCGATGAAAGCCCAAGTGGCTGTGAGAGTCTGTGTAGATGATTGAGTGCAGAGCCGAGAAGTGGGCATGATGGAGGGAGAGAATGGGACGAGATGAAAGGGGGAAAAGGATGAGAAGTGCCGCTGTGAATGTAAATGTTACAGTGAGAGGAGGCAGAGAGACAGACATGGATAAACTGTATTTTACTAATAAATGAAGCCCTCTTGCTTACAGCGGCGTCCTCTTTGAGTCTGTCCCCTCCCCCCACATCTGTAAAGATCTGCTCACTGGCTGCCGGAGCTGCTCATCACTCTGCAGCCGCCCTGTGATAGGAGAGTCTCTCTACAGCTCTCAGTGTCTCATTGGATGGCTGAAAGATGCAGGGCAGTGTGGTGTGGGGGGGGGGGGGGTGCCGGCTGGATGCTGTGGTGGTCTGAAACATTTGGCTCCCTCTCAGAACAGAACAGAAAGCTGGGATCTACCTCTGAGACGCATCCTCTTCTTTTGTGTTTTTATCAGTGCTTCGAGGACTGCTCCTGTTTGTGCACAGAGATGTGTGGATACTTGAGGGTTTCTTGGACATTTGTGCATGAAAGGCTCTGAGGTGTTCACATGCACCTATGCTGTAGGAGCATCATGTTGTCATTGCTTGGTGGTGGCGTGTAAACCATAAAGCCCTCCTCTCTCCTGGGACCGGAGAGGAGAGCAGAGGAGGGGGAGGCACAGGGAGAGAAGTGGGGGGCTGGATGGAGGCGGATGGCCAAGAAATCTGGAGGTACTTCACAGCGTCTCCTTTTACGGACTGGTGCAGCTGTCTGAGGAGATAAAGAGCAGCGTAACAAAACAAGGATCTGTGAACACCCACTTAGGCTCTCTACTATCTTAGTCGGCACACTCGGGAGGAAAACTACATGTATGCTTTTGTGTTTTCTTGTCTTGCTTGAATTATTTTCTGTGGCTGTTAAGGGTCATTACATTTTCATACGGAGGTGGAAGGAGGTGGAAGTTGATGTGATCACCTCTTCTCACCACTCACTCTGCTATCAAATTGTAATCTTAATCTCATCACGCTCTTCTCTCTGTGTGTTCCAGTTTGTCCTCGACAGACGTGGGTTTCATCCTGGTCATCGATCGCCGGCAAGACCGATGGGCAGCCGTCAAGGGGACCCTGCTTCGCATCGCAGTAAGTTCATCTTTGTGCATGTTCGCTTACTTCCTGTCTGCATTGTCTGTGTTTTGCGAGGCCTTGCAACCTCCCTCACTCACCCACCGGGAGAGGAGGTGTGTCAGGCCAGAGACGAGAGGTGCTGGAAGCGTCCCCATCGCTCTCTCGCAGCTCCAACTCTAATATCACAACCACCCTGGGGGGGAGGTTAATATGAGCCAACCCCATCCTTGAACTCTCTCCCATCACCATCACAGCCTGCCATGTGTTTCCATAGCTACAGGGACAAATAAAGAGTCACATGCCAAAAAAAAAAAGAGAGAGTGAGTTGATGTTTCTTTTGTTTGCACAGTGATTTAAATATCTCCCTCATCGTCTTGAATTTACACATCACAAATCACCAAAATGAATGCATTAAGTCTTTTTGATTCATGGTTAAGGACTCTTTGCCGTGTTTCAGGAGGTGACAGCCCACAAACCTACTTAGTTTGACTCATAGTTTTTGCTTTCCTGAAGCATAATCAGTTGCTGCATGTAAAAGAAGAGAATCAGTTACGTAAACTGTGACCTTCATTTGTTTTCCTATCATATCATTCATTGCTACACAATGGTCCTTCACACTTTTCTCTGAGACAGAGAGCTGATACTGATATAAAGGGAATGCAGATGTGGAACTTCAGAAGTAATCAGGTTTCTGATTACATTTGCAGGCTTCTCCTCTGGGAATTGAAGAGCTCATCTTTTTCTCTGCGTCTCATGTTTTCTGTTGGGAAGTGATGAGGCACGTGTGCGTGGGGGAGAACCATCCCCACCACACCTTTCTCAGTATATTGCTTTTTTGGTCCGTTAACAGCATCACGATTCACTTGCCGTTGAAATGTTGGAAACAAAGGGACATTTGCATTTCTCAGATGTCTTGTAGATTATTAAAAAAAAGTGTTAATAATTGAATATGAAGCTTCAAGTTTCAAGTCGGGCATGTCCTCACATCAGAGCACTAAGCCAATGCAGAGAGGGATATATACCAAACGTCCGAGAGAGAGAGAGAGAGAATGAGAGATGTATATCACCAGCCGGGGTCTCGAGAGACCTGGTAGACCACGTCGCTCATTTCAAATTAAATCAAGCTTTATTAATCCCACGAGGGAGACTTTTACAGACTGACAGGCCAGTAATAGGGGGCATTCACTCATCCCTGCAATCATGTCCTGTTTGGGCTGATTCAGCCAGGCTGCTAAATGGATGATGATGAAAGCCGGCTCTTGTCAAGCTGCTGCTGTGTGTTTGTAGCGGAGGCTAGTTTATGCTGGGAGCTCGCTGTGTTGTACTCACTCAGCAAGGTTGTTCAGTCAGTGTGTACATGCATGACGGTGTTTGTAAGAGAGACAATAAGCAGCGGATATTGAATGTTTACACTCTCTTTGTCTTCTTAGAGTGTCTGTGTATGTAAACACACTTGTTTGTGCATGTGCTTGTGTGAATGTGGGTCAGTGTGTTTCCTAGGAAAGCTCCCCGCTGCCGTGCATGGCTGAGTTTGATCTGATGACAGACAGAAAGTGTGTTTTATAGACTGCTCCTAATTAAGTCAGCAGAGTTACTGTCAGTCCCTCAAGCACCCCCCACTCACTTGTCATGTATCCGGCTCTTCTTTGAGGCTTTGTGTGCATCTGTGTGTGTGTGTGTGTGTGTGTCTGTGTGTACCTTTATCTCTCAGCCTACCACTGACAAAGAACAAAGAAGCAGCAGACCATGACCATGACTGCCAGCAACCACAGATCCAGGCTGCATGGTTGAGTGTTCCTGCGAGCTGTATTATACATTTAAAGGTTAAAGCTGGATGTATCGTATAGTGAGGCAACTATCAGAGCCCGTGGAAGGATCAGAGCTCATTGATTCTTACTGAATATGTAAATGTGTGGTTAAAAATATCTAGTTTTATGTTTAATAATAAATTATATCCTGCAACAGCTGGGCACTGTATGTTTTAGGAAACATTGCTGATATACTCAGACAGTCAGATAGAGTAATAATGAGTCAGAGACTATTTTCAGCGGCACACGTGATGTAGTTGTGAGGCTACCTGGATGATTTTCTCAGCAGGATGGTGTTATACAGGATGAACGACAATGCTTGTGTAAATCACCATGACTGAACATATTACCCAGTGCAACACTGTGGCTCATTAATGTATTTGTAACAGTTTTGAGACATCACAGATCTATATGACACAGAGAAATATGATACAGTGATTTGGTTACATGGGAAATAATAGTCAAGATCATATGAAATTAGGTTTACATTTGTTTTTGTTTTTTCATGGGATTTAAATGACACAAGAGAAAGTATGAACTCTTAGGAGGTCAGTTTCTGAGTGTGCTGTACAACTTGTTAAAAATTCCTAAAGGGTAAGTACACAAATGTGTTTATGTCTTGGGGAGTACTACTGTATATGTGAAACAAGTAGTATGATATTATATATATATATGTATATATATATATATATATATATATATATATATATATATATATATATATATATATATATATATATATATATATATATGTATATATATATATATATATATATATATTATAATAATAATAATAATAATAATAATAATGCATTTTATTTGAAGGCGCCTTTCAAAGCACTCAAGGACACCGCACATAACAACAACAGTACAACAAAAGACAGTACAAGTACAGGACAATTTAGTGCAGATAAAATCAGTAAGAGGATGCAGTTACACAGTGCCGTCTCGGCACAGAGTTCAGACTCTGTAGTCCTCATCATATAGGAAGTCAACCGGGCCGGTTTAGGCAGGGCTGTGCTTCCAGGGTGAGAGTAGTGCAATAGATAGGAATAGGGAAGGGTGTATGCAGGATTCAGATTCCGTAGTCCTCACTATACAGGAAGTCGACCGGGCCGGGTTAGGCAGGGCTGAGCTTCCGGGGTGGGAATAGTGCAATAGAGAATGAGAAAGAGTGTGTGCAGGGTTCAGACACTGCCGTCCTCGCCATACAGGAAGTCAACCGGGCCGGTTTAGGCAGGGCTGAGCTTCTGGGGTGAGAATTGTGCAGTAGAGTGGGGTAAAGAATGGAAAAGAGGGTGCGCAGGGTTCAGGCTCTGCAGTCTTCACCATATAGAAAGTCAACCGGGCCGGGTTAGGCAGGGTTGAGCTTCCAGGGTGAGAATAGTGCAATAGAGTGGAATGGAGAATAGGCAGGAGTGTGATTATATGACTAGGCTGATACAGAGTAGGCCACATGGAATAGGTGTGTTTTCAGGCGAGATTTAAAGGTGGAGACAGTGTCAGAAGTGCGAATGTCTGGTGGGAGGGAGTTCCAGAGGCTGGGGGCAGATCGGCTGAAAGCTCTTGACCCCATGGTGATTAAGTTGGCAGATGGGGTAAAGAGCTGAATGGTCGAAGAGGATCGGAGGGTGCGAGAGGGATTGTGGATATGGATCAGTTCAGCAAGATATGATGGTGCCAGGTTATGAAGGATCTTGAAAGTGAGGAGTAGGATCTTGAAATCAATGCGGAATTTGATAGGGAGCAGGTGAAGTTGCTGCAGGGCTGGGGTAATGTGTTCAGCAAAGGGAGTTCTGGTGATGATACGCGCAGCTGCGTTCTGGACCAGTTGGAGTTTATGGAGTGATTTCCGAGGAAGACCATGGAGGAGAGAATTGCAGTAGTCCAGACGAGATGTAACCAGGGTGTTTACGAGGATAGCAGTACTGGCTGGTGTGAGTGAGGGACGGAGGCGATTGATGTTGCGTAGATGGAAGTATGCAGACCGGGTAACATTATTGATGTGGGCTTCAAAGGTTAAGGTGCCGTCCAGGATGACACCCAGGCTCCTTACCTGGGGCGATGGCGAGACAGTGGAATTGTCAATGGACATGGAGAAGGGGTTGTGCTTTGCCAGGGTGGATCTGGTGCCAACGAGGAGGACCTCAGTTTTGTCACTGTTCACTTTAAGGAAGTTGATTGAGAACCATGATTTAATTTCCAGTAGGCAGTTAGATAGAGCTGTGGGTGGTAGAGTGGAAGTAGGCTTGGTGGAGATATAAAGCTGTGTATCGTCAGCATAGCAGTGGAATTGAATATGGAATTTCCTGAGAATGTGTCCAAGGGGCAGAAGGTAAATAGTGAACAGGAGGGGGCCAAGGACAGAGCCCTGGGGAACACCGCTGGAGACTGGAGAGGAGGAATATATATATATATATATATATATATATATATATATATATATATATATATATATATATATATATATATATAAGCATGCCTTTTATGGCAAAAAAGCTGCATGTAATCTGACAAATTGCCTCAAGTGATGTCACTCAGTGGCTAAATTGCATTGTGGGTAATGTGGGCACCTGGTTTTGAAAAGCAGGAGACTTTTCTAACACTGCCTGACTTATTATGGACTGTATGTACAAATGATCAAATCTAATACAGCAGAATGAGAGACATCAACATTTGATTCAACAAATTATTCTTCCTTCTTAAAACCTGGTGCCTACATTACCCACAGTACAGCCGCTGAGTGACATCACTGGAGGCAGTTCATCAGATTACATGCAGCTTCCTCTGGAGCCACAAAAGGTTTTATAGTGCTATTTTCACATATGCGATAGTACTTGCCAAAACCTGTGAACACATTTTAATATGTCAAATTAATGGAGTTTCCCTTAAATCAAAAATACACAGAATGTAATAGCTCCAGTTTGTACGCTAGCACGCTCTACTACCATGTTATAAAAACATTAGCATGTCCCACAATAACTTCCAGTTCTCCAGGTGGTTAGCGACCCTTTCCACAGTGCTCTTCCTGGTTTTGGCAGGTCAGCAAGAACAAATGCCAAATTGATTAATTAATTCCATTAACAGAGCCCATTCCACGTGGTTTTTCATTAACATCATATCCATTGTCATTTCTGCTTAGACCAGCATTCCCCAACTCACTCGGCCTATCAGGCGAGCCGTCTGTTTAGGTCATTATCTGATTAAAGCTGCATTAACCATCCCGCTGCCTCAGGAGGGGAGATCAGTGTCCGCCCTCCACCAGCCATCACCCAGCAGCTTTCACAGCAGTACTTAGCCTGTCAGTGGGTGTCAATCATGACATTTTAATTGGCATTTAATTGGTTCTATTGGCTGAGCTACACAGCGTGACGCGGTAAATAATAGGAGGATTATTATTACGGATTTTGCTCAGTCAGGAAATGTGAGTGTGTTTGTACGTGGGAAAAAAAAAATCTTTGTTCCATATTAACAAATGCATGAAGTCTCAACGATTGCAGCTGTGTGAAGAGAATCCTGAATACATACAGTTGGAAGCGACTTCTTTTATCTCATTATTCATTCAGAAGAATCTCAGAGGACATGAAGATAAATGTCCCTGCCACAGGACAGTGCCCCCCATCCCCCACGTTTCCATTTTCCTGTACTCTGTATGAATGTGTTGGAGCCAGAGTTTTCACATGAGACGCATAAAGGGATGGAATAATATATAGGAAGTGCAGAACAGAACATGTCCCGCTCAAGCGTGATGTATAATGGAGTCAGGTTGGAGGAGGATGCTGCGTGCCCTGTTGTGATGGTCTCCATTTGCTCTCTTCCGTCAGGGCTCCTTCCCAGGGAACCTCCAGCTGGTTCTGGTTCTGAGGCCGACCACCCTCCTGCAGCGCACACTCTCTGACATCCTCTTCAAGTTCAACAAGGATGAGTTCAAGATGAAGGTGCCGGTGCGTGCAGTCACTCTTACCTCTGGAAACCTTGACTTGTGTTCAACTTAATGAAGGAAGAAGATGTCAATACAGTGCTACTAACATGCCGGTTAATTATAAAGACGTGCACTTAATTGTTTCAGGTGATTATGCTGAGCTCAATAACGGAGCTGCACACCTACATCGACCGCAGCCAGCTGACTCAGGAGCTCGGGGGAACACAGGAGTACTGCCATGAGAAGTGGATCTCTCACCGCACTGTACGCACACTGAACACATCACATCACCTACAACATAACATTGTCCCACACTGCCATTATAAAATGCTTTATGAGTAAGATAAGCAAATACACACACTGAAGTACACCCCTCCGTCTTTTTTAGTAAGAATGAAATAATACAGAGAGAATGAAAAGTGTAGTGACCAGTTCTGAAATCTGAATCAAACTTGAATCAGACTTGAATTGGGGGGCCGACTACCACACCACAGATATCTATTGTTCGCAGGCAGAAGAAGTTAATTGTCCGCATTCAGCTTCTGCATTTCATATGGTTTATTTCTCCAAAAACAAGCAAGCAAACACAAAGAAAAAACATTCCCATACCTGGGAAGGAACTTAAAAAGAAAGAAGGGTCATTACTTCACTGAATTTTGCTTTGGAACCAGACTGTGGTGTCAGTTATATTGAAGTCTATGGGAGATGCATGAAGAAACACACTAAAACCCAACATATCTATGCTGTATGACTTCTGATGAAGCAATGCCTCCAGCAAATAAAAGAACTCACTTCAAGGAGTAGATTAACCACTGATTTGTTTAATCAACACATTGTTCATCACTCAGTTTTGTTTGGGACAAGTTCCTGTTAACAACAGAATTGCAGTCTCATCAGAGATGTGACCCGCTCCATTTGGTCACAATGTTATCAGCCCTGTCAATCATTTGGAAAAACAAAGTAGTGGTTAACCTACTCTCTGAAGTGTGTCCTTCCATTTCCAATAGGTTTCATTTTTAAAACCCAAGCTAGCCTTAGCTGGCTGTGCCTTGTATACACGTCAAAATTGCATAATTAAAGGTAATGAATGGTATTGACATCATCAAATAATGGCCAACACTATGCTACACAAAGTGTTTTGTTTAGTAAAATCAAGAAAAGCACAACAGCAATGAAATATGCAGCCAATAAAAAGTGACCGGGCTCGACTCATGCGTGAGCATGCTGACGGTCTGTGTTGTGTCTTGTGTGCGTCAGGCTATTGAAGGTTTTGCACTGATGGTAAAGAAAACAGCACAGACCCTGCAGTCGTTTGGGACCGAGCTGGCCGAAACTGAACTCCCCAACGAGATCCAGGCCACAACCCTCCTGCTGAGCACACACACCGACAAGAAAGACAAAATGAAGGTAATATACATGCACTACATACATCACTCCTTTGTGTACTGTATATCAAGTATGTACATTTGTAATGTATTTGGATGAAATGACTTTGTCTGTGTTTAGGAGGGTCTGCTGGTGGCTCTGGGTCAGGGCAGCAGGCTGCTGGAGAGCATCAACGAGCCCGTAGTGAGAGACCCAGACCACAACATGAACCAGGATGAGCTGGAGAACCTGGCGACCGTGCAGAGGTGAGAACAAATACAGACGATACAACTGCTGGATAACTGCCAAACACCAGACTCTGTGTTATAATTCTCCAGAGGAAAAATAAATTATTAGCATAAACAGATGGAGGTGATAATGATTCAGATGTTCAACACATCTGTTTTTGTTTTATTTTTCACAAAGCACACAGGTCCCAAGCCTGAATCACTAGCACATATGAATGAATGATGCAAATACTTACTCGAATATGTCAAAACAAAACTAAAAGTTAAATTATGATCAACTTATGATGATTGTGGTTACAATAACACAATATTCTGTGAGCTGTTGATGCTTAAATGACAAGTTGTCAAAACCAGTTGTAGTGACTCTGTGTCATTATTCAGAAACTGAATAAAAAGCAGTTTTTCAATCATCTTATGTGTAAAGCTGAAAGAAAATTGTACTTCTATTTTGTAATTTATAAGGCTAATTGCTAACAATTTATTAAGCAAATGCATCCCACATTTTCACTTTAAAGCTTCAGTGTGAATGTTTGGTTAATTGGAATTTATTTTGGTTTTCTATCGTTATTGAACCGATTTTTTTCAGTTTGAGGTAGAAATGCAAAATTTGCCACAGAACACACAGAACACAAGACAAATTAAAATTCCTGATTTCACATATTTATCTTGCCCTAATTGATAGACAAAACTAATTTAAAAATATCACAAAAATAACTAAAAATCAGATTTGCACTGGAGCAAAGCAAATTTGATAGAGATCTTTGTATAGTGTTTGAGACAAAGCCATATCTGTCATACCATATCTAGTCACGAGTCACACAGGGTTCTTGCAATTACATAACTGAACCAGATATTTAAGAGACCTGCTGTAGTCATTTCATATTAAGTCGAGTAGCAGCGCTGGGCTGATGATACATATTAGTGCTGTCACTGATGTTTATCACATTTTACAGCCTCTCAATTTGCTCTTATCGACTCACGTATCACAAATGAAAGCCAGCAGCTTTCTTTTGGGAGTTGATGATGATGGCAGGTGATTTGTTCACGGCTGTCTGAGTTCTGCCATCAGTGTATTTTAAATAAAAGTTGGCACAGCAGTGTCTTTTGAGGTATGTCAGTGTGGTATTTTAAGCAACACTGAGGACACTGATTCTGATGTCAACAGACATTAACTCTAACAAAGAAAAAAAAACAAATACCTGAGTCTGCATTTTCTACTCTATTCATCGTTCCCTCCACTGCTTGCCGTCTACTCATCTGCCTGTTTTGAACAATCCATCTGCATCTCTTCTCTGCTCCTCTGTCAGACTGCTGTCTCAGCTGGACGAGACAGGAAGGGCCTTCGATGAGTTCTGGGTGAGACATCAGACCAAACTGGAGCAGTGTCTCCAACTGCGCCACTTTGAGCACAACTACAGAGAGGTGAGCCGGAGCCTGTTTGCTCAGGTGGAATCATCCACGTGATCGTCTTTTTTTTTAACTTCCTCCTTTTAAACTTGACAACTGACTGTGCTGTTTCTGCTGCAGGTGAGAGCTCTGCTGGATCAGGTGTCTGAGAAACTTGCGACCTTCTCTGAGGTGGGAATCAGCCCGGCCCACGCTGACCACATCTTCTGTGAACTCACCACCTATGAGGAGAGAGTCTGTGTAAGTAATACCCAACCCTTCACAATTAAAGCTCTGTCTAACCGCAGCATGAATACATGAATAATATCTTTACAGTGTGGGTGTGTTGTATTCTCATTACTGATTTCTTTCGGAATAACAAATCGCATGTATAAACAGCAATAGAGTGCGGTAATTAATGAACAGTTAATATCATATTTACATTGTGTACCAGCTGACGTGTTTGGTAATGATAAATATCATAATCACATTTATAATATATGTGAATGTATCTTCATAGTCCTTTCTTATTTTTAATGAAACCTTGCTCTGTCTGACCACCAAGGCAGAAGGAAGTGTATAGTTCTGCTGAGGCGACCCATCATGAGTGAAATATGAACAAAAATGTACTTCTACTCTGGATCCAGATCTGATATCTTTGAATAATTCTAACTTGGACTTACTTTAACATCCATTTGAAAGAGTCAGAATTGTTAAGTGTGTCTGTGATTCAAGGGATATCTCTGGATGTGTGGCTTGTGTTGCAATTTCCTCCTTGATTGTATAAACTAATGGCAAAATCATGTTCATTGGCTGGTGGTTGTCGTGATTTTGGGCTAATACTTGCATCCCGTCTTGTAATATTAGGGATTTGTACAAAGATCATTTGTTGTCAAACATTAGAAGTCACACAAACATTACAGCATGGCTATTTAAATGTAACATGTTGACATACAGCACCACCTATGGGCAACATCTCATCTCTCAGAGCAGACAGCTGCATATCTCTTGACATTTTGGTTGCAGATGGACAGTGTATTCAAAAGTTATGTCAGATGCTGTCAAATACAGTTTGGCTGTAAAAAAAAAAAAATACAACCAGTAAAAGAAAACTGTATTATATATATTTCATAACAAACATTTTCAGCTTGATACTTTAATTTGGGGTGTGTACTATAATGAATAATAGTTTTTGAGGAAGACCGGTGGTGATAACTAATGACTATCACCATAATCTGGTCCACAGGAGGTGCTGGACAGAGCCTTGGTGTTGGCTCGTGAGGGCGATGAGCTGATCCAGAACTCACACTATGCTGAAGACTCCATTCAGCCTAAATGCGGCGAGGTCAGAACGATCAGCGAGAATGTGAGCAGCAACCTGAGGGCCAAGAAGGACCAGCTGCTCAAAGCCATGGAGCTGCACCACTGTTTGGAGAAGGTAAGGAGGCAGCACACTCTCACAGTGTAGACACCTTGTCTGATTTGCCGTTAGGTGACCGATGGTCTCCTGTCCTCCTCAGGCGTCGAAATGGGTCGATGATGGTATATACCTGCTGGCGTCTCAGCCAGTAGACAAGTGTTTATCACACGAAGGGGCGGAGTTAGCCCTGCAGGAGCTGGAGCGTTACCTGGATAGCGCGGGCCAGAACCAACTGACGGACCTCAGTGCCATCTGGATCGAATATGAGGCGGTGCTCAACCAGCAGTTCAGGGTAAGACGACCAAACAAAGAATATTCTTTATACTGTAAAACTAACTCAAACAACTGCCAGTAGTCTCAGCAATGGCCAAATGATAGACTCAGCACATTTCTATTAATTTCAACTAATACACTGACTTGCCTAACACTCCTGTGATCACTTCTGGTGCACCAGGACCAGGTGGAGAAGGTGTTCCAGAAGCAGACGTCCATGCAGGAGATGTTTGAAAAGAGGAGGGTCAGCCTGAAGAAGTTAGCAGCCAAACAGACCAGGCCGGTGCAGCCGGTGGCCCCCAGGCCTGAAGCCTTCATCAAATCCCCTCTCAGCTCGCCCGGTCAGTCTCCACACACCCACACCTGCACAATTCAGCTCACACAATTCAGAGCCTATTCACTCTCTTCTCAAGGCTTTTATGCTCTTCATTCTTTGCACGACCCTAACGCTATGTACGCTGTGTGAAGGCTTCAAACAAACATTATCAGACTCTGCATTTAGACTCCGTTCTCCACAGCACTCAGACTGAATGGATGAATAAAATGGCTCACTTGTAGTTTATACTTTATACATCCTGTAAAAAACGAAACACAAAAGCATTCATGAGGACTTTTATTACAGTCTGCCTTTCCTGTCTCTTTATTCATGAAATTCTTTGCATATCTGTGACTTTCTTCAGGGAACCATTTACATTTTCAGGCGATAAACAAATATATTGCTTGGACCAATAAGTGGTACTGTTTCCACACGTTTCTCAGTTGTTCTGAAAATAAATACATCCTACATGCTGTAAGCTGTTGTGTCTGCTGTCTAACAAAGTGGCAGATTTTTTTATTATTTAGTTATATATCAGAACAATAAAGGCACTGTTGAAACAAAGTATATACTGAAAGATAATATATGTTACATTTCTACATAAAAAGCTCTGAAAACAACTAAATTAGACTAGACTTACATCATCCCAAATGTTTCAAACAATGTTTAAACCTGCAGAAATCGGTCATTTTGTTCAAGGTAACGGTTTGTTTAATTCGGTCACCTGCCACTGCAGCTTCCTGGGAAACATCAGATGATACGTCAGAGAGTGAGGAAGGAAGGAAGTCAGCATATAAAACTTGATAACATTACCTCGACCGTGAATCTGACTGCACATCAGACAAGTTTTCATTGGCAGTGGTGGTTATTTGATGATGAAGACAACAACTCCCACAATTCCATGCTACTTCATGACATCATCAAACTGCGTCTTTTGGTTTGTTTTGATTGAGAGACCCCTAGTGGCAGAAAATACATGCAGAGCGTTTAATCTTGCACCCACTACTGTTTATTTATATGTTTTCATATTTCATTTTAAAGTATTTTGTTGCACAACAAATTGGGAAAAAATATCGGGGTGAGTTCACAACATTAGTAAAAAGACGTCAATCAACAGCATCAAACTGAGAAATAATCACTATGTTGTTCGGTGCAGGTACAAAATTAGAGTCATTAAGGACTGGTATGATTACATTGAGTTATAATCATTCACTTACACCTGTTTCCACACACATAGTCTAATTCTAGGGTATTTAGAGTTATTTTAAACTACAATTTGCCCTCCATTTATCTTTTATTTTTCCTTCACAGCACACAGAGCCCAGCAGGAGAAAAACTGCTCAGAGACAGACTCTGGGAACAACTGTGAGAAAGTGAGTGAAGTATCCATGTTGTCTGTGCACTTGTTCTCCAAAGGTTTGTATTCATGTGCCTCTTATCGGACAGTTGGGTTACAATTTTTCTCAGGGAAACGGCCAACTGCAGAACGGAGACAGTAACAGCAGACATGCCTCTCTGTCGGAGGAGGAGGAGAACCTGGCGGTGCTCAGGAGGTGAGGGATCAGCCGTCGCTCTTTCATCTCTAATCAAATTACACGGCAGATGGACTGTGTGAAAACACTTATCTCATTATCTATGGAGCTGTGGAGCTATCTTTTTCCTGAGCGTGCCTGCCCCAAATCCTCCATCTGATCTCTCTTTTCACCTCTGTTCTCTATCTGCCTGCAGGCACGTGATGAACGAGCTGCTGGAAACTGAGAGGGCCTACGTTGAGGAGCTGCTCTGCGTATTGCAGGTGCTTCTTCACTCCTCAGACTGTTTAATCCTTTCTGTCTTCCACTCGAGCCCGGAATTTCACGTTCCGTTTCCGTGTTTTCACAGGGGTATGCCTCTGAGATGGATAATCCGGCCATGGTTCACCTCATCCCTGCTCCTCTGCAGAACAAAAAGGAGGTTCTGTTTGGCAACATGCCAGAAATCTACCACTTCCACAAGAGGTGAAGGAGCGCCATCTGCCTGTCACTGATGATATCATTTCACATGTTGTTGTTTGCCTCACTGGTGCCCTTATAGCTGAGAAAAACATGATGTAGCACCAGACAGCCAGGGTCAGATTACTTTGAAATGCTTGCCACTACTGAATACAAATACATGGTGATTTTTGTTACATAATCCATTAGATTACAAAAAGCGTAATCTAATCTGAATACTTTTGAAAATATTGCACTTTTTTACAGAAATATGAGTTCCACAAATATTGCATTGGCACGAAATTCATTGTGTGCATTATACAAAGTGTGGGATGCTGTTTCTGTGATGAGATTAGAAGTTGAGTTCTTTGCAGATAAAAGCAACTTTATTTTTTTGGCTTTTTTTTACATCTTGAATCAACACAGTTGCTGCTACGATGTTTAATATGTCAGATGCAATTTTCATGGGATAAGGTGGAAAAATCCAGGATGTAAGAATTTAAGATCCTACTGTGGACCGCAAAAAAACCACTCAGGATAAGTTGATTGTGGTAAAATTCCATTATCAGGAGAATCATGAATATTGTAACAAAAGCTGTCAAGCTCGATGGCATATAGTTTTATATTGATTTCCTGATTTATTTTGTATTGCTGCAAGGACAACTTACATATTTCCCATCATTCCAAAATCCTAAACCTGTCAACATGGCTGTAGGTTTGACTCGCCCATTTAACTTTTTACTTGAGCGAGATGCTCAAGTAAAAAGTTAAATCAAATGCAGATTCCAAAGGGAGATGAGGCGACCAGTGTTCATTTATGCATCTATAACCCTTCCTATCAAAAAGTAAAGTGAGTCCAGTATGTTTTAGTGCTCATTTAAGAGTCTGAGGATATTTTGATGATTAATTGGATGATATGATGAATCAAGACATGAAATGTTGATATTGTCACATGCCTTACAGACCGTTTGTTATCATTCTCAAAAGCTTGAGAATGTATTAAATTACAATGTGTCTATTTTAAAAGACAAAATAGAAATGTAACTCTAATTTAATGACACATTTTTAAAATGTAATCTGGGCTAATTATAGTTGACTCATGCAGGAAAATGATCTGGCCTCCACAGGCCTCTAAATGTTTGAATAGTTCATAATTCCCTGTGTGTTTTTATTACAGAGGTGCAGGAAATGCATCACTACTGTCCCTTTCAGTATGCGGCCTTGTGCTCCTTTTTTGATTAGCCATCAAAGCTAATAAACATTTTAACTGATTATCATCTTCCTTTTCTCTCATTCGTCATCATCAACCTGGTTTTGCCATTCCAGGACGTTTCTGAGGGAGCTGGAGCAGTACACCGACTGCCCGGAGTTGGTTGGAAGGTGTTTTCTAGAGAGGGTGAGTGAATCTATCAGCACTTATGTTTGATTCTGTTTGTGTTGATGAAGCGTTTTCTTGAATACAACTGTTTTTGCTGCGTTTCTCAGATGACGGACCTCCAGATCTATGAGAAGTACTGTCACAACAAGCCTCGCTCTGAAAGCCTCTGGAGACAGTGCTCCGACTGCGCCTTCTTCCAGGTGAACACGCAGCACCTTTACTGTCAGTGTTTAAGTAAATCTCCTATAATATGTTAAATTAACGCAATCCGTGCCTGTTTGTTTTTTTATTTCCATCAGGAGTGTCAGAAGAAGTTGGAACATAAACTGGGTTTAGATTCCTATCTGCTGAAGCCGGTTCAGAGGATCACCAAATATCAGCTGCTCCTGAAGGTACGGTGCTTTCTGCTGGCCACCAATCAACTGGACAGTTAAACTGCCTTTTCAGAGCGATTTCTGCTCTTTAGTCTTGGCTACGAGCTGCGTGTTTAATGTGTTTCTGACCACAGGAAATGCTGAAGTACAGTAAGACCTGTGAGGGGACTGACGACCTGCAGGAGGCGCTGACCTCCATCTTAGGCATCCTCAAGGCTGTGAATGACTCCATGCACCTCATCGCCATCACAGGATACGAGGTGAGAAATTAAACAGGAGAGCAGATGCTTCATACAGGTCGATGACATGAAGTGATAAAATATGCAGATTTTTTGCATTTAGACAAAAGCCACTCTGATCTGAAATGAAGTGCAATGTCGTGAAAAAGCATGCTGGATTTCTTGTATGGTTGTGTCTATTTCACATTAACCACTGCAGTTGTTCTGTTGTGTAAACCTAAAGATAGAAAGACTAAGCAAATTAAATAACACAATGATAGATGATATAGATGATATGATTGTTAAAAATCATGTCACATAATACAACCTGCACACAGAGCATCTGATGTCATCTTTCAATTCTTTCAGGAGGTTACTGATTTTATATTCACACTATTATTTATATTATCATTATTGTAGTTATATTTTGTTGCTGTTAGTTCACCATCCCTCTGATGTCATCGTTTTATTTTCTGTATGTTGACTTTGTCTGCTCTATAATTCCGCAAACATTTTAACATCCCGTCCTGCACTGTTTATTATTTGTTATGTTTTCATACTTTGGTGTATCAGTCCCATAATCGCTGTTCGTGCTGGCAGACAGAGAGGTTTTTTAAAGCATAACATCTGCTGTAGACCTGCGACAAATAGTCGAATGATGGATTAGTAAAAAAAACAACAACAACAACATGTTTTTGATAAAAAATGAAAGCGTTCGTTGGTTCCAGCTTCTAAGATTTGACAGCTAGGTGCTTTTCTTTCTGTGCGTGATTTTTGGACGAACAAGTCAGTGGAAGACGTCACCTTGGGCTGTGAGGGATTACACATTTTACGCTATTTTGTAGATAAAATTATTAATGGATTAACCGATAATGGAAATAATCATTAGTTACAGCCCTAATCTGCTGCGTGGGTGTAAATAGAATGAGGCATGGATTTAGAAAGCTGAGGCTCTGTTGGAATTTCACAGTCACTTAGTATGTGACGGCTGGCTGAGGATAAAGAAAGAAAATAACGTAAGGACTTTGAAAGTTCAACAGATTCTGTGTTATGCAGAAGAAAGTGCCTGTCTGGATGAGACAGACAGTCTTTATGTTTCATTAGGAGGAGCGCATATACTTGTGGCAGCTGCTTCCATGAAACACAGACACATTATTTACAGAACAGACACATTCGGTCTGAGACAGTCCAGATGGACACTCGCACAGAACACAGACTCGACAGGAAACACATGCATTAAACAAAATAGAAACTAAGTATGAATATTAAATCAAAGCCTCTACAGAGTATTTTATAACGTGCAGTATACGGTGGATCTTATCTTCACTATCATCATCTCTCTTCTTTCTCAGGGTAATATGAGTGAGCTGGGGAAGCTGCTGATGCAGGGCTCGTTCAGCGTGTGGACAGAGCACAAGAAAGGTCACGCCAAGGTGAAAGATCTGGCCCGATTCAAGCCCATGCAGAGGCACCTCTTCCTCCACGAGAAGGCCCTGCTCTTCTGCAAGAGGAGGGAGGAGAACGGAGAGGGCTACGAGAAAGCTCCCTCATACAGCTTCAAACAGTCTCTGAACGTGAGCACCTCTACAGATGTCTCTTATGATGCCTCTTTACTAATCTATTAGTCATCTGTAAATCTGTAATGTATACGACGTTGTAACCCTGCCGTCTTCATGTCCAGATGAGTGCTGTCGGCATTACTGAGAATGCAAAGGGGGACAACAAGAAGTTTGAGATCTGGTGCAACTCCAGAGAGGAGGTCTACATTGTTCAGGTGCGTTAACACATAAAAATGAAAGGTGAATTGGTACATGTTCTGTAATTGTCAACAAATCCCATGAAATGACAAAATCAACAATGATTTGATCAGAGTAATAAGTGTTGTTGTTACAGGTCCTGTGTGACCTGGTGTCATCTTCTCTCTGTAACTGTAAATTCATTCTTCTAAAATCTGAGGCTGAAAATGAACCCCAGCAAAAACAAAATGTACTGTTGTTTGCTTAACACCACAAGGACAGGCTGCTATTAGACAAATCCAAATCCTTTTCCATAAAAATAAATATTTATCACCCGTTTTAAGGGTAATGCCTTCAAAAACAAATGTGCTCGTCACTGACAGGACGGAAAACTTGGAAAGTGTCAAGCGAGCGACAGACACATAATTAGTTATTCATCTTTTTTCTGCAATTTGTTGACAAAAAAAACAATGCAAGAGAAGCTTACGATTTATCATTTAAAGGACTAGTGTGTAGAATTTATCGGCATCTAGCCCGTTGTCTTACCCTCCCAAACCTCTTATTTCTGCCAATAAATCCTAAATTCTACACACTGGACCTTTAAGTACAATGTATTGTATTTGAACAGCTGGTATACATATGGATCTACCTCCAGAAAACAATGATAACAGCCCTGTTCCACTCTTCCAGGCACCATCAGCTGAAGTAAAAACCACCTGGGTGAATGAGATCAGGAAGGTTCTGACAACCCAGCTGGAAGCGTGCAGAGGTACGGCAAGAGGATGTGCTCTAAAACTCATGTCTGAATATATATGAATATATATATTCACACTAATATGTTTTACCAGAGGCTTTAACACTTACATTTTATTAGAATCGACTGTGAACATAAGTGTAATGTTGAGTTAATGTGTTTTGAAATGATCGTATTGTGTCTAAGTAGCCAGCCAGCAGAGGGCACCAGATTCTGTTTTCCAGTTCCCTCCTGTCCCCAGCGGAGCAGTTAGTCTCAGGTGAGTCTGGACTCCACACCTCATTTATTCATTCATCTGTGGATAATCACAAAAAAAAGTTCCAGCTGCATTTGAAGCTTCTTAAGTTGCACTTTTGTTCACCCACAGTCCCTTCAAGTCTGGTCAGAAGAGCTTTAAGAAGGGAGAGGAGAAGAAAGCTGAGCCATGCAGCCCTGATGTCAACTCCTCTTCCTCACCAAAGCCAACAGGAAAAGGTGAGTACAGTGACCACAATCAGACAGATGACACTGCTGTGCTGTAACAACTCTTTATGGAGCGTTTGCACTGCATGAAAACTACACTGTTTATGTACCACCGATTGTTTAACCCATGTCTTGACTTCTGTCTTTTCCACTAACATCTACCCTTTTGTCCTCTTTTACACTTAACTTAAGTTCTTCCTTCCTTCCTCTTGTCTGTCCCGACTTCCTGCTTTCCCTCCGGGTCAGATGAGGCAGTGACAAGCCCTACCTCAGACAGAGCTGCTGTGGCTAAAAAGCGCTTTACCTTACAGGGCTTCAGTAACCTCAAAGCTCAGAAAGGTAACTGCATGCCGCTGTCCGCCTCATACCCAACATGTCACATCATCTTCCGCATTTGTGAAATTGTAAAAATTGTAGTTACAGTCAGTTTAAGTCAAAGAATTTAGAAGAATAGAATTTTTGGAAGTCAGATATCAGTCTTAGGTCTGTATGGGGATGATAAGACTCAATACCTCCCAGTAAAGCCATAGTTTGACATTTAAACACTTTTTGTATGGATCAAACAAACCTAGCCTGTATAGCAGTAGGCTATTTATCTTGTCATCTAACTCTATGCACGTAGGTTAAGCTAATAAGCATCATTGTTGAACCAAAAGGACAATATATGTTTTATATAGCTATATATTTTAAAGCTTTTTGGTCCGTGGGTCAAATACTGCATGCTTCCCTCCACAGAGCCCTCAGCCACCGATGATAAAAGTTTTACATTACCCATGACCATCCTCCTGTCACCAGGTATCACACAGCTCCGGACCCCTGGCTTTATTCAACCCAGCACAATACCTTTTTCACAGCTTTGACTCGTCACAGTGTGAAAAGCACAGCTGTTAACTACTAATAACATTAACAATGGCTCCTTGCTATTCAAGTGTCTCAGTAAGACGTTACAGTATGGCAGTGAGCCAGCCTGCACAAAGCCTGGATCGTGAGACTGAGTCGGATAAATCCAGCCATCATTAATTTGATTCGTTCCTCCTGTGCTTTTTGTACAGTGTCATGTCAGAGTGTCTTTTGTGAAAAAGGCCAACGTGTCTGTTAGGGCAGCCTCTTCCATTCAGAACGCATCACAACAGTGAGCAGCATCTTGCAGGTGCTCCCTAGTAGAATTAGTTTGCATCTTCGTAGTTGTCTGTCCTCAGCTTTTAGTTTAGCTTGCGTCTTTGTGAGCTTTTAACCGTCCGTCCTTCATATGGAAGCCCTGGGAGGCAAGAAAGAAAAAGTAATTTGGGAAATCCATCATCAATTTTGTGTGTGTGTGGAGGGACAATGATTGAAATTGTTCACACCTGCCTCTCTGGGCTTCCATACCTCAGTCCTTTTCTCATCAAAATTAGCACAAAAATTAGAAAGAAGCCATGACCCAAAGATTGATATTCAAATGAATCTTTTGGTCTTTCTTGTCTCAACAACCATCCTTAACCCTTCTTTTTTTTCTTTCTTGGTGCCAGGTTCTCCCACAAGCCCTGATCACAAGACAAAACGCCAGAGCGATCCCACGCCTTTCGGCTTCAAAGGTACTTAGCTCGCTGAACAATTACTGCACACTCTCCCTGTCTGGTTCGTTGTTTGTCCGTGATGCCTGAGCAAAGCCTCGGCCTCTGACAATGACTTTCATGGGCTGACTGGGTGAGTGACAAGCTGTGTTTCTATTGCCTCCTGTCCCTCAGATGCAGGTCCTCCCCCGCTCCACCTGAGCAGGGCCAGGTGGTTCAGCACCTCTAGTCTCTTACAGACAAAGCTGAGAGGTACAGTGGCATTGACCGGCTCACGCTGGCTGTGTCCAGCCCACTGTTTTCACTCCTATAAACCCTTCAGTCTCAGTTTTTTTCTTTGTTGTTCCACGTTTCCACGTTCCTCATGAAAATCACAGAAATATACACCACTATGGAGGGGTTTTTGCCTGCCACTTTTTCTTTGTTTAGAAAACGGAGGTGCATGTTCGTCACTCTTGGTTTTTTTGGTAATAGCTGTGGAACTGATTGTGTCATGCTGGGATTTCTGGGATTAGCTGGTTTTCCTTCTCTGTTCAAAAGAGCTTCTCGTAGTTCTTCCTCTCACTCTTTTCACACCTGACCGCAGTTCACACACATTTGACAGCAGCTGAAGATGCATGATGCTCTAGAATAAACACACATGTCTCCGTCCTCCCCTCAGGCTGGAACAAGGCCTCGCTGTCATTGGATGCCTCAGAGGAGCATGACGGCTACTCCAGCGCCGAGGATCCTCTTAACTCCGACCCGGAGGAGGAGAACGGCAAGAAACTGGTGGGTCGCTTGTGTATGCATCCTCATATGAAACAAAGACGGCAGGTGTTAGCTGAAGTGGAGCGCTGCAGTGTGTGAGCTTTTTATTTGAGTGTATCATGAGTCACTGTGTGTGAGAAAGTTTCAAGTGGGGCTCGGGTGGGGCCGGCAGCGGTTAAATATATCCTCCAAAGTGACAAAAACAAGTCTGTGTGTGCATATCTAGTGCATAAGTGTCTGCACAGAATTTTCCTTCGAGGATTTATCAAGATATGAGTCTAAAAAGTTTGACGTGACGGGGTTGAAGAAGTGTGACCGAAGTACGAGAAGCAACACTAGAGTGTAGCAATACAAGTCCTGCGTTTAAAATCGTACTCATCATAATTGTAATCGTAGTATTGGCATCAAATTATATTTTAATTACCTAAAGTACTGCCCATTTCAGAATAATATGTATCATATTGTTCAATCGTAATGCATCTAACCCTTAACCCTACAAGTGGTAAAGGGGGGCCTGATTTTGATTACTTTATATTCTAATGGGCTCAGCTGAACCCATAATTATAGATGAGAATGTATTAGGTTATATTCTGTATTAATAATCTAAATCTGCAAAATACTTAATAACTAATGCTGTCTATTACATGTAGTGGAGTAAGGAGCCTGCAAAATGAGTTGGAGTGATAACATAAAGTCCTTTTACCCGGACATTACATTCTTAACGTTGTTCTCAAGGTTATTTTTCTACAACTCTGTCCCGTCTTTGCATTTATGTATATATTAACATTTACTCAAATAGAACTCGCTATCTAGATTATACATTATTCTACAAGTAGTATCGCAGAGGGAAAAGTAATACTGTAATTGTATTTCTTTCCATCACGGTAGATAAGCGAGCAAGCTGAATATAGCTTTATAATTTCAATAAATGTTAGGGCTTCATTACAGAAGTTTGACCACATGACATTTGTCTTGTTTGGCCAAACGCAAACCCCTGAGAGAACTATTTGTCCCTTTAACCTCTAACCGCTCCGCCATGTTTACCAGCTGTTCTCTGACGTTGTTTGACTTTCGTCTGGTGCCAGGCAGATGGCCTGTAGTGGTGTTTGTTTAGTTTTTTTCACTGAAACATCTGCCAACTGTGGCTGGAATTTAGGTTCGATGAAAGCAGAGAGACTAAAAAACAAAAACTGAAACAATGTGCTCAAAGACACTAAAACATCCCATAGTGCTGATGGCATCTGCAGAGTTAGGTGATGACACTGGGTTCATTGCTGTTGGCAACCGTTTCCCCATTACATTATCAGTTTAGCTCTTGTTACTCTGTACTTGTGTTGATTGTGTCGAGTCAGGCAAAGTGCTTATTTTCTCACGTAAGATTTTATACTTTCCTTTGTTTCTTTTCTTAACAGTGTGCCGGCAAATACACAGTGATGGCTGATTATGAGAAGGGCGGCGCTCAAGAGCTCTCAGTGAAGAGCGGAGACATGGTGCAGCTCGTCAAGGAGGGGGATGACGGGCAGTGGTGAGAAAACAGCTTCTACTTACTGCTGATTATGAGAGGTAAAACGTGCATGAATATACAGCAGCGCTGCTGCAATCACACTTTCGTGTGTTTTGCGGTCATGCAGGTTCGTGCGTAACCTGAGCAGCTCTAAGGAGGGCTGGATCGCAGCTGCTAATCTCATCACGCTCATTGGGAAATCAAAATCATGCCAGTCTCTCACCAGCTCAGGTATTCCAGCAAACCATCCCAAATTAAGTGCGAACAGATAGTTGTTGAGAACGACATTGACCCTGAAATATGTGTTTCCTAACAGAAGGCAGTGGCTCTGGAAACCTCAGCACGTCGTCCAGCTGCAGCGAGACCTACACGAGCTTCTCAGACATCAAACCCTGAACTCCTCAGCACTTTCTCCATCACCACACTGCCGTCACGAGCGCTCGCATCATGTGGCTGTCTGTGCTGTGCTGCCAACTCATCGGACTCTTTGTCGGGTTTCCGCAGAAAGCTGTATTTTTTTCAGTTTTTAAAAATCATGCACACGCACCGGTCCTAAAGATGATGTGTCATACATGTGCACATGTTGTAGATTTGATTGTGGTGCCGTTCTACAGTGGATTTACAATACACGCCACAGGCAGTCATCTCACAGTGTAGTAAAGTGATCCCCCTCTAGTCATACACCCGTCTGTTTATTTTGAGGAACAGAGGGCCCCTGTAATTATAATGTAATAGATGTATGAATGGGCCAGCAGGACTGATCTCAGTTGATGCATCTATTTAGTTTCACATTAAAACGTGGAGGAACATGTGCACGATGGTTGTCCTTGTGTTCATCTGCACTAACTCACCTGGGAAGTATATAATTCCATTGTTACTGTAAATATAAAAAGATTGAGAGAGATAAATACGCACAGCTCGTTCGGCTTGAATGAATGTTTTCTGTCCAATCACACCCTGATTGCTGCTTTCTTTCCCTTTACACGTGTTTATTTATTCATAAGAAACAGAGAAGCTAACATATACTGTATTTAGACACTTTTTAATTTGCTTCTCACCTCTTCTTCATCTTCCCGTCTTTTTACTCTCGTCCTGTCTGTCACATTTGTCTCTCCGTTGTCAGCCTGTCAGTAGAAACCCGTGTTGCCCGGACTTTTCTGTATGAGCTCCAGCAGACTCTGTGGATTTTCATGTATGCTGCAGTTTAAATATGTTTCTCCATGTGAATAATCAGAAATCACTGTATAGCGCTAACTTATTCCCCTGTGGGAGGGATCATGTTCTGAATGTAGATATTGTTCATTAATATCTGTCCATCATGAATTTTTTGTCATTTGAGATGCTATATTGTACATTAAGTATGGTGATGTCACTACTTTGTGACTTGTCTAATTTTTTTTACATAAAAAACTTGTGATAATTCAGACATGGACTCTTCTTTTGTCTTGCTTGTGTCTATAAATGAAGGACTGATACCTGATTGCACTGCAAGGTATACATTTATGTTTGTCCTGTCTGAAGTAAATTGTCTTTCTGAAACATCTGGAACATTTAGTTCTAATATGAAGCACAGAGGCAGACAGGGCCTCAGATCTGAGAAGTCACTGGGACCAGAAACGAAAGTGAAAGTACACGTCTGGGTTGCCAAGTTTGTTATATCCACCATTTGTGCTTATATCTGGAATTTGCAGACCGGAACACACACTTCCCCATGAAAAATACTGTTTAAGTCTTTTATCTTTTCATTTATAGACAGAGTGGAATGAGGCATCTGTCGCAACTGAGATGGTGAATTATGCATTTCTGAACTGAAGCAGCAACATTTCCGAGAAGATGTGTTTACAAAGCCACAAATCTCTGCAAAAGAATAAATCTTCACTGACTACAGCAGATAGAAAATCCCCCACATAAAGTCTTCTTTGGATGAAAATTGCTTAATTTATGAAATTAACAAAAATATGTTTTGTGTTGGAATTAAATTAACATTTAAGAACTCGTTTAAGTCTACAAACACCAAAAAGAACTGTACAAGACGTACATACAAAAGATACACTTTTACAAACACATTTCATGAGCTAAACAGGGGCAGGAAGAAGAAAAACGTATTATATCCGTCCCTGCCTTAATAATGACATAGGATACTGGAGATTCAGATGGCCATCATTTTTTGCCTACCTTTGTCTGTTGAAATGAGAAAAAAATGTCAATAAGTGTGTTACAATTATGTAAATAAAATAAAAACGAGCACTATAAATTAGAAACAGGGAGGATGAAAATATGTTTGGAACATTAAACTATCTGAGCGTTCATGTAGAGTCCACTGAGGACACCAGAGTCATGTCCACGTTAATTCTGAGAGGGTTTATAATGACAGAGAAGAGCTGCGTCCTGCGATTGCAGGAACACATATCTTTTATCCCAGGTTGCTGCTTTTAAAGTTGACATTAAAATTTACTTAGACTAAATCTGACTATTTCAAAATAAACAAAAAAATCACAATAAGTTTTACATTATGATACATTTTGGTTTTCTGGCTCATATATTTTTTGTAATCACTTTTTGATTTAAACTTTGAAATAACTGATTCATATTTTATCTTTTTATTGCCCATTATAAACAAACGCATACATTACTTTCTGATTTAGTCTCGTAATTGATAAATTAATTATTAATTATTATTAATAATTAATTAACTGTTTAGCAATATATTAATAATTCTTTTTTTATTAATTGCTGAATCCTTTTTATCACTATTTCAGTGACTCCTCTGGTCCTCCACACACCACTGGGACCTGATCCAAGATTAGAACAACTAGAATACATGATTCAATATGTATTCTTAAGGATTTTTTTTTTTTTTTTAATTTGGCTCGACATCAACATCACATATTTCACCAGTTTAATTCCCACCAATATCAACTCATTTTTTCAAGGAAGGACGACGGGGGATATTTCTCACGGAACCTGGCAACCTCCGATCAGAGCAGTAGTGGGAGGTGGCGCGGACGGACTGCGGCGCTAACTCTGCTCGGTGTTAGGTCCACTTTAACGTCACTAAAACACTGCCAGCGCGTTGTTTTAGAGGTTTTTTTTGCCGACAGACGATTCAAAAAATGGGACACGGCCACAAAGTGCGCTGCGTTCTTTGTCACGGGGACAAAGAGACGAAAACAACTGGACCGTTATCGACCAAAGATCAAGTCACAGCTCACCAGAACTGTTTGGTAAATATTTGCATTGGTTTGTTTTTTGCCCTTTAGTTTTCTTATTCATTTTCAACCACTAGCTTGTGAGCTAAAGTTAGTAACGCTAGCTAAAACGTTGGCGCCTGACTTTTGAAGCGCGCCCGCCCCCCACGTCTCCCCCGGGCTGAGGAGGACGTTTACTGCGAACATGGAGGCAGACAGCGAGACAGAAAGTCTAATAGAAACCTACGTTAACTGTGGTCGAGATGCAAAGCGAGGAGTTCCTCCACACTCACAGCCTCGATAAAGGAAGTGTTAATGGCGATGGAGGGCACACTTTTAATCAGAGGTGATTCGCTGTTGAGCTGTGGTGGAATGTAACTAATCTTCAGTACGTAACTCGAGTACATGTTGAGGTACTTGAACGTTGCATGAGTACTTCAGTGTTAAAGGTCCCATATTATGCAAAATACACCTTAGAGTGGTTTTCTATCAATAATATGCATCCCCGGCCTGTCTACAATCCCCCCTGGCATGAAAAAAGTTCATCCTCTCCCTTTTTTGCTTTCTCCGCCTTTAGAAAATGTGTGCTTAAACAGGCAAGTTGAAGAAAGTCTGTCGGTGACGTCACCGACAGACTAGACACGTCCCCCTAGGTTGGTGGCACCGCCCCAGGTGAAGGTTTGCCACACCCCAAGGAATTATCTAAACGCCACCATTTTTTTCCGCTCGGTTAGAAAATGAAGTTGGCAACTGTTGGTGTGTGCGAACCACTTTGAGCTGACTGTTTCACCAACTTGGGCCAGTACAAGGCAGGAGTAGTCGGCAGACTTTTACTCAAAGGAATACTTGCAGACCAAGGACATGTAAGTATACAAATGTGCTGTGTGTTTCTGTAGATAAGGCTGAACTCGTGCGTGATGTACTGTGTGTTTTGCCATTGAGAACAAGGTAAGGTTAGCGGCTAACCGCTAGCGTTAGCTTCTCTGACCACACAAGTTAGTGCTACAGCAGAATCATTGTGTGTATTACATTTCTGATCTTGCACATTTTGTAATGCGTGTCCTAGGGAAATGTCTGCATGTGCAAGTACTTAGCTGTGTTTATTTAGCAATTTTACACGAACTAACTAAGCAGTGTCACATAGTACCAGCTAATGCTAACCGCTATCTTCCAAGCTAACGCTAACCGCGAGCTTCTAGTTCGCATCAACACGGTCTCCACATGCAAACCCAGAGACCCGGTCGGTCAAGCGGAACATACACACACCCTCCGCCGGGTCTAAGTTTTCAGGATTTTGTGAAATATAATGCATTTGAAAACGTTTTTTAAGCTGGAATATGTTGGCATAAGCCAGGGCAACACGAGTGTGATGTTGCTTGCTAACTTACACAGTTTAGATTCTCTGCCCGAGCTCGGCCGGGCCGGGCCCCTGACCAAGTATTCGTGATTTTTGTTTTTAATAACTCAAAATAATGACCATATTTACAGCTAGAAAACGAGCATCTCTCTCCTCCCTCCATTTTTGTGTTGCTGCGTGGTGTTACACGTGAGTTATCCTCATGGCCAAAACATGACTTCAGACGTATGTGACATCACTCCCCGAGATGCAAGAAGAAAGCAAGAATATATATTTGTACTAAAGAAAATGACCAAAATAATTGTAATGCACAGTGACTTGAATACATAACTTTAATCTGATCACTGGTTTGGAAATGTTAAGGCGTTAGATTACTTGTTACTGAAATAAAAAGGTCAGGTTAGAGTAACGTAACGCGTTGCAGCATTTAGTGCTTGAATTATACTGTAACAGTGCTGTTATGTGTTATCCTATCCATATCTGGGAATTCGGTGCAGGATAATTAAACTGTGATTACTTGTTGAGAACATTTCAAATTGTTTGCCCATTTCTTGCAATTGTTTTCTCGTTTTTTATTTTTATTTTTACTGTTCAAGACTCTACCTGGCTGCACTGCATTACAGTGAGAAGGCTGATAGAGGACAAGCCACCACATCATCAGGAGATCCTCTTTACAAACTGAGCTTTCCAAAGTCCTGGAAGGGAGAGTGCAAAGCCAAACCCGTGAAGACAGAGGCGACATTCCGTAAGTTTTACAATCTTTTATTTGAACCTTGCAAATTAAAATAAACATGCACACAGGCATCACACAAAAGGTTGAACACAAACACTTAAAAACTGAATTCTTTTAAGATGGTTTTCAAAATTAATAATAAGGAGAATGTATAAATAAGAAGTAATTCGGAGACATAAGAGAAACTTCACAACAGTACAGCACAAGGCTTTTTGGTTCTACTGCAATTTTCCTGTAAACATACATTTTTGTTTATTGCACTGCAGACTGCGGTGATGCTCTGTTGGACCTGATCTTCAAGAAGGTTTTCCAGGACCCTGCCCCATATGTGAAGGAGGTGCTGAAACTCATAATCCCTGAAGAACCTCTGACACCACACAGACGGGCAGCACAACTCTCACTCTCCTCCCCAGAGAGCACCAGCACCACCTTACAAAGCTTATGTAGGCTATATTGGCTGAACACAATTCAATATAAAGTCAGCACTGAATGTTTACACCCATGGCAACTAGATACTTTCTTTGTTATCATTTTCATATTGATATTGAAGTTGATATATAAAGTCAAACTGTTTCACCTTATATTTTCTTATTATTATTATTATTTCATTCATGTCAACACATGTTTACAAATGTTTCTTAGAATAAAACATCTTTCCTAACTGTTCTGTGTTTTCATTGTTTGATATGTAATTTTCATGGTAATAAGTAAAAGATAAACTATAAGCAATGTAAGATAGAGGAATCAGTTATGTACTTTTCATCATAACACTTTTGCGATAAATTAATGGTATTTATGTGACTAAAAGCTGACTGCACTATTCCCCTCAGACGTAAGGGTCCATAGACTGTCCGATAAATGTTCAGTGCATGCTGCAGTGCAGATACATTCAGGCAGACAGGTTACAGGCCAGGAGGGTCCACCATGCATGATGGTGTATCAGGATGCTGCTGTAGTCTTCGTGTAACCTAGAAATTATGAAAGGTAAGTGAGTGACAATAGATTAGAGAAAAGAGAGCCAGCAAAATGACAACCTTGTTTGCCCAGTGTTCACACTTCATTGTGGTATTTCCATACAGCAGATATTCTCAGGTTATGTAGGAATTTGTAGACAATTGCCACAGGAACACCTACTTTTATGCTAAATTTGTATTATCCACAACTATAATCGCTAATCACGTCACATTGTTTCTTTGGTAATATATCTAAAGTTTATAAACCGTTGTAACTAGTAAAAAAAAAACAATTCTGACGGTAGAGAGGTGATGGGAGGCAACTGTGACTATTGAAAACTTGACAATGCTGGCAGTAGCTAATTACAGGTCGTCACTACAAATAAGAGGTTCGCAATCAACTTCCCTGGCTACATAAATGTAAATAATAATACTGGGTTACGCTTGTGTCTAGTAATGGCTGTTGCTAAATTGCATCCGCGTTACTGTAACTGAACAGCAGTAAACACTAGCCGAAGTTTAGCTAAGCTTCATGATGTAAACACTCGAGGCAGGAGAAGGGGGCTGTTATTTGAAACAACGCGAGGCAGACGGCCAGTAAGCTCGTAAAACTTTCGTTTGTCTGCAGTAACATAAAAGTAATGTCGAGGTAACAAACTTAACTACTGACCACTGAGAAACACCAATGTTCATTCTTGGCTGCTTACTTTCTTCTGGAGCCTCCTGTTCTGGGTCGGACCGCAGTCTGTTGTCTGGCAGCCATTACTCCCAGAAACTCCGCCGTTGCCATGGTCACATGATGCCGTCCTCACGTCTTCCGCAGGCAGGTGGAGGTGGGCGGTACCGTGGGCGGCGCGCAGTAGCTCATTAGCATTTAAAGGGAAAGGCACTGAAACCGGTAGCCTGGAGCAGGGCTGTGAAACTGGTGTTTCAAGAACCCTGCTGTGCTCAATCCTTCAGTTTATTTCGACCAAAGCATGTTACTAACATTCCATTTAGACTTCAAGGAACCATATCAAGAAGCAGAAATGACCATAATATGGGACCTTTAAGATACGCTGTAAACAGGCGTTCTGTCATCTTTTCATCCACTGCGTCTGACAGCTGAAGTTACTAATTCAGTGACTTTGCATGAGCAGATTATAAAAGCTAATGTGTGTTTGGATATAGAATAAACAACCCAACAGTGAATAGTAATTTAAAGTAGCTCTCCTTATTAAGCAATACTAGTAAACTAATGTGATGTATAGATTTATCAGCTAACAACGATATGTGTCATTCAGCTGCAAAGTACTTTCAATACTAAAATATTGGTTATTACAGAGTTGTCTTGTGATAGACAAACTATTATGTAGACCAGAGCTGAAACTATTAGTTGATTTGATTGATGAATCAGTCAGGTTGAGAACATTAAGCTGTAACTTGATGTCTCAGGAAATATCACTGTCTTACTGTTCAACATTATTATTGTTATCAATAATAAATGTCCTTAAAGAAATTACAAACAGAAGTTTTTTTATTTATCAGTAAAAAAATAAATATCATATCGTGATTATGTTTGACAGTGGAAATGATCATTTTTGCAGCACAATTTTCATTCTAACAGAAAAAAACTTGTAAAATCTTAATAATGTGACTTCTGTTGGAGTCTGTAACCAAACAAACATGCTTACTCACATCTGGAGATAAACATTTTGTTAGCGTGGACATCTCTGCAGCGCTACAGTACTTTATTATAATGATGTCTTGAAACACACTTTACCTTTTAACAAAAACCTGCAGCATCTGTGATTTACATGTTGCACGTGGTCATATTGCAATTTCAATAATATTTTGATTTAATAGCCCTAGCCCTAGAACAAACACGTTATTAAAATGTCATCAAATAATAACCCTTAAACAATTAAATTAAATACCAGTATTTGGATACCTAATTAAGTAACTGTTTATAAATAACCAAGGACACATGTTTGGCATTCCGGCTACAGTTTCAGGTTACGTGTCATATATCATGTCTGGGTGTTCAACAAGGCCTTTGTTTACAGCTGCTGTTTAATCCTGCTTTGAATGACCGTGTTGTCATTTCACTCATGTTGTCCCTGTTGTACAGTTGTATTCCTCTGGGCTTTTTTGCCGGGAGTCCCCACAGTTTGACGATCTCTTCGGTTTCTCCGTGGACGATGTGTTGGATGAGGTGAAACGAGGAAGCAAACTGGTAAAGACTCTTCTTGACATTTTCAATGATCAATAAACCTAATCTATTGATTGTGTGCTGGAAGAGATTGCAGTCGTGTTACCCTTATTTGTTTGCTTTAGATATGTAGCTGGTGTAAGAACAAGGGTGCCACTGCTGGGTGTGAAATCAAACGGTGCAAGAAGTCCTACCACTACCCATGTGCTGTTAAGGAAGGAGCTGAGATTGTTGAGGATTCCGAAAAGGAACGTTATGGGTCAGTCCAACATAACTGTCAAAGTAGTCTTATATTCTACAGCAGTACTTTGTGTGTCAGAAGAAACATCCATGTTTAATCAATGGAGGATGAATTCAGTGGAAAAATTTTACTTATTTTGTTTTGATTGTAAATGTGTCTTTGCGTGTTTTCACCAGGCTGTACTGCTTAAAACATCATCAACAACGACGAGGTAAGTGGGGATAGCAGAGTTTTCCTTGAAACGACGGTTTCAAGTGAATTACATAATATGTGTTTAATTGTTCTTTTCCATCTCCAGAGAAGAACAGCACTGTTAATGGATGTGCTTCTTCCATCGCAAAGCCTGGAACCTCCAAGAACCCCAGTGAGGCTGGACCGTCTAAGGTTTGTCTGATAAAACTGCACAGACACAGGATCAATCATTTATTGATTATTATTCTCACAAGATTCGACAGTACAGAAGTTTAATTTTTTAATGTCTGTACTTATTTGTGGAAGTAAACAGCAATTTAATTTTCCTGTTGCCCAAATGTTTGAAACAACCAGTGTAATTTTATGTGGCCCCAAACCATTCAGTTTTGCCTCACCTGTGAGAAGACTGAGGGGAACATCAGCTTGGAAAGTTTGTCAAACAGGATTGTGATGTAAGTACGTTCACTCTCTGCAAACGTCTTTGTTCATAAGTCTGTAACTAAATAGTTAGTACACTGACAGCCACGCATGTTTGTGTTTTTAGACTCTATTGTGATAAACATGCTCCTAAATCACAGAAGAGGAACATCAATGGTACGTCCTGCTCAAAGCACCCATGTCTCATAGTATGTGCCGATTTAAAGTCGTGGTTCTCCTACTAACATATTAACCTCTTAACAGGTGATTCGACATCAGCCGGGCCGTCTGCGTGCAGCAGTGACTCCAACTCATCCAGCAGTATGAAGCGCTCACATACCAAGGTACATAGTCAGTTTCAATGAAGCTCTTTGATGCCATTTCATTTTTTCATCAATTCAGTGATTTTAATCATTCTGATTTGCTTTTGAAACAGAGGCCGTTGAGTTTCAGCGACAGGTAAGTGTGTGATTATTTCAAGTGATGGACAGTGTGCAGAATACTTTATTTTCTTTGCAAAACACCTCATATCTTCACTGTTGTATATGAAGTGTGACACTTATTATAATGCCGATCTGCCTGTCTCTTCTGCTACACAGACAGAAGGAGCCCTCACCTAAACGTACACCTGAAAGCTGGAGCAGGATATTAACCGATGACTCTTCTGAACCAGGTAAAGCCACTTACGTAACAGGAGCGAGTGTAACTTAGCACTCTTGTATGAAGCACATGGCAAACAGATTTGTTTGATATTTCCCTCCAACTGCAGATGAACCTGATCCAGACATGGCGATATTTGCCCCTTTAGAGTCCGACATAGACGGAAGTGTAAACTCTCAAATAGAGTCCCAAGTGAGTTTAATCTCTGACTGTGCCACAGTATCATTATCATTAGAGGGTGAAGATGTTCAACAATCTGATCTTCATTTGTCTTCTTTTCCATTTGTTTTATCCTCCTCTCTTCTCCGCTTGTGCTTCAGTTGACCAGGTGAGATCACTCCTCCTTAACAGATTCACTGGCGTATTCTTAAGCAATATAATGAATAGTTCTGCAGGAAATATTTATCATACTGAAAAATATGCAGGTTTTTTTGTGGTGTGTTTTGTAGTTTGTGGTGTTGCATTATCTTCAAAGATGACACTGCTTTTTAGTTGACTTAAAGTACTGCTGTATACATAGAAGGAACGACAATATCAGAAACACCTCACTAGTGATGAAACAAGTAGCTGGTTTATTTATTAGCCACAAAATAACAGTAAGATATATATTTTTTTGATGATGTTCTTCATTCACAGAAAAAAGAGCCATCCCACTGAGTCCATCTCAGGTAGGTGTCACAACAGATTCAGAATATATAGAGAAATGTAGCTGAGACATTGATATGCAAATGGTTTACAGTCTCCTGCTGTCTGTTATAGGACATCATGTTGAGGACGAGAGCAAAGATGGAAATAACGATGACGATGAAACAGTGAGTTGTTGCATAGTGTGCATTTTTGTGTCTTGTCTTAAAAATGTATGATTATCCTGAACAGCTATAACGTCACATGTTTTCTTCATACTCTATTCAGCATTTCATCTCATCATTCTCATTTGCTTTTTCCCCTCATACAATTTAACTCCAGATCTATATTCTTTTTGGGATATCGTCACCACTAGAAGAACAGTATTTACTCATTTTACATGAAATTTGTCTGCTTCCTCTCAGGACGCTGAGTCTGAGAGTCTGCTGCCTCCCATGAGGAGAAGCGCGGAGTCTCAGCCACTTTTGATGTCAAGTGAGAGTGAATCAAGTGAACATGGTGTGATTTTGCTTGAGGCGGTGGAGGTGGTGAAGGTAGATTGTGAAGGTAAATTGTACTCTTACTGTGACAGAACAGGTTGTTTCACGTGCAGTCAGATGATGAGAAGACAAACTTTATCTGTGTCAGGAAATGATACTGTAAATGCAAATGTATAAATATAACCATGATGAAGACTGGAGATACTTCTGTCTTGATTGTGGTTATACAGCACATGTATAAGGTCAGAGCACCAGTGGAGCATTGGTGTTGGGTCACAATATGAGTGTCACCTCTTGATGTACACAGTGGCTAGGGGCTAGCTGGTTAGCATGCTAAGTCCAGTAGACACCTCTGCACCACGATACTGAATCTGTTGATAATTTTGAATATTTCAACAAACATTGTTGCGCCTTTCTGCTCCAGAACATTGTTGCTTGATGGCACGCCGGCTTGAAACAGGCTACTGAGGGCATCTAACATAGATCTTAACTGGCGGACACAGAACAGTACGATAGAATGACTTTTAATCACCAACCATCAGTACAACACTGTCTTAGGCAGTAAAATCACATACACAGGCCATTTCATGAGCTCTTGCTCACCTGAAGGATGTTATATTGGTTCCAGATTGGTGTGCATGTTGGTGTTAACTTTTCTCTGTCAGATTTCTCAAACCACTTACACCAAAAGTCAAATTCCATCTCTTAGCTGAGAAAATGCAGCTGTTAACCAGGATAAAGCTCCACTTTAAGCGACACAAATATCCATCTGGATGGGATTTAAATTACAGGAGGACCAGCTGGTTCGCAATAAACGGGACAGCTGAAATTATTATTGGGGTGGGGGAGGGAAACTACCCATATACTGTATGTGCTGCAGACAGGTTTTAAATGACTCATCAGTGCAGGTTATGTTAAAATCACAGCACCTCCCCTAGAGAAAATTCCAGTCAAAATGGGCCTTCTGTCTCCCATTTTCACAGGTTTTCAACCAGCCATGGTTAGTGTGCACGTTTGCATTTGAGGAAGCAAAAACATCTAAAGATGCTGATGGAAAGGATTAGTGGCCAGACTGCGGATTCTGACTATAGCAGTGTTACAAGCTACAAAGTAAAACAGTATGACATTGTGTTGTCCTTTAAGGCCAGTTTGTATTTCAGGCATAAAAACAAAGAGAGCATATTTTAGTTTGTTTAGGCATTAAAAAATCTGTCAATGAGGATCTTTCTCTTCTGATTAAAATAGTTAATGCTGCTACAGATCACAATATGAGAGGACCAATGTTGGGCTACAACAGTGAATCACATAGTTTTGATGAGCAATTAGATTTCTGTGATTCCAGCCTTTTGAAATGAAATATTTTCTGGTTTCTTTACTCCTCTAAGACAGTAAACTGAAATTCTTTAGGTTGTGGTCAAAACAAGCTGTTCAAGGACGTCATCCGGTCGGCATTTTTCCCAAGTTTTTGACATTTTATAGCTTAAACAGCTGATCATTGAATCTAGAAAATAATCAGCAGATTAATTGACATTCAAAACAATCTTTTGCGGCCCTAGACCAATGGGCTGGCCTTTAAAATAAAAATACATGGGAAACACTATACACTGCCTAGCTAAGGGAGTTTCTGTTGTCACAGAGAGGTTGCGGTACGTTTGCAAAATACTCAAAAATCAATCTGTCACTGACACCTTGAAATGTTATGTAAGCTGTAGTAACACACGAAGCTGTCTCTTTTCTCAGTGTCTAGTCCTGAGCCGAGGCCTGTCCACAGTCCTGATCCACACACTGCTGGACCCTCCGTCCCACAGCTAAGCTCCACCATCCCCCCTCCCTCACCCAACCTCTCCAAACCCTGCAGTGTTACCAGACGGGCCATTTCCCCAGCGCCACCTGAAACCGTCTCCCCCCCTGCAGCGCTCCCCTCTGACCCAGAGCCCAGCATCGACTCCACCAGCTTCTGGAAAAGCTGCAACGCGGCGAGATGCACACAGGCCATCTTTGCTGATTTCATTAATGAGATGAACAATATCTCCAGCCGAATTCAGTCGGACCAGGCTAGCCAGGAGGGTGAGGGAGGAGACAGTACACTCAAAAGTTACTGTAACAGCATCTCTTTGTCAGCACTGGAATATAAAAGCTCTTACTCCTTCCACAGATTATGATCTCGCACTCAGAGTGATGGAGGCTTCTGGGAAACTGGCAGAGCATGTGACCAAGCAGCAGAAAGGTGAAGTAAACTATCAACAGTGGCAAAAAGTTTGTTGTTGCCTCATTCACACACTGTGACAAGAGTAACTGCTAAAATAAGCACATATGTAACAGTGCCATGTTAAAATATACGCTAATTACAGAATTTAGACGAGGTTGACAACATCATTTGGACTGATGAAAGTTGAGCTAGTCTCAGAAGTTGAGTCTCCTGAGTCTGAGGTTTCCAAAACCGTTCTCTGCAGAGATTTTCCCTCTGAATTTCAATCACATTGTGACTGTTCATGAAACGTGAAACTTTACATTTGCTTCAGAGTTTGCAGACTTTTCAATTTGCATCATTAGTGCTAACCACTGGGTGCTTAAAATACAGACGGCGCTTTTCAGTCTGAAACGTGTGGGTCTTGTAAGTGCCTCAAAGTAGCATTCTTTCTGACGGCCAGCAGGGGGCAGCTCCACTGGTTGCAAAAATAAGTCCATTGCTATGTAGACTTGTGAGAAAACGATCTTACTTCCCACTTAATTTAATACCTCAGTTAACAGTTTCCTAATGAGTTCATGGTCTCAATCACTAGTTTCAAGTCTTCTTAAATACAGCATGATGCTAACATGCTGGGTTTACACTTGGTACCTGGTACCTGAACTGGTTATACTCACATCGCATATTTGCAAGGCTATAAAGAAAACGTGAAAAAAAGGTATTGCATTGCCATTTTTAGGATAATAAAATACCTAAATGACAACATATTGTTTTTAACAGAGTTACAAAAGAAACAGACGGAGCTGCAGAATGCGGCAGAAGCTATGAAGGAGGTTGTCTCAGCACTGAGGAGATAAGTCCATCAGCAGCGAACAACATGGACATCAGTGTGTACAGTTTACCATCTCTTCTTTTTTGTGTTACAAATGCTCAGTGTCTTTTGAAATATTTCATACAAAGAATAAATAAATATATTTTTAATGGTTATACCTTAACATTTAGGCTAACAGTGAATAGGGCTGGATGTGGAAATACAAAACTGTATTTCATATATATATATATATATATATATATATATATATATATATATATATATATATATATATATATATATATATATATATATATATGTTGTCAGTGATCATTCTTAAGCTTCTGGTCTCAATCTTCTGTGTGTAATCATGATGTTAATGTTTCAGTTCCATTTAGATAAGAAGTCGCACAGAAATGCATCATATTACAAAAACCATTGAAAATGTTCCATATCCAATAATACCTCATTAACCAAGTTTGTCCAACTGTTTAGATGTGAAGATGGGATGTTTTTACAAATATTTTTGTACTGATGTTTGTTCAATGTTATTATGTTAAGCTGAGATGTCGTGTGCCATTCACACTCTCTTTAAGGACTGAAAATCCAAGTACAATGGAAGATATTTTTACTGCGAATGTTTAAAATGTTTTCATATATTTCTTGTGTAGCTATTTGTGAATGTCTGAGTTGGGATTCAGGCTCAAAACAAACCATTTCCATTTTGCAAAGAGAAGGAAAAAATGTGAATAATAATAATATAAAGAACAGCTGTATTGTGACAATAATAGAGTTTGTTTTTATACCAAACTGTTTTTTGTTTTTTTTTGTTTTTTTTTTAACCTCTGTTGGTAAATATTTCTGTGCAGTTCTTCCTCAGCCTTATGTCACTTGTATTGCTGCCAGTTATCTGGTCTGACGCAGTTTTTTTACTTACTTATGTATTTACAGTAAACTTGTTAAATCAAAACTTAATGTTAGTAAGACTAAAATAACACTACAGTTTACAGTTGAGTATTTGTTTCTGTATACTGATGGTACAGAGGAATCCAGAAGAGTCCGTTATTGTACAAAGCATGTTTAGTCTTCTTGTTCAGAGATACATTGTTCATAACTGGTTGAGTTAAAACTATAAACGTTCATATGAAGCTGCAGTTCGTTGTTGTATGTTTCTTATTCTTGAGCCGTGTTTTGCTCGGTTTTCATGAGATAATAATGAGCCACACACCAGGACATTAATGTTTGAATAATCAGAACAATCTGCTGGTCTGATGCCAGAAAGAAACCAAACCATAGTCAAAGTAAATCCTATTGACCTTTTTTTTCTCTGTGGCCTAAACTTGAAACATACTAAGTGATCTTGTTTTCAAGAACATTTTACAAAGAATTTTTTTTTTTTTTTTTTTTACAAGATGGAAAACAACAAGACGTTTTCGTGGTGGATCTGCTGCATGTATCTGGTTTGCATCTTGTGGTCTAT
This sequence comes from Diplodus puntazzo, assembly GCA_963678695.2. NCBI lineage: Eukaryota > Metazoa > Chordata > Actinopteri > Spariformes > Sparidae > Diplodus > Diplodus puntazzo. The sequence continues at coordinate 13,516,727 of OZ023164.1, read as the reverse complement.
GACGATTCATAGATGCACAATAGAGAGATGAGCTTATGGTGTTAGTTGCAACATGTTTTAATACTCAAAAATACTTGACAGAAAACTCGGTCTTTTATTAATTTGCTTGCAAAGGTCACAAAATTTACTGGCACATGATAATCAACCAATTAGACATAATTATTGATTTTAAATTAGAAAGGTACTGCATAGGAATTAGCACACACGTTCTTCAAAATACAGCAGTAGTGCAGATGTCACTTAACAACTTTAAAAAATGTTAATACTGTAAAATATGGTTTTCAGCGTGCTACAGTAGATATGTCATGTGGATGAAAAGGTGTTCAGGCCCTTCTGAGTTACACGCCTCGCGGTAAACCCATTTTTTATGGCCTCATACCGGCACGTTTAACTGCCTCTTAACACCAACTGAAGTGTTTTGTGTGATAAAAATAACAAACTAAAGAAGCTTCTTGATGTTGTGGAGTTGATGCTGCATTAAACAATATTTTCCACCCAATTGGATCCACAAATGTAGCATTTTCACGTCTGTCCTGGTTTTTAAGACTGAATCTGAGACTGGCAACCTGATTTCTCCTCTTTTAAACGTCTCACAACATTGCAGCGGTGGAAGCCACTAAGACTGGAGTATGAACTCAACAGACTTAATGGCTTTAATTTAATCTTTATGTCATTGTCTTGTCTTAAAAGTACTTGTGTGTTGTCAGGATAGAACAAGTGCAAACAGCCTCATAGCTCAACCAGAAAACCATGATTCCAGATGGCACATCCAAACTGATCTTCTAGTGAAGAGGAATAAAATCATATTCAAAAAAGTGCAAATAGTAGGGAAGCAACTTGGTCATTTAAACAGAATAATAGAAAAAGTAAAGTGATATCAGGCGACTGGCAAGAATCTTTCAAGTTAGCAGAATGAACAACTCAATGCATTTCAGACCCTGTTTTACACAACATGTGTGAAAGAATAGGAAGTCAAACGCTGCGGCAAACAGCTGCTGTTACTGGACTGTGAAGTGGCGCTGCCTCCTGTCAGCCTTAGACTTGTACTTTAGGTATGGACAGCTCACGCTACGAGCGCATTGGTTCTAATCTGTAATAAGATGACTTCACAGGTATGACAGTGATGGAGATGATCTGAAGATTCCCTGTGTGTAACCACCCGTAAAAGACGGTACGTGGAGGTGACCGAGAGTGATGAAGTCCTTTAAGAAGTCACTCCCGGAGCTGCCACAGCAGTCTCTGCATCTGTCTCTGTATTCATCAGGGGTCAAGGTCAGTTCTTGAAGGCACCATATCGGCTGGCTCGACATATGAAATCTTTGAGCATGTTGCCGTCAATCTGCCAGAAAGCGGCGGTCTGGGTCACCTCAGTCAGGTGATTAACACAGAACTTAAAGCAGAACTCTTCCAGGTCCTGGATGACAAAGGAAAGAGCACATATTGTTTCATGCTGCTTCATTTTGGACAGGTGATCTTCAAAAATGTAATCATATAATTGGAATAACTAACTAACCCTTTTGACACAAGCAATCCTGACCCTGAGTTTGATTTGGCCCCTCTGTGCAGTAGTAGTAGTTTATTTTCACGTCTTTTTTAGACGTCTTCTCGGCGTTCAACACTGAAGACCCGGTGACATCCTTACAGCGTTTAAAATAAGTAATTTTAAACATTTGGTCAGCTTCAGTTACAGACGTCTGAAGAACTTCTTGGGTTCAAAATTAAAGTTTTTATGATGGCCAAATTTTACTCAATGCAACAAAAGTTGCAGGATGGATTCAAACCCTGAGCCTCAACTTCAGTAGACTGCAGTTGAGCTATTTATCAGCTCTAGTGAATACTACGTTTTGGTCATCCAACCTTCGTCAGGCAGGTGAATGTTCCAAGGTGGATGACAAACATGGGAAGAGAATAGAGGTCTCAGGACCGTGTTTATTTCTGGCCCAACGTCAATCTGCTGCTGCTCAGATCAAAATTTGCAACAAAACAGCAAACAAAGCCTGAAAGTAAATGTTTAACAATGTTTAACATACGTTCAAATTTGGATTTAATACATCCAGTACATGCATTTAAAATAAAACTTTTTTATGTGGGGTAAAGCGCAATGATCTATAAACAAATGTAAGTGATTTGCTCAGTATGTGTTGTCCACAGCTGCTTTAGACTGTGTGGAAAGCTGCTCCCTCACTTCATTTAATCCCCGCAGCCCTCTGAAGACAGCGATGAGACAGAGATTTTATTAAACGCGCAGCCTTCAAATTTGGAAAGTGCAGCAACAGTGGGCGCAGTGCCATAACCCACCGCGTCCACTGTGTTTAACTTCATTACAAACGGTGCCGACGACACCGAGCTGCTAAGAAAGTTAATCCACAGACCTGTACACACATCAGACAGGCCCCTTATAACTTGATATTGCCTGTTTGGGGGAGACATACAAGCATCTGACTGATTTTTTAAGACATTTCCTTTAATGAAGATGCGTCACATCAACAGCTACTCTGTTGATGTGACGCATATGTCTAATCGCCAAAGTCTTACTCTGTCCAGAAATACTTTATACACCTCCAAGTGATCCCTCCTTGAAATAGAAACAGATGATACTTTGTTACACTGATGGTGAAGACTGACCTCTGCGTCATAGCGCACAGCCGCAGACAGCAGGGAGAAGGCGTTATCAACTGTGATCCCTCTCTTTATAATGTGCTGACACAGACGCTTGAGGCGGTTTTCACAGTACGACGTGGCCAGGTCCAGCAGGCCTGACAGAGCAAAGACAGTAACCCTGTAAATATCAACAATTATCACATAATCTAAATATTAATAAGGATCAGGCTATGTGGTCCTGACCAATAGCATCCTCAGGAGGCAGCTCCACATTGTCTGTGTACAGGAACTCTAGGAAGGAGCGGTACACTGGGTAGGAGAACTGGTCAATCTCGATCACCTCCTTCATGTCCTCGTTCCAGTGGGACTGGAACATGGATCTGAAGTGTTCGCACCTGCACGACAGATTGTTTCAGCATAGAAACAGATGTATTTTTGAATTATTTACATCGTGACTTCACACCGACAGCTGTCAGACGAAATCCCTGACCTGATTTTAAGAACTGCTTTGTGGACGTAGATATATTTGCTGTCAACGCAGAACTTGAGGTCAGCTGTCTCTGGGTTGTCAAACTCCTTCTTCAGAGACTGAGCCACGGTCAAGAAGTCATCGTGCTCTTCAGAGAGAAAAACACACCCACAGACATACTCACACACATTAAGCTCTGGCATTAGGAAGATATTATTTTTATTTTTACAACTAAAACAGGAATGAGGACAGCATTTCTCTTCTGTCTTTTTGATGAGGCTTTATTGTTCCTCATAATGTCCTCGTCAGTCTCTTGGAGGGAACTGTGTAACTGGCACTAATCAAATGTCTAATTACGACTGGGTTTGACTGGTAAACTTCAATTTAATGATTCCAATTAAATGCTTCAATTCAAATTATTTAACAATATAGTTCCCAGTAACATTTTCCACGGAAGACATTTTGAGACAAATCTCTGGTGCAAAGAAAAAATGTTATAATGACTGGATTCCATTCAGGTGCTTCAGTTTCAAGGTCACACTGTCAAGACTTAAGACTCGTGAATAGAAGAGAATCATCAAAGACCTGCTCTTTTCCACAAAATGTCTGCTGTGAGAAAGGCCTGTGCATTCATAATAAACATTTAAATTGAGTTATTTCTCAGGAAATTTCCCTGGAGAGGAAACACATTTATCTTAAACAACAGCCTCAGAACTTCAGCATTAATGTCCCATCATTACCAAAAATTACATAGTTCTTTCCAGGAAACCTTTTAGGAACACAAATCTTATTAGCAAATAATGGACCAATAAATAAGTATGGGTCCATTATTTGCAAAAAATAGTGTGTTGTATTTGTTGTTTGGACGGGATTCAGGGCAAAGTAGAGGAACCAGCAGACGGTGAGGCAAGAGTAATCCAACAGGCAAACATCTAAAGCCAAGCTGATGTTTTCTATGTTAAACTGTACTGACTATAAAACATAAACCTTACATTTTTAGAGTTTTTAAAAAGTTTTCATAAGTATTCCATTTCATTTACTGTATGAACATTATGCTGCAGAGACATGTTAACATTATCCTTAACACGGATTTAAATTTAAATATATTTAATTATTATTTATTATAATAATATATATAACTGAAAAATTTTGCATACCCGTTTTTTTAGGGGGGTACGGTATACTTTAAGTGTTACTTACTTAGTTTGCCAGCATTATTTTTATTAATATATATTTGGGCAATGTCACAACTAGCAATGCCGTTTAATTCCTTACAATCAGAATTAACAAAGTGGAAATGTCTCCTAATGCTCCATGCAAGCCAAGCTCTCATACAAAGTATCCTGCATGAGTAGGCAACGTGCGGGCAAGACTACATGGTATTAAAGTCCGTGTGAAGTCACCTCATTATTCTCTTCTTACCCATGGAAAGAAGCCTCCACATCACTGACGGGGTGGCGAAGCATGCAAAGACATCGTCGGTGCAGGTAAAGTGTGTGAGGTGAGGCAGCACTATCGACTGGCCCCTGCACTGGCCCCACATGTACACCTGACCACTCTGGGTCTTAGCAGCCGATGTGTGTGTGGAGTGACAGGCGGCGATTTCCACAATCCTGTCAAAGAAGCCAATGGAGAAAATTAGGATGTGTAGAAGACCGTGAGAAGAAGGTTTATTATATCTGTGGGGACGGTGGCTCACCTCTCTTTCTCAGTCATGATCTGAACTGGGCTCAGCTGGTTGCTCTTGTTGCCGGTGCCCAGTTGTCCATATGTGTTGGCGCCCCAAGCATAAAGCAAGCCCTCATCTGTAAGTGCCAGGGAGTGGGCATAGCCTGACACAATCTGGAGAGGAGAAAAAACCTTTGATATAAAACCCAAAAATTTAAGATGCCAAAAAAGGCGACTTACACTGAATTACTATATAAAGACCTTTGAAACCACATAGTCAGGGTCTAAAAGACAAGACAATCACAGAAACTGTACACTTGTAGAATAGATTTGGAAAGAATATTAAAACACTTATTAATTTCAAATCCAAGAAAAAACAATGTTTTAGCAGAGAAATTCTAAGAATCATCTTAAACTGTGACTTCACTGTTTTTGTCTTCATGGCAGACTAACTAATGTGCAAGATTTGAAATAAAATGGCATTAGTTGGTTCAAACTTTAGAATCGAAAGAACTCCAATAAAAACTTTCATAATTTAACATTAAAACGAAAGTGAACTTTAAAGTTCATTCAAGTAAAGGTTTTTATGTGCGTGTGTAAACTCGCACCTGCTGCACACAAAATCCATGCAGAGCTGCGAGGCGACAGGGAGTGAGCTGGTTCCCATTATTTCCAAGTCCGAGTTGTCCGTTCCCATTGTAGCCCCAACCGTACACCTGCAGAGACATGAGGAGCACATGAGCGCTGTTGGGGCTGGGAGTGGATGACACGTTATTTATGGCTTCACTATAAATTAAACAGTCACCTCTCCGTTGTCCACTACTGCCAGAGACGAGGTCTGACCACAGGTGATACTGACAGCCACTTTGTTTTGCAGGCAGCTGGACACTCTGCGTGGTGTGGGCTGGTTCGCTGTGGAGCCCGAACCCACCTGACCACAGTTGTTGTAGCCCCACGCGTACACCTGACAGGCAGGAAGTTAAAGGTGAGAAATTAGACAAAACTTTCAAATGTATCATGGAATGTCATTGTCAAAGCCCATAAAGATATATATTATCTTTACAGATTTGGACCAAGAGGTCTGAGCAGATTAAACCTCAGACTTAAGCTAACTGGCTAACTTGAGAGAATGTCTGAGTGAGAAAATAATGTGATTAGTATTATGCCAGCTCACTCTTCATTCACTTTTCTTTTTCCATTTCCTTTTCACTTTGATTTGTCTAAAGGTGAAAGCTTACATTAATTTAAAATAACACCAATGTTACCAAAGAAAACGTCATGTGAACCAGATGTGAGTACATTATTGCACTCATATTGATACTATGTACAGTGATATGATGATGAAATGAACGTGCCCCCTTCCCAAAAAAATCTTAAAAAGTTAAAGCTGCTGTAAGCGTTGTCATCATTTTAGCTAACTTCCTGTCTGTTTTGCAGTAAGCAATCCCCTCCCTCCTCTGTGTCCCCACATGCAGCAGTAATCACCAGACACAGCATCAGACAGGAGGATCCTGCTCTCTGTGTGCTCACAAGCAGACAGGGGCGCTTCTTTATGGAGCTCTCTGATTGGATAAAGTTGTCAGGGATACCAGAAAGTTTTCTCTCTCTTTTACTGCATGAGCAGGGGGAGGAGAGACATGGGTTACTGACCAAACACTCTCAATCTTTGATTACTGTTGGAATATAGAGCTGTTTCATATTTATTTATAATAAAAATATATCACTTACAGCAGCTTTAAGACAAGAAAAAATACAAAATCAATAGGTGGAGTGAGCGAGCTCTTTGAAAGCAGGGCCTTTTATAATGACTCCATCTATTTCTTGGCCAGCCCCAGTTGCCAAGCAACCGGCAGAGACTCCAAGAATTCACAGGTCCAGGCTAAGAAACAGTCCGGTTAGCCAAGTTAGCTTGCACCTTGAACCTTTGCTGTTCACTGTACAGACATGAAAGTGGCACAAATCTCCCAACAAGTCAGCTGAGTAAATGTTTCCCAGAATGTCAAACTATTATTTATTTTCAAACATCTCAAATAACTACACATTGTTTGAATTTTAAGCAGTGAAAACTGAAATGTTGCTGTGTCTGTCAACCACCAGGAAACACTGCGTGAAGTCGACTACGACTACGAAGTACTTTGATGCACGATAGTTTCCTTAAGGCTGAGTTTAGTTTTCAGCTCAGGGGGATCAACTACTATTTCCTATTATTTTGTGTAAAACAAGTAATTTTGATCCATTTTAAGAGGATTTTTCCTGTGAATGCTCTATCTGCATTATGTATTTCTTTAATTATTAACAATCCTACATACTTAATATGTATTTATAATTGACAAATTAAGTATTTTCTCCTCCCTGATAATTGACCATTGTTCTATAAGCTCTTTGGTTGTTTTAACAGAATACTTTTCTAATAAAGCACGGGGCGGTTTAGCAGGGCACGAAGGCTGAGAATACAGCCTGTGCTCAGGTATTCACTGTGTACTTAACCTGTGATTTTCTTCAATGTTTATAATATCTTATTTTTGGAGGGTAGCGTAAATTGATAAGAACGTAAGATAGGCACCAATAGGCATTTTGCTTCTGCCTGGGCCTGTCCAGTCCCTTCTTAATACACAGACTGTTGACTTAAAATCAGAAAGGCCTCGCAACCCCACTGGGAAGCTTACATGGCTCCCTAATGTGGGTGCTGGCAACCAGTGTATACAGGTTTCCATTCTGCTGCATGTTTAATTCTACTGCTTACGAAACATTCCTTCCCCCAGACACTCACTTCTCCTGAGTCCGTAAGAGCCATTGAGTGGTGAGAGCCACAGGCCACCTCTGTGACCTTCTTATTGAGCAGGCTGGCAGACACGAGCACTGGAGCTACTCCTTGGTTGGTTGTCCCATTTCCCAGTTGGCTGTAACCATTATGGCCCCAGGCGAACAGTTCTCCATCTGAAAGATATAACGATTAGTCATTCTGCAGCACTTTTCAATCCAAATGTGAGGAAGAGGAGCACTCAATGTTTTGTTCAGCTACCCTCTGTGGCCAGCAGGATGTGGGGTCCACTGCCGTAGCTCAGGCTGACCACCTTCCTCCCACTCAAGAAGTCCACCTTCTTGGGCACGACCGTGCTCAGGCTGTCCCCAGTGCCCAGGCAGTTACTGCAGTTCAGCCCAAACACATAAACCTGTGTGTGGATAGAGGGGGGACAAACAGGAGAGCATGTAATGGGGATCAGTAATAGGCAGGGCTAAGCGGAGACAGCCCCTGTTGGCCGAGTAGGTAACAGGTCACATTCCGTACACACAGACATCTGGCGGTGCTGATAAGAGCTGCAGGTGGAGGTCTGGTGCCACCAACCTTCACTCCTCCACTGATGCAGAGAGGTGACAAGCAAGGGCAGGAGCACTGGCCTACAGTTTAGTTTCCTGTTTACTTAAACATCAGTTGTTAAAGAAACATACCAAAAGTTTTGAATGTTTCAGGCCACTAACTGCATATTTTACACACACTCACACACACACACACACACACACACACACACACACACACACACACACACACACACACACACACAGATGTTGATCATGACCATATTCAAGGACAGCTTGACATTTAAGATTAAACATAGCTGCCAAACAGTAACCTTTAGTAGCAACAAACTCCTGATTTCACAAAACGCTTTTCAAAATGTGCAAGCTTAATGTAATACTTTTTTGCAACCAAATCTCAAATCTGTATTGTTGAAGCTTCATTACTTGATTTTTTTGGACGCTTTGGGGCAACAGAACAAACTGTAAATTGGAATACTTTTGTCTTAAAATGTTGTTGTGGCAAAGTGCAAAATATAAATTAAGCATTTATTTGGAATCATGTCTTTGGCTACTTGATGAATGTATGTCAGATATACAGGAATATCAACTGTCATACCACCAGACTACAGAGCAGCTTTCTTTTTTTGGGGTCCTCAAAGGACAAGTTCACCCAAAAATGAAGAGGCAGGCATTATGCCCTGCTAATGGGATGTCAGGTGAAGTTTCATAGTCCACAAACATTTCTCGAACTTCACAGCAAAACAGCATTAATGCATTCTTCTAAACAACTGAAGTTATAAGGGACTTGTTTTAACATAAAAAAACAAGCCTGGTATTGCAAGAAACAAGGTTGATGAGAGCAGTAAGAGTGAGGCAAAGGTGCAGGTATAAAACTAAAACAATTGGTTAAAAGATGCTAAAAACCACCAATGTTCAGCAGTGTCTTCATTTTCATCACTAACTCCACCATCAAGTTTTCCCTCGGACCTCTTACCTCATCATCATTGGTCATGTAGATGGCTTCATTAGCAGACATCCCAAACACGCATGCTTTCCGTATCGCGGAGAGCTCCTGGGGCCCCATCAGGCTGAAAAGGGGCCATTTGGTTACATCCACCATGACGCACTCGCTGCGAGTCTGTGGCGAGGGCAGCGGGAGGGAGGGATGAACCTCAGTCCAAAGGCATGGCAGGGGACAGGGAGAGGGCGTGGGCAGCTGAAGATGCCAGTGTTGTAATTTCTGTTGTGAATTGGTTTTGAAAATATAGTCATCAAAGACATTCATCAACCAATATAACAAAGCGCTTAGATACACTAATCTGATTTGAGAGCTTATTATGTACATAGTGAGACAAGTCTTAACCTTTCACTGGAGGCAGTGTATTAGATTACATGCAGCTTCCTCTGTAGCCACAAAAGGCTTTCTACTGCTTTTTCACTATGCAGTATAACTCTCTGAGATCTGTACATACACTTTAATGTGTAAAACTGGTGGAATTACCCTTCAAGTTTTTAGATTTGGCCCCCAACGTTTAGGCAGACAGTTGTCCCTGTTGACGTTACAGTAGTCTCACAGTCAGGTAAAAACAAAGAAGCACCTGCTTAAGGATAGACTTTCTACTCAATGTTACAACCATAGACTTGCTGCTTCTGTCTCACTGGATCTGTTATTGGTGAAAACAGCTTACGAGACCTGAAAGCTTAAGAATTTCTGAGGCAACAGACTTAACGGGTCCAGGTCACAGAGGTTTTATGAGTTGCAGCAACATTGCTAAACAAAGTCAGCAACCTAAACATGTGTGTGTACCACTACATTAAACCCCCAGCAAACATAAACCACTGCGCTGTTACATAACAACAGTTAGTGAGCTAGCGAGCAGGCTAATGTTGTCTATTGTTACAAACGCATTATTCAGCAAACTGTCCAGCTGACACAACACAGCAAAGTGAACGGAGTTGGTGCTAGACGGATCCATTCGGACGGTGCTTCTCATCTAAGCTAACTTGTTTTTTTAACTGGTTACCGAGGCATAAAACAGCTTTAAGACAACTTTAAAAACTACAGAAGAAAAATATTAACATTCCCGTCACACTTACCTGTAGAATGGGACAGTTTGTAGTGCCGTGAGCGGTTCAGGTTGACAGTTTCACCTGCCACACGGGTCGGTGGACGGAGGTCTGTCGGTATTTATCTTCACTTTCTGCCGGAGCTGTTGCCGCTCGCTGCTGCTGAGACGGTGATTCCCGGAAGTGAGGAGAAAATAATGTCACGTGACTACAAGACCAAACCAATCGAATGCGGACGGAGTTGGGCCCATAGACAACTGTGTGTGTATGAGATAACGTATGAAGGAATTGATTTGACATAAAGTCAAAGGCAAGAATGCTGAAAATAGTGTTTATTCATTTTGGAGGTGATTTTGAGGTGAGATTTCTTCACATTGCTGCAGTGAAATGTAACCAAATGTGTACATGTTATAGAGTAAGGCATTAGGAAGAAGATGCAAAGATGATGAATGTATTTTCTATTATTCCTTTATGATCTTCCTACAAGATAACGTTTGCACACACAATAAAAAAATAGTACTCGATAAAAGCTCCTTGTGGTTTATCAGTTTGAGTGTTTGATTTTTTTTGCCTAGTCTTAATAACGAACATTTTTGTTTTATTTGTATCTCTTAATTGTTTTGTATGTTGGTTTTCTTTCACTCAGAACATCATCAGGTTTTTAATGGCTGACGTGCCCTGTTGTTTGTAATCATATTCAATAAAGTATACAAAAAATACAGTACAATAAGTTACATTCTAAAAAAGAAACTTAAAAGATTCCAGTGTGTAAAATCAAATAATAGAAAAAATGCAGAGGCTTAGTTCGACAAAGCTAATTTAACTCTTCTGAGGAGAAAAAATCAGACACAACTGATTCGGGGTTATTTTGGGTTGCGTATCCATCAGGTACACTGAGCATGGCAGTGTACAAATGGCAATGTCATTAGGCTTTGCCCAGAGCCACAGAAGCCACTCAGCTGACAAAAGTCCATACAGTTGCTGTTTATACATCATATTACATGCAGTTCTGTAATCGGTGACAACTTGGCATCTCCATGTGCAGAGGAAGATTGTGCAACACGACTGAAAGCTCCAGAAACGCCTGAGTGGACCTAATGAACCTCAGATCTTACTTCCTCTGGTGGAATATTACAAGGTTAGCTGCGTTAGTTTGTTGTAGTTAAACTACATCCACTTATTTTGGAAATTGCATCATGTAGGCATATAATTAACTGAGTCAAGTATTAAAACTATTTTTATAATAGATTATAGGGCCTAATAATAATCAAGTAAAAATCCAGGAGCTGTTCTGAAGCCTTAGCATCTCAGTTTACAGCTTATACTGAATGTGTCCTCCCAAATTTCAGTCAAATGAACACATAGTAAATAAGGGGAATCTGGATCACGGTCAGGCAGAGCTGATGTTAATAGGGGCCAGTTACTTTATTTTACATGTTTTTCTTACAGTATGCCAAATTCAGGCCAAGTTAATCATTATCCTGGAGCGAATAGATCAACCAACACATAACTTCCCTCTCTGACAAAACGGAATCTATGCCGCTTCCAAAACAAACATGTTTAGTACACAATGAGCCATTTTAAGTGCACAGTATAACCTCATTTTTTTTAGCACCAACCCCCTCAATAGGCCCTGACCTGGAATCATCTGTGTGTGGTTTGGCCTGTGCTGCCAGATAAACTCACAAGCATCATCTCGTGAAGAAAGAGAAGAATCAACATTAAGCAGCAGCTGATGACCGCCATCCTGTTATATTGGCTGCTCTCGGATCTGACCTGTAACGAAAAAGATGCACCACACAAGACCAAAGGCAGGAAGCAAGAGCAGTTATAGGGTTTACTTATGGTCAGTTTTGGCCTTTCCCATGGAGAGGAAGTGAAGCATGTCCTAGCAAGGTTAATTTATTATTTTACGAAGAGTTTGTAGTCCCTTTAAGCTAATGTAAATAAAGAAATTATGATGCCTGATCATTTAAATTTCAGAAAAATACACAATAATATTAAAGGAGGATATAATGCCTGAATTTTCATTTTTGGGTAAACTTTACGGACAGCGGAGGAAAAATCTGCTCCGTAGTCTGGTGGTATGGCAGTGGATACTTCTGTATCATTTGCCAGATGGCAGCTGGGTGGACAGTCTGTGGCTGGAATGAGTGTTGTCTTTTAGTATCCTTTGAGCTCCACACAGGCACCTCACTGCTCGGTAGATTGTTACAAATGATGATCTGGGTGGTTGTAATTACTTGCCGTACAGCCTTCTTATCCTGGGCCATAAATTCATGGGTAAAAAACCAAACCAAACAAACAAAAAAAAACACATAACACTTAAATAAAACCATCAATGCTCAGACTGCAATTGGACTTAAAACTACTGTATGTGTGAATCACAACACTTGCAAGCACGCAGGATCCAACGGCTAAACAGCAAGTTTATTTTGGTTAGGATCAGAAACACAGATCATGTCCTGAGGGTGAGATGAGAAGAGATGAGATCAAAATCCCATGACCGAAATGGCAATGATGGTTCGTGGTGTTCGGGAGAGGGAGGGGCAGCAATGAGTGGGAGAAATGGTGTGTTACAATGTTCAGTGAATAAGATTGGAGGGGAGCAGTTACTCTCAACAGCAGAGAGCAGCATTGACCATTTCCCGTGGCAAACTCCAACAACAGGGAGGCCCACATGTTACTGTAGCCACATCTCCCATTTCAATAGTCTCCAGTTGCTCAAAGAATCTTTTCTATTCAATAAAACCTAGTTTTAGTTGAAATGAAAAACAAAAGGCACAATGATTTTCAACTCATTCTTGTCTTTAATATGCACAAGAGTTGAAAGCATCAATGAGCCACCTTAAAGAGAGGAAATTCAATCTAAAATTTATAAAAAGATATAAACAATCAGAGGCCAAAACGCTGTCTGTTGCTTTTCTCCTATTATTTTATTTAAAACAACTTTTCATTAGCAAGTAAAAATCTTGCAACAAACATAAGCTTGTATCCAATTTGGATACAAGGCAACGGAATTGTAAATCTTTAAAGTGGCTCGGTCTAGTCTGCTAGTTCATGACTGTACACCCTCTCCATAGTTTTGTTCAGTAATAAACAGCTAGTCCCCAAAACAAGCCCGGGCTGCTCATAACAACCCACACCCAATATTTAAAACCCCACTGTGACCCTCCCTTACCCTACCCGCCCCCACCCACCTTACACGGACCCCCTCTCAGTAGTTAGCAGCCAACCAGAGGATCACAAAGTCTTCGAGACCAGGGTTAGGGTGGGGTCTGACAGCGTGAACCCGCACCCGCACACCAACTGGGACATGGGACGGTGCATTTTAAACATCCCGTCACCACTACGAAGAAATAGAAAGAAAAAAAAAACAAAAACAGCCTGTTCCAATTTATCAGCATGTCATCACAATACATATGCAAGTCAAAAATAAAAACAATGAAACAAAGAAATATTGCTTCAAAAAAAAGAAAAAAAAAAAAGAAAAGAAAAACCCTCCCCAGCCATCTTTGACAGTAAAGTTATCGTCCATCAAACGACTGTCAGCTGCAGCAGCTTTGTACAGGCTTTAGGTAAATATATTCATATATTCATTAGACGGCAAGGAGAGATACACATCACATTTTTTGTACAATTATTCAAATTGAGTGATGACATGTGACCTCTTCTTCGAAAAAGCAGTTAAGTACTGTAAAGGTCAGGACCTGTACTCGTTATATAAGTCTAGTCTTCATTGAGTATAGGTCCCTTTCTGCAGGCAGACATCGATATGCCTCTCAGACGTGTGCATAAGACTGAAGAAAAGGAAAAACAAAACAAAAAAAGACATATGAAAGCTCCACAGACTCAACCAGGAGAAGCTGAAAACATGAACCTAAAATATTAGTTTGAAAAGAGAATTTAAAATAATTAAAATAAAGACCAGATAAGCAATTCAGGTCGATTTCTGAGCTTGACACTTTTTTTTTTTTGTTTTTTTTTTTTCTTTGTTGAACCCCCCCTTTTCCAAGTTTCACATTACAGGGGAGTCCCGAGCAATCACTGGAACACAGGACGTGACGAAGCTCCTGCTGCAGAAATGGACGTCCTGTAGGGGGATAAACGCTACAGCTGACATGTTCCTCTTCTCTTAAGTCTCTTGCGCCTTCACCTAAAAGGTGCTTCCTCCCGTGACAGGCATTCACATCTGTAGAATCACAAAAACTGTTGTCGCTCTGCTGAATCAGAAGCAGACGCTTAGCAGGTCTTACAGTTGTATATATTGAAATAAAAAGAGAATTATGGCATTTTCTTCACATTTTTGATGATTTCTTTTCTATTAAACAAGTTTGATAATTCAACAGAGGTCACATTAAAAAAGTGACGTCATTGAGTCAGAAGTCCCGTCAGTCAGTTTGCCACGGAGTCCTCTTTTTGCCTTAGAGCCCTTTCGCCTCCCCACCTGCCCCAGGACTCCCCTTGGAGGGCAGTGGGGGTCCGTGGTTAAATCATGGCTTAGCTCTGGGATTAACTCTTTAAACTGGGTGAGAGAGGGTTATTGGGGTGCCCCGGCCATTGGGAATCCGTGTGACTAAGTGACGATGTGTGTGTGTGTGTGTGTGTGTGTGTGTGTGTGTGTGTGTACTTGTATGTTAGCGTGCGTGCGCGTGGGTGAAATAACACCAGAAGACGATCCAGGGGAGGGAAAGCACAAAAATAAACCACAAACAAACAGCAGTATTTTCTTCCCCACAAGTGATATGATGGCTTCTAACAGAAGTATGCACACATATTCTAAGTGTCAAAAAGTGTGTGTGTGTGTGTGTGTGTTCGTGACTGAAATGTGCTTGTGTTTGTCTTTATGAAGACTTGACATTTGGCAATTAAATCTTGCCACGAAGGCTTTTTCTTCCTTCTGGTTTTTATTTGTGTGAGATATTTTGAAGCACTGGCAGAGAAAGCTGGCAATCCTCCTGATGCAGGTTGCCTGATGGTGACGTGCCTGTTGAATGACCAGGACTCCAGTGAAGGGTTGCCATGTTCAGTGAAGGATGACCATTCGAAAAAAACAACAAAAAAACAAAAAACACCCCTCAGTGCAGAGGCAAGGTTGGTAAATCCTTCAGTGGTGAGTTTCCATGTTGAAGTGATGCCAAGTAAATCCTTCGGTACCAGGTTGCCAGGTTGGAGGAGAGATGGATGAATGTCTGGGGTGATTACAGAGTACCCGTGCAGCTGGTTGAACCAAACATTCTGGCGTTTAGAAATTAAACTCCTTCGTTTGCATGTTGGAAGCTGGATCAAAGTTGAAGGTCCCTCCTTGAGTGGTGTCGGGGATCAAGCTGGGATCTTCATCAATCTGAAAAGGACAAACACCATTGTGAGATCACAGCAGAAAAAGTTGTGTATCGAGCAGGGAAAACTGAGGAAAAGTTGGATTTTTGTGGAAAACTTACATCATCTCCTGAAAAGTACTGATCAATAATCTCAAAGGCTAGTTTGTAGATATCCTCATTCTCGTGCTGCTGCAGGTTTTCTATCTTCTCCAAACCTGAAAAAAGCACACAAAAAACCGAAATGTAAATATAACCTTTCCTCTGTTATCATCAAAATTAAGACAGAGAACTGGCGACTGCAGCAACTTACATGTCAAAACTAGTGATGCACCAACTCATCAGCTGAACAATGGCTTGCAACTTGGCTTGTCAGAAAATAAATTAGACTGGACTTTGAAAAAAAAAGTGTTGTCATGAAGTGGAATTTCTTTCTTTTATACAACACCTTGAAAAATACCAATATTCCAAACCATGTTTGATACCACAGGGAAGAATGTCAGACTTTTAAAAAGATAAATATAACAAGGCTGATGTACTTTGGTTTAAGCACAACAGCATCTAAATTGTACAGTTGTATAGCGGGCTACCTTTTGTAGCAGTTCCATTCAGAAATAAATAATATAATATAATAATATAATATATTTCATGTGAGAGAAGGTAATATGAGAGGTTAGTTCATAATTTGTGTGTTTTAATTTTTATAATTAAGATTTATTTGGATCCCTGGCACAAAACAGGGAGTAAACAATGGCAGAAAAACAAGATAAACGCCAACACCAAAAAAATCTCTGTTGGCTCTTGATTAAACATTGGAATCAGCCCAGAATTTAACAAGCGGTGCATCATTAGTCAAAAAATTCACTCATTGCTGGCTAAGAGGAAATTAAAATGAATCTATACCACAAACAATAAGACATACAACAACAAACAAAAGAATTTCACTAATTTTCTCAAATAAAAAAATGTAACTAAGAAGTTACATAGCAAAAAAAACCCTTGGCCAGATACAGACCTCCACACTCCTCTATAATCTCAGCGATAGTGCTGGCTTCGTCTCCTGCCATGATGAGGATATTCTTCAGGCCGTCCAGCACCACCTGCACCACCTGGGAGTCCTTCACTGACAGCAGGTTACAGAATGGAGGGATGACATTCTGCTCCACCAGGAACTCCACCTACACAAACCCACACATACACACCCGTCCATACTCGATTACAACACAGGTACATGGGGTTACTACCTTGTATTTTACTCACAATGACCTTAACATGTAAACAAGTTCACATTTCTTTATTGTTCAATAACATGGATGGTGCTGCTTTTTGAAAAACTTAAATAGTGAGGTAAGCATTTAGTACTGAAATTGTAGAATATTATAAATAAATAGAAACCATTACGATAAATAAAAAAATACATCTCATAGCAGTACATGATTTGAAACATGCTCATTATTTCTGCATCAATGGCTACAAAGTCCAGCTCACCTGGTCTTTCCTCCCACTGATGGTGAGGTTGCTGATGGCCCATGCTGCCTCCTTCTGAGTGCCAAAGTCACCCTGCAGAGAGACAGGCTGTCACTGAGGTGTGCACACAGCAAGTTTTTATACAACAGCACAATGCCAAGGCACACAGACAAATGTAGGCCACTTTTCATTCATTTATCAGGAGTTGTGTTGCTTCTCTGGCTACAAAACACAGAGCGTGTCGATGCACGAGTACTGAGTACATTACTGATGTCATTTTTTTTTTTATTTAACGCCTGACACCATCTATTGAGGAAGCTAAATATACATTTTTTTAAAAAAACACACATAAAGCTTTATGATTTTCTTTCCTGACCCTCCATCATGCACAAACCTTTGCCAGTTGGTGAATGATCATAGGAATCAGTCCAGCATCGATCACAGCTTGGACCTGCTGCTGATTCCCAGCTGTAATGTTGGACAAGAACCAGACTGCCTCCTGCAAACAGAACAATCCCAAATGTTCAAAACCGCCACTTTCTCTTCCACATCGGCATGGATATTTATCCAAAATGAGAAAGCATTCATATTTCTCACTGGGCTTATAGAGTAAATAGCTGGGCTTCAAAATATATATATATTTTTTTAAATTAATGCAGTAAATCAGGTATTGTCCTCCTGTTCCATACATGTTTTAAGCTTGACTTTGCATATTTTAAATTAGTTTGTTACAACTGCATCTGATGGGAGATTGGAGATTGTTCGCCCTCACCGTGAGACTAGACAGATTTTGCCATTTCTCAAAATGTTTTGAGGGCTGGGCCTAAGACATCCACCCTTATATTATATGTTTATCTGTGAACAGTCCTTTTTATATCAAAAACTATAAAAGATTTTAAAAACAACCTTCCTACAAACATACAATAACAGATTACAGGCTCCTGATATATTAGACTCAATGTCATGAACCAGACTGCAGTCTGCAGAAGCTCACATCTGCCTCACATTTCCATGCTAAGCCATAAGAATCCACCAGATTTACAAAATAAACATGAAAGCAACAACAACATGGCGCTTGAGGCTGTGATTGGGATACCTTGTTGATCTTTTCTTTAGGGTGCGTGAGCAAGTTGGGGAAGTGTGAGAGAACATCGCAGTTGAGCACAACCTGCGTCTGCTCATCTGTTCCTGTCACGATGTTACCCACTGCCCTCAGAGCTGCCGTCTGCAGTATGAAGACAAAGGAGGGCAATTTAACAAATAATTTATTACTTTGCTTCATTTATTTAGGATTTAGTCCTGACTGTGGACTAACTGTAAAACAAAGTCTCACCTGAACTTTGACCTCCTGATGGCTGAGGAGAGGCACAAGAAATGGAACGACTCCAGAATCGATGACCATTTGGATCTGCTCGTTGCCTCCGTCCGTCAGATAGGACAGAGCCCACACTGTGTCTACTAGGATCTAAACACACACACACACACACGAAACTACTGAGACCGTTTACAGTAATTATGCGGTAAGAAAAATGTCAGGCTTTCAGAAGAAAGAAAGTGATTTTTCAGTGAATATAAAATAATTGGGAGGATCACCCTTCACTCTTATACTTACATTTATATCGGTGTGATATATTAGCACACAGAGAGCGGGCAAAATCTGCAGGGAAAGAAAAGTAGGTTGTGAGTCGGTTGATGGAGGCAGAGTAGTAGTTGGACAAGATGAAGGCAAAAAACCCCCCCCAAAAAAACAGGGTAGAGTGAAAGAGAAATAGAGAAAAAAATAAAATAAAATCACAACGAGGAATAGCTGTCAAACCCAGACTTCAAATGTCGCATAAAGAGCTTTATAGTTAGAAACCCCCCTGGGTGATGGAGCTGATTTGGCTACTGAAAAGACACTGCAAAAACTGTGTGTGTGACTCAGCTTGCAGAGAAACCGTCAACTGCAACACACCCATCTGTTTGGCACATGAAAGCCTACACACACTTGCACACACACACCCACCCACCTCTTGCACAGTCTCCATGGGCGGTGGCGGATCCTTGTTGCGGCAGAGGTTAACAATGACCCAGGTGACGTTGCGGAGAAAGGTGATGGGGATTGCTGGGTTGATGAAAGAAAGCAGGGGCTTGACCACGCCCAGGGAAATGACATAATCCCTGCACTGTGGACCGTCACCTGTTGAGGCATGGGGCAGAGGTCAGCATATCTCTGAACAGGTGCTCCCAAACATATACACACTTCAATTAAAGGACGACTACTCACCTATAATGTTTCCTAAAGCCCAAACAGCCTGTTCACATACGTTCTGGTGGGGAGAGTGTAGCAGTCGTAGGAACAGGGGTACTGCATCTGGACACACAAACATCAATGCATCAACAACTTGCCCAAGGTGACAAGATTGTTCAACTCCAGTTACAAGTTCTGTTGCCTGCTAAATCAAATAAACACTAATCCATGACTGTGTCACAACTGAGCGTAAGCCCACCCTGACGGACTATTGTGAGCACACACTGTGGAAGCAACTTGTCAATCACCACATGCACCCTAAAGCATAGGCTGTCTATTTTACTCTAAATGGGACCATAATTTATCAAATGAACATTGTGCTTTATTGAAGAAAACTTCCGACTGAGATCCAAAATTAATTGGGAAACTGTTTACTGAGGTAACAAATCAAGTGATAAGTAAGGTAATTTTCTCATAAGTCTACATAATTCATCAAAACAGTGGAGTCACCCCCTGCTGGCCATTAGAAATTTCTTGCAGATTTGCAGATGCAAATTTAAGTAGCTTAACTTTTCAGACCTGCAAACTGCATCCATGTTTTAAATAGCCAAATGTCATGACTCCTATTTACAACAACGGCTAACTGGGTGAGTAAGTTGCATTGTGGGTAATGGAGGCAGCAGGTTTTTGAAAAGCAGCTCCACTGGTGTAGCATTAAACTTCTATAACACGGTTGAGATATTGCTTTTTTGATTCAACGCATTCTTCTTTTCTTTTGAAACCTGCTGCCTACGTTACCCATAATGCAGCTTAGCCACTGAGTGACATCACTGCTGGCAATTCATCACATTACATGCAGCCCTCCCTTGAGCCACCAAAGACCTTATACCAATTTTATCACATATGCAAAAAAGTCCTCCCCAAGACCGGTAAACACACTTTAATTGGCTGGGTTACTGTTTAACTTTAGAGTGCTTTTAATCTGCTTCAGGTTTTAGACAGGCGGCATCCCTCAGTTTTCGACTAACTAATTCTCATAATGGTCTCCACTCTCCAGACATGTTGGCTTTGTATCAAACTTCACTGTTATCTAATAAAAACATAATCCAAAAAATAACTGACTGCCCCGTTGTGTGAAAAAACAAATAAACATGCTAGCGCTGCAGATTGCAGACAGTATACAAACACAGACAGAATGTGGGGTCAACTTACTGGATTTGACCACAGCCTGAGTCTGTGCTGATGTCCCAGAGGCAATGTTGGTCAGCGCCCAGGCTGCCTCAAACTGAAGAGAAGGGCTGCGGGACAAACAAAACAACAACAGTTAAGTTCCAGACAGAAAGAAAGCTTATTTAGTTTCCACAGTGGAGTAAGACCGAGAAGGGGGGAATAATCATAATGATAAATATTGATGTGAAGACTTACTGAGAACCAAGGTGCTATCACATGTTTTCAAGGCTAAGTTTTAGATTTCCCCCAAGCACATAATATAACTGTCCTTTTTTAAGCGTCCCACTAAAAAATATTTTAATGAAAAGCTTGTTAATGAAAGTGGCATTTTCCATAATAGGTTTCTATTTAAAAGACTGATAATAACAATAATCATGTGAATCCCTGGTGAAAACAGACGTGTATAGGATAAATACATCTGACACCGGATCAGTGGTCTGGATATCATGCTGTTTGGTGAACCCTGCTCAAAAGGGACGACTGTCATGGGAAGATTTTCTATTTATTTTTTCAAATGATGCAAACAAAATAATAGAGCTCACACAGATGCAAGTGATCCTCAAACCGCCCACCAGCCAAATGCTGGTAAATCATGGCACAGGGTGGTAAGTCTGTCTACCCCGCTAAATATTTCATCAGGCAACCAACCATGATCTGCAGCTCTTACGCCTCTCTTAAGCTTTAGCTCGGATGTAAAACAGGAAACAAGGCGTGGCTCTCTTTGTGATGTAACCAGTCACTCTGGCTGCCTGTGGGCCCAATAGTTCCATTTTCTGCTGTGTCATGCATTCACAGATTTCATTTGAAGGCCTCAGCTAAGACTTTTTGTCTATTCTGAACCGTGCTCACTTTCACGCTGTACAGTGTGACTCTCCCTCATTATATCATTAGGCTGTGCTGACCTGGCTTTGTGCCATAATGCTATGGCAACATAGTACACAATGATTCTCTCTTGACAGAAGCACATGGGTTTAAATGCATTGCTGCGTTCTGTATAAAACTCAAACATAACAGAAACATCCCATTTAAGCAGTTGTAACATGTTAACATGACGTGATCCGTTCATGGTTGCCATGGTAAAATTCTTACAACTTCAACTTCACAAGTTCCTCCAGCCCCCAACTATTCATGCTCCCCCCCCTCAGTGAACACAAGGTCCTGGGAATTGGGGAACTCCGAGGGACAGGAATGCTGTTATATTTGGCTTGGCCTGGACTGACAAGACCAGCCAACTGCCCTGCGCGCCTCCACACACTCACGTGTGGACACAGGAGGATGCACACACTCTTCTCGCACACACAAAGCCTCAGTTGCGGCAGAGACTTCATGTAGCAGCGTCAGTAATCCATCACAGCAGTCCGCAGTCTTAACAACTAGAACACTCCGTTCATGGCGTCAGAGAAAAACAACACTGGAGGCAAACACACACACTGTTTTTGGAAGCAGACTTACTTGTCGTCCCTCTCCAGGCATTTGACTAAAATAGGCAGGATCCCGGACTTTATCAAGTCGTCGATGGGGGGGTTTCTGTCACTCGAGAGCAGTTTTCTGTCAAAGGATGGAAAATAAATCTCTAGAACTTCATAAACAAAAGACAGCTGATGTCTGTATGCATGTGTGTGTTCTGTCCATCCCTCACCTGGCTGCCTGTACAGCACTGAGCTGGATAACTGCATTATCACTGGTAGCGTTCTGTAGTGACAAGGAGGGAAGGACATAATAAATGTTAGCACAGCATAATCAGCCAGCAGGTCAGGAGCTACTGCCAGTAGACTCATAATTATAATTGAAGGTTTTGCTGATGTGATTTCTTACCTGTAAGATGGCATCAAGTGTGACATTTTGCTGCAAAAAGATAAATGGATATGAATATTAACAGTCACAGTTGCTGAACGTCTGCCATCAATGAAGGAAACCTCATGACCTGAACATCTTGTATCTCATGCTGCTCACATATTTACAAAATGTAGTATATGGAGTGGATAGATGAAAAACATCAACAGATGCAAGGTTAACTTCTGGATGTTTAAAATACTTTTGCATCTTGACAAACTTAGAGTTCACATATCATAAATTTGTGTTTGCCACAGAGCTGATTGTCTGCAATAATCCGAAATAAAACAAAAACCCTGTGGGCTTTTTGTCAAGGGAGCCAGGGTGATGCCAACTTCTGGGTTAGCCTACAAAAATACGCCATTGCTACACAACTTTACTTAGCCATTTGTTACAACCGCCTATTTTAAGACACGTCCAAGCTCCAAAATTAATGAGTGTGGTGTTCACAATGTGTTTTTCACAACACAAAAGATTATATCTGTCAACCACAGACCTTATTTCAGGCATCTATCCAAAAACCCTATAAATGAAAACAAGTATTCTAATTAATAATTTCCTGGCTTTAGGAGTCATTCCTGGAGCACTCTATAGAGCTGAAAGAATATAGCGTTGAAGCCCCGCACCACTTCCGGGGCAGCATGTTTTAGAGTTAAGTGATATTTTGGATTTTCAGTCAACATTCTAAGATAAACACAAACAGTACACACATAACAAACATACATCAGTTACACAAACGTTGGATAAACAACTTGGACACGTGGTGACACACAGTCATCCAGTTTTTGATCAGCACTCTCTCTGATGCCGCTGTGGGCCACAAATTGACACCGTAACACCTGTTTGTGATAAATGCACAAATTGGCTGTCTCTGCAGGCCATTCTTCATGATTTCATTAATCTACTGAAACAATGTCATCAGAAGTCAATTGCTTTCGAGATATCTTGGACAGCACATTACTACAGTCTGCCCACATACAGAGTATTACATTATGAGCAGGAACAAGAAGGAGAGAACAGAGAGCTGGATTTAGAAACCAGACTTTATCAACCAGAGTATATTTGTACATAAGAGTAAAAAGCAACTGCTACCAGTGAGGGAGAATTAATGGGTCAGTTCACAAAAATTACTAAATTATTGGGACAAGTGTCTCGGCACTGACTGCATCCCCATAATGCCACAAATAACGGTAACGCACACCTTCATGTAATATTGCTGAAGTCTTGGGAGCACTTCAGAAACACTTCTAACAAAGGACAACTGGGAAAATCTGCTAAGGAACAATGTGTGATGTGATGGAAAGTTTATGAACAGCTACTACATAAACTTTGTATTGAGACTTTTATTTTGTCAGCTGCTCTTCCCAAGATCAAGAATGATAAGATAAGAACAGTCTTAATTAAGGAGCAGTTGGTCAAGTGGCTCTTTGAAGGTTGGAATGATAAATATTACTAACAGAAAAAAAAGAGAACTCAACAAGGCATAGATATTTATTTTGCACTGTACATGCAATTATTTGGGTGGAAATCCCGAGTAATAACAGAACTTTCTCACAGATGCATTTTATTCTAAGCGAGCACTTGATCTAACCCTTCTGACCCGTTACACAGACAGTCCAGTCTCACTGCATCTCTCAGTCAAGCACACCCACACTTACTCCTTTGAAGTCTGAGTCGACATCAGAGTCCTCCAGACTCTCCTCCTGCGGGACATTTCTTTTCTTCAGTAGATGTTCGTCTCGTTTGTTCTGACAAGAGGAAAAAAAAAAAGAAAAGACAGAAAAGCTATGAGGGGAGGAGATGAAAGTGTTCATTAGTGCATTCATGAATTCTTAAAGCTACAGTGAATTGAGGCCTTCCTCGAAAACTATTTCTCTCTTTCTCAAACTTTTAGTTTCAGGAGGGCAGCCTAGATGTTAGAAATCCCACACCAAGTGGGCGAGAGAGAGAAATCTGCCTGCAGGCTGGTCCACAAAGCAACACACACACACACACACTCATCTTTGAAGGACACTGAACCTTCACCCTCGATACACTCCACAACCTCCCCCCCAGCGAGCACACTTTCATTCAGGGCACATACAGAGCAGCAGAGAGACCCACACATCCCATCAATTCACAGGGCATGTGAGTCAGTGGTAGGAGGAGATTCCCTTGCCCTACATTCCTGTGCATCATGCTGATGTGCGTCACTGATGACTAATCAGCTAGTGCAGTGCTTCTTGCTGCTCTGATCCAGCTAAATGGAATGTGCTAGACTTGAAAACACCTCAGCACTCATAGCAGTGACATTCTATGTTACCACAGGCCTATCTGTGACAGCGTTCTCCAAAACGTCTGCTGAAAGCTCTGCTGCTCCACATGCCTGTTTACCACAAGCACAAAGTGTCCCCTGAGTTTGGTTTATCAGAATAATCAGTTCAGATGGCCCATCACCAAGTCATGCTTTGGAAGTGAATCTGTCCATCATCATAATGTTCATCTCCAAATATGCTGGAAACGGTGTCAATGTTGTGCCATGCCAGGCTATGAAAAACACATCTTTACAGAGTGAAGACTTGGCAAGGCTTCGCTTCAGTTTCTATCTTTTCATGTCTGGCACTTGCTTCCAAGAACTAGAGGGCACCTTCCTCTTCCACTACCTACACATGCCTTCCTTATTCCAGGACACTGAGAACTACAACTACAAGTGAAACCATATGATAAAACAAATGCCAATAAGATTCATGTGGGTAAAAGTAAAGCGATAGATAAATCCTGTTAGAA
Organism: Diplodus puntazzo; assembly: GCA_963678695.2. NCBI lineage: Eukaryota > Metazoa > Chordata > Actinopteri > Spariformes > Sparidae > Diplodus > Diplodus puntazzo. The sequence continues at coordinate 13,491,778 of OZ023164.1, read as the reverse complement.
TGATAATTTATTGTGCTGTGGGTATTTCATGCTCTTTAAAGGAACTCAGTTTGGACTCCGCAGTGGGTATCATGCTGATGAATGAGCCGTACTGATTGTGTTAGTGTTGTGTTTCAGGGCTGGGAATCACAAAGTTCCTCATCTTATGAGACTATTCATGATGTGTTGCCCACAAAAACAATAGTATCACGATACAGCAATCCTGCAATAATCTATACATTGCAAGACAATCATGTAATGATACATCATGATGTCTGTCTAGCTGATCAATTCAAAATGACCTAAAAAAAAAAAAAGTGAGGGAATTATGCATTTATGCACTGCATTGAGGTGTCACATTCACAGAATTTGACATAAACTGAGATCAAATGATGTATGAAAAAGTGCTATATTGCCGTATCAATATTTTTTTATTAACTACTGATCTGCTCATCAGTTACAAACCCATACCAGCCTCCAACTGTGTGTGTAAATGGAAATGACAGAACTCATTTTACAGTACAAAAATAGCACACCAAGGCAACACAAGACCATGAAGCTATAAAAACTCAACTGCTGTTGAAATATACGCAAATCTTTAAGCCCCATAATTTGAATAAAAAAGGTATAATCTTTTATCTGAAGACAGTGTGTGGCCATTGATTTCAATCCATGCTAGACAACTCTGGAAAGCACAACTGCAATCCATGTGCTCAATCCTGATTTTACAAAGGAGTCTTCTGAGGATCTTCTCAAAGACTGAGACAAATTTGACCACTGAATATTTATAAGCTTCTGTTTTCAAGTGAAAAAACAGAACAGAAAAACAAGTCTCTGTTAACAGTTCTGACCAGAGGAAAAAGAAAAGAAAGGAAAGTCTTCCAGACACAGTCCCTTCAGACTCCGGAGAAGGGCTGGGTTAGATGGCCTTAAAAAAAGATTGCAATTTTTGCTACGTATACACAGTGCTCAAAAGTGCTTCAAAAATGAGAATTTCACAAATTCATAATTTGTAATTTCACAAATTATGAACACAATGAGATTTTTGATAAATGATCAACAATAAGGTGGATTTTAATGACTCAGTGGGTAAAAGGCAACTATTAGAACACGTAGAGCAGTCTGATGGGTTAAATAGAAAAGACATTACTGTAATGCAGCCTTAACACAGGAAAAGACAACACTAATGCTGTATCATGATGTAACAATATCCAAAGTCAAACGATAATGATATAATATCAAAATATTTCCCCGTCCTGACTCAAGGTGCACTGCAACATCTATAAAAACACGCTGATGGTGGCATAAATGCATGAGAATGTTTGGTTGCCAGTGGCTCATTGTGTTCTCCGATGAGGTCATAGCTGACGGCAGCGGCAGGAAAAAGTGCATACATCGGTTTTGTTTGGCTCAAACTGATGTATTAAATCTCTGTAGACAACGTCATCATAAACCAGCAGCAGCACCACAATTTAAACACTACTCAAAGCAACGTTCTGAACCAACATCAGGCCAATACATCGGCTTCATTCACTGAAGATCAGAGTAAAGGTGAATGAGTGAGACGCCTGCATCTTGTGATGTCTTTGGGTCGCAAGACTGAGGCAATCAGTGACTGCAAAGAATAAGCTCTCACAAGAAAACATGATGACAATCCCTTCACTGTTCATTTGAAGTAGCTCTTCAAAGCTGCCAGGTGGCATTTAAATCAAATGCTAGCCCTCGTTTCATTTAAGGCCCATTGTGCAGAATAAAGGACCAAAACGACAATAAATGTAAATGTTGTATACACAAACTGCACATACACAACACCTACTGAAAGTATACAACCCTGTTCTTCATATATTAAGAAAATAATCCAGACAGACAATTGCATCACGTCAAAAAAAGTGATAGCTCCTCCTTCTTTTCAAGTCCAATAAATAAACCCACCCCCCCCCAAAAAAAACACATGGCAGCCCTGTAACGAAAAGTGATCCCAGCCTGACTTTGGTTGCAGTGCAACATCATTTGGAAACGTACTGTGTTGACCAAATTCAGTGCATACCAATTATAAAACCTTGTACCCTCTATGTGCTATTTCTGCTGTTAAGCTGTAAATACTTTAAACCGTCACACTCGTTTCCTGTGACAAGAAATTCTGATGAATAATCAATTTTTTTGCAAAATACACAAACTATGTGCAGATGGCATTACAATTTCTGAGAAAAGCTGCAGCTAATTCAGTTATTTCTGGTTCTGCAAATCGAAGTGCCTTGAGCAGACCTGCAGCATTCAGACTAACAGTGTCAGATATGACTTGTTCTCCAGTAAAAATAAAAGGTATAATGACTCTGACTCCACCTACAACTTAAGGCAATGCAATTTAACTTTAAAATGTGAGCTTTCTAAGCAAACTTTATCAGCTGTTCAAATTTTCGATTTGACAAAGGACAAAATAAAAACTCCACTGTTGTGTGTGGTAAATGTGTTGTCGGTGCCATAAATAATTGACTAAAGACGTAACACGTCCTTTGGTTTTGTTGAGCTGCAGGAATTCGGCCTGCTCCTTAGATGGTGCTTTTGGATGTGCTTGATTAAATTGGTAGTATTGTACTTTGCAGGACTACCACCACCCCTCGAAACATTTACTTTGCAGACACTGCAAACAGTCGTCGAACTAGTTGGCGTGGCAAGCATGAAATATCTCCACACAGCCGACTCTTTGGCGTGCTCCATGTTGCTTAACGGTTAACTCAACTCTTACAGCATGTGACACACGTGCTGCTGACAAATGATGTAGGATGTGCTGCGACGGAGGGAAAAAAAAAAAAACTGGATCCGTGGATCTGTTCATTTTTCCGATCCCCGATCCAGCCATTTTGTCAATATCGGGGCCAATATCCGATCTAGATATCGGATTGGTGCATCCCTAATCAACGGGTGTCACATAAAGAACATTAATGTGAATGCCCCATTGTGATCCAATCCAGCATTGTTTCCACCATTAAATGTACAAAGAAATTAAAAACAGAAATCTGTATTATTCAAAAGATCCTTACTTAAAGTCCAATGCCAATTCCGCCCTGGTCGCGATCAATTAGCCAAGGGTAGGGTGTCCCGCTTCATGTTGGGACACAGAAGCAGGGTGAAGTGTTGGGGCTACACAGCCCTCCAAACTGAGGTTATTCAGAGCCACACTTCAAACTGAGAGTTGTGAGAACTCTGCGTTGTTTCAGTGTATTATGGTCCTCTTCTTTATACCAAGCAAAAAACAATCACTACCAGTTTGCTGATGTCCCAGTAGCTTACTAGCAAGCTAGCTAACATTACATTGTAATTGCGGCTTTGTGTATGACAGTGCCGTATTGACAGACGTCGGCGTTGCATATCCTCACTCTGACGGTTTATGACATCTGACATTTAACTCCATCATCGAAGCTGCTGCAGTTGGTACCGCTCCGTTAATATCAGGGCAGAGAATGTCAGGGTACAAGCACAGGTTAATTTTAGCCTATAAAGCGCCGCTAGTGGCCAGGTAATGTATTGTAAGTATTCTTTCATATTTGATGACTTGATTGTTAGTGGGATGTCGCTAACAATTTGGGAGTGTCCATGTTTTTCTGCCTTCATCAGATAAATGGCTAATGGCATTGTGATAAAACCAGCATTTCAAGAATAATCCAAAACAAATCACCACAGCTGAAGATATTATATTAGGAACGTCCGGGTGTGTTTGTGTACATACACACCACCGAAAACAAATGATGACGCATGAGGATCTTGAACGGTTGTCCGATTTCATACAGGGAGATTGAAAGTACTTGTAACTCTGTACTGAGGGGCAAGGGGCACTCAGATATGAGTTGTAGGAGTAAAAATTGGAAATGGATTAAGCTTTTGTATCTGTTTGGAAGGGACGTAGATAGTGGAGGACCAACCAATAAGATATTAGGGGGTACAGTAAATAAGTATGGGGTGACAGGCCAGGACACAAGGGTGCCTTAAATCAGAAATGAAAGAAATGGTAGAAGTGTGGATGGAAAATAAAAACACATGGAAACCAGACAAATGTATAACATTTTGACTGAGGCCTGGTGTGTTTGTGTGTGTAGACAGATGGTGCATCTTTTCTCACCTTTCTCAATTCAACCGTCACCTCATTTCGATGTCTTCTCATAGTCTGAAACAAAAAGAAAGACAGCTCATGAGAAATTGTGCTTTTTCCCACATTTTTCAGTAATTCAACCTTTCAATGCAGAGAAGAACATACAAGGTAGCCGGTTACACGGATATCAAAATGACGTAATAAGGCGAAAGACATCCATTTGTAAGATTTCCATAAGTTTATTTTTCACCAAATGATTTAATTTTGGCATCTACCGACCATCTAAAATGGGACAATCTTGACATCATCAGAGAAGTGGATGACTTTCTTTGTTTTAAATCAATTTAGGCATAAATCTGTGATTGAATCATACAGTAACAATAACCACCAGCAACACATCTGACGACCACAGATCTATGAAACAACTCAAAAGCAGCACAAGTGAGAAACGACAGTAACTAAATTGCTGTATTTGTGTGTCGGTGGGGTTTCCAGTTCATCCTGAGCAGTTTGAGATGGACTGAGATCTTGTGACTGTTTGAAGAGGTTCATGTTGCCTTCCTAAATAGCCTCTTGCGTAATCTGGGACAGTCATAACTCAGGAGGCCGCGGAGAAGAGAGGTGTCTCCCAACCACTGCAAAACAACAATAATTCCACTACAGTGACCTAAAATTTTTTTTAAAAAATGTCCCTTTATAGACAGCAGAACATCAAGACCCAATAGCCCAGCCTGACAGACAAGCGCTAGACAGTTAAATTATCTTAATGTGCCTAATTATGTTGAATAAGAAAAGTTGAACTCTTGCTAAAACAATATAGGCAGTGTACTTAAATGCATCCAACCCATAATGTAACATCCAAGAACACAAAGAAGGAACTTCTGACCTGCAGCAAGTGAGACTTTCCTGCTTTGCAATTCAAATCTGTTCCTAATGATGTTAGAAATGAAGAGCAGTCTGTTGTGCCTGACCTAAATAAATAAGACCCAAACCGGTATTTCTTCTTGCTGTAGTCTGAGTCATCCATTTAGGTAAAACTCAAATTCATGCAGAGGCTCTTAAGAGGACCCAGACATCCAAGATGCCTGAAATAGCATCAGGAATGCACTTGGCAAAGTCCGTCTGTCATAGTAGCCATGTGCTTGTCACACTGACTCCAAGTATCAAAACAACCACCTATGGGGCATCAATCTGGGTTTTTAGGCAGGGTGACGGTGAAACTGCACAGATGGATTCTGAATGGACACTTGCAGACCTTACTTACGGTTTCATCTTTGTTGGTTGAGAGAGTGGAATTTGGTAAACGGTGTAATGTGTATGATCTAAGCAAGACTAGAAATTTGACATCTTCCTTTGGTTCATCCACAGCAGCTATATGTCCTGCCTTGGCTGGTCTGGGGTCAGCCTCTGCCAAATGGTTTGGTCATCATGTCAAAGAGCATTACAGCCACATGCTGTCACAGAGGTTTATAATTAGATGTTAGTTGAATGATGCTGCAAAACCCAGCGACAACAGTCGGTGTGCCAGGGGGTCACACTGTAGACGGTGGTGTTTTCTAGAATATGTTACTCGTCGGTGCAGTCACACAATTGATCGTTCACATTTACGTTAAAATAGCAAAGCCTACGTGGGAAAATGTCAAAGTATAATTACATAGTATTGTCAGCTCAATGTTCCTCAAGTCTGACGTGCCAATCACTCACTAATGGACCCCTATCACACGGGTACTTTTTGACCTTACGTTTGGTTTAGTTAGCAGCACATTTAGCCGTTTCAAGGATCAAAGTAGGTCGTTAAACTGAGGTCACCACATCATTACTACCCTGCGGACTGTTCGGTGGCTTAGCTAGCAGCTCAGTTTAGCTGCCTCACCTGGCTTTACACGCCAGCTATCTGCTTGACAACGTTAGCAAGCTAACAAGGAGGGGCAATGTTTGGTTAGGGTGGATGTGGACCGGCCATGTAAGTCAAACTAAACCCACGTTTTTACCAATAATGGCAATTGTACGTGACGTTCACATGATAGCCTTGGCGTTGCATAAGGTCAGCTGACTGTAAAGCAGAGTAAATGTCAAGATTATGGTGCCGACCGGGCCCAGCCTCGCCTGCGACCGGTGTCCATCCAACTAGCTAGTTAACGCTAGCTGGCAGTGACAGCTACATCGTATGCCCTCAATTCTCACATTTACAACCGTCAGACTTTGATGTTGCTCACGCTTTACCAACATTTACTACTGAATATAAGTAGGCCATTGGTGTTAGCTGGATAAAGATCATCGACAGCGCTTAATTACAGTAGAAATGCACCGTTATAAAGGCAGGCCAACAAGCACTGATGGCGAACTCTTCAAGATAGCTTACATTAGCTAGCTTGCTAGCTAGCTGGCAGCTGCAGCCGGGGCCAGGCTCTCAAACGAGGCCCAAAGACTGTCATTTTCTACGTTAAACCAACCGGATTCGGGTTGATAACACGCTCATTGGTATGTCAGCTCACCTCGACATCTCGTCCCTTGTTTTTAAAGCTCTTGATGCGGTGGTTTTCCAAGCCGGCGTTTTCTGCCATGGCTGTATGGGGTTTTGCTATTACTCCGGCTTTATACGGGATCTCCTCCGTGTAGAGACGAGGCACGGCAGCTCCTGTGCTGCTGCTGGCTCCAGGGAGGAGGAGGAGGACGTAACAGGACGCAGAGTGAGAGGAGGAGTCACTGCATACCTCCTGCATGGACTGTCCTGGTTTCCACGGCTCCCTCAACGCAGCAATAATACATTCAGCCACGACTTAATATCCACAACAGACATCCTCAGACGTGACATCAGTGCAGCTCAATGGTCGTTATTTTATTTTGGTGTGTACATGTAAGATTGAATAAACAGCTATTAAAAAAACATGACAGGACTCTGACAGAAGTTTGCCTCCAGACACAAAAGTTTTAATGAATCAATAATATTTTTGATTTTTGCTTGTACAATAACATCATTAGTGCAAACAAAGACAAGCACTTTGAAATATCTGACTGTCACACTTCAGCAGCAGATATGCAATGCCAATACAACACAACAGATTGACATTTTTAACCCTAAATCTCTAATCAGAGACAAGCAGCACCAGCTCAGGTAATATTCTCATGTTTAGAATAAAATACACCATAAAGGTTGAAGTGGGATAAAACTGTTGGGGGGAAACTAAAGGGCTGTTCAATACGATTTAGGAATCAATCCTGATCAATATTGGAGACAGTCATTTCAAGAAATATTTCACTTTGGAAAATGTTTTATTTTCAGCACCTCTCGGCATTATCTCGTTGAAAAGCCGACCTCACACACTGGCTGCTTCCTGGAATGTGTACTGCGTTACTGGAGTCAGGATTTGAAACCATGAATTCAAAAGTGTTGAAATATCTCAGCTTTGAATTTTATTTCTAATTGAAGAAGGCAATTTAATAGTGCATTGGATGTTTATGACAGTTGATCCCCCATTAGTCCACAAACTCTCTGCCCAAAAGAAAGAAAAAACCAAAACATTCATGCTTTGTCAAGCCAAAAGACACGTGTCACTTTGATCTGTGACTCAAATAAATACAAATAAATAAAGGGCGTATGCTGGGATGTCAGTGTGGCATTTAGCAGATTACATGTACGTATAAAGAAATGATAACAAAACATGGCTTGTGATCTTGAACAATGGGGACATTTTACCATTACTTCCACTGTCCAGCATCTACACACAGACTGAGAATGTAAGCAGCAATTCAAAGTGTTTCAGTTAATACAGGGTGATTACCACTGACACAAGGTAATGGTTTGACAGTTTTCCATCAGCACAAACTCTTTACAGCCCATCAGAGCCGACCATTGATAAGAAATACCCACTTCTCCAAGAATACTCGGACATCAGTAAAGCCATCACAGCAGCAGACACAGTAATCACGGGAAACAAATCAAGAGGCATTCAAGCCACATATAATGATAAAATCCGATTCGAGGTCTAACTGTAGTGTCACGGAGGTTGCTATGAGATATACAGGGAGATGACAACTGAAGCTGAAGTGTTTCTTCAGAAGATTTGTTGTTCGAACAGGATCTTCTCAAATCCTTGTGGAGCTGTGTGGTAGAAGTCACTAAACTGGCAGTCTAAGATGGCACTGTCATCCACTGAAACAAAACAAAGACATTGCGTACATGTTAAACCTTCAAACAGATTGTTAGTATTAGTAGACTTCAAGTTAAAAAAAGACAGAAAAAGATAACATCACATGTATTTTGTAGTGATTTGGATGCTAGCGTGAAAGTGCCCCATGTACTCCCATTGAAAATGAGTTTGAGCCGAAAATGAAAATACGGTCAATCTTAAAAGCGGCTCTTTCGTCGTAATTATGCTTTTACACGAAGGTTTGACTCATAAACATTCACAAAAAAAGCCTAGGTTGCATTTTGGCGAGAGTTACACTTTAAAAGGTAATTTCACCAATTTTCCACATTAAATTGTGTTTACAGGTCTTGGAGAGTTCTACTGCAGATGTGAAACAGTAGAATAAAATCTTCTGTAGCTCAAGAGGAAGCTGCATAATCTGATAAAGTGCCTCCAGTCACTCAGTGGCTAAGGGCGCGCTCTAATTAGGCAATCCGTACCGTGCCCAAGCTAGATTGACCCCCAAAGTCCATTTTGATTGACTAGTGTGAGCGCTCTGTATCATGCAGCAGGGGACTGGGGAGGAGGGACAATTGTGCTTTGACACGGTACAGAGCAACTGGGCCAAGAGTGAGTTCGCCCTATGTTGCAGTGTGATTAATGTAGGCACCTGGTTTTGAAAAGCAGTCCACTGGTCCTGCATTGGACTGCTGATTTGCTCTACTCATTATGGACAATTGGACATTACAGTGGACAAAACAATGACCAAAATCCATACTGCCGAACTATAGATATCACCTGTTTTATTCTTCATATTAGCACCCCTTTTCAAAACCTGGCACCTACGTTACACAATGCAACTTAGTCATTGAGTGAAACCACTGAGGCAATTTATCAGATTACATGCAGCTAACATCTGGAGCCACAAAAGGCATACAACCTTTTTCACATATGCAGAAGTACTCCTGCAGACCCGTGTGCTGCTGTGGAGGTTATTTTCTTATTAAAGTGAGTGTGAAATATCGCTGTGTTCCAACAGTAATCACTGTTATAGAATGTTTGGACAGTCTCGTCTCTCTTCCCCCTGCTCGTGCACTTAAAAAATAAAGACATTTTCTAGAATCCCTGCCCACTTTATTCAATCAGGACAGAGAACTCTATATAGAGGTAGTGCTGAGAACAGGATGCTCCTGTTTTGGCACCTATTCCAGCAATGGTAGAACTGGGAAAGCTACCAATTCCAGTGCTCCCGTTGACAGCTTATACTACCAAACAGGCCAAGGGGTGAAAACACTTAAAGAAAAGAAAGAAACTGCCTCAGAAAAAGGAAAGGACGTCTACAAGTGTGTTGAGGAGGGAGGGGGTCGCTAACTATAAAATGGACAAGTTAGCTAACTTGACGACAATACATACAGCAGCTTTAACACACATCAATGTGTAAAACTGTCATAGTTACCCTTTAATGTATGTACATAAAGGATACATTCACCCAAAAATGCAATTATAGTCATTATCTACTCACCCCCATGCTGACAGAAAGTCAGGATCCATAAAACATTTCTGTAACTTCACAGAACAACAAAGCTGGAGCATTTTCTTAAATAACTGAAGTAGAGGGGACTCCAAATCCCAAATTGATTTGAAAATGTGTTATTCACACCCTTTTGAAAACAGCAAACTTCACTGTAGCTGCTAAGCTAAAAGTGTTAAGGCACACCTTTTTTTAAGTGGGTACACATGCTTGAACATGTATCAAGGGTGTAAATAACATCTTTTTCAAATCAGTTTGAGATTGCAGCGACTGGACAAGCTGTTTGGAGTTGAGTTGTTTAGGAGAACGCTGCAACACTGTTTTGAGGTGAAGATCCAGAAATGTCAGTGGACTACAAAACTTCACCTGACTTTCCATCAATATGGGGATGAGTAGATAATGACGGAAATTTCCTTTTTGCATGAACTTCTCCTTTATGTCAAATATTCAAAGCCTTGATGTATGTTGTTTTGGTTGGACCACTACATCAAAAGGGTGGTGCTTGGTCATACCATCCAGAAGGAGTTGATGGTAAATTAAAGTCACCATTTTCTAAGTTAAAATTAGGAGTGATTCACTTTAATATTATTATCATTACTCAGGAGTAATATTATGATAAACAGACAACATTCCAACATTTTTCTTGTTATCCTGCCAAGCTATTTGTTCTGCAGGAATTAGGTCAAATGACTAATAACAGCTAATATTTGATTGTAATCTTTCAGTATACAATGTTATGTTTTGTCTGAGCTTGTTTAGAGTGAGTTCTCACGGTGCCGTAATGTTATTAACACAACTTAAGCCTGGATTTCACAGCAAGCATAATCTCATAAATCGGTTCCCGGCCAACAAACACTCACCTACTCACACAGTTGTGGTCCACCTGAGGAGTGGTAGTGGTGATGATTGTAGGTCTCCTTCTGAACCACTCAAAATCAAGTCACTGACCCATAAAGCTACTTTATATGCAACAGCTCTCTAAAGCAAAGTTAAAAACAGAAAGTGCTTCCCAATACAAACTCTGGAGCACTTGGAAACAAAGCTTTGAGCAGCAGCTAAAACTAGTGTGCGAGCAGGTGAACGATACTACTTCTTCTAAGAACTCTTCTAGTTATCTTTTTTACTTATTTAACCAAACTGTAGGCAGATTTTTTTCTTATTCAAGCATTACAGGTAAGTATAAATGTATGTAGTAAAGGCAGAGGTAGGTTTTATGTAGGAATACTGTGATTAGTGAGTTAGATTAACTACATTTTACCAACTAAGCACATGTAATAAGACAGCATTAGACTCAATGGTAGGTCTTAATATTTGTAACATCAGAAATGAGGCCTTTCACACAGCAGATTTGAGTAATTTTGCCAAAAGGATTTTAAAAATAGGTAAATTAAATTGATTACATATTTGTGGCAATTGAGGCCCCATAAAGTCCAATTTAAAACTATGTAACCATTTTTAAGGCCTGATGTTTATAATATTAAATTCAAGACATTCAAATATTTCTTAAAAAACCTGCAGATACCCCTGATAAAACAAAGAGGACATTGTTGTAGATTAAAATATAAAGGGAGTAACAAAAAGGAAGATGCTCCACTGCAGCTCATAGATAGAGATAATCATAGGGTTTTCTATTCTTAGCTTAATTGAATCTTCATCATCTTTATTCAAACTAATTATAAATCTTGCTCAAAGTACACTGATAGAATAATTGAAAAATCTATATTTTGTGGCATCACTGGTATTCAATCATGCAAAGGTAGTTGCTGTTTGATCAGAATACATAGTAGATTAACAGGGTTATTATGGTAAAAGTGTGAATGAAGCATGTTTGCCTATGCTTGTTAGAAAATAGTGAAGTGACTATCAGCCAAAAAAGTTGTTCTTGCGCTTTAAACATCAATAAGGCCGTAAAAAATACCACACAACATTGATACAATTTCTAGCTCTGAAACATATGTGGTGCTCTAAAAACAGAGGGTGTTAGCAAGAGAAAGCTCAACCAAATGAGTCACAAGTTACGATTTTTCTGCATTAGTATTGCTGTATGACAGGAACAGGCAAAGCTGCCACTAAGTACAAAAAGCCTCCAAATACAAAAGCCTGACATGAGCAGTGTTTTGTAAAAATTTACATATACAGCCCTCTAGTGGAATAGAATTGTAACTGCCTTAATGGCGTTTCTGAGAAAGTTATGCAATAATGTTCACATAATAATAATTAACAAACCTTGGTAACCAAGTCAACAAATCAAACCAACAACTAACTAAACTTACCATAAACAACAGGGTATACAGTGCCTCGGATCCCTGAGGCAGGACAATGCATGTTCTTTCCATTCAGATATAAATTCAGCTCCACGTGGTCATATGTGATGCCCTGAGGAACAAAAACAACACTGGAATTAATCACTGAATTTTGTGATATGATTTCATGCAAAAAGCAAGCTCACAAGATGACCATCCTTCAGTGATAAATAAACAAACAAGTGAGAGAAATGTAATTTGTTTAAAAGTTTAGTATCTCAAACCTGTCCCAATTAAGCAAGCTTCCCAAGCAATTTAATAAATGTCAATGCTACCAGTTCAGTTCTTCCCCCACGACTGAACCCTCTTTTGGAATTTCCAACTTTCTGCACAGAGGGGGATGATGGATTATCGCCGAAACCGCCTTTGATTTTGATGATCAAAACTGAAAGCTTGTTTTGAATCGTTTTTGATTTAGAATTAAAATCGTGAAACACCCTCTGTCTCTACTTCCTGCAGTGACACCTCGTCATACCGGACCATGGTGGCTTGAGCTTATGTTATAGTCATGGTTAACAATGTGCCCCTTCAGGCATAAAATGCATCTGAAACAAAATGAGACATAAAAACAGGACTTAACATTTTCTTATGAATCAAAAATGTTGCTTACAGTCAATTTCTTTAGATATCAAGGACTTTGGAAATACATTACATTAGTTATCTGCACAAAGCCACTGTGCTGATTGAGCAAGTACAATGAAGGAGTGTAAATGCATTAAGAACAAGATAAAATGGTCAACATGTTTGCCAAAAGATAAAGTTGCACTGAAATTTGTGTTAATAGCTTGAATCACCAATAAAGCCTCACGCTAAAAATATTTCACTGTTGAACAATGTCAGGGTTTATTTTTCCGGGCTCATGAACAATCACAGCTCTCATGCAAACGAAGTTGAACAGTAAAATGTGTATTTGCATTCACACGTCAGTCTGTGCTGGCAGCATCTTATATAATATTTTACCTATATGAAAATTAGTTTAAAATTAAGTTCAGCCAACCTTTTAGTTCAGTTGTGTGATAACAATAAAACCAGCAGATACCAGATGGCTGGCCTGCATTATAAGAAAATAATTATCTTTATGCAAGTTTATTCATGCAAAAATGCTCAGTTCACTGTATGACAAGTATTTGTATATATGTCTTTGCTCTGTCTGAGTAACTTTATGTTTGCGGGTAACGGGCTCTCTATGCTACAGGTCACATAAATACAGTTCTGCCACTAAAGGACTCGAGGGGTCGCTAAAGTTTCCAAGCTTTGGGTTCCAGTAGCATTTTCAAGCTGTTGTGACAAGCAACCCACAATCCAAATCTTTGTCAAGGCTTATCGTTGTTGCTTTTGAGACAAGACTAGAAGGAACATATAGTGTCAGAAAATTAGCACGACTAGGTTTTTAACTAATTATATTTTAGGTTTGGGAAAAGGACAAACAAGATGTCTTATTATGTTAGGTACAAGCTGTCAAACACCACTTTTAGCAGATGACAACATGCCTGCTGACAGTGAAAGATACAGGTCTGCATGTTTAGAAAAAAGAAAACTGTTGTTTTTCCAGATCCCAAATCTGTGCTCATTCACATCATGTTGAATGATTTCGACGTCCTGAACAACAGGCCTTGTAAAAAGATTTTTACAGGTTTTTCAATGTATGAAAAATTCGTTATGATTAATAACTGGCACCACATAGTAATTTGGTGCATACACACAAGGCTATCTGGCCCACATTAGACCATGTGAATATCGATGTCAGCCATGGCCTTGGAGAAAAAACAAAACTCATAATATTAATCTCTACAGCGGGACTCACAGGGCCAGCGGGCCTCTAGCAGATAATTAGTGTGAAGAGTTTGATTCACTCGCATGAAACAGCTCAATATGAGTACAGACGAAACTAATAACAATAAGGAACTAAGTTCTCAGTAATCATTAGTGAAGCACATATACTCTAAATGAAACCATCTGAGTCCTCAAAGAAACCAACTGGCTCATATGATTCAAGGATATGGTCATCAAATTTAAATTCAGGAGCAAGCAAAATTAAATTTGCACTTACCACAATGTCTCCCTCCTGAGGAAGGCTGTTTGCGGGTAGCCGATTCTTCTCTTCATTATTGTGGTACACAGACCCATCATGCCTCAGGACAAGGCTGTTTGTGTCTCTGCCCAAAGGCACTTGATTAAGATTCACTTTCTGTGTAGCCACACCAATTCCCCACACACCTAAACATAAAGCACAGCATTGAGTATTCCCAATTCTAAAATGATCTTGTAACCACTAAGACTAAAATGTGTTTATATTTATAAAAAAGGTAATCTGCAATAACAAATCTATTGGTAATTTTCACATGAATAGCAGATTTGCAACAGAACGCTACTAAAAACAGTCTGCAGCTGTGTCTGTACATTTGGGGCAGCAAGAGGGTATCGTAACTTTAGGTCATAAATGTGTGAAAGAAAAAAAGTCTTGTTCTTTACATTTTCCATGTCTTTCTAAGTAAACAGATTTCTATAAGTGAGCGTGCAGTCACAAGATGGTGCCGCTTCTAAAAACTGTAGCATGTCTGTATCAAAAACTGTGTCTCGGAATGCACCAGAAAATTTCAGCCTGGGAAGAAAAGAGGGCTGGAGCAACAAGCCAGGCGCTTACCAGTAGACTGGATCTTAAACTCAAAATAACTTTTGTTCTGGTGCAGAGGAGCGTTGGCCAGACAGCCTCCAGTGCCACATATCCTCCGGCCGCTCTTTACAATGACAACATCTGTGCCTGCAACACAAAGACAAGAACAGATATTTAAGTAAAAACACAGAACAATTCAAGAAAATAATTTAGCCACTCACTATTATGATTAGTCAATTGTTTGGTTTATAAAATGTCAGTAAATACTGATGCTATTTCCTAACGCCCAAGATGACAATTTCAAAGGGCTTATTTTGTTTAAAGAAAAGTTAAGAAAACCCAAAGGTTATTCAATAAAGCCTTAAATTCCTCTCACATGAAGCTGGAAACAAAGAATGTTTGAGAGTTCTCCATAATCAAGGACAAAAGATAAATAGAATAATTATCAGAATTGTTTGATTGATTTTTTTGTGGATCGACCAATTGACTTATTAGTTTAGCGATGAGTAGATTGATGATTGGTAATTAAGTCCATGTTCATTAGCCTGTAAATCAGTTGCAGTAATTGGATCATAATAATGAACAGGGCAATAAAGTTTCTCTGTGTCTGCCTTTAAGACGTGGAACCTATGAGCAGGATTTTTATGACATGGCAGCTAGTTTGGTAGCCAATCATGGTTCAGTGTACAATAAGAATAAACTTTTCAGTGAAGGAGATATTTTGAGTCTAAACGTTACAAATTTGAGATGAGATTTCTAGGGAAAACACTTTGACACAAATTATTAAAGCAAAGTTCTTGTAAGTTCTTGTAACATGTGTGGAGGGTGTATTTTTGGTTTAGCTACTGAAAGAACGGAGAAACGTCGATCCAAATGACACCAGTGAGTTCAGATGTCACGAGTTGCCCTCTCTGTTGGTATTAAGGTCAGGTCGCACTACATTTAACAGATGTTACGGGGAGTGACTTATATTAAGTGAATATGTTAGAACACCGAACAAAAACCACTCCATTGTACCAAAAACCAGATCCAACAGCACAGGTTACAACACAACAACTAGCTCTCTGCTAGCTAACGTAGCTAATAGTCACAGCGGAAGTAGCAAAACATCATGTCACAGACAGCAAACTGGGCTCACACAGACTCCAACTGCCCAAACACCAGCTGTGAGGATAACAGTCAGACATCCTTACCCATGTGGTGGGTGTCTAGCTGAACGGTCGGCATTTCTTTGAGGGGAATATGCCCCGTTCCGCCATCTCCGCAGCAGCCTAGACAACACGTAAACATCGCAGCCATTCTTGCTCCGACACTAGCTGAACATCCGGAAACAAACTCCCAGCATCAGACCAAAGAGTGCTCGACGTCGAAACGTCAGGCTGCCCCGACACAACAGCGACACCCCGCGGCGGAGCCCGGGGCTGCATAAGCCCCTGCTACCCAACTGTATCCAATCACAGCGGCAAAGATAGGCAGTTGCTCCTGATGGCATGGAAACAAGGGAAGAAAATCAAGGTCAAAATTTTCTACACGTGACTAAGTAACTATTGGATATCGATGTTACATAACCACAAGTGGAAATAAAGTGAGTTTTTTTTTTTTTAAAGAAAATGTATCAAATGTTTTGGTGGACAGATAGCTGAAGAGCATCCTCAGCTGGCTGAAACGTGAAGAGAAAAACAGTGTTGTTGATGTGTCGTGTCGATCGTCTTTCTCAGTATCTGTTATATCACAGCGCCAAGAGACTGTGCCACTTGTCTGCTAGGTGCTACACCGCAGTGAAGTTCACTTTTTGATATCAGCTGATGCAGCTGGGCGCCTTCAGCTGCGCCTCTTATCGTGTTAACTGTTTGCAGATGTATTAAACTGACAAGTGTTCACAGGAGCGACTCAAGTGGGCCAGTATATATATATATAAAAAACAACCCGTGATGCAAAGATGGGACTAAAACCTAGTTGACAGTTTTTCACGCTGTAATGTTTTGCATAGCAACAGCCCCTCCCCCATCCGACCGGCAGGGACCCTCCGCAAATTATCCAGCCGTGACAGAAACGTAAACACCCCAACACTTGAGATTAAGTTGGCAAAAAGACTCTCAATGCTAGTGTCTCTCACGTTGGGTGCGTTGTAGTACCTCACCTGGTTTATCTGTGCGGGTTTACATAACAAACAGCTGTGTTTGGATCTCCCGTGCGCCTCTGAAACGGTTAACTCTTTACCCGGAAAGGGCGAAGTCTGCACAGCAACAAGCGCCATGATTGCGTTGCACTGTGCGTCTCAGCAGCTGGTGAGTGATTCTTTTGGTCCAGTAGTTGCATGTTACTATGCGCTTGCAAAATCTGTCACAGCCCTACTTCAGTACCTTGCCAACAGGAGCAACGCAAACGCGAAGCCTGTTTGTCGATAATTTGTCGCATTGGATTGGTTAGACGGCTGTAATTCAGGGCTCGGCTCAGCTAACCACTGACCTGCTTCTGTGCGATACAAAGGCTAGGAGGAATTTTTGTTTTGCTCTTACACTCTGCGTCTGTAAAGTTAAGATTAAATATTTTGACTTATATCCAGCCTGTTTTTGGGACGTTTTTTCTTTTTTTTTTAACACCTCCAGCTGGTCACAGACACCAAAACAGCAGGATGTTGTTTAACGCTAGATGGGCAAAAGGGGCTTTTGGCAGAGCCCGTGCCAAGCTTTTACGCGGGCACAGCGACGCGAGTCATTTTCACTTTCAAGATGGGAATACTCCAGACACAGCTGCAACATGACGGCACAAATATCTGTATCCTTTGCGATGCTACAGCATTTTCGTGTGTAATTTATTGCCTGTCCTGCCTCGCGGGGCAGCATCCCCTCCGAGTGTGGGTGCGTATGTGTAGCAGCTGTTTTATTGAGTGTTGATTTATTGGGTTTTCTTTGCTTACATGACGCATCGATTTGACGCCTGGGTGATGTGTTTACAGGATACCATGGAGCAGCTAGAAGAGGAACTTACGTGTCCGATCTGCTGCGGTCTCTTCGAGGACCCTCGGGTTTTGCTGTGCTCGCACAGCTTTTGCAAGAAATGCTTGGAGGGACTCTTGGAGGGGAACCGGGGTCCTGCGTTCAGAGCGCCGTTCAAATGCCCCACATGCCGCAAAGAGACCCCTCACAACGGCGCAAACAGTCTGCAGATCAACTACTCTCTGCGCGGAATCGTGGAGAAGTACAGCAGAATCAGGGTTCTGCCGAAGATGTCTGTTTGTAAACAACACTGCAGCCAGCCTCTTAACATATTTTGCGCCACGGACTTGAAACTCATTTGCGGCTTTTGCGCAACTACCGACGACCACAAAGGGCATACATTCTGCTCCTTGGAGGTGGCATATGACCGAGAGAAGGAGGCGTTTGAAGAGCTGCTCCACCGAGTGGAGAGCTGGCAGAGCGCAGATATCCTGTCCTGCCTGGAGACACTACAAGCCAGTAAGAAAAGGGCGCTCCAGTCGGTGACCAAGGACGCAGAGAAGGTAACAGACTATTTCGACAAACTCATCAGCGCCCTCGAGTGCAAAAAGAACGAGATCCTGTCCGATTTCGAAACACTGAAGCTGGTGGTGCTGCAAGCGTACGACCCGGAGATCACCAAGCTGAGCGCGGCGATGGAGGAGCACAGGCGGGCGCTCAGCATCGCGGAGTCGTTCAGGAGCGTCGCCGACCCCCTGTGCTTTCTGCAGCAGATGCAGGAGTTTCGGGAGAAGCTGGGGGTCCTGAAGGAGACCCCGCTGCCCTCCCGGAAAGACATGGACGTCGGTCCCCTCGTGCGCAATTTCGACGTCAAAAAGTGGGACTCGCTGAGGCTCAGAGAAGTGGACAAGATCGCAGTCCCCCACGAGAGTGGCTCCTACCGAGCGCGGGGCTCTCGGGTGGCAGCGCGCAGATGGATCACCTTGTTTATGAGCCTGCTGGTGCCAACGCTGCTCCTGCTGCAGCCGCACAGCCTCGCAGCCTACGTGCCTTCGCAGGTCGAACCACTGCTCACTGCAGTCTCCTCGCACCTCTCCCACACCGGCGTGTACCTGTGGGAAATGACTGACATGTACGCGAGTTTATTGGGTGCAGGTCAGGAATGCATCATGAACTTTATTGACTCGACTGTCAATTTTATTGGCAGTTGTAAGTTGTTTTAATTATTAGCCCGTGGCACCTGTGCCACGCACCCACAACTACAAATCGTTGTCAGTCACCCGTGAGGTGCATTAAAATAGAGATATTCACTACAAACCACACGGAAACACCCTTTTACCTATATCATGTTGTATGTCTTTTCTTTTTGTCTTTTTTTCTCTCTCTCAAACTCAAACCTCAAGCCATCGAATCAAACAGAATCAAATCCTTTAGTGCAGAGGTTGCATCTGACATTTACATCACGGAGACACTAACCCATACTCTGTCCACGAATGTGCAATCTCTTTTCTTTTTCTTATGACACATTTATACTTGTCCAAGTGATTCTTTATAAATAAAACGGAGAAACTGAAGTCACTCCCATGTTTGTTTTCATTTGGAGCGACATGCAGAGTCAGCCAGCTATTTAAGGACACACGCTTGTTTATGAACCGCGCGAGTGAGTAATAAAAGACAGATACAGTGCAATGCCCGGCCTCCTCCCCGCAGAGAGCGTCCACACCACAGTGATGCTGCAACCTCTTCAAGGTTACAAACGTTGCGTAACAGGGCCCGTGTGAAATATTCACCAGGCTGCAGACACAGCGCAAGAGGAGAGACACAACCCTGATTGTGATGTTTTGATGAAACTAAAGAAGTGACAGCTGTATTCCCCCCATCCCCGATAATAAAGACACGGGTAAGGGGACGTGATTCTCAAGCATGCCAGGCAGTCACTTCGTCTCTGCACGAGATTTATTTGCGGAGGTTCATGTGACTCATTCGTTGCACGACGTTGTCCGGTGTATGGAGTCAAACATCAGCAGGCTGTTGGGTGAAATGTACAGTGCAGGCCCGTTTTTCTGCCACGCATCTCAATTTGAAGCCTGACCGGCGAGCATGAGTTTAAAATGCAAGCATGAGAGCAAATGGAATTAAAATTCTTTGAAATTCAGGGAAACTCAGTGAGATGTGTGGCTTATCGCCAGCAGTGATCTTTATTAAAAATAGGTCAGAGCGAAAAGGACAAACCGTGGATCGTGAATTGATGAGTTATGCTTTGATTTATTTATTTATTTCTCCTGAGCAGAAAAGCATTTTGAAAAAGAAAAGAGGGGGATAAAATCCTAAGATCAGACCACAGAGTGAATCCGTGATGTCAGCACTGACCATAATTCAGGATGTACGTCATGGCACGCCTGTACATATATATAGCCTTCTGTTGCCAGGCAAATATAGGATAAAAATAAATGTATCACTCTACATTAATATTTTAATTGTCACAGCACGCAAATTCCAATATAGCCTGCAAAATGTCAACTCAATTCAAATGAGGAGACACTATTGTGTTTATAAGGGACTTTTCTGAAATATTTCCATGGAGTCAGGTCGCACGGTCAGCCTGTGTGTGTGTGTGTGTGTGTGTGTGTGTGTGTGTGTGTGTGTGTGTGTGTGTGTGTGTGTGTGTGAACAGTGGGCCTATAGAGAGGATTGGGTCAAATAAACTTCAGATCATCTGTTCAATCTATCAAAATGACCTAACTACCAGATAATGATAACAGTCTGTTTAGTGTATTTGTGTTTATTGCAGTAATGGATGATGTTCCGCACTCTTACACACTCACACACCGAGGGTCTGAGTGTGTGATGGTTATTAAAGTAAAAACTTCTTTTTATTATTCCTGCGATTAAAGAGCATTTTTCTGTTATTTCCTATTGTTATAATATAATTTTACACTAAAGTCCATTTTCACCTGTTTTTGGATATGTGGTTTCGAAACGGAAGCAAACCTGATGTGTTATTCTATAATTTTACTGTTAATTAAAAATAAGCACGACCTTAATAAAATCAGCTCAATTTACAGACATCACAACAGCAAAAGAATATTAAGCCTAACAGGTGCAACATGTAAACAGTGGAACATCAGGCCGTCCGTCATTGGATCACATCGGCTGTGTTTCTGAACATGCCAAAAAATGATCAGACGTACTTTATATTTAAATAACTGCACCATGGGAAAGGTACACGAATTTAATAATTTTCGAAATTAATTTTAATGAATTACATTGACGTGGTTTATATTTGCACACACACGCGCGCGCAGAATCCTCTAAGTCTGTCTTGCAGCGACGCTTGTATAAAATAATACATTTTGTGTTGAAGCATACACAACATTTCTTAAATTAAAATAAACTATGAAAGCCTGAATTTCTAAAATATGAATATTTCAAAACATGTTTAAAAATGCAAGCCTTCGTGTTAAGGAAAAAAGTAATCCTAAACTGCGCACAAATCTTACTGTTTTGTCATTTTGTGTATATTTCACCTTTGTCAAATGCCCTAATTCCTGTTTAACGTATAATTATATTTGCGAAAACAAATCTGAGAATTCAGGATTATCATTAAAAAAGGCCTACAAGGCCAAATGGAGAAAGGCTGCAGCCTCATGCGTTTGTTCAGTGGACGGTAAAGTATCAATGGGCCTTGGCCATTGTTATAATATCCATGGACATCACAAAAAATGTGAGCAATAAAGTAATTATGTTTAAAATGTATTTATCTTATTTATTTCTTAATATAAAAAGCGAGTTCTGGTCCGTACCGCTGAGTAAACAGGTGTAACTAGTTTCGTCTCCTCAATCATCTGATTCTTAAGTTTCTTTTTTTAAATGTGTAAATTCACATGACGCATGTTGTGTAAAATGTAGTAAAATCCACAGGTTAACCAACTGGTAAAACGTTACCCTAACGGCCAGTGACAACATGAATGTAGTGATTCTCACTCGAACAGCGTGAGGTGGGATTATCATCGGATGTCCTCACACAACTGAGATGTCCGCATTACGTGCGCATACGACTTAAAATGGAGGTTTTTAGCCATGTTACGGGACATCATAGCATTCGTTACAGCAGTGCAGGTTTTTTCATTGAACACTGGAATATATCATTATAGGTATGTAGGCATAAAGCCCCAATACATTATGCTACGAGATTGAGTCGATATAAGCGAGCCAATATATAATGAATGGGGTTTATAGGGCCGAGCAGAAATTCAAAATATGTTCCAAATAAAATAAATATCCCTCCTTTTACAAATTGAATGCTTTTGTTATTTCAGAAAGACGTCTGGTGTATTCAGTCTGCAGTGTAATGATTGTAATAAATTTAATCCGCCGTAAATCTGCCTGTGTCACGGCTCGTGGTGAACAGGCCGGACCTCAGCGCGGGCCATCGCGTGCTGCGTCCCTTCACTGCGAATGGCGCTATTAAAATCCATACAAGGGCTCTCAGTGTGCGCAGAACAAGTACAGTAAAACTTCAATAAAAGATTAATTTAATATGAGGACGGCATTCTATTAAACGGCAGGTTTAGCATGTCATGTTCAAAACACATTACAGACAAAAGCCAGTTTAAAAGTTTATTTCTTGAAGTGTGCAAACATTACAGTGAAAAGCAGGAAGATGGAAATACATTTTAACTTTCAAAACAAGGCAGTGTTGGATGCTAACTCAAGACCTGAGTGTAAACAGTGTACCTGTAAGCATCTCTCGCCGTCAGTCACTGTTTGGTGGTCTGAGTCTGAGTGGTTGTTTGCTCTGATTGTGAGTGGTCAGCTTTACTTCAGCAGCACGATCAATACTGGAGACTTCAGCTAGAGTCTTAACTCCAATATTTACGTGCTGCTACAGTAAGGCGACCAGAAGATGACAAAGGCAAACCCAACGAACTTATATGTTTTAATCATCAGAAAAACATTTGCCTATGTGGCATTCTTCAGACAGTGAAGGCTGTGTGCAAGAGTAAAAGTAAACAACATTAATGATGAGTGAAAAAGTGTCAACAAGTTGAAGAGCTGCAAGCTGACAGCCAGGTTGTATATTCAGATTTTACTGCGGCAGCACAGTATGGCCTGCATCTCAGTGTAAACCACAAACCATTCCGTGCTGCTACAGCATCACCCGAACAGCACTCATGGTCCCTCTGCTTCATCCACTTCATGCTTCATTCCCTGGACCTTTAGTCCAAACCACATGTCTATAGATACACTTATTTCCTATCATGTATCTACCTAAACGACGTTCAGACGATGAGCAGCATCTTCTGTCCATTCTTACAGCAGGCAGGAGGTTCACCACCTGAAACACACAAAGAGACAATACAGTTTAATGTTACTCTGAGGTCAAATAAAATTACAATCACAAGTTCAACATATGGTATGTGGACACTAGAAAACTACACTCATACATGGTAGTTGAATATCAAATTTTAAAGCCATGGGGAATCACTCCCTTTTTATAACAACGGCCTCCAATCTTTTGGGAAAACTTTCCACCAGATTTTGGAGACTGGCTGCAGAGATTTACACCATTTTGGCCACTTTGTGAGGTTGGGCACTGATGTTGGTCATCGCCCAGAATCGCTTGGCTCAATATCAGCTTCCAATTCATCCCAAAGTTGTTGGACTGGGTTGAGGTCAACTCTTTCTCCAGGCCAGTTAAGTTTTTTCCAAACCAAAAGCAGAAAAAAAAAATCTTTATGGATGTTGCCTAATGCACAGGAGCACTGTCATGTTAAAACAGGAAAGGGCCTTCCCCAAACTGTTGCCACAACACTGGAAACACACTGTTGTATAAAATATCACTGTATGCTGCAACATTAGGATTCCCCTTAATTGAAACCAAGCGACCTAGGGACATGGGTTGTCCACATACTAGTTATATAGTGCTTCAAGTAATTTCACATCCAAGTCCCAGGATTTTTTCACTACTTTTGCTAGTTAAGTGAAACACAACAATAGATTGCATTTCAGTAGAAACAGCACAGCTGATTGAGTTGTTAAAAAAAATGTCTGATACTGCCATTAAAAAAAGCTTCACAAGTTTTAAACAATTAGGAGGAGAAACTGCATTTACCAGTCTGACATTATAGACTCAAATTATTTAGTAGCATAGCTAATCTTCTCATTAAATGTACAACTGTCATATGGTAAAAATAAATAGAACATTCACACAGTAACTATAAAAACAGGGGCAGTCATCTTTAAGCCCAGTGACATATATTAGTGCAACTGACAGCTGCTCTATAGACACCTGAGGGTGAGAATTTTTGTCTAAGCAACAAACAGGGCCAGAATTTAATAACCAACAAGTGCCAAATTCAAGTAGATTTTCCATTTGGCGAGTAAATATCTAAAGGGATTCGGTCACATTAGGAGATAAATGATTGTACCAAAATAGTCAGGTGTCGTTTATGAGCACACTGCTTACATCCTCTCTGTGTCCGAGTTTGACACACATTATACATTCCGCGTCACGTCATACAGTGCCTCCGCGATGTCCTTCTTGCGGGCTCCTAGTTTCACGGCACTGTTTACCTACAGGACATCAGTTACTCTATTAAACTTGCTGCCGAGTATGATCCCACAAAAGCTGTGATGCTGTGGCACCAGGAGGCCAGACTGTGCAAGGAGGAGGGTGATTGCAGTAGAAAGCAAGGAGACTGATGAGGAGGTTTAAGTTGATTAAAATCATCATTATAACCATCATGAAGCAACCAATAGGTTTACAGAACCTTCAAATTTACTTTTATCTCTGATCTTTGAGTAAATTTAAAAGCAAATACTTCAATCCATCTTGCCTCTTTTTTAGGTTTGAAAAAAAAAGAGAAAACACACACTATCCCAACAAAATACACAGCAATGTATGTATGTAATACAAAAAGGCAATTTATAATTTAGGCATGTGGAAAATATGATGACCATTTGATTTTTTTATCCTCTAGTCCCATTGGGGACGAGAGCACCGAAGATGGTGCTTGTGATAAGGAGTCTAGTATCTTACTCAGGCTGACTTCCAAGAAAAGTTTCACCATGGTGAAACAAGCATCAGATTTTTACCAATGCACTTTAACCCTTAATGAAGCAACAGTCAAGTTATTGAAGACACCAACAATCTCAAGTTTGCACAAGTTACAAGACATATTTTGTCTATTCAATTGTCATTTAGCAAATCACTAAAACCTACAAACATCAGACGTGTTGTTCAATATCTGACCTCACATGTAGAGGAAATCAACTGAAAGACAGAACAGGAAGAATCAATAATGCACCATAAAAGTTGCTCTTAGTAACAGCAGTGTCAACTGTTGTTTGTTGGCCATCCTATTAACTTCAACAACATAATTTCATAACAAAATCTCCTTTGTAAGCAAAAAACAACTTTATCATGATAATAATCCTGTAGGAGACTGGGTCCAATGGATGTGTTGCCACTAGAGGTCTCAATGGACCTGTAATTATGACCTTCGTATGAAATGGACCTGATATCCTGAACCTAGTAACATCTCAAACATACTTCCCTCCAAAAAAAAAAGACACTGACAAGACATGTAGTCCCCTCTCTCTCTCTCTCTCTCACACACACACACACACACACACCACAGACACACACTTCAGTGCAGCTCAGAGAAGACATTGCATTTTGTGATAATTAAAAAAGAAAAAAAAAATGAAAAAGTTAGGGTCATCTGCACCTGCTTCAATTAGTTATACTGTCTGACAATTCAGCCCAGAAGTCAAACAAATACATGTCAGACCATCTGACTTTGGTTGTTTCATGCATCTAAAAAGCTACATTTTGGAATCTGACTTTTAAATGTTGGTGTCCCACAAACACTAGCTGGGTGATTGTGTCTGTTCTTAATTACATTACTTTACAGCAATAACATAACTGGCAACAAAGACATTTCACTGTGATATATTGCACATCTCAAGCAACAACTAATCCTGTTGTATGCTTTAGAAAAAATGCCAGTTACATAAACTATGTAATTGCTGAAATAACATGTTCATTAACTTCCAGTGGCTACATCACCTACAAGTATCACTGCACAGAGGCTTCATCTGCCCTTAAGTTTCTGCAATACCAACTCTATTGTCTGGCAGCTTTGCTTTCTTCTGTTAATTAGGACTATGTGCAATCAATGCTGACATTTTCTCTGAAATTCTTAAATGTACATTACATATTCTAGTATTGACTTATCTTTCTATCATAATACACCTGACAGTTTCAGGAGGGTGGAAAGATGGTGAGGGCCAGTGACTGCAGTGTGTAGTTTTATTATATATATATATATATATATATATAATATATATATATATATATATATATATATATATATATATATATATATATATATATATATATATATATAAATAATAACATTTTTTTTTTTTCAAAATTATTATCATTAGTCCATTGGTGTTTAGAAGCCTGGCCCTGTTAAAGCATGTATGAGGACATTTATGCCCCAACATAAAAGAAGTATCTTACAACCGCATAAGAGAAAAAACATGTTGCAAGTAAAGTTAGTATGAAAATGACAGACTTCCTCAAGAAAAGTCATATTTTACATTTAGTACCAATTTTACAGATGGTTTGGATTCACACTGATTATGCTCAAGACATTTGAGAGGTCAAACATCCAAATTCATACTGTGGGTGATTTTTAACTTTACAGGGGGTGTGTAACCGTCACATCTCTGGGGCATGACAACGTGTCCTTGTTTGAGTCCTGGGTCCAAACCCCCCACAAAAAAAGAAGACATAATGTGAACTAATTCAAGCAGTGCCCAATACATTTTTGTGAGAAACAAATAATTAAATAACTATTTTAAAAATCAATTAAAAGTTTGTTACATGCAAGTGCCACATATTTGTTGGTTTCAGCTCCTCCAGGATTTTAAATCGAATCACCTGTTTTAGCTGTTAAAAAATAAGAACTCTGAAGATATGAATGGACTTATGAAAGTTCAAAAGGGGCATTTGTCATCTTTCCAATCATTTGAATAATTATTTAATAAATTAACAGAAAAAAAAATCCCACGATTAATCAGAATAAAAATAAT
Organism: Diplodus puntazzo; assembly: GCA_963678695.2. Taxonomy (NCBI): domain Eukaryota; kingdom Metazoa; phylum Chordata; class Actinopteri; order Spariformes; family Sparidae; genus Diplodus; species Diplodus puntazzo. The sequence goes on along the minus strand of OZ023164.1, from coordinate 13,465,087 downwards.
TGTTTTTGGCTGACCTAATTATAAGCTAAAGTTACAGACTACACCCCTCCTGCATTAACTTTACAAATGCAGCATAATGTTGATCAACATGACGCAATGTGGAAAAACACAGGAAGCACACAACGTACGCTAACTTGGAATCACATACAAAAAAGTTGCCCAATCATTTCCTTATCTTCCATTTTTAGCTCATTTATGCAGAGTCAGAAAGAGTACTGTATGCATCAAATTGGGACTAACTATTTTACCCTGTGCATCTGTATAAATTATTTAAATAAATTGCACAAAGGAACAAATCAGGTAAGCCGTCTATTTTTTAAGCTGATAATATACTTACAAGTCCAGGTGGAGTTGTTCACATTAGTGACTCTAACCTCTCCCCATTTCTCTCCCTCTCCTTTAAGGAAGCATGCCCAGACGTGTCACCTTCGCTGCTCAGCCTTTTTAACCCATTCCTACAACATTTGCTCCCTATACAACGGCCTCAAAGAGTCACCTGACCCCAAGGTTGAAGGTCAAGTAACCTCCTACACCCCATCGGGTAGAGAGACGTGGACATGACAACTCATCACCTCCCCAGAAGTGGTCTGGGCCGGCCTCCTCTGGGCTGTGTTACACCGTCTTCTGCCTGTATAAGCACAAACTAAATGGAGACCTACAATGACATCGTAAGCCATGGAAAAAACCCTGAATGGCATCCACAAGAAAAGATCTATGCAAATTTGAGTTTCTCATTGTGTTCATAAAGCTTTCTATCTTTAGCCACTGGGACAAGGCAGGAAACTCCTCCGAGTTAAATATCTGCAGACACAACTGCCTTGTTGGAAAGCACCAACATGTTAAAAACATCACTGATTAACACTAGTTTCAGAATATATTTGGAATACAATGAATGTAGGAGTAGAGCCCCCCTTTTCTTTTCACTTCGACATGCAAGCTACACACATCCCCACACAATTACAAATCCACCACTCGAACAATTTAGACCAGAGAAACACCAAGTAATGGGCTGGCCCATTCATTGTTTTTGAAGACAATATAGACAGTACATTTTCACGGCACCACAATAAGGTAGATAAAATGTTTCATCAGCAACTGGGGGAGCATGTACACCACGAGACAGTCATAACGCAAACACAAAACCAATTTATCCATAATAACAGAGCAACCAATGGTGATGACATGTCAATAACTATGAAAAATAAATTTAGCAAAAAATACTTTGAGAGGGTGTGTAAATCTAAATGGAGCCCATAAGGTGGTGAATCATTTTATTGTTCACTGCAGACCAGGGATGCTACCTATAAAAACCTCCTCTGTTTGGTACAAACACAGGTACTGTAATGGTATGTGTTAATCCTAGAAAAACCTGTTACATCTGCTCACCCAGCAAAACATGTCAAGCATAGCAAGGGGAGAGTGACTGTGATTCCCTGGAAGCTACAGCCATGTCTTGTCAAATGAATTACAGAATACTCCACAAACATGTAGAAACACATATCAGGCATCCACGACAGAATAAACCAATTTCACAGGACAACACTGGCAGATATTTGAGAGTGACCTCTGAGTCACTTTAAAAAGGTATACACCACCCTCTCCATGTACTGTCAGGTGTGAGTGTGACAGACTGATTCTTCAAACTTTAGGTACACAGTCTATATTTGTGAATAAAATTGAGTGAAATACAGGAGTAGAAATGAAGTAACAATTTAAATAAATACACAAACAGCATGATGCTACTAATATCTGAAACTGGTTTAGTGAAAGCACAACAATCGTATGTATGTAACGTGAGGTTTAATATGATTCATTGTACTGTTTTGACTCAGAAAAGGACAGTACATGACTTCAAAGGGTTATTTATAATTACAAAAGACATTTTAACCACTTCTAATGAAGGAAGGGGCCAGATTATGTAGTTACCCCATAATCATCAACAGCAGTGGCTGTCATCTAAACACACCAGTGTGTTTGGTGAAATATTTAATCTGAAAACTCAATCACTGTACCTGTCACTACTGTACAAACAATGCATTTCAGCTCAGGACTACACATTCCACAACAAATTAATTTCTTAACTCCCCAGTTATTTACTACTTCATTTCAACTATCTCAAGCTTCCTCCTTCTGCCACGAAAGCCAGAGCAGCCATAAACAGGATGCAGACAAAGCTGTACACTGTGATGCAATTTCAAAAGCACGACCTGAGGACTTGATGTAAAGTTGACCAATAGCACGGAACTATAAAAAAACATGGCTAGGCCCATTTAGACAAAATACGTTTTTATAAACACCACAACCTTTAGGATGACACCATAGTTTTTTTTTTTATTAAATACACAACTTACAGAACCGCCACTAGCACTGACATTATGATCCAAGTAAGTGTGTATGTTGTATGTACATGCACACATAAGAGGGACAAAAGAGGAAGCAAAGTGTGTGAGATGAATGACACACCCATACCCCGATTACACAAACACACAGCCTATACCCATTTTTTTTAAAAAAGATAATAAAATAAAATAAAAAAAAATATTTCTAACACAAATGCCTAAGTTGAATTCAGAAAGCAACATTGCTTGGTTCACAGTGTAAAAAAAGTGTGTTAAACCCACATCACAACCAATTTTTTGTTCAAAAAATAATAATGAAACGTTCCAGGCCATTCTAGTTTTGCTGTTACATTGTTGACTGAGTTTACATGTTGGCAAAAAAATAAAAATAAAAATATATAAATCTATTATGGCTCTTGTGTATATTTAAAACTAAACTAATTACATGAAAAAACAGGCATTAATAGTCTTTCTGGTGATTTCACTATATTGCTTGTTAAATTTGAGCTACCAAGTACTAATACTAACTGTTAGGGCAGTTACGATTACACACCAGCAAGTCAACATTATACAAATAAATCTAAAATTTTACATGCTGATATGACAATTGAAAATGCATAAAATAAGTTGACTTAAGCAAACTTTTAGAACCAACCAAACTAGACATTGTTGATCACACTGTGTGTGAAAATATCTGGTCTCTCTGAATTCAAGCCCCCTGTCTGACTGGGGCAGAGGGTGAGGTGTTACCTGCTTACCAAGTTAGGGCAACTAACACAGAAATACATAAACCAACCACCACCATTTTAGGAACATATAAATCTTTCCAATTTAACTACTTACAAGTTAATACTTTGGGCTAATCTAGCACCCTCAGGTGAAAAAAAGGCTGCTGCAGCAGAAATGAAAACACCATGTGTGTGCAGTTGGAGGAGGCTGACTCTTGCTATGTCAGATCTAATTGCCAGTGCTGTTGCAGGTTATCATATTACTACCTAAAACGTAATTATCAAGTAGAGCATTCAATAGCATTGTAACAGCTGACATATTCATGCCATCCAAGTCCATGTGTACCCCTGTCACTAAACAAAACAATAAAGGCAGGTCTGCAACTTTTTGAGTGTAGCTGTCAAGGCTCAAAAGACTCGATTTAAGAGAAGTGCCACATTTTGGAAATGTTTTAACATTTTTAAAGATCCTAAATTCAACCTAAATACACCATTGGTCATAACAGAGGACCTAACTTTAACAGGCCATAAACTCACACCAACTGTTTCAATTTACTAGAGCTGTAGTGCACACAAACCAGATCAGCAGTAACTGACAATTATTTAGAAATGTCAGGTCCACCTTTATACACTGTTTTTCAAAATCTTCACAATTTCTGTGAAACAGGTGCACAGTACGATGCACTACACTGATGCAGCACCTACTGTATGCAAAAATCAAAGCCAATGCAAAACATATGTTTGTAAGAAGCATGCAGGGACCTGGTGCCCTCAAATGCTGCCAGTGTTATCAGCCTTAAATTGGTAGATAATCACAGAAAATACATGGACACTCACAAAAGATTACATCCAAACTTAAGGTTTAGCTGGACTGACCACTATTTAAAATTCCCTTACTTCAATTATGTTAAAGAGAAATGACCGATGCACAGAAAATAATCTGACAGCTTCTATTTAATGCTGCTGAGGCATAGAACTGAAACCAAGGTCAGCTTCTGGAAAATAACCAACAAGAATCGTGAAAACCTGTTCCCATCACTGCAAATTTGAATACTATAAAGTTTGTGCTGAGTGGTGCAGAAAGAAAGAAGAGAAGGGTGGGGGTTCTCTGCAGCCTGGCTACAACACATGTGAGCAAGTAAAAGAAGAGAGGCACAGTTTCACCAGGAAATGGGGGTGGGAGCCCATTTTGCCGGAGGGGTCTGAGAAGACAGAATGATGAGTCACAGAATGTCATGCTAACAGTCTGAAACAGCACAACGTTGCTCTGCAAAGAGAGTGAAAAGGCAAATACCAGAGAACTGAGGCAAGACATAGACCTGTAGTATTTTAAGGAGATCAACTGTAAGCAAAATTGGAATAAAAACTCTCATGGAACACAAGTACTAATTTAACAATTGCATAGAGTGCCATGTCCTCATTATAAGAATATGAGCAAAATATTAACACCCAGTTCACCTGTATGAGCACATGAGATACACATACAAACTAGAGGATCAGTGTGTAAAAGTTCATATATTACTAAGATTCTTGATGGCACAATTCCTCTTTGACACTGTGCTACCTCCTTCTTTCTATAAATTATAAGTTAAAATAATTAAAATCTGTAGTTTTCATGAAACAGAAATATCAGCAATAAGCACACAAATAGCTGCTATATTGTAAAACTAATTACAAAAGATTGCTTCCATCAACTAAATTGGATGAAATTGGATTATAATGATCACTAATGCTGCCTTGACTGCAAAATAAAATACCGTCTTTTACATGTATATTTTAGCCATTTTCCATTTTAACACATAAAACAAACACTTCGAATCGTGACATTTTCAATGTCATCCTTTTTTCTATGTCTACACTTTAAGAGCCAAGCATTCAGATATATTTTTATCCATCGGCGGCATAAGGGCAATTTGACTTCCTTCCTTTATCAGAGCACTGGACTGACTAATTCTTGTTTTAGCACTAAACAAACAGGCAGATCTACTTTGTATACACACGCACAGTCAGATCAGCGAATTAATATCCCAAATGTTGTGAATCCATCCAAAATTTGATACTGAACTCTGAATAATTCCTTTTTACATGGAGTATTTTACACCCCTTCTATCTGATGGGATGAAAAAGTATCCTTTGAAACATGTCCCAACTTGGTGCAGCGACCTACATCATTTTTTTTTTGACACTGTAGACCAATTTATGAAGCTGTTTCCCAAAAAAATATTGTATCAATAAACAGGATTTTTTTTGTTACATTATGTTTCCATGTCATATTGCAGCATGACAAATAACAAAGCTATGTAACTTGCCAATCAATTTTTAAATACACCATGTGGTGTACAATACATATCAACGAAAGTATTTATTCCTAAAGCAGATAATTACATGCCTGTCACATTTTTAAGTTAAATACTATTCATTGTGCTTCATACACCCACAAATTTAAGTTTTCTTGTCAGTCAGACACATCATATCTCATAGTACAGCAATTTCCTCCTCCTCTTCGCTCTGCTATGTGGCTGTGAAAGGTCCTTCCCTCATGTCATTTTAGCTAATTTACCACCAACTAGATGCCCTCAAAAATAAATAAACAAAATTTCACTATGAGGTGGGCGGTTTCATTGTGAAGATGCCGTCCCACTTCTATCACAATCATTATACTAAGGCTACAATCTGCAATTTTAGTGATGAAAACTATGCTTTGGACAATTATATTTAGTTACATTTCCACTCAGGTCATGCAAATCTAATCAGCACATCTATTAACCTTACAGCAGGGGAATATGTATCACAAAATAAAATTTAAAAAAATCCTTGAAAAAGGCTATTAGTAAGCACAGTGTCATTTGTGACGGGCCATGGGGGAAAAGGCATTGCAGGGAAAATGGACAGAGGTCTAGCTCACTTACTCAATGCAGTTAATTTGAACTGGATATTTTATATACACAAATCTAAACATGGCATCCGACAATGTAAGCAACTATTTGTTTAAATAAAAGCAACAATGTAAAATACAGAGAGGCCTCACATTATGTAACACATTAAACCGATCTCTGCTTAGAAGGAAGTAGAAGGGGCGGGTTCAGACGCACAATTATATGGAGCCTCTCTTTTCCTCTCTTATGCTTTATTAGTCAAGTAGTCGTGTTCATGATGAGAAGCATTACGCAGCATAAAATATCACACATGACCAGGTCCGTTTTGTCACTCTTTACTAAACCGATTAGATCACGCAGAAGCTTCCCCCCCCCTCAATGTTCTTGAATTTAATCAGGGTCCAGGGCATACAGAGAGTCCAGCGAGGCTTGTGAGGGCAAAAAAAAGGGGGGGGCAAAAAGGAGACAGAGCAAAGATTGAAACCCCTTCACCAACCACGATGAACCAACGAAACCCCAACATTACAGCGAGCCACGAGCAGCAACGCAACCAGCAAAGCGCTTTTTATTTTTAATAAGAAACGTTATTTCAACTTTATTGCATCGTTTGTGGTTATGACAGCCATCCGTCTCCCGTTTAACACACCTATTAAAGTTGAACCGTCACAAGTTGCGACCTATGATTATTGACACTTGGCTGAGGGATCAAAGTAAGATATTCAAATCAATAAACATATATGGAACAAGTAAGGATACGACTTAAGGTAATTACTTGGTTATTGGTCATCGGAGTTACGTTAGTACACAAGCTGTCGTGCAAATGCACGTTAACGACTACTTCACGACACAGACAGGAAAATAAAACAAACTCCGTCATTGTTATTAAGGCTTATCACTGAGTGTAAGGTCAAACTGCGATATAATGTCAAACTTACCAGGTGTTTTCTGTCTAACGATCCAAAAACCCGCTTGCAACAACACGTATGCTATTTGCCAGCTCGGCCAAAAACTCTGCCTTAGTTAACAAGCTTGGTAAAATTAAGTTACCACAAAAGGCACGGTGTCTGTCCCGGTCTCTCGTATTGATTTTTTCCCTCCGAAGCCAGTGAAGGTGCCGTGTGCATTTGTTGACACTGCCGACTGTGCTCCTCTGCTCGAGCCTGGCTGCTTTTGCACCTCCCGCTCAAAACCGGGCTCCAGTGCCAAAAAAAATGTCCATTATAACGTTAGTTCAAGTTTGATTTATAACGGCTAAGTTAGGTGTCTCCTGCATTCGAAAATTATTTTCCGCCTATTCTCCTTTTTTTCCAAATATGTCCTCCTCGCCTCCTGGATGAAACGGACCGCTGTATGAGCGCATTTTTTTTTTTTTCACCATTACAGCGCAGCAAAGTCAGAAATCCCTCTGTACGTGCTAGCACGCTAAGCTAGCAGGCTAGCTGCTAGGAGTAGGAGAAGCTGGCAAAGCTGGCCAAATGGCTAACGTCTCCCCGCCACGGTCGGTCTCTCCTCTTTTCCACGTATTCCTCTCTTCGAGTCCGCTCACACCGTCCGGTTAAAATCAATTCAAATACTTTGTGGCTTCAATTACCTGTGTTTCCATTGGAGGTACGGGCTGCCCCTCTCTAAAAGCGCAGTTTAATTTTGAGCGCTCCGTTTCTCCCCCGTCTCAGCGACTGCTCTCTACATTCGCAGCATCCTCTCTCCGCAGCTGCTGAGGCAATCGCTGCTCACTCGAAAATGGCGCCGAAAGATACACTCCTCATTCAAATTCGATAGAGCCTCCCATTCTCCCCATTGGCTGAGCGCTGAGCGGAGTCCGCGCAGCTGGTTGGACGTTGAAAATGCACTCTCGAATGATCTCGCAGCCCACGCAGCGTTGAACAGAGAGGGACAGGTTAACTCTTTAGCTCCCTCAACGACTTTTACAGCGATCAGCAGAGTTCAAGCCTGGATGTTAAACTTGTTATAAACCAGGTATTCTGACAAGAAATGAATACCACGATCCATAGTAACGGCTACAAGCCATTATTAACAGCGTGCAGTTTTTTTTTTTGTAAGTCTGAAAAATGTAGCACACAAACTCTGTGGTGACACAGCAGGAGACAGAGAAATCATGAGTGCAGGGAAGTCAGTGGCATTATTAGACACAGTGGACAGTGTACAGCAAAGTAAATATCATGTATATCTTTTAAATAGTCCAGATGCATGAGGTTCTAAGGGTTAATGTTATACCTAACGTCCTCCTTTGTTCATGTTCTCACCACTGCTGAAAATAAATGAATAGAAGTGACTGAAAGCTCTGCCGTCTGTACCCGTAAACATAATAAATGTCCATGGGACCAACTGAACTGAGCAAACTTCCAAGAGCTCACTCCGTTTTCATCTACAACAAAACTGCAATTTGCCTCGTGGTAAAAAAAGAAAAAATACACCATTTTTCACTCAGATGTAATTGATGATGTAAATATTGCGCTTTAACGGACTGATAATAAAAATTAATTGAATACATTTACTCAAGTATTCTTCAGTATGTGCTGACTGAGGTACTTGTACTTCACAAGAGTGTCTCCATGCCCTACTACTGTACACTCCACTACATTTCAGAGACAAATACTGCGCTTTTTGCTTCACTACATTTATCCGATCCCCTAAAGTTATATTTCAGATTTATATTCTTAAAAAGGCAGATGATGTGCTTACAAAATACAATGCATTGTCGAGGATTAAACCAGTGCTTCCCAACCTTTATGACTTGTGACCTCTAGATAGAAGTATAGTGTCTATTTGGGGCCCCTTGTCATGTTTCAGATGAGTCATTAGCAGTTCCACCAAAGATACATTTCCCCTCGTAGCATCTCACGTGGTTTCGAATAACTGTTTTGAGGCTCAAAGAGGTCGAATTATCATTTTAATGTTGTTTCTTTTTTCTCTCTCTCACATTAATCATCTCATGGCCGCTTATATTTGTCTAGTGACTGTTTGGAAGGGCCTGGTACTGACGTTGGTAACCACTGGACAACTATTACAGAGGAATATATACACACATCGCGTCACTATTAACAATCCAGTATTCTAAGATGATACTATAACAATATTCTGCACTACCAGTCTACTTTCAATGCTTTAGGTATATTTTTGCAACGGATTACTTTTTACGTTGTTGTACTTTTACTTTTACTCAAGGATCTGAGTACAACTCCCTCTTCACTGCATCCTGTATAAAAATGTGACTAAATACATGCTTTTTGTCAAATGCATAAAAACACCTTTTGAATTGTCGACTAGTAACCACACTATTTCCTGTTTACATATAGCTTTTACTACAGCATATCATACATAAAAGGAGAGTTTTTAGCTGATGGGCGCATAAGCCTGCTGAATACGTTGCAGTATTTTTATTAACGCCGTTCACCCAAGCATCATGAATGTCTATTCAAAACGTGTTCCTTGTTTAGAGAACGGGGACTTATCTGCAGTTAGCACAATAGTGCTTGTCTTGGAGTGACAGGCCTATCAAAAGCAATCAAGAGATAGTCAACTAAAACAGTATTGCCGCCATACATGGCACTGTACAACATCTGCTGTATGCGAATTGTTAAGTCAGGAAGTAAAGGGATCGATGAGATTACTCCTAAGGCCACGGCGATGCAAAAGAAATCACGAAGGATGTCAGGGAACAAAAAGCAATAAAAAGCCTCAACTTTGAGTCAGTGAGGTAAAGGGGCTGCTAGGCTACAGAGGCTCAGTCAGCAGATATGTTCTCCTTCCATGCTCCTCTAAATCATAATGTGGGGTTGGGTTAGAGACACTCTGTCTTAGTTTTTTTTTTTTTTTTTTTTTTCTTCCCCCCACAGTTTGAATGAGGACATTCTTAGGCGTCCTTATCTGAAATTGCTGTGACATCATATTGCCCTCTCTAATTTTAATGAAGTTTCCCTTTTTCACTCTCCCCACTTTTGAAACGTTTGACTGATTTGTTTTCCACACCTTTCAAAGACACGTGGACGTGTGGCATAAAAAAAAAAGAAAGAAAGAAAGAAATTATTAAAGTATTTTTTACGTGGCATAAGCACTTCTTGTCGATTTAAGATTAGCCGGCAACACACACACACACACACACAAACACACACACACACAGTAGAGTACAGGCAACGGCCAATGCAGGGACGGGTTGGGCTCTGCCACAATAACCCCGCTGTTATCGTATCTACTGTAGCATAGTGTACCTCAGGCAAGATAAACAGAGACAGCCATTTCATCCCAATGCACACATAAAAACAATACATAACATTCACCTGCTATGTCAGGAGTTGGCTCCACCAGGGTGCACTGGAAAAGGACTTAGCCTCAACCTGCTATTAGGGTTTAAGATGTGCTTAAGTGAACGGAGGCCGGTCTTTTAAAAAGAACAACTCGATTTTCGTACCTGTCTTATTTCCACTGTTTACACTGTCAAAGATGTTGCTGGCTTTCTTTATAGTTCGTGATTATAGCTTTTTAAACTAATTTTCACCACGAAGCGCATGACCTCTTTGCGTTGCCGTGCGTGGTATAGTGAAAAATATAAAAAAATATATATATTTTTTAATACTTTGGAGTACAAAAGCAGACTGGGAGAGAGAGGGCGCCCATTGTGTATGCATTCTGGTGTAGTGTGGACAATGGGGCGGAGAGGAAAAAAACACACTTGTTTACAGATAAACTGGTTTGGACAGGAAGCCAGTAAGGAGGAGCTCTGTGTTGTTAAACAGGCATGTGGAGAGGCAGGGATGAGCCAGCAAAAACACCACCGTGACCATAGGGAAGATCATGATGCGGTACTCAAAGACATTACACACACGCACACATATGCACACATTCATATCTACACTTGCGCAGTACTTTACAGATTAACACACTGTCGAAAAACATCGGCCTCTGTCAGAGTTCATAAAAGATTGCTCAGTGGCCGCCCCTCTCGCTGACAGGAACAGAAATTGTGGTTTGTTTAGTTTCACTGTGACAAAAAAATTAACAAGATAAAAAGACGCTCGTGGGTCCCCATTAGCGGTGCCACACAGCAGCCAAGCTGAGCTCCAGTGAATACTATACAGTTCATCCTGCATTGTGTCACCGTCACATGAGCACACACTGCCTTCCATTAGGCAGGAGATCCTTATGACTCACGAAAACACAAGTCACATGTCACTACACAAATGAACCATGCTACTCAGACTGCTCCGTTATCCACAGCAGCTTTTTCTGCGAGCGCCCCAAATGAAATCACACCATAATGCATCTCTTCATTAGGAGGGTTTTGAGACAGAGAGGAGCTCTCCCTTGTCTTCTGCTAGACGGGCCGAACAAGAGCCACAGTGTCATGTATCGCGGTGTTTGACCACAGCGCGCTCACCCCGGCTGCAAAAGTTGCCACGCCGGGCCAGTTTAAGTTCGATGTAATTTGATTTCATGTTAGATGTTTTGCGTGCATGGTTGGCCGTTACACTCTGCTGCTTCTCATTCAAGGAGGAGTTTTACGGATTTTCCCCCCCTCTCTCTCTCCTCTCTCTTCTTCGCTCATGTGACTCAAAAGATGGCCTTTCGCACCACCGCCAGACATGGGACTGCATCACATCAAAAAGATAGGGAAATAAGACAGCAGCAAAATGTTCCCTCGAGCCACGCTTCGGGAGCTCGACGTCAAAAAACCTTCGATTTCGCTTAAGTGAAGCAGACAGACCGAGTGACAGCTTGAAAAAGACTCGAAAGGGTTGATTAAGGTCAAAGGTGGTGAGTGCCACGGAGGACGAACAGTTTGCAGCTTGACCGTTAGAGGCGGCAGCAGGTGATTTCGCTTCGCTTTGGGTGGAAGTGCCATACATTGAAATCACATTTTGTCACGGGAGCACTAGGCGTTGGCTGAAATGAGAGCAGGCACACATCGTCAGCTCTCCGTGGTGCATTGCTGGCGATCCCTGAACGACATTAGTGTGAAAATCCTCCCTGCTTCTCTCACTGCGGAGGTGAGCCGAAGTTTGTCATCCTTCTAAACACAGTTTGCTCTTGTTCGCTTTCTGAATGGAAAAATATCAGGGGCCCACATCAAGAAAATCATTTTCTCATTCAAAAAAAAAAAAAAAATAAAAAATAAACATCTCATTCATAACAAATGCCAATCTGTGTAACGTTTAGGGGTATTTTGAAGCGTATACCAAAAGTAAAGCATGCAGAAAACAGCCCAAGAGTCAAAATGAGCAACACAGCAAAACAAAGTATAAGAGACTATATGCTTACTATATTAACGTGGCCTATTCCCTCGTCTTGGTCTTTAGAAAACACAATGAGCCCCACTGAGAACTCCATACTGAAGAGAGACTCTCCATTGATGTCTCCTCGGCACCCCTCCCCCTCTCTCTATGAGACATCTGTAGCAGCTGCCCCCTTGTGCTCCTGTCAGCAGGGCCGAGTGTGTGTGTTTGCGTGTGTGTGTGTGCACTAGTTGAGGTGGGGTTGGCCGGGAGGTTAGTGTGGGGCGTGTTGTGACACCTCCCCCTTTGGAAGGGTCTGGCCCTGCACACTTGTGGGACATCACATTTATCAATGGCTAATAGTCACTAGCAGGTCACCCTGAAAACACAACAGAGACCTCTGACCTCTTTTTAGCACAAAAGCTGGGAGGTGGTCACGTCAGGCCGCAGGCGCTCACACACACACACACCCGCACAACTTTTTGCCATCGGAAATCACGATCAGATATCGTTTCTCCTCTCGCTTCCCAACAAAGTTCGCCTTGACGTAATCCCACGACAAACAAAATGTTTAGCTCAGACTAAAAGCATATAACAAATTCTTACAGTCGTGCTAAACACTATCACATGCTGGGAGAGAAAGTTCAAATATTACAGCACAGAAGCCCTTTTTATTTAGTCTCTGCGTAATCTTACTGACTTTCTCGCACACGGCAATCAAATTAAGAGGGCATAATTCATAGAGTAGTCTGAAATTGCATTACAAACTGGGGACAATTAAGGGGGAAAAACTCGGCTGGCTGGTTCGTTAACAAGAACGAGGAGGGGAGAAGAGAAGGAAGGCAAGCCGAGGATGTTCAGACATACTCTGGTTTGAAACCACATAAACATTTTAGAATTTGAATAGCAAAAACTTCACGGAAGAGACCGTAAAAGCGGTGTAGTCTGCCAACACACGACCGTCGCTGACAAGATTCACAAAAGCAGCCCGAATTGTGTTTTTTGGGACACAATCGCCGAGACTTTTTATTTTTAAATGCTGCGTTTTTCAGACAAAAAAAAAAAAAGCCCATAGAATCTCATGCAGGAAGCGATACAATTCGACCACTAACTTCAGAGACGCGTATTGAGAGACATCCTGCTGATGAAATTCAAAAGAAATGTCATTTTTGGGAAAAAACTTAAAATCTCCCAACGGAACATTGTTCAACTTGCTTCCTGGAGTATTTTTTTTTTTTTTTATCTTGATGATTCTCCACACCCTTCAGTATTTTTTTCTTTATTGAGGCAGACTGCTGAGAGGGATTACAGAGAGGGCTAAACACAAGCAAGATCTAATCCTAGGCATGCAGTGTGAGTGAAAAGCCTTGAAGAATAAGTTTAGGAAGGCCAATGTTAACAGCAATATTTTTTTTATAACATTTTTTTTTTCAGAAACTTGTGACTGAGTATTTTGTGCCTAGGAAATGTATCTCTAAATTGATGATGACAGTGGCAAAAAAAACAAAACAATGTCGAACACGGTATGAGTGGCAGTTTCACCACTGAGACCTGGACAGAAAAAATATTAAATAAATGATTCAGGTGAAATTTAGTCAACATTTTGTTAAAAAGCCAGAAACAACTGCTGCGTAACAAATGCATGAAAAAGTCTCAGGAGACTGTTGGAAGGGTGGATTACTTGCAAATGAATTTACAACAGTATCTTTCTGACATTATGAGCTCGAGTGACATTTAAAAGACTTAAGGAGACTCGGACCGCAAAAGCAACCCAATAGACTGTCCTGCAAGACACTATTTATTCTTCCACGACTGTGCGCGTGCCTTTTCTCCCCCCAAAATTCTCATTTCAACTATAACGTTTAGCACAATACAGACCTGTGTAGTGTTTAGTTACCGGCATGCAGTAACATTTTCTAGACCGGAGAGAGCATTAAAAAGCCATCAGCAAATTTCCTTAATTGCATTCTTGAGAGTTTATAGCGCACATATCCTCATACTGTATAAATATTTAAGATAAAACTGTTTCGAATGATTGTTTTCGCGTTTTAAAACCGAACGGGTCCGCTACTTTTTTTTTCTTTCATAGGCGTATGCACTCATGAGGTGTTGACTCATTACACTATCTGATCTGAGACTCCATTGTCAGTGTTGTTGTTTTGAAAACACAGAAAACTGTCATAGGCTAAGTGTGAGATTTATATTAGTCACCGATCGCAATCAACAGAAACACAGCTGACTTTGAGGTGATGCTTAAAACCTGGACCTTTACATCGCACTGTGGCAAATATCAGCTCACTGTAAAGCCTGCACGGTCTCTTGGTCCTGTAATATTTTCTCAAGTTGGGATGAAAAAAAATATGTTTTCTAGTGAAACGTCTGTTTAAAATGTTCTCAAGTGCACTGAGCTAATGGAAGGCGCATATTCACAAAACGTTAAGCCAATATTTACATTAAGGGCAGAGACAACAGCAGCGCCTGGCTGCTTGTCTCATGTACACCACCTGTACTTCATGCTCCTCTGCTCTCATGAGGAGCGGTGTCAAGACGGACAGGTGACTCCGTTTTTACAGTGCGGTGGTGATGGCCGAATCCTTTAATTTGGTAGAATCAGAGCAGGCATCATTGATTCTAATAATAACAGTCTGTGTCGATGAATCTTTGAATTCAATTTCATGTCTAAACTGAAGTGAAAAAAAATAAATAATCACACAACATTCCTGCACACTCCTGGTTCCCTGTGCTCACATCTGACTTAGGCAAGAAGTAAATACTGTCTACAGACTTGCATTTACTATTACATTAGGTCTAATATAATATGACTGATAATAAAGTCATAATGTAGCTTGTCACAAGGCAGCTGGCATTTAATTGCAATGGTTTCCTAACAAAGGTTCTGTGTGCAGCCCACCTCAAGGGAAAATAATCCTGTTGCAGCATTGCAGGCTCTTCTAACGACTGACTCTGAGGTGTTGGAACAAATTTTGTAGTCCTGAAGCCGAGTGTCTGACTGTACGCCGACCAAATTGAATGCTGTGTCACTCGGCCATTGTCGGGAGCCGGGGGCAGGAGGGCTGGAGGCAGCTGGTGGCCTCAACGCTCCTGTATTGTTGATACGAGAATTCGATATCTTTAAAGGGATCAATTATTCTGTTACGGAGCCTCTATAACAGAAGTTTCTACATCGGTAAACATCTATTGAGTAGGCCGTTGCTGAGAAATTTGATGTACGTGTGAAAAATTAAACCACCAAAGTGTTTCCACAGCCAGGTATTTTTAGCAGTGAAACTGTAAGCACCCTATTGACAGATACTCACATTTTCCATTGACACTCTAGAGGTTATATTAAATTATAGGCTACCTGACCATGCCTGTGCAGTAATGACACGGTCAGACGCAGTGCTGAAGGCACACCTAACAGGAAGTCGGCTGTTCGGAAGTGTGAAAAGATGATTAGCTCATAAAGAAAAAGAAGAAGAAGAAAAAAACCCGACTTAAAGCTCCGAACACAAGCCGACTGAACTCATTGTCCTGTTTCTGGACTACAAATTGAAAATCCCAAGCGGAAGTCCCGCCCTCCGCCGGCCGCTCTTGCACCTCGATGATGTAACCACTTTCCAAATATAGCGTGTTGCTGATGGCGACGCGGCTCCGCCACTGGCCGGGCCCGCTGTCAGTCGCGTGACGTCACCGCGATCGTGTTATTATTGTAAACAGCCCGCCTGCTCCTCCACCGACGCTCTGTGCCGAGCCGACTACTCCATCCAGTCCTTTGTTCATGCAGCGAAAGCACCGACGCGACAAAAGCGGCACCGTCCGCCCCGAACCCGCGGCTCGAACAGCCCCGGGAAGCAAAGTTCCGACACACGGGAGCTCACACGACGTGCGGTATTTTTTGAAACGACAAAAGCACCGCGCCGCCGCTCCTGTTTTGCGGGCATGTTTGTTGAACACCAGGATCTTTCGCGCAACCGGCGACTGCTCCGGGCTGCTGCATGAATAACAATAATAAACTGGGAGCTGCTCGGACCGTGTTGTCACCGCACAACACTCGCGCTCGCCTCACAGATAAAGAAACTGGCCATGAAGCAACACAAAACACAAAAACCTCCAGCCCTCCGCTGACAGCAGTGTAGTTTACAAAGCCTCGCTGTCAGCGGCTCCCCCCTCGAATGTCATGAAATGTTGCAGAAAACCCTGACACAGTTGTCACTTAAAAAAAAAAAAAAAAAGCAGCGTGCACGTCGACGGTTGAACACACTCGGCCCGCAACTTATATTCTTCAGCGGCTATTCGACAACATTACCTCAAAGGGGGGGACTTTACTTTGTGCCCCGCGTCGCAGAGAATCCGCCGAAACCACTTTACCTCTGCGGCGACAAACTCAACTAGTCGAGAGGTCACACAGCAAAAGTTGAAATGACTCCACTGAGTGTTTTAATGGCACTTACTCGACAGCCTGGATGCCTTTTCGGAGTGATCGACCGCATCTCTCTCTCTCTCTCTTCCCTCTCTCCCTCTCCCCCGTCAGCCAGCCAGCCAGCCAGCCCCGGCCACTGGTGCCACCCTCACCTCCTCCTCGACGTTTCCATCCAGCCAAGTTGACAGCGAGCTTCCTTTCTCCGACTAAGTGCAGTTTCAGCAAAGCTTCAAGGAAGTTGTTTCTTTTGTTCCAGTATTTTTTGGTTGCGTCAATGTTGCGAAAAGGAGGAGGGGAGGAGGAGGAGGAGGAGGAGGTGGTGGTGGTGGTGAGGGGGGAGGCGGAGCGGTGGATACAGAGAGCGACCGAGAGAGAGAGAGAGAGAGAAAGAGAGAGAGAGCGAAAACAACATCTGAGCGCACCGTAGCCTAGTTCGCACGCCTGGCCATTAACGCACAGAAAGGAAAAAAAAAAAAACCCTCGTCCAAATCCGCGATAAACTCGTCTCATCGGCTCAGCTCACGTGTCCTGGACGACCAGCATCCCCCCTTCAAAGTGAAACAGGCAAAGCCACACGGCGCACGGGTCCGATAGGCTGCCCGAGATCAGGCTACTACAGGTCGGTGCGCCCCGTGCGCGCGTACGGGAGCGGACGCGTTTGCATTAGCGCGGCGTGTAACTCGGGATTTCTTTACACGGGCGTCCCTCCTTGGCTTTCAATGGCGCTCGTATGTGGGCTTTTCTCTGTCTCACTTCGCCGAGTCTTCAGAAAACGAGAGCGCACGCAAGCCTACACGCCTCTTCCACTTCAAAACTAGTTCCCGGACGGCGCGGGGCGGTAACGAGATGCTCGGTAACGCGTTACCAGCCCCGAGACTTACGATTATCCCTCCACTCCACGAAAACTCTTTTTTTTTCCCTCGCTGTCACACGAAGCCCACCTCTTTTTCAGCTCCGACGCCGGGCTGAGGTCGAGTCCATCTTGGCGGCTCGCTGTCGCAGATTATAGGTGGCACAAGAAAAAAAAAAGTTTACTCTCTACGGGTTTCCGCCAAACAAAAAGGATGGAGAAACAAAAAAAAAACAAACAAAACAAACGGGACAGGTTGGATTTCCTGCTTTTCTGGCGCCAAAGGCTGGACCAACGCAACAAGTAACGACCGAGGCACCGTGTGCCCCTCGTGTTTTGCAGACAAACTGAACACACGCTACTCTACTCTTTGGTGTAACGCGTCCGTCACTGTACTCGGACGCGCAGGGGAGGGAGAAGCTGAGGCGGCTTACTATGCAGAAATAGGATCATGTTGGTTCATCGGATAAAAAGGTGAGCTCCCTGTTTCCTCGCCGCTGTTACAGTAGCGTTGCGTCAGGAAGTTGTTGGTGGTGTCAGTGAAGTCACCATCAAGACGCCCTTTTCTCTCTCCATCCAGCACCGACGACCGTGGCAGCACATGTTTCAGACAGAGAGCGCTCAGATCACTTTTCTGTCGCACATGAAAAAACAAAAATAAGGGGGGGAGAAAGCAGCCCGGTGCCCTCAGCTCCTCCATGCCCTTGAAAAGATTTTGACCTCACGAGCGCCAGAGGCTGTGACAAAATGTTTGGTACGATGGGAAATAAAAGGCTGCGGGTTTCAGCGAGGAGGAGGTGGATTTTGGAGGAGGAAGATGAATAAAAAGTAAATAAAAAAAGACAACTGAAAGGGGGGAAGTGTGTGTGAGAAGAGTCTTTATAAAACGAGCTCATGCGAGACGCGCAAGTGCTGCAGGCCTGCACAGTCGAGGCCTACTGTGTATCTTGGCTTTACCAAACTCCTTTAGGGCTTTGTTGATATGAATGGTTACCAGTGAGATAATAAACAAGGCCGCAGGGGGAGGATTTTTAGGAGATTCTGCAAAAAAAAAAAAAAAGGAACTCCGAAAGAAGCCCCTCACAGGCTGAAAGTGTGCGTGCGTAAAAAGACGCAGCACCCGCCTGGAAACTTCTAATTTTTGTCATTGTTTTTCCCCAGTCGTGCCCGAGGCTTTCTCTGAGGCTGTCTACGCTGAATGGTCCTGCGTGTTGGACAGCGTGAGAGTGAACGCTGCCGCTCCTTATCAGAAGCATCACATTCAAAAAAGCTTGTGCTTTTTATCAGCAGCCCCAGGAGGGAGCGATCCACGGGCACCGTCCTTGTTGTCCAGAAGGCACCGCTGAGCCACCACGGCTTCAACGGGAAGGTGAGAACACTCAGGACGTCAAGTGTACAGCGATCCCATGCATCTTTGACTCAGACTTTATCCCCGTAACAGCAGGTGCGCGGCGGCCATTGTGCGCCTGACACGCGCCACAGGTCATCCGGGCTGCACGTGCTTTTGCCGTGACGGTAAAGGAAAACAAAACGAAGAAAAACATAATATACAAGAGAAACACGTCAGCCATATTTCCACACACGCACCAAACACGGCCACTCATTTGTTTTTAGACTCCGAGAGCGCCACAGAGCTTGTTTGCAGTCTTTTGTGAAAAATCGCAATTGCAATTAAATACACGCAGGCTTAATTGTGCAGGGGGGCGCTTAAAATGCAAATTTCATGGTTGGAGGAGATACTGAAATCGTACTCGGTCCGTGGATGACTAATAAAAGTAAAAAGAAAAAAAAAAGCACAGAATGAATCCTTAATCGCCCCCTCTTTGACAAAAACAGAAACTTTGACTGACAATTGGACCTGATCGGCCAATGAAACGATTCCATTGTTCCATCCGTCGAGTTTGACAGAATAGTGCAAACGAATACAACAAATCATGTAAAACCTGAAGCATGGAAGGCTGAAAAACTAGACTGACGAGTCCTAAAACATATATTAAAAAAACAAAACATTTTCTGCTAATTGGATTTGCCGTTTATGTCACATACTGACTGTGTGTAATCGCTAACCTACCTTCAGGTTCCTGTGGTCTGTGCGCAAATTACAAAATACTGACCAGAACTGTGCGGACGCTTTGCTCTCTCTCTCTCTCTCTCTCTCTCTCTCTCTCTCTCTCTCTCTCTCTCTCTCTCTCTCTCTCTCTCACACACACACACACACACACACAGAGGCAGAGAGAGAGTTTTTTGGGAGTGTCACGCTCACAGTTATGCAGCAGTATTTGAATATTTGCCCGATGTGTGGGCTGATGCACAGTCATAATGCAAAGAAGAAACAGTAAACAGGCACAATAATCTGATGGGCTGCGGTTCTCCCCTTAAAGGTCATCGATGAAGAACACGACCTGCGAGCAGCGCGGCAAAATAGTTGTGGAGAGATTCGCTGTTAAGAAATCATTTCAACTTTAAAAAAAAGAAAGAAGAAGAAATCCTTCCACCACCCATGTTTCAAACTCACGTGCTTCTCAAGATCGTTTGTGTAGGCTCGTTCTCCCTCTCAGCGTGTGTGTTTCTGCTTTAACATTTGACAGCTGACTTTTTTGGGGGGAAATATCAGACAGATGCGCAGAAAACACACCCGCCAAACTCCCGAGTTGCGCACCCAACAGGGCTGGACTTTTTTAAAAGTCAGTCGTGAAAGAGGTGCCCCCCGCTTTTAGAAATTAGCAGTTGGCGCGCTTTTCATGCAAATTAAGCGCGTCAAAAAAAAAAACAACAACAAATGCGCGTTCGAGAGATGGATCAACAGGAGAATTATCTAACCTATGTGTGTGTTACAAAGAAGAGAGCGAGAGGGAGAGAAACAAAACAACCACCACCGGATCCAAACATTCCCTCCTCTGCGCTCTGAAGCAGCTGTTCACAAAATGTTCTTAACCATCGATTATCTTATCTGATCCGTTTTTTTTTCTTCTTCAGCGTGCAGATATGGCGAGGAGCGAGGAGCGAGCGCGCACGGAGGAGCGCAACCACGTTGCGCAAGAGCAGGCCAGTTAACGCATCGCACCTTTCGTGTGACTCGGTTGAGATATTTAGAATATGAGGAGCAACTGAAAGGTCATATCGTGTGGGAGGAATCTGTGTGACTCAAAACGAAAAACTCGTGTGTGTGTTTGTTTGTGTGGTGTGTGTGTGTGTGTGTGTGTGTGTGTGTGTGTGTGTGTGTGTGTGTGTGTGTGTGTAATCGCGCAAATCACACATAATGAAATTATCGACATCTCAGCGGATTTTGCAGAGTTTTGTAGGTTATTGGTTATGACCAAATGAGTGCATACAATTGTTTTTTGTCTTGCTAAACAAAACAGAATCACCGAGTTTATTGTCCAAACTCATGTTTTCAGCTCAAGTCATCAGCTAAGTCAAAGAAGAAGAAGAAAAAAAAAACAGCTGGCCTGCATCTGATGGCTTCAGAGTGACTGTGATTTTCTTACAAATTCAATTAGGAGCTTTAGATCTCAAAGAAACTGACAATTGCACAACACACTTCATGTGACAGCCGTGCACTTCGCTCACCCGCTCGCCCGCCCGCCAGCATGCAAACATAATCACTGTCACTCTGTCAATGGTATCCTTGTCAGCTGTGGGGACGCACCCAGAGATCAATGATGTTCACTCAATGAACCTGATGGATCAGATGTCACCGAGGTTATGGATGTGAGTGCAGCAGGGCTCTGTCTTTTTTTTCCTTTTTTTTCTCTAAGTGAATATGTTTACATCCCCGGACCGAGAGGGCCCCGGAGAGAGGAGACAGTGGGTGAGGCCTGTCCCTTCCAAAGCACCCTGTGTCCAGAGCAGAACTAGGTCAACAGAGACCGCTGGTTGGTGAGTTGGAACGATGCTGCTCTCTCACACACACAGGAAAGAAAAGGAGGTTTTAAAAAAAAAAAAGCAAGAGAAGAAAATCCTTGCCTTCGATTGAGGGATAATTAGAGACTGTTTGACCTATTTGTCCCCTTAAATAAACCGTTGGCCATTTAGTTGGGAGTGGGTTGAGAGCACACTGAGCCCTTCGCTGGACCCCTCCAATTACGCTTTTTTTTAATGGCAAATTGCCCGACAAAGTTCAAAGGTCCCCCCATTCTCTCCCCTTCTTTTTCTCCGACTCAACTAACATTCAGAGACGTTCGGTCAATTATCCAGTCTTTGCCATCATATAAAGCAGGAGGGTGTGTTGAGCAGTCCGGCCTCAGCGGAGATAATATGACAAACTAAGACTGAATTAGTGCCTTACAGAGCAGATTGAGTACAAGAATACTGCTGTGATGTAGCAACACAGAAAAAGGGAGACCAAAAGGTGAGAGACGTGAAAAGGAGGTAGTCAGGGACCGAAACCGTGAGGACAGGCCTTAAAGATATAATATATAACTTTTCTGCATTCAAATGTCTAAAGGACACCAGAGCTTCGCTGGATATATTGTTGAGTTGCATACTAAGGTTATCCAAAATGTTTCTAACAAAGTTCAAACTCAGTAAACTCTAAACTAAATATATTTAAGGTAACGGTGCACGTCATCTAGTCGCCTGTGGCCGTGACTTCAGGGAGAATCAGAGGGCGAGCAGGGACGTCGGCCAATGAGAATAAGCATCACGTGAATCAAACTTTAAAACAGAACATTTCTGCGCTCACATCAGATTTAAAAATGGAGGCAACAGCTCCCATGATCCCACGCTTCTTACGTCCTCTGCTTTGTTTTAAAGTGAGAGACCCCCTAGTGGCATTTTTAAAATGTTCTCCCACATTTGCAATTTTGTCAAAGTAATGAGGGGATTGTATGAGGTCAGAGTAGATAATCATGGTGGGAAATAACTTGCACATTGGCGCATCCAAATTCATCTGATAGTTAGCATTTCACGGTCAAAACTGTTTTATTAAAGCACATTTTTCACCGACAGTTATGCTTTTCAAGTAAAAGTGATGTCAAAAGTTTCAGAATCGGTCCTTTCACAAAGTGGTGGGGAGTCTCTGACGCCTGGAAATCACACACTGTGCCTTTAAAGCAAGATAATTATGATGATTTTCTGTGAAGGTGTGCTTTGGGAGGCTATTTGAATTAGTAAGAACACCCTTAGAGAACACTCTCACAAAGGATATGTTCATATTCTTTTAAGTCTGCCTTTAATTAGCCGGTAGCCCTTTTTACACAGCGATGCCGCATTATCTCCGGAGCGGCGGTTCACCAATTCTCAGCCGATGGTGATTCACACAGAGCGAAGCATCTCCGCCTTATAGACGAACCGCTGTGTAATTCACACAGACGGTACACGTCATGATGATGACGTCAGTGTGTTTTCAGGGTGTTTCCCCGGTGTCTCCCCGTCAATCTAAACCCACAGATAATTTATAATCATATGGATGTTATAATGTGTTGTGATTGAGATCCTGACCCACCAAACTTCCTGGAAAGTGACAAAGTTTTTAATTACATAATCACCATCAGTAAACAGGACCTTTCTGACTCACTCGCGGAGGCTGTTTTCTGGGGGAAAGTTCACTGAAGTCTCGGTCCGGAGGCCTGACTGTCGCAGTGACTTATTTTCATCACAAACACTCGGTGAGTTAAAGTTTTTTGCTCGTGACAGACGCTGTTTTTCGGGCAGAAATGTGACGAAGAGTCGGGAGGACAGACAGGAGGACAGACGCCTCTCTACGTACAGCTGTGGTATTTTTTTCCTCAGTTACAGTTACTACGTTACTTTTGTTTGGTCATGTAATGTTGCTTTGTGGGAAATTTCTCTTTATTAAGTTGAGTCAGTTATCAGACTGTACGATCGACACGCCCCCGGTCCGTGCCGCCGGCTTATCCGTTCACACTGGTTCAGTTCACCAGCAATACAGCCCTGACACTACCTCCAGAGGTGGATCAGCGCCGGAGCAAAATTTCACCCCTCGCCTCATCTGAAACTTTCACACAGAGGAGGATGGGGAGAATTGGCGCAGGATCCACGCATGCAAACGGCTGTCTGAATGGGTCTACTGTAATTATTCCTCTACCTCGTGGAACAACCAGCAGAGCTCTGACAGAGGTCGTCACGTTGTCACTGAGAGCTGCATCTAAAGACTCTTACCTCTGCTGAGGGGGCTTTGTTTTCACACATGTCCATTTGTCTGTTTGCTGGTTGGCTGACAAAAAACTAGTGAACCGACTTCCATGAAACTTGGATGGAGGATGGTCTCGGCCCGGAACAGACCCCATTCACTTGAGTGCAGCCCCCTTCAATTTTAGATTTTTATTCTGACTTTCTTTAACATTACGGAATGGTTCTTTTTCGACTTCTTGTTAATTTCTCAGGGAAGAATAGATGGATTCTTTCTAAAAACAAATCAGCTTCAGGTGACTGTTATGTATGAGTGAATGCAGTTTCATATGGATCCTAGATATGGTGAACCAATTATGGTTGAGCAGTTTGGTGGTTGCAGGTGATTAAATTAAAGGAGGCCGTTGGGGATTCATGAAGGTGAATTCTTGCTTTTATTGTTGATAGGCCAGTTGATTGACCTGTTCTCTAAAGAAATTTCTCAAAATGATTTCCTGCTAACTGTAATTTTTAATGCACTTTAACATACTGTTCGGCTACTGAGTGTTGCCTGTAGCTATGGTTTTTAAATAGGATATTCATCTGCGTCATTCTTTTGTTTTCCTCTGTCACGCTGCTGTGGGTCGGGAGGTTTAACAGTTTTCTTCTCTCCTTATGTGTGGAGGTACACAAATAAATGCTGGCCAATTGAATCTTGTCTCTTAACCGACTATCAAAATAGTTGCAGATCAATACCGTTGTTGACAGCTAGTCGATTGATCTTCGTAGCTCTACTTAAAAGCCATCAGTGGTCACACAGCTGAGTTTACTTGACATCGATAGGAGTGTCACGGTGTCCGAGCACAAATGCCGTATTACTTGAGTAGAAGCGAATAAATCAATTACTGTTGCGTACTTTGCAAACTTGAGTATGGTTATGCAATACAGATAGCAGAACCTGACACAGGCTGACAGGAAGCCCTCACACACACTTACACCCGCAATGCAACATGACTGTGTGCACAAAAGGTGTCCCATATTCCCACAGTGCTTATGTGATGGTGTCCGTAGGGACACGGGGTGTTAATGTGCTTAGTTTCCTGACCTACCCTGCTCTCTCTGTCAGCACAATGGCAATCAACAGGTAACCAGGCGACCTGAGCCAAACACATTTTGCACAGAAAAGCTGTACACAATGGCTGATCAACAGCCTCCTATATGTTCGCTCTCTGCTGACCCGCAAACGGCTCATCGTTACCCACGCTGAACCCGACCTACCTGGAGAATCGGATAACAAGCGAAGAAGAGACTGTCCTTTAATTTGCATTCTGCTTCCCCTTTTATACTCAGCCGAGAGCCGGACTGAGGCGCCATTTCCGTGCGTACAGCATGTGTGCGTGCGCGAGTGATAAAGGCGCAGCGAGAGAAAACACACGGAAGTGACCAAACATATCAACTGTTGGAGGGTTTCAGCTGGTGCCTCATGAGTGAGGCCTATGACTAAGATCGGAAGGGAGTAGGAGTGTGGCTGTGCCAATGTTGCCATACCAATGCTGCAGAGAGGAGAGAGAAGGTGGGACAGAGGGGATGTCGATCTGAAGCGGGCACGAATACACCAAATAAGACCAAAAATAGGCAGTGTGTGTGGCGTGGGCTGGTGGTGAGATTCCCCCTCAGTGGTGTAAACATTTACATTTTGATGACCCCACAGGCTGGATTATATTTAGTCATGTTGTGTGTGTGGGTGATCAGTGTCGTTGGTACAGTACATATTGTATGGAAATGCCTGCCGCTGTGAATTATTAACTTTTTTTTACGTGAGTCAGCGATGGGACAGCATGCAAGCTTTTATTCCAGCAAAACACAACACAAAATGAAGGCACTTAAAGGGGAAGTAATCACTAAAATTGTCCACTTCCTCTTCTCTGTTCTAAGTATATCTTTAACTCTGTTCAACGCAAGTTACTACACCGAGGCCAACTTTTGTAAGCTCTAAAAAAGTACAAGGCCGTCAAATCTGTGCAGCTCACGTGTACGCTGCTGTTTATTGATACCTTGCTGTGAGTAACATCCCTGCCAAGAATAGGCTGTGGTCAGGGCAAGAGCAGATCTTCACAGCTCCATCTTTTATTTGGTTATCCCTGACCAAATTTTTCCTCCATTGTGTGGACTCACACCCTCACATCACGACGAGCCCTCCCTCATTCCCTTCCTATCTCTCATCCCTGCTCCTCTCTGTCCCACACTACATGCCTCTCTATTTATACTGTTGAGTCAGTTTGCCACTGACAGCACTGAGCGATAAGGAAGATTGAATCATCGTGCATTAGAAACACCAGCTTTCATCTAGCAGTGCGCTGTCTTAAAAGGAGGACGCTGAGTGTTACTGGCAGTTCATCAAAAGTGTTTAAAAAGATATGGGCCGGCTGCAAAGAAATCATAACCCTGTTATCAAATAAACAGTGTAAAGTAGGCGTTTTTACAAAGAGCACATCACGGCGTGCCAAGCGGAATGTCCTCAGCATCGGCAGTGGCTCCAGAGAAGGCGAGGTGTATCACTCCAGCAGGATACTGGTCCATAGGTGTCTGGTTTCAGATGGCAGGCGTGCTGCGAGCACAGTGTGGAGCACAGCACAGCCAAGTGGACAACAATGGAAACACGCAGAGACACAGGTGTCCCTGCTAAGAACCCAACGTGCAAGAGAGTGTGTTTATTCGGGAGCCCGTGTGTAAATATGTCGCCGCGCATGCAGCGTACGTCCATACACCGCATGTGTACTGCTGCGATACGCATGCCCGTACCTGGCAGATATTACGCGTATAATGTGTTTGTGTTTGTATTAGCTCACTGGTATTGATTCACTTGCACTCTAGCTGCACTCTAGCAGCACTCATGCATGCTTCCCTCAGGACGGTAGCACCTGCAAATGGAAATGAAGGAAGTATTCCTTAAAGAGTGAAGCGTGGCGGCGTGAAGATCAAGAAGAAGAAGAAGGAAGCTGCCGCGTAGGAAACAAAGAGTGAAAATTCACATCACACCACGTCTCGATTCCTCTTTCTTTCCTCCTCTTTATTTACAAGACTCCCTCTCTCTCTCTCTCTCTCTCTCTTTCTCTCTCCATCTCTCTCTTTCTCTCTCTCTCTCTCTGTCTCCTTCTTGCTTTAACTCACTGGAGGATGCTAACCCATCAGGTCCCTTGGCTCCCCTCCATGGGATGATGTCATTTCAGATGACATCACCATGCAGTGTATGTGTGTTTGTGCACCCCCCCCCCACCACCACTCCTCCTCCTTCTCCTCCTCCTCCTGCAGCCCTCCCTCTGTTTCTTTCCTCAGAGGGAAGGTGCTGTTTGACACACACCCGCTATACCCAGACCATCGGCCAAACTGCCTCGCTAGCACAAGTGGAGAGGGAGGGAGAGGGCGAGAGAACGAGGGGAGATAGACAGGGACTGCCAAGAAGGTAGAAACATTTACACAAAGAAAGAGGCGAGCTGGTCCTCAGAGCAGTCGTGGTGCGATCTGAGGGCAGCGAAAGAGGTGTGGAGGTGTGGCGGGGACTGAGGGAGGGGATGTGCTCCGAGGGGGCAACTTAGTTTAATTACACAACATTACTGCTACCATAACACCACAAAGCCTGAGCAAACACTGTCATTAAGATTAAAACTAGTACATGGAGGAGTGCCACAGACTGTCTGGGTTCTGCTTGGCTCTATTGTCTGTTGTTAACACTGATGTATTTGAGACTTCATAGTCTGGTGTAAAATGAGATGAACAAAAAGGGTTTGAAGGAATAATTGGACATTTTGGGAAATATGCCTTTTTCGATTCCGTTCCGTCGTTTAATTCAGTACAGTACAGTACAGTACAGTACAGTAATGCTGAGAGTTAGATCAGAAGATTGATACCTCACATGACGACGCTAAATGTGAGGCTGCAGCCGGCAGACTGTTAGCATAGCTTAGCACAAGCATTAGAGGCAGAGGGAAACGGCCTGGTGTCGCTGCTCACAGCCAAATAAACCCCATAAAACCACAATTTCTCCACTTGGATTTGTGTATTGTTTAAAATAGTGTGATATAAAAATGTAAAAGGAACACTACGTAACAATGGCAACCTCAGAACAAAAAGGGGGCCACAAATCATCAGAGTAACAGCTAACTGCTGCTAACTGTGGCTGCCGTTAGCTGGTAAGCTCAGCTAACCGTGCAGCTAGCGGTCATGTTAGCTAACTCACTGGACTGGGAGCTTGCAGCACCAGAGACGTGCTGGTGGGCTATCACCTTTTAAGTTGTTAAGTTGCTCGGGGTTAGCTGGTCAGCATGCTAACTTCAATAGATATCTCTGCAAAGTCTTTACATTTTTGCCATAACATCAAGGCTGTTTTTTTTTCCCACATTCGGTTGACAATTTATTACAATCTTATATCCTGCAGCTAAATAAGTGCCCTATAGACAACATGTCCTCATACCTAACTGACTGAATAGGTCGATTTCCAATGACTCCCAGAATGGTTCATGTGGTTAACATTATGAAATGGTTGCAGTTTTGTAAGGTGTAGGCACTCAAACTACTTGGTTAGGTTTAGTAATAGATAATTGCTTGAGTTAAAATGAATACACTATTTTAGATTGCGCTACGCACCCTAAATTATGCTACTTCAATTCTCAGTTTTGCACAGGACACAAACAGCAGACTTCTCTGTGAAAGTCTGGGTGTGTGTGCTCCATCTAGCACTGCCTCACTCCTATGCAAACGTTGTCACTCTTTATACTACGTCACCTGACTTCATCATTTGCTCTCGTCATAATTACTATGTGCCCAACAGAAATAAACGCAGATTTGTGTTGTAATAGGCTGCTTACACAAACGACCAAAATGGCTGTTTTCATGGTGAGGACGGACTGGCTTTAGAAGTGCTGGCATGTTGAGGCTAGACAGAGCCAGACTCGCTGTTTCTCCAATGTTTCCAGTACTGATGCTAAGCTATGCTAACCAGCTGCTACAGTAATTTCATATTAATGCTACAGACATGAAAGTGGTCTTGAT
Source organism: Diplodus puntazzo (assembly GCA_963678695.2). Lineage (NCBI taxonomy): Eukaryota > Metazoa > Chordata > Actinopteri > Spariformes > Sparidae > Diplodus > Diplodus puntazzo. The sequence goes on along the minus strand of OZ023164.1, from coordinate 13,436,523 downwards.
CTTCTTCTATTAGTCCCAGCTGCAAACTCCTTCAAATTAAAAGTAAAAAAATGTTGTCGGTACACAACCTCTGGGACGACACATGGAAGCGTTTTCTGATCTGACACCCTGAGCGACAGGATGACATCACTTGTCTCCAAAACCACAGATGAAATACGAATCAGTTTTATGGCGTGATGCTGCAATGGTTACGGTTTGCTAAGGTTTAGGCACCAAAACAAATGGGATAGATTTGGTTAGAGGAGCTTTTCACTTTCATTGTCATGATTAGCGTGTTAGGCTATTGAACCGACGTGGTAACGCCTTAAAAAGAGAAACAACTTCACGGGTGGACATTCTCTAACCACTTCCCAGTATCACCTCAACTCACAAAAATATCCTGTTATATTTCTTTTAATGTAGCCCACTGCAAACTGACAACAAAAGGCATCACCAGACAGCAGCTCACCTCTCTGGGCTGGAGGAAGGACAGCTTGTTGTCGTAATGATTCAGTTTCTTTACAATTACTCTGTGAACGTTGGTGACAAGCAATACTCTCCAATTTTTTTCTGTTTTATTTGTTTGTTTGCCGTGACTAATTTAGTACAAAGATCTTCTCACTCACGTCTTTCATACGAGTCTCAGTGCAGCAGAGGCACTCCCACACTGAAACACGCCTGGGCTTTATTGAGCACAGTTGGCACGGTCTGAGCCGATGATGTCATCCTGGTGAATGGGCCAGCAATACGGGGATCAGCAAGTTTGTGAAATGAGAAAACGGTGGGGAGAGACATCATGTGTAGTAGTAGAGGAGTCATTTCAGCGGGAAAGGTAGTTGCAGCATTTTGATGCTTTTTTTTCTCTCTCTCCCTTCGTCGTCTTCTTCTACAGAAGGGACAATGGCGAGCTTTGGAGACTGTGTGCCCACAAACGCCAGTCTCAAATTACATGTTGCATGTCTCAAAATATTGAGGCATGGTTGGAGGTTTTCATGTGGCGTTGCTGACGAGTTTTGATAAGTGGTTTTAGAGTCTGCCAGTTAAAGCTGTTGTTTTCAGCCCCGGGGTTGTAACATTGTATGACGAAGATTATAACCATCCGTTCGAGGCAGTCTCATTTTTAGAGGTGTGTGTGCCGGGACGGGGATATCATCATCGGTTTGGTTATGAGGTCCGGGGCTTTGGTCATGGTGTTCACCCGTCTGTCCCACGAGTACAGGCCAGAGCCCCCGTCACCTCCACCTGCTCCAGCCTCCAGAGGGGACCGGGGCTAAATTTAGAACAGCAAGGAAGCTCGTCTGTGGCCATGAGGCGGGATAGAGATCCTCCAGATTGTTGGAAAACTGGGGTCCTCATTTTTGTGCCAAGCATAGAGGGAGGGTATTTACTGCAAAACATATTCCCCTTTAAGACCTCGAGCGTAGCCTACAGTTCTTACATTTTTTAAATTGATGTAACATTATGAATTTAATTTTAGCTGTGCCAGTGGGATTGCTCTTGGGATGGCAATGCTGGTTAGCCATTCCACCACTTTGGTCCAGACTGAAATATCTCAGCAACTGTCAGCTTGATTGCCATGAAATTTTGTACAGACATCTGTGGACTCCAGTGGACTTTGCCACTTGTTCCATCTGCAAGTCAAGTTTTGTATCTTGTTAAATATCTCAAAATCCACTTGATGGATTGCCATGAACTTTTGTAGCGTCATTTGTCATTCACAGATGATATATATGAATGACTTTGGCATCGCCCCTGACATTTGATTTAGAGCCACATGAGGTTGATATTTTAGGCCTTGGTGCTAAAATATGTCAACAACTGCTGGATTGACCGCCATGAAATTTTTTTACACATCTACATGTCCCTCAGGATAAACTGTATTAAAGTTGGTGGCCATTATATCACCTCTACATTTTTTTTTGTCCACAGTGTTGCTTTATGACTAAATACTTGCAAATATATTCGCATTTCAATCAGCCTCAGCCACACTTTGTGTTCATTGCTAATAAGCTAATGTTAACCCAGTTCACCCAGTCACTAAAAATGTCCCTGCAAACCATTGATACGCACACATCTGTATGTGTCATAGGCTACATACCATATATCCACAAAACATGACTTTTCCCGTTTCCTTACATGTTTCTGACCTCTCATATTGGGAGGTGGAGGGGATGTTGATGAGTTACACTGACTGTAAATTGACTGTGTTTCAAAATTTGTAACTGTCAAACCACTGGATATATTCAAAGAGACAATGGGACAGTTCCTTTTAACCTACGTAAAATAAATACAATTGAGAAAAGAAAAAGCTAATGCATTGATCATTTACGTTGAAATCTAGACATGTCCCTTGTTATTGGGTGGAAATAATTTAACTGCACACTGACCCGTTTTGATGAGCATTTAAACTTATGATGCCTTGAAAAATGTATCTTTTACAGCCTAAGTAAGAACTATAAGAACACTTTAAAGGATAGGTTCGACCAAAAATGAAAATTCAGTCATCATCTCCTCATTCTCACGCTGGTGGGAAAGTGTTACAGTCCGCGGAACATTTCTGGAGCTTCACAGCAAAGCAGCATTCACCGAAACAACTGAAGTAGATGGGGACTTGTTTTAAAACGTGAATACACTGCTGAAAAAAGTCCTGTAAAATGCTCCATACAGCTCGTCTGATATAATCCAAATTTCCGTTTCCAAATCGATTTGAAAATAAGTTATTTACACCCATTTTTTTTATTTTTTTATCTGAAATCTTCACTGTAGCTGCTGAACTAAAAACATAATACACCCTGTCTGGTGTTGAGGATGTAAATATTGTCTTTTTGAATTAATGTGTGACCTCCGGGCTTTTTAGAAACTTTGATTAAGTCGGATGAGCTGTTAGGAGCCATCTTATTTTATGAGAATGCTGCAACGCTCTTTTGCTGTGAAGCTGCAGAAATGTTATATCAGCATGAGGGCGAGGAGACAATGACTGAATTTTTATTTTTAGGTGAACTCATTCTTTGAGCTAAGAAGAAAAACCGGACTGTAAGCCTCAGCTGAAGATCAGGTGAGACTTTTTGCAGCGTTGAGGGGGGCTGGGCCAGAACCCAACCCAGAGTGAGACGTGGACCCGGGCCAGAAGCTCACATGTTCTCCGTTTCTCTGCACTTCTGAGAGTATTGACTCGTAGTGTGAACACACGTATGCACGTACACACACACACACACCCCCGCACACACTCAAGACGTATGTGCACAGATGCATGTGCACTCCTGCCTTGCATGCACCTGTTGTCTTATGTGGAACCCGCAGCTCTCCCTCGAACAGGAGGTGGAACACTAAGAGTTTCCACCTGTGCGTAGGAGTAGTGTGTGTGTGTGTGTCATTGTGTGCGTGCGTGTGTGTGAGTAAGTGACAGATAAAGAGGCAGGCAGTAAAAGAGGGAGGAGAGCGACAGCGGTGTTTTATTAAGGGATGACTTGAATGAATTCCCCCCTTTTAAAACACACCCTCTTTAACTCCCTCCTCTGCCCTTCAGCCACTCTTTGTCCACCCTTAGAACCACCCCCTCCTCCTCCTCCTCCTCCTCCTCTATACCCCCCCGAACCCCTCCCCACCTCCACCCCGTGGGCCCAAATGTCGCCCAAACATTGACATGTTTTGGGTCATTTCATCTGATGGGATCTCCTGGGAGGAATTAGCATGTGCAAAAGAAAAGTCCACAGTTTTAAAAGCTCAGTGTTTCCAATTTGCCGCCACATGCTTCAAATTAGCCACGTATTTACTAAGGTCAGGCACTGGGCACGGAGCCCGTGGGGGAGCCTGTGTACGGGTTTGAGAGAGCTGCAGAGAGAGTGACAGGGAGAGTGAGAGAGAGAGAGGCAAGTTAGTGTAATTGCAATCCACCGCTGCCATCGTAGCACCACAAAATTTTAGTTCAGGATATCTAAGCGCATGCACAGAAGCAGAACCGTTTCAACAAATTGTCGTCTCAGCGAGCAGAAATTCAATATAGGTCCAGATAATAGAGTCACACATGGCTCTTTTCACACTCAGAGGCAAGGTCCTGATCTGCTGCCGTCTGTTTTATTTTTACTTTGAGGGGGAAATTAACGCAGTGGCTTACAAAACTATTTCAGGGCTTTATTTTAAAGTGGGCTCAACAGGATTGCACTTAGATTTTTTATTTTTCTTTCCCCCTGGCATGACAGAATATGAGAAGCCGCGGCTTGCTTCTGTCAGAAACCTGAAGTTTTAGAAGCGTATTATTAGGCATTTTTAGTCCCGGAGACTTGCTTTATTTGTTCTGCGGCCAAATGACATCCTTATCGCATCTGTTGTGTGCTCGTCTTGTTTATATCACGACTCACGAATCACGTCTTGGGTGAGGCTCCTCGAGTGGGTTTTTTATGTGTGTGCGTCTGTGTGTCTGAACATGCACACGCTTCTCTCTCTCTCTCTCTCTCTCTGCATGTGTGTGTGTGTGTGTGCGGCCAAGCCTAAAAGCATTTAAGCGGGAATGGGAGAGGGTCTGGAATCCTGGGATGACATCATTATCCATGATGTCATTTCTGCAGGGTGACTTTGGCACATGTGATCGTTTGGGTGAGGTCACACTTTCACTTCTAGCTCGCCGTAATTGACAATGAAACAGCAGGTCACAGCAGATTGAACAATGTCAAATTTAGCGGCCAATTAGGTAGTCAGGACCTACTGATTTAATCATTCAATCAGCCCTCGAAACAAAGGATCCGGCTTTTGTCCAACTCGTGAGTCCTTAAACCGTGAAATCATCAGCTCTGGATTTGACACTCGTGTATATCTATTATAAAGATCATAACGATTGTATTTATGTGAGAATTTACGATGTGCTCCGTGTGCTTTTGTGCTCCACAGCTTGTGCACAGCTATTGTGCGGCGAGTGAGGTCAACGTTTTCTCCACATGTGCACTCTTTTTCTTACACCAGTGTGCCAAATCTTACTATGAGCTTCGTAGAACGGCAGTCATTTTCACATTAAAGGTTTCACAACTAAAATAATTTCACACCCACACATGTGAAGCAGAGCAAAGAGGGGAAAAAGGGATAAATGCACAGGAAGTGGTATATGTTACCATGAGATTCTGATGTTATACAATATTGTTTTCTTTTTTAAATAAAATATTAAAAAAATATACACTTTTTGAGCCTTCTTTATTTAGTCATGGCTGTTTAGTCAAGTCATCTTTTACTTCCTAATAAAGACACCAATTATTAGTTAATTAATGTCAATCGTCTGTTTCTGTGAGATGAATACACAGGTTAGAAAAGGGATTCTTCTGCGGTTTCCCATGACATTTGTTTTTTAAGACGTTAAACTGATTGATAATCAGTGTCAAGCCAGTTTTATTTATTTTTCCAAAAATCCCTGATTAGGGCCAAAGGGTTTTACAGCCTAGACTATGACACCCTCTACAGTGAATTCAGAAAAGGAGATCTTCTTTAACAGAAAGAAAAGGAGAGAAGAAGAGTCAGTCCACCTCAGGCCTGATTAGCCTCCAGGCACAGCTCCACTATGCTCTCCTTATGCAGTATGTTCGCCAGGCAAATTCTCAGGCTGTAAAAAAGACACTGCGGCTCATCCCCTGGGCCCGAGCTGAGTTCATTCAGGTATTTGTTGGAGATGCTTTATTTGAATGCATTAAAGATTTCCTCCATGGCTTTGAAGGATTGACTGACTGTGCTTTAATGTTGTAGGTCAGGTCTTCCTCTCACTGCCAGCGCACTGCCTGGGTTGTATGTCACTGACAACAAAGGCATGTTTGATGTTTGTGTTGTCACGATACTGAAATTTCAAACTTCCACACAATACCTTGAAAAAAAAAATGACATTTGGTATCATGTTTGATAAAAAAAATTGACAGAACATTGTGGGAATAAAGTTTTAGATGAGATGATTATTATTACAGTGTGGCGCATGTGACACCTCGCTGTTGGAGAGGGGAGCCAAAAGACGCAGCTTTCAACGGTGTATCAATACTATGAAAAATAAGTACCGAAGCGGTTTTGAATGTTCAGAATACACATTTATTGTTATCTCCATATTTTTGAAAATACTATTGGATGAATTCAGGGTGACACAACAACTGCTCCAGTCAACTGGTTCACAGAATGTGTCTTTATGCCTTCATATCCTGAGTGACAGCTTATAGGAGTCATAGGAGGGAACAAGAGGAGCAACAGAGTAAGGACTCCAACAGGGTAGAAAGACATGCATTAAATGTCCAGAGAACAGTATGAAATCATACTGTATGAAACAGCAGAATGAAAATGATATATATATGGAAAACAAACACATACTGCATGATGAACAGTTTATATTTTAGTCACTCGTCTGGTTCTTTTTATATAGAACGAGTAACAATCAGTCCAACAGCGCGAGAAGCTGTGATCCCCTTTATCGCCACACTAATACGCAGAAATCAGGACATTACACCACACAATAGTGTGTGATTGTGGTGATTGCTCAGACCATGAAGAGTATATCTGGAAATATAGACTCAACCCCTGGTCGCGCTGACCGACTGAGTTCACAGCGGGACTCATCCGATGAGTGGTTTTGTATTGTCTGTGACTTTACCACATGACACATGTCTAAAATCAGTGTGTGTTGGGGGAAATGAATCAGATTCATGGAAAAACTTGTCGACTTCAAAACCCACGCTTTCCTCGTGTGTCTGCCGTGTACCTGTAGGTCATTGGCATCAACCCTTTATTGACTACATCATCCAGCCAATAACCATCAATTTATCATGCATGAACATGAGCTCTCTCTCTTTCTCTCTCTCTCTCTCTCTCTCTCTCTCTCTATCACACACACACACACACACACACAAACACACACACACACAGGCGCACATGGATAGCTTGAGGCGGGCTATTCATTCTCATTAGTACCCTGTTGCAGTCGGCTGACGGTAAACTGAGCATGTGCCAAAGTCATAAACTTACACACCCCTCCCGCCATTACCTCATAATTATGATATCACACAAGTGTCTCATAGTGATGACATCACGCCACCAGATTCACGGTCTTGCCTTTTTTCGATTACATTACGCTCGGCCGGCTCATGCCAAGACCCTTATCCCTGAAAAGCCAAGGACAAAATGCAGACTGTGAGGCTGGGTCCAGTCAGGAGAGTAATTACCAATTTTACTATTGGGGTGAAAACGTCTGGTTCGGCCATTGTTGTCCAGTTAGAGGAGCTTGTTCACACTCTGAGATAATGGTGTTGGCAAGTAAAGTCATTACCTATAGCATGGATATGTGCCAAAACCCCTTGCTGCATGAATAATGTCTTTCTGGTCACGGATAATGAAGTCAGTGGTCTCACACACTGTCGGTCCATTCATGTTCCTATGTAAATATTTGCTGACGCACACCATTTCGGACATTAATGAAAAATGATTGTGTTAAAAATGTCAATGTGTTTATTGAACAAGTGCACTGGGTCAGGGGAATTCTGCGCCGCTCAAATCCCAAGTCCTTCAGAGTGCATGAAATCATGACGAGAGCCGTTTCACTTTAGTAGAGAAATGACAGTTTTGACATAAAAGCATAGATCCATCACGGGAACAATTTCACTAAAAGACTGACTTGTTTTATGAAGCAGCTGGTTCAATTCATCTTCTGAGGTAAGTTAAAGGCTACACGCCGGGCTCTCCTGTCGCTGCTGTGTAGTCACGCCGCCTCGACACAAAGACCTTCATGTGCTCTGCTTTCCTGTCCGTCTGTCCGTCTGTTCTCTGCTCTCATCCAGCATCTGCCTTTCTGTTAATGATTCTCACATTTTCGCGTGTGAGAGATGGGCTGAAAAAAAGAAGAAAAAAAAAAGAAATGCAAATCTGCTTGTAAACACTCCAAACCTCAAGGTTAAATCATTCAGCATCCTTGATAAAAGATGGTGTGCAGTAGTTTGGTATCAAAATCAAAAGTGTCCTCCAGAGCTGAGAATTGCTGTAAAAACTGGAGAATTTATGTCTCAAGGGGGGGAATATTAACTAACCACAAACACATGCCGCAACATACACACTCATGGTTGCAAACACTGCGTAATAGACTGTTCTTTCCCCATGTGTCACCCTCCACCTTGTAGATTTATATGGAATGAACATAATGACTTTGCTCCCAAATTATCCCAGCATGCCTGCGAAAGATCCAGATAATCTTTTAATGGCTCGAGTTGTCGACCGTCTCATTGCGCAGCTCATAAATCTGGGAGTGGAGAAAGCGCCCCACGGCAGCCACGAGTCCACTTGTGTGAAACTGTATCCCTTCAGAGTGAAACGGGAGACGTGCTGCTATCGGTGAAGGAGAGGAAACGGTGGGTTCTTTGCCCTGTCCGAGAGTTTTGGTGACTTTTGAAAGTCCCGGCGGTGGACTGGTAGCGAGAGGGAACGGTTGCTGTTAGACGTACTGGAAGTGGAGCTGGCTGGCAGATGTGTCTCTGTGCAGTTTTGAATTAAAAAAGAAAGTGTGTTTTCAATGTATTTGTACGGACAATGTTTTTTTTTTTAAAAGAAAAAAGAAAAAGAAAGTAGGCGCTTTTAATAAACTTGTCCACAGTTAAAATGTTTGATTGCAAGTTTTTCTCATCACCGTCTTATAATTTAACAATAAACTTGTTGCTCTTATCAAAACCATCCTTTACAGTATTAGCTGACCCTAAAGATATGATATGCTAGAATTCTGTGTTAGAATGTATAAAAACGACTACACTTTTGTTACATTATACCAAATGTTTCCAACAGTGTTCAGACCCAGAGAAATGTTACTATACTCAAGGTCAGAGTCTGTTCCATTCGGTCGCCTGTTGCCACCTCCGGGGTAGGGAAGTCTGAGAAAGCAGACTAAACTGGAACTTACCTCATCTGTGAGCATTTGTGTCCGAGTCACGTCAGACAGATTTTTATCAGCAGTGGTAGTTGTTTAATGGTGTGTTCACTACCAGCGAGGCGTTACTTGTAAGTTTGACCGCGGAATCATTTGTGTTAATTCCCATTACTCCCAGATTACTTCACTGCACATTAGCTGTAAGCTAGTGTCTTTGTGTTTGACTTCAGGTCAACCTGTCACAGAACTCACCACAGACTCCAGTCCTTTCTCTCCCCCCCTCTCACTGCTGCAGTCAGGCTGATAAACAGGAGTGAAGACAAGAGGAGATTCTGATGTGACTCTGGGTGTTTATTGCTCCAGAAGTTCTACTCAACCTGTTGCTAACTTTGGCATAGGGCAGCTGTGGCTCAGGGGTAGAGCCAGACATTCACAATCACCTTGTGATTGGAATGTCGCTAGTTCGATTCCCCTGCTCTGCATGTCGAAGTGTCCTTGGGCAAGACACTGAACCCTAAACTGCTCCTGATGTAGTGGCCACCACCATCAGTGTATGAAAGTATGTATGAATTACTTTAAGTCACTTTGGACAAAAGCGACTGCTAAATGCCCTAAATGTAAATATAAATTAGTGAGTAAGACAAACTTAACATAGATAAAACACAGAAACATTACCTCATAAAAAACACTTCTGCCTGAGTCACATTGGATAGATGTTCATCTGCAGTGCTTGTTGTTTAATTGTGTGTTCACAACCAGCGAGGTGTTACTTATGTGAGTTTGACAGCGTAATCATTTGTGTATATTCCCGTTAACTGCGTAAGTTTCTTTCTTTTTCCCCTTCACCTCCAGCTCCAGTCATTGGTCAGCATTACAGAACACAAACACTCGCCAATGGAGGTCACCCCTGCCGACCACTGCCACAGTCAGGATGATGATGAGCTCTCCTCCCGTCAGTAAATGGCTCCGGATCAGAGAAGAATCCACTGTGACTGCAGGTGTTTATTCCTCCAGAAGGTCCGGCTGTGCACCTGACTGTCTCCTCCAGATCTGGTTCCCTCAGCCCAACACAACACTTAAATGTCTTTTTGTTTGTCTGAATTGATAGAACCTCAACAGAATGTACGCATTGTGAGTTTAACTGCTTGTAAATATCTTACAATCTAGAAATAACATGTCTGTTAACCCCAATAATCACATATTTTCCCTGCACAATAGCTGACTCCCTCAGCGCGACTTGAGGTTCCTGAACATTGCTGTTAAAATATCAATCACACCAAATCAATACCCGACACGCCTGTTGAGACAATAAATACGCTGCTTAAGAGAATAGCTGTACATACACTCATAATCACCCACAGGGGTTCAGTTCCACGTCCCGCGATGTGACCCAACCATCGAGCAGAGGCACAGAGAAGTGCCCTGGAATTCAGGGGTCTCATAAATAAACAAATAAACACATTTCATACACAGAGTACTTATTCTAATTACAGCCCTGGACATGTGCTGAGCAGTCTCTAATTTCTCTCTGAGCAGGGAGACTTGCGGAGCCGTCTGCGGCAGACCAGCAGTCGGCAGATGTAATTACCACATCATCTCTGGTCCCTGGTACACTGAGGGAGGGGGAGGGAGAGAGAGGGAGAGAGATTGATCCCAGTAAACAATAATTAGGGTTGGGGATGGTGTATTGTGGGACATCTACTCGGCAGGACAGAGTAAAGAGAGGGAAAGAAACGGGAGGGAGGAGACAGGCAGGGATCATGGGCACATGAAAGCCTCTGGGACAGCCCCCCCCCCCCCCCCCCCGCCTGAGAGGGGGAGAGTTTACATTTTTATCAGGACCAACACATCAGTGGTCCATATAGCGCCGGCATTCATTCAATGCGCCAATAATGGAAATGAACAAAGTGATGGTTTTGGCCAATAAACTAATTATTTAGTTTATATATTGCTCCAAAAATCATCAGATTGCTTTTTTTGGCCAGACAAAAAAAGCAATTTGATGATTTTTGGAGCAATAAACTCCAAATGTATTAAAATAACCATAACATAAAACAGAAAAACAGCATATCAGCACATTTAACTGCATTTGATGAATCTCTCTTGTTTTGGCTCGATGAAAATAGCAAAATGAAATAATGTTTGGATTTCAGTTGTTAAAAAAGTAGTGAGCGTCAGATTGGTCAAGAAATTTTTGCTTTTTACAGCATATGTCTAAACTGAGTGGTTCAATGTTCCTGTCAGTTTTCAGTGACTTATTAAAGGTGCCTCATGGAGTTCTCTTGAACACTTTAGTCTTTACTCTGTAAAACCGATGTTTTTTTTAAATGAAAAAAAAAAAAAAAAACGAATTTGTTAACATCCGTGTTTGCTAGCTTTCTAGTCATCTCCCCTGGAATTTACTGCCCCAGTGCTACTTTTCTGGCACATTATAATCAGTGGAATAGTGTGAAACCATAGGCAGGAATGTATATCGCGTGATCCGCATGCAATACAAATAAAACAGAACACTGCACTACTTTCTGTCGTCCATTACATCTGACTCAAACATCAGAGTCACGCAACAGTGGATACATAACACAATTGAATGTGTTGTGTTTTCATGTGGGAGAACTGCTTTTTAAACGCAGCAGTCAATTTTCAATCTGTCATCGTTTCCTCATGGTTCTTCAAAGTTCTTTGAATGTGCAAAACAAATCAAACTTATGGCCCCTAGTTTAGTTCCTGAGCGCTGGCTCCATGTAAGTTTTTGGTTAAAAATTATACTAGTGGTTAAAAACTTCATAGGGTACCTTTTAACTTGGTTTTGGTTTGGTCCAAGGCTGCATTACTGAGCAGGCAAATCATAACTTGATGCACAAGATGGTTTGTTACACAATCCATTTGGAAAGGCACCGCTAGTAACTGTTTAGAAAAGGTCACATACTTAACAGGAATGAACCATATGTCTATCACCATCCAAACTCAACCAATCAGATCAAGTGCCAGGACGCTACCAGCGGCGGAGCTAGCTGTGTGGTAGGCCCCAACATCAGCTGATCATCACCGCCATCGCGAAAGACCCCTTGTTCGTTCAAAGGTAACGTTACGATGTAAAACCACATTATGTTGATGCCAACATCTTCGCGGACTCATCACATCATGTACGGTCACATCTTAGCCAATGTTAGCAAAATGCTAGCTAGCTGGCTAGCTACCATATATTGGTCAACATCACCATGGACTGTATTCAGGAATAAATACTGGAGCACTCCTTCTGACTGGAATGACCTGGCCTGAATGCGTGTTGTTTTGCTGTGTTCCTGAAACTTAACATTGTGAATATGTCCTTCCGTTGCGTACCGTAGTCCTTGTGGTCGACTTTTATGAAGCTATACTGTCTGCACTGCTGCAGTCAGTTAAGCGAGACCAGTGTTGCCATGTTTCTGATTATCAAGGAGCTAAAGATGGGTCAATTGCCGTCTGTATGTACGTATTACACAAGTACGTTTCTGCAAAATGATATGTTGACTCTATACATTTCTCTATGTTGAAACTTACAAAACATTTTTGCTTCTAATATCCATTCAATGTTGTGACAACAGTGCTTATTGTCTGGTTAGGTTTAGGCACACACAGGTTTAGGTTTAGGATAAGATCAGGTTTTGGCTTGAAATACCTCTTTGGTTGACACAAAAGATGTTTCCTTAAAGATGTCTAGTAGTGTCATGCTTACAAATGTTTAAATACTGTGTTCCTGCAACTAAAATATACAAATTTTTCACATTTAAAATGTTGAAACGTAGTCTCGAGCTGCAGTCACTGGTCTGGCAGCCCTCTCTCTTGTATCGCGATATGGCACGTGTTGCATAAATGTCAATATGGTGTATTACACTTACAAATGTGAACGTCGACATGGTCTGTAGAAAACGTTCTGCCGTGATACTGTGATCTTGTGGCAAATCAGACACAGGTTTACTTTGTATTTACCCTTTCTACTAATTTGATCAGTTGCAAACTTGTTGGATAAAATGTACCAACGCATGTGTTAAAGCACTTTCTAAACTAAGATGATATGTGGATTAAGGTGTCTCTTCTATTTTTTCCTATTCTGTCTTATAGAGGGGGCAGATTTCAAAATGTAGTCTTTGTACAATGTAGCCATAAAACACTTTTTTTTTACTTTATAAAATAAATTACGCAAATTTCCAACAAGTTTGTTGACACCAATGTTACATGCTCCCCCCTTCTGTGTTTTCTCCTCCCCTGCTCTCCTTCCCTTCTCCCAGGTGCTGCTTATCAGGCAGTTAGCTCTGCCCTGTCACCATAGTAAAGGGAGGGTGGAGGAGAAGGAGCGCTCTGGTGTTTTGTTATCTTTTGAGGATGGAGGTCTGGTAGTCCTGTTTTCGTGGCTTTGTCTGTTTAATGATGTTTCATTTATGCAGTCTTTTCTCACTTAAGGCAGGGAAGTTCTGGGTCCTACGGCCCACTGTGTGCCTGGCCCGAACTCCCTCCATCTTTTTGTTCATTATGGCCAGGCCTCCAGACTTCCATAGTTTTGGTTAACTTTATTATTTCTAAATAAACCTTCACTTTCTTTTGCAAACTTGCTCTCGGAGTACCGTGTCCTTCTTTAATATGTTACCTGCCACTGTTTGTTTTGTTACTGTAACATCCAGCAAATTGGGGGCATTCTCAAGTAGAGGAGTACTGGTTGGCATATAACAGTACTTGATGGGCTCTTAATGGCAACATGTGTGAAAGTGGGGCCCACAGGTCGCTTCTGCCCCGAGGGCCACCTTGTAAGTTAGTCTGTCCACGGTTAGATGGTTTAAATTTAAATTATTTTGAAGTTTGGCATTGATAATTAACTAAATATCCTCAGATATATGTGGTGAAAAGGAGAAAAAAAATAGTTCCATTTACATGTACCTTGAAGGTGGACTCAAGTATGATCAGTAGAAATTGATATTTCAATATACACATTTTCACTCCACACAACAGTACAATCCATCACGCTGTTCTCTGCTTTTAGGGAGAGGGGAAATACCACATGCAACCAAAGGCCTCACACAAAGCAACTGATGCTGGGAATAAGGAGTCATTCTCTTGTGGGGTATGTGAGGGGAAGAGGAATAAGACTTTTACGGGAAGGAATATCTCCCTAGTGAGAGGACTGGCGAGGACCAGTACATGTGTGTGTGTGTCTGTGTGTGTAAGCGTGTGTGGGTGCACACGAGGCGTGTGTGAGTGTGCTGAGACTCAGATTTTACAAACATGCGTGCGGGCATAGCTTTTCGGTGATTCTGGCATTCCCGACATTCCTTCCTGTGAATTTCCAGTCAGCGTGAGGCTCACTGTTCCAGAGCTCTGACATCACGAGGGGGTTCCACTCTGCCTTCCACGTTCTGCCTCCCGCTCTCTCACAATCCCACCCATATTTGGAAGTGAGAGGAAGGGAATCCCAGATGATGACTCAAAGGCTTCTGCTGCCAAGGGGAATTCTCTCCACATCTGTTTTGTGTGTGTGTGTGCGTGCGTGTGCGTGTCTATTATTAACGTGTATCAATGTGCATATGACCTCCTCGAGCTGAAGACAGAGTTTTACATCTGTAGGGAATCCAAAATGGTAACAGCTCGGTGAAATAACAGCCTCGTGTCTTGACAGAAAAAAGTGGAAGCCCGAGTGATGTTGTCTTTCTATTTATAACCTGCTTCTCTTGGCAGCCATGACGGCTAATAATGCACTCTGCTGAAAATGAATGCTCCTGAAATTAGCTTTTTTTCACTTTGTAAAACCGGAAGATAGACGATGAAGAGGGTGAAATACTCCCTCACACACAGCACATGTCGGTGAGTCGATGTGCACTGTAAACAGGCAGCCACCCTGCGTCGGACCACCACAAATGAGACCAGTGGGATAAATGGGGACCATGGCTGTTAAATGTGCTCGGCATAGTGTGACCAACCGTCTACAGCCTGCTGGCTGCAATAAACTCCTTCCTCCACAGAATCATCTTATTTCTCACAAGGAGCAGCAAGCTTAAACGTAAATTACAAAGGGGAGCAGGAAGTGGAATGAGAGGGAGACAGACAGAGCAGACACGGCTTTGGATGTGTCGAAATTCCCTTTGTTGGAAGTGGATTTGGGAGAGGATAGAGGGGTCTCCGGGTGTGCGAAGCCATATCTGGGCCTAAATATAGCCCCACTTTGTTCTCGTCTGCATGCTGGTGACAGAGGACTCGGCTCTCTGGGGTTGTCTGTGGTCCAGTGTATCAGAAAGGCCGCTGTTGTTCTCCCTGGCAGACAGAGACGCAGACGTTCCCTCAAGCAGCCCAAAAAGAAAGAGCGCTTTCATGGAATATTCTGTTTAGCTGCACAGACTGTTGTGTATGATACTCCCGGGACCCATAAAACAAGTAATTCACAGACAATATCTCACCCACGCTCTCTTTGCCACAGCAACATAAATCCAACTGGCTTTCAAGGAGGAGTTGAGGCAGTGTTCAAAGGGGATATATGTTGCTCAAATCTGGGAAAATGGGCCTGCAAGGCAACATTATTTTTAAAATGGACAAAAACAGAACAGAAAGTGACGCAGGATGCAATAAAAAAAAAAACCCTGAAAAGGTGACATGAAAATGAGCGAGTCTGAGAACATGGAGCTGTAAATCATCCCGGGTTGACTGTAGTTTTCCTCTACATCACGCTGCTCCCCACAGGGACACTGTATGGCGACGTTTAAAAGCTCAGTCACCCAGTGCACAAATCCCTCCCTTCCTCATTACCAAAACAAGCTAATTAAAAACCTGTTAATGAGCTGTGTTGTGGGTGTCTTTAGGAGAGAGGGGAAATCAACATCTCGAAAAAAAGAGTTGGGCGCGCGTGAACGTTATCAGAGGGACCCCTGAACAGTTAGACAAATTGATGACACAGCCATAGTCATCAAATGGGGGGTGAAAACACAACACAAACATCCTACACATCTCCATGAGGGTGCACACATAAACAGTGCAGGAGGGGAAAAAAACAAGTGACTCACTGAAAACCAACTGGGACACACAGTGTCATATCCTGAGAGGGAGAGGGAAAGAGGCCCTCCTCTCACTGAAGGACAGATGGATCCCCCAATCTGTTGTGGGCCAGTGTGCCAAAGGACTACTGGTCACCAAACATCCTGCACCTGAGTGAAGCGACCTCTAGGTTCTCTGGGAAGACCAAGCCACTGCTATCAGCTGAGTGACTGGGAGCTGGACCGTGGAGGACAGAACCCAAACGTTGCCAGGGAAGTATTATCAAAGTTCTTGAGCGACCTCTACTGGTCTCACTGACGAACTGCGTTTTGACGTGACGTCACAACGGACCGTACCACTGCATTAAAAACAGTGTGAACGGGGTGAATTCAAAGTCTACCACTGTGTCTTGTTCACTCATGTCTAAGCTTGTATCGACGCCAGAGTAAGAATTTGTTTTAAAAACGTGTTTAGTATCGATTGCTTGGAAAACGGGATGCAAATGAGCCGTCACCGCGATAGTAAATATCTTGTTTTGTCCTGTGTGACAGACGCAGGAAATGCCCCACCAAGCGAGGCGCCTTTTCTGAGCTCATGTCGTCAGGCAGAGAGTTTACCATCACATCCAGCGGGGCCGACTCTGTTTTTAGCCAAAAGAAACTTAGAGCTTGTACGAATAACAAGCCCAGTTATCAGAGGCTAATCTCCATAAGCTGTATTACACAACATGGCCACCAAAAAGAAGCGAACACCTAATGCACAAAATGACAGTTGGGTTGTCATCGCCGCAGGTAGGTTCGGCAGCGGGATGCGACTGTCAGTTTGAGCTAACCCCGGCTAGGCTAGCTAGCTTAGCTACGTTGATGACAAAGTTGTTAACCGTAGTGACTTTGTCATCACATAAACTGAATGAATATTAGGATAATTGTTATCCATTATGCTAGCGTGCCCTCACTTAAGATGCATGTAACATAGAAATAAGACACTAATCAGAATGAACGTTGATCACTTGTGTTAAACTTCTCAGTTATCATGAATTTTACTTTTGTTTTGGTGTTCACAGACTCTGCCATCGACACACAGAAGCACGACATTGACCCAGCTTTTGTGAGACTGAGGAATCCCTCCACAGGTCAATTTTCCTTATTATTATAACGTGATCTATCTGTGGTTATAACTAGAAATTTAATTATTCTGAGGTTTATTAACATAAGTTTCCAGAATCTAATGGGGAAGATTTCATATTACCTGTTTCGCACAACCGTCAGTCCTAAACCATAAGATATTAAGATTGATTTACAAAAAGATCTCAACAGATTTGAAAGAGGGAAGTCATGCATGCAGTCATGCATGTATTTATGTAAATGCTGGACGAATTATGGTTCTCTTGGGAGTGTTTGACCTCTAGCCCTGCATGGAGCTGTTTTACATTTGCCAGCAAAGACGGTGAGGAAGAAAACTGATAAATATGATTTACAGATACTATACATGGTATGGTATATAAATCCCTCTGTTGTCACAAGATTGGAATTTCTAACTTCAACACAATACCTGTAATATCAATACAACATTGAGGGCACAAGATTGTACATTTTTTAAAAAGGAAAAATGTGACAAGGCTTATAAATGGTTGTGAAACACTACAGCTTCTAAATTGATTTAGTGTTGGAAGATGCAGAGCTACGTGGGCGCTGTTGGAGAGCCAGAAAATGCAGTTGGTAATGGTATATCAATACAGTGGACAATAAGTATTGGAGTTGTGTCAAGCAATCAAAATCAATATATCAATACATTCGACAAGTCCTGTCTAAATTAATCAGAATGTTAAACATTGGCTCTGGAAATGTTTAATGAGGAAGGAAACACATTCAGCATGTTTGTTAGAGTTTGTTTGTCAGGGATACATCCAGCGTTTCAGTGAGTAATTAAATACAAATGTAATTTTGTTCATTTAAAGAAAGCTGATGATTGATATTGCTGTAGGTCAATAATGAAAATTATTGTTAATTGCAGCTCTATTTGCTATTACAACTATTTGATTAATGTGTTAGTGAAAGTAACGCTGTTCCTTATTTTTCTGTCCCGCAGATGCAGCTTCTCTGTACATGCTGAGTAGTGGCGATGTGCAGCTGTTTGAGGTCAAAGCCTTTGAAGAAGATTTCCACTCGTGGTTTATTGGACAGACTGTACAAAGAGGTTGGTGTCATTCCTCATTACACTGTAACTCTGAACTAACCTAATCATAATTACAAAACACTGCTACAGAGGTGTCTGACTTTATCTGCAATCCCATTTGCAGAACTTATCAGGCGTAGAGAAAAAAAAGTTTTTACAGTCAGCATTAACAGCAGCAACGGCCCACCAACAGAGCTCCATAAGAAGTCAAATTGTGTTTGAAGGAACGGCTGGTGCATTGTCATGAAAATAGAAGAAACAATATGTAACAAGCCCAGAGGAGCACTGTCCATTTACTATGACAACATGCACAAAGCACAGACAACACTGATGATACAAGTCAAAATGAACCATCAGCTCTGTAACTGACAAACATGTTCACATAATGCAAACTAGTTTGCAGTGTAGTGTGACCTGGCATTGTAACAGTGTTTAGAATGTTGATTGATTAAAAGTTGAAGTTGTATGTTGTAAACTTGTACATTTCAATGTGCAGAGATGCTGCGCTGTTCTTCTGTAATTTTAACAGAATTCTGTCTCAGGGGTTTACATCTTAACGCTCGTCTCTCTTTTTTTAAACAGATGGGAGACTTCTCTTTGTTACACCGATGGATCCACTCTATCTCATGTTGCCCTATTTGATTAAATCTGGTAAAGAGGTAAGAAAAGTGAATTTTTATTCATCTCACAGCTGTTGGTTGTTCCAGTGATGTTGTGGTGCTGATTATTTAACTGCAGAGCAGTCGTGGTCTGCACCTTAAATACCCCGCCAGAGTAAGAGAGTGATCCCCCTACACTCTGATGTTATTTTTACCCTGATATTTCTAAATAAACTGTAAATAAGTATGTGTTAGGGCTCGATAATGAAGTCATCTCAATCAGCTGTAGCTGGGTGAAGTTAGTAAAGTACATATTAATGTTGATTATCTAATTCTGTATATACCTTTTAATGAAAATTATTATTAGATTGTGATGCTTGTGTTCATTGTGCAATAAAACTGCTTCTTGTATAGGCTGACTGCACTCTAAATCTGTTTACGTCTTTGTCAATATTACAAAACTTTAGAGGTATTTTTTGATCGTATTTGTCTTGTTAATTCAACACACATAGAGATAGATGTCAAGGGGAGACACTACAGGCAAATAGAGGAGGAAAAAACAACTATTAGACATCACCAAGAATCTTCCATGTTTGATTACTTACATGAACACAGGATAAGATACAGTTTTTGTACTACAAGTTTTCTGAAAATGCATGTTCAAATATAAAAATGTGTAATCATCTGAATAGATCTACACTTATTTGCATACATTTCCATAAAAGAATGTGAATATTGGACAATGCCAGGTTCAAATTTCTTGATTGATTTTGTTTGTATACTGAAGTTTTTACTGAGGGAATTTTGGATGTCCGCTTGTATTACAGCAACTGCCATAAAAACAACATCTTTGCAATTTTTCTAGAACCAAATGTTATATAACTCAGGCTATGAATGATATATGAACAAACCACTCTGTGAAAACCTTCAGAATATAGATCGGAATAAAACTGTAAAGTTTGGTGTCACTGAAGTGGAGATGTCTGGTTCAGAGTGCAAGGGAAAACTAACCTTTAAAAATAAGTATTATTAAACTCCATACATTTTGAACAAAAAATAGTGAATAAGGTCTCCAGTTAATTGCTTAAGACAATAATTCTTTTGTATCACACATGTCTCCCTCTTTCTGGTTAATAATGTGGAGCTACTTCTTTACCACCAACCACTGGGAGCAACATTTCAAAAGGTCTGTATTCGTAAAGAGGTGGCAGGTTACATTGCTGTATTTCTTGCCAAAAGGTTGTGTTGCTATAGATTTCACCTGTCTTACAAACAGAAGTTCAGGGGTCTGGGTAGAGCTGCTTTAGCTGGAGATGCTGTGCAGAGACGGCTCCACGTCTATCAGTCCTTCAAGGACATCTGATATTGGTTTTCTCTATTCAAGTCATATAAACAAGATACAATATGTATGTAAGGCTCCTTCTGAAGTAGTCAGAGAGTGTTAGCTCTGCACTGGAGTCTCAACAGACTGTTGGTTTGATACCAAATGAGCTTATTTATGAAGTCACAATATCTTATTTCCCGCTCAGGGGAAGTTCCAGCCTGTAGATCAAGTTGTCATGGATGAAGAATTCCCAGCTTGCTCAAGGCTGCTGAGCTGCACACGTTCCCTGGCCTCCCTGCACCACATTGCAGAGGAAAAGGGTGAATTTTTATTTTTGAAGCTAGCATCAATAAACTCACAGCTTACACTGATTGCACTGTTTAAATGCTGTGTTTTATACTCCCAGAGGTGGGATCACTGAAGTTCCATCGATACAGTCAAGAGAAGACGATGAATTGGTTGAAGAAAAAGGTAGTCGTCATCGCTATCTTATACAAAATTCAAACGTGTCTGTCCTTTATTATTATTATTTTTTTTTTACTGCAGAACTATACAAAAATCTCAGGAAAACTGCTCTGTGTGGAAATGCACCATTTATTTCACACAGTGGAATTGCATACAGTTTCTTTACTTGTTGGTAGGTGGAGAGGACGGTCGTTGCACTCAAAAAGAGAAATATCTCTGTGGGAGAGGGTGTCAAATCCACAACGTACGTCAGAGTGAAGTCAGAGGCAGACTGCCCTGAGGGTAAGTGGCTTCAACATCAGGCTACTTCACTGTTTAAGTCCCATCTCATTGTTGTGTGAATTCCAGCTTCACCTTCATATGAAAAAGACATTTAAAGGCGCCGTTTCCATGTTATTCTATTTTTCCTTGATTTGCAGCAGACATGACGTTGACCAATAGATGGCAGTAATATTGCATAGTTTATGTCTATAAGTTATGTTTCCCAAAGAATGTTTCCCCAACCTCAACCTGTATACAGCACAAACTAGGATTATATATATCTAATTACTGCCACTCATTCTCTTTATGATACAGAGGACTACCTGCGCTACGCCCATGGCCTGATATCAGAGTACATCAGTGAAGACCTGAGCAAAGCCCTCCTCAAACACTTGGAGTAAGTCCAGACATCCAGCATCTGCATCTAGGACTGACCAATGTGCCAAAAAAGTCATATAGTGATTAATTTGACAGGTAGTGGATATGAGTCACAATCTTAGCCATGATCTTTACCGAACAAGCATGTTCCTTCACATCACGAGAAAATGATTTGTAGGCCCCAGCATCTCCTTAGCACCACAGTGCTTCATTTACATTCATATTCATAGTCCAGTGCCTGTTTAAAACCTGCTGTTTGGCACCGATTATCTAGTAATGTGAGGGGTTTACAAATCCAGTCTCAAGCTCCCCTAACTGCTTACAGACTCATCAGGGTCGCCCTGATAATATTAAACACGTTCGATATTTACAATTGCCAAGAAATGTTAACCATTCTAGCCCTTAAAGCTAAGTTTAGTTCTCACTGACTAATAAGAAACATGTAATGACCACATCTCCATACCCATCCCGACACGTTTAACAAAGCTAACTGCCTTCAGTCTGCAGATCTATGAAGCACTGAAGTTCCAACCCCCCAAAAAATCTTAATCAATGAAGGAGTTGCATAAGATCCTTCCATTTAATTATATATTTGCAATGGATATCAGAGTTTTCACATACTAAAGGTTTCAAGGAAATTAAAATAATCCTTCTTGGGAAAATCTACAGTCAATAAAACTCAAAAATGTTTTTTTCAGCTCTGAAGCTAAATTTAACAAGATCTGTGGCACTCAGTTTTTTTTAATGCAGGGCCAAGTAATTTCTTGATGTCATAGAACTACATTACTACTACACAGAAGCAACATTTGATTGCAAGAAAGTGAAAACTAATGGACATATAATTTTTGAAAATGACAGAGTCTTCACTCTGCTAAACAATGACATCCTGTTATTATTTTGATTACTGGAACCATTCATCAACAGCTATTTAAATGATTTCATGTTCCAAGTTTACTTAGGGTCTCTTTGATGTTCAGGACAAATTTCAACTCAATAAGCGATCATAGATGTAGTTAGATGTCACACATTTTAGCTTTAGTGAAAAATTGGGGCTCCTGTGATTTGGATAATGCACTTGGCCATGTTAATGGGTGGTGATGCTGATCAAGTGTTCCTCTACTCCACAGGTTACCAGAGCTCACAAGCCCGAAGGAGACAGAACCTCCTTCAAAGGTACGTTAATGTCTCTCTTTGATGTAATTCAGGTCTGTAGCATTGCTCCCTTTCTTCAGTTTTTCAAAAGTGCTGTGCATGTTCTCTGTTGTCCTTCACCTTGCTCTAACATTGTTGCATTTGCAAATTTTTTATCATGCGTAAGAGATGAAATCTTCAGTTTGTGCTTGTGTGTTTTTAAGTTTGGCTATGGGCGCTTTGTCACCAAAAGTGTGACCTCATCCCGGCGTCTAGTGGTGTGTGTCTGGTAAAAAAGTTTGGTGCTTTTTGACATGAAAAGCTTTTTCTTACTTCCTCGTTTGGCAGAAACGGAAACTTTCAGACAATCCGGTGGAGGCTGGAGAGGACTACACCAAATTCAACAGTGCAGACTTTGTTCGGAAAGTGAGTGTGTACAAAGCGGTCTGCCTGAATAGACCAAACAGTTACTGGAGGCTTTGATCACCCGCATTGATTATGTCATAAAGGCTTCACAGATCATTTGTTTGCTTTCATCTTTTGAGTCTTTCTTTTCTTAAAAGACATTGAGTGATTTAGTGTTGCTAGCCTTCCTCTTGCTTCCCTTAAGCTTCCTCTGGGTCAAAGGGACTTACCTTGTAGGGAGGGTGTGTTTTTCCTCTCAGCTTTAATTGAAGTTCATAATATGTAATGTTTTACCTGCCATCAATGTGCAAATTTGTTGACTTATCAGGTTGATTTTTTTTCCCGCTTATTCCAGCCACCCAAGAAGATGACTGCTGCTCAGAAAAGTCTGGCCAAGGTGGACAAGACTGGCATGAAAACAATGTCATCCTTCTTCAGTCCCAAGGTCAAAGCAGAAAAGAAGTGATTGTTGTATAGTTTGTGTTTTTGTAATAAAGAAAAGAAAATGTAGAGCCGTTTGATTTCATTTTAAATGACTTGAATGAGATGAGACGGAGATCGGCAAAGAATAATGGCAAGTGATTATGCAGTATTCATTTTAATGGTCCCAGATAAATGTTTTTTAGGTTTAGCCTTTAGCATTCTAACAAAAGACCAGTGGTATATAAGCATGCAGATAGAGACTGAGGATCATTGGTTTATTTGAAAACCTAACCAGAGCCTTAAGGGCAGCAAAAACAGACATTCACCTCACAACAGAAATGTTGAGATACAAATATTTCAACATTGCTGGATATGTCAAAGGTTAGAAATGTGTTTGGTTTTTTTTTCGAATTTGGTGTATGTACCTTTCATGTATAAGATCATTTCATCCTTTGCACTGATGAGCGGAACAACCTGAGCTGGTTTTGAACTTTTCAGTGAACTCGATCTTTGGGCTGAGCCTGAACCTCGCTCTGAGATCAACAGGTGTTCATGCAACACTCTGAAATATGTTTACCTCTCGGCCACTGAAAAGGCTGCTTCTTTACATTTCTGTCAGCCGCTTTGGTACCACAAAAGCATGCAGTCCTCCTGTACAGCTGAACCATAAACAGTGCTCACCCTTAAATTCCATACCTGTCGAAACATTGGACATTTCTCTCATTTAACTGTTCAAAAGTGCACTTAAAAGAAATGCTGCAGGTCTGACTGAAGGGTCAGTGTAATCTTGAGATGCCGGAAGGAATGAATGAAAGACTTTATTTCAGACTATGCTGTAAAATGTTTTTCATTTTTCTCACTTAAAAAAATGGCATAGTGGTGCATATCACAGATTCCGATTCATATTAATTTGCAGTTAACGGGTCAGAAAATACCTGAAACAAATGATACTGCAGAGGCTTTTATCACACCAGACAGTTTCACAGGAGAAAATATTGACACTAGTGATGGCTGAATTCCATTTAGCTGCTTCAGTTTCAGGGTCCTGGTATTGTTCTTTCTGGATCAGTCACACTGTTATGACTCATTAGGATGTGAATAGAACAGCCATTGTTAATGTCATTAGTAACACCTGGGCTTTTTCAAGTCAAGTCTGCTGTGAAAGATTTGGGACCGAGGAGAGTTACCTTGTTTCAAATGTGCTTTATTGAAATTGCTGTCAACGTTTAATGGAAGTATTAATGTCCGGATGGATCGTCAGCAGGGAACGGTGTCTGTCCTGTGCCATGGCAGTGCAGGTTTCAAATGTCCAACAAGCTTCACTGCTTTTTTAATTTAGGCTTGAACCTCAGAGTCTGGAATGCACTCTCCACCACTTTGGGCAGATGGATCGGGTTCCTCTGCAGTCGCAGTCGGCTGCTCGTTGACCCGCTCTGGTTTTTCTTCCTCCGGGCACTTTCCTTGGCACAATCTGGAACCGCTTTCTGCTTGGAGTCATCGGCCACCCGAGGAACCCGCAGGACCCAGTTGGAGTGGAGGTCGTGTTCGGCCGAGCTGGAGGCAACTGCGGGG
This sequence comes from Diplodus puntazzo, assembly GCA_963678695.2. Taxonomy (NCBI): domain Eukaryota; kingdom Metazoa; phylum Chordata; class Actinopteri; order Spariformes; family Sparidae; genus Diplodus; species Diplodus puntazzo. The sequence continues at coordinate 13,411,958 of OZ023164.1, read as the reverse complement.
AGCGAACAGTGAAAGCTGTTATGTAGCTTAACTCCTGGACTGCAAGACCCCAAACGATCAGAACTAAGAGATGAAGCCGCTGGTTTAGATTGTCAGATGCAACGCATCAATAAGTGTCTTCCAAATCATATCCCAACCTTACTCGACCTTTTCGCTTCCTCATCCAAATAGTGGTGAACGAAAAGTAGACTTTTTGTTTTTTTCACAGCATACGTTTTAACATGTCATAACAGGAAGCACTCAGATGTAATCAATAACGCTAATTGCAGCTGGATTCAGATCAGTTCTGAGGCTTGATGCTGAGCCTTGATTAACATCATTAGTGGCACCTGTGCAGATGATGAGCCAAAAATAAATGTTGACTGAAGTCAAAGTAGTGACGTAACACTCCTATACAAGAAGGTGTTACTGTAGAAAAGCCTTGGGTAAACAAGTAAAAGTACTTATATAGAGTCCCATACATTACTAATGTAAGCAGCATGTTGCAGCTGGTCCTGGTGGCTCTTCATCTTACTACTGAATAACTACAAACAAACACTACTAGCTTTACTATATACAGTGTGGCATGCTTGATTTAGAGCCGTGTACAATATTAACTAGTAATCATGACTGACAGGCGAAAGGAGTAAAGCAGTGATGTGCACAAGGGGGGGGGGGGGGGGGGGGCAGTCGCCCCCCCTTGTGGTCCAATTGTTGAAAAACACGCGCTAAAGTGCCCTCCTGGGAGCCAAAACGCGTGCTAAAGTGCCCTCCTGGGAGCCAAAACGTGTGCTAAAGTGCCCCCTTGGCTGGTTAAAATATGAATATAAACTGCCCCCTTGGGTGGCAAAAACGTGCGCTAAAGTGCCCTCTTGGGAGCCAAAACGCGCGCTAAAGTGCCCTTCTTTTCGCCCCTGCCCTTTAAAAAGTCTGTGCACGCTACTGGAGTAAAGTAAACAATATTTCCCTTTTGAAATGTGTTCTTTTGAAATTTAACTGTTAAATGAACTGAGCAGAGGCTCCAGTTAGAGCTGAAGTTGCGAGCAATTATGTGATAACATCAGGCTCATGTTATAAATGTGTTTTGAATATGGTTAAGGTGTAATTTATCCTGCCCGAACAGGTGCAACGACTCTGACAGGAAGCTGATAAAATGTCAGTCAAGCTCAGTTTGTACACTCCCAGTCCTGAGGAGGAGGTCTGATCAGGCACAGTGAGCGAACACACCTGAGTGGAATGTGAGTAGAGGCTCATCTCAGAAGTAAAAGTGTCCATAGAGGAAATACTTCTACAACTATTGAATTTAAAATATTCGAGTAAAATAAGAATTATCTGCTTTATATGTTTCAAGTATCCAAAGCAACACGACTCTATGCAGAACATCCCCTTTCTGATTGTCACATTTGTGTTGATATGAGTTTTTAATATAACTGGATGAGGTGAATCTAAGATCTTTATTTTAAATCTACAAAGTGCCTCAGAAAATCAAATACAGTGCGAGGACTAGAAGGCAAGTAAAATGCAAGTACCTCAGATTTACAGTATATGATCAAGTTCAGGTCCTGAGTGAATATATTTTAAGTTACTTTGCACTCCAGCGGTGAGGAAATAAACGATGCAACAGGATTATTGAAGCAATAACCTGTCAGCAACATATTAATGTCAGATGTTGATGAGGCATAGTTTCAAAAGTTGTGAAAAGTAGCCATACGCAGCATGCAGTCTTATCAAATAAATGTAGTGGGGTAAAAATGTTGATACTAGTTTTCCAAAATGCAGCCGAGTGAAAGTGTAGCAGAAAATAGGAAATACAAAGCACCTTAGAATTGTACTTAAAGTACAATGCTTGAGTGAAAGTACTTAGTTACAGGTTTGTATGTAAAGCATTGCAATATGAAATGATGTAATATTTTGTGTATAAAACTTACAGTACTTGAGTAAATCTACATCACTCTCTACAGGTCTCCAGACCAGTGGTTCTCAACATGAGGTCCGGGGACCACCCAGGGGCGACACACAGATCACAACAACACATGACTGTTCGGGTCACGAGTTCATACACTTAATGTGATGGAACTAAACCCTGGGACAAAATCCTATCAAATGTTAGAAGAAACTTTGAGAACTTCTGCTCTCGACCACCGGACACATTCTCAGCCCTGCAGGGACTTGGACAGAGAAGACGACACAGGGACTAGTTGACATGGACCGTATCAGCACCTGAACTTTCGGGACAGGAGAAGGTTTTTTTTTCAAACGCACCTATGAAGTCCACATCTGCGTGTCCATCGTCCTGGTAGGGTTTGCGCAGAGGCTCGCTGTCACAGCTGGCGATGACCGCGTCAAAGAACTGCAGAGTGTCCTCCTCGTCGGGGACCGGAGGCGCGGAGGGTTTGGCTCTTGATATCTGCGGTTACAAAGAGAGAGGAGGGAGAACATCTGTCTGTGATAGCTCCTGCTCGGTGCTCTCTGATAGACGGTGCGGTCTTACCGGCTCGTCCCTGCGAGGCGGCGGCGGGGCCGGCTTCTTCTTGGAGGACACTGTGGCCTTGGCCTCGCTGCTTTTCAAGTCATTCACGCTCTTTGTGTACTGCCGCCTCAGAGCCACGAGAGCCTCCAGGTACTCGAGGCAGTTCTGGTTCTGAGAGTAAAGCCATACCCGGTCCTCTTGTCTCTGGTAATAGTACAAGGTCGACTCGATGCTCACGGTGCTCTTGCTCCGTTTCAGAGTGGAGCCCGCTGCGGCGGCCTGGCTCCTCTCCCCCACCACCAGCATGGAGGTGCTGCGGACCAGCCGGACGGTGCAGGCGCTGTGGTAGTCCTGCTCGGACCGGAGTCCACCGCCGGGACCGCCGGCACCATCCCGCCCTCTGTGTCCGTGATGGTTTGGACGGAACACATTGTTGATCTTCCTGAACATTCCTCTACACGGAGACTCTCAGGGTCACACGCGTAGATTCCTCAGTGTTCGTCAAGCATCCATCCATACTGGTCTCTGAAGGCCAACCAACACCTCTCCACTCAAACAGACTGACTGACTGACAAACAAACAAACAAACAAACAAACAAACAAACAAACAAACAAACAAACAAACAAACAAACAAACAAACACTTCTTCCACCCTGACCGGAGCAGTTCACTGCGGCCTGTCGCTGTCCAGGGTGCTGAAGTCACTGTGCGCAGGGTGCCACAGAGGCAGATGTGAGCCTCCTGTCTAACCTGATCTCAACATGTCTGCAGTGTTATCGGATGTTGCTCAGCAACATTGCTGTAGCAACGGGCCGGTAACCCTACACGGCGTGCTTCCATTACTGCCGAGCAGCAGGCCTGTGTCAGGTGTCCTGACTCACAGCACACTGGACTGGACCATATAACACCGGCCATCCGACCAGCTCCGGGCCTCAGGTGTTACTGATGGTGGCCGGGAATCCACCTGTTAACATATGGAGGGCCGTGAGGGCCAAAACCAGACATCAAACTAAGTATCTGAAAACACATGTAATTGTAATTTTAATTAAATGCTAAAATAAATGGACGAGAAAATAATTATATAACTTAATGCTTATCAAATATATGATAATACAAATAAATGCTTAATTGAATGAATTAGGCATTTAATTAATTCAGCATTTAATTCATCCCCTGTGACCCTGAAAAGGTAATGGATGAATAACTCAGTGCTTATTAAATGTATGATTTTATAATTAAATTGTCAAATAATTAATACATAATTAAGTGATTTAATGCTTTGTCACAATCATTTAATCATATTTTTATTATAACTAACTTATAATTTGTAATTGTGTATTTATTCATTTATTTAAGTATTTTGTTATAAATTGTGTATTTACTCATTGGTAAATGCATTTAATTATACAATAATATATGTATTTATTCATATATTTCCTTTTGGCCCTTTAAAGGTGCTCTGTGAAGATTTTTCAATAACAGATTTGGTAACATATTCCTATAATCTTGAACTATAGGACTTGTTGCAAATGTGCTGTTTTTTTCCCCAAAACTCAAAACAAAAGCCTGTTTTGCTGTAAGGTTTACGAATACAAATGTAAATATAAAGCTCGACAGTACATTTTTAATGTTTGCTCTTACACACTGCTCTTCCATGTATCAAGAGCACCGTCTGTTTGTCTATAGGCCTGTAAAAACTTTGCATAGTGCACCTTTAAATATCCTCATATTAAGACACCTCCAGACCTTAAAGAGGAACTACAACAGGATTAACTGAGGATGAGTTTAATTCTTCATATCTGTATGTTTATATGAAGATCATAATAACAAATCCAGCTGTATAAATGACTCGGATGTTTTAATAAACTCCAGAAGTGTTTAATGATGTTGACTTATGTCTGAATTTCCTCACTTGATTAATAATAAATCATTTTCTCTCGTGTTTCCTATTGTTGTGCCTCCCTGAATACAAGAGACACATGCAGACAGGGTGCTTCCATCATGGAAAAATCCCAGCCGTAAATATGGTCTGAAAGTTTTCATCACTTTCACCAGATAACTGACTTAGTCCTCAGCAGAGCTCACCTGTGAGAGATTCATTCAAAATATTTCTGCCAGACGAGGAGAGAGGAGAAGAAATGAGAATATATCAACAGACAAAAAGTGTCATCAGGCCATGTGAGGCAAAGTTCAGCGGCTACTTAAACATGCTGAAGAGCAGGCTGAGTTTCAAGGAGGAAGTGATGACTTGTAGTTACGTAACTGAGCTTGAAGTCACACTTCTGCTTTGATAACAAGAGGAGTGAAGCTTTTAGCTTTTTAAGTTAAAACGCCACCTGTGTGCCTCACTGTCCTCGCAGAGAGGTGACTCAACATCTGCGGTGTAACCTATCACAAAACGAAAACAGGAATGGGTCCAGCTCTCTGTTTCCTGATATTTTTGCTCACATAAAATACGACTTCCCTGTCTGCCTCAAACACACACCTGTTTCTTTTTACAAAGAAACAAAACTTCTGCGGTTAAGTTTTACATATTATTTTGCCTTCATAAGAATGGAACATCTGCCATTTCACTTCATCTGGCAGGAAGACACACGAGGCCTATTGTTATGTGAAACTACAATAAAAAATAACTTGCATAAGTAAGAAGTGGAGGGGGATGTACACAGCCTGTCTGTAACAAGGGTTTAAAGAAGATATTGCGAAGATGTTGATCTGTAGAATATTCAGTACTAACCGAAATGCAGAAATGGGAAAATAGAGAAAATATCGTTGTTTCCCACTTCCTCTTGGGGTGGGTATAAAACAACCCTTCCACATGCGTGCACATTGGGTCGCCTGCCTCGACAGAAAATGCAGTGTTTCTAACGTTTTCTTCTTATAAAGACTGTGGAAGGAACTTGAAAGCGGAGAGTCTGTGATTGAGGTAGGATGATGTTTGGTTTCAGAGGAGTGTGATTTATTTTTATGATTATCAGATCTGTGTTTACAAAATGTCTTTTAGGCGATCGATATGTTGACCTTCTTAACCACAGAACTCAATTTGATATGGAATTTAACGAATTAGACTCATGAAAGAGGGACCATTCATGTAGTCTTGATGGGTCTGCTGCTCGACATTGAGTCATCTGTTATCACTGTTTGTGTTTTATGCTGTTTTATGAGTAGTTCTTGTTGAGTCTCGTGTCTTTGTATAAAGGCCCATGTGGACAGGTATTCAGCATTTTTACCGAAATTGTGCAATTTTCTGATTTCTGCTATCTGTGATAAATTAATTTTAAAATGTGCTACTCTGATTGTGATGCAGCATCCTTCCTCTGTCTGCAGTCACCACTCTGTCCTGCCTACAACACTACCTGATTGGTTACATGTCACAAATGATAGCCTACTAGCACTGAATAATAACAATCTGCAAAGTAACTGAACTTTGCTAATAAATGTAGCAGAAAATAAAAATACTCACAATAAGGCACACTACTTGAATGCTGTACTTAGTTGCATTAAGCCTTTTGACATTGACTGCAAATGTATATCTTAAGAAGCCCATACTGGCCAGTTAAAGAGTTAAAATGAGGTGAACATGTATCTTTGAATAAAAAAATGTTTCCACTGTAAGTCATAAGTAGGAGTGAAAAAAAAGTCCAAAATAAAAGATAGTTTTCTGGCTTTTTATGCAACATTTATGACTTGTTAAAGTTTTTAAAGCCATATCGCTCAGTTCCTACATATAGGGACAGTCGGCGCAAACTAACTGAGGCTATACATTCTGTGGTATGTGGCGTTGGCCCATGCTTTATATGTCTTCCTACATATAAACATTAAAAGTGAATGAATAAATACATTTATGCTGACAGTTGCATCTTCTCTCGCATTAAACACTAACATGCACTTCAAGATTTCCATCATACAATAAGCATGATAAGGACAGCATAATGAGATGCCACATGCCACACACACAGAAAATGTATAAACAGATATTTGAATAGTAAAATGACAATAGAAAATAAACAGTGCATTGTCTCTGTGTGTTGTGCTCTTTGTTGCAGCCATGCTTTGTGAAGGCAGATTGCTGAGCATGACCTATGGTGACTTGTGGGAGCTGGATCCCCTCCCTCCTCAGAGGACTTGTGGGCGGCCGAGAGCAGCTGCTGCCCTCATGCCGGGCTCCGCCAGACACGCTCCACTCGTTTATCACAATTCCCCCGAGCGGACAGGTTGTTTGGACAACAGGAGTGTGTCGGCGGAGTTGTACATTTCTCCGCTGCAGTCGTCGGACCTCCACAGAGCCCAGTCAGGGAGACAGATCTCTCCAGAGATCGAGATCCCGGCTCAGGCTTGCTCAGGTGGTGATTCCCCTTTCTTGGTTCCCTCCTCCTGTCAGAGCATCTGTCAAAACTACAGCGACCTCCATATTGGAGGCGACCAGGTGCTGCCTATTTCAGCCAATGATGGTGAGCTGCGGCTTGGCGCTGAGGGCCAGGCAGCCGGGCCCTTCCTCCAGTCCTGCGATGTCCTGCCAGCCGTGGAGGAGTCTCCTCCGAGACAGACGTCTCAGGGGGGGCTTCTGCATCCACTCAGGGGAGGGTCAAATCGCTGGAGAATGGGGAGCACCCGCGATCGGAGCTTTTTGTTCCAGGAGCGTGAGGCCCCATTCTCAAACTCTCTTCTAAATCACTACCTGGAGCAGAAGCTCATGGACTTGTACCAGCAGTACATGATGGAGAACATGGCCAGGGAGGGGGATTCTGACCCAGGCCCCATTTGCCCCCTGCTGGGCTCAGAGCTGGTCCTGACCAGCCTAGACCAGATCACTCTGCAGCTGAGTCGGGAAGGCAACCTGGAGGCCGGCCTGGCCAAAGACATGGTTCTCAGCTGCCTGCTGCGGGTGGCCGGTGACATGCAGTCAAGTGAGATCAGCACTCCCTTTCTGCAGATTTCAAATGAGGCGAGCAGGGAGCAGCTCACAGAGAACAAAGAGGAGTTACCCCAGAGTCCAGGAGCTCAGTCATCCAGTCCTGCCTCTCATTTTAGTTCTCATCAGCCACAACAAGGATGAAACGTATCATGACTGCATTTCACGTATTCTTTTTCTTTTAAGAGCTGGTGAAAGGATGATGTTGAAAACACATTTTTGTATGTGATTAGTAATTCCAAGGAGAGAGGGCTCTATTCATGAATCATCTCTTTATATGCAGTCATGTACCTGGTACATGTGCATGTGGCGTGCTGTTGTTGTGCGGCTTCGGCTTTCCAAAGGCGAATAAAAACAGGAACTGAAAATTGAAACTTATCTCTCATGTCTTTTTTCCTTCATCTCAAGCAGAACAACACATCAACACCATCAGGTTGCTGCTCTTAACACAGCTGGCCCTGTCCTTGCTGAACGATGAACACTTTGAGTATCTGATTATCATTTCTTTATCTAAAAAAACCCAAATCTTTCTGTGGTTAAATGCAGAAGACCACACCATCCCTGTCATTCAAGAAACCAATCCAAAATAATACAATGGATTGGTTATGATCAGCTTTGCCCCACTTTTGTTTATTTCTGTGGAACAAACTCACCAGCTTCCACTCACAGATGTGTTTTTCAGTTTTTTTACTCCACAGAATAACGTACGTGTGAAGTTTGACACTGGAGGACTGTTACATTCATCTGTTTCTGTCTTTAAATTTAAGACATGGAGGCATGAGCATGAATCTGTTACCTCACAACAAGTTTTGAATGTCCACTGTGGTTTTAATGTGCAGCTCAGACGAGTGTGATGTGAAGCTTGAAGCCTCCAGTGTGCACACACTGAGGATGGACTTTCCAGTAAAGTAGGAAAGAAATTGCGCCAGGCAGTTAAACTTGAAATATTTACAATTCAATCGCTTCTAGATTTTTTTTTACAATGAAGGTGAAGGAATAGATGTGCTTTAAAGAATGTTTTTTAACCAGGTAATTTATTGTGAAACTCTGAAGTGGACAGTTCAAACCAAAATCAAAAATACATATTCTTTCCTCTTATCTGCAGTGCTATTCATCCATCTAGACCGTTTTGGCGCCACGCGCTAAGTCTTGGAGATGTCTGCAGTAGAGATGTCTGCCTTCTCTTGAACACAATGGAAGTGGGCACTTGGCTTTTTGGTGCTCAAAGTGCCACAGAAATGCATTTGGAAAATCCAACAGCGAAGTCTCTCCTACCTGGTTACTCGATATGATCCACAGACCTTGTTGTGAGCAGTTTCATGGAACTGTTTTCTTTCTCTCAAAATTCGCCTGCCGACCTAACAAGGAAGCCTCCATCTTCTCACTGGAAGCCATTAATTAATTACATTACAGGTCGGCCGAGGAGTGTGGTGGCCAGATGTTGCTAATGAAGACCTTGGGCGGCCGTGGCCCCACACTGGCCCCTTCTTGGGGTGCAACTGCTCAAAACAAGGTCTGTGGACTATCTTCCGGGTCGTGATTTCTGGAAAGATACATTGCTTGGATGTATTTCTAAGCACTTTAAGCACCACAAGTTGGATGTCAAGTAGGTCCAATATATTTGAGAGATAGCCGGCATCTTTATATCTCGGTAACTCACAACAAAACAGATGAAACTGGTTAGTCGTTTATGTTTATTTCAATGCAAATATGCTAATGATGAAGTGATCCAAAGTCTGCAGTTTCATAAACAGTCACAAGGGGGAAGCATTATCACCAAACTTATTAACCCCAATGACTTTGACACACACCGTCTACTCCTCCATTTGCATTCACTCCTCCTCCTTCTCCTCCTCCTCCTCTACGCACCTCCCTGACCCAACATCTATCCATCCAGCTAATGCTTCCCATCATCTGCACCCCGCTGCTCGTCTATGATGTCATAAGGACTGCTGTAAATCTGCAGCATGCAGGCAGCCAGGCGCTCACACCAAGTCTGACACCGTGTTTGAGATACCGGGTCCCCTACTGCGCAAATATAACACAAGTTTCAGATACTGTTATCTATTCTGCATGATTTGTTTTGGCAAAATATTGCTCCAGGACAAATGAGGAACTCAGCAGGGCCGCAGAATGACAGATTCACACACCGGCGCTGACATGTTATTTTTCACGTTTCCCCCTATTCGAAGGGCTTTACCCGTGACTCCATTCCAGCTCAGTGCAGCCATGGCCTTCTGAGTCAGTGTTTGATCAGCTTCCTTGTTTCCTGTCCAAACAGAGAGCCACAGGAGGAAACTGTGTTTACCGAGCTCAGCGCCGGCAGTCGGAGCCCTGTGAAGTTTCAAGGCCACAGAGACACATGTTTGGTATTTCTGCCTCTATCCGGATTGAACATTCCAGGTACATGTTAAAGGAACCGAATCCTTACAGACCTAAACAAAAACACGCTCACATATAAATATGATTCACCCAATGCCAAGCCCGGCAGTGCAAGCATATTCAAACAGACTGATTTCCACAGACCTTGGGAAAAATGAAAAACAGACCTCTTGTTTCAGCCAAGGTTGAGAGTCGTTTAAAAGGGCTGAAGGTAAAGTTCCATGCTGCAGCATTTCACACACAGGTTGTGAGTGTTTACTCACAAACCTCAATTTTAGCAAATTATGCAAAGGATTTACCTTTCCTTGTCAACAGACTGATTTCACTGTGTTTTGCCTATTTGGCTGCAAATACAATATGAATAGAGGGAAAATAGTTTTGCGTTTGTTCCCTAATTAGCAGTAGTTTCACTCTCTAAGAAAAAGCAAACCTAAGGCCAAAGATCGAAGGGGAAGCCATGAAATAAGAGCAGGGACAGAGACTGATTAAAACCCAATGGCAAGCTGCAGTGATTTCATAAATGGTGAAAAAAAAACACTCACACTTCTCTCATGGTCTAGCGATGAAACTAACAGGGAGGTTGAAGTGTTGGAGCGTCTTTCAGAGGTTCATAAAGTAATTTCCTCGTCACAAAGAGCTTTTACCATGGAGGGCGGTAAAGGCAAGGCCACAAGATTTCATATCAAAGCCAAGGTCCCGGATACACTCTCACTATTGTGGCTTTAATGCTCTGTAGCACTCTGTGGCCTGCCTTTATTTAAAAAGCTTTTAGTATGTGGCCTTGTTAATTGGAACAGTCATATACTGTTTACTTATATTTTTTTCCCTCTGTGGCTGTGTCATTTAAGAACCTCAATCACACTTTTCTCAAGGTCTATTGGTAGTTAAGATCCTTTGAAGCTCTTTACCAGATTAGACACAGACACATACACATGTATGCACACAAGCACATGCACGTTTCCAATTACTTCTATCATTTCTTATTATTTACACCCATGAATTAGTTTTTTTTCCCACAAAGATTCAGAAAAAGAATGCCCACTTGTTCTCACACAAACACCCCACCAGTGACAGCTGGTGCGTTGAGGCACTTTAATCAATTGTCATTTGTCCAGAAGCTGAACGCCTTCTACTAATTTCTTGGATGTCCTTGAGAGAATGCATGCTTTTTTTTCAGATTACATCTTCCGGAGTGACCTAATGTCCAAGTGGCAGCACGCTGGAACATTTAATGACAGTCCTGCTCTGTATCTGGCTGATTGACACTGGGATACGTAGGTGGTGGAACGGGAGAACACACATTTCCCGGTCAGTTAGCCGCTCAAGGTTGCAGAGAGCCTGCAGCGGCGCGGGTGACCTTGGCTGAGCCGGAGCAGACAGAGAGAGACCTTGAGAGACAGTGGGGCAGCAGGATCTGGCGCTCAAAGGGCTGGGGAACATAATGTGGTAATGCATGACTATATATCACAGTGCACAGTACCCCACGTGACTGTGGATGGCAACCGGCTTTATAAAAAATAAAACGATTTTTATCCACTCACATGTTTATTCTTCTTTTCTCGACATGTTTATTCTGCATTATGCTCTGCGAGAAATATGAACGATTTGGCCAGAATTTTAGCTTAAAACTTTCAAAAATGCATCCAACATCTTCTATATAATGTAAAGAAACAACAGTTAGCAGTTAAACCAGTTAGCCCTGGTCTATCCTGTCCATTGACTCCATTGAACTAGGGAACAGAGCCACCTGAAGAGCCAGAATGAGGCTAGAGTGGGTGATACTGGCTGTTGACATCTTGGCAGTACCTGACACCATCAAAATGGGTAAAGAGGTGGAGCAAGGTTGGAGCTGAAGGGAGACTAGTTGGTTAAACAAGCCCGCCTAGCTGGAAGCTACCAAATTAGCTCAGCTATTAGCTCAGCTAAAAGCAATCTGTTGTCACAAATAAAAGGGAAGCAAAAAAAACCTAATGTTATAGGTGTGTCCTCTCTCCTGTCCCTGCCTGCAGTGCCATCTAGTCCGGAGTCATAGCCCTGGTCAGAGTTGGTGTACTCCACTCTCCGCTCACCTGTTATCTCCCGGTCCTAGTTCTGACATATTACCATATCTTACATGTAGCACCTTTAACACTAAGTTGACTCGTGGATCTCTCGCATTTTACCAGGTTGGCTATGTGTTTTTGCAAAGTGGATGATGCATTACTGTGACATTTTCCCAAAATCACGCTAATACTTTGTTCCCATGGACCTCTTTTATGTGGTGACAAATGGATTATAGTTATTATCAGCCACACACAAGTTTTGACCCATTTTCTGTAGTCGGTGACAGAAATGGTTCTTTTATTATAACACTGTGCGACTGTCTTTTGAATGAATATCTGGATTTTTTTGCGGAGTAAAAGGTGAAGATGCTATTTTAGAGATACATCCTACCTTCTTAGTGATTTGTTAAGGTGACTTAAATGCGCAAGACATGAATCAATTGGGCAACATTGTGATTGTGCTGAGCAAAGTTAACGGATAGCAAAAACAGCCGCCTTTGTTTTTATGTAATTTGACACTTTACTAGGTCAGACATACAGGTTTTCTAAACGTTCAGGATATTTTCATTTCTCATTATTGCAGCTTTTCACCTTTTTAATCATATTAACCTTTTTATTGTTCTCTGTATTGCATGTATACTACTGGCACTTATAATGATCAACTTGTATTACTGTGTTTTTTGGCTTGTCTTTCAGCAGAAATCCTTGCTTTTTTTTTGTCTGAATGAACTTCACACTTCATAAAAGTGCAGGTGTTTTGAGCACAATATTTGCACACCTTTTAAAAACTCCATCTTTCATTACCTGATGCAAAAGCTCTGATGGAATAAAAACTATTTTCTCTATGCCAACATGAAAAGCTCAAGGTGAACAGACCTGAATAAAGTGAGAATAATGTACACGGATGTTGAGCCTTTCCAATCATGTATGCTGTTTGTGCACCACAATACAAGATCTCCATGCTGTTAACATTGAATTCAATTATGCCGCGTGAAAAGGGGCTCATATGGAGCCAAATAGCAAAGAGAAGTTAGTGTTTGAAATTTGAAGGTTTTAGTGAAGTTAATCTTTGGTTTCTTTGTACAAAAGAAAGCAGATTGCCCTCTGACATGTAGTGGAGTACAAGTGCTGTACAAAGTTGCATAAAAGTAATTGTCTGAAAGTGACTGCTGAGGTTTTTTTCAGAGGACGATGAGTGATTTCAAAGTGCTTTAAGAAGAAAGTTCAGTACTTTCAGGTTGGCATATTAAAAGACAGAAAAACATGGCATTTTCAAGGCCTTTGCAGATCTTTAATCACACAAAGTCAGACAGTGTGACTCACAGCCTGGCGGCAAATCTATTACAGAAGTCTGAAAATATGTTTGTAGTTGCTCAAGGTGCACAAATTTCAAATGAAATAAAAACATCACTGAAGAATTGAATGAGAATTTTTGGGGGGGAAGAGAGGGAAGATTAGGCGGTCATATCACTCAAAAAAGAGAGCGAGAGACAAACACCTTTATTTCCCTCAGCTTCATTTGAAATGTTTCACCCACCGTTGTCTTTCCCCTCACCTTGGTCCTCCCCATATGTGAGCCCTCTCCTGTTTTCCACTCACCCCTCACCCTCACCCCCTCCCACATCTCTTCCTGGCACGTCGACGTTGTTATTAGTGTCATAATTTACCTCCTTATGCAAACATGACCCTGTCCTCGATATGCTGTAAGGCAAAAATATTCATACTGTAGTCACTGGGAGACCAATAAAGCCAGAGATAGGAGGGACATAAATTATTGCTCCGTGGCTACAATATTTCATATTTCACTCGGCAGCCTTCCGCAGCTGATGTGTGTGTGCCTTACATGTGTTTTTCAGTAATGGCTATACATATGAAAAAGGAACATCATTTTATAGCGTGACATATATTTGGATAAGATGCATAGAACAGCAAGGACAGGCAGGGAGAGACAGAAAGGACAAGAAAGGATGGAGGCAGGTAAGCAGGGGAAGCAATCTGCATTTTGATTGCTATTGTGTCTAAATGTATTTTTACAACGCTGCTGTCAAGTCAAGGAGGGTGAGATAACTGGAATAAAGGTGTGTTTTGTTAAAGTGAAGATGGTCTTAAGTACAGTGAGGAAGCAGAGTGAAGTGAGCCCATCAGAGTGGGACAGGGGAGCCATGGATTCAGTAGCACATGCACACTTATGGGTTTGACCTTGGCAGCCCCTCCCTCACCCTGGCACCCCCCAGGGTCCCACTCAACCTTGGCTAATTAGCTCACATCCCAGTGGCATATGTTCAGCACGCAATTTATCCACAACAAGGACATTACAACTGTTATGTCCCGCCTCTGGGCTGCCTCTCACTCACTCCCTGTTATCTGTGTTATGTTTTTATGTGTGTGATGTGTTTTAATCCCTAAAAAATGACATTTTGCCCACCGTTTTTTCTTTTAAGGAAATTTAAAACTGCTATAATCGATATATTTTATATCAGCAATTTTTTACCAGTATTTGAACAATGCAATCGTCAGAATAAATGTTGTTTCTTTAAACGGCAAATATGTTGAAACACTCTCAGTTTTCTGTTGTGGCAACACTGTGCTCATGTTGTGGTTAGGTTTAGGCATTTGGTTATGTTTAAGAAAAGATAATGCTTCTCCTTAAAATGTGGATAAAGATCTGATAAAATCTTGTGTAGTTTCATATATGGATCAGTGTTTCTTTGCTATATCTTTTGAAATCACATGGTTTCATCATTTCGTATCCCAAGTATTCATTAAATATCTTATGTTTACTACTTTATAAACAATACAAGTTATTTTTTCTTATTACTATATCAACTATACATGCAAGTGTGATTTAAAAAAAAAAATACAAACAATAATTGTGTTGAAATAATTATTGTAGCAGCTATTTGGACCAACACATCAACACAGTTAATATTTAAAATATGTTTATTTGTCACTTTTTAAAATATTACAGATTGAATTTGTTGACTGAGCTAATGCTAGCTAACCTGAATGGAATAAGTCAACAGCTAGATATCAAACATCTTCTGGGGTATAACAAGTGTTAAAACTAGAGACCATGTCGCAATGTTATCACACCAGCCACAGTTCCTGGCAACATGTCAGTCAGCTGACCTATGATCTACAATAATAATGATACTAATGGATTGGATTTGTACTGGTGGTGGTAAACTACGATAGTAGCTACAGCTGCCCTGGGGCAGACTGATGGAAGCGTGGCTGCCATTCTGTGCCTACGGCCCCTCCGACCACCACTTCAAACATACAGCAGTCATACACATTCACACGAGGCAAGGTGGGTGAGTACTTAAAAGTAATTACTACATTATAACATGAGAACTGGTATTAACAAGTACATGCATCAGACGTGCAACAGTAGCCATGTTCAGTTTTGAAAAGTGTGGCAGGCAAATCGCTTTCCACAGTGAATACATATGATCCTGAGGAAATTCCTATGAAATTCTTCAGTGAATACATGTGTTCATAATCTCATTTTTGGGCTGCATTGCGCACTGAAGGCTTGAGACATACTGTGTGAGAAACACAGCATCACCACACTGGTGGTTCTTGTTGGCAGCTGAGTACTAAGTGGTCTGGCTGATCTCAAGACTCCCCTGTCGGGTCGGCGAGTGCCCTGAGGCTGCAGTTTGAGGGGCATCATGCCCCGGATCCATGTCACTGTGGCTCCTCACTCCCTGTGTCCACCTGCAACTGGGATCTTGGTGAAGACAATGCTGAAAATAGCTGGAGTTCATCTTTCCATGGCAACACAGATATTTACAGAAGGCAGGCTTGTGTCATGATTTTGGTATCTTAGTCTCATGTTTGACAGCCCCACTCCCACCTGCCAACCCCTTCTGCCAAAAGAATCACCTCATATCACCACACACTTCACTGCCATTACCTCATCAGCTCTTTAGTATTACTAATCTATCCCCACTGAGTTAGCGTTTTGATCCTGATCGTGGATCGAGCCTTTATTATTAGGATTTGGCCTTAGTCAGACCCTTCCCCACCTTTATTACCAGCAAGAATTTTTGTATTCATAGTTTTTATTAGATCTGGTTTCCTTTAATTTTTATAACTTAATTATTCGCTGCTCAAACCCTTAATTGCAAAAATGGAAGCAATGCATTTTTCAAGGGAGTACACACACTTGGACTTTCTCATAGACCAACATCCCTGAAACTCATTCATGAAAGACGTTGTCAGAATGTTTGGTTGTTTTTGAGGTGATATCTGCAAGGTTAGAAAATAGTGTGATAAGCTGCAAAACAGCTAGAGAGGAAGGAGATTGGGTTGTGACCTTGAAAAAAAAGATACCTCTGTTCTTGCCCCCCCCCCCCACCCAATTCTTTGGACTATATCTCTGATGTGTTTCTAACGTAAAACTCCCACCTTATAATCATCTTGATATATGAGGACTTTGCTGGTAGAAATTAGGTCAATAGAGCCATTTCTCTAAGCTTATGATCTCTGCCGACAATTTGCAAAAGGCTGAAACACAAACAGCGTGTGTAATATTCGAATCTCCTGTGAGTTTAGATTTCTAGAATGGATGTTTGACACTGGATTGAATGCACAAGACTAAGCCCACAAAAATTAAAAGAATTACGAGAGGATGAAGATGTTAACTGAAAGCACGGTTTTTCCTCAAACCTCTCTCTTGATGGGGTTAAAAACACAAATGACTATCCATCGCCGTGGGTGTCACCTGAAAACAGTGCCATGCAACACGGCTCATCACAACATATTATCATCACACCATGTCAGAAACAAAACCCAGCAGTAGGCTGCGATGGCAAGATCATTTGTGCCCGGCCTTAAGCGAGCATATCTGCTGCTTTGTTTGTCATAAGCAGGGTAACCTTGTGGTTCTATACCAACCTTGGACACTGTTACAAGCGGAGAGACAAACAGACCGCAGACCATTGTATCATTAATTGTATACACACATTCAGTGAGAGGTTCACAGTTAAACAATGAGCAAAGCTGTGTTTGTTTAAAGGGAGGTTCATTGTGTCACTGGGCTGTTTTTATTAACTGACTGGGTTACGACACACAACACACCACAGAAATAGATGCAACGCCAAAGACCATCTTTGAACAGAGACAGGGGATTTTGATGTTTCCTGCTGCTGAACATGAACGACCACCTGGTATCAGCAGTTCCATGCTGAGATCATGTGAAGACCACTGGGCTATCTCCCTGGAATCAAATTCATGCACAAATCATTTACAACAAGTGCATGTTGAAGGAGACGTAATACCAACTGGATTATGTTTCTATTGACAAAATGAGAGAATATTGTGAAATAATATATATTTTGTCACAAGAAGATGTTCATTGACAATGTAATTAATTCATTTTCTACCAAAACTCTTCAATCTGGCAAAACAATATCTGATTGTACTGACCACCGCATGGTTTAACTGTTTTATAGTTGTTGGTTACTGTCTAGGGAAGGATCACCATGAAACTTCCCAAGTTGATTACTTATATTAAGACACTTGTTTTTTGTATTACAATTGCATAAATTCCGTAATGGAAATAGAACACTGGATAAAGGCAGGTTCAAAATTTGTGTTTGTCTCTGTTTGTTTGTCTTTTGACATACTATATATATATATATATATATATATATATATATATATATATATATATATATATATATATATATATATACCGTACTTTCCAGACTATAAGCCGCTACTTTTTCCCCATGCTTTGAACCCTGCGGCCTATACAACGGTGCGGCTAATTTATGGATTTTTACAGCTAACGGCCACTAGGGGACCTCCTCAATCTATGGACTGTACAGGTTACGTCCCCCACCTTTAACGCCTGGTTTATTATTACGCTTCTGCGTCGCGGCGACAGCGTAGCTACGTCGTCGACCCTACACCGTCATTGAGCTTTCGGAGTTCTGCGTCGAGGGAACGCGTTGTTCTGTTGGTGGACGTCATCAACGTCAGTGATTCAGGTTTGTTATGCTAACAACACATAGTCAGACAGGTGGCGGTGCTAACGGAGCTAACAGCTGTCTGTCAGTCTGACCGAGAAGTTTCTCACTTTACTTCGCTGTTAGTTGAATTAAATGACATTCATGTTGTCTTTAACTGTCCGTGCGAACCAGTCCGCAGCTTTGTGCGTCTGTTTGTGCGTCTCTGACTCTTGCGTGTTGACGTTTGCGTGGTCATAGGTTGTGCAAATATGCAACTTGTTTGTTGAAATGTTAATAAAACGGAAGCTTCCCCAAACAGCAGTCTCTTTCCTGACAATCTCCTCTGTGCACGAGCCTTTACACCTTTACATATGGTAATTAAACGTTAAAACACCTGCGGCTTATAATCGGGTGCGGCTTGTATATGTACACATTTGTGTTTTTCCCTAAAATTGGCTGGTGCGGCTTATATTCAGGTGCGCCTTATAGTCTGGAAATTACGGTATATATATATATATATATATATATATATATATATATATATATATATATATATATATATATATATATATATATATGCATATATATATATATATATATATATATACACACACACACACATATATATATATATATATATATATATATATATATATATATATATATATATATATATATAAATGTGGGCCAGGGGTGTCGTAGTGTATGGGAGCCAGGCCTCGACCCCCTTGCTCAGATCACACCCATCTTCGGACTCGGCCCTAATTTTGATCTCAACTACACAACTGCAAGTTTTGGTGACAGTGCCTTGAACGGTTGTGACGATATCACACAAACAGACAGACAGACAGACATTTAAACACTTGACAAACATTTAAAGCTGCTCCTTTATTAGTTACTGCCACAGTAGGTGTCTCCAGGACCACTTTTGGCTGTGATGGCACACACAAGTGAACACTATACTAGCCGACACTGCCGCAGCTGATAGGAGTCCATTTTCTGCATGTTTTTTTTTAGGAATAAAAAATGATGTGAAAGACATGTGAACGAACCATTTTGTGAAATCCTTCGGAATAAAGAATAGAAAATAAGAATAAAACCCAAAAGTTTGGTGTCAGTGCTACTCAAGAGGACATGTCTGGCTCAAAGTATGAGAATAAAAAGAAATGTACTGTAAAATGTCATCTATTAAACTGAAAGTGGTGGATAGAGTGAAAAAATGTAACAACAGAGCCATGACACTTCCCTGTTGATTACATACTTAGTATTATGGAATGTCGTCTCACTTTAATAAAGAGAAGTCAGCAGCAACTTGAAACACAGCTTTTTATGATGAAATTTAAGCAAAACCGGAATAATTCCCTCACCTTAACAAAGCGCTACAGTCCTCTGCTTTTGTATGCCCCCCACAGGCCACCTCCACCACCTTCCTACCACTTCAGAGCAGTTGATAAACGTAAAGAATTGTGGACATGTGAAAGAAACATGCTTCTTTATTTTTACAATTACAATTCCTCAAAATGAAGATAAGCAGCTCTCATTTACAGGACTTGAGTGAACACTTAACGTTAATTTGGCAGCCAACCCAAGCTTTTATTAAGTGATGTGAAACAATTTCCACACCCACCCTGCTCTTTCCTCTTTGGCGCTATGATTCAGTATGTCTTGTGAAATCTAAATGGGCGTTGGACTGAATGGGCAGTTATCCATTTGTAACAGGGAGACGTCTAATAATGATTAGACTGACCTTTATCAGCCTTAACCTTAATATCCCTGTTTGATCCCCTTAATCTTTGTCACACTTTGTTTGCTTTAAGCGTTTCGCTTCAGCATTTGTACCGTCTAAAACTGCGTCACTGTCTCTCTCTCCTTTGACTTGAAGCTGATTCACAAAATGAATCAAGAGAAATTAAGTGAACAAAAAAGGCACGTTGTAACGCATCACATTCAACGCAAACTTGTCTTCTTTCTTCCTCTCCAGCAAACACACACACACACGTACACACACATGCGTACACACGCACACACACACACACACACACACACACACACACACACACACACACACACACACACACACTGTAAGTTGGTGACATGAGTCCTTGGAAAGTGCAGTATTCAATTTGTAACTATTATGGAGACAAGGACACAGCCCTTTATGTGAGCAGCCACAGAGAGAAAATGGAGGCAGTCACTATAGCAACCGCCAGAAGAGCGCCCAACAAATCAACAAACAATGCAGTACAAGACTTTTCCAGGGAAGCCATTTGATGCAAAGCCTTGAATCATACAAAGTTGTCCTCTTAAGTTTCTGAGACCTGTCTTGGAGTGTCTGTGGGCGTCCAAGCCCCAAGTGTTTGGTAAAAACCTTGTGTTTTTCTCCACCCTTGTGCTTCAAGGCCGACGTGGCTGAATGTGCCAAAGAGCTGTCTTCTTGGGTCACGGCAACCTTAAATTTCATTTGTGCAATCAGCCTTCAGGAGATGCTTACTGTTGCAAAAGCACCTAACATAACAATGGCCACTTATTGAAAACATTTTTGTGTATTTATTTGAGATTTTGGCCCATGTTGAAAAAGAGTTTTCATGTGGTAGTTGTAGAGAAGGGAGATGGAACAGAGTAACAAAAGAACTTCTTTTGTCTATTGAGTTGAGAGGTTGCGAGAAATCATAGCGGATGTCAGGAATAAAGTTGCACTTGTCTTTTAAAATTATGGTTTCTGGAGCAAACTTTTTTACAAAACTCACCCACCATTCTCAAACACTACAAAAAACTCAAAGCTCTGGAATTTACTTTCAGTGGTACTTCACTTTGTCTTCCTTCCCGCTTTTACTGTTGCATGTGCTCTGCTCTCACTTTCCCATGCCCCTTGTCCGACTAAACAGCGTCTACAGTGCTGACCTTGCTCTAAATTTCCGCACTAGACACAAAGCTGCAGCGCGGCTCATGCTGTCTGACTCCGACTGTCTGGGTGTCGCAGCAATTATTTTAAGCAGCGCAGATCGCGGACAGAAGAGCTGATGTGTGAGAACAATCGATTGTCTTTTATTTCTTGTATTTAGAAACATGTAGTCCTTTTGTGTGCGCTGATATTTGAGACAAATGAGCCAGAGGACTGAAGAGAGCTTTGTGTTGTGTCTGCTAAATACTCAACAATACACTTTTGGATCGAAAATAGTTTGCCGAATTTAGCCGACACGTTGAGTCAGAGGACTCTTGGGAAGAACTCATATTTGTACCGAAATGTGACGGTTTACTAACCGAAAACAAACACAAACAGGGTGCTTTGTGTTTTGTGAGAAGTGTGTTCACATCCTTAAAGTTAAGGGATAGGCCTCTCCAAGTTGAGCAGTTTTAAACTGGGCTTTGGACCAGCAGGCATCGGGCCAGAGAAGGAGTCTGCTCTATATCGCAGCAAAGAACAAACTGGACCTGTGAAGCTGATACCATGACTGTAGCTTCTTGGCTTGATGCTGTAGCTTCTAGAAAGCAAAACTGTTGTAAAGTGAGTTGATTTGTATTGTCTTTAACTGTGCCTCACATAAAAGAGCTACCGTCGGCATGCAGTTTCACTTTGCTGTCTATTTTTTCTGTCATTATCAATTTGTTCATGAACCCTAACCCCTCTTTTTTTTTTTTTTTTGTCATTTAAATTTTTATTTTGTTTTAACATAACTTTACAGACCTTTCAAATGTTACAAATATGACATAAATTAATAGTCTGTTTAAGAAAGTAAAACATGAGAAACAGATAGGTAGGACGAAGAGAAAAACATTAAAAAAGAAGAAATGTCTGAAAAAATAAAAAATAAAAAATAAAAAAAAAATAATAATAAATAAATAAAACATTGATAAAAATAAAACACTCATCTTACAACTTAAAGGCAGCCCCCACCCCTGGCACCCCTCATGCTCCATACACATTCAAAGCATACATAAATACAATTACATACAATGTAACTATCCTTCCAACCATACCTTACACCCCTCTATGGCGTCACACCCGCCATATAGTTCACAAAGACTTCCCATATCTGACTCATTTTACTTGGAACGTTATTAACCCTAGCAATCATCTTTTCAAAGGCAGCAGTCTCTGTCATGAGTTTTAACCATTCCACAAGCTCTGGTTTATGTGGGCTCTTCCAATTGCGCAGTATGAGCCGAGCTGCAACAATAAAACCAGTTACTGTCACCCGGGCCTCTACTTTGGTAAGGCCTGGTGGCAGTAGAGCCCTATCCATTAACAGGCATAATTGTGGGGATTCTGGCAAAGGTCGTTTAAGCCATCCTTCAAGGTTTTTCAGCACCACCTTCCAAAAGGGGAGTACCATAGGACAGTCCCATATAGCATGAAGGAATGTGCCCAACTCCTTATGACATTTCCAGCATTTACTGTCCTGAGTTAATCCCATTTTAAACAATTTCAGTGGTGTAAAATAATATCTATGTACGATCTTATAATGGATGAACTTACTCCTTGCATCCCTTGTAGCCCAACCTACATTTGAGATCACATCCTGCCATATATCTTTACTTATCTCACCACCAAGATCCTTTTGCCATATTAGTCTCAAGCTTTCACACATTTTTGTTTGAATATTTGACATTTTCCTATAAAACATCGAAGCTGAGTGTAGAGTATGACTACAATTGAGAAAGTCTTGAACCTTATTTTCTCCCTCTTTTGCCCATTCTAATCCAAAAGTAGAACTCACACTACTCCTCAACTGTAAATACTTCCAGAAATCCCCTTTGTCTGTTAGATCATATTGTTCTTTAAGGTCCTGAAATGATACAAATGACTGGTCCCTGTAGAGGTCATTGACAACACGTATCCCTTTTGCCAGCCATGTACCCCAAGAGCATGTCTTTTTCCCTATACATATTGAAGGGTTATTCCATATAGAAGAATAACCCTGTTTATACTGTGAAATCCCTAAGGTCTTATGTGCTCTTGCCCATGCCCATCGAGAGTGTTGCAAGATTAGGTTTTCTTCTTCTTTCTGTCTGTCTGTTTTCTTCTGTGATAATAATTCCACAATATTAAATGGAGCGGCAAGTTCCTTCTCGATCTTAACCCAACTAGGGCTTGACCCATAATCTGTCCAGTGGTTTGTTAGCTTGTTCATTTCAAATGCTGTGCTATATAATTCCATATTTGGAAGAGCTAGCCCCCCAATATCTTTTGAGGCACAGAGTTTCCTTAAAGCAATTCTGGGTTTTTTCCCGTTCCATAAGAAGTCTGATATCATACAATTATATTGTTTGAAAATACGGTCAGAGATGGATATTGGTATCATCATAGAGATGTAATTAAATTGTGGAGCGACTGCCATCTTTATAATATTAATTTTCCCCCACAGAGTGAGGTTTATCAGTTTCCATTTTTCCAGATTTGTCTTAATTTTTTGAATTAAAGGACCTGTATTAATAGAGATTATATTTTCTAGATCTGAACATAATCTAATCCCTAGATATTTCATTCCAGATGGGATAACCTTAAATTGGAATGTAGAGATCACTGATTGGCTGCACCCTCTCGATATTGGCATACCTTCAGATTTTAGCCAATTTATTTTATAGCCAGATAATTTTGAGAATGATTCAATTATTGATAAGACATTAGGGATGGACACCATAGGGTCTTTGATAAGTAATAAAATGTCATCTGCGTACATAAACAGTTTATGTTCCTCCCCCCCTTGTGACACCCCTTTAATATCAGTATCTGTCCTAATTGCAGTGGCCAATGGTTCAAGGAACAAAGTAAAGAGTAGAGGACTAAGAGGGTCTCCTTGTTTGGTCCCACGTGTTAGGCCAAAGAAGGGCGAAGTAAGCCCATTCGTTATCACTGTCGCTCTGGGGTCTGAATAAATTATGTTCACCCATTTGATAAAACCTTCCCCAAACCCGAATATCCCAAGTGCATGCCGCAAAAAGCCCCACTCCACTCTATCGAATGCCTTTTGGGCATCTAAGGAGAAGGCAGCTATTGGGGTGCTTTCATCTCGATTAAGCTGAATGAGGTGTAATAGGCGTCTAACATTATCTGAAGATGATCTTCCTTTAATGAATCCCACCTGATCCGAGTGTATTAAGTGTGGTAAAACACTCTCTAGCCTCATAGCAAAAATCTTTGTCAGAATTTTACAATCCACATTGATCAGACTGATAGGTCTAAAGCTTCCTGGATCAGTGGGATCTTTATCCTGTTTAACAATTAAGGAGATCAGCGCTTCATTAAATGTTTTTGGTAGTTTCCCCAACAAGAATGATTCATCATACACTGTTTTAAGGATAGGAGCCAATCTATCAGCATACTTCTTGTAATATTCTGAGGGAAAGCCATCTAGACCAGGTGACTTTCCAACCCTCATTGATGAAATGGCTTTTTTAACCTCCTCTACTGTTATGGGGCTGTCCAAAAAGTCTTTTTGATCACCTGACATTTCTGGCAGGTTGACATTTGAGAAAAAGGTCTCATAGGTACCCACATCTGGATTGATCTCAGATTTATAGAGTTGTTCATAAAAATGTGCAAATACTTTATTAATATCCCCTGTTTGTGTCACCAACTCACCCTTCTCGTTTTTGACAGCTGGTATAGCATAACTGGTCTCCTTTTGGTGTAATTGTCTAGCCAATAGTTTCCCTGATTTTTCTCCACTCTCATAAAAATTACTTTTCAACCTAAATAGGGCATACTCAGCTCTTTTGTTGTATAATTCATTTATTTGAAATTTTCAAGCCACATACTTTTTTCAACAGCGGGTCAGAATGGTTCTCAGACAGTGATTTCTCCAATTCTTTAAGCTGAGATTCAAGATCCTTTAATCGTTGTATTCGCTCTCTTTTTTTCTTGCTTGAATAGGCAATAACTTTCCCCCTTATGTACGCCTTAGAGGCTTCCCAGACAGTCCCAAACTTTTCTGTTGACCCAGTGTTCTCCAGAAAGAAATTATCAAGTTCATTTTCTAATAAACTATTAAATTCTGGATCCTGTAGTAGCGATACATTTAGCCTCCACCTATTTCTCCT
Source organism: Diplodus puntazzo (assembly GCA_963678695.2). Taxonomy (NCBI): domain Eukaryota; kingdom Metazoa; phylum Chordata; class Actinopteri; order Spariformes; family Sparidae; genus Diplodus; species Diplodus puntazzo. Next base: position 13,387,172 of record OZ023164.1, on the reverse strand, counting down.
TGCCCCGTCTAATTTAATTACTAAATCTAGCTGCACTGCAGCATGATCAGTCACTGCTATGGGTCCTATCGTACAGTCTGAGATGCTCTCTACTAGATCCTTGCCAATCAAAAAATAGTCTATCCTAGAGTGAGATTTGTGATTATGGGAATAGAATGTATATTCTCTCTGTCTTGGGTTGACAAGCCTCCATATATCAATCAATCCCAGGTCCTTTATCAAGAGTTTAATTGCCATCCTGTCTTTCGGTACATTTTTAGAAAAGGTGGTTTTATCCAGGGTCCCATCCAGAACTTGATTGAAATCCCCTGCTAAAATTGTGTGCCCATCAGGTATGCCCCCTATTAACTTATTTACTCCATGAAAAAAGATTGGATCTCCTATATTCGGTGCATAAATGTTACATAAATTAACTTTTTTCCCATCAATTTTAGCTTCAACAAGTATCATTCTTCCTTGTTCATCCTTCTGTTCTTTTACAATGAGAAAATTTAACATTTTGTGAACTAGAATAGCCACACCATGCTTCTTACTCGTATATGAACTGTGATATATCTGACCAACCCAGTCTCTTTTCAATTTGGCAGCCTCTGAATCAGTCAGGTGGGTCTCCTGTAAAAAAGCTATATGGGTTTGTTGGGACTTAAGGTATGATAAACATTTCTTTCTTTTCATTGGATTTTGTAGGCCGTTTATATTCCAGGACACTATCCTCACACGATTAGCCATAACTTAATGGATACCTTGTATATGGACCATACTGAAGTGATAACCCACATAGAGGATGGTGAAGAATGAAAAGAAAGAAGATGAAAAAGAAGGAGAGAGGAGGTGCCACCTCGCTGCCTATCACAACCCACATTAATAACACGCAGAAAACCTTGTAAAAAAAACCTTCAGAACATAGAACGCTTAACAAAACCCCCCTATATGCAACAGCATACCCGCCCCCCCTTTCTCTCACATTATTGAGAGACCCACCGCAAACTCGGTCCATGAATCACACTCAGGTGGTCCCCATTAGAAGCCCGCCCCCTCTCAAAAAGTCTCTTGACAGGTGTCTCTCTTACAATATGCCACACACATACACACTGTATGTAGTACGCACATATGGGCACAAACCAAACAGCGGTATTTAGAATGTTATTTGCATAACTCGGGATCGTAACTCAAACAGAAGAAAAACAAACAAAAAACAGCGTGGGTCTATACAATTCCATTGTTCTGACATTGCTGACTCTAAATAGACTTAAAAAGTAAGTTATGACACTCCGCGTCACCTCCGGCTTAAAATACAAACATAAAGAGGACCGCTCATTCGAGCCGCTATATAGACCAACCTGATGCCCAAGTTGGACGGAGTCCCATACTCACCGCATCTTGAACGTATTCAGAAATCAGCTGCAAAAATGATTAAACTAAAAGTCATGTCCTGTACATATTGAGTCATGCAATCCGGATCCTTATACCGTGTGTTGGTCAGACTGTCAGTCGGCCGGGATAAAGTTCAAGTATCGTTGTCTGCCGTTCTCAGACGCTCCGTCTCCTCCTTGTTTATAAAGTCCATTGCCTCTCTGTGATCAGTAAACTTCATCCTTTTCCCCTTCCATGTAAAGCGTAATTCGGCCGGGTATGCGAGAGTGAAGCGCACATCCAGATTGTGCAGCCGGTTCCTGGCATCTGTGAACTTTCTCCTCTTCTCCGCCGTCTCTTTAGTCATGTCGGGGGAAAATGACAGCCTGCAGCCCCCCCAGATCACGCCTTCCTTATTCCTGTATTTCTCCCTTGCAGCAGACAGCACCCGTTCCCTCTCTAAGAAACTTAGAAACCGCATGATAATGGGTCTGGGTGGCCGGCCTTCCTCGGGCATTGGTACTGGGGCACGATGCACTCGCTGCAGCTGTGATCCGTCCAAGTCAATACCCAGGGCCTCAGAAATTATTTTCTTCACACAGTCTGTCAGTTTTCTCCCTTCAAGCTTTTCTTTCAGACCAACGAGCCGCAGGTTTTGGCGTCTGTCTCTGTTAGCAGCGTCTTCAACGGCCTGGTGTAGTTCCTCACACTTTTTAGCATCTTTATCCGCTGTTTGGCGAAGCTGGTGGTTCTCATCCTCTAACACAGAGATGCGGCTTTCTGCTTCGTCCAACCGGGTCAGTATTCCGTTGACATCTGTTCTCAGACCGGCATTGGCCTCCTTCATATCCGTCATGTCTGCCTGCAAAGCCGCCAATAGCTTCCCGACTTGTCCCATCTCTTCGGTAGCTTTCTCTAGGGACTGTTGCATAGCAGCCAAGACACCTCCGCCGTTGAACTCTCCTTTACCGGTTCCCGTCATGGTGCCCGCGTCGTCTGTTAGCTTAGCGCTCGCCCCGCTAGCTAGCAGGATACTTGCGCCGCATTTTGTTGCTCTAGTTTCCATAATACACGATTTACAAGAGCTCCCGACGTAGTTAAAGTGTTAAACTGTCGCCTCATCAAGACTTAGAGCACGACCATTCAGATTCAACTAGCGAATTTGGGGTAAACTGGTGGGTTAATCGGGACGTCTAGAACTAGGCGACCATCTTGCCCGGTGACGTCACGTGACTCAACCCTAACCCCTCTTTACTATTTACGGTCCGCATTATTTTTTACATTCAGCACTTTTATTATCTCGCTGTACAGAGAGGAGGGAGCCAAAGTTTTGATGTTCTGCTAGCCTCTCTAACTCAATGCAATCTGCCATTTAGCAATTCTTTAGCCAGTCTATGTGGTGTATGCTAAGTCAAATCATCATCAGCTTTTTTCAGAAGTAGAAACATTCGTGATTTCAAAAACAGAGCAGGTACTCCATATCTGTAAATTCACCAAAGCTCTCTTCAAAAGTAACTTTTGTATTTCGCTTCAACTAAAATCTTTGCTGTGAAGAAATGTCCTTGTCTTGTTTCAGACATGTCTGAGCCAAATGCACCCACTCACCTCCCACACGGCCTCTTCTGTTGAACCGTGATGTACAGCCCCGCAATTTTTTAGGGTTTATGTGAAAAAGTGATGGTTAAAGATGGCTAAAGGCAACCATTTTAATTCACCAATAATATACCGCCTTTCCACCAAAATGATCAGGTCGACACAAGTTTTTTAAAACCCCAATGTCAACCCACTAAAAATCGCCTAGTGACCCCATATTTACTTCCCGCTAGCAAGGAAGCCCATCTGTGATTTTCATCTAAAGCATGTTGTAGATTGCTGATGTCACATTTGATGTCACGAATGTGCTGGAAACAGTTGTAACAGAAGAGAAAACAACGATACACCCATTGTGAAAGAAGCATCTGGAAAATGGTTGATGGATTATTTTGAGCTTCACAACCCAGCAAAATGACTCGTTTCACTCTCATAATTTGAGCCATTCAGTCCAGATACAATTGAAAAGTCTAGAAGAGTGGCACAATTCAAGTTAGCCAGGTGCTAAACCGAAAGCTAGCTGGCTTGGTTGGCTATCCAGGTATTGTCAGAGGCGGGAAGTCAAGCTTTTTTGGGTTCAAAACACCACCGCATCTTTCATAGGAATGAACGGGGCTCCACCTCGTCACTTTCCGCGGTGGAATTTAGCGCGTTTTTTCGGGTCTCACATTTAGATAAAAGTTGAGCTGGGGTTTAAATGCAGAGTGTGCGCAAGTGTTCATTTCAGGTTCATTTCAGCAATGCTAATCTAAGGTAGTTCTGTAATGTGCAGAGAGGAGTCTGCTGCTACTACATGCATGCTAGATTCAGACTGGCTGCTTATGCGCAAGGGATTCACAGAAAATAATGCATGCATGTTATCCAGTACAACTTTATGTCATTATATCAGCCTCACTGTTTCCTGTCAACGCTGTGTCAGAGCTGTACCATGTTTCGTGATGCAACAGAACATTTCCCACTGCTGCTGCTGCTTCACACTGAAAAAAAACCCCTCAAATGGTGAAAGACGGGGCTGCTTTATCGTGAGACGACACAATATATTTGTCGCCGCTGTTTGTGCCAACCGTCACCGCGTGTCTACGCGACAGAGCAGCCACAGTGAGCCGTTACACAAAGAACTGCAGGTGACAGGCTGCACATCTTCAGCTCCCCGCCATCTTCACTCTGCCCTGCTGTCGTGTGGAGAAGAACAGAATAGCGCGGTGCACAACATCAGGTCATGGCCGCTATTTTACAGTCCATTGAAACAACCAGAAATTGTCTGGTTGTGCTGGAAACAGACACGCCAGTTGCTCTATTGTCACATTTTTGAGGAGTGTTTGCTGCATTATTAGACCACACCTGTTGTTACAGTGGTAACTGCCGCCAAATCACCCAGGACTGCAACCTTAAGGATTGCAACTTTAAAGCAACATTGTATAACCCTTTTACCATAAAATAACAGCTTGAACATCATTTTGACAGTACAGTGTCTTGTCATAGGGTGAATGGTGTCTCTGCCACTTGTCTCTGTTACTATGCAACTTCAGTCAGAGGGTCGTATCACAGTGCTACATACATGTTTACTTCCTCATACAAGTCTTCTACACACATGAGAAAAAACTGTGATCCTAAAATGTTTGAATCCATTCTTCCATGTAAAAAATGCATTATAACTTGGATTCGACAGGTGGTGCAATTTAAAATTCATCACCCAAATGATAATATAGCACAGACAGTATAGGTTTGTGGTGCATGAAACACAAAAAGTCGTTCCGTTGCATAATGACAAATAAATGACCTTATTTAATCACCTGGTTACCTTGCTACGGTATATTTGGTATCAAGTAATATATTCCAGCACTCGATGCTTTATTATGGATTCTTTATTCATTGAATTAGATATTTTGTGTGTCTGGACATTTTTCTACTTGGACTGAATTCAAAATGAAGTCCCATTGGTCTGAATGATATTTGGCTACACACCACGAGCTTGGAATCGGTGGGGTTTAATGCATAAGAGAAATATTTTAAGACACATTTTTTATTTCCTCTGTCTGAGGGAAGGTAGTGGAGTGGGTAGCTACTTAAGGACATCTTGCACAAATTTGATAAATAAACAAAAGGAAGCCGAGAGCAAGACAAAGAGCGACAGAGCACGGCAGCCGTCTTTCAACTCTGTGCTTTTGCAACAATAATGGAATCTCTCCTTGAGACGGAAGGATTTTTATAACCTGCGCTGGCTGGGCCTTGAGCAGGAGAAGAGACAGGCTGGGCGAAGGCTGTTTATCCCGTGGTGTCCTTGATATAAACATGTGAAAAATCTCTCTGTTTTCTCTCTCAGCCAAATCAATACAAAGACATTCAGCCTCTGAACAATGTTATAGCACTGCTGCAAAAGTTTTTCATCCTGCCTCCATTAGCCGTGTCCTTCGACGCAACAGAGCAAGGGAGACTGAGGTCCTGCTTACTGCTACTTCATGAGTGTGACCATGCACTCAGTGTCATCCTTTCTCCACACCAAAGACCACCGTCTATGAAGACCCTGGTGTTGCAGTGTGCGCAGCATACACTCTGCAGAAAGACAGTTCCTCTCCTCACTCTGACAACTTTCTGACTATTTGTTTCTGGTTAAACTCCTCTGTAATCACCCCTGATTTCCCCCCCGAGCCTCCTCCCTCCTCGTCTCTCTCCTGTAGCAGCCAACCCTAACCTGTGATCCCTCTTAGGAGCAATTAAGATAAACCTCTAATTCATCTGCTTTATCCCGACCTGTCTCTCTCAGCCTCTCATCCGCTGACCTCCACACTCCTCCTCCTCCTCCTCCTCCTCTGCTCCCCATCCTCCTTCAGTGACAGAGGCAAGGAGAGCATTGAGTCATGACATCATAATTCACCGGCTCCTGTTTTCACGGTTAAATCAATATCAGTGTGTCCGAGTCAAGGTTGGAGGCTGGCCTTCACAGCTCAGCTCTTCCTCCTTCTTTCTCATAGAAAATCATATAAATTGTCCCTAAAATAATTAAGCCTTCAGATCCGTCGCTGGCCTGTATTTTTTACCGGCTCCTGTCTGATAAACAGCACTGCCAGAAAGTCAAGGTAATGCTGAGAATAGAACACACACACTCTGATTTCACCCCCCCCCCCCCCCCCACTGTCTGGTTAATGACCCAGACCTCCTCACTGCTCCCATTTTTAATCACCGATGTTTTAGATAACATTAGATTATTGTCTGAAGTAATTTCTTCCAAAAATCACATTTAAACTTTAAACTTCAACAGCCTGTATGAGAGCCCTGCAGTGTGTGTGTGTGTGTGTGTGTGTGAGTGAGTGGGGGGTGGGGGGTGGAGACAGAGGAGGTGCCTGAGCGCGAGGAGGCGGAATATGCAGCGGGTCTGAGCAGGCTCTCAGAGCGCGGCTACTGACGGGAGCTAATATAAACGTGGTGCCCTTCACTCGGGGCTATCAGGGGCTAAGAAAACAGCGCTACCTCTGCCACTGACCTCCGGCGCTTCAAAGAGCCAGCGGGACGCGCTGATCCGTCCCATGTAGAGCGGCCAGCGGCCATGGCCACGCTGGAGGGCTGCCGCTGCCGGAACAACAACAGCATCCTCTACAGCATTCTGAAGAGTGACAGCCTGGCGACCACCGAGCAACAACAACAACAACAACAACAACAACAACAACAACCCCAACAACAACTGCAACACTTGCTCCACAAGACCTCCCTCCCTTCCACCGCCGCCCCAGCCTCCATACAGGAGCTCCGGCAGCAGCCGTGCTCCTGCGGCTCGACGCGCCGCCGCGGCGTCCTGCGCTCCCCGCAGGTGACGTGCAAAGCCGCCTCGGCGGTTCTGGTGAAGACGCTGCGCTTCGTGAAAAACGTGCCCTGCTTCCGCGAGCTGCCGGAGGACGACCAGCTGATGTTGATCCGGAGCTGCTGGGCGCCTCTGCTCGTGCTGGGACTCGCGCAGGACCGGGTGGACTTTGAGACCACGGAGACGGTGGAGCCCAGCATGCTGCAGCGCATCCTCACCGGGGTGCCGGACCGGCAGAGCGAGGCGCTGGCCGGCCAGAGCAGCAGGGGGGCGGCCGGGGTGTCCGTGGTGGATATCGAGGCTATCAAAGCGTTCCTGAAGAAGTGCTGGAGTGTGGATATCAGCACGAAGGAGTACGCGTACCTGAAGGGAGCTGTGCTGTTCAACCCAGGTAGGGTTTCAATACCTGTGCGTTAAAGTTCCGTTAAACAGGTGGCACCAAGTCCAGACTGTCAGAGCTTCTCTCAGACTGACCTGATTATTCTTTATTATTTTGAGTTTAAAAAGTTTGGAATTTGGAAATTATTGTCCCAATAAAAATAACCAAAAAATGAGGTGCTATAAATCTACTTATGAAATCAAGTCAAGCCGGAATTAGACTTAAGGTTTATGCATCCTCTGTTACAGCATGTATTTGGAGACCCGGCTGAAATTTCCTCTCTCTTCTCTCTCGCCTCTCCTCCCCAGATGTGGAGGGTCTGCGCTGCCTCCACTACATCCAGTCCCTGCGTCGGGAGGCGCACCAGGCTCTGAACGAGCACGTTCGGCTCATCCACCGCGAGGACACGACGCGCTTCGCCAAGCTCCTCATAGCCCTGTCCATGCTGAGGGCCATCAGCCCGCCGGTGGTCGCTCAGCTCTTCTTCAGACCCGTTATAGGGGCCGTCAACATCGAGGAGGTGCTCATGGAGATGTTCTACGGGAAGTAGGCCACGATCCAGAGAGCAGCGGGGCTGAGGTGGATCCAGCAGAGATGGACTGATGATAAAAATGCTCCGAGCTCTTACTGGGTATAGGAGGCGAAGGCAGATGGAGAGGATGTATTAGGGACCGAGGTTAAAGGTCGATGTTGGAGATCTTCAAGGGACTGTGAAATGACCGGCACAGGCAAGAGAGAGAGAGAGAGAGAGAGAGAGAGAGAGAGAGAGAGAGAGAGAGAAAGAGAGAGAGAGAGAGAGAGAGAGAGTGTGTGTGTGTGTGTGAGAGAGTGTGTGTGAGTGCGTGTGTGTGTGTTCATGAGAGAAAGACAGAGAGTGTTGAGGGCAGAATATGTCATAACAGGAAAAACACAAAGCAGCTGCTGGAATTCATAACTTATTTGTTTTTATATAAACTATTTTTCTATAATAAAGAAATACTCCAAAGTGTTTTTTTGTTGCAGTCCTTGTGCCTGTGTGTTTGAGTGAGAGAGAGAGTGTGAGTGTGTGTGTGTGTGTGTGTGTGTGTGTGATATCAGCGCTGTCGTAACTGACACACTTTTCACTGGGGCGACTGTGACATCAGTCCCAGACAGAATCCTACATAGCGGATAAAGACTGAGCGATGATAATGTAGTCTGCTTATAAATCTCATTTCTGTCACCTTGAGGGATCTGAGGCACACTGATTCATGCCAGCTAACCGCTTGCTCATAACTGATAAAGGTTTAACACGCCAATTTAAGATCAGGGTGAGTCTCAGGAACATTACAGCTGAGTTACAGCGGCTGCTCATTGTCCAGTGCAGCAGGTAAGGTGGAGAGTTTACCAAGCCGCGCTGTGGCTCCTAAACACAGGTGAAATGCCATGTCAGACCAGCAGAGTGCAACAGTATACCGCATGCAGCAGTGGTGCTGTGCTCCAGTGCACACACACACACACACACACACACACACACACACACACACACACAGACACACACACACACACACACACACACACACACACAGTCCCCAAACACAGGCAGGCTCAGAAATTATGTTGTAAAAAGTGCCTCAGGTGATGTTCTACCTGTCTGTCCAACACTTGGCCATTACAGTGTGGGATTCTGTAGATGCAGACTAAAATGCCCCTGGCACAAAGTATCCAGAGGAAAGATGGAGGACAAGCTTGCTGCAGAGGAAAGAGCATCTGCAGACTGCACATAGAGACAAAGGCATCAGTATAAAGCACCATAATGCATTTCATTCTGTAGAGATCCATGTGGTTTGCCTTGGACAATGGGGGCACAGCTTCCTGTGGTGTGCAGTATGACCAGGTTGTTTTATTAGTCCCTGAACACCTGATTCACGCTGCCAAAAAGCCTCCACTGTCCTCACTCACTGTTCAAAGGCCAGATGGCTTGTACCTGTGCTCATTCCCCTCGGCTTTGTCATGGCTAACAAAATAATGTGCCCAGAAGGTTACTGTTTTACATTTAGACATGCCCTGCTCTGCTCATTTTCAGATTATACCCTGACTACAATAAAGGAGAGGAAGAGAGCATGAGTTAGAGAGAGATGGACAGAGAAAGACATACAGCACACACCTCCTGTCTGCTGGGAGGAAAAAGTTTGGAACATTTCTTTCTCTGTCAGACACTTGATGGGGCATAAAATGACCTCTTTTGTTTCCTGGTGGACCTTAAAACTGAGAGCGTCGTCGTCAGTGGCTGTGCATCAGTCTATGGAAGCTGACGGGGTGTGAGTCTGTGAGTGGAGGAGGATATCAGCAGACAAACTGAACTTTGATCCAGATTGTGAATGATCAAAAGTATTATAGGCATCAGGTTCTTATTGAATAAAGCTTGTCCATTCACCAAAGCTGAACATTGATATGGACTCTTAAGTTTAGTAGCCCTACCCAACAGAGCAGGGCTGCCTGAAGTTGTGTCCACAGGTCCAAATTGCCCAACATAAGGTTTCTTGTGTGACCAACCAGACGTTTCTATCAAAAAATGCATAAAACAATATCATATAATAGTAATAAGCTGAACGCACTTATGCACTGATGACCTACATAAGCAAAAAGCAAACCATCTGTGAGAAGATGATCTGTTTCTAAATAGTTATTACAGCTATTCTTAATGCCTTAATCACTGTTGGAGTCTCACAGCCCGAAGATAAAGCTTTTTTAGTAGTCTGGTGCTTTGGTACAACACGAAAACCAAGTTCTTTTTTAAAATTTCACCATTGTTGGATTTTGCCTCAAAGGGTTCGCAAGATCAACGCAAAATGAAAGTTTCCTCGCAACAGCTTTAAAAAATGTTATAGTTAAAGCTGTGTATGCTGTTTTTGTGAGGTAAAGGCAGAAGCAGAGTGATGCTTTTCACCGAAAGTAAGTAAATTAAGGGACCTTGGGATCCTGGGACCATTTTGCTATAAACATGTTTGCTCTGCGACCTTCAATAAGTTTCAAGTTTGGTCATCTCAGTGGTAGAGCAGCTGCAGCTCGGTACTTATGGTGAATTAAAAACAAAAACAAAACCAAAAACAGACAAATGGATCCTCCAGTATTTATTTGAAAAAAAAAAAAAATAAAAAACAAAAAATGAAATTGCAGCCTTGCTTCTCAACAACAAACCCAATGACCTGATATATTTATGAGAGCCAATCGGGATTTCAAGTGTGTCTCAGAGTAGCAGCGGCTTTGATTCTGTGCTGTGTTTACTCCTCTTCAGAAGGGAATGACTACATGCAAGTGAAATGCCTCAGGAAGGAAGAGGATGAACATGAGACAAGCAGGGAACCAGAAAAACACCAGATACCAACTGGATGTTCATGTGAGACCATTGTCTGATAACTCTCAAACACCTCCCGGTGGTCTGATTAGGCATTACATGAAGGACAAAAAAATGACACAGCACACACACACACACACACACACACACACACACACACTGGGCCACTGTGGACTTTGCTCCGAAGATATGATTATTTCTGTCGATCTCCCCTACATGTTCCCTCTCGATGGGTCATATTTTCTCACCAATTAAGTCCTTAATTGCTCTGGGTAATAGAGTCTATTAATCCTGTGTCTGCTAATAAAACCCCAGCTGTCTGGCAGGAGGCTGCCAACATGCAACAGTAACCGGCTCGACTCCTGGCTGACAACATGTCATGTGTGCTTACATGTGTGTGCAGGCCTCCAACTGCTGGCATCTTTATTAACAGCCAAAGCGAATTCCACTGCTTTGTGGGTGATTTAAAATGTTCATCGACACAGTCATATCTGCTCTTTTTCTGAATGTTTACACAGTCTGAAACCATCTGCGCTTTCCAGATTGTTTTTCTGCACCCTGGCACCGACAACAAAATGCCCACAGAAAGTCTTTTATAGTGGCAAACCCTGTCTTTCACTCACGCTCCCCCTTCATCTGCTTGTTACTGAGTCCCTGTTTTTTTTTCTTTTCCACTCTGCCCCAGTTTCTCTTTTTCTGTTTCCCTCCTGGGATTGGCAGGATCGTCAGTAAATTGGCTTTCTGTTTTTTTTTTTTGTGTTTACCAGCGTTCAATCACAAACATCGCTTGTAGGTATTGTGAATCCCCAGGAGATGGCACTGTTTGGCAGCACTCAACCGACGCTGTGTTTAGGTTGCCAGGCAAAAGTCAGGCATAAAATGAGACTCCTTCGCCTTTGAGCCAAAATGTTTTCCTTTATCAGCACCTTCTTAGAAGGTTTTATCTTTGCCATTTCTGCCTCTATCTGACAGAGGAGACACACGGGGAGCATGTCGAGGGAGCAAGGGGCACAACCAGGCAGCACAAGTCCCCAGCCAGTATCCAACCAGGGAAATGGTGATTACATGGTAAATGTTGTGGACCACAAGGCCTCGGAGAGCCCTAAATCAGTGTAACAGAGTTTTATTGTTGATTCCACTTGCCAGGATAATAACCGTCATGTTTAGTTTTGTGTTGTGTATTCTTATGAGTTGGCGGGCCCCTCCTCGGCATATAAATTCCGGCTTTGATGTCAGCACTGTGCCAGTATGTGAGGACTGAGCACAGGGAAAGATGCACCGAGCACAGCCATGTATCTAATCCGTCAAAAATGTAATCCAACGACACAACTATTGTGGTATTATGTTGGCTTGGAAGACAGGATGTGACAACCTCATTGCACTTTTGAAATTGGTTATATTGTGTAAAAGTTTTTAAAGGAGCAGTTTGTATGATATGGCCAGAAGTTAGCATGCTAACCAGCTAGCCCTGGCCCAGCCAAGTGTCCAGGTTGTCAAACACTGACGCCTTGGCCAAAGTGTCTGTATGAAAATTGATTGCGTGCTGTAGTCATCCCTCTTGTTCCTACAAGATCTCTTCAGCTATAAGTGATGGAGGACAAATACACTGATTGCATTCTGTGCAAAATTGTTAAACCAAAGATGATATGATGCATCAACAGTCTGACTGAGACTAATCAAGTACGTATCTAAATTACTGCCCTTTTAAGTACCAATTGTATTCTTTGGTTGGCTGTCTGTTCACAGTAGCTCAGCATGGAAACACAGTCTGAGGAAGATTCCCTCTTGATGAACAGACTGCTCAAGCAACATATTGGCTTCTTGTGAACTTTGGAATATATTTCAAGTGTCATAAAATGAATGTAACAGAGGCAGCACCCAGCGAAAACGTTGAGCAGCTACGAGGAAGGCAGACGAATGAAAAAAAATAAGGGACAATTACTAGTTTTAGTTTAAAACATTCAATCATTTAACTAACATTGTCTACAGGCACCTATGTACTGTGCTGCAGACATGCCTACTGAAGTTAGCATGCTAACCAGCTAGCCTCAGCTCGTCCATATTTTATGGCAAGAGGTGAAACTTTAGTAGAAAATGTGTTTTATTTAAAGCATTCTCCTTACCAATCATAGAAATACAACTGGACACTGTCTGATTTCAAATCACTCTCTTTTGTTAACTCATCGTAAAACACACTTCACTGAAACGCACTCCCCGTTGCATCAAGCCTCTCGTCCCCGGAGTCATAGTCCTGATCTGAGCCACTGTTGATCCCTGCTGTACTGCATCCTCTGTCTTCAAACTGCCATCTGTTTGTCCTAGAGGTTGTCTGTTGCGTTCATTGTGAAGCAGCTGAGCGCAGTTTAGCGTCCCTCATCGGAGGTTGTAGCACGGGCAGACCCCTGTCAGGTAATAGGGCCACTTAACTCCAAGATAGCAACAGCAGTACTACAGAGTGGAACGTAAGTCATTATGTTGGACAGTTTAAAAAATATATACAAATTACACCTTTAAATAAAGACATGAAATATGCAATCTTTGTGTGTCTGTGTGTACGTTATGCGTAATGGAAAAAAGCAAACTGTCTTTTAATAACCTGTAGTTATTTTGAAATTAATCAGACGGGGCAGATGGAGATAAATTTGTACGCACATGCAAACAGTGCATTCACACTCTGTTGTTCTACAACTAAAGCCTTGTTGTGTTGTGCTTGACAAGTGGAGTTGGCACATAAAGGCTGAGTTTATTTCTGTAATGTTTAGAGGCATTTTCAGCAGCATCTCCAGACACTGATGGTTGTTCACTTTCCCCAGGGGCTGCTGGATCACTGATTCAAACTGACAAACTCAATTTCCCACCCATTAGTCAACTGTTGCGACCAGTGAAGTCGCAGAGCGTGATGAATGTGCCATTAATCTGACTATAAATGTGGATTTTAGGAGTGTAATCAGTGTTGGACACAAAAGAGAGAACATCAAGAGGAAATCAATGTTTTTAATGTGCAGTGAGAAAGTAAGGGCAACTGATAATGATTGTGTTTCTATAAAGATAGACATTTCTTTCCAAGTGAAAATCGTGTTTATATATTTATATAAATATCTATATTATATATAGAATACATATCTATTTGCTATGCATACTCAAAAATCACACCTTCAAATATATTTAAAAAGTCTTTCAAAACACAAATGTATTCTTTTCTTTCCTTAAACATGAACTATCCATATGAACCAAAGTAATTATCAGGATGGGAATAATATTATGTTTTAAAAACCAAAACATTGAAAATGCTTCACTTTTGAATCTAGAACAGTAGAGGACAGATTTTTTTTTCATGTGGGATTCAAAAGCCACCATAATCTCTTGACAAACCAGGAACCACATTGCAAGTGTACAAAACCAGCATAACACTTATACACAAATCCCCTTTCTATGGTGGATGAAATGCAAATAAGTATGACTTCTCAAGCAAACTCTTCTGTTATAAAAATAGAATTCTTTTCAAAATAATCTACAGATTTCTTTTTAAGGTGAGGCATTTCACTATCACTCTAAAACAGCAAGGCTGTCTGTTTCAATAGAAAATATGAAGCTTTAGAGAGAGATCTGCCAGTCTATCGGTCTGTCTGACTGGAGAGGACAAGTACGGCCCCCCAACTGCTCCTCGTTCTCGGTCCCGCGGGACTGTATGTTTTTGCCAGCTCCTCCTTCTTTTTGCATATTCTATGATTTTTTAAAAGAGAGTTTCCTTTTAAACTAGATACACCTTTTACAGGTAAACAAAAAGAAGTGTCAGCTTCTTGAAGCTCCTGAAATGTCCAGGCAATTCCAAAAGTGTTAAAAAATGTTTCTCTTAAACTACACAAAGATTTTGAAAAACAAACAAACAAAAAGAAAACACAACGGCGCAGGTACATGACATACTGGCTTTCCAAACAAGCGCATCGAAAGAAGAAATAAAAAAAAAAGAAACAAACTAAAAAGGGAAAACAATACAAAATATACAACTCTGTATAACAAGTTAAAGCAAAGTCCTACAGTAGAGAAGGCAACAAACATGATTGAAGAGAACAAACAAAAGAACAAAACAGGAAAACACTGATGCTACAAATAAATTGAAATATATGTACAAGACCCTGTTTTCCTTTTGTTTTTTTTATGTATGCACATTTGTGTGAGTGTGTATGCAGGTGTGTGAACAATTGCCATAGTGTGTTGGTTCTTTAATGTGGAGTTCTTGCAAGTCCGTATCTCGCTAGTGGATGAAACAGTGCTTTCATTATATCTCCTGTAGTTCCATATAGAAAACAGCCTCTGTAATAGAGGCGCTGTCCGCTTGAAAAAAACAAGGGAAAACCGTGTCCAAAAACTTCTGTATCTCCATCGCTTTCTGCCAGTCAACTACAGTTGGAACCAAAGGGATCCAAAACACTTCTCCGCCGTGATCACGAACCATAATCTGTGTTCCTAAGAGCTCCCAGACTGAGCTCAGCCATGTCTGATCCTGACTGATCTCCTCGCAGCCGACGCCGCGTCTGTTCATCATTACCAGATGACGCTGGAGATGCTGGTTTCTCTCGGCAGCAGAGGGAGCATGGCGTTGTTGGCGTGTGCCTCTTCCAGGCTGTGCTCTCGGCTCTTCCCAGGAGGCCTCTGTCCGTTCAGCAGTGTCAGTGGGATGTTGCAGTAGGTGTGCTGGTTCCCCAGAGAGGAGAGCGGCGGCAGGGTCCCTCCAGGGGGAATGTCATACTCGTAGCTGCGGTAGTAGTGTTTCTGCCTCATCGTGGTGTGGTAGGTGTTGTGGAAAGAGGAGCGCAGCTCGGGGTGGGCGGTGGCCATGGCGGTGGAGGTGGCTGCGGCCATGGAGATGGCGGAGACGGTCTGCAGCTCTCCGAACGGGCCCTGCTCGCTGACGTCCAGCGCCGGCTCGTGGGTGAGCATGGGCTCTGTGCGCCTGAACGGCATCTCGTACTGCAGCTGCTTCCAGAACTTGGAGCTGAGCTTGTTGCTCTTGGTGCCATGCCACTTGATGACTGTAAGGGTTTTAATGGTATGCTTGAGAGCCTCCACCTCCTGGTAGTTCATGATGCCGCGCAACTCGGCACACTCGATCAGGATGACTTTGATCTCACCAGTCACCAGCATGTTGCGCAGCCGCGTCTCCAGCTCAAAGATGCTCCAGCCTCGCCGCACCACGTAGTTGGGCGTCATAACTATAATGAGGCGTTTGCTCTGGTCCACACAGCGTGCAACATCCTCTATGTAGGCTGCAGTGGGGGAGGGGTAAAGGTAAAAGGTAAAGGAAATGAATAAGACACAAGAGTGGCGAAATTGTAGAGGCATGTACATCTAGAATGTTTTGAGCTAAAGATATGATTTAATGAAGACAGGACTGCAACAATGACGTAACAATGACGGATGAACATCCAGCAACAGACACAAACACAAGACGATGACAGGTAGGTATTTTGCTGTCCACTTCAATATCTGGTCAAATTCACACCTCTTTTAGACTGCATGTTATCATGTGTGGAGAGAAACACTGGGGCTGTGTAAGTGTGTTTCAGTGCATATCTAAAAGCATGGTGTTCGTTCAGCTGATTATGCGTCTTGTTCTGGTGCAGTGTGAAGTGTTATTCTATGTACACTACAGACGGCATACCCACAGACAAAGTTAAATGCTGCACGACATGGCAATGTTTGATAAAGCTGCACAGGCTCTGGGATTAAGCTGAGTCGCTGTCTTTTGAACTGGGCCTGATGCTTCAGATCACTCCGGCGCCACTTATGAGCGACTCTTTGAAACCTCCTAAGAGCAGGAAATGACAGCAGCTGATACAAGAGGAAAAGACTGAGGGCGAGTACCTCCAAAGAGTCGCGTGTCATCCTGGTAATGCTCATTGGTGAGACCTAAACATAAACATGTTAACATTCAGGTCACAGGCAGAACACAGTACAGACACAGAAACATGCTCAACACAGTCGTAAAAAGTGGCCTCATCTCCCCTCACTCATCTGTCTTATTTCACATATAATTCATCGTATACCATGTTTCCCTGATTGGACATTCATCTACAATGATTTTGCTTGGCACTGATGCTGCCGGCAATTTTCTTTTGATTAAAGGAAAGAGGCGGCTCAGTCGGCAGGGCTCGGAGCCTTCACACATTTCCCACTGATGTTTAATTCTGTCTGGACCAACTAGGACGTGTTTGCGTTTTATCTGCGGCACATGAAGCCTACAGTACAAACACACAGCATCACTACTAACTAGAGCACACTGTGTACCGCTGGCACAGACGGACTACTAAGCAGAGTTAGCACGCATGAGAATATGTTCAGACAGAATTTTCATGGATTTATTAATGCATGGATGGAAACCAGGGAGGATGATAAATTTGTCTAATATATCAACTCCTGGTACACACAGTGTACTGTATGCCCATGTATGTAGTACATCATTTGAGAACACCCAATGTGAAACACTGTGATGTTCTTTTCTTATCCAGAGAGATTTAACAGGATACAAGAAAGACTGAATATTTTTCTTCTTCCCTTTTAGTCATTTTGTGATAATATTCCACTCATCACTTTTGAGTGTGAATGTACTCTGCTTGGATCTGCCCGAACAGCACAAAACATTGAAACACAAGACAGTGACAGTGAAAAACAAAACTGAAGACAAACAACACACAACACGTACTTCCAGTTTGGGAGCAGGACCACGCCTCAACCACACCTAAGATTACCCGTCCACCCTATTTGGAACCCATCCTGTCCTGTTTGTCTCAACGCTACCTTGGATCTCACCAACAAATCAACTCACCGTGGTTCTGAACTCAATCTCTCCGATTCCGGGAGTTTTCTTTTTCAAAGTGATTCTCCTCCAGCCTTCATATTCCCACCGCAGTCAGAGCGTAGCCAAACTTTCCAGCGGAGATGCTTGAGCTCTGTGGTTCACATGAATCGGCCCAGTGGGCATCTTTACTACAGCTCCCGTAACGAGATTTCTCCTACTCCGGATTGAGCCAATGTTTTCTCTTATCTGTCTGCGAGGGCCGAGAATTGTGTTCGCCATAGGCATAGCCGCTGGATCTGGCTTCAGTGCTCTTCTGATCTGCCTCCCTCAAGCACAGATTCTAGGCAAACACCACGGCGCAGTCATGGTGAGCCCTCCTCCTCACATCGAATGTCTTAATACCCCAAATCTGAAACCAACATTATAGACTGGACCAAAACCATCTTCAGCATGCTCTAAATGGGAAACTCATTCAGTAAAGCCAGTCTGTTTCAACTTACTCAGCCTCCATCAATACTCCAGTGACAGAGCCTCGCGGCATCCTCGCCAGGGTCATTCATCTCCAGGATTGCCACACCTGATGTCACAGCGTCTTCACCAACTCCAGGGCCTCGAGCCTGAGGCTAGGTCATATTTCCCTCTGTCTGATCTTTTTCAGCTTGTTTCAACATGCATCCCCACGTACACACACATTTCATCCCATCATTCGTTTCTCTGCCCTTCTTTTAGCTGTAGAGAGCATCCCCCAGTATTTCTGTACAGCGGACACTGTAACCTAAGAACTCCGGCCAGCAACTCAAGGGGCACACTACAAGTTAACCAAGTTGGCTAAATATTTAGGGTGTTGTATTATATTTAAATCGTTCTCAACATGGCTTTACATTTCGGAGGGACCAGCTTTTATAGCTACTACGTGCTTCTCGCTACCCAGGCAGCAGTGTGGCTCCACCAGTTGAAATAGGGGACATACCGGAGAACCCTTGATTCTGAATTTTAGCATTTTCACAGCTCGGAGATTCTTCTCAAGTAACCGTCGCTCTCCCGACTACCCTCCAGTCATCGACCATTTATTGTCAGGTGCACCTCCTGCTGCCATCATTCCCAGGCCTGTTGACATACGCTCTTCTCTTTATGTTCCCATAACAAGAGGCAGTGACAATTTCCAACCTAAGAGGCAGGATAATGTGCAGCAATATTAACCACCTGGGCTGTACCCTTTCTAACCCCCATCTTCCACACACCTGCAGCCTCGGCAGAGGTGCCCACACAAGGAATAGCTGCCCTCACAACCCAATAACACCTGAACACCAGCAGAGCAATTTCTGTACACATGTTAAAGTAAATGGCTAGTGCTGAAGAGGTATACAACCTACCTTTCCCAGTCTTCCAAATGAGCCCAACAGGTTTTGCCAGTTGGATACACTCCAGGAAAAAGAGGCTCACAATAGACTTTTCTTTCCCTCACTGCTCGCTCATTCTATAAATTGACAGCATCATTTCTAGTCCAGATTTCTCCTTAAACTATGCAATCATCAACCACGGCATAATCTTAATCCATTTGGCAGCCGATGGAGCTTGACATTCTAAAGCAGTCATCACTAACGCTTTCAAATTCCAGTCCAAATTCTTCCTATACCTGTCACACATCCTCTGGAGCCGCTCTTCACTGTCGGAGTGTCTCTTGGCTTGTTAGGTAGAGTGGAAAGGCCGGCTCTTGCTGCCTGTGCTCTGCCACCAGGCCTGTTTTCTCGACCTATGAGCCAAGAGACACTGCAGCTGCATAAGACAAAGGCATCACAATCCGTTGCACCAGCTCAGTACAAGCACAACTCATTACCACCAGGGTGATAAAAATTATGAATAAAAAAAGGACGGTCAGCTCGCCGTTATGGCAGTATAATTATGATATAACCTGAACAGTATAAACTCACTATCGTGACAGACTTGTTAGCCATATTAATTAATAGGATTGCAAACACAGGAAACCACTATCACATTAAGACGCTTGCCACTCGCTTCTGATCTTCTCTGCACATGCAGTAAAATCCATGTTCTGGCCAGCTTTTTTTTTCTTCTGTTTCAAGTGGTGCTCGGATTCCCCCACTACATCTACCTATAATCCTTCCCTTCACCCCAGTCCATCTGACATTGCAATTCATACTTCAGACTTAAATTTTTCTGTTCTGTCTCCACCCATATGAGTTGCTGTATTTCCAATGTGATCTGCTGAGCAAATACATCAGGTCTGCTGCTAAGGCCTCATCTCAAGACCCGCTCTTTCTCTTCAAATCAGGGAGAATGGCCACATGGTTCTGGTTTTACAAGGATTTCTGCAAGCAAGCTCATTTAAATGTAATTATTTCCGCATTGGCACAGCGTCCACAACTGCCAGACTGGACATCTCAAATCAAAGCATTCAAGTCCTTGGTCATGGGTCATCTCGCTCCAGATCACAATTTGCAACAATCTTAATGATCTTCATCAGGGTCATTCTCCCCTCAGCTATGTTTGATTTCCTTCCTGAGATGGTCCCCCCACACCGAGTCTCCTCCATGTTCATCCTCTTGGTCACATCCATCCATCTAGTCTCAACAACTAACACTTCCTCATATCCTTAAATCTTAAAGACTCACGATGTTGTGGCGTGGTCCTTCCCGGTGAATCACAAAGTGTAACAAATATGCCAAACACTGCGGCAACTACAGTACACAAGCAACTGTAATGCCCTCACACTCCAATACAGTATGTTACATGAACATACTGTAGGTGTACAAGCATGTACACACAGACAGTCACAGTGCTTACTTCCAGTTGGAATGAGGTCTCGGTCTGGAATGAATAGTTTGTAGCCGTAATGTTTCTCCAGGACATCAGGGAGGATCTCCAGCGCGAAGCGCTCCTCCTCCCTCGTCTCCTGACTCCATTGGTCAGGGTCCACTTTGGTGTAGGACAGGTACGCATCGTAGTCTTTGTTTTCTGAAGAACAGGGAGAAACAAAATGGAGAGGCTCATGATGAAGGTGCTCTAAATAAATTCACATCCTGCTCAAAAGGCACAATCAAAACTTATAACACATACTGTATTAGATGGACAAAAGTATGCAGATCAATTGCAGAACTTTTTGCACAGAACACCACCAATTTAATTTTGAGCACAATATCTCTTCTACATAACACACAAAACTATAATGTCTGTATCGAAAACGGTAACACTTTGGATATTTAATTTATCAGAGGGTCACAATCATTGCCCAAAAAACTATTATCAAATAATCACTGTCAGATAACTAGATAAATGATTCTCATTCTAACATAGTATATAATGGTAATTTCCTGAAATATCAATTCATGTAGAAGTTCTTGAAATGATGCTGTATAAGAATTACTTTTTAAAATGGCCATTTTTTAATTGAATATGCTCCATGAACTGTAAATATAGCCTGACCACAGTAAAACATTCATACAAGACAAAGGACTGAATGAGATTGTACTCCGCTGTACCAGTGTACATTGTCTGTGCTGTATCGAAAAAGTTAGTTTGGATTCAAGATACCAAATTGCTGAAACTTAAATCACTTGTACGTTTTCTTTAAAAAAGCCGTGCTAAAAGGCGCCACTCTTCTAGGAGGGTTTATTTGTTTGCCACAGGAGCATTTGTGAAGTCGGCCACTGGTGATAGGTGAATAGCCTGGTCCGCAGTTGGCTTTGTCGTCCAACTTGGTGTTGGATGGGGTTGTGGTCGGGGCTCTGTGCAGACCAGTGACGTTGTTACACGCCAAACTCAGAAAACCCCTTCTTTTTAGATCTCTCTTTGTGCACAGAGGAACTGTCATGAAACAGGAAAACTGCCTCCCTAATTGGAACAAAGTGGCCTAGATCAAAAGAACAGGCACACAACAGAAGTACACAAGCAGACTTGGATAGTATCCAATACCTTTGGCCATACTGCATTGTGTATCTGAGAAATAAATTGGGGTAGATACAAAAATACCCAAATCAAGATTCAAGCAATATTCTTTTCCCCACCTCAAAAATGATTTCCCCGAAGACAGTGGGAAGAACTGAAAAGCAAAAAATAGAAGATGTGGAAAAAAGCAGTACTGTGACATGTTCAGTAAGTCTTAGTCATTATTCTCTGTAGAAACTGGAGTGTGGGCCATCCAGAAAGGGAAGAGGGGCTTTTTCACAAACTCTTTGAGGAGCGCAGACAGCTTTGAAACTCACTGGAAAGGCCACGGCTGTGCTCGATAGGATCCAAGCATCAAACAAGGCTCTCAAATTAGCAACCAACCTGGCAAATTAACCACCTAGCAAACTTGGCGAATCAAAAACAGCTTGTATCCGCGGTCCCTCACGGTATGACTTAATCATGTGGAAGTTTGAGTCAACAAAACAGTGTGTAATAGATAATTCATGCTACTGTATAAAACAGTGCAGTGATTCAAAAATGAGCTCAGTCTTTCCTGAATTTTTGAGAAGAAAGCAGACAAAAACACAAAGCACAAAAGGGAAGATACTGGGACATGAACAGACAAACCCTTAGCCGAAGCAAAAGTTAACTATGTTCTGTAGAAAACAAAAAGTTGCCCTCCAATTTCAGGCTGTTTACACCCCAATATGGCGCTCAGGGAATGAGGTTCGAGGCTACCCGGTCCCGATGTGCCGCCATCTGACTTTCGACAGCGTAGGGCGGGGATCATTCCATGACATATTGAGACTGATCTCTTTTTAAATGGGCAACAAATTGAAAATCTGTCTCCTCTCTTCCCTATGCAGCCATTGCGGCAAAGTACAAGCACACACACACACACACACACACATACACACAAACACGTGCACCTTAACACCAACGGTAGAGAGAGGGAGAACGAGCGGAAATGGGCTGCTGTCACTGAGATAGGATCGGAGAAGACATTTGTATCTACCGGGGAGTCTGTTATGGATAGGGGCTCTGACAGAATACACACACACACACACACACACACATACACACATACACTCACACAAATGCAGAAACCTTATGTGCACGGGGAGGAAAAAAAAACAAAAAAACATGGCTAATATCGGCATTCGTGAAAAGAAACCCACACGTACACAGTCATCTGCGCTCGCTCGACATTGAATTTTGGATAAGAAAAGCAGGTTGAAAGAAAAGTGAGAACAAGTTGCAGGTTAAAGGGCTTCCGGCTGAAAACAGAGAGAAGATTTCTTTGTGATGCTTTGTGCCGCCTTTACCTCCATCCACGTCCTCGCTCCCAAAGTGCCTCCTATAGAAAAGCATCAGCTCGATCTTGTAGCATTTGTAGAGGGAGATGAGGAAGATGAGTAGCAGCAAGATCGCTCCCAGCCCTCCTGCCAGCTCCACCGTGTACATGAGCTCTGCTGAGGACGACACACACAGACCAGAAGATATTTAAAACTGGTGAGACAACCATACTTGATGTATTATAAATACACACAAAAAACAAGCAATTGATTTATTTCTGCACTAGGTTAGAATCTTTTTTTCTTCTTTCCCGTTCCCCTGTTAAATTCACAGGATGAGACACTTATGGGACACATTTGCATTTGCCGGAAAGCTGAAAAAATCATCTTTATTTTCAGAGTGAAGCAGCAACAATCTTCAGGGAAGAGACACGCGGCTCATAATGACTTTGGGAAAGATGAGAGGGCACAGAGCTGGGAGACATGTGGAAGAAAAAAAGAAGGCGATGATGAGAAATTGGGTTCATTTCTTTGGAGCAGCGTGGCGATGACACAGCCCTGCACGTTGGCTGTTGTCCACGCTGGGACTCGTGACAATCCTGGACATGGATGGAGGCATCTTTAAAACAACAGGCTTCAGTTTACTCATATCACTTACAGCCCTCTCCATCATACCTCTTCTTCTGTCTCCCTTCAGTGGTCCCTCACCTCTCCTCACCCTCTTCTTTTCTTCTCCCTCTGTCTTTACAATCATTTCTCATCTCTATTATCTCCTGTCCATCTCCCTGGAGACCCAGCATGGGGAAGGATGAGTTATGTTGTGTATGAACGCGTCATTTACCTGGTTGGCTCAGTGAGAGCGGGTTCAGTGTGGCCTGGACGACTGCATGGCTGCCATGGCTACCACAACCAGTGTTGGGCAAGCTACTTTCAAAATGCTATATATAACATATTTCCAGTTACCTTCATTTGAAAGTAATATATCACGTAACAATATTACTTAGGTGCTCTTTTTCCGGTGGTGGAAGGTCGTGGTCATGCGCATTGTGGATGGATTCTTAAAAAAAACACCAACTAACACTTAACGCAAAATGGACTGTAATGCGTTAAGTGACATAACTGTAGCTATACATCACCAAGCAAGAGGCCGCCATTTGAAATGCTGTTAACATTTGTCTGCATGAAAACACTGGATATTTTATCGTGACGTGGGGACATTTAGCAGCTGTCTACGTGTCGACATAACCTAAACGGACCTTAACCACAGCCCAGTCAAAACATAACATTGAAATATTAAACATTCAAATTAAAATGTACATATATGTTGTTTGCAGAAATGTGCAGTGCTGACATTTGTTCTGCAGATTGCATTCTTTTTGATCACGTTTCCAGTCTTTCTCCTCAGCTAAACCAACCGGCTCCTGGCAGTATGCCTTCATTTCGTACTTCAACTTGTAAAGTTCTGGACCATTCAGCACATTATCCTTGATGTTTGTTCAAGAACAATAAATACTCTATCTCAGAAATACAGCACTGTTGTTTTGGCTGTGTTATATGTCATGTCTGCAATTTAATGCTTTCAGCTAATGAAGAGCCATCATCCTCACTCTCTAAGTTGTTTATTTTTCTCTGGCCGCCCCTTCCTTTCTGCCATCTCTCTCTCCATTCCTCTCTTTCTTCTGAGATATAAGGAAAGGCAGCCTGCAGAGACATTCATAGACTTGCTGCAGGGCTTATGAGTGATGAAACATGAAATAAACATCAGAATAATGCAGGAGACAGAGAGATATGGAGCTCCACTTGAAGTCTTTCTCGGCATCCCTCTCTTTGGAAAATACTGCAGTGACGGAGAGAGTTAAATGAAGCCGTCAAGAGTCTACAAAGACCACTCACTTGGAATTGGGCCATCTACATAAGACGGTCACAGAGACAGATTAAAGCGGGCAGACAGACAGATAAAGACTTATAATGTAATTGTATGGTGAACTTATTGGCCTGTTGGGAAAAGCTGAGGACCAATTTGCTTGTTTAAACAGCCATCAAATTACCTCTCTTTGCAGGGTGACAACCAGTGCATGAAAAGAGCTTCAGACAAGTCATGCTAGAAAAGCCAAAATAGCTGCACAGCTGCTGAAGCACTTGTAGAGGGAAGCGACACAACCAAATGGAGCTTAAGCACAGATTGTTAACACGAGCTTGGATGGGAATGGAAATGGACAAGGAAGGCAGAACAAAGGGATGCAGTTCAAAAGGGAGCTGTTAAGTCTTTGAAAGGAGGTATATTAAGTCTCCTTGATCCTGTTTAAAAAAAAAAAAAGATATGCTTTACACAATAAATGGTATTCACTGAGATCCAATCCCAATCCCAATGTTTTTCCTTTTAGCTCTGTTTTGGTCTCCACCAAGTCTTTTAGGAGTTTGGCTGCTGTTTGGGACTGGGCATGTAACGTATTTCTGATGGTGCATTTGTTTGTAACTGTCTGGAAAATTATAAAACATGTTGATGATTAATCCTGGGGCGTATACTAATTTTGAGTCCAATAAACACTCCTAACTTGCCATGGAGGTATGAAAAGAAGACCAACTGTAGAACTTTGATCTTTGATTTATGTGAAACTAGATCTTACTTCATGGAATAAAAAGTATTTCATGATGTCTCTAGTCTATACAGATAGTTACTTGTTGCTACAGTGACTGCTGACTATTGATTATTAAGCATTAAGCAACTTCTCAATGAACATCTCCATTACCAGTTACCAGAGCCGTGAGGAATTATTGAGTTTTGTGATGGACTTATCCCACTGGCTTTGCGATCTAACTGCTGTTGTCGCTAACTGTAGCTGCCATTAGCAATTAGTACAATCATTACTGAATTCCTGGTTGACAAACTGGCTTCAGTCCCCCTCGGAGGCCGTGTCCTGATCCCAGTACAGCTGTATTCACTTGAGCAGCAGATCTGGGCAGAGTAGGCGAACCTCAAGCTCCATGGTGGAGGGATGTAACACACATTTACTGCACATTGGCTACTGTAAATGCCGATCAATATCCACAACAGGTCCCGCTAGCTGCCATGTAAATGTGCTGAAGCAAATAGCACTTCACTAGCTGTTTCACAGGAACTTTAATATAAAAATATTGAGTATAGCAGCTTAAACCCTTTTAACCTCAATGAAACAGTGAATGATTTGCAGCCAAACTTAGTTCACAAAACACTGAACTTATATGTATTCCAGTGGAGATCTTACAATTCCCAAAGAGACCGAATATATAACAGCCTGAAGTTTGAGGAAATGTGTATAGAATGATACACAAGATAGATAGAATATTTCCATTTGATGAAGTGGTGCAGCCAGGCTTTAAATATTTCATTCATCATATAGCTTTAATGAAGAGCTGGAAACAGCTGATACGGAATATATATGATACTGTCGGATAGTGAAGAAGATGTTTTTTTTTTTTCAACCTCAAAGCCACTTGGGCGGAAATAAAATGCAAAAACTTGCTGCAGTGGGAGACGTCAAAGAGCTCTTACCGCGCCTGAAGAGCTGGATGGTAGCTTGGCGACGGCCGTTACCATTTTCCACATAACAGGAATAGTTTCCCAGGTCCTCCTCCTCCAAGGAGTCAATAGTCAAGGAAATGGCCACTTCCTGCTCGCCAAGATGCTCCTTGACAACCCTGCAAGACAATCAAAAACATACTGAGCAATACTCATAACACCTGTTTTGGAAGCAGAAGATGGGGAGTAGCTTTTCATTTTCAGCACATTCCTCTGATCTGTGCTCAAAGTGCTTAACATGTGATGTTAAGTGAATGTGATGCCTTGCAGCATGTATGTGATGGTACTTTAAGAGTCATGATCCTGTGTGCAGCAATTGCAGAAAGTACTGTGTTACAATTCATATGGGTCAAGCCACGGAACGCCCGAGAGCGGAGATTTTCTGCACAACGTTGGCTCAATGAAGCCCCTTTTATGTTACTTTAAGTACCTCGTGGTATGTTAATTTCTTTCTCTGCACTCAAAACATATGAGAAATGAAAATCAATAAGGGCTCTTCCACGGAGTGTGCGCAGGGGGAGGAGGAGGAGGAGGGTGTGTGTGTGTGTGTGTGTGTGTGTGTGTGGGGGGGGGGAATCAAATACTGGCAATCAGAAGAAATCTTTTTATAGCAGATGCCATGGTAACGGAGAGAAGGAGAGAAAGTAATATTCCATAAAGTAAATGAGTGTCCCCCGCTGGGCTGGTTGAGCCTGATGGAGGAGGAGAGAATGGGGAGATAATGCTCCCTCGTACCTTAGACACACTACTTAGCCCACTTTTACAGCACCCTCAGCACAAACGACACTTTGGAGGAAACAAAGTGCAATGAGAAACGGCTCGCTCTCTTTCTGTTTGCGTGCGTGTGTATCATCTACTGTATGTGTTAATAACGTGTTGAGAAGGAGGAGTGGGATGAGGAAAGAGGAGAGCTGTGCGCTGTGAGCGAGTCTTTAAGTGTGTAGGATAGTGGCTCTCTAAAGCATCTCTCTTCTCTCTCGCCTTCGAGCCGATAAACTCCACATAAGGACAGACTGTTGGGAAGATTTGGCATCAGTAATTGAAAGTGTATCATGGGCTTTGCATAGAGAGGCTGAGGCAGTGATGATGATATTTGTAGTTTCAGCTGAGTTTGTTGTGCAGTGGGGTAGGGTGGCGGTGGTGGGGCCTGCTTTGGAAGAAGGAGGCGCGGGAATAATTCATGTCTCTCCAGGGAGTGGTGGGTACTTTGAATCCTCCAGTTTCACATTATCACACAATATAAGCCAACACAGCTCGCTGCCACGCACAACCTGATGAATAATGACCGGCGCTGTTCGACGTGAGCCTCGAACGGACATGATGAGGAACTAAAGATAGAGTTGGATAACGAGGTCCAGGTGAAGCGCAGAGATATAAATGACAGCTGAATGACAGCTGATAACACACACACATGTACAGCTGGGCTGAAGTGTGAATTCCACCTAGTGTGTCATAAGCCTTCTCCAAGATGCCCCTACATCTGTTGATCTTAGTGTTGTATTTGTAGGATTCTACGCAGTGTTCAAGATCAGTCTTCTCCTCAAGTGTTAGGGCTAGTTGAATAAATACAGTTGAGTTGATTTCAGCTCCTTTGTGATTGTATTTGTTTACTTACAGACATCAACGTAAAATTCCCCAAACATAAAATTCAAGTCGGCAATGCTTTTTGATGATTTGACACTTATACATACTCACTTAGTGTATATATGACAATAAAAGATTTGTCTTTCACTTGTCTTCTGTGGGTGTTTTTATATGAATATGGATATTTTAAGTAATTGTGGATCAGATCAGTTTTAGGGGTGGCTAGGGTTTGCATGTTCCACTTTTTATTGTGTATCATTCATTGTGGGGCTTGCACTGGTCTTGGTCTTGACTAGTCTAGTTAGGGTCTGGTCTTGATTTGTTCTTGTCAGGCCTTGGTTGTGGTCTTGAGCTCATCCCTTCAAAGTCTTGGTCCTGACTCAGTCTTGTTAGTGTCTGGTCTTGGTCTGGCTTGGTCGTGGTCTTGACTTGGTCTTGTCAGGGCTTTGTCTTGGTCTCAACTCAGTCTCATTAAGGATCGGTCTTGGTTTTGACGCGGTCTTGTTAGGGCTTGGTCTTGGTCCTGTCTTGGTCTCCGTACACTCTTTTTTGTGGTCATGATGTGATCTCGTTTTTGGTTGTCTTGACTACAACACAGATTCCACATAAATCTTTGTAAAACTCCTCTGCTTTGGGGGGATTGAGTTTATCAATATAGAGTTTGCTGAATGAGTAAATCGCAGACGTGTTTTCAAGCTATGGCTGCAAGCACATATTCTCTCCCCTGTTTATTAGCAAAACCTCTGCGTTTGCTCATTTACTGATCAATTTCCAACGTTTTCATTCCTTTTAAACGTTCGACGTACACCTGCAAAACACCAACTGAATTGGGTCAATAGCATATCGATCACCTTCCTCATTATGCTGAGCGAGATTTGTTTAGCTAATTTATTAATCTCTGCATGCTATGCTAATGTCCAGTCATCCGTGCTATGATAACAACAATAGCCCTGTCCTGGTGGCGCAAATGAGAATTTATGGGCTCAGGTAACCATAGAAATGAACTCCTCCGGATCAATAGGCGCAGAGTTGGGTAAATAAATGCCTGCAGAAACTCTGAGCCCAAGGTATGAGTGTTCGTCTGTGAGCTCAAGTTTGGCTGCCGATGCATTAGTAATAAAGCTAAAAGTGTGTGGGTGCCAGCCTGAAGAAGAGAGGTAACCAATAGAAACATGCCCACTGTTTCATCTGAAAAGGAGACCGGACTGCAGGATGAGCACAGAATTGTTCATGTGTAGTTTCTCCTCTCCTTCCTCCATCTTTGCGTGGTCCATATCCTTGCCTGTTGTCATGGAAGTGAAACCAGGTCAGACATTGGATGTGAGAATAGCTTATGGCAGCAGCATCGACAACAGAGAGCGGAATGATCAAATACATTATTGATCCGCTGCATGAAATATCGGTATGAATTATAGAAAAGATAACCTCACAGCCAGTGAATGGGGGAGTCCTGGTGTCAGGGAGTAATGGAGGGAGACAGAGACAGAGAAAAAGTAACAGACAGGAGAGCGTTGTTGGTGGTTAAAATGAGATTAGTTTCTGTTGCATGCACATATCGCACAAGCAAACTCACTATCACAGATGTGTCTTCTTTACTTTGCTCCTCGGTGACTCCTACAATATTTCTTACTCTTATTCCGCTTTTTCCCTGTCTGTTCCCTCTCTCTTTCTCTGCCTCTCCCTCTCTTCCCCCTTTTTTCCCTCCTCCTCGGCTCCCCATGGCCCATCTGCATGCTGCTATAGGTGCGTGCAGCGAGGGAGATAGCGACAGTGGCGGCGGTGTGAAAAATGGCGGTTGTTAACCATCTGACAGGGCCGTCTCCCCAGAGCTGCAGCCTCTCCAAACAGCCCTAATGGGAAACATGCGCATGGACCAGGGAATGGACTTGTTTAAATGTGTTACACCGCGAGAAGGGAGAGACATGGAAATGGGGTTCTTTTAAGTGTACTTAGCCCTGAAAGTAAGGCTTGTTGGGCAAATTTTACAATGTTGCATTGAAAGGAAATGGAAAGGGAGAAGAAGTCACACAAACAGCCATTTAGCAGATTCATCCTTGGTACGGGATGTTAGACAACACATACATGTATGTGGATAGAGTGCTATGTGGAGTTTCTTTTAGTAAAACTATGGTTTCACAATATGGTGGTGAGTTTAAACCAGAAGAGGTGCAATCCTGTTCTGCAGCTGAAAGTTAACATTAATCTGTAATATGAAATTTATATTATTATATATATATTATTATGTCATGATATATAATGACCTTTGGACTGTTATTAATGTTTTCAAATAGTGTGATTAGTGTGGGTTAAAACAACTATGTATATTAGCTTACGCTGGCCTACGTAACATAAATGAATGATTATGAATATTTCTATTTTTTTCAGATATTTTATTTTGGTAATATACAAAAAAAAACAAATCACTTTTGACGTCTGATCACAAACAAGATGTGAAGATTGACTTTTGGCGCTTGACTTTGTCAACAACCTGTCGAGTAAATGCAATGAGGCATGGGACAAATACTTGACATGAAACTCAGCACAAGTAGTGAAGTAGTAAGTTTAAATGACACATTATACAGTATAGCCATAAAGAAGCAACAAATCAGGTCATGGTTGTCAAATTTGAAAATGATGTCAATATACATGCTTTTATTTTGTGTTTGTGTTAAAAAGAGCTTGTTCTCACTGTTTGTTGTGTATTGTTAGTAAATGGTATTGCTCCTGTTGTTTCAAGATAAATTTCCCAGTCCAGGGGTGTGTTCACTCAAACAGATGTTGTGATATATAACAGATGATTATTTTGTTCTATATGCATTGTTGCTGTGCACAATGAAAGGTGCATTTCTACAGGATGATAACACAGTTTTAACAAAAAGAAAGGTGACAAAATTACTTATTAATGATTTAAAACAAGCTTTAAGTCTCTGAATGATGCTCATACAATTGCATAAAAAACAGAAACCTACGCTTGCTTGGAAAGCAGCAAATAATTCTCTGGAAAGTGTTTGCTTTAGTGTGTTCAATTTGGGGTTAATGGGCTAAACAATGCAAAACCATTGGTACTACCATTTATCGTTTTCCAGTGAAATTATCTCTGTATGCTATTAAATCCTCATTACTGCCTCATCCAATGAAATGATTTCGACTCCAGCAGTGTTCCTTACTTGATCTCGCTCTCCTGGACTCTCTCTTCATCCAGGTCCTCTATGAACTTCTCTCCCTTCATCCAGTAGATGAGCGGGCTGACGTCACCGCTGTAGCCGAAAAACGCCCGGCAAGTCAGGTTCAAAGCACTTCCTGCAAAGACAGGAGATGACATGCTGTCACGCTTGATTGTCCCGCTGGCTTGTTAAAGGTATGCCTTTCATGTGCACGGCCCCAAAAATATTGCACCATATCATATCTCTGCCTTCAAAGCCAGTGACAGTTGCAGAAACACTTCATGTTATTTTGTCAGTGACATGGGCTTTCAAAATCTTTCCACAGACATTCCCTCAGCAAAGTCAGACGTGTACACGCACGCACATATTATCGCTCAAAGTTCACGTCAAACGTGGTCGCATGAGCGAACATGTAAGCTGGACACACAATATACCTCAGGACATGTGAAGCTGCGATTAAAAGAGACAGTCTCTCCTTTGACACAGAGTCTCAGGAAACGCTCTTGGTCATGTTAAGAGCACACACACACACACACACACACACACACACACACACACACACACACACACACACACACACACACACACACACACACACACACACAGTACACTGATCTGAAAGCAAGTAAACAGTAATGAACACATGAGGGCACTCAAGAGCTTCCTTACGCCCCCCTCGAGACTGTGTGTCCATGCGAGGGAAGAAGGCAAGGGGAAGTGAGAGGAGGCTGACACTAACATTATTTTATTTAGAGCTGCTGCTGGGTATGAAAGAATGTCAGGAGTCAACAACTGCAGTTTGCTGAGAGTTGATGTGTTAAAGAAGAAGAAGTAATTTTCAGTGAGAAGCCAACAGGGTCTTGTTATCTCTTTGTTATCTCTCAACGAGGGCAAGTGTTGAAAGGGTGTTGGGGGGCGATACACCATAGACCAATCTCGGGGCCCAACCAGTGGTGGACCCAGGATGTTTGAGGGTCAGGGTTAAAAAAATAAATGAAAAGGGCACCAGCTGTATGCAGTGCACAGAAAGTGTTGGAAACATTTATAGTGAAGAGAGGGCCCATGTTTTTTCAACTGGAAGAGAACTCTTGAGGGCACTTTAACATGTATTAACATAGGGGAATCCAAGAGGGCACTCTAAACATGGGGGCACCAAGGGCATTTAATTTTGACAATTTGTTTGAGGAACTGACTGAAAGCTATTAATTAATTAATTAATTAATTAATTAATTAATTATCAAAATAGTTGGCATTTTAATGGACTAATTGAAGTTATTGTTGCAGCTCTATATCAATAATAAAAAGGCTTCCCTTTCAATCCATTTCAATTGTGCGATTTGATAAAGTCTACAGTTTCAAAATCTTTGCTGAGCTTGTGGTAAAAAGAGAAAACGGTAGGCCCAAACTGAATATCGTTACATGTAGCACTGGTGTAAGCTGATTATAGCTGGCATAAAGAAGCTCCCTTTTTCACCGCTCATGCAAGACCTTCGGCGTCCATGAACTGTGCATGTATTATGGTGGAGAACATACAAAAAGAGCATTGTTGGCATAAACAGTGATATGCACATGCTTATTTTGCATTCCCCTGAAGTGGCATTCTTGAAAAGGCCCGGGGTACAGCAATCACATGCTGCTGCCTCTCAGTGAACCATGCATTAACATGTAAACAATGCACAGATGAGGGAGGCTCATCATGCAGCACATACTGTCAACTATATGGCAGAGCGAACGCTTCTCTCTGGAGAGCCAATGCTGTGTCTCCCTCCGAGGCATGTGGTGTTGAAAGCATGTAAGGGATGGGGGTGAAGCAAATGCTCTTCCCTGTTTTCACAGCAGGATTTATGTATAGGAGTGCAAGGTAAACTGTACTGGTACGGGGGCATGTATTCATTAATCCTGCTTTATGCAAGACTGTGGGGAGCTGTCCATGGTGCTGTCACTTGTGACAGCACCATGGACAGCTCCCCACAGTCTAGTGGAGGGAATGGAAGGCAAACTATGCTACAGCCTCATATGTTTGAGCCAAATCCTGTCTGATACAGTCGAAGGAAAATGCTTACAGCTAGGGTTGGGTTTGTTATATTTCTAGAGAATCTCTTAAAGGAGACTTATTATGCTCATTTTCAGGTTCATAGATTTATTTTGGGGTTACTTCTAGAATAGGTTTACAAGATTAAATCCTCAAAAAAATGCATCAGCTTTCTCATACTGTCCCCCTCTGTCTGAATCACTGTTTTGCCCCCTGTGTCTTTAAGGGTCCCCCTCCCAAATAAAGTCTCCTCTGATTGGTGAGCTCTGACTGGACATGCCCCTAGCCAACAACAGAGCAGCTGTTTTAAATCACAACAATAGTCTTCCTGGCAAATACTGCTAAAGCTAACAGCGAGCTAGTCGACCAGGAATAGCAGAGAAATTGTATCAAACATGATTATCAACATACTAGCTTGCCAGAGATGAATACTTACAATAGCCATGTCCGTTGTTTATGCTTACTGTGATGTTTTCATACATGTGAAACATATTTGATACAGGTGTGCTGAGCTAACAGTGCATGTTTCCTTAGCCTATCATTCAGCAGCTTGCTAACCTGGGGGCACAAAGCACACTGAGCCCGCCGTTCAGTGACAAACATTAGCAAAAGGACACAGCACCTGAGCCAGACTCATTCAGCGACTAACATTAGCACAAAGCACACAACCCCTGAGCCAGACTAATTCAGCAGCTAACTTAGCACGAAGCACACAGCTACAGCAGAGAGCAGTAATTGCAGAGGCAAAGGGTAGCCTTTTTAGCCCAGGGCATGTTTGTGGTGGCTATTTTGCTTGTGTTTTTATAATAGTGGCATTTAACAGAGTTGATTAATAGTGTCTTTATATAAAAAAAAACAAACAAAAAAAACCCCTAACACATATCTTCCAGCTGGATGAGCTATGGGCATAGTCTTCACCAGGCACATTTGTGTTTTGGTGAAGTGGTTCTAAAGGGAGGCCTGGAGGGAGGAGTTGGTTAAATTCTTTTAAAATAGACTAGACTAGCTCTTGCTGATTTTTACAATCTCACACACCACAGCTGTAAGTGTTCCTTGCGAGACTGTCCTGACGGTTTGCATTTCACTGGGGTTACCATTTTGTTTTTTGTGATGCTCATTGAACCCGTCGCACTCCACTCACATCTCTGCACCTTTTCTTTCTGATGCCCTTGTTGTGACCAATGACACACACGTCTTCACAGCAGAACTGGGAAGGTTATTTCTGAGAGAATGTTTGCGTTTGAACCAGGGGCATGCATCCTCTGTGTGCCGCCTGCCCACAACCCAGACACAGTTTCAAAAGATTTCAGTAGGTCACTCTGAGCACAAGGAAAGTTTTTAAGGCATGCAGGGAAGGAGGATAGGAGGACACCCAGGAATGAACTGATGGTGCTGTCGGTAAGGCTGACATTTCCAAAGTTCAACAGCCACTCTCAGCTTGGTATTTGTGCACAGCCGGGCTCTACAAAGGCTACATGCTGTACCTACAAAATAGGAACCTCCTGCGCGTGATTACACACACATGCACACACACCCACGCACACTGATTTTGGTGCAGCAGTTCATTACTGTACAGTCACACTTGCTTCATTTTTGGAGCCAATGTGCAAAGTAACCATACTGTGCAAGTCACATATTGTACAACTTTGGATCTCAGACAGATGCAGCACTTCCCTTTTCCTCTGTTTATAAATCTCCCCCATGCTGTTCATTTATCCCACAGATCAATTACAAACTAGGAATGTCATGCTGCCGGGAGCCGCTGCCTGGAGAGGAAGTCTCCACTGAGCTCCCTGGGAATCACAGGAAATTGTTGAAGGCCTCATGCTGTTTCATTCTAATCCATGTGCAGCACTCCCCCAAACTCCCCCAAACACACTCACAACAACCTTTGTTTCTTCTCCCACATTGTCATGATGCAGTGTGACTGCTGAATGGACATTGTGTTACAAGATGGTGGTTGTTCGTTCTTAGAAGTGTTGCTCCCCCACCCCACAGCTCCACAGGCAGCTCGATTGGCAAGATACAATTTATAAATTTTTTGCAGACCACTGATATGTTCACATTTGTACATGTCATATCAGGCACACATTACATGTTTATGACCTGATTTTCCTACTAGAGGGTATGACGGTTGAGTTAAAGGCTGAAAGTCTGCCAAACCAGTGACCACAGTTTGAGACTGTTTCAACATTTGTAAACATGAAGACACTGGATATACCTGTGTCAATGTTGATTAATATTGTCAATGGCAGGGTGTGACATCTCCAGCTGCTGCGACCAAAACAGGCATTTTAACCCAAAATATGATCTTTTCCTGACAATAGCCACGTGGTTGTTGTGCCTTAACCTAACTGGAGCACTGCATTTTAAATCAAAACCTGTAAATGTAAAGTTTCATCACATTTTTAGCTTGCAGAAACGTACATTACCAACATTTGTTGTGGCATTTGTGTTGACATGTATTTAAGTGTCTCTTTCTCTTGTCCTGCCTGCTCCTCATGTATTCAAATGCCATGATGTCACACATAAAAATAGCTTTTCTATGCTCCAATTAAAGATTTACACGTCACAACAACATCCTAAGGATTTGTAGTTGTTCAAATTTCCAGCTCCCTGAGCACTGTGAGGACTGGCTCACAAGTTATTCTCGACTTCAAATAATGAAAAATGAAGACTCCATTTGAGATGGTTGTCCCAGCTGCTGCTGTTTCAGAGGTCAAAAAGGAGCTCTAAGAAGATAAAAGATATATAATTATTTTTAAATATGATATTCAAAGAAAATGACTACAAACACAAAGACAGTGTGTGCAATTCAAAATGGTGTGTCAGTGAGTCTTTTATAAGAAGAACTTGTCTTTGTTGCTGTGAAATTACTTGGCCGTGGGGATAAATTGGCTGCAAGGCTGACTTCAACACCATATGCACCTCCATCAACGTATCCACGGTCACATCATGTCCTCGGCCTACGTTAAACGTACCCTCGACTCCCTCTTGAGCTCCACGCTTTATTTCCTGAACACTGCAGTGTGCAGCTGAAATAACAGTTATGTGAAATAACACATATCCTCTCCTGGTGTTAACATGTGACTACAGCTGTGGTTTAAATTGGCAGGTTGGTGGGCAAATGAAAGACTGTGTTTGCAAGGCTGCTGAAAAAAATACACACTAAATAAGAGCCAAGCACAGAGAGAGGGCCGTTTTGCATAAGGCTAGCATGACTCCGCCATTAGCCTCTGAGCCAGCAAACTTACTATGATGTCAAGCCGGTTGAAGTCTGAGCAGATGGCAGGAAGACTATTAACCAGGACTTGAACAATGAGGTGAATGATTTGCACACTATCAAGTTGCAGAGGAGGAGGAGCGGCTTTTTAAATCCCTCTGTTCTCTCCTGCTGTCAAACCCCACAGCAGTGTCATTATTATCATGATCTATTATTATTCTCTGAGCAGTTTGTAACACTTGGTAACTCACAAGAATGGCATCTTTGTTGACTCTCACTGATCTTGAGGGTGAATTATGACTGAGACATTATTGTTTTTTAAATGGGTGAGGTGGTAATGTGCACGACAGACCTCAGAATGGGATGACATCAATCATTCTTAATCATGGAGTCCAATCACGACTCACAGCAAAAGAAATGCAGACACATCTTAAACCTGAAGCCTGTGCTGGCCCATTGTCAAATAGGAGTACAGTCATTTTGAGGTAAAAGCAGCACAGAGAGCGAGGAAAGCCAAAAAAAAAAGAAAAAGGTAAATTATGACCCTGTGCTTCAGAGGAGCTTTCAAGAGGACAGCATGAAAATACAAGACCAAACTAAAAAAATCTGTCATGTCTCAGCGAAGGCAGAGAAGTGGCATTAGATCGAGCCCTTTAGACAGGACAGCTTCACACCTTTAGGATAGCCTGTACTCGCAGCTGTGGTCACGGTTACAGGTTAAATGATTCCATAAATGTTACACTAATATTGTTTAGAGCGACGGCTCTTACTATGTCCAAAAACCCAAAGATATACTGGATTTAATGCAACAAAGAGTATCACATTTTCAAATCTATATCAACAGATGATGTTGTATTAAGCACAGCTTTGGCAATTAAATAATAAAACCTTTCTAAACAAAGATGCCTTTTTATTGACGTAATTCTAATCATGTTGTTATGTTATCACATTCATGTTTTTTATCATGACGATACTTCTGCTAGGTGTAACATGACACCCAGCTCGCAACAGACAGGGGAACATCGCCTCAGCAAATGTTGACAACCTGCTCTTATCAAAACAAATAAAACAAGCATCGGCACTAGTTTACATCTACATTGGTCAGGTACCACTTTGCTCCTCTCTCTGTAGATCAATTTGCAATCAATGTTTTGGTAAAAACTCAAAAACTCGAGACCATCGCTGTGTCATTTTATGCGTTCACAAATAAATGTGCCATTACAAGACTTGGCAAGATTTGGTGTGAAAAATATCCCCCGCTGACTGAATGTGTTCCTTGTACAGCACAAGAGCATGATTAAGTGTTTTCATCAGTGTGTGTTTCTTTGTATGTGCACATCTTTGTGTGTTGTTTCTGCCTTCACGCATGCGTGGGTGTGGAACAAATCCATGTAATCTGAGTGATTGACATACTCCCTCCGGCTGTGAGTTGGTCACAGTGCCTGATGGAAATGAGATTTGAGATCCAACCATTCTTTTTTTTCCTGCCCAGCGTCTCCTCCAGTCTTACAGATTAGATACTCCAACTCACGCTAAAGATGAGTGCTTGGTGGAGGACAGTATCATTTGAAAGGTGGCGTTGTGTGCTTATCCCCTCTGAAATGTACCTGTGGCCTCCATAACACCATTTTCTCATGCAGGGTTTCTTTTATTGGTCTGTCTATAAAGCTGAAACTGTTTCCAAAAGAGACATATGTATGTGGCTCATTACTGACGATTTGATATTATGATGATAATGATTATTTTGTAAACATCACGTAACGAGTCAAACTAAAGTGCTGTCAAAGCTTTGGCAATGTGGAATCTGAAAGCTAAAAAACACAGTCAGTCATTAGACATTTTGGGGAAAAATTGTATTTTCATTCTTGCTGAGAGTTAGATGAGACATCCATTTCTTGTCTGTATGGTAAATATGATCTAAAGCTGGTTAGCTCAACATAAATACAAAAAATAGTGAGATAGTCGCTGCCTACCCGCAACTCTAGATTTCAGTCATTCTTATGGTGCATGTGGAGGTTTGTCATCACGGTAAGGTTGCCAGGCAACCAGCAGAGACTCAATGGAGAGTCATTTTTATCCTTTGGTTTTTGTATAAATGAAACAAGCAAGATATAAACTGTTAACATGAGCTTTGCAGGTGCAGATTTTTTTCCATTCGAACAAAGCCAGGCTTGTCAGGCTATTTTTTATGCCAAGTTAAGCTAACCACCTGAGGGCTGTGGCTTCATATTTTGCGCCAAACGTGAGAGGGACATCTATCTACTCATTTGACATTTAGAAAAGTGTCAACCTATTCCTTTGAAGAGTAACTAAGGCCAGGTGTAAATCTTGTTTTTGAAAATCTTCAGTAAATTAAACTTGCTGCAGTGATGTCACAGCATACTGCTCAAAAACTATAGGGGTTCGCATAACCACATACTGCTGCTCACTATACTGATCTCATTATTTGCTGTAGCGACTAGCTGACATTAGCAATTAGCTCAGCTAGCCTTGGAGCTATGCGGCCACAACACCAGCTTGGATGACAGGGGCAGTCAAAGTGGACAACAGGGCTCAGCCAAGTGGCCTCTAAGTGAACATGGCATGACACCGGACTGGAAGTGAGCACAGCCTCTGGGACCAAAAGACGCTATACTGAAGAAAGGTGATACAGTACAGAGGTGATTTACAGCATATCTGACCAGGGCTGTGACTCCGGGAATCAAGTGGCCGAGGAAGGAAGCAGTCAAAATGGCATTTGGAGTTGGAATATCATATCTTATTGAGGATTTATTTCGACCAAATCAGATGTGATTGAATTAAATGTGTTTTTTAAACTCATGAATTCAGAAGGTGTGCAGTTGTTTTTTCTGTTTAGCGTGGTAATTAGGTATAAAAATATCTCCATCCTATTATTGTTTATCAGACTTAGTAGGGAACTTCCTGTTTTTGGAGTACAAAGTGATATTATGAGACAGGGCGTGCCTGAGCTAGCTGGTTAGCTATCTTTGGTCGACATCCCTGCAACACAGTGCATAGATGTCTTTGACATGACGTCGACACTGTTGTTTCTTCACAGTCTGTTGTTATCGTAAACTCATTGTTTGTGTGTTTCAAACTTAAATTCTGGCCATAGCTCACAAATGGCTCCTTTAAAGTGGCAAGCTACCCATTACATGCCCATTAAATAAATCTGGCAGCCCCTTACATCTAAAGTTACTAACGATTACAGAATGAATGTGCTCCTTGAACATACTTACAAAAATGCGTTCAAGCAAAAAAGGATATAAACAGAAAAACACATCCTGCCTTTAAAAAGAATCATAAAAGAAGCTCTTTGTTAGAAAATTCCTTCAGCAACAACATCTAGTGGAACAGAAGCAAACCCTGCACCAGGGCTGCTCTTCGGCTCTCTTTACACTGAATGAATGGATGAATGACTAAATGTGTGAGAAACTAGGAACGGTGATCGTATTTAGAAGGACTATAAAATGACGTGTGCTGCAAAGGGGCATCCATTTGACTTGCATCAACCCTTGGTGCATGTTTAGCTGATTTCACAGTATTTGGGATAATTTGGCTTCACAGAGCTGGCACTCGGATTCAGACAGAGGAATACTTTCCGAGCCAGAGGAGAGGAAAACAAACCGAGCACAGAGAACACTCCGCAGATGCTGTCCAAATTCAGCACAGATGCACAGCGGACCCGGCGAGATTGACAGATACACAGACAGAGGGGCAGATGAATGAACAGACAGACAGCAGAAAAAATAGAAACAATAAGACCATGCCCATACAAACATGATTATAAATGGGCAGACACACATATGCACGTCAAACGTCGATTTTGGTCTTTTCTTTCTCATCTCTTTTTTCTCCGACGATCAGCTGAATAGGCCCCTTGTCTCTTGCATGCCACCGCTCGGAGCAGAGTTGGCTTGTGTGTTTTCTCAGCGTGTGACAGCCACCAACATGTTTTATTTGTAGAGTCAGAAACAATCTGGAGTGCTCTCTGAATAAGTCATAGTCGAGAGTGTGTTTGATATTTCGTAACACACTCTGATCTCCGGCACAACCCAATGTTCTCTCTGTGCACTGTTTTCAAGGCAGGGCGAAAGTCTGGCACAAGATGCGATACAGCGTGTTGGTGTTTTCCTCACCCCGATGTGCACTTTGCTCATTTGTTTGATTTTTTTCTTCGCCCTGTGCAGGTGGGAGGAGAGGCACGTTGAGTCGGGAGTTCCATGTGAAACAAGCAAGTTAAGGTGTTTGGTATTCTAAACTATGAGACAGTTTATCCCTGGTATTAACGTACATCTTTGGTATTCGGACCACGGACGGACAGTTTCTAAGTCCGTCATTTCACACCTTGACGTTCTTCACATGCATCTCCAATGACATCTTGTGATGGGCCCTCGTGTCCCTGCACTATATACAAATAAAGATCACTGGAACGTTTTCTTTTTTGCTACACAAAGAAAAGGATGACTTAATGTATGACATGAATTTATGAAAAGGCACATATAATAAGGAATTTGTCCCAGACAGCATTTTGTTTGTCCTGACTCAACAACTCACTACTGACAACAACACAACTGACTTTATAAAGGAGTCTGGGGACTTTTTCCACAGGTGACACAATAGTTATATAATAATAATAATAATAATAATAATAATAATAATAATAATAATAATAATAATCATACATTTATTTTATATAGTGCTTTTAAAGGTACTCTTACTCTCCAGCACTTTACAGGTTAAAAAAAGAATAATAAAAACAACACATTAAAAACAAAAAAAAGAGACAGAAGTTATACATAAAAATGAGGTGCCATCATTGGTTACTGTGTACTGTGGTTTTTTAGTTTCAAATAAATAATTAGTTTTCGGCTTTAACGTTTTGTACTGCCTTCTGCCATTTGTCATGGCTTTGAGCCGGTCATGACCATATTTGTAAAAATTTCATATGCTTACCACGACCAACGTTCTGAAATAAATGTGCTTGATATTGTTCAAACAGCTGCGAACTGTTGGCAGATAAAACGCACCTGATAAACTGGTCATGAATTACACCTCTGAATCTTCATCTCCTCGCTTTTGTTGACTATAATGTTGCAGCGGCTGCTTTTGACCGACATGTTTGCGTTCAAGTTTGCTGTCTGCCGTAGTGCAAACCCACTGAAGTTAAAGCTGCTGGGACTGTTTTCTTCATTTTTTTAAACTTCCAGCCTGTTTTGCTGTTAGTAGCAATCCCCTCCCTCCTCTCTAGCTCTCTGCACATCAAGACCAGACAAGACCGCCTCTTTAAGGAGTTCTCTGTCCTGATTGGATAAAGTGGGCAGGGATACAGTGATTACTGTTAAAGCAAAGAGCTATTTAACACGAATGCGAATAAAAACCATCACTTACAGCAGCTCATGCACCATTTACTCTGACGTCACTACAGGCCAACCTCTCAGCAAAACCAAATGTGATAGACTTCCAGCACCTCGCTCATTCTGAAAATTTACATCACACATGTGCTTCCTGATCCCATTTCAGCAGCTACTTGTAGTTTCACTATTATAAACAAAAAAGTCTTGCACCATAACACGGTGCCGTTATGTACAGTGATAAATTGCCGTTGCTGCAACAGAATCATCCGAAACACACATTATCCCACTCAAACTCAGTTACCTCTGCAAACCATGTAATGCGGGAGCTGTTGAGAGGCCAGAGATATGCAAGGGCTTTAACATTGGTCCAATAAGTGAGGGAGACACATTATAGCGGGGGATGAGGGAAAAAAAAGCACTCAATTACCATTTTTACATGCTTTTATCATGTCCACTGCTACTCAAGAACAACACATTACGATGGCCATCATTCTTTGTTTAAGCATTCTGCTATGGAAGTGGAAAATACACATCAAAGAAAAGATGTCTTACTCTGCATATTTAACCCCTCACCTCACTGAACATTACTTGCAGATGTGCTCAATTAGGAATATAAGCTTTACTTTGAAGAACAGATCTGCGAGACGTTACAGTACGTAAGGCAACATCAACAGATGATGCTCCATTTGCAGCTTCAATCACAACACATAAGAAATCTACCAGAATATGAAATGTATGCATTCTTTTAGAAGTCGGCGGTTTTATCCAGATCACTGCAAATGAATGTGCTTGCTTTTGTTAATGTTCAGAGACTATTCTTATTATGTATTCTTTATTATGAGGAGTAAATGATGATTATACCATCTTTGTAACTCAAAGTATAAGCCTTTTTTCCCCCCAATTTTAAACATAAAAATCAGAAAAAAACAGTGCTTGGTCACTTTTACATTTCCAGATTCTAAAAGACCTCAGTTAAATGATGACATAGATCAATTCATCAAACCTTCATTGTGAAGTAACATTTTTTTTCCTTTACTCATTCTCTACCTAAGACTAGACTAATCAGTGGACTCAGTATTAGAATATTGAATGCTAAAGAGTGTTGAAACAAAGTGCATTGGACACACAATATGTCACACAGAAAAAAAAAATTTACAAACAAAAATCAAACAAGTGCAAATATGTTTCAAATCTCTACCAACTCGACTCCAGCCGACTCTGATGTCTGTTCTGTTTTCACCTGTGCTTGTGTCATTTGATCTTTTGATCCTGATGTTTGGCTTCCAAATTGGTTGGGATGTTACAATAGGAACTCACATTCGGTGTGTCTCGAAGTCACAGTGAAGCAGATGAATGTGAAAACAGCTCTCTAGTGACAAACTGTCAACATACTGCAAATCGATCTGCACAGTCAAGGGTCAAACATCCGAAGAAAGCAACCATAAGACATATCTGTTATCGAGCTCTGTTTGGAAATAAATATCCCACTTGTTGATAGAATCGTTTAGAAACTAGTGTTTTTTTTAAATGAACTTTAAACCACTTTATTTCGCTGGTTGCCAAATTTTAATGTTAGAGGCGTGGCACAGGGAATGGTATTGTCAGACTTAAACATATTAACTATCAGACAGATTGTCATCAAATCAGAAACAGTGTTTGTGAAGCAGTGGATGAATCCCCATACATTTTCTAAGACCATTGCTGAAGAGGAGGGCCCAACGAGATGACAAAATTCAAAGAGTGCCAGTCGAACATCAAACAAACAAAAACCAAGTGGAACATTTGATGTAAATTTGGCATTGGTTTTGATCGGGGACTTCAGTGATTCAGTATGTCATGATTTATTTGCTGAGCCTGTTTCTGTTGCACTTTATTGCATGTTGCTTTGACTGGTATTTGTTGTGTTTAGTGACAGAACAGTACATCATTACGTTATGAAAACAAGGGGACAGGGCTTTTACTACCCACACATTTATAACATTTCACTTACAAAGGAGTCTTGACTTCAGTATGTGTGTACCTTGCCACTCGGTGTCTACTGGATAATAACTGGACTGTAAATTGTTGACTTCACAAGTCAGGAAACCGATTACCTCAGAAGTAAAGTAGACTTTAAAAAGCTAAAAAGTTTAACACAAATTATAATGTATGTATATTGTATTACTCGCGTGAGTTTGATCGCGTAGTTATACATTTTTAATCGCACCTACTTGAGCGAGTAATGCGAATAAAAATAAACCCAAACCGCATCAGTATGAACTAAAAAGGAGGTTTTTTCAATCTGTTGCAATTGAGCCATTATATTTTTAAGAAAGAACAGAATAAACCCCAACAAGTAATTCATGTACCTCCACATAATCCTTCATCTGTGGTGAAAAATCACCAGAATTGGGAGTTACTGTACAAGGCTTTCAATCAAACAGCATTTCTCTACAGTCCTGCTTTCGACACAGACTTTCATTTCAGAGTTTGGGTTTTTCAAGCCTTAATTAGAATGGCCGAGCAGAAAGTGCTTGTGTGCACATATGTACTGTATGTGTGTGTATTTTTGATAGAGAGGGAGATTGTGGTTGTGAAGAATTCCTGTGGATATCGCTGCAGGAGAATCTGAAGTCCTGTCAGTCATGATTCTTCCCCCACAAGGTGTGAAACAAGCATAAAAAATGGTGCACATGGTACTGTGTAATCCTTTTTCTACACACAGGAGGGATAAGAGAGGGAAAGAGACACTCAATAAATAGACATGTGTTGCTTGCAGCAAACAAAATTATGATTTATCTTAAACAATCTTTAGGTTGAGCTTGTGGTATGTTTGCAGGAATTTACTGTGCATGTGTATCACAGTGTTTGACTGTTTAATGTAGCAGAGGGAGGTGCATCAGTGTGTGTGTTTAAAAATGGATGGATCACTATGGAAAGTGGCAGTGACGAAAGTCCCCAGTGCATGTTGCATGTTGTAACACATACATATTCCGTATGTTGTCTTATGTAAACTACACGCAGCCTCAAATTCACCCCCTACAATCATAAAGTGGCACACATCATACACACTCTCTAGTCAAGGACAAGAGGGTGAGATGAGTTGTGGGAAGGCGGATAAAAAAAATAATGGAGCGTTGAGCAAAGACAGCGGACGACAGCCAGTCGGCATCAATATCATCCCCTACAGATT
Organism: Diplodus puntazzo; assembly: GCA_963678695.2. Lineage (NCBI taxonomy): Eukaryota > Metazoa > Chordata > Actinopteri > Spariformes > Sparidae > Diplodus > Diplodus puntazzo. Next base: position 13,342,644 of record OZ023164.1, on the reverse strand, counting down.
CCTTGAAACTCTCAATCCAATCCCTGTCGCAATAAAAATCTGCTCCCGCTCCCTTTATCCACACTCATCTCCCAATGTAAGAGGGGGCATCTACGGAGAACCACAGCTGGGCAGGTGTGTTCGCTGTTATCTGGTTGTATCAGGAGTCGGCTGCTGAGCTCAGAAAAGTCCAAATCTATGTCAACATCCCTTTTCTTTAGCCGCCTGCAGGTTACCATGACAACGCCTGCTGTGCTGGATAGGAGCAGCTCTGCAGGCTCCGTCAGGACAGAAAATACAGCAAAGACAGGTACTGTGCCACATTAGGACCTCTGTGGATTTTGCGCCGACGGCAAAAACGGCAATCACGTTGAGCTTTAATTGGAGGAGGGCCAGAACAAAAATCTTGGGCGCACACAAGTGGAAAAATACTTGTTTTGCCAAACAGCTACACCTGCAAGTACTGTACGTAAAGACGAGGCTTTTTTTGTTCATGGAAAAGCTATGAGCTGGTGTGGAACAATGACGATGGGCTGGACTGATTACTGTTTTTGCTCTGCATTGCGGAGAAGTGCAGGTTGGTGTGAGGTGGTGGTGCTGATGGTGGTGGTGGGGAGGAGGAGGAGGAGGAGGGGTGAGAAGTACAGTGGAAAGAGTTGATGGGAGGATTTGGGGCAGAATAAGTGGAGGCATGAGTAAGGGCAATGAGAACATGAAAGAGCCAGCGCCCACCCGCTCCACAACCTCAGCCTCTCTTCTGTTCTAATATCGTCTCCTCTCCAGAGACAAGCCCTTAATTACCATTACAAGCCTGAGAGCTTTTAACAGAGGGAGAATCCAGCTCCTTCTCCTCTCTGTCGCTCCTTCTCCCCCCGTTTGTTCCGTAGCCCCTGATGATCCATCAGGGAAATGTCAGCCTTTAATTACCGGTAAAAAATTACGGCCTTTGTGAACAGGTAGTTGGTGCCCTCGCTTTCATCTCCCCTCTCGTCTGCTAATCGTCCCTTTTTGATGACATAATAGGTGCTCTGTCCGAGGCAGCGGAAGACAGAGGGCCATTATACCACAAGAGGCACTGTGGGGGATTATGTGATGATGTGGCGATGAACTAAAAAAACACTCCATCTATCCAGCAATTTCATACTGACTAAGGGATCGACTAACAAGTGCCGGTGCCCCACCTCTTCCTCAAAACCTCAGCCATATCCCATAACAGCGTGACACCGAGCACCACGGCGAAATGATAGACTTTCCCAACACCCATTGTTGTGCACCCTTACCTTTCTATCCCGTCTGCACTGTGGTACACTGCAACTCAGACACTGCTGTGTCTTGTTCCCTTACAAAGTGTCACTCGCACCTTATCATCGCTGCAGGCGCCACATTCTCCTTTTCTTTTATGCTTCTTTCATTTCTACGCCAGAGGGTTTGGGGACCACTTTTCCTCCTGCTCTGGGTTCACGTGGAAAAAAAACAAACTCCTTTTATGGTCAAAATGAGAGCAAAGAGAATGTAATTTTGCCTCAATGAGATTGGGAGTCATCTCTCTAAAAAGTGCCAGGGCACAATCTGCCACTGACTAAGAAAACATTTTGCTAGCGAAAATTCAATGTCGATACCTGTGATGATGAAAATGAAAGATGAAAGAGGAGGAGAGACAAAGAATGGTGTGAAGGCCGTGGCTAAAAGACGAATACAGACATGCAGAGCATAAAAGAGAGGGAGCTGTAATTGGCTCCTGTCCAGGGGGCTGGAGGCCAATTAAACGGTGTGACTTGAACACTTGACGAGAAACATCACTTTAACGAACGACCCAGGGGAGGCCTGACTGCAGGCTCTGACCCACTGACCAGAATATCAACCGAGGCCAGACTAACTCGATCAAAACCAGCACTCACTTATAGAGATAAGGTCATCACCAGCCCAGACCGTCCACTACTAACACATGAAACACAGTGGACCTAATCACACTCCTTTCATCTTACTTCAGTCAACAGAAAGGTCAAATGACGCCTGTATGGAGAGCGAGTTGAGATCTGTATTTAAGATGACCACAGTAATATAGACTTTCTTAATAACTCTTTATCTACACACAGCTCTATGAAGACATAATACACACCAGTCAGGTAGAAGTAAGATCTGAAGGCATCTGTCACACTGTGGTGAGAGTTTAGCTTGTGACTGATGAGTCAGTGGGATGAATGCCAAATTAGATAGATAATGTGGTATAGCAAAGTAAATGACACGTCTCGTCTCGTCTCTGCTAAAGCGTTTATGAGACGTGAAAGAAACCCTAACAACACAACAAATATACAAATATAAAGCAACACAATAAGTAATACAAAGTAATTAATAGTAACTCTTGAAAAACAGCAGGGTAAATTACATGCATTGAATTAATTACAGTTTTATTGCAAATCTTAAAAAAAAACCAAAAAAAAAACCTTCAACTTATTTATTACTAAGAACAATGAACAGCCCAGCGCTGACTGGGACGTGATCAGTAAAAAAACATGCTATTTAACCAGACATGGTTCTGCAGTACGTAGCAGTGTAAGCTTTGGTGAGCTCCAGACTGCCTCTGAGTGCGCCATAATACGTTTTCTATAAATGAGGGTGAGTTATGAGTTTTGTACAATAATGTAGGTAACTACTTTGACATGCATTATCCAGTAATCCTAACTTTAAAATGTCACAACACGCGCCAACATCCAACCCAGTCAAGTCACCATGCTGCCATCTGGCAAAAGATACAGAAGTATCCGCTGCCGTACCACCGGACTACAGAGCAGCTTTATTCCCCAGGCTGTGAGACATCCTATGCACTAGTTTGTTTTTTCTAATGTAGCTTAAAGACTTGAACTCAAATTTAGTTCAAGACAACCATAAAACAAACCCATAACCTTTACAGTTCATCCTATATATAATTTGCCATACAGCAGAAGCACTGGGTGAAATTAACTCCTGAATCAGTTTGATGAAAATAAGAAGTTGGGAGGTTGGACTGAGTGGCATCTGGACTGATAATATATATGCACAATATGAAGACGTGCAAAATAAACTGTTCATGTTTTCTTATAAGTTCAACATTTGGTCTCATACCAATTTAGATGGAAATCAATAGTCTGTCTTGTATCTGTTGACCTGAGACACTACAGTGATAGGTAGACTTTGTTGTTGGACAGAATTAAGTGAGTCTAAACGTCAATATATTTTAGCACTTTTTTACTTATTAACACACTCATGAAGACACATCGGTCCAATTTGCAGTTTAATAGCGAGGAGGTTTGTTCGTGCTCGTGCTGTAATTGTAACAATATAATAATTCATGCACAAATTGTGACTTTTTTGCGATCCCTCTGGAGCCTCACACATACCCCTGGCGTTACGCTCATACACCGTCTTGAGAATAGCAGATCTATGGAATTAATTTACCATTTTTCTCTTTCATCTCCTTTTCGCCATGAAAAAAGATCACATGTCTTCACTTCCTGAAGACAGAGACCTTTTGTATCGCTTTGTATCCTCGAGATGTGTCGCCCCTCCGCTTGGCTGCCAACGATTTTGTGGATGTTCATCAAACTATTCCAAAGGGCCTATCTTTTGAACGTTGCCCCGATCCCTGCCTTTTCTCATCGCCTGCTTTGTTTTCGTGGCTTTACAGAACATCCCTCCACACACGTGCACACACAGACATGCACACACCTTTCTTTCATTAACACAGCAGGGAGCCCACCTATTTTCACGTCCTACATCTCAGCCTCTTATTGCACCTCTAGCGCACTCTCCCCCCTCTGATTTTGGAACTTGACCCTCAAATCTCAACACCAGATCACCTTCTTTCAACTGAGGCCTCGACAGACACGTAAGCCTCGCTACCTCTCCTCCCCATCTTTCTTCTTCTCAGTTTGTCTCACACTTCTCTCTTACCCCCCCTTTCATCTCTTTCCCTCCCCTGTTTCAATTTCTGCCTGCTCCCTTCCATCACACCCCCGCCCCTCCAAAGAGCACGTCCGCTATATTCGGGTCTTTTGAGTGGGAGTGCAGATTGAGCTCCAGCCGCAGGAGGGCTATGTGTTGATAAATCTAAATCAACGCTGACAAATGACATGTGCCGAATGTGCCGGCGACACTGGGACAGGGTGCGCAGGGGAAAACAGAAATGTTTACACACTAACACGGGCTGATGGTGTCCCCTGGCACTTGCCAAGCGCTGGGATAATTTCACTCCGCCAGAATACCTGTGGGAACTGAGCGGGGCTGCTTCTTAGGATGACTTTCAGCCAATCAGAGTGGCAGCGAAGGAGCGCACTAGGACGTTAATTACTGCAATGATTTCCTGTGAGAGGCAGGCTGTGTTTGATTTGTGTGTGCATTTGCATGTGTGAGTGTGTGTGTGTGAGTGTCTACCTACAGCATATATGCTCCATCATGCCCGGGGGAGAGATCAGCATCAATCAGGGCCTCCTTGTCTCCAAAAGAGACTAAATGAGCTGCAGCACACTAATCCTTGAAATGATGACTCATCACTCATTTTTCTCAGTTAATGTCACTTTGACTATAAGTCTGCATCCCCTTTTAGTGTAACATCACACGTTCTCCGAAGACATCGAAACACAATACATCCAATTTTCACTTCTCCCCTCTTGTCCCTGAGGATCTTGCATTTAAAAGAAAACAGCTGGAATCTGTTTTTTTTTTATATCAGGTAAAAAGTTCACTTCCTGCCTTCCTCGCTAATCCGCAAACAGAAAGATCAAGACTTTCAATTATCACCTGCGTATGAAAATGATGTGAATGTGATGTGCATGTGAAAATGATGTGCATGTGATGTGCATGTGTGTGAGTGCGCGCGCGCGCACACACACGCGCGCACACACACACACACACACACACACACACGTACAAACAGACAATGCCAGCTGGTTCAGCCAACTGAGCAGTGTGTTAAAAGTGTCCACAGTGTTTATGAAAACGCTTTTAAAAATGTGACTAAAATACACAACGTGTGGTATAAGGATAAAAACACAGCTTGTTCTTTTCAAACACGCTTTGTATTTATAAGTTTAATTAGAGGCTCTGAGTCAGACTTGTTTAGAAAGTGGTCTCTTTTTGTTGCAGCCTAATAATGGATATTTATTTATATTGCTTCAGTGTTTCTCACCTTGAGCGTGATTAACCTATTATCTATTACTGTTGTTACACATAATTAGCAAACACTGTAAAGTTTTCATTTATTATTTTTCATGGTTATCATATTCTCATTGTTATTTTTTCTGTTTTCTATGTACGTCTGTTGGCCTTTGCAGTAAAAAAAATCATTGTCTTACCATGTTTATTGATACCAAGGCAAAATCCCTGTTTGTGAAAGTCTTCTTGCCAATAAATCTGATACAGATTTAAGCCATCTGAAAACTCGGCTGTGTTGCTGGTATCAACTTCCTTTATTTACAAGCTTACAGACATGTGGATTGGAGTCACTGTTTTGAGATTTGCAACTCGAATTTGACACAAAGTAAATGTCTCGAGACTCTACTTGGACTTGGATGTTAAGTCTTTACTGGACTTAACTTGTGATATGATACTAAAATGACTTGTAATACCTTGACTCTTCTCTTAAAGACCAGATCGTCCAGTGATATTTGCAGGGGCTGGTGACTTGACTTTAACAAATGACTTGGGACTTGCTTGAGACTTGAACCGAATGAATTGTATTACACGCAAGCTAAAGGTAGATTCAATACACGTCTCAGCTAGGAAGCTATTTATTATAATAAGGATATTCATTTTCATATTAAGTGTTAAGTTTCATATTAAGCTACTCAGGAATCAGTTGGCATGACAGTGAATAGCACGATATGTCTTCTGCAAAATTGTTCGAGTGTTTAGTTAGTCCGCAGTTCTTTAAAGACATTAATAAATATCTCTACTTGATTTGATCAAATTGAGGAGATCTGGGTTTTTAGATTCTCAGTTCAGGGATAATAAAACAGTAACCAACCAAATGATGCTGTGTATATTTTAGATTTCACTTCTATTTGTCATTTCCTTGCTTCCACTTGATACAAAGCCATTTGAAAATATTCCTCTACCTGGGCTGGTTTTGATTGTGAATAAAATGTGATTATATTAATGTGAAACTGCTTTTATGTGGCTTCTACGTGGATGTATGAGCCTTTGTCATCCAACAGTGAAGAAACTGTAAAGTACAAGGTCGCTGATCTCCCCCGAATGTGACTGTGAAAACATGGTGGCGGTTTTAACAGATATTGTGTGTACAGATTTCATTGTAAGGGTTAAATAGGTATAGCAACTTCTTCCAACTAAATCTATTCTAATCAAATATTAAAACCCAGCAACTGTGGCCTCTAACTTATTCAACATTCAGCAACCTATTCAAAATTCAGCTGCAAGACTTCTGACCAAAACCAAAGGAAAGCCCGCTTCACCCCAGTTGTTAAATCTCCATACTGGTTGCCAGAAAGCCGCAGAATTGATTTGTAAGTCATTATTACTTATTTATGAATATCTTCGTGTAGCTGGCCTGAAAATATGACTGATACGCTTTGAGCGATATAACCCTGCGAGACCTTCTAGATCACTGGGGAGTGGACTGGTGCTGGTACCCAGGGAAAACTGTAAACACTGAGAATCAGTCTTTAGTCATCGTGCAGCACAGCGCTGAAACCGGCTGCCTGATGGTCCTTGGGAATACCCTAACTATCACAGTTTTAAATCCAGACCGAAAACCTTATTGTTATAGTGTTTTTACTGAAATGTTTTCAAAACCCAAGGTCTTATTCTCATTGTATATGCACTAGTCTTTTAAAGATGAAATATACAACATTCCTGCAATGACTAGAGCTTTTCCATATATTAAGTTGAGTCGTGTACTTACGTTATCTCAAACTTTTCGGACAACATTCAAGGTAACGGTGCTTTTCATTTGGCGAACGAGCTGAAATGCAACTTTACTGAAAGTTCAGTGGCAGAACAATGAAGACAACAGCCTGCATAATATTTACATATTTCATTTTGATTGAGAGATCTCTAGTGGCAGAAATTACATACTGTGCGTTTAAATCTTTTTATTTATTCCTTTTTGTTCCTTATGATTTAATTATTTTTTTTTATCTAATCTATCTATCTTAAATGTATCTTCAACCATCATCAATAAATGTTGAATTTATGGTTAATCAAACTTGGGCTTGGGCTCTAATTGGTAATGCTAACAACAACATAGCAGCTGGTCTAAATCAATTCTTAGGTGTCAAACTAGCCACCAGGCATAAATTATGCAAATGTGTGAAACCTTGACGTGGTGTGATGTCAGAAAGTCACGGAATTAAAGATGGGGCTACTGACGAGGCGTTTCAGGAGCAGTGGTGTCTGTGGGAGAGAGGAGCTTCAGTTGGTGGGGACGTTGACCCTTTTAACTTGCAAGATCTATCAACTGAAGTTTATTTTAACCACAAATTCGCCACTTTATTATCCGTGGTTATTATTCAGAGTTACTTTCCCCTTTTGATTCTGCCCTTTTGAAATGTGTTGCCTTTTCTCTGTACAGAACCTTGAATATTGATGGATAAAACTGCCTCGCCTTTCGTCCAACTTCAGAGAACATAATGCACAATGCTTACGCTCATACATACTCACGCACACACATACACACACACGTGCGAGTCCACTCAGTTATCATCATGCGTAATCTTTAAATGATGAATAAGGAGCATTCCATTACTACACTATACAGTAGCCCGCATTTATCCATGGTCCGTTGGGCTCAGATAAAGTGTGAGCGATTATTCTCTGTGTGACAACAGAAGCCAGGCCTTATGGTGGACTCTAATTGATTCCATAAAGAGACAGGTATTACCACGGAGGCAGCGTGGTAATTCATTTCAGACACAAGTGGCCCTTAGATACACTCAAAAATATAAACAGCCATCATGTGTTTGTGTTTGTACGCCTAAATATACATACACAACATATGTACGGGTCACATTTGAGCAATTATCTCCTGAACAAATTTGTTTCAGAGTGAGGCATCCTCATGCGCACGCACACCCACAAAAGCTCTGCTCGGTGTGAGTGCTGCTGACTCGCATAATATCCTTGGTTTGATAAAAGAAGATTAAGTGCCATTTGAGCGTGTGGGTGCATTCCTGAGTAGCTGCATGCGTGTGCTTTCACGTGTGTTCATGTGCGCCAGTAGGTTGGGATTAAAGAAAGTCTCAGATTTGACAACTTTACTTGACCTTCAGGCAGGGATGAATCAGCAAGTAAAGAAAATGTGATGGAAACTTTGTTCAATTCTTGCCTACGAACTGCTTGTTAAGTTCCCTGTCAGGCAAACTCTACAGTTCTCACCTGCCTCTGTTCTTTCAAGGTAAACACGTAGCAGCGATAAACAGTTCCTTTCACCAGAAAGCAAGCCTTACAATTATTTTCAATATGAGCAGTGAAAATATTGTCAGGACAATTAAAGTTAAAGAATTAAATGAAGATCTTTTCCCTGGTGTTGGGCTAGGAATGCAAACAGCTAAGATTACAATAAAGAAAATGCAAGGCCATGTGCATACAGATACACCAAAGCTCACTGAAAACATGCTGAGCATATAAGGACGGCGAAAAACACATAATTAAAGTAGTTAACTGTGGAATGTGAGCAACGACTCTAAAAATGACCTGAGTGGTTTGGGAGGAGACAGACAACTAGCCTCATATTTCATTCAGATTAACATCCCTGTACGCTGATGAATTTTACATCAATACAGACTAAGTGATCGCCGACTGGCTACTGAAAACAGGTCGGCAAAAAAAAAATTGCGATTGGGCAAAGTTAAAAGAAGCATTCTGTGTGCGTGGGAAAAACACTACCGCTATTTTGTCGCTGAATGCCCAAAATATTAAAGAATCAGAAATGACGCAGCCCCAAATCACATTCCTGGATGAAAGAGATCCCTCATATACAAAAACTCTCAAATAACCCTCATTTTACCCAAAGCTGCCACGGTCTGCCAGTAGGTTACCCAAACGTCTCAAAAACACACTTCGCCTGCCTGTCTATAGACTAAACACAAGAATAAAGCTTTGATCATTGAAAGCCCCCTTCAGCCTGTCACACAGGCCTGTCACACAAATTGTATAAAGATGAAACCTGTTCACTCTGAAACAATATATATATTTTACGATGTGTTGAGGTGGCTGCATAAATTGCTTTGCTCTGGCATCAAGCAGAAACTGGCTGCACTGTGGAATCAATCAAACTCTTTTTGAAAAGGAATTTGGTAAACAAACTCTACTCCTCTAAATAAAAAGTAGCCAGAAGGAGTAATTTGCAGTGGTGTAAAGTAAGTACACTTACTCAAGTACTATTTTTAGGCACTTTTGACTCCACTACATTCATCTGACAACCTAAATCACTAGTCACTTTGCAGATAAATGATGATGTAACGTTATAGATTTCGATCAGACTTCATTGAGCCCCACGTAGAAATTCCAGTCCGTCCTAATCAGTAAAAAACAATATATAGGTTGACTGTGAAAGCAGCTTATTACGTCCCATATCTGCATTTCTTGTTTAGCAGGGACCTCTAGTGGATGTAGGGATTTTTACACCATCAAAGGAGGAAGTCAGATGAAGTAGTATAAAGATCTACAAAGTCCGCATAAACAGGAGGTTGGGGACGGATGGTCGGGTCGAATAAGTACAGGACCTTCACCCAGAACACTGATGTTCGTGTTCATGTGTGGTAGTGAAAGTAAACGGGGTGTGTTATTATAATTTACTAATGTCGTAGAGTTCTGTCACGCATGTTCTGTAACTGAAATTAGATATGAAATGTAGGTACATTTGAGAAATCCACAAGCTACCCCACAGATAAATCTATTATGAAAAAGGCATAATGAATGCTTTACTTTTGGGACTTACTTAAGTGAAAATGTAATGCGTGACTTTTACTTGGAATAGACCGTTTCTACACTGTAGTATTGCAACTTTTACTTATGTGAAAGATCTGAGTACTTCTTTCACCTCCGGTGATTTACATTCTAGATTTTGATTCTCTCCTTAACAGACATAAAAATGGTACTAAAGCGAGGATTTCATGGAGCATCCGGACCAATCCTGCCAACACTGCTTTACCTTGACCAAATGAAAATGATTAAATTGTTCCTTCACCTGCTGATCTCAGAACACTTTCTTTTATGGATCTGTAATTTCCGAATAATTTCCCTGGGAGAAAGGAACTGCATGATTTGGCAATAATCGGGAGGAATTGAAGAAAAGTTCTGAGACAGTTGTTTAAGTTTAGTTAGTGGTGTTTCCAGAGGAACTGACTCCAAAACTTTGACGAACTCAACACTGAAAGTTTGACACTTGGCCACTGCAGTGCAGATCTATTTCCACTTGATGGATGGCCTACAGTCTCTACAGTATTCATGAGCACGCAGTTTTGTTTACAGTGGAGTGGAAACCAAATAGACTGAAATGGAAAAAAAATACACGAAAGCAGGGCCAGATAGGAAGGATGAGATTAGAGTAGCGCCGTTAGAGGTGCAGCTGATGAGCAGGATGCAGGAGACGTTTACATGACGAGTGTCTGCTGAATGCATGATCCATTCATGAACTGTTCAGACCGCACAAAGCAGCTCTCAAAGGTTTATCTTTGTCGTAATTCACTGCCGTCACAGTGCCAGCCAAACCCAGTTTTCATTGCCTGCTTTTTCATCTGCTGTGTTACCGACCCTTCCTGTCCTTTCCCATCCTGCCACTTGCTTCCCTGCAGTAAATGTTCCTACCTTTCCCCATCACCCGACCTCCTCCGTCTACCTGCAAACCTGTGTACACCGGCCCACTTTCATAAACTTTTTTTTAATTACCCCTCTTAACTTAGAGTCAAAATTTTGGACACATCTGCTAAAACATAGGATTACACAAAACACTATAATTACCAAATGGTGCTAAATTTACATTTAAACCCTCTTTCGCTTGCCCACATGTTGGTGCTTTCTGTCCGTCTCTCCCTCCTTCGCCAGGGAGTCTGTTAGACGGAGTTTTTATATGAGTTTATAATCAACGTCCATTTTTTTTTATTGTGAGAAATAACATTACATAATATACTTATTTCGACAACGAATGGGATGCAAAGGCATACACATCATACATTAAACAACTAGGACAAGGGTAAGTCGGGCTCCTCTTCCACAGGATTTAGGCATTTAGGTTGTATCTGACCCACCTTGAACGTCCCCAAACTGTCGGGAAGCGACCTGCTCATTGTGAATACAGAGCCTCTATTAAGCATCCAATTTGACTTATTTATCTATCTCTGTCCTCTATAAGAAAAAAGATTCACACCCCCAATGCCCTATAGTAGGCCAGGAAAGGTGTTAGGAGATAAAGAAGGGGCCAAAGAAGGAGACAAGGAGAGGATTATGATAGTGCATTTGAGGATACAGGAGGACATCATGTGAGATATAGAATGATGGTAGATGAGTTTTATAGAGGGCTGAGTCAGTACAAATATCAATGAATTACATTAATTCCCATCCCCAGTAGAGACCCTTGTTTAGCAAAACAAGGCAGTGTCCCTCATTCCGAATCAGAAAAAGAGCAGTGATCCCAATTCTTTTTGTCTTGTGAACCTTTATAGCAATTAATGCTCGGAACTCTTTGTTAAACTTGCTGTAGACAAGTTTTTTGCTTTAACTTATCTTTATGAAGTACATGTTGATTACACAATGTAATGGATATAAGATGATGAAAGCATTTGGTGTTTAGATTGGCTCCCTAAAAACTCTTTGCAACAGCGTCGCCAACAATAATACCACTCGGAAAGGCTCGGTTGGTAGGAAAGTTGTGTGTTGCCCCTTTAAAGAAGAGCACTATAACTATAATCATAACTACAAGGATAATTATTTGAGCATCCACACTGATGAACAATAATGTTCGGGAAACATTGGCGCCAGGCATGCGTTCCAGCTGTGTTGGCAGCTTGGAAAAATGGATGTTGATTACCAGATGTTTGTTGCAAAGATAAAACAAACAATCAAACACCCACCAGAAGGATATGTTTTCATGTAATTCTTCAAAGATGAGAGGAGTGAGGGGAATCCAAATCTAGTCTCTGTTTCAAAACTCATCTTTTGCAAACAAATTTTATTCACACTTTCGTATGAGTCAATATCAATTATCCTGGTGATCGTCATAGACGACATCAGTCAAGACAAAACAAACTTCAGAGACCTCGTCGGTGCCAAAGGCAATTTGGCAGCGTCTCTCAGGCACGGGGACATTTTTTTGTGTCTCATTTGCAGCCTAATATTACATTTTAAAAGCGCTGTGATCATTATGCCTTGTAATTTCAGATGGATTTTGATTGGCTTTCATCAAATGATGACTCTAAAAGCTATCCCAATGATATCACTCGCCGCAGGTGTTTGTTTGAATGAAATCATTTGATTTGTATTTTGTTATTGTTCCTGATGTGGGCGGCCCTTAACGGTCACACGCCTCTATAAGCTGTGAGTTCTCTCACAACGTGGTGTCTCCTTCTAAGAATGTGCTGTAAAGCAGCTTGAAGAGGTCACACTTGCCATGGCTTTTGATTAGTTGACAAACTCTGATCTAAAGATTTTAGGAGATTTCTTGGAAGTCCCGTTTATGAAACTTTGGCACCACCAACAGCAAAGAAGGCCAAACTATTAAACCCCGGGTGTAAAAAAACACAATTTTCTCTTAATAGCTTTGAGTGGGCCGGGGTTGAGTGTTTTCATTCTTTCTAACAAACCATTTGCTGCGAGCTCACACCCACCTAAAATGTTAATCTGAATGAAAGATTCAAGGCAGAGGCCCACTTTAAAGGTGTTTGCCGAACTTTGTAATTACAAGATGTTGCCCAATCAAAATTTCTATCACACAAATGACAACTGGAGGCGTTCTAGTCTTAGAAGCCTGCGACTATGTCAGAGATCAAAGGCTGCACCATCATTGAAAGTAGAAACAGGTGAGAAGTGCCATGAAGCAGGATCTCGGTTAGATAACAAAAAAAAAAAAGGCTTGAGGCGCTACTGTTGTGTGAAGGAGAGAACATAAAACCTCTGCTTGTTTGTCTGCATTTTGTCATTCTTTGATCGAGCTTGCTCAGCCTGGAAGAACCTCTTTGGTCAAGGCCATTCGAACTTAAATGTCAATGAGCAGAAGAAGGTAAAAAATAATAAAATCAAGGAAAATTTAAATAAAGTTCCTCTGAAGTTCAGTATCGGCTTCCCAATGCCGCTGTGGTGCAGCGAATTTCACAGGTGCCTCTCTCGTTCAACGCAGGAGTTAAGATGCAAACCCGCAGCGTGCGGCCCCAAACACGGGCCGGCAGGAGGGCTCGCCTTAAAGAGCACGTCATGAAACACACATACAACAAACACTCTAGTCCCGACACGTCCTCGCTGCCTTTCTTTCCCACATTATCCAATCCTTCTTTGCTTTTCCCACTCCAGCTTCCCGTCCTCTTTCCCATCCATCCTATTAACTGCAGGCATTTAGTCTGTGTGGAATCTTGCCGCAGTGCTCTCTCAGAATGCTAATATGCCGGGCTGATGTGGGTCAGGACTTAATCCTGTAGAAATGATTATCGCTGCACGCCTGGAACTTCTCCTGTAGGATATCATTACCATTCTGTGCTTCTCCACTGCACTGCACTATCGTTCCCACCAAAGACAACCGAATCACTCCAGAGAAGCTGGGACTATCAAAATGAAAATTATATATAGCACGTTGCAGCCAACTGGGAAATATTTTTTTCCCTTTATGTTGTCACTGGAGCTTTGTGTGTGTGTTCATTAGGCATGTACTGTGCATACAGCATGCATATGTATGCAGTCTGAAAGACATATGGCGAAATGTACGGCTGTAAAATTGGCACGTGTGACGTCGGAGGGGCGAGTGTCAGGTAAGCATGATCAGCAAGCAAAGGTGAAAGAATGCAGCGAGAAATTAGCATCAGTACTGGCGACAAAAGCTTTTGTCATGCTCTACAAGTTAAAACAAGCTTCAAGAATGTGTATGATGATTTCAACAGACAAAGACCCTGTGCCAGTTTTACATAAAACAAATGCAGCCCAACTTGAACAAATATCAGTATTCTACACATATATTTCCAACTTAAAGTTTGTTAACCTAATAGGATTTGCTTCTGAAAAGCTTCCTGTGATTATGTAATTCTGAAAATATTAGTGAAGGTTGTGCATGTGAATGTGTGTAGTGGATTTCATTTCTTCGTGTGGTTTCGACGCTCTTCGCACGCCTGCGATCCACAAATTGCAAGTTGTGTTCAAGTAAGGGTTATGATGTGCACCAAACATGGTGATGGACGGACAGAACTCGACACCTTTTGATCAGCTCCAGTGTCATATGGCTCCAGCATGTCGACTGCCTCTCATTTATTTCTTATTTAAGATTCAATTTCAGTTAGTTTTAACATTATGTTGTACCTAATTAGTTCAGGACAGGAATACTTCTGAATGAAAACATCATAAAGGCCAAGCCAGCTACACTTCTGCCAGCTCGACTTCTTTTTCTGTGGCGAAAGTCAGACCGGGCACAAAGCAGCTTGTGCCCAGCAAGTGTATGAGCCACGGCCCTCATCTGTAGTGAGTCCAAACTGAGCGATCGCTCATCAAAACGTGCATGATTTGGCATATAAACCACAAAGGGACAGTGGACTTGTGACAGGAAGGTCGCTGCTTTACATGATTGGCAGTATATGTCCGGACAGGGAGCTTGCCCCTCCTTCTTTACCACTACTGAGGTGCCCTTGGGTACGGCACTTGACTCAAACCGCTGCTCAGGGCAATTATGCAAAAGCAAACTACACTGTCAGTGAAGCTTAACTAAAAAACAACGAAACCATGATTTGTCTGGTAATGTTAGTTAACTCCCGCCTGTTGCCTAGTATCGCTGTGGTGACTCACCAAGAGGATGTGACTCCAGGAGCCTTAGGACAAAGTCATGAGGTTCAGAAATGGACAATCCATTAAACAGCAACAATCATTCTTTAATCAGGCATGGTAATGTGTGTGTGTGTTTGTTTCCTTGTGTGCTCACCGGTGTGTGCGCGAGCTGTTAATTCACATAGGTGAAAAAGCCAAGCTACCTGCAGAGCGTGGGGAATCTGGGTAATGGAAAAGTTATTTGTTTCACAAATAGAGTTAAGGCCAAAAGGGAATACTGTTGTTCTGTTGGAAACAACATGAGTGCATGCCTGAGCAACCACACACAGAAGAAGAGGGAAACACAGCATTGGACTGCACAGTGCTGACGCAACACCCATATACAGTAATTTGTGTACTACTATATATACTGTAGTTTCTCTTCTGTCTCCAGTCAGGCACTCAACTTAACTGCAACCATAAAAGCCTGGAATATGAGAGGTACAGTACGCTTACTCTTTAATTACTTTCAATGTAGTCTCTCCTGAGTGAGTGAGTACGGTGAGCAGAGGGGATAAAACGTAAAAGTAGCAAACGGAAACATGGAGACAAACAAGTCCGAGTTAATTTTCACTGCCGTGCTACACATAAGGCGAACATTTGCCCTGAAGGTTATACAGGAAATATACGTGATGATGACTCAATTGCCACTTTGGTTTCAGCGGAAAAAAAACCCTTCAAACATATGTACTCCGGTAATGGGAAGTACAAAAAAAAAAGGGGAGAGATACATTGAAAGGGTGATGGAGCGATAGAGAGAAAATAGTAGCAGGGGTCCGAAACCAATGGGCAGCGAAGAATGTGATGAGGAGGAACACCACGAAAGAGTGAAAGTGACAGATTACTTGTGAAACAAGGCGTGATATGGGGGGCCTGTTTTGCTGGAGAGAACAAGAGATGAGGTCAGAGGAGTCCTTGTAAGCTCGGCTACACTTGCACATACGTAAAGGTGACTAATTTTCTCATTTTCCAGTTGAGGACAAAGAGTTGTAATGGCTCACACTGGCTGAACTCCGCGACGCGGAGCCCCTCACTTTATGCTCCACTCGATCCACAGCTGTTCTCAATCTGTCTCACTCTTAAAGGTCGCACAGGAAACTGCCAACACACAAAAGGTCACGTTATCTCTAATAAGGGAGTGCATGCGATTAGAATAGCGGCTGAGGGGGGAGGGTGGGGGAAAGTTGAGATAATGTAGTAGAAAGTCAGGAGATGAAGACGCGCTTTTATCCAAACCGACGGACGATAAGTGAATTCAGCTGTGAGGCACAACCCAAAAATTGGAGAAATCATGAAAGCACATGATCTTCTTCAAATAGGCTGAACTGTTTAAAGTGCTACTGTCTGCCTGGCAAAGCCTTATATAAAAAAGGTCACGCTTACTGTATATCATGATACTTAATACCTACGGGTTGAATATATGAGATTTTCTAACTGTAATAGCAGCAAACTATTTGCTAAAATAATGTAGTGGAGCAATGGTGTCCTGAGCAGAAAAGAACGTTAATTGTTTCCCAGGCTGTCGAACGGCAATACTTCAGAACAGATGTGTGCCGGCACCCCCGACAAAACCCCTAAAAAATATGAGCACATAAAAACAATATTAACATTATTTTTCACACTATTGAAATTAATTGGAAGAAAAAGACTTCTACGGAGACTTCACGTCACTTATAATGGAAGTTCAAATGAGTGCGGGGTCGCTGTGGCGCACGTCCTGCCTTCACGTTAGTTAGCTGGAAAGCGCTGAGAGATGCTTCTGGGAAAGATGTCAAAACAAAGCTCTCTGGACATTTTTTTTTGAGAGGTCATGCATCGAAGAAGAGGAAAAGGTAACGACAGTCAGAAAAGAGCTGTTGGGGAAAAAAAAACTTCTGCACCCTCCAGCATTGGGATCAGGACTTCCAGGCTCCTCTAACCCGATCTAATCCAGCCACAGGCCCTCGACACGATGCCACTCCAACTGTTATGGAATAGCCTAATGGGCAGATGCTGAGTGAGTAGACCATTGCAGTCACCACAACTCAATGTTTGACACTGCTGTATCAGTTGTGGCAGAATGTTATTAGGGAATATATTGCAGTATTGGATTAAGAAATAAAGTTGCAGCTAGCCTCCACCACTGTATTTTTCTTGAAGCTATCACAAGCAACCGAGGAACAATAAACAATGATGCAATGTATAAAACTGAAAGTAGGCAAATACGTTTACTGAGATAATACTGTTTGAATGAGATCTTAAAGTAAAGGGTAGAAAAGCTGTCGAGGTTGCTCTTCAGATCACTTTTTGCATCAGTTTCTGCACACCTTCTATCCTACAGGCCCACCTGGAGTTACATCTCTGGCTGCGCTGCTGCTCAACAATCAACGCTCTTTCTCCAGAACCACTTAATGCACCTTTAAGTACGTCCATAAGCAGAACCGTAAATTGGAGTGCTTGAGGAAGGGCTGGCACAGAGAACAGAAAATAAAGTAAAAAATACTCTAGATGATGAAGCGCTCGTCCAATCAAAAGCGTCACAGAGTCATTTTTGGTTGCACTGATTTTCAACAAGATTTGCAAGAGGACCCGGTTCATCATCGTTATAGTGAAGACAGAAAGTAAAGAGACAAATGGGAATGCAATTATCTGCAAACTCTGCATTCCTAGTGTGCCTGTAGGAAATAAATAAAAGAAGAAATAATTAAACTACAGAGTGCCAGAAGCTCAAACAGTCTTTTGAAATCCAATTTTCCCACACATTTTTTAAAAACCTGAACCAGAAAGGACAAATTGCTGTCTATAAAGCACAATGTCAACAGATAAATGAAGATTAAAGTGAAGAGTTAAATTCTTTGCCAACTTCGCGGGCTGCTTGAGGCTCACACTGGTGGAGTCCTCACAACAGGCAGGTTCTGATAGCAGCAGGCGGGACTGGACAAATGGTGAGAACTTGACAGGAATTTCAAGAAAACACCTCATTTAGGTGTTGACACAGGGACATCAATAGCAGCCTGAGATGAGAATGAGAGAGGAGAGATGACAGGACAGGATAGGAGGTGTGTGACGGTGTCTCACGATTGCCAGCAGACTGCCCTCAAATCCATTTTCATCTGCAGTAACTTGTAATGACTCTATTGATAATCTCTGAGTGCTGTCCAAAATTGACACAGGACCTGTTTTGCTTCACCTCCACCTTGGATTAGAAGTGATTATATTTGGGGAATTCGAAGTCCTGGGTTAAAGTTTTGAGAATGTTGTCTTCCTGGTTTAGAGCTGGCCATTGGCAGGATATGGGACACGAACCACTGTCTCCGTGTATGAAGTAACATGCTTTATATATCACTCTCCATCTGCTGCTGCTACTGTACCAAACATGAATGTGTAAATAAATGACAAATGCCGTAATCTTTCTACTGAGAGAAAACCTCTCTCCCTGAAGAAGACACTGCCATTTTACAGTCTTCCTGACTGCAAGACGTCATCACGGTGAAGCCCGTTGAGAGTTACCTTATGTAACGCTGTGATAACGATGAAGATGATAACGATGACAACGATGATGATGACGACGATTTCGAGGGTCTCAGGACACTAAATGCAGCACCTTCTGTTGGCTGACATCAGCAGCACACTGCAGCAGCATGCCTCTGCTCCTGCTGCGAGAATGAATCCACACAAGGCTGCGCACACATAGGAATCAGCAGCTCCCCGGTAACATCCGCAGCACGCCTGACACACCTGTGAGGCTCGTTAGGTCTGACCACATATTCACACACTGAACTGATTCAGACTTTCAGTTTAACTGGGACATATTGCTCAACAAATGACCGGTTCTAAAAGCAGCTACTTTTTTATTTTCCCTGACTGCATTAACAAGCAACAATTAATGATTTCATCTTGCCTTCTGGCAAACTATTTGCAAAACGACATCTTGAGAAGGGTCTGGCTCTTGATAAAATTATAGAGTGCTGCGGGGATGATGTATTTTTACAGGCTAACCCAGAAGTTAGCGTCACCGTGGTTCCCTCGACAGAAAGCCTGTGGGATTTCTCAATTGCATTTTGGATTGTTGCAGAAATTAAGCTCCATGGCTAAAAAAACGTTTTTTAAGCTATCACTTTTGCTTTTTGTTCAACACTCGACATTTTTGAACTGCAAGACATAAAAAGCTTATCTTACATACAAACACTTCAATGTGACCACCACCCAGAGTCTTTCTACACTAACATGACACACATCACTATAATGTCCTCTACAACCTCTGTAGTCTCATTTAGCCACTTGTTATTGCAGAAACCGCCTTTTTTTAAGACACATAACCAATTTCACAAGTAGGGCATCTGCTGATGTATTTTATGTCGCTGAACAAAATGTTAAATTCTCTTCAGCAGACCTAATTTCAGACATTTAACCAAAAACATTCAAAAAACCCATAGACTTTCAAGAATCGCAAGTGCAAAAACTTGCTTTAGTTTAATCGTAGGACTTGTTTCTACATCATTCAGTCATGGCAAACATGACAAAGTTGGCACATCTGTAAGTAAAGACAGATGTGTAGGAGAATACTCAATTCAAAGAAGGGAGAATGATATTGGTGGAACCAGGACTTATTGAGACTGTTGTGGCATTTTGGCATTTCATAGGTGGAAAGAGGCAATAAGCAAGGAAAGGATCTTTGTTCAAAGATATTCAGGGAGTTTGCCCTCATTTCCAGTCAGAAGCCCGAAACATGAAACTCACTCTGAGTTGAGGTATCAGAATCTCTTTTGGGAGATAAAAAGTCGGTCCTGTGTGTCCCCAGCTGTAATCGTTTTCGGCTCCTTACTGCCCATGAAGCGACACCTTCCCATCACTTCTCCACTTTTAACTAGATAACAGACAAAATGCACAGTTCTTGTTAACTTCCAGAAGCTAATATGCGGCTTCAGCAGTCTGACAAATCAAGTGGATATCCACCAGAGTAAGTCTTTCTTTGTGGTTCCCGGAACAGTGTTTCCTCACTGAACGACAGCGGAGGGATAGGAAGCTTTATAGCGTAGAATGATTTATGCGTAGAGTTCAGCACTAGAACTCACATTCATCTGCTCAAAGTGCAGATTTTCTCTGCACTGACTGAAAAATTTGATTTGAAGAGGTGCGCCAACAAGCGTGATTTATGACATCACGAAGACACTCCTGGTCCAATATTCAGTGTGAACAAGTGTGATGTGGAAAGCCGAAGCTTCTAAGTGCACACACACCGTGAAGTGGAGGACCTTGTGTCCAGCGGTTCAACTTACTAAATGAAAAATATCTGATTTAATATGGTTTCACTAAAAAGCGAGCTGCAAATGAATGAGTCTACAATCTGCAATGACATGTGCTCAGCTATATACATATATATGTATATATATATATATATACACATATATATATATATATGTATATATATATATACATACATATATACAAAATATATATACATATATATATATATATAAATATATATATATATATATATATATATATATATATATATGTATGTATATATGTCACAGTATGTGTTCACCCACACACAAACACAAATCCCAGCTGCATGCTTAATGCCTAGTAACCCAAGAAGGCTTTTTTCTTTTGTTTCAAAGGGGGTAATTATTACCACCGAGGATAGTTATTAAGGAAAGTAAAGCTTGTACTTAAAATGCCTATTCTTCCATTGTTTAATACTAATAACACATTTCAGAGGTTGAAGAGAGTAGTTAATGGAGGAAGGAAAGAAGCGGGGAGGAGAGAAGAGCAGACAGAAGGGAGAAATTGCAAGGCGAGGCGAAAATAGCTGAAGGAAGTGAGGGTTTCTCTCCTCCTTTCGCTGGGTAAATTTCCAAACAAAAACGTTTATCTGCTTCTTATTTCAAATATACCATTTCTCTTTCATCCCTGGCAGTTTCCTGAACATTAGTGAGAATAACAACCTATGTCAACGAAAGAAACCTCAGCGGATTTCGGCTGGCTGTAGTTTCCTCTAAGCGTCCCCCCCCAGGCGAGCGGTGGCCATTAACTTCTATTCTTTAACACAGAATCAACAGCAGCCAATCACAGTCAATCCGACAATGTTTAATAACCACATTGACGATAATTATCCCCCTAAAACAGTGTTTATTCATAAAATTATGCAAATCCACTTCTATACTGCTGCTGTTACTCTGCTCTGCAGTATGTTTTGATTTAATGTGTGGCGAAAGAGGAGGAGGGGGGGGCAGAGGAAGAGAGAGAGGGCGAGAGAGGGAAACTAGCAAGACAAAGATAGAGAAAGTCCATTAACACACTTGTAAATGAGTCTCAGCTATTTACCCCACGCTGGGCCTCTCAAATTACTGACTGTGTTCAGGATGCAGATTGCGGATGGCAATTAAAGATGAACTGTGTGCACGGGCGCGCGCGCGATTGAGATGCGCGGCGCCAAAACACGCACGCTCAGCCTGCACACGCTCTCCCTAAGGCAGCAGTTCGGTGCAGATCCACTGATCTCCATAGCAACATTCACTGCCGTGGGCGATGGTGACATCATGAAGATTGATTGTCATAAAAAAGCAACAGTACAGCAGAAAGAGGGCGGCCGTAATAGAGGTGTTAGCCGGAGTGCAGCAGCGCTCCTCACTGTGGGGTGGAGCCGTGGCCTCGAGCCGGGGGTCTCCTTTGGTTAATGAAGAACAGGCATGTGTGAAAGGGCCTCAGCTGGTCTCCAAATACTCAGCAGAGAGGACGGAGAGACAGGCTTACGTAACGAGCAGAAAGATAGCGGGGCTACTGTAGATCGCTCTCTTGGGTTCAAATGCTCAGTGTAATCTTTCTCCCTCTCCTCGCTATTTATCCTCCCTCCTCCTCTGTTTCTCTCCCCCGTCTCCTTATCTTCCTCTGTCCGACGGCCTCCCCTCAACCCTCCTTTCTCGCGTGTCTCTGCGCACCACTGACTGATCTCTCTCTCCCTCTCCCTCTTTCTGCTAACCCTTTTTTTACCCCTCACTCAACACCAAAGCCCGGTGTTGTGTGGTGACTAACTCCATCGTCCGCGTACAGCTGCTCGCTCGCTCGCTCGCCGGAAACATCACAGGACTGATGTTTGGAAGTTCTGTCTTGTCTCCCCTTTTTTCTCTCTCTCTCAACCCTGCCTAGTTTTTTTTTTTTTTTTGACGCTTGTTTTTCTTCATTTTTCTGTTACGTAAGACAGACAGAAGTGGAGCAAGCTTCAAAGTGAATGGCAAAGCCGCCTTTTCCCCTGCTCACTTTGCCGTTCATGCATGTCATTCCAGTGCCAGCTCCCTCTCCCCTTTCCCTTCTCCCTACCCTCGCCTTTCTTTCAACACTGCTCCGTCTTTCCTCCGTATTACTGTACCTCATCTCTGCCCATTTGGGACAATTACTCAATTTTCACTGCATTTCCAGTGTTTAGCCTGCATGCCGAGCTGCTTCTCTTCTCATTTCAGACCTTGACCAAACAGTGGTGGAAGTGACCTGAGGAAGGGGATGACAAGGCGGCCTCTGGAAGCATCTGAGAGGAGACAAGTCTCATTATGTCTGCCTCTTCCTCCTGTCTGCCCTTCCTGTATCAAATACAGAGTGATGCAGGGATGAGTGTGCTGCTCCTTCTCTTTGATTACCTGTCAGTGAGCTTGAGCATCAGAGGCAGACGAGGTAAAAGCTACTATTACCTAAATCCTCTCTCTTTAAAGACATCCCTCGGCTCAAAAGGTGGAGAAACTCTCACCGGCGACTGACTTAACACAACCGCTCGGGACGGCCTGGATAATGGCTGTGTTACAAACACACACAGAGACACACACACATGCGCAAACGCATGACTGACAAAACTGTACACACACACTGACAGCGAGCATAAAGTTGAGCTCAGGCCAGAGAGAGACGAAGCAGATCTGTTGCCTTATGGACCTGACATGCCGAACAGAAAAGTGCTGACTAAAACCGACTGCTGCGTCACCTTGCATCGCCTCACATCTGCTAAGTAGCACTTAAACATGCGGTTAAGACTGCAGCAGACAATCAAGCCAACGTGCATGCACACTGTGTGTATATGACAGCAGCAGGGATGCACAATATTGCATAATATAGACGATATTTTCCGAAATGCTGACGCGAATACTGATAATGCACAACAATATTTATATATTGTTGTTTTCCCACCTAATTGAAAAGAACATCAATTCTCTCCAATGACAGAATTAACATCTTATTGTGATTGCTGTTATTGTAACGCCCACAGGCAAGTGCAGACATGTAACACTTTTCACAATCTAAATCGTTGTCACTTTACACATGTGCACGCCACGCACACATTCAAATCTCTGTCTCATACATACCACATATGTACCACATAAGTGTCATATTGTGTTCTCATGACATGTACTGTATATAAGCTGACTTACTGCACATTTCAAGATAGACAAGAAGGCTGCAGAGCCAGTGACCACTGTTCTAGACTGTGTTTCAAGTGTGAAACCACTGGGTATTTCTTGGCGACACATCAGGACATTTCTAGCCGTGTCTGTGGAAATAAGACCAGACATTTTTGATGGAATGTCAGGCTACTTCCTGCTTTTTGTTTTCAGATGAGACATCGGGACTTCTCCAGCTGTATTCGGAGGTTGGGGGGACAAAACCAGGTATTTCAGCCATAACACAAACTTGTCCTAACCCTAAGCAAGTGCTTCTTATGCCTCAACCTCACTAGAGCATTAACACGTTGACCATAAAATTGAGCCTAAAGAAACATTAAAATGCAACATAAAGGAATGTAAAGTGTCAACATATCAGTACTTTGCTGAAATGCACATTTCCAACATTTATTTTGGCGATTTGAATGACTTATTCAATTGTCTGCATCGTCTTATCGGCCCAGAAAGATGAGGTACGGGTATTATCATTCATACAGATCATACAGATAGAAACAATTCATTCCTTATTCACATGTTCCACGATTAAACAAAGCCAGCTCCTCGTGACACTGAACTTCATACAACAGTTTAACATGTAGTTTGCTAAATATATTGTAAGTGGAAAACATAAGGGCTAAGTTTGTATTTGCAATTGTTTTCTGTTAGAACACGGGTCCAAACATTTGTAATATTTATGACAGGTGATGGTACCGTAAGAAGTTTTTAGCGTGCATTGTCAAAAAGTTGTCCGCTGTGATTTAAACCTTCCAATAAACGCTCATATAGTATTCTCTCTGCCTCCTGGACTTGTGTGTACACTGCTTAATATATGATAAAGTTGGATACAGTGAAAAGGAACACAAGTCGAGTCTCAGACAATCCCTTTGCCGACTAAGTGGGATGTGTCAGATACAAAAAAAAAGTTGGTACTGTCACTGTAAAAGTTTTGCTTTGCACTGCTGTTCTGTGCTGCCTGGAAGACGTGAAAAAGCAAAAAACTAAACAGGTGAAGTCGCTGATTCACTGGGCTGAGCAGCCAGTCAGAGACAGCTCTTTCTCTAGAAAGGCAGCGCCTGACAGTCCACCGTCGGCCCGGCGCTTCAGAGAGAAAATAACCAGCAGCCAGGTATGAATCAACGGCTGGTTCACTCCTTCCTTGCATCATCTTACCAGCCTCACTGGATGTGGTGAGTAAAGCCAAGGCAGCAATAAACAAGCAGCTGTACGTGATGCACAGTGGGGTGTTGTTTCTGTCTTTACTGCCTGCTATGTGCTGCTGTTCCTGCCTCTGCCTTTGTGTATTTTCTCACTGCTCCCTTCCCTCCCTCTACCTCTCCTGTAAGGCATGTGTAGAGGCGCTGTTAGTTCATTTATCATACTGCAGCCTCCTGCTCTCGGCCCCAGACTCAGTGATTAATGACGACCGTTCACACACTTAAACATTTAGCTTTGTTTCGCTGACACGCTAGTTACCATACCAGTCACCACGGGTTACTTAACGCTGGGTCACCATGGGACTGAAACTAAATTCAATGACGGCAGATTTTTTTTCTCTGTATCTGCGGTGTGACCTTTAAGAGCTGCTTTTCTCTGGACTTTATTCTCTGTCTTACAATGTAAATGTGTCATTTATCACAAAAAAATTAACACATCTACACAACACAGCCAATTGGAGAAGTGCCTGGTGGCCTTTCTGCCCCTGCCTTAAAGATATACGTCTAACTGGTTAATTAAACCTACAGCATCCTCCTACTGACAGAGTTCATCTCATTAAATGAGTCATTTTGACTGTTTCAAGCTGGACCGCATGCTGCTCTTGTCTTTTCCATGGATGCCCTGTAAGATTGCTATCCTCACCATCGACACCGTCGCCAACACCATTAACACCTCCCGTTCTTATACAAACACCAGAGTCAATAAGCACACACACGAAAGCCTATAAATACACCCGATGTACCATGTCCTTGCCAATATTTCCCTGCATATTTGAGTTGACAAACAAAAGTGAGTTAGAGGGAACTGTTAGAGATATGGCGTCCAAGTGCATATCATGGACTAGATGTTGTGACATCTGGGCTGTGTTTACGTTGGCCGAAACAGGTATTTTAGGCTAAAGACATCTTCTTTTCCTAACCCGAAAAAATCAATATTAAACCTAAAGAAACATAACATTTTTGTTTGCAGACATGTACATTGCCAACAATGTAAAAAGGCAGTGAGAGGAACCGTTGGAGATATGGTGTTCGTGTGAGAGAATGGAAGTGTGTGTGTGGGCAAGAACTAGCAATCATGAGGTTTTCCCAGTGGGTCGGTCTTGTGCGGGTCGGTTTTTCTTTCCAAACCCTGACATTATAGTACATATAGCCAATATAGGTAGGTCACCTGAGATGCAGCAACACGGCTGGTGCCATCCATCATAGCGAGGAGCAGTTGCCATCACTCTTAAAGCTGCGCTTGGACAGTTATCAGGTTATCTAGCACTGGTTTAAATTACCTAACACTAATTACCTAAACATGAAAGAGGCACCCACTCTGCAGTGCAGAGTGGGTGTGCCATCAAAAAAGAAAAAGAAAAAAGCTGGCTGATGCTGTAGTCTGCAGGTGCAGCTGATAATGAAGAGGCAGAGGCATCAAAGATGATTGAGCAGGTAGCAGGTGTTCGGTCCTGCCTACATGCTATGTGCTGTGAACTAACCAAATTAGGTAACTAAACACCAAAATGGTTTTGTTGACCTTTGGGTTTCACAGCTGCAGGTTCGACCCAACATTTCAAAGCTGCTGTAGGTGATATCTTTTAATCCACTTTTTCATCTTTTCAAAGTAAGAGTTAAATAGCTCTGGACACAACACACAGAGAGCAGGATCCTCCTGTTTGCTGCCGTGTCTGGTGATCACAGCTGCACGTTTATGTGGTGATGTACTGTAGAGAGGAGGGAGGGGATGGCTAATTGCAAAATGGACAGGATTATCTTTGATTATCTTAAACAATGGCAAAGCTTACAAAAAAAAATGCTCATCAACTTAGAAAATAAATGGGCAAATAAAAAAGATTTAATTTGATAATGTTCTTCTAGACTACTCATGAACCCTTTTGGCATTCTAGTCCATAAGGCAAATAGTATTTGCTATCATAATGTCATTGTGTGACTGTGGGGTACACGAGTGAACAAAAGCCTATGCATCATTCAGATGATAATTCAAGTTATATATTGTTGCATTACAAGAAATAGAATAAATGGCGAGTGCGTTTCATCAGAGACCACATGCTGTATGTATTTGCCAATATGACCAGACATTGCCCTGAATAGAGTTTTAAAATTAATTGAAGCATAACGAATCACAAACAATACACATCAACAGACTGTGTTCTTTTAAAGTAATAACTTGTTGATCAACAACAGTCAGCTTTAGTTTAGTTTATCAAATTGGGGCAGCTTGACAACAAAATCCCCGGCTGCTTTCAGTTGCCAGTCCGCTCCTGCATGTGTGTGTTTGTGTGTGTGTGTGTGTGTGCGTGTGTGACAGAGACAGAGAGAAGGAGAGCAAGAGAGAGATAGAGAGTAATTTAGTGAAGTGACTCCGCGTTGACCTTTGGTAACTCTCCAGAGCAATGCCAATTTCAATTTCACCCTCCTCCACAGAAAGGTGACATGTCTGATGTCACAGCGAGGTGTTCATGATCGAGGATGTCTTCAGTATTGCAGACTTCATAGAGAAAAAGAGAAGAGAGGAAACGAGGAAGGGAAAAAGAAGATGGAGTACTCCGACGGACTTCAGACGACCAATCCTCGAATCTTCAAGCAAGCAGAGGTCAATGTGTGCGGCAGTGAGGAGAGAAGAGAGGCGAGGGATGAAAGGCTGCAGGAACATGGGTAGAAAAATGGAGGGAGACAGCAAGGACATGGATAAGGGGTTAGGCAGGAGGAAGGGGGGAAACTGAGGCGCTCTATGTGTGAGGAGGTTTATCAAGTGTGC
This sequence comes from Diplodus puntazzo, assembly GCA_963678695.2. Lineage (NCBI taxonomy): Eukaryota > Metazoa > Chordata > Actinopteri > Spariformes > Sparidae > Diplodus > Diplodus puntazzo. The sequence continues at coordinate 13,315,294 of OZ023164.1, read as the reverse complement.
TTCAGCTGCACATCTTCAAATAACATAACAAAAAAATAGAGCCAGTGGGTCTTGCTGGTGCACCTCACTGCAGCACTGTTGCTCTACTTAACAGTATCAGTGCCACAAACGCATAATCGACCAATCAGTGGGGTGGATTCATTCATAAACTCAGAGTAAGTGGTTTCAGTAAAGGTTACGGTGGAGCTCTGTGAACCAAAACAATTTTAGTTGAAGTGAACCCACCCCACCCCAACCCCATCGAACATTTATGGGGTCAGGCTGTGACCTCACAAGAACCTGTACCATCAAATCATGCGGGGATAACATGAGTCATCAGGTTCATGTATATATGTACATATCCTAGTCTATTACTATTTCTTACCTTTATATTATGTTCTTTATTTTTTGCTATTATTATTGTTTATAGTCAAACTGAGCTGCTCTTTGGTTGCTGTGACACACAAATTTCCCCGTTGGCGGGACTAATAATAATTCTGATTTACACAAGCTTGTGGAGTCCATGCCAGCTCGAGCGCATGCTGTCATTAAAGCAAAAGGGGGACATATCAAATACTAAGGTACTCTTTTCAGTAATCCAGCTTTTCAATTAAATCGTTAAGCCCACTTGTAATGAAAAAAATGTATTACATGACAAACAGAAGCATTCTCACTCGTGGTTTTTGACCCTGCTGTACAAGATTCATCCCCCTCCTGCTGCCCATGCTGTTGCCGTTGGGTCCTCCACTCTGAAATAATTGATTCTAATTCCTTTCCACTAGAGTGCACCCATCTGCTGGCTTTGGGGGACAGTAGAGTCCTCGATCAGTTACAATTATCCCACAGTTACCGAGGACTGCCCTGCAAGTACGTGTGTATGTGCATGTGTGTGTGACCTCTCCACCCCAAGTGGTGCAGGGGCATGTGAAAGTGTCCTTGTGTGTGTGTGTGTGTGTGTGTGTGTGTGTGTGTGTGTGTGTGTGTGTGTGATAGAGGGAGAGCTGGTGAGAAGGAGACATGCTGCGTAAGCGTGAGCAGAATCCCTCCAACCCGTCCTCTGGGACAGCGAATCCATGACAAATCATCCCGAGGGAATCAACACCAAGTAAGTGTGTCTATGCGTGGGGCCATGTGGGTGTGTGTGTTTTAAATTCCGAGCTTTGTGTAATGTGTCACATACTGTAAACGTGTGTGTATTTCTGCCTAGCTCCGTCTCATGAAGCCCAAAGCGTAGACACAAATCCAAACCCCACAATATGAATCATCCTCCTCTTCTGTAGAGGTGCAAAGTGGACTGCACCAACTCACCACTGGGGGACAGCAGTAAATCTGGCAGCAGAGAAAGCTGGCTGGCGACGGACAGAATCCAAACCAGCCTACACAACCTTGATTTTGGCTCCTATGGAAGTGACATCGAAAATGTCCAAAAAGCACTATTTGAGATGGGGAGGAAAAACAGACCTGTTTTCAGCACTCACACATCCCTGAGGACTCCTGAAACCCCGGAGCCTTGAAGATCTGTGATGATAGCAGCACACACACGCTGCTATTTGGTGGTGGTGGTGTATGTGTGCGTGTGTGTGTGTGTGTGTGTGTGTGTGTGTGTGTGTGTGTGTGTGTGTGTGTGTGTGTGTGTGTGTGTGTGTGCAGTCCTGAGTGACAGAATCTTGGCCGTTCAGCAGAGAGGGACACAGTGGCAGAGGCATGCGAGGAGACCTTTGGAGAGCAGGGGAAGGGACACTCTGACAAGCACCCCCCCTCCCCGACTCTTGAGACAAACAAACTCCCTCTCACGGCCCTGTATCCATTTTCCCATCATCTCTGCTCTTCTCTCCGACACCGCTCTCTGTTGCTACAGCCATTCGTTTCCTTTCTATTTCAAATCTTTTCATGGACTTTCCCCAACATCCTGTGTCCTTGGTGAGACTTTATGTAACATATGTGTTTTATTTATGTCTTGCGTGTGTGCGGACGCTGTTTGGAGCCGACTGTGATGGCGGCTGTCTGAAGACCTGCACTGTTTGCAGCAGCTCGAGGAGATAAAATGGGGCTGTGTTTCCCGGCAGTGTTGCAGATTTATCTCTCTGCTTACGGCTCTGATTTTACTGCCCATCCACTAGCCTCCGCTGGATCCCATCTCTTTCTCCCTCTCTCTATCTCCCACTTGCCACGAGGGACCGGCCTCGCTCTGCGCACGTTCTCGCGACCATAAATCTGCCAAGTTGCTCCATAAAGCTGCTTAGGGCATGACTCAACAAATATTAAGGAAGAGGAGAATAAATAAATAAAGCTAAATAAAAGAGAAACTCGCGTCTGGAGGGAGAGACGACTTTTCTGCACACAAAATGGAGCCCGGCTGTAAGATATTTACCTCGGTGTCACTGTACTTTAGACACTGCTGGGAGTCCGTCTGGGCTTACTGTAAGACATCATGCATTTTGTTTTATCTTCTTCTCTGCCTTGCCTATTATCTCTTTTCGACACGGTAGGGCCAAACACCACCGCAAAATACCATTAGAGGGCAACTGACTGACTTACGCATCAAGTCCAATTTACTTAGCCGGGAGTACTAATTGGCAGGTATTCATATTGTCCTCGATGGCTCTCGGAGAAGAAAATCACCCCGAGTGATGTCACTGTGTTGGTCTGTGTTCCCAGTGTTACACGGTGGTCCAATCACATATTTTGCCGACCGCCCCCCACCGTTGTTTTTCCTTAAAAGCCTATCTAACAAGCCTCCAAATCACTTTGCACTAGCCCTTTAACCCTTCAACGCAGGCACAGACATTCCACAACACAGGAAAACACTTACTCACACAGCCCACGTGAGAAACAACTGACAGGTAGGCCTTAAATCATTTCCCGAAAGTTTCAAAGGGGCAAACCAAACCCTTTCCTCAAAATCCACACAGCGAAATCTGGTCGGACACGGTCGACACGAATAGCGGCATTGTGCAACCCGTCCATTCACGGGTGTGACTACGCTGACGCGTGAGGCTGCACTTGTCGGTTTAGCCGTGGCAGCAATTTTTCACTCTTGATCAGCCAACCGTGGAGGCATTTTAAATGGACTACCTGGATTCCAACAGCATGGATAGAAGACAAAGGGTAACCTCTCAGTGAGTCATTGACCCTTCTTTGTCTCTTTCCACCCCCTCTCTGTCTCTTGCATACTCATCCAATCCCTCTCTGCTCTCCAGACCCTTCAGTATTGTCCCACCGGCCTCGCCATGACAGACGCGCAAGCCATTGGTGGAGCGGCAATCGCCATGTGGACGGCGGACTGTGCCCAGAAATCGAGCAATATGCTGTCACAGAAGCAGACACGACAACGCGGATATATTCAGTCACGCACACACGCACACTTGGTATAGACCCATCGTGACCTCACGTCAGAGAAGACAAACAGCGGCGAGCGAAAGCAGCCGCCTTTCCATGTGGCGAGCCAGAGTCTGGAACCCTGGCACCATATGGGCTCTTCATTGTTGACAAAACAGCCTTGGGGACATAAGCGCCCACCATTTGCATATATGGAAAGCATTTTACAATTGTTTTTTATGCTGTTTTTTTTCTCCCACAAATAAAAGTGCCACCATCAATCTGCGTTGAGCGCCCGGAGGTGTGTTGGAGAGGATTTGTAAAGTCATCCGTTTGCTGTCATTTTGGAAATGACACAGATAGAACTGAGTGCAGCTGGAGGAAATCCCATGATGCTCTTACCTAGCTGCAGCTCCATGTTGCTAATCTTGTTTTCGGAGGGGAACAGGATCTTTGGCGGCTTGTCGGTCAAAGGAGCTGAAAAAGGAGAAAAAGAGACACGAATGAAATACAGTATTATATAAGGCAGTCCAACAATGCAGGCAAACTTCTTTCCGATTGAGCAATTTCGAGCTGGTTCCGTTTGTCCTTCCTGCATTTGGTTGTTTTTTTCTTTGCATCCCCCCTCTGCCTTAAAGGGATTTCTTAACATTTGATAACTGAGCAAAGACAAGATCTCCCATCTCTATCTCCCATCTCTTCGTCAAACCGAATAAGGGCTCATCCCCTCTGCGCCTGTCCTCATTCCAACTTGCTCTTTGTGTCTTTGCAAACACGTCGCTCTCCGATGTCTGAAGACCTTTCATCCGGCCTACTTCTAATCATAAATTAATCACTGCTTTGCCAAGAACATGCCACCATTTAATCTGCATGAGTGTTAGGTATTTGAAGAGCCATCGTGGAGTGTGTGTGCGTGTGTGTGTGTGTGTGTGTGTGTGTGTGTGTGTGTGTGTGTCTGAGTGAGAGGGAGCAGCTGAGGCTCTAATGATGCTAATCATCCATACGGCGGATGTCAGACCTGCAGCTGAAGTCCTTCCTCTGGGGACTGCCAGAACAAGCAGCAGTTTTATTGTTGTTAAAAGCGTTTGCGTGTTCTGCGCTCTTCAGGGTTCTGGGGGTTAAGCGAACAGAGAGAGGGTCTTGTATGTACATGACGGTGGCGGTAACACGAGGAGGAGAGGGAAACGGAGGGGCTTGTGTCTACGTGTTAGACGTTGCTATCGTGAGGTAATCTCCCGCTCAGTACGACAAAGCCAAACTTTGTATTTTTCCCCACACTCGCACATTCACACGTATTCAAAAGGTGGGAGCTGACCTGCACAACCACCACTTGGCATACCGCTGGCAACTAAGCTGCTGCACTGGAGCAACTGGAAATCAAGTGCTTTGAGGCCTCTCACATATTGGCAGTCGCATTAAAAGGGGAATTTTTACTAATGCTGTACTTATGGTTACATAAGTGTTTGTGCAAACTGTCTTAAAGTGTTGTTGCATTGTGTTATCAAAGGGGCTCAAGCCCAACTTTAATTATGGATGTGTATAGCTCTTCTGCTTGTATTATTTTTCATACAGCACACAGAGCTTTGCTTTATTGCGGCGCTGCTAAACAGAAGTCCAGATCTAACTCAAGTTCATCCTGAGCACATCGTGCTTCATGCAGGCTTCTTCTCTTTTCTTTGTCCACAGTGGAATTTTATTATTTCCACCACAGCACTCCAAGTAAGTGGCTGAAGCGAGCCAAATCCATTCAGTGTTTTCTGAGAATGAGGCTACAGTGCAAGTTCTTATTAACATTTTTTTCTAAATGTCAGACTCACTTTTTGTGAAAAGAAAGTTGACCTTCTACTACATAGGAGCGTGAGTGGTATTTGAAATCCAAATCAATCCAAGTTTTGTGTTTCCACCTTCAGTAGAAAAAAGACAAGAATGAGACTCAGTAGAGTGCATACCTCTGCTGAGGCCAAATGGTCCCCTTTCGATGCAATTAAGCCTCATCCAATGTCAAATAAAACATTTTTAAATCTGCTGGATCCGAGTCTCATTTGGATCCCAAACAAATTGTGCTCACTCATAGATACCAGCAATCTATAAATAAGCCTGATGATCATGATCCATTCAGTAATAGCTGAGAAATTAACTGGAATGTCAAAAAAAAAACTATCCTGCGATGTTAAAGAAAGTGAGAGAAAAATCCTGGATCTGTCCGTTTAACCGGATCCGCACCAAAAGTAAATGGGGTCTGTTCTGGACCGAGATCCTTCTTCATCCAGGTTCTGTGAAAATTAATTTAAGGAGATGTTTCCTTGTGTGTGGGTTACCACTGTGGTTTACTGTACCCTCATATTTAGATCTGTCAGCGCCTGTGAGAGCAGCGTCGTGAGATCATGACAACCGTGACAAGTGACGTTACCGCTCATGCTAGCTGGCAAGAATTTCTCAAAGTTTGCAAATAAACGGGTGAAGTTGATGAAGAGAAAGAAGATCTGAAATATTCATGGGCGCTCTGAAAGTAAGTCGAGCGCACACGCTGTCTCCGCTGATTTTAACACATTGTTTGCGTTTGGCACATTAAGTGATCCGTTCAAACCTCCGACACTGTTTTTTTGTTGCTGTGGCATTACATCATGAGGAAGAACTGGGGCATGGTAAGCTCATCATAACCCACATTTATCTCCCAGCAAACATGACAGGCTTGATATAACTGCAGACCATTTTGTTCTTCTTCTGTATCGAAATGAGTGCAGAAGTTGACCTTTTTCTGATTACACTATGATGCTTATGAGAGTAAAAATAAACATGGAATAAAAGTGGTTTGATGTAAAAGCATGTAGGCTTGCAGGTACACCTATGTGTACAGTGACTTTAATGTATTTATTTATGGTAGTAAATCTGGTAAACTCTGTGCATTACTTTCTTTACTGTCCTGACCTTTGACCGCTTCACAGAGACACACACACTATCATAAGCACTAAGGAGGCAAAAAACGAATCCTGCACTTCCTAAATCAGATATGAAGAAGAAGAAAAAAAACCCCTCTTTATTGAATAAAACAGAGGCTACTCCCAGCAGCAGACCTTTCAGGCACGTCTAATTATTTAGTGCAGAATTTGCAACGGCAGCTTATTCAGGCCAGTTTGTAGCCTGGCGCTTTCATTAAGATGTTTCCTTAGAGTGTCCTCACAAGCCCCTCTTCTTTAGCCTTATTACAACGAGCCCTAACAAGCGGTTTGAAAGCCCCGCTCTGTTTTAGTGTTTGTATTTTTTGGGAGAAACAAGCCACGCAATGTTGCCGAGCTCACTCACTCGGCGGCGACGGTGATGCGCGGTACAGTGTGGTCTTGTCTGGAGCAGAGTGCTCGGCTTATGGGATGCAGGATGGGGTGTTCACCAACTGCTCAAGCTGTCAGAAAGGAGTGTTCACGTGAGGAGACGCAGGAGACGGCTCACGTGCCGATGCAAATACAGTTTCCCGCCCAGGCACAGCACCTGCTGCTATGCAAATACCGACAGAGACGCACGGTGACATCTACGAGAGGGGCGGTCACGGGCTTTTAGGCACAACTGTTTGCCCTGGTAATAGGTAATCACACAGCACAAATTACACTGGATACTGATACAATTTTAATTACATATCAAACTGCTATACATAATTACACAATGGGTGATCCTATAGCCAATTATGCACTGGCAAACAAATGAGGACAAGCTGTGTACGGGAGACAAGAGGGGAGGCAGATGTGGTAAGGAGGGCACAGATAGGAGGCAGACTTCAGCGGGAGGAAAAAGTCGAGGCGGTGAAATGAAGAGAATATAAGAGGGAAATTTATAAAGCTAAAGTGAACCAGTCAAGAAACATGCTCCCCCTCATTTTGGCATGCTACACTTGCCTCTGAAAATCTCATTATCTTAATTACCATTCCTTTATGGGAAATACATCAATTATCACGGTTCAGGGGGGGACACCATTTAAAATGTGGAGGATCGGGAGCACCTCCTAACAAAGGAAAGACTCTGATTGCCGCTGGAAAAAAACGAAGTCTGGAATTAAGCAACGCACAGACATAAACAGGTAATTAAACGCGCGAATATATCTGACGAGCTTTTAACTTAATGAAAGGTTGTGTGAACATCATGAGAAAGAAATGGATGCTTTATGCCTTTTTTTTTCCTCCCCAAAAGACGTTTACGATTATGTGGCATATTTTCAAGGTTAGTGTGGTTTTATCTTGACCGCTGTCTCATCTGCTCCTCCAACAGAAAATGCTGAGCAAAAAAAAATGATTGGAATTACATTTCTCGATATGAAATTAACTCGATTAACTACATTTTGGACTGATTGGTGTTGTGACACTATAAAACTGTGTTCAGGTGACGGTGGAAAGTTCCTGTCTGCAGGACGTAAGGCTCTTTCATGGAGAGCCATTCGGTGTGCAGTGTGTTGATGAAGGACACTTTGAAATGTTGACAGGAAGAGGTGGGGGCCGAATCGCCAGTCCCGTAATCAATGGACAACACCCTCTCCCTCCTGATCCTCAGCACCCCACAAAATCACAGCCTGAGGTTAAGTTCCATGCATGCATTCGATGTTGCAGAAGCTGAAGCATTGTTAGTTAGAGAGTCTGTCAGTGGTGGCAAAACTTGTGCTCCCTCCCTGATACTGTGTTGATACTGATACTGTGGTGGAGTAGGGTTAAAAATTTCTACCTTTTTTTCACTTGAGGTCTGACTATATATCTCGAGTTGGATGAATAAACTAATTTTTTATTTTTTTTTACATTGTAGGTTTGTCCAGTACAGCATGACAGTATATATACCATGCAAAGCGAGAAATGCATATAGATTTGAGAATACCATTTTCACTTGGGAAGCTGTAGCAAATCAGGGATGGATATGTTGCTTTATCTTGCGACTCTTAATCTTACTACTCCAGCTGCCTCGCAGGGTGACATGGGCAGGGCTGCTTACCACATGCTCATGTGATGTAAGGGCAACATTTGGTGGCAGAAGAAGAGTGAGACAAGAAAACATGGAGGAGGATAGTGAAAGAGCAGAGCAACCAACCCAAGATGAGGTAGAAGCTCCCATTTTGAAAAGATATTTTACTGTTTCAGGTCTTTTGTGTTGTTTGGTTGTTTAAAATAAAACAAATAAATAATCAAATGTGAATAAGTATGGTATAGTATGTTTATTATAAAACATCAATAAATGGAATTAACAGAAGATTTGTTATGTGTTTCAATATATCCTGCTACTGTGATATAAAACTACATACACTATGATGGGAGATTTTGACCACATTGCCTATCCTTAGTTGTGGACAGATTAGGTAAACATCTCCTGTGTGGATCTGTGTTCAGTGTGCTCAATGGTGAACGAAAAACTGGAGCATTGCTCTGCTGCCCCTCCCCACCTGACTCCACCGGTGGCTGACCTGGTACACTTGTGCAAGTTTTATGCTCTCGGATCAATGATTCTCCCTTTAAACATTGATGTCTGAGTGCCCTCAGGGCAGAAGCATTGTCTATTCTCTGCCGCAAACCAGGTTGGACTAATATCAGGAGGTGACGTGAAGCATCTCTGTAAACCTTTAAATACATCTTAGTCGACCTGCATTCATTCTAACTTTGGATGCTTGCTTTACATATAAGGCACTTGTAAGGTGGAGTTGAAAAAATGACTAAACTTCTTCATAAACCTAAATGTTCGAGTGCAAATGTAATTCGAGCATGTTTTCAAATTTTCCAAAGATGAGATGCTTCACTGTGAGTAGGTTCTAAGTGCTATTGAGAACAGACTATATTAACTTTTATACGTGTGTGTCTGTCTGTGAGTGTTTGTGTGCGTGTGTGTGTGTGCAGTCCGACAGTACATGTGGATACATTAGCACAGAATGGGACTCTGTGGATATAAGCTTTGTGATCAGTCATCCACAATCCCATTTCTGCTTGGTGGCGGAAAAGCTCACTGGACTTTCCAGATGGATTATTCTGGGTGAGTGACTGTAGGGAAACAGCAAATTAATGAATTAAGGATGGAGCTGAGATACTTGGATCACTGGGCTTTTTCTGTTAGTCATTCAATTTGTGGGGGCGGCTGTGGGGGATTTGCAAGAGAGAAATACGCTGTTGGCAAATTGGTGACAAAGGTGAATATAAGAACAAATCTGTGTATGTATAATTGCCGGCACATGAGCAACTCATACAGGAAGAATAATGGACACAGCACCTATGCGGTCACAGTGACGGACATTCGCGCTCACATTCATGCATGGGCAGGCGCACACACACACACACACACACACACACACACACACACGCACGCACGTGTGCACACACACAGGCATACGAAGTCGTGAACACAGGCCTCCATTGTCCTTTGCTCTCACGAAATTGGTTCCCAAAGGTTTTTCAGTATTTCCACCAACAAAGGCAGTCGAGCCGGAGAAGAAAAGCTAAAAAAAATAGAAGGACGGAGATTTGAGCATACACAAAGTCCTTGTGAGGCTCCCAAGACCGCTAAGCTCGACTAGAGAAGTCTCGGTTCTCCTCTACGGCTGGTAGGCTCCTATATTGTACTGCAGGAGATCACCATATATTAGCGGTGACCTTCCTCTGTACAGTTGTCACCTTTGAGCCAGTTTCATTACATTCCTGATGGTGCAATAACCATCCTGTATGATACCCTTATAAAGTCACCTCGGAGTATACAGAATTCAATTCCAGTCGACCATTTCCCACATGAGAGAGGCTGAGCAGGGAGCTGAATGGTGTCATCCAGAGGAAGCTAATAAAAGCAGCTATATTCATCCTAAACCACATCACGCTCCCCCACTGTCCACCACTGTTGTGCTCTCCTCTAAGAGCCCTGCCTCTGGCGAAGCTGAAATACTTCAACATCAAAGCAGCAGAGGAGCGTATTCTGTCCCGCAAATATGGCCGGACAGGCTCCTGCATCACAGTCAGCGGCACCGTCCAACGGCTATCATCACGAAAAGTGAGAACAATTGGCCCGACCGGCCAGTTGAGCTCTTCCGATTACCAGAGACTATCTGATGATGAAACATGGCAGTGATCAAGCTGTTCAAAGTAGGGCTCCAGCAGCGTGGCCTCAATAATCCATATCTTCGTGAACGAAGGAGAAAGAGGAAATTAAAAGCCGTTGCCTACATGTCGGTTCCTCGGCCGTTTTGCAGATCACGTTAACTAACCAATGAGAAGCACATTTAACAATTCATTACCTAATAAGTGTTACAACGAGACCAATTAAAGATGCATTTGACAAAAAAAAAAAAGAGGAGGAAGCCTTGGGTGGAAGGGAGCGGAGAGCGGCGCAGAGACACAGAGTGAAGGGAGCAGATGGAGAAAATGTGTTATTGATTGCTGGTGGTTTACCATGATTCTGCCCTCTCAGCAGGTGTGCGTGTACATGCATGTGTGTGTCGTGTGTGTGTGCGACCGCAGATTTCTGCCCCTTATGAATGCCTTTGCTCAGCCCAGTAATCTTACAGATGTGTCCCCGGGGTACAGAGCCGTCCCCGGGCTTCCACCCATCACAAATATCACGAGTCCCCTTACTGTAACTCAACATCAATTAGCCGAAGCGTTTTCCTGAGTCATACTTCAAGGGGCTCAGGAAGTATGCGTCTCCATGTGGTGTAATAATGCATCATCCTCTGCGTATAAAGCGACCTCATTAAGACAGTCCTAATTTCTTTCTCAGACGCTCAACAAGGATTATATTTTACGCAGGTTGATAGAATAACTGGCATTGTAGTGTCACAGTAAGAGCTTCAATTAAGCGGCCGGGGAATGTGAAGTGTGTTTGAAATGAGTAAGGAGCATTTTTTATGGGTCTGTTGTTTACAGAATAGTGAGCAGAAAGGCTGAGGTGGGGGTGGGTACAGAGTCAGAGGTGCCCTAAAGATTTTATGGTTTCCTCCCTGTGCATCAGAAACGAAGCAGAAATATGAAAACACGCCGTCGAAGCGTACGCACGTTCTGACACACACAGGCGTGATTCACCCTCGGATTCCTGGGAGTTTGCAGAATAGACCGGTGAGACTTTGATGGCTCGTGATAAGCAGGATTCGCTTCACATGTGAAATGACAACGATGATTTGCGTCCAATTTTATTTCAATCAAAAATTAAGCACTGATAAAGCAGGTACAGCGCACACAAATGTGCCCCTGTCACACGACACACACACACACACACACACACACACACACACACACACAGCTTGCCCAATCATCTCTTCTTACAGTCCAGGGGGAACTGTATATTACACATGTGGGCTTCTGTTTTAATCTCGCAAATTGCAACGCAGGCTGTTTGGGAGTCACCAAGCGTACCTGGGGCCTCTTTTATAAAAGGGACATATGATCAATTTTGATCCTCAGTGTGATCTGAGCAGTGTAAGCACTTGCTTCAATGTGGAAATGAAACCCTTCTAATCAAAGTCTAGAGCTAGCAACCCGCTATCGCGTCCATCTCCTCTGCCATCACTGCTATTGTAATCTTCCAAAAAATGTGAGTTTCTCTTTTTCCATGGCCATTCCTGACTAAACCTTTATTTGTGCTGGCATTATATCGAGGGGAACTCCCGCGCCATCAGCTTTAATAGATTTAGATTAGACATGCTATGCTCATTTTCATGTTCATAATCAAATTTTAAGTTGCTACTAGAACAGGCTTACAAATAAATACTCAGAAAACACATCATCCGGTGCTGCAGCACTGAATCCCCCCTCCTTTAAATCCCGCCCCTTTCCAAATACCCAGCCTCCTCTGATTGGTCAGCTCACTCGCACCTTAGGCAGGACAGCTTACAACAACAGAGCAGCTGTAATAAATCAATTCCCGTGGCCAAACTAGCTGCTAGGCATATATTACGCAAATGTGTGACGTGGTGGTGTAGTGTGATGTCACAAAGTCACAGAATTCAACCAGGGCTACTGAAGAGGTGTTTCAGGAGCAGTGTTTTCTGTGGGAGAGAGGAGCTTTTTTTACTTTCAAGAGTTTTACATGCACAGGAACATATATAAAACTGGAGGAAAGGAAAAAAAATAAGTATAATAGGTTTTCTTTAAGATTTATAGATCATATATGTGTATGTTTCGAGTGGGACTTGAATCTGCTTAAGCAAAGGTTAAAATGCTCAGTATCTTTCATAAATTGACCGTAAGCACACTGAAAGACAAAACTTAAAGTTCTAGAAAGAGGCACCCGCTTTTTGGTTCACCCAAATGCAACAGCGCAAGGTGCAAAATGGCTGGGTAAGGGGTTGTATAGATCAGTGTGTGTGGTGATTAATGGATACACACAAAGTTAAAAGCTAATTAGCACAATGATGATAGAAATGAATACTACATTTGGGAAATGGGGCTGTGATGCCGAGGATTAATGAGCTTCGGTAATCTGATGTCTCCCTCACAAACAGCAGAATACTGATTCACACAGGCCTGTCTGATGTGTGCAGAGGTGTATGGATCTATTATGTTGCCGCCCGCTGTCGTTTACACGGCATTAAATAAAAGTAAACACAGTGGACGCCGCACGTAATGCCACCATGCCCCTTTCAAATTGGAGGCTGCCGATTTATCAACACATCTGTCCTGCTGCCTTCAGACGGCTGCTGGGATTTAATGAACTGAGGGAGAAGCTTTTCATTTGGCGTAAAGCAGCTGTGGACGACAGATATCACTCGTGTTCATTCACTGATAAAAAGTTATCTTTTGATGCAGATTTAAGTGTATCTACTGGCTGGAAAGTCTTTCATTGAAATGGTTGATGTATTGCTTATTTGTTTGCTGTTACTGATATCAAAAAATGTTTTTTCAGATCCTCCCACCTCAAGAAAATCATGAAAATCATGAAACTCAAGAAAATACTGAACACTAGGAACGATGCTGCTGCTGCTGCTGCTGCTGCTGCTGCTTCTGGTCCCCCTGTGCTGTGTTACAGATGCTCTATGCAAACACTTACGCATGGAGCAAAGAGCAAGATTCACAAGGCAAAGTTCAAAAAACGTTGCGTGATCTTTGAGTCACACAACAAAGACATCAAAAAACCCAGCGAACCAGCCATAATGAGCGCAGGAGGGAGCCGTGTCTATGTGTGAACTCTTGAGAATGCATGTCTGCATGCATGCGTGCACTCGTACGGCTGCGCTAGGAGAGAAGACAGGCAGAGACATTCGCCAAACGGATAGCAAAAGAAAGAGAGGGAGAAGGTGTGAGGGAAAGCACTCGCCTGCACATTTACGATCTTCACGGGGTTATGTGCCTGTGAGGATACATAAAAAAAAAAGAAAAGAAAAACGGAGCATGCGAGTATGTGCGCGCCTGTGAAGTAATTCCGAGTTCAAATGAGAACAAATAAATGGGAGGGCACTGCACAAGTAGTCGCGCATCTGTCTGTTTGTTTTATTAGCTGAGTGCCGAACATTACTGCTTCTGGGAACTTGGATGGATATGAAGTGGAAGGAAACAAAGACGGAGAGGAAGTGCAGGCAGAGGGAGGAGTGATGAAAGAGGACAGAGAGGGGCGGAGGAGGTAAAGACAGAAGGAGAGGAAAATTAAAAGGATAAACAGGAGGACCGCTTGATGGGGAGCAGATCCGTGTGCTTACAGTAAGAGGAAGTCTGCGAGGCTCCAGCCTGAGCCGCGCTGCTGATGAAGTATCGACACATCAACAATCTGTGTGGGTGTAGCTTAGCACTGCTCTGCTTTGTGCCCTCTCTGAGCACAACAGCTCTCTCTTTTCATCTCTCTCTGACTCTGCTCTGTTCTTAACCTCCTTCACTGAAGCACACAGCCAGATTCATTCCCTCTCACTAAGAAGCGTGTCCCTTTCTCCCCCACCGTCATCTTTTCATCCTTTTGTCATTGTCCCGGAATCGGCCCCAACACACTCTTTTTTACCTTTCAGTAAACCTCTCCACTTCTTTCCCTGGCTTCTTCTCCTCTGCACTCAACCCAGTTTATGCCCAGGCCCCTCCCTGACAGCATTTTATGTGTGTGTCTGTGCAGTGTATCTTGGATGATATCACTGTTAACTTTAATGTTCCCCAATGGGTAGAGTGTACACTACACTGTTCCTCCATTAGGGCCCGGCGCACAGACGTCGTGTACACATTCAATAATGCAGGTCAGTGCTTAACGTTGACCGGTGTGCAGCATCAGGATACACCCTTTGCAGCGCACGTGCTTTCACACACCCACACACACACACACACACACACACACACGCACGACATGCAAACATTTGCACGTGGTCCCAAAGCACATGTAGGCTGCTGATTCTTGCCAGCACACACAGCGGGGCGCGCACACACTCCTACAGCACACACACCTTTCTGTCAGCCTCAGATAACAGAGCGCAGTGGTGGAGTGGCGATAAAGAAGCCATTGCTGCTAAATGAAAGAGTCGAATGTACAATAAATACACCTGTGCGGAGCTTATGCTGATAGGCAGGGGGAGAATCGTCAAGAGACACACGCGACACTCGACAGAAAACCATTTTCAGACAGGACAGATCCTGACCATCAAACCATCGGGCAGCTCGTCCTAGAGCGGGCCACGAAAGAGGATTAGCTCTCTAATCAGTGCCCATCTCCGCGGGCTATTCAGAGGGAAGCCCGAGTGGCCTGGTCTCCATTCTGTTACTCTGTCAGAGCAGGAGGAAGAGGCTGACCCAGTCAACTGCAGGGGAGAGCTGAAGCAGGTGGATACACACCTGAGGGATGGGATTAACACAGTCCTGGCACATTACAACCAGCACGCATTACGTATAATCCCACTGGAAGGGTGCATGTGTGCATAGCAGCCTCAGGTCTGTCCAGGTGTGTAAACACACTGGTGCTGCCAGCAGATTTTTACCTGAGGTGACACCTGTAGGGTTGAGCTTTACATGAAGTTACAGGGGAACAGATAGGCTGCCTGCAGGTTCACCTCACTGCCATCTGCTCCATCAGCTCCCTTTGACCCTGGCTCTCCACAGCAACCTGAGCATCTCACACTATCCACCGCTCCCCTCTCTTCTTCATGTGATGAAGTCTACCTGTCTATGTTGTTCTCGACTTGACATGTGGAAAAGCTTAAGTTCGACTACTTAGTGTGACAGAAGACCGGGGCAGATGTTACCCAGCTGGGTTCTATCCTGCGACGCCATGATAACAGGCACCATGCACGTATGATTTATTATGAAAAAACTGAATGATACTGTTCGCCCTGCAAGATGGTACATCAGTGTCAGCCTTGAGTTACAATGCAGTGACTGATAAAATACACAGAGCGCTACCTGCAGGAGTCATTGCTGTACAGCTCTACATCTTAACAGGATAGTAATGCAATTCGACATGGTTTATTGGAATTAATGCAATAAAGACAATATTGTGTGATTGTATTAATGCATGTTGTATAATATGCTTACATTCTGGCAGATCATGTACTGCTAAATTTATGTTAAAACACATCTGACTAATCCACATTTCTCATTACCCATACATACAGTGAGTCGGGATGCTGAGTGTGGCTAAAGTGGGTTATATTTGTGTTATTGCACTTTCTATTTTTTTTTTTTTTTCATAGAGTAACAAAATGTTTTTATCTTTTTCTGGCATCCAGTTTGAGCCATCTGTTTCATAGTTCAAAGGATTTTTTAATAGGCTGCTACATTTGAGTTTCATTCAGCTATAAAGTGCACATAGTTGGATATTTTGTATACTCTTTTGTACTGCATGATAGCTGTCATCGTCTGTTTATGTTGTTTGGTGCTGACCATTTTTTTTTGTTTTGATGCTGCACTCTTTGCCAGGTCTCTTTTGAAAAAGAGTTTTTAACAAGACCTTGATCTGGTTAGTTTAAAGAATGTTATGAATGAAAATAGATGCAAAGCTCCTGCTGTGATACCTTTCAAAGCTGAATAGGCCCGAATATAGAAATCATAAGCTAAACTGACAAACTGTCTTTAATAGTTTCTAAGACCATTTTTACAGTGTTGCACAGCATTGCGTCTGAATGATTTTCATCTGTTGTAATGAAAAGGTTTTGGACAGAATTTAAACAGCCTTCTGCGCCTCTCCAGCAGGAACCAACTCAAGATTAAATGCAGTTTCCAACAAAACGTGGCACCTTATTTTGGCTAATTGTCATATTGTTTGGCTGTCATAATGTTACATGTCGCTGTCAAGATGTGATTTACAATGTGATGTGGGCGCCCCTTTTGTTTATCTTGCTATACATTTGGTTCGTCTAAGTCGCATTTATTTGTTCAAACGCGGCTCTTACGAGAGGTTATATGGGAGACAGATGCTCTAATTGGAAATGGTTAAATGGTGGAATGAGACTTAATATTTTCCATCAGCCTGCGCATGTGTTTATTTGATTCTGTCAAATCACTTAAAATTGAATTAAAAAGCCGCCTCAGACAAGTCAACAAAGAGAATCCATTATTATTCAACCAGTGAGAGCTGTTTTTCAGCAGAGCCAATTCTCTCAGCGGACCAAATGATTTTTTTTTTTACATCTCTCTCAGAGCGGTTTAACAGTCAATTGGCACCCCGTTGCTTCTTCTTCAATAGGGCAGACATGCAAAATGGATCTCGCTCAGGTAAAACAGGTAGTGATGTTCGACTAGCTGATGAGAACAGGTGGACCACAGGCAGCGCCTGCGAAAAGGAGGGTGGCTGAGGAGAAGACAGGGAGAGAGAACTGGTCTCTCTGCTTCAGCTCACAGCTTCAAAGAACGAGGCCCCCATTTGAAATGCACACAGAAAGCAGCTCGACATACAGTAGCACAGCAATATCCCAAAATGAGCCAAGAGAGGCTTCTTGAATTTGCCCGCAATACAGAACGTGTGGCTGACTGATTTGCTGGATCTCGTTCTTATATAACACATTTGTTTTCTCCTTGTCTCCCTTTTACAGCAGTGAAAAGCAGTGAAACTCCTACATGCATGCTTGCTAAAGTAAAGCTGACTTAAAGTAACTGGTCTACCAGGAAGAATGACAGCGTGGTGGTAAACAGCATCAGTGGTTGTGGGCCAGTGCTGCGAGACGACATATCTTCACAGCAGTGTGTCTCGCAGCTGTGGGAGTTTTGACATTAGAAAATTGTTGCAGAGAGACAGAGGTGAACGGATGGGTCAACCAAACCTTGTGCACAATAGACCCAATAGTGTTAAGTTGAACTGTTTGTTCTATATGACCACAGTAGATGCCTAGCTGTAACCAAGTTATTAACAGGGTTGCAGTATTTCACTAAACCACACCGCGTCATTTTTGTGCCACATTAAAATAACTGAACGAGTGAAATTTGGAAGCATATTCCTTCTTCTCGGCGCCTGTTACAATTTCAGTGGCAAAATGAGTGGAGGGACGGGTGACACATGTCAGGCAGGGTTGATTGTGCATGCCCGCCTCTGCTTCTGGGTTGCCAAGAAACTGAGACACTCCCTTTTGAGTCGCTTCACTATGAAATCGAGAGATTAAGGGGAGAAATTATCAATCAGGAGCAGAGCGGGAGAAAGGGTTATACAGAGAGTGCCGAGAAAATCAGAAGTGTTGGCAAACTCTAACCACAGCGTTACAACATCATTATTTGTCACAAGTTCCTTGTGTTGCTCTTCAGGGAATCGACAAATTATGTGTTGTGCTGTTTAATTTTGACTTTAACTGATCTGACGCACCTGGTGGTTTGTCAAAAAGAAGAATCAGAAAAGGTGCTACGAGGAAACTGTTTGGAAATGGGCAGGCATTTTCAAAAAAACGACCTGGCTAGTGATGGGACAAGCCATGTTTCTTTCATCCTCTATCATGGGCAAACTTCAACCAATCAGACCAACAGTAGGAAGGCGCTACCGCCGGCATTAATCACTCTCTTCTCACCGAGGCTGCCAGCCAGACGAGGAGAAAGTATACTTTCAGTCACACACTTACAAATACTTTGTTCTGGCGTGAGTGGCCACACACACTTGGTTGCACACCTCCTCCCCTTGATGTGAGAGCCACCATAGGGTGTCCGTGCCAGATTCTAATTAGGGATTCAGTCGTCTCATCTGAGATCACGATGCACGCTCGAAACACTCGAACCGAACAAACAAACATACGCTAACATGAATACGGTACACACGTTCAACACAAAAACATGCCAAAATAGACTCTGGCACTCGTACACCATAAAGTAAAGAGACATATTGTTACAGAGGCCCTCGTAGAGCTGCGATCATTAGCGCGACACAACTGATCGTCTAAACTGTCTCTGAGCTGCGTTTTACCAGCTGACTCAAACAAAGCCAGTCACATAACACAGTGCCAGGGTGAGATCCGCAAATCATGTGTTTGTTTGCTTCCCCTTATTCCAAAAGCCTAACGATGCTCTTCTCTCCCAGCTTTCGAAGACAGATGGAGATCATTAGCCTCTCTCTCACTCCCCCCCCCGACTCTCTCCGATCTGTCATGTCTAAACCATAGCCACTCCTGCCTTTTCACTCATCCCATCCTCTGTTTGCCCCTCGCTCACTGTCTCCGTCCGTCTCCCCCTACACAGATTTATATCTAAAGGTTTCAAACTCCTGCGGAATCTTACAACTTTAACAAGTGCTTCATCACTCTTGTCAGAAGTAGTTACAGGAGTCATGACACACACTTCCCCCGACAGGAGGAATTGATGAGAGGCCATTAGACTCTGCTGGTCCTGGAGTGAACGGGACGGCCCCCATCACTGCAATCCTCCACACCTTGACGTGGGGCACGGACCGCTCTTCAGTCACGTATCTAACGCACCTTCACTTACATGCACTGAGCACTCTAGTCGCAACATTTTGCTGTGCAGTATTCTATCTGAGACAGATGTTAACAACTGTAATCTTCACAGCATCTGCCCCAAAATTCTGATTATTATTCCCCAGCAAGCAACAAGTCTTACGCTTGTGAATGAATTTCTGTCACTGTTAGTATTATCGTGTCATTCAGAGACATGTGTCGCTCAATAATGATCACACAGTGAGGATTGATGGTAGTTCCTTAGCCGTTTCTGCGGTCTGCCTGTTTACAGTGGTGTTGAAAAGTGTTAACAGAGCTCCTGCTGTCCTGCCTGCACTGGTGACCATCTGGGCTGAATCCATCACTTCTTCCAGCATGTCCTCTGTGTTCCCGACTCCTTATTACTCATTATGGCACAGTGGTTGCGGGACGAGCTATAGCCGGGGCCATTTAGCCGCAAACCGATTAGCTGACTGTCACTGTGATGTTATTTTAGATTTGTGTTTGTGACGGCTAAAGTAAGTGAAACAAAGCAACCAGAGAGCAAAGTGTATCCTCAAAACGAATACATCCTGTGATTTAAAAATCCTCCTATATACATTAATTTCCATAGAATGATTTTGAGGGAATTTGCTTGTAAACACAGAACTCCCTACGACATTCATTTTTGATGATATACTTTTATATTCATTAGACTGGGCGGCTTACATGGTTTTTATATGGGGACTGACGACTGTCTTTCCAGTGCTGACCTGAGGTTATTACTGTGTCCAGTGGACACCAAGGGAGGAGAATCTGTCATATGCAGCCATTTTATCTTAATGTTTCACTGGACTGAGGCACAACATCAGTGCAGCTGAAGTTTCATTGTCCACAAAACATTTCCGGGGCTTCACATTTTTTGCACACTGTTTTTTTAGCATTTTTAAAAAAGTCAAATGTAGTTGTATAGAATAATGCTGCAGCACTGTATTGCTGTAAAGCTCCAGAACTGACTGCTAGATCATGCCTGAATTTTCATTTTAGGCTATCTTCTGCCTTCCATGCTCAACCCACTGAATGCTGCTCTAACACTCGATATTTGGCACGGTCGGAATTATCTATAATTCTATAACAAACATATTTCGCCACGTAGCTTAAAGATAAGATGTCGTTTTAGCATTACAAACTAATTGAAAGCAACGAGTGCAGCAAAAATGTTGATAGAGCTGTACACTGTAACAACAGTATGTCAAGATCAGACTTTAGTAGTTGGCGTCTTTCAGTGGTGTGTTAGCACTCATGAGATTTGGAGAAGGTGTCTTTGTTTCAGTGCATATGGCAGTCTTTGACAAGTGAACACACATACATTAAAAAGCCTGGGCTCCCACGGATATTTGTCCCAGGAGAATGGAGTTGATCTTGGCGAGAATTGTCATATTATAATTTGTGGTATTCAACGCTACACCATACCCTTATACATCAGAGGAAATCTCCCCAAATCCGTCTCTAATTCCTAGTTTTGTGCAAATGTGAGTTGCCATACGTACTCAATAGCATACATACATTAGAGTAGAAGGAGCAGGCACACTCCAGTATTTTACATTGAATCCTAAGCTAATAAAAGTGGAGGAGCTGATTGAGTGCTCTGACCTCCCTGGAGGTGCTCTAGGTTAAACGGGTGCAGGGCTGGGCTCTCTTTCTCTACTTTTAAAAGCCTGACATGTTCCCTGCAGGATGTCTGACCCTCTCTGCCCACAAATCAACCAGCAATTACAACCGTACACAAACCTGCTCACGCACACACAGTACACACAGACACACACACCATCACAGTACTGGCCGGCCGGTGCTGCTGCGTGGACCAGAAACAAAAAGGCGAGGCAGTATATTTGTGAAAGAGGTTAAGTGTAATATCAGGAAAAGTAATGGCAATGACAAGTAGAAAGGGGAAAATAGAGAGGGGAAAACACGAGGGCGAATGAGAGTCAAGAGCATGAGATTTGAACAGATGAGTCGGGACATGTATGAAGAGCTATCAATGAGGCCAAGCACTGTGTGTTACTTTGTTTTGACCTTTACTTTCATAGTTACATCTTCAGTTTAATTCTGAAAGCCACCAACTGCAGTCACTACATATGTCATCCTTCTAACCTTTCATGCAGTCCCCTTAACTATGTTTGATACAAAAAAACTAACAAATTAACCCAAGCTGATATTTCAAGTGTAGTCATCCACCCCAGGAAAAAGCATTGGAGACTTTAGGCCGGAGTGGCAGTCATTTTCAGATGTTTTATTCCATGGCAGTGTGTTCTCATAAATAAGGCAAGTCCCAGAGGAATGGAAAGCCCTCCTTAGCCACTGCTTTGTTTCAAGACAAAGCCTCTTTTTATTCCACTCGGAATAACCTGTCACAACACAGCCGGACCCAAGGTGCCACCCTATCAATATCCATGGCAACAGGGTTGGTGGGATCGACAATAGTAAGCAGTTCTTTAGGGCAGTCTCCTGAGGTTTCGATGAGGTATTGTGAGGTATGAGTACAGTTGCTGATACTTTCATAGAATTAAATCGGTACTTGCTTAAGGCAGCTATAAGGGTCTTTTATTTGGTGTTCATTCTGGTGGCCCCTGTGGACAAAATGTGTAGTGTTTCCACCACTTCATATCCTAATGATCTTGATCTGGCTGGTGCATGTATTTGTTTAGTGAGTGAAATAAAGAAGCAACATATTTTGAAACACAGCTGTGTGCAGGATGCATAGCAATAAGGTAATGTATTTTGTCTGTTGACATGTAAGTCTTATCAGTGAAATATGATGACAGTGAAACAAGTAGACTTTGTTTTAGTGCCGCCAACCAACCAACCAACCAACCAACCAACCAATGGACACAGTTGAACATAAACTCTGTGATAAGGTTATACTATATTTAGCATATATAAACAGCAGGTTCTCTACTCATGGTCTTGTTTGCTTAAGTAGGTCATATGAAGGCATCCGTACGTTTAACAAAGACATAAAAAATAGAACGATGACAAAATCACCTAACTGCTACATTTAATCCAATACAACACCAGCTTCACTGCAAACAGGCTAGAATTCAACATTAACGATGACAATTCAGGATTTTCTCCTCAACTTGCTTCCCTTTAGTAACGTAACAGTAATAGCCATCCTTCTGTGCATGTATAATTCACACAAGAAAAACCCGCCAGCGATTTGTGCCATGGACAACAACTTCTCCAGCTCAGATAAAACAGAATTAAACAGCAAATTCTAAGCAGCCACTCCATAGAGCTATGTCTCACAAAGAAGCCCCATCAGCACCAAACCATCACATTCTCTGAGAGCGAAGAGTCACGATAGGATGTAACGATATCTGCATTATTTGCATTTCGGATGCGGCTACCTGTTGGCTTCAAAGCTAAGAAGAAGAGGGAAACACCGAGGGGTTTGACAGTAATGAGTAATCATGGACCAGCGATACAAAGCGAGCTTTTTCAAAGGGAGCCTTTGATGCAGGTGAATCACATCCTAAACATACTTATTAGCGGGAGTCGGGGAAAGAGTGAGGGAGGGTGGGTGAGGAGAGGGGGAGGCGGGGTTGGAGAAATTTGTTCCGCACGTTAGCTGGCATGCTTGGGTGCGCGAGAACAGAAGGTTGGCATAATGAATTTTGGCGTGCAAGCGGCTGTTAATGAAATAAAGAACCCCACCCCACCAGAGGTGTGACTGTGTGTGTGTGTGTGTGTGTGTGTGTGCTGGAGTGTGTAAGCATGTGCGCAAAAAGAGAGACGGAGTGGACGAGACGGAGGAAGTAAGAGAAGGAGACGGGTGAGGGTTGTTTGAGTTTATGACGGAGAGGGGAAGGAGGCTGTGACTGCGAAATGAAAAAAAAGAAAGTTTGCATCTCTGTCTGAGCATGTTTTCTGGATTTGCGTGTGCTCCTGTATCGCTTTTCAAAGCAAGAAACATTGTTCCCTTAAGCTTTGGATGTTTTGGTTGCAGACAGGGGCTGCATAATACAGGAATAATCTGGGACAACAAGGACTTTCTATCCATGTTGATTGGATGTTAATTCTGGCTCTTTGTAATCTTTTGCTTGAGGGAGTCTGGGGAGAGAAGAGACAACTACAAGGAGATACTGGAGTGCAAACAAAACTTATGGACTTAAAAGGGAAAAGGGATACTGAATGTTATTTTGCTTGTGAGTGAGAAAGCTTCCAGAAAAAAAAAAAAAAAAAAAAAAAACGCCACGTGAAGTCTTCTTTCTTCATGTTTGGCCTAATATCACAGATGAATCTTGCATATGGTCCCATCGCAGAGGATCGGCAGAAGAACACTTTCAGGATGAACTTCATTAAAACTTTCTGACTTCTGTATCTCTGCGGGTGTACTCCTGGAGGGATGATGTCTTTGGTTGAGTATCTTGTGTGTAACTTTTGCCAGCAAATCTTGCACACTATTTGGCTCATCAGCCTAATTTTCTTATACACATTTATGACTGTATGTCGGAGGTCTTCTTGTGGTTGTGGTGCCTCCAGTTTTCTTTTGGATAAAACCTTTTTTACTGAAGGCTAACTGTTAAAGTCACCGACACAAGTCCATCCTCATCTGTCACAGCGGTTATGTTCCAAAGCACAAAAACAATCCTGTTTGCCTCAATGCTGGAATTCTGTCTCACTAACACTTAAATTAACGTAAATACATGTAAATAAATGTTCAGGCTGCTGAGACATGAGCGTTCAGGGAGCATCTCTGATGTTTTAGGAGTGGTTCCTGTCCAGATTTCCATGCTTGGCAGGGATCTGCTCTCTGCTGAGGCCACTCTTCTAGTTCTTTATCACTTCACTCTCAAGAGGAGCGCAGGTATCACACACTGCCTGGCTTTGTAGTGACTCAATTTCATAAATCAAAGCTTTTTTGCTGAAACAACAAAAAGGAAATCTTATTGGAACACATCAGCCCTGATCCCGCCTTCTGTTGGGGATTCCTGAACATTTGAGCCAAGGAGACAAGACTGCAAAGGTTGCATACAGCATACTGTATGAATGGACAAATAGGCCTGAGGTTTAAGTTTATAAGCTATATGTTACAGTGTGTTCTCAGTAGGCCAGGTGGCGTTTGAGGCTCTGATGTGATTTCTAAAGCCTCTGAAGACAGTCTGTCCCCACCCTCTCAACACGGGTTGCCTAATTGAGTGTTAATTTGGTGCTAATTATGTAACATGTTATCCCAGTGAGACGCCCCAGATGCCACGAGACGAAAGGCGTGTGGAAGAGTGTGCAGAATCGCAAAGCATTTAGGGAGACGCTACTTGAGAAGCAGTCGGCATCTGCTTCCTGCATTCAGTGAGTCACAATGCTGAAAAAAAAACAGTAACACATATTTGGCCTTAAGAAGCATTCAATCAAGGCGAGAGAAGCAGAGAAAAGTGTGCATTTTCGATAATAGGGCAATCCTCATACCAACCAGCTGATTGTTAAACAAATATCCCTCTCTACAAGCGAGACTCTTTGAACTAATCATTCAACAAACACTGCTCCGCAAAAGTTCAGCCCCCACATTAAATATGAAAGACTTTTCTTTAACTGTGAAAGCAATACACAGTAAAGCTGGCAGCGAGTGGCAGAGCCAGGGACAGGGCTGTGGCACTGAAGCTCTCCTCTCCCTCTGCTCTGTGCGCTGCTCAACATAAATATAATATGATTATGAAGAAGACCTCTCTGCTCTTTTATTTATCAAAGTCATGGAGCCTTATACAACATACACTGTAGAATACTCTGCGTGGTCGCCAGAGGGGGTTTTTAGGATTTAAGAGTGTGTGTACATGTGTGTCCGTGTGTAATTCTTGCTTAATACGTGACAGGGTCCGTAAGTCTGCGTGTGCATACTCCTCACTGTTTATGTGCGTGCCGTAGGAATGCAGCGTGACACTTCCCTGGATAAGGCTGTTGTTTTCTATGTTTTTGTTATTGTCAACAAATCCCACAAAAAGCCCCGAACCCACAATGTGCTGCTCCGTCTTCCAATACTTTCTCACCTCCCTACCTTGTCGGTGGCACTCAGCCCCAAGCTCTTTTGTTCCTCCTAGGGAGGTAAATCCTTAAACGCGGGCAAAAAAAAAAATATAGCTTTATTTCTAAAAGGAGTTTTAGCAAACATTCTCTTTAGACTACAGTAAATAATGCATCGGATGGGGTCTATTTTCTGCCACGGATGAATACACATTTGGTGCAATAGAGTATTTATGACACCAGGACACTATATGTGGAATTTAGTCAATATAATCTGCAGTTCCCGTGCTCATTTAATCTGGTGCAATGCTGTATCCAATGTTTGTGTTAGAGTCAGAAGAAATATCTCACCATTTAAGTTGGGGTACCATGTCCCAATCACCAGGGGGCAGACCCCCAAAGCTTTATCCACACTTTATTATCGCTGCTTCTTTGTCATTTTGTTAAATGGCATCATAAATTCAAAATGGTAAAGGGAAGATGCATCAAATAACTCAAATAATATCTGCTTATTCTCAGAAAACCAGACAATAAAAAAATCCAACTAAATAGGGTAGAAATACTTTTATGCAGATTTTAATTACATTGTTCATGTACATTTTTCCCGCAACTGAAGATACATCTGTCCACCCCAGTGGACGTAATGCGCCAAAGGGTATACTCTGTCTATTTTGATTACCCTATTTTTACATGTTTCATTTGAATTATGATATAATTAATGCTTGAATAGTTTAATTAAACAGCAATATTAAACAGTCTTCAGATTTTTATCTACATCCAGACCCAATTATCTAAATATAGGCCCAATAGGCAGAACATTCCACTCAGTGCATAATGTCAAATGGAGTGGACGGACGTATTTTCAGTCACAGATAAAAAGACTGAAATCTATTAAAAAGGTATTACTACCATCTCTTTTTTTTATTAGAAAAACATTGTTTTAAGTCTAACTTGACTAGTAGAGAGGTCTGTGCACACAGATGTTGTTTTTAAATGAACTTGTCAATTAACTATCCCTGATCTAGGTCTGGAGGACTAAAGATTATGGTTTTGTAGTGTTATTTTATGCGAACCTGCTATTTCAGTTCAGTGGTCAGAAAGTTTGTGAATGCTCAGAACACGACTGGCTGACAGTCTGCCTATGGCAAATGCTGGATTGTTGGTTAGCATTTGTGGCCCTATATGTTGGGGTGTGTCCCGCACTGTTGGCACTCGGCACCCAAGACGTTACTCTGATTGGCTGCTCAGCTTAGCGAATCAGTGCATGAGAAGAAAGATGGAAAATGAAAGGGAGTGTCTCCTGTGCCGGTTGCTTTCGTGTCCATAATTTCACCCATTTAGTGCATTTTCTCCATGTTTTTTCATCTCACAAATGTCATTTGAAAATTTGTCAGACATATTCTTGATTTGAAGCAGCTATATTAGTGAGAATTGTGTGAAAATGGTAGGTAAACAACGCTTTATCATAACAACGGTGAGGGTGGAATTCAATTTACCTGCTTCAGCGTTTAGGGTTGTGGTGTTGAGTACACCAATACTGATGTAGGGGCAACCTGATTCCACTTAAGTAAGTCATGGTTTTTATTATAAATCCACCTGATACCTACGTTCTGATAGGTGGGGGAGAAAGTGAGCACATCCGCTGTTTACTTATGAATGTAGTACTGGCAGGGGAAATGACTGTAGTTTGCTCAACAGCAACTGAACTCAGCAATTCCTCATTCAACGCTGAGCCCTCTCTGCATTCACTAATAGATTTCCTATTCTTGTCTAATTAAAAAGGGAAGCCTTTTTCCCCTGAAAGGCTCCCAGAGCTATATTGAAGGGTGGAGAGGTCGCTGGGAATCCATCAGATGTGATGCAGTTAATCAGCATAAAGCCTGCTCCAGTGCACTGCTAAACAACAACTGCAGGAATGGGCCCAGCCCTCACACTGCGCCACACTGGCAGGCACAGAGGCGAGATAGAATTCATATACATTATTGTCTAGAATTTTTAAGCCACAATACTTGATAGTTCCCTCTATTCTCTCTAAACAGGGTAATTAAAGAGGATTTAAAAATAACTACAGAGAAAGGAAGAGAGAGAGCCGTACGGTGGGAGAGAAGGGGGTTTGTGGGAGAGAATATAAAGAAAATGAGAGGACAGAGCCCTCGCCCACAGTAATTACCTGTCTCTACTTCCTATCTTTTTGAGCGACAACAAAAGAAGTTGGGAAAGAGGAGGGGAGAGACGGGAGACAGATGGAGGAGAGGAGTGAAGAAAAATAGGTGAGCACGTACAGGAGGAGAAAAATCACCATGACACTCCTGACACCCACATCATTCTGCAGTAATAAAGGCTGACTCAACCCTCCTCCAGCGATGCACATTTTGCCTCTCTCTTTGTTCCACACACCTGTGATTAAGGTACAGTAGGTATCTGATCTTGACTTAGAAGCAGCAAGTGGCAGAGCTGGTCGTGGAGACAACAGATGAGTCAAGGTAGACGTCTCCTATTGTTCAGCATTCAAGTAGCTCGACAGCAACATGAGGGTCATCTAAGTACGTTAAATGTGGCGATCATTCACAGCCTGCCTACTGTGTCTGCTGTCCATCTGTAGCCTGGCTGACAATCACTTAATCATAAAAACAACAGCTATATGGAGGCTGCTGGCACCTTTTTAATTCAATGAAATTAAGCATGCATTTCTAAAACCTTTTAGATCTTATATCAAAATCCAGCCGTGTTTCTTCCTGTACAACACAATATGAACTCTGCAGTGGCCTCATTTGGACCAAATCAGGCATTGTGGTAAAAGCACCAGTCCTTCAATTGATTTTGAGCGTGGGCACTTTGAGGCTATGGCAGTGTTGATCTCAGGGGCTGCCGAATAAAAAGCGGCTACCCTGCGGTGAAAAAAACTATGACGGAATCGTCTTTTGGTGAAATGCAACCCGACTTGTCACGCTGCAGAGACCAATCACATAAGCTGGTGATTAGGCCGGCTTGCCAACAGTATTGTTGTTCAAGACTGGCACTCATCAGAACTCATACCTCCGCCAAGGCCCAACAGTTCCCTCTAATTCAATCAAGCCTAATCCAATACAAAAAAATTAAACATATTAAAATCTGCTAGATCTGGACTTTTAGTTGGATCCGTTTGTGTAATCCTGCAGACAAACCAACCAACCAACCAACCAATCAACTGATCATCCAAACCACCATCCAACTGACCAACCATCCAAAACATACACCCCCTTGACCGACATAAAAACCTACTACTATAATACTTTCAATGGACGTTGCAGTAACATCCATTTCTCAACATTCAAACCCTGCCTGGCTATCCTGTTTTACTCAGAAATAAGTCACAATACTAAAGCTTTGTACTTGAAAATACCATTTCACCTGGACTTTTGTGTGACGGAACCGGTGACACATGTGCCCAAAGCAGGAACTGGCTTCAGGGAGGAACAGGTGGAACTGAAACTCTGCCACTCATTTTCAGTTATCAGAGCTGGCCAGGCATGCATGCACACATCCAGGTATACACGTACAGCAGGTGTATAAAGATGTGTCCACACACACACACAAACTTATACGTGAACAGACAACAGACTGTACTCACACACCTACACACACACACACACACACACACACACACACACACACACACACACACACACACACACACACACACACACACACACACACACACACACACACACACACACACACAGTGAAAGCAAACAGAGTAGACGCTGACACTGGCTTCCTGGACAGCCTCTCTCGCTGTGCACGGATGCCAGAGGAGGAGGACAGAGAGAGAGAGAGAGAGAGAGAGCAGGAGAAGCTGCGATGCTGCTGTAAAGACATCATTTCCATTGTGTACCAGGGAAAGTGGTGGCAACACAAAATGGTAATGACAGTTAAGGCGTTTAGTCACGGACTCACTGGAAGGAGCTGAAAAAAAAACAAAAACACCCTCATTTTGACATAACCGACATTCTCTGAGGCACCGCTACGGGGTCCAAAATAACTATGATGCAGGAGAACGTGCACACTGTGTGGCATTCAGTCCACCTGCTTTCCAGTGGGGAAAGATAAAATACACAAACAGGCACACATGCATCTACAGGATAGTAGCGCTTATACACACATGTTAATGTCAGAGGGAGGGCCCTTGTGCATCAGCCAGTCTTACAGAGATCTCTTTGCATCTCCACCCCGGGGCTGAGAGGCTTTGACTGCACACTATATGTATGATTTCGAGTACTGAGTGACAAGGAAAGGGCGAGGGTTGCATCAACCTCATGAGGCTCCATAACTCCCGGGAGAAAAAGAGAAAGAGGTGAAGGCAAACATAATAAGAGAGGAACGCAGGAAAACGTTGAAAAAAGACAGGTGGTGTCAGAGGTGAGTCATAATTGGACCTCATGATTGTTTGTTTGGTTTGTAGGGTTTGACGGGAAAAACCTCCAACAGTAAAAAAAATCCTTTCATATCCCGTCCTCTCCACGCTCTCTGTATAACATAACACATTTCACATATGTCTAAAAGTGTATGCAAATACGCACACAGATGCTTGTGTATCGTAACCCTTCATTAATTTGGCCTCTTAAGGGCGTGCTGAACAGCGTGTCCATTGTTGGTCCGCGGATGAGATCAAATATGCCAGAATCTCTCTATTTTCTGCCACCGTCCCCTGTGGTTGCTAATGGTCACCTTCTTATCTTTTAATTGGACGGAGGTTTTTCTAGAGAGCTCTTTTCTTGAGGACACTGTATAATGAGAGGGTTATTTAAGGGCCTCTGATTGACCTTCAGCCTTTTTTTCATATCCTGCCGTGAGAGCCATGCTGCAGATGGCACTGTTACAATACAACTGCGAGTTAATCTTATTCTGTCGAGACAGCAACTGCAGGCCCAAAGTTAGGTGGCCTCCACCGCCCGTTGGAGGAAAAAGAGAAGAGATGTCTGTAGGGAGAAGTGATTCAGGATGTAAGGAGGCCAATTACCACTGGACTACTGGCGAGGAGAACAGGGATTGCAGAAGAGAGCAGAGTCAGAAGGGCCGTAACATGATCAGTGCGAAAATGGCCATCACAGTATTGTAACATCATTAGCAGACACATAAAGGAAGATGAGCAGAGAATGAGAGAATGAAAACGCTGATGTAAGTACAAGGTGTCATGCTGTAAGCAACAAGCTCAACCGCAAAAACTTCCCGACGAGTCGTTCAAATTAAACCACACTTTGAAGCCATTAGTGCTACTGCAGCTAGGTGTCGAAAATGAGCAGCTCTAACCTTGCTCTTAAGTACAAAATTGTACTGTAGTGAAACATGCAGGCTTCAAACATTTCAGAAAAGACCTTGTCATAGAAGGAAGTCGACACAAAATGGAAGCAAAATGACAGCTTTGCAGCAGCCGCTTGAACATAAGTGGTGCGGTAAGGTAATTGGCTACATACTGTATAGAGAGAAAGACTTTTTCATTCTATTTGCTCTTTTATACTGTATATACACACACACACACTCACACACACAGAGGCACACACGCAGAGCTAGTTTCAACAAAAATGTGCTACACTTTTCTTTTGTGTCACTGCTTCTTGATGCTCTGGCAATATTGTTTTTTGTGACATCTATGCAATAAAGCAAATTTGATTGGAACTGAATTGAAGAGAGAGAAAGAGAGAGAGAGAGAGAGAGAGAGAGAGAGAGAGAGAGAGAGAGAGAGAGAGAGAGAGAGAGAGAGAGAGAGAGAGAAAGAGGCGGGGGGAGAACAAGGAGGAGAACACATGACAATAAAGCTTTGTTTTTCTATTCAGCACAATGGACGGTACTGCTGCACACTGCAACCTGCACTGTTTCAGCAGGCTTATGAGGGCGGCACTCATGGAAATATTTGTCAAGACAACTTCAGCACAAAACAGAGCCGAGCCGTATCTGATACTGGAGATTCCCGCAGAGATCCATACATTTTAAACAGCAAAAGGCTTTGATTCTCATGGAAGATGCAGAGAGGCTGAGGTCGTGGGGATCATGAATGCTGTTCCATATACAAAAGAACATCATTTTTTCATGCAGAATTTCATGCATTTTTAGATTTTGAGCCGTTACGCCATAACATCTCATCATAACCTGGTCTTTCAGACTATTAGAAAGAAAATGCCTCATAAGCATAAGTAAGCACTGAAGACTTGTGTTTAAAAGAATAACTGCCTTAACGAAAAAAAAAAATACAATAGGCTTGAAGAGAGGCCCTGATTCTAAAGATTATAAACATTAATTTCTTTATTTAAATTCAAGTTCAAACTCGGTCTCAAGCACAATGTCATAGAAAAGGAGCTCAGGGTGCTCTCTTTTTTAAATGAATTCTGAGAATTTGCCTCTCTGTTGTGCTGATGTCAGATATGCTGTATAATCAGGGGCTTCACCATTAAAGGAATAGTTCAACACTTTAGGACATTTCTTGTTGAGAAAAAAGGTGAAGATCGATCTAATCTCATATTTCAGCCTGCCAGCACCTTAAAAGCGTAATACTCAATATGATACTGTATATCTGGTTTGTTTTGCCCAAAAACAAATAGTGAAACTAACTATTTGTGGTTTTGTGGAGGGGTGTTTCCCAGGAGTGAATTCTTTAAACTTTCAACTTGACAAGAAAGCAAATAGGCGAATAAGTGTTGAACTAGAGCTAGAGCTTTAAACACTATGAGCAGGTCTTCAAAGTCATGAACGAACATGAGGTCATTTGGAGATATTTAAGAACTGCCGCCACGTTTGACATTTTTTTTTATTTTGGAGTCAAGACACATTGAGCAGAAACCATTAAATTGCTTCCCCAAAATGACCAGTTATTAGAATACAGCAGTATTTGGTCTGTGTTTCTGAATCTAATTGGGATTGTGTTCTGAAATATCCCTGAGATGATGGAAGACTACTTTAGTTATGAGCTGATGTGTGAATAGAAATTCAGGCGTGCATCAATAACAGCTTTTAGATTTTTGACTTCATCAGTTGCAGGAAGGCATGAATCCAGGACAAAGTGACGTTGTTAGTCCTAACCCTGGCATCTCAGCCTTTCAGCCAATCACAGGAATTATTAAACTGAATGCGTTTTTGTTAAGCAAGGAGAATAATGTCCTTCTATCAGCCCAAGCAGTCTAACACATTCATGTTACACAGTGAAATGCAGAGTTGTGCGTCATCTCCAAAGCTAAGATAACTTATCTCAAGGACTCTTGATAATATTTGCTATTTAAGTGTCTCATTTCAACAGGGTATTGTAGCATGTTTTTACTGCAAGGAGACCAATTCACTGGCCTCGAAAATTTAAGCATATGTACATTGCCACTTACGGAAAAACACGTTTTAATTACTGACCTACACTTCAAAAGGTTTCAAACGACAGATTCATAATTTTAATTCCACCACTCTTGCTCTGGTACCAGCCCTATAGGCCGAGATAATGATAATAACCAGGGACTGAGGGTGTGTGTGTGGGTGGAGCGGGGAAGGTCGGGCAAGATTAATTGTGGGGGATGTAAATTTCATTCGTCACATGCAGATTGATGTCAATTTTAATTGAATTAAAACAATGTGAACCCTGGCCTGCTCGGAGTCGAGGAGGACGGCTGGTGAACAGTGATGAAGTGAGTCGGAGACCACTTGAGAGAAGGGGGGAGGGGGCGGGGAGGTTAGGGGTGAGGAAGAAAGACAGCGAGAGAGGAAGATTAGTTGATGATGAGAGTGATGGTTGACCTTAAACTAATGAGCCATTCTGCCCCACCCTACACTGGTAATACCGCCGCTTCATGAGCAAATTTATAGACATTCATAGATTGAAGACCTACGTACCAGACTTGTGACATACTGGATGGATAACAGTAGGTTGTGACCAGTGTTAGGCAACTTACTTCCTTCTGTAATGCATAACATATTACTACTGTTAGTTACCACCATTTTAACCAGAGTTATTATATTTTTACCAAGTTATAAGTCACTTTTGTAATCAGTACTGATTACACTACTTTTGCATTACTTTCACCAGATTAACCACAGAAGTATGACTTGGCATTATAAAATGGAAGATCTCACATTGTTCTGCTACTTTATCCTCAGGTTAACCTGGTCTGTACTGATTACAAAACCTTTTACCATCATTTCTTAGTTTTTTTCAGCTGTTTTTACAAAACAAATGGACGCAAAACAAAAAGACGCCTCTCGCTGCAAAAAACTTGCACTGTCTGATGAGGCGGGTCTTTGCGCCATAACACAGTGAAATAGCTTGGCTCGCATGCAACACAACTACCCATCCATACACTGCTGGAAAGGGAAAATGACTGAATACACACTTGAGTGATTCATTTTTTGATACCCATTAACAGCTCGTTCTAGCAAAGATGCATGAAAGAGCCAATAGGCCCTCCATACAGGGGGCAACAGGGGCAGACCTGGGGTGACAACTAAAGTGAAAAAGGTGGAGACAATTTCTTTCTTCTTTCACTTTCATTTCATGGAAGAAAAAAAAAAGATTTGATTCTTTTGATCAACGGACCCTTGCGAACAAAAGGAATATAAAATATTAGAGAATGAACCAAAATCAGGACTGTATGACCACTTCAAAGGTAGGGAGTCACCACAATTTTTCTGTCTGTTTTGCTGACCAGTGTTGGCAAATCAGAAAGGACCAAATAGCACACAGTAAAGCGCTCTCCCAAGGCCCAACAGTCCCCTTTAATTCGTGCATTATTTAACTCCAAATTTGTATTTGGATCTGCATAAAAAACTTACTATTTTTGGAATTTTGTAGAGAGTGAGAGAGTTATCTGGATCCTCGGCAAAAGTCATGGGGCTCTACTCATCCTCCATCCAAGTTGGTTCAAACGTGGAAATCCATTCAGAAGTTTTTGTGTAATCCTGCTGAAATCAACCAAGCAACTAACCAGCCAACAAATGTTTATATGCGAAGACATAACCTATTTGGCTTCCATGTTAAATTAACTAAACGACTGATTTTTGGAGAATCTAACTGATCTAAGCATGTTTAGCATGCCAATATTGGCAAAAATTAAAAAGTCAGTAGTTGAACAATCTTAAATTGGTGAACCGGTGGGTCTGCCCAGGTTGAAAAACTTCTATAAACACTTGATTCCAGGTGGTAGCGCATTACTGGACATAGCTGCTGTAATAATAGTACTGTAAATCCTATTGGGAGACACATTATATTGAGCTGTTACTGCTTAAAGTAATACATTACTGTGATGCGTTACTTTTGCAGTGCATTAGCCCTAGCACTGGCTGTGACAGACAGCAGCTTATACTGTACATTTCACACATATGAAATCACTTTACAGTGTGTGCACTGGCCCCTCATGGCTGTGATTGATGTATGTGTGTATGTGTACACAGGTGCACACATGTGTGTAGGTGGAGTGAGGAAAAGTCAACTGCTGGAGTAACACTTATCTCAGGTGTGATTTTTATCGTCTTCTCCCCAAGGACATGTGCCTGAGGTGGAGTGTTTAGCGTGCCCACGGCAGCTCGGCAGTGCTGCAAGTGTCGATGTATTCACGCAGGACTCGAGCATACAGACCGCGAGATGGAAAAGGTTTCAGTCGAGAGTGAAACTCAGTGAATCTCATTTTGTCACCCCACACCTCTTATCTCCACCCACTCACTCACTCGCTAGGATAATATCAGGGCTAATCGCAGCCGCTCCCATCCATCTATCCACCTCCAGCTGGGTGGATGCCTCCGTCCTCTCCTGCGGTTCCAGCCTCTGCAGTGGTGAGACCACACCGGCCAGGCAAATGCCGAGCTATCATCACGATGGATAAATAAATAAATCATAAGGAGCCGCTCACAAAGTCCTGCATCACGCGTGCACACACAGGCCGTAACATTTTATAAGGTTGTGAAGTGTTCATGCTTCTGAAGGTGACCCTGTAGCAGAAGAACTGTAAGGAACCTTTTACTGCAATGAGACGGTGTCCTGGATCACCTCCCGCACCTCAGCTCCTCATTACACACAGACACACTTCCTGTCTCTCTCTCTCTCTCTTTCTCACACACAACACACATACATACAATGTTGTCCTATATCAAATGTGAGATCTAGACCAGAGAGGCAAGGACAATCAGGTAGTGTGAGCCCCACGGTTGAATCTTAAAGGGACAGTTCCCCCCCAAAAATATAAAATACATATTCTTATTCATACTCTTCAATATCTTAGAACTTGATGGCACTTGGCTTGTAGTTCCCAAAGCACCAAAATCAAGGCACTGGAAAAA
The DNA here is from genome assembly GCA_963678695.2 of Diplodus puntazzo. Lineage (NCBI taxonomy): Eukaryota > Metazoa > Chordata > Actinopteri > Spariformes > Sparidae > Diplodus > Diplodus puntazzo. Next base: position 13,279,953 of record OZ023164.1, on the reverse strand, counting down.
TTCCAGAGCTCATGAAACGGTGCCTCAAGATAATGGATAGGCCTTGTTGTGAGCAGTTTCATGTTGGAACTTTTTTTCTACCAAGCTGAGCCGTATCACGGACAGAAGGAAGCGTGCACCCACTCATGAATGAGAGGCTCGTGCAAACATTAAAAAGAGGTGCTCTTAACGTAAAATAGCTTAGTAAACTAGCATCTCGCCCATGAGTAGATTAATTTTTCCATAGTTGGCAGTTGTTTAGTTTAGTTTAATACGGTATTTTTTAAACATATAAAACGCAAATACACTGGTAGATAAACAATAAATAAACTTACTGTAAAACATATAAACAAAACAGGACTGAAAAGTTGTAGGCTGCAGGCCTTAGCTTATTACACCTACCCTTTTAATATTAATCATATTTTGTCAGCTGTCTTTAAATCATACAGAGCAATAAAAGCAACTAAGAATATATATATTTTATATACCCAAATGCATTTTACATACACTCTGGTGTTCATACTTCTGTTTTATATTTGTTAATCCTCTTGTGTTTAAAACATTTCTAACTCTTTCATTTATGTTTCTAAATCTTTCCACAGATTTACTCCATACACTGAGACACACCTTTGTTATACTTAAGTTCTGGTCTTTTTTTGTGAACACACAGTTGCCTCCCAGTACATATGGACATTTTCTTATTTGGATACAGTCTGGCAACATGTTGTTGTATACGCCAGTGATGCTAAATTTAAGTCTCCAGCTTCACTGAATTTGATTGCCTGTGAATTTATGAATAATGTGTTTGTTGGCTGTGATAATCAGCTCTGTTTATGATTCTGATTGCTCTCTTTTGAAGCAAGTCAATCAATGAATTGAAGTATGAATATAAGATTCAATATGTGTAATGAATTTTAGGTTAGGAATGTCTTTTGTTTTCGTCAATATTGCGATGTAGTTTAGATATTTGCTGTCATTCTGTAGAGAGAAAATAGTTCCCACACGAAACTGCTCACAGCAAGAGCTGTGGATCATCTTGAGTAATCGGGTCATGACTTCTGGAACGAGACGTTGCTGTTGAGTGTTTCGCAGTATTTTTTTGGCACTTTGAGTGCCACAAGCCGAGTGTCATCTGGTTCCATTATACAAGAGAAGACAGACATCTCCCAAACTTGGCAGCTCGCACCACAACAATCTAAATGGGTAAATAGCTCTGCAGATAAGAGGGACAAAAATGAGTCCTTGACCCCTTGAGGTGAACTGTTTCTTTAATTGTAACAGCACTTGCAGGAGATGTAAATTCCAGTCAAAAAACAAAGTGAGCAGGGAATCAAACGAAAAACCGAAGCAGTCACATACTTTTTTTTCACAAGTGTGTATTAAAGCAAGTTTCCTAAGCACCTCCCCTCTCAGCATGGTTATTCTACAAGAGGTAATGCAAAGTAGATGACTCCAATCCTCCCCTCGGTTTCCTCCTGCCCTCTGCACCCCACATTCACTGTGCCAAATGGTACATTTACATTGGTCGTAACCTCAATCACCATGCTCGCAGGCTATGCTGAATGTGCAGACAGACATTTCTACAGTGAGGGGATGCAGACAGAGGTATAATGGGAGCAATAGATAGAAACCCACGCCCAAGGCATCCATCAAACCAAACGACTCCATTACAGTAAGTCGGAAAGAGGCAAACGGTAATGTGCACTGTGATAAACACTGGGATAATAGTCTGTTTATAGTCCTGGACACACTGTTTCTGCTGGGAAACACTGGCGAGGAATACAGATAAGATACAGGAGCGGCAACCTCTCTATCTCTTTCATTCTTTCTATCTCTTCTCCTCTCTCTTCCTCGCTGTTATCAGTCACGTTCACTCCCTTGTTCTCTTTATCCCTTTTCCGCTCTCTCTGTATAATATTTTCCTCCCTTGCAGAACGCGGAAGGGAGCTGCATACATCAGCTGAACAGGGCTTTTATCTGGTGTTATACTAGTGTAGCATTATCATCCCAGTGCTGGAATGAGGCCTAGGAGAACCATAAAAATTGAATGGAAATGATTCAGATGTTCTATTAAAAAAAACTGACATCACGGCGCACCAGACAGATGCAGGTATGCCCTTATAACAAACACACAAGGTAGCCCAAACTGTACATGCGAGTATCAATTAATCATAGCCGGGTGATTTCAGCTGAGGCGTTGCTTCTTGTGTCTCTGATAGCAGAAAATGGTAAACACGAGAGTAGACTAATCTGACCGCGCTCTGTATTCCTCAGAGGACCCGGGAAAAAAGCGAACCTGCTGCTGCTATGAATCAATTATAAGAGTACACAAAAAGGCACTCTCTTTACAGCTGGGAGGTTGAGGTGAAGGTCTGCGGAGGGGAGAGGGAAAACAAAATCTTTCCATCTGTTGATAATGGTGTTTTTAACTCTCAATGCACACTCCAAGCTCCACGCAGGCTGTACTCGGCCGTGTCCGCATGCCCGGAATGAGATAAAAACAGTCAAATTTGGGCCTGACACAAAGTGGAGGCAACATGAAAATGAGGGAAGGGGTCGCTGTTTCTTTTACATTTCTATTAACCTGAAGAGCGCCGGCGCTTGATTAAGGAGCTCCTCGATCAGTCCGATGTGGGTGAGCCTGTGTTCATGACCATAGTTAACCTCTATTACAAGACCGACCTCAGTCCAGATATCAGCTTGTGTACTGATTCTAATGGAGGCCGTGCAGCAGGGTCAGAAGAGAAGACACGCAGACACACACACACACACACACACATGCACACACACACACACACACACACATACATACGCAGGCATACACAATTTTCAGCGAGACAGGGTCAAAGCAAGGGCCAGTGTCTATTGCGCTATATTTAAGATCAGTTAAACTTAATGACCTCCTTCATCCCCTCTGCCTATCAAATAAACTACAACATTAGCCCTCAGATCGCAGACATAGTTTGGTCTTTTATGCTCGCCGTCCAGGCAATGTCGGTTTTAACAGGATGCGATAAAATGTGGATAATCTCACGCCCACTTGAGGGGATGATGGTGTAGGTTTATTAAAGGAAATGAGCCTATGGCCGGAGTGAGCTCATCTAATTCACCCAGAGGCGCCCCTCTGGTATTATAACAAGGTAAAAATGCTGTGGTGATGTAGAGAATGCCATATTTTCACAGCAGTGGCAGCACAGCTGATGACACAATTGGTGACTAAGGGGCACCTATTGTGATATGTGAAGAAAAGAATAATCCTCCTCTACATAGCCATTGATGTTTTGCTGCTGGAAGCGTGTTTCTTAATAAACATGGCACACTTGGCCAGTCAGTTTACTGGGGGACACTGAAAATAGTCTTCATTTTCGGAGACGCGCTTCATGCAAATGATTTCATGTACGGCAGGTTGATCCCTGAATGGACCTGCTGCGTTAAAGCCACATCACAAGAAATTGCATCCTCTATTTTTGATGACTTATTGACGTTTCCTCATGGGGAACATGCGTCACGATTCCTCTGCCAGTGTGTAGGCGTCTGTGTGTAGCTGTGTGTGTGTGCAAGCTTTACACAAAAGCGCAAAAGCAAACAACACTAAAAATATGGAACAATGGATTTTTTAAATGTAACTCTGAAGCTCACTGTCCGTTGTTATACATTTCCTGTTGGCTCTTCTTCTAGGGCTCACACTGTTTATTTACAGGTTTATTGGACATTCCTACCTTGCACTGCACCCAGGCAACATGCAGGGCTCATGTACAGAAAGAAAATGGCAGCTACACACTCCTCTTTTACATTATCAGTGTTTCTTCCTCTTTCTTTCTGCCTCTGTGCCATTTCTATCCCTCTCTACATGTCCTCATTCTTTCCTCTCTGTGATGTCATTAGTGTGAACTGTGTATATTTATAACGCAATAAAGTTTTTACGACCACCGTCATTATAGAACATTGAGGTCATGGCTGACAGGCTAACAAACACACAAGGATAAAGCCAAAGTACATACAGCAAATAGCCGACACGCACTCACTCGCCCAGACATACAAACTCTATAGAACACAGCTGGATACATTTAATATGTGTTGATAGGTAAAGCAGATAGGTAACATGCCGAATCAAAATAAAAATAAACAACGAAATGATTGGAATCACCTGAATCACAAAGATGAATTAATATACATATTTCAGGTATTCATCCTCGTACAAGCTCTGCAGATAGATGTCTGTCACCAAAAGGTGAGAGAGATTTATTTTGTATTCCTCAAAAAATTTAAACACAGACACAAACATGTCTTCCCATAAATATTGTCCTGATAAAATCTGCAGACCTGAGAAAGAATTTTGGCAAAAAAGGTGAAAAATAGTTCTCAGCAATCTTGAGTAACCTGAACATTGTTTCTTGAAAGACGTGTTGAGTGATTATAAAGGAGACCTATTTTGTTTTTTGCCTTTTCTCCATGGTTATAGGTTCGTCTGCATGCAAAAGATCTTAAAAGTTACATGTAAAAAAAGTCCACATCATCAGAATCTCCTTTACCCCACAGAAAACACTGCACCTTAAACGCCTCGTCAGTCATCCCGACTCTAATTCTGTGATTTAGTGACATCAGTCTGTGTCACCATGTCACACATTCTCATAACTTTGCCTTTGAGCTAGCTTGGCATGTAAGAATTGGTCTGTCGAAGCTTCTCTGTTGCTGTTAGCGGTGCTGGCTCAGACGTGTGTGCTGACCAATTAGAGAAGACTGTTTAATTTGGGGGGGGGGGTAACCAAATGTAAAATCAGACATCGTACACATGTACATCACAAATGTTCGATGTGGTGAAAGGGGTTCTCCACATTAAACCTATCCAAAAGGGAGCAGTGGGCAGCCAGCCTACAGCGCTAGTGGATCAAGTGCCTTGCTCAAGGGCACCCACTATATGGACCTTCTGGCGTTGGTCGCTCAAAGTATCATAAAATGTTGACCTTGCCTGTTCTAAGGAAATTCTCTGGCACTTTATAGGACAACATGAAGGGACTTGAGGTCCTCCACTGTGTGGGTAATGGCGTTCAAATGAAATCTAGCGGATCTTCCTCCTATCTGCTTTTTACTTATTGAGCCCCACCGGGGATGTGGAGCCATCAATCACATAAGCATGCCAATCTGGAAGCCACATCTCCAGGACCACATTTTAGCCTCATCCAATAACACGCCATGCTCAGGTTGAGGTATGTATCTCCCAGTTTGCTAGATAGCAAACCGTCTGTTTATCTCGCGCTGCTATCACCCTCATATCACACAAGAGCAATGACCAGCCACACAAATAAACACCAGAGGAGATACTAATCAAATGCTAACACTGCCTCTGTGTGGACCAACATGGAGCACACTCACACTAAGACACTCTCTAAGTAGATGAATACGATAATGGAGGATACCTTTTTGAGATGATAATCCATGAATCTAATTATACGCTCTTTACTATGCACAGCATCATAGACAGTGCCAAACTAATGTAACTAATGTACAGTATGAGTTGTTCTTGTTAATAATGATATGATTAGTTCAAACCATTTTATTCGCGACACCTGCACTGAGCGCAACCTCATTTTAGGCTTTAATTTGTATAATGTGACTCCAATGGGAACAGAACAATAGGTAGCACAGGAAAAATGGTGCAATCGAGAGAGTTTTGAGAGACAGTGGAGAAGTAAAAAAAAAAACAACCTGCATTTGACCTTTTCATCAACGCTAATCAGAGCAGTTGACCTGGCAGGAGCGCACAAGCTCAGCCCGCCCGATCCTCAGGTCTCACCCGGGAGTCTCAAACCAATGATTGAATGCATTTATTTGTCATGCGCTCACCTTGCAGCTGCTCAAGGCAGAGGGAGAGATAGAGGGAGAGAGACAGATAGAGAGAGATAGAGGGATGAGAGAGAGAGAGAGAGGGAGAGGGAGAGGGAGAGGGACAGAGAGAGAGAGAGAGAGAGAGAGAGAGAGAGAGAGAGAGAGAGAGAGAGAGAGAGAGAGAGAGAGAGGAAGCAGAGTAAGAGCACTGTAAATCTCCTGACCTTGGTCCTGGCTCTTTAGCTCTCTGTGTGAAGGGGTTTAGCCTATAGCCTTAAATATTTCAACACTACTTGGTTGGCTGGAAAGTGCTGAGTTAGAAGAAGGGATAGAGGCCAGGCCTCAGCATTCAACCTCCCCCAGCAATTAACACAGCAGCAGGGCATCGCTGTAGTGCTCAGTGGTGTGTGTGTGTGTGTGTGTGTGTGTGTGTGTGTGTGTGTGTGTGTGTGACTGTGTCGTTGTTGACGTTCATTCCTTTTCTTCAAGTGTATGTGCCTGTTATAGCTTTCGCTCCACAGATTCCTACAACATTAGCCTTAGAGCTTCTACAATAGACACCCCCAGACTGTTCTACTTACAGAACCACATTTGAATTTTCATGTTCTTTTGTCTTTCATGAAGACTTACCAGTTACTGTGAGCTCAGTCGTCCTCCTGACCACAAAGCCACCAAACTGGACTTCACAGGTGTAATTCCCAATATCATCTTCCTTTACCTCCTGGATGGACAGAATGTCTCTCTTCTGGATGATGCTGGCACGCCACTGCTTTGGACGGCACTCCTGTACATAAGAGAAGGACAGGCAGGTCAAACGTACAACTTCTGCCCAAATCTTACTATTGATAAATCATGAGAAGTGAAACGACTGGCAGCAGACGGAAGGAAAGGTACCGTGTGCTGCACCATGTAGTCTGGCATGAAATATTCTGGGCAAGCCTGACATTATGAAATTTAAGACCTCCACTCTGCTTCATAATGAATTAGATCCATCACGTTTCGAGTGGTCTGAGCTGGGCACAAAAGCTTTCAAACATCACTAAGTATTACGAGGGTGGATGAAGTGGTAGGGATGCATAGCTTGGCACGCTGACATAAAAACTCCATATGGTAAAATGATAAGGCTGAGCCATTATCCTACTTATCTGATCAAGATTTATTGCACTGAACGGAAAATTCTCCATTCAATACTCTGGTTGAGCCACGGAGGACAGGGAATGTTATTTACAGTATTCTCTGCTGGCAAAATAAGTGTGTTTGAGCAGTGTATGCGTGTCTGTCTGTTTGTGTGTGTGTGTGTGTGTGTGTGTGGGTGACTCTATGACATGATACTCTCTCCAGCCCCACGGTGCTCTGGCAGTGACAGTGGCTAGGCGGATTCTATTCCACCATTGCTCCCGGCAACCTTCGAATTCAATCACGGTGGCTCCGCAGTGGTCCAAATAACTCTAGGTTCCAGCACTCCCAGTCATTACCCTGACCGTAATTGAATTCTGGAAAAACCTAGAGGTCGAGCCCGGCTGAGCTAATCTACTGCTGATCTGCCTGTGATTAGTCTGGCCTGAGCCCTTCTCTGGGATGCACTTTGTTGTCCGCAGGCCGTGCCTGACCTGGGAAAGGCAAGAGCCCAGGTGAGCGTGGAGAGGGCGCATGCTGAATAAAGATCAGGGACTACAGTCGGGGTGTTTAGAGGACATCCACTCGTTCCGCAGGGCAGCGAGTGACATCGCACAATTTTCTCCCCGTAGAAGTTTTGTGTTCATTATAAAAGCCATCTCTGTGGGTGCCCTCTGCTTAGTCCTTGTTCTCTCTGGATGACTCTCGCAGTGCACTTATGTAATTCATCACGATCATTTGCATCCGTGCATTATCTGCCTTAGTGATCTGGAACTACGTTTCCAACAAGGCTTTTAAACATAAACAGCCCAGAAATTAGATGAAAACAAACCAATGAACCATTCAAGAATATTCCACGGTTGTATAACCACAAAGACAGACTCCCTCCTTATAACGTTTCCCTAACACATAACAAATACCAGTAATTAGGACACACACACACACATACACACATGGAGAAAAAAAAAATCAATGACCTTCAGGCAAGTATAATGATACAAAATCCTAACCACACCACACACCAGATCGGTAAGAGAGAAAGCCCACCTTGTACCAGGTGATGTCTGGTTCTTTGCCAGGTTCAACGTAATCATCTATGTCAGGACAGAGGATGTCTTTACTCTTGCTGAGCTCAGCCTTCTCAGCCCGTCTCATGTTGGAGTTGTAGCACAGGTTTGTGTCATTCTCCGCCACGGTGAGGGACATGGACACCTTCATGCAGTAGGTGGAGTTCCTGTGGGCAGAAAACAACAATACAACCGGATTAAGGTCCGTCCATCCTTACTTGAGAGAATCTGGCAGTTCAAAACACTGTAACTGATGTTACATCACTGAACGTAAGGTAGGAAAATACTTCACAAGCAGAAAAACATTCACACAAGTACACGTGCAAACAAGTGATATGTAACGGCACTCCATTATTATTTATTTTCAGTCTTTTCGTCCCTCCTCTGCCTCTCTCCCCCTCCCCTATGTTTGTGGGGTTAGCAATAACGACGTGTTCAGCAGCTTTACCGAGTCAATGACTCACACTCACGACCACTAATGGATTTATGGGGGGAGTCAGCCGGGCCTGGGAATGCTAATCAGAGAAGAGACAAGCGCTGAGAAGGGCCTCACAACATGACAGAGGAGAAAGCTGCTTGGTCATCAGATGGTCCAACACAAACCACAACCCCCCCCCAGTAACCATCAACACACTTCACCTCTGATCCACGCTAGCTGACAGAGAGGGATGCCTCTCTCTCTCTCTCTCTCTCTCTCTCTCTCTCTCTCTCACGTCTTTATTAATATCATCATAATAATTATCATCAAAGCCACAATCATTTCAACCCCCATCACCACTGACACAATGCCATCCCACTGCACCTGCCTCCCCAGGAGTGACTGTGACGAGGTGTTGCCTCTTAAATTACACGCTACATGGCTAAACGGAGGATACACTTTGCTGCTAAAACAGCCTGAAGTCTCGCATTGCCAAGGCCCACCATCTCCCACAATGCCTCATAATCACAATCATCTCAGGCATTGCTAAGCCCAGGATGCAGCAACAGTGCCTCTGAAAAATAGTGTCGGGTGACCTTGTTTTTGGTGGAACATTATCCCCATGCTCTACCTCTTTGCCCATGTTTCATGAGCTGGGAGTAAGATGGAGTCAGGCTTGTCTTTGCAGCAACGGCCAGTACCACTCACATTGAGCTTCCTTTTTGGCGAGCCCTAGCATAGCAATGATAAAATCCCAGCACAAGAAAAGGTAACAGCTGCCATCTTGTTTAGCTTTTTACCATTAGCGACCAGGTTAGTGTTGTGGTAAATTGACATTTTCAGCATGTAAGGTGGCTTGGATGTTGTTTTAGCTTTTTCGTAGTGAGGAGGACTTTAAACACAGACTGCTGAATTAAATTATTGGCCAAAGCCAGGTTCATACCAACAGTCTACATCTGGTGAGTCAGACTCTTTCTACTGCAGGGATTTACTCCCTTCCGCCACAAGAGCGTTTGGCCACAGAAGGTGAGAGATAAATCCTGGCGTAAATCCTGGTTAGGATTAGGCACCAAAAAGGCTTGGTTTGGGTTTGGAAAAGTTCATTCTTTTGGTTAGGGTCCTTTGAGGCAGGAGGTTGGCATCAGATTAAAGGGGCTGTGAGAAGTGTGGAGGTGCAGAAGGTCGTTGAGGAGCCGGCGTATTTTCTGAGTGAAATAGAGGATTTTAGCTTGATTCTGTTGTGTGATGGGGAGCCAGCAAACTTTGGGACGGGAGTGATGTGGTCACAGGTTGTACTGGAGATTATTAAGAACTTCAGACAAAAAAATCATAGTGAAGGAGAACCTGACGGTAATGAAAGCCTGGATAAGAACGATGGGCAGAGGGAATGCATCCAAACTGTTCCCACAAACTTTGAAGCACCACTGTAATCTAAAGCATCATTGGCTGTAGCACTGTGGTTCTCCTTAATTTAAATGAAACAGCCCGGTCCAAACCATAAAAAACAGCCCTAGACTTAATGTCCGCATGCTTTCATAATGTCTGTCTGTGTTTTTATTCTCCGCCGGCCTGGTCCTGCCTGACTGTGATCTGACTCGGTCAGTCACTCCGTCGGTCGAACGCCAGGCCGTGCGCACAGCCATATGGGCTTTCATTTCATTTCATTACATTACATTTACGGCTCACCAGATGCTCCCATTCACTGTAAATGACAGGGTTTCATATGATCTACTCAGGTTATGGAAGCAATAAGGGAGTCACCTCTCTCGTATAAACACCTCTGACCCCCTGGGACCATAAAACACAGATGTAGACACACACCCACACACAACGGCACGCACACACACGTGCCTTAAAAGATAAATGTGGCCACATGCGGCAATAGAGGAGTGGGTAGCGATAGAGCAGAGGGAGAATGGCTGCTTGGAATGAGAAAGAAAAGATACTGTATGCTTCTACAACATAGAAGATGACTAAAAGGGCATCTGGAAAATGCTGTAGGAAGCAAAAGTAAGATGCAAGATATCGCAACCGAGGTATGCCCTCTTAGTGCTGAAATCTAACACTATCGACTATCTAGAGGGAACAGAGTGGGAAGACGCGATGCTGTAGGCTCACAGAGCACTCTTGGATAATGTACTTGTTTATAGAACAAAAAAAGACCGTGCAAATGCGCTCGCAAAAAAAAAAACGCACATGTGGACACGTACGTGGACATGCAGGCACGTTCGAACACCTACGAAGTCAAACCCCCTCGCTCGCCGACGTAATGGGAAGACGATCAGGAATGACCTCTCGCAGCGGTGCACCTGAGCCACTTAAGTCCCCAGCGAACCAATGGGAGAAACCGCCACATGTTAAAATATTCACAGCAGGCGCCCTGTGGCATTGTGGGAAGATGTCAGCGGTGTAGCTTGATTGATGGACAGCCGGGGGTCGATGCATCCTGTGGTGTCTTTCACGTCTGTCACAATTTATTCAAGTGTAGCTGCTTTGGATATTAATCTGCAGCTCACGTTAGCTTTAATTCTCCACACATTATAATCCCATGTTGGATAATGTAATCATGGGAAGGAAATACGCCTGGTTCTACCCACTCCAGAACACAGACTCATTACTAGGATTATTATGAAATAATTGAGCAGGTGAAACGTAAAGCGGCTGTGGCAGTGTGTGCATGAGAGACGGAGCGAGGCCGAGAGGAAGAGAGATTGATGGATGTGAATCGATGTTACGGACCTTATGTGAGATGACATGCGGGGGAAAGAGGGAGGCGGAGAAAGAGCAAAGGAGTGAAAGAGAAGGAGAGCAAAGGGAAGCACATGGAGATTGCTATGTAAATGAAGTCACCTTCACACGAAAACTGGCGATTAGACTTAAATTTGCAGACAGAGAAGGACAAAGATAGCTGTGCACACATGACGGTAAATGCACACATTTATGCAGCAGTGAAACACACGCACACACTCCGGTGCTCCTTCCATATCTCTTTCTGAGAAAAAAAACATCTGGAGGGCTTCAGTGAAAAGCTGAACTTAACACAAAGGGATTTACCTACATTTATAGATAGTACACAACACGCCCAGAGCTACTGGAAACTATCCTGCGATGCACTACACAGTGCAGTCAGAAGGTATCAGGGCAGCGACACAGTTATTTGTTGCGTTGGCGTCTGTGCTCCAGCGCACTGGATTTCAAATGAAACAATGGCTATGGCTGTAAAATGCCGGCCATCAACTTTGATTTGACGGCGCTTTCATCAAGATCAGATTGAATTGCGCTGCAATAAAATCATCGTGGCATGGTCTGCGGTCATCTTCTCTTCTATATAGCGCATTGCCATCGCAACCACCGCATTTTCTGCTCACACTCCCCACGCATCTCATACTGCAAGTATCCCAATCTATGCCGTTGTGTCAAAAATATCAATGTATCACATAACCTCGAGGATGTAGAGTCATTGCACATTGGCTCCTGCAGTACCTCTGATCCTCCAACAGACCCACATGTGATTACATGTTTAATACTGTGGTAAAAAACCTGAATAGATTTTAAAAAGTAAGGCCAGTCTCTATGGCTATGGATGATTTGTAAAGATTCATTCAAAATGATTTCACATCAACGACTTTAAATGAGAAAAATAAAACTAGGATTTCGCTATTTTGACATTTTGCAATAGTATTCACATTTTTAAACAAAAGAAAATTCTAATCTTAATGTGCAAACACATTTGCGAAAAGCAAACTATCAATGACATTGAAAGACGTGGCAGCGGAGATGTTTATAGCCGTAAAATTAGGTCTCAGGACTAATTTACATCCAAATAACATTTGTGAAATATGGCACATACAGTGCATGCTCATTCTGAAGAGCTGACGCGTTCCAGTGGCACGTAATGTGCTTTTAATTGCATGCATTCATGATGACATTCTTACTTAATGTAACTCATTATAGTATAGGGTTTCTAGGTGCCAGTTTATTAAGTACATATTAAGGACATTGGAACAAAAAACCAATACATCAGCAATACAGCCTACCTTCATGAAGCTTACAGTGTATATTCAATTTTTGAGGCACTGATTAAAATCTTTTGTCATACTGAATGACTTTGTAACACTTGTCCATTGCTAGCAGTGCCAGTGGGAATGGGAGTTACAATACTAGGTATCAGTGAGATGTCAGAGATTAGGATAAACGAAGATGTACTGCATGTACTCTAAAACTCCAATTGGGCGAAGTGAAAACAAAGGCATTCTGTTCCTCTTTTTGCCTGCAGGGAGTTTTAGGGGAGAGTGTTTGGGTCATATACGTGTGAAGATGTGTGAGTCAAAAGCTTACTCCCGAACAAAAAGACAATTGATTTCAGCTCAGAGGGAAATCTCTTGCAGTGTTTTGATTAGAGTATCTTGGAAGTTTGAAATCTCCCCAGCTCAACGCGAGCAGACTGAGAAACACAGCTCTGCAGAACTACAGAATGTCAGTGGTAGGAGTACTCAGATGTACTCAGTAGTACAATCAAGCTGAAGTTAGTAGTTAGTTCACTGTTAATAACTGTTTATTGAAAAGTTGCAACTGATGTTTATGATCCTGTGCTAATGTTGGACATGTGTTGAACCACTTTATAAGCTGATGGGAAGTTTAACCTATATTAACATATCATCATTTAATAGCTGATATATATTTTGTTAAAAATCAAAATCTGCAAAATAACTAGTGCAAAAAAGTATATTATTTCCCTCTGAAACGTTAGGGAGTAGATGTATAAAGAAGCATTAAATTGAATTAAAGTAAGAACACAATGAGTAACACTCCACCATTACGGCAAACTCTGAATTCCCAAACACAGCTTGAATAGAGACAAAGCCTCCTTAGATGAGACTGTCAATAATCAAAGACAATATGAATTAATAGAGAGACAACACTGGAAAGTGTTTGTGCCAGATTTGTCCTACAGAGTGCAGTAATTACATTAAGTGGAGGCTGGGGTATCATTGCATACAAACACACTCCTCCCGTCACACTCAATGTATCCTGCAAGCCTCTCTGGGTCTTTAAGAGGCCTTTAACTGGGTTTATTAAAAACTCTCTGAAATCAAGAGCTGCAATGAGGCGTTAATTGAGGGATGTTCTCTACTGTAAAGGTTAATAAGTTACTGCCACATAATTATGTATCTTGTATTAGGAAGAGTCTCTGTGTAACGGTCCGCTAAAGTCTGTGTATGCGTGTGTGTGCTTGTGTGTTTGCTTCTGTTTGTGTTCAGTTCTTTCTCCTTGTTCATATATCTCTCCACCCCCACTTGACATGGCTTACAGTTCACTGGCTTACTCATTTCTCTCTCTCCCTCTCGCTCTCTCACACAGACACATACACAGACACACATGTACAGAACGCAAAGACAGCTGGAAATACTTTATGATAATTATAATATATAATACTGTAATAAATGCTCACTTAACCTTTCATTAATAGCTAGTTAATACCAAATCAATATCAAACCAATATGAAGAAAATAAACATCAGTTGCAACCCTATGACCATCCACATAATGTTAACAGATGAAATGACGATAAATGTACTATTTATTAATGATGGTTGGACTAAAGTGTTACCAACAACTGACAATCATTTATCATAAGTTGATTTCAGTATTAACTGTCACTGATTAAAAAGCGCTTGTGATATATGTTTGTTGTACTTACATGCAAGAGGTCAAAGCTATTCTCCTTTCTGGAATGGTATTTAGCTTAGCTTAGCTTTTAGCTTTGCATAAAAAGTGGGGAACCAGCAAACTACAATTGTTTTTCTTTTGTTATTTGTGGTTGTGCTATGTTACGTTAATAAGTAGGTCTGAAGAGCTGTTTTTAGTGTGTATTTTTCAACTTTTGAGAGAGCTCGGGCTAGCTGCTTACCATTGCCTCAAGTCTTCATGCTAACCTAGGCTAATTGCCCTTCAATTTCCAGGCCAATACTTGCACAGATATGTGTATTATTCTTCTTATAATGTTTAAAATAAAATATCAAACTACATTTTCCTTACAAACAGTGGACATTTAAATGTATTTTCCGTGGTGTTATCCTACCGTAGGACGCAGGAGTAGAGGCCCGCGTCCTGGAGGTCAGCTGGTCTGAACCAAATGGCATCCTCCTCCTTGCTCATCCGTATGCCGTCGAAAGAGATGGGCTCCTCGAAGTCGCTGTGGCCCAGGCCAGAGCTGCGGTACCACATGAGGCTGAGGCCCACACTCTGCGCCTGGCTGTAATTGGCCCGGATGTAACCATAGAACAGCGCGCACTTCAGCCGCACCGGCTCACCCTGCAGCACCCGGTACTTCAGGTAGTCCACTGACCAATCTGTACAGCCATCCACTGCAGAGAAAACAAACAGAGAGAGGGAGATATTCATCAATACTTCATCAGTTAAAGTGATTAAGATGTAATAGAATATGTGTAAGCACACACAGAACACAGAGCGTAGAAACATTAGGCTATATTTACAGCAAAACAAACAAGCAATAATCTGCCTTCATGTTACATGGGAGAACATACGAGAGGGATGCTGATAACCAGGTCGTATATCAGCCACAGTGATCCTCTCTTGGTTAGAAAACACTTGCGTATGTAGCTAATTCAGCAATGAAACACTAAGCTGTGTGCAGTATGCATCTACAAAATATTTAGAGGTGTATACTGCATGGATATTAATGTAGTTCAACTTCTTTTCGCTCCTTATTATGTGTTAGCTTTTGGAGGATCGCAACACCTGTGGCAGACATGTTCCCAGCGCACACATTCAGGGCATGTGTGCCCTCCTGGCCTCTGCAGAGACAGCTTAGACACCATTCTGCAATATCCAAACACGTAACCACTGTGAAATTTGGGACAGAACTGTAAGACATCTCCATAAATGATGTCAGGCTCCTCTGAGTGCTGAGGGTGCTCCACAACTCCAGTGTCAAAGAGTGCAAGTCCAGGTCATTAACTGGGAATACGCCTGGAGCACTTGAAGCAAAGTGTGTTCCTTGTCTAACAATTCTATTGACAGTTATTATTCATTAGGCTCTTTGTTACAGAGCTAACAGGCTATCTCAGCTATCATCCAATTTCTATGCACTGCATGCCACTCATTAAAAATTCTCTACCCTGACTGGACCAGACTTAGCGTTTGGCCTACATGTCCGCCCAGGTTAGCGTGCATCATGGAAAGTAGGGTAGCTCATTTCGCAGATAAAAATCACAGGCTAACACGTGCCGCGCAGACGGAAACTGTATCACCCAGTCTAGTTTGTGAACACATACATGTAGGGCCCGGCAGCTGAAAGGACATTTGACAAAAATCAGAGACACTGACCCGGCCCCGCAGGCACACGGGTCTGCTCCAGTTCTAGCGAGCAGTTGAAGTCCCAAGCTACCGGAGGTTAACCTATGGCCAGCTATCAGTCTCTGACTAATTAGCTACCATTTGTTTATCCAGCAGGTGTGTATTAGGGCATGTGTAACCAGAGAGATGGAGAGGGAGAGAAGTGGTGATGGTGCGATGAGATAAAGTAATAAGAACCCTGCTGCGTGCCGGTCTGTGAGTGATACAGAGCCTCACAGGGACAGCTATGCTTGTAATTAATACTCTTAATTACCAGGGAAGTAATGTGTGTCTTTGTGTGTGTGTGTGTGTGTGCGTGTGTGTGTTTGCATGAGTGTGCATTCCCTATATGCCTGGTTGTCTGCCTAATTATGTCTGTTAATTACCAGTAGGCTTAGCCCGTAAATGTGTGCGTACGTGCGCTTACGTAGGAATGTGAGAGCAAGAGAAAGTGTGTGTGTGTGTGTGTGTGTGCGTGGTGTAATGTGTGAAACCCTGTCTAATTATCACTCCTAATAATGAGAGCGGGGCCCCTATAGATGCACACATGCGCTCCTCGTAACTTTAAACTACATTTGGAATCTGTTAAGGATCTGCGCTGATGAACACTGTTAACAATTTACGCGTGGAAGACAAGCTTTGGTTTTTTTTTTGGCAATTGAGTTATGCGATTGAATTATTCAAATATCACCCAAAAAACCTCGCCATTATTATTTCATTAACAGCAGGATTCAGCTCAATTTTGAGCATCTATCTCCTGTGAATATTTAGATATGAAATGAGAGGGAAACATTAAAGACACGCTAATCAACACACTGCCGCTTCGTCCTCTGACATCAGACTGAATTTCCGTTGAAGGCAGCAGGTGAGTCCCCCTCGCTGCATATCAATCTGCTAATCAGCAGGGGCAGCGTGGGCTTCATTCAGCCTTTACTTTATTCATCCTCCACACCTCTAATGGATATGACCTCTGCCTCTCTCTCACGCTCTCCATTTCTGCCTCAACAAAAACTGTTTATTCTAACGAGCTCGTATCTCCCGATTCACGGTGAAAGCAAACATTTCATTCGGCGGCGCCCCTGCCTGTCATTTGCTTTCACCGGGCGGATCCGCAGATGTCCGGGCGACAGGCTCACGAAACGTGCGAGGGCGTGCGCATGTAAACACACAACAGGGGGACCTTTCACTCCTGACAGACCTCCCGGTGGGAGTTGTCTAATGCAGTGGCCCCTTTGTGTTGGAAACCATATTTACGTCTGAAACTCAAAACGGTTTTATCAACTCAATTAGAGGCTGACATTTCCCACATCCCCACGCTGGGCCGGAAAATCGATGCTTCCCGCTGGAGGAATACTGCAGTCCTCACCTCTCACTCTCTCTCTGCTGACAGCACACACACATCTATACACACATACACGGGATTTCTCCCCTTGTACCCCCCCACTACCCCACGCCTCTGGGATATCACACCCTAAATAGCGATTTCTGTTCAGCCTCTCCCGGACAAGCCCATACTGTAAAGGATGTTTCCATACGGACACATTCCCACATGGCTGTCGGACTGCTCCACTGAATCTTACTGCAGCACTATAAGCCGCAGCGCTCCTTTGCTCTCTGCAGCTGATGCCCTCACACTGCTACATCACATAGAGGACATAGGTCTGGATGATGCAAGGAAGAAATAGTGAGGGGTGGGGGGGGGGGGGGGGGGGTGTCAAGCTACAGGATGTGTGTGTGCTGCAGAAACCTTATTAGATTCTGCGTCGAGGCAGACCTGTCCATCTTACCGAGGCAATAAATACAGACCCCTGAGCTACTATAAATTTACCCACATTCATGCATAAACAAGCAAATGCGAACTCACAAGAGCACCCCCCCCCCCCCCCAACACCCACAATCACAGAGCGGCCTACGTGTCATCTACATCAACTCCTGTTTTTTTTTCTCTCCTCCATAATCAAATTCCCATTATCCTTCCACAACTGGAGAGTGCCTCCCTTTTCTACTTACGTAGCGTCTCTTGCTGGATCTCATGTCGCCCTCTCTTCTCTCATCACTACCTGCTCTCCTAATGAAGTGTAATTATCAGATGTTGGGTGGGCGGCAGAGTTCTTGCAGGGCCAGGAAGACATTCAATGATCTATATGTGGATAAGGACTCTTAATAACTTGCCGTCTCTCTCATTCTCATTCTCTCCTCCTCGGTTGACACCCACTCTGCACACATGACTCTGTCTCCGCATCCAGCTGACTTCTTCCCTCTATCTTGGAGCTGATGCTTTTTTCCATCCTCCGTTTGAATTGATCTTTAGTGTAATAATGAGTCATTCCTTCTTTGTTCTTTCAAAGGAAGCAGATTATTACGTCGCAGAACAAACATCTTGTATAGCTTGTGTGTATGACCAACAGTATTATACTATGGAAGTGTACCTATGTTTTATTAGTCAGAGGCTAATTATGTACAATAGATCTCCACGGTCCTTTAGCTCCACAAGTGCGGGCACTGCGGCTGAGCTGTGCTGACCCCTCAAGGTAATTGCGCAGCATCTATAGTAAATGGTTGACCACACTGCTTAGCCCCCGGGATCAGATAAAAAACACCACCCATAATCTTTTGGCAAATTATTCTCCTGTGCTGTAACAAAAGGTTCTTGAGTTATCCTTCAAAATGGGTGTCAGGCACCACACTTTGATCTGTTAGGCTCATTACCTTCATTCTCTCTCTACTTCAGCATCAAGGGTTAATTAATAAAAGATAAGCACAGATGACCACGTGTAAATCACTGCCTTTTTTTGAGCACCAGTGTGTGCCTTATTTACGGGTTATTTGATCGGGATGGATAAAATATACATAGATAAACGGAAACAGCTGTCTGATGTCTGAGGCGATTACCACAGTGTTTACAGCAGGCCTCACAATTGAAGTAGGTGTTCTAACCGTCTTACTTGGGCATATTCTGTGCGGCCGTAAGTTCAATTTGTGAAAAGAAAAAAACAAAGACTGTAAACACTGAAAGATGTTGAAATGCCACAACAGTGTTTGCAAAGTGCAATGGAAACAGACCTGGTGAATAAATCATGGTGTGCATGAAGCGTGTGATGCAAACATCACTTGAGCTGCCCGTCCACTGAAGACATGAAAAATGGCAGCAGAGGAGAACATCAGTTACAGTAGGACAGTAACACTCTTCAAAATTCAGCAACATTCACACTGTTTTTTTTTTACATAGTTATGCATCATTTGACTGGCACTTTTTATTTTTATTATGTCATCTTGTTGCGCCTTCCTCTTCTTTAATTGTTTATTGGCTGCTAGCAGTGTTGTAAAAATTAGCCAAAAGTCATACTTGAGTGAAAATAAAGATATCCGGATAAAATATTACTTTAATTGGAAGTCATCCATACAAATCATTTCTGAGTAAAACTCTTAAAGTATCTGATATTGAATGTACTAAATATCAAACATTGAAATTAAAAGTAAATTATACATATATTTACATGCATGTACTGTCTTAACTGTATCCTGCGTGCTGAGGGATAATTGGCCTGGCAGATTGAAGGATCTGATAATCAGTTTTAGTTTTTTTAAGATTATTTGGAACAGTGGTTTTCATATGAAAATTGATTTGAAAATACAATACGCTGGCTCTGATGCAGCATACAATCTGCAAAGTCTCGTGGAAAAAGTACAGTATTTGTACTTCTACTGGTACCCATCTACAGAGCATCAGCAACATTGTTGAGGTGAGATGTCTGCGCAGAGCCCAAAGGATACTAAAACACATAACCCACCCCCTTCCACAGTCTTTACACCCTGCTGCCACCTGGCAAAAGATACAGAAGTATCTGCAGCAGTAACACCAGACTCCAGAGCAGCTTTTTTTCTCAGGCTGTGAGACTCTTGAACTTGTCTTTAACTCTCGGAACAGATATTGTCATTGTCTCCAGCTCCTTATTCATTAAGTGAGATTTTCATAAAATCATATTTGGATGGCAACTTTTTTAATTCATAACCCTCTAACATGCATTAAAGATTTGCCCGTTTACAGCAAACGGCTACACGGTTTAGACTTGGCAGAGAAAGGCTTTGCTCTTAGGCTCAGAGCAGTAAGCAAGATTCTGCTGGGAGAATGGGCATGAACATTATGTCTTCCCATAGTCAACACTGCCCTGAATATGGCACGTATGAATAGGGTAGCCATAGGAAGCAACAAATACTAGCTGTCGCCCTGCACACCTGTATGAATGTGATTGGGTGCTACAAGTCAGCTGATAGCCACAGCTGAGACTGAGTCAGTGTGAAGCGTGAATACTACAGCTGATTCCAATCAGCTAATGCAATTACTGCCCTGCCTGAAATAACACAATGCTACTGTGCTATTCATGTCTGCCCTGTCCTGTGTTAGTTTGGTTTAGTTGCCACTGGAGTTATAATAAAGCTCATGCATATAATCGTTCTTAATGCAAACCATGAAGCGCATGAACAGGAAACCATATCAGATCCATTTATGTAAATGCTTCCATGGTAACTGTCAACTGATTCAGTTCAAAGAGAACAATAAATGGTATTGTGCGAGTGCAGCCACAGATGCCTTTGAAGTTAAAATGCCATTTGCCATTTCCAGCAAACTATGACCTGATAAGGAAAGCAAGCATCTGCGTCATCGGTCTCTGTCTTCTGGGATCCACAGCAAACAGCCCCACAGTCACTGTTTACTTTGTTTTGGACCTGGCTGTTCTTCCACTGGTCAACAGGGGCCGACATCTTGATTTTCTTTGAATGACATGACCTAAACTAACATTGACATCACAGCTTTTCTGCACGTGAGTAGAATAATCACGGATAAGTTCAAATGTAGTCATTTTTCAAGTCCGAATTTACTGAAGCAGTGTTGCTTTTCTCCTTTACCACTAGAAATAACTCGATACCTGTCTGTTTTAGCTCGCCCGTCTGTGCTGTGTCACTCCTTATGTTATGGGTCCCAGGATTGGTACTGAAGTAACAAAAGAGATGTCTGTAAAATACAGATAAAGATCAGCAGCAATGAACGCACGTGTTAACCGTTTGTCATCCAGATTGCATCTGGGAGCTTTATTTCTCAGCAACATAGTCAAAACATATTTTCCTGAGTGCTAGCTTCTGTTTCATTCCATGGTCTCAAGTATGTATCTCAAGTGAATTATGCAATATGTAAACCTGTCCCACATTTCACTGAGCATGTTTCAGTTTCAAGCATGTAAGGTAGCATGAAAATACTGTCTCACACATTTTAATGTGAATCAAGGCTACTATATCAATATAGTGCATCTTTCCGGTAATCTTTAACTGTCTTTAAAGCGAACACTTATTCTAGAGTAACTCTGAAACTAGGCACTTACTTTACACATAACTATCACTCATGAGAAAATATAAATCATTTCAACTGCAAAACAAACTAAATATCACATTAAGGTTTCACATTTAAAACTACATTTATCAATTATCATTTTAACCTTTTCCACAAATGAATACAGTTCTGTTACTCTTAACTGTTTGTTGTTATTACGTTACGCTGTTATTACGTTACTTTATTATTACGTTACGTTATTAAGTTATTACGTGTGCAGGAGCCCAAATAAAGTATTTGCATTGTAAACATAAAACCTAGCAACTTGCCTGCGAGACCTTGCACAGGTGATAAAAACCCACTAAATGGTGTGCAGCAGTGGTGTCTGCTTGCCGTGAGACAACCTGGGACACAATAGTTCCTGTGTCACATGTCCCACCTGTATGCTGCTCACGTTTTCCGCACATACTTGTCACACATGAAAAATAAAATAATTAGACGGTTCACCATATTATTTGGCAAAATATTAGACCTAAGAAATTAAAGGAAATTACTTTGCATCTTATCAAATTAAATAAACACCAAGAGTGGTCACTATATTTTTGGGGTGTACCACACTTATTTCTCTCTTTCCAAATCATTCTCTCTCACTGACATGCAACCATTGTCTATTTAAATGCAAATGTGGACCAATAATGATCATTTTTCTTGAAAGATGGTAATGGACTACCTTTTTCTGCCTATCCAAAGACACAGTTCCACAGGGAGAAGCACTCAACTCTGTACGAATTTAGATGCCTTGACTAAACAGCAATTGTGGCAATAAAGGTGTGGATTAAACCTGGAATATCTCTGCATAGATTTTCAGATTGGTATGATAAATTAATTTGTTTTTATAGTTTTATCCCTTTTTGTCCTTCACTAAGGATTGCCACACTGAAACCAGTCAGTCAAAGAATTATGTTATATATGCCCACTCTGTTTTGTTAGAAAAAGAAAAGCAGTACTTTAATGTCATGTCATCAGTGCTCATTATGCCATCTGACTCTGAGACAAAATGTTGGACGCATCGATCAAACATTCGGCCATCTTTAGGCCCCGTTGCAGGCATGTACCCAGATGTTAACGCTGGTTCCATGTCAGTTAAGTTAAAACTCCACCCAAGTATACACATACATAGCAATCATAATTAAGGGCTGGAAGAGCAGACTGAGAAACAAACAGACAGATTAAAAAAAACAAAACAAGAGATGTGTGACTGTGATTGGATGTGATGTGAAAGCCGCATATGCAAAAACAAACAAGCAGCACGTCTGGCAGGCCTGCCTCCACACAGATCTCCACCAACACAAACCCCCACACCTGAACGGCCCAGTGCCCAATTGGAAGACGGCTGAGGCTGCTGTAACCCAAATCTGGCTGCTTTTTGGATTTTTCAAAGAAATATAGAGCATTTGGTTTCTTTTACAGCCTTGCCATTTTGTTTGCATAAAGTTGCCTCGTCTTCTTCTAGTAGTCGATTCCAGCTCGATTTCCTCAGAAGTTTTTTTTTTTATCATAACTTACAGATAATACTCTCTTTTTGCGGCAAGGGAGAGTCGAGAGGCGAAGTAAGGTGAAAGCGACAGCTGTGTGCTGGTTTTCTGAAAACAACAAAAAGGTTAGTTTATTGTAGTTTGGATGGTGATGTGGCGCCAGCTGTGACACAGCTCACGGAGGCAATTAAGGTATTTTAAGATGCTTTACTGTGGTTTGCATCAAAATTGCACTCCTTGTCAGAGTCATAACACACAGACACGATGTTCACATTTTTAGATGCAAAGTGACTTACACCCCCTGAGGATTATCTTCTATGTCTGTGGCAAATATACCGCCCTAAATACTTATACACAAAAGACTCTCCTTACAACTCCGTCACACTTTTAAGTTTTCAGTCCATTGATATACACTATATTTTAAGTGGGTATAGTATAAACACAAACAGCAAATAGCTCATTCAGCATTGCTCTTAATAGTACCAATTTTCCAAAATAGTGAAAAAAAATTGCAGACCACAACCTTGTTTTACCGCCCAATTATAATAATTATAATTACAGGACGTTTCAACAGCTAGAGTACGATTATCCTCTAAATAAAAGTAAAACAAAGAACACAGTAGAAGTAACTAGAATATTTGCATTTTCTGAAGAAAATGTGTGTAATTGCTTTAAGTCTTCACTGCAGCAATCACACAATAATTGCAGTTTTAAAAAATCCTGAAATAACTTAAAACTTAACGTTAACGTCACTGCTGAGGGATACACATTGTTAATTCCAGACTCTGTGTCACACTTAATTGGAGAAAGACACTCTTTTCTTCTGCTCTGAGTCTGTTTTAGCTCCCATTTAAACATTCAGAATCAACGTCTTTTTGAACATGAACTTTTGTTTAACTGCAGGTTAAACAAGTTCTGCCCCTAAGACTGTACAAGCGCGGACGAAGATGGCCACCCATTATTAGGAACCTCGGTAATGAGTAAATGTATGATAATGAACTTCCTTAATGTTTGCTGTAATAGCTGTTATGCTCCAGCACCCGTATTGAATTACACTGTCTTTTCTCCTCTTCCCTTTATTTCATATTGATTACATTTTTTTGCAGGTTGTTGTGCGATGTTGTTGCTGCGTGTTGTGTTTGGAATGTGCAATAACGCATTGCTAAAGTAACTCAGAGACAATAAGAGGCTGATCACTCCCTGCATGTTCCCCATGAGTCCATTACTGCCATTAACTTGTGCTCAGAAAAACACATCCTGGCTTTACAGGGTTTCTGCCGGTTTAAACAAGTCAAATTTAAGACCTTTTTAAGACCTTTTTAAGACCATTTTGAACTAAATTTAAGACCTACACGAAGTACGAAAAAGTAAGGAAAAATGCGGTCCCAGAATTACTAGAAAAAAAACAAACAAAACACATTCATTGCCATTCACAGAGCAGCTCAAACAATGAAGAATGGAGTGAATGAGTGTGTGTCAGGGCTATTATAGTTTTAAAATTTTCATTAGTTTTTATTTTAATTTAGTTTTTCAGTTTGTGTTTTCATTTTAGTTTAGTTTTAATTAGTTTAACAAATGATCTAAGTAGTTTAAGTATAGTTTTTATCTAGGAATTTAATTTTAGTTAATTATAATAACCCTGGTGTGTGCGCGCACACACACACACACACGGTGTTCAAAATCGAAAGCACCTCCGCTTTCAACGTCGGAGTTCGGCCAAAGATGGTTTGAATGTCGCTTAAGGCAGGCGGCAAAGGCGGCGCAGAGTTCAGGTCGAGTAGAACTGGATGAAATTGGACCGGGAACTGGTGACAAAGGTGTACAGAAGTGTGTGATAGCGCGACTTCGCTAGCTAACTGGTGTTTTTTACGATTTTGTGTGTGACACCAGCGCTTTCACACCGACTGTGCCCAATTTGAGGGTCCTCTGGCAGATTCCGCTATCGAAGTCGTTCCGGAACTGGCGAAGTGTGCGCCGATAAATTCCGACCGCGTTGTTGGCAAAATAAAACTTAGGTTCCTGGATACTTCAGACAGAAGAACACACGGAGCTGACTGTGAATCTCACCAACACATTTCCTCCAAAAAAAAAAAAGGCGATGACGGAAGCGGTAAATGAACGTACATATTTAAGACCTGACTACATGTAATTTAAGACCTATACGCAAAATATGGACGTATTTAAGACTTTTTAAGGCCTAAAATTGAGATTGTCAAATTTAAGACTTTTTAAGACTTTTTAAGACTCCGCGGAAACCCTGCTTTACCTGTGTGTGTGTGTCCACAAACACACACACACACA